>OX451737.1:598927743-600202040 GCA_948472305.1 Vicia faba
GACATGAAATGTTGTTTTTAAAAGGAGCATTTAATAAGTTACATATCACTCACTATCTTTACCTTTATTTTGAGCAACATATGCAATTAACACAAGCTCATAAATAACAATATCTCGAGACATGGTTATGTAAGAAGATGTTGTCCTCCCAAATAAATTTTCCAACACATGTTTTCAAACTAGGCACATGATTTATATTCAACAAAACTCTTATGAAAATTTCAAACGAAGCTTCATGAAAAATTAATGTTGTTGACTAGAATTATTGACTTCTTAAATAGTCACAAGAGAAGTATTGGAAATAAATAGATAATACTAGAGTGTTTTATACATATATTCAAAAACTAAAATAATATTATTGAATAAACAAACTATCTTGTTTTTAATTGATTATCTCAAGATCTAATAGAAAACATTTGATTTTATCATTTTCATTGTAAATACGCTTTTAATAAGTCTACATTTTTTTAGTAATGGATATAGAGCACAAATTATTGATCATCTAAAGATTTCATTAAAAATACTCGACAATATTACATCATTGTAAATACACTTCAAATGGTTCCGCATTATTATTTTATAAGTAAGATTTAACCACCAAAATAAAGTACAAGGAGTACTCTAGCGCAACACAACAAACAAAACCAGTTACCTCCTAATCAGACAGTTTAAAGGAGATATAAACCAGTCATAGAAATTACAAACATAGATACTATTGATGCCTATAACAATCCATTTCCAACAAAGAAGTTTAATGGATATCAAAACATCTTCTATGTTGAAGACTCTACTTTTAAAAAGAGTGCAAGAACCAAGAGCTTTCTGCAACAATTTGTAGTGCCTGATAAAATTATTAGTACAATTGGTATCTAGCTCCAATGGAACTCCCAACTAAACTTCAACACATCTCCAAATATTTTTTGGAATCGAGCAATTAAGCATCATAAAAAATACTCCTACCTGGCACAAAAGCATTCTGCTTGAGAAATGTAATGTTGCCTATAACCCTTTTTCAATCCACTAGCCAAGATTTTGGTTAAAATATTTTGAAGGCAACTCATTAAACAAATTGGCCTATAATTGTTTATGGCTTTGAGGATTCTTGGTCTTAGGAATTAAGGTCAAGAAAGAAGCTATTATTGCCTTTGATAACCTAGCATTTGAATGGAAATCCTTCACAAACAAAACTACATCCTTCTTAACCAAAGCCATTCGACCTAGGGCTCTTGTTGCCATTGCAATTCCAAACCTCCTCCTTGATCACATCTTCCGGAAAATATTATTCTAAAGAAACCCTATCTTCTTCTGATAAACCAATCATCTTTATGTTTTCAAGCACGGGCCTATTACTAAATATTTCTTAGAAATTGTTCTCAAAATGTCTTAATAAACTCCTTAATAATCAGATTCTTCCACAAATCTTTTGATACCAAATCCCTCTTTTTTGCAATCTCAATATTAAGATCTCAATTATCTTCCCTAAGAAATTTGTCTAGCTTGTTCATTTCTTTAACAGAATCATCCACTTTCAAATCTAACCAACCAAACCTTTATTTATTCACTACAAGAAATATTATCTCCAGCCACGCGTTTTTGCCACGTGATTATCATGTGGCTAAAAAAAGTGAGTTGCGACGTGATAATCACGTGACAACATGTTTTATTAATAAAATAAAGAAGTCTGATGGTTGTCTGACTTTTTTAAATAAAAAAAATATGTTGCGACGTGGGATTCACGTCGCTACTAAAAATATAATAAAAAATATTTTAATTGGTCTAACGTTCAGATGGATGAGTTTTTGAAATTTTGAAAAAGTAAGTTGCGACGTGTTATTCACGTCGCAACATTTAAGAGAGAAAAATCAAATCAATACAGACTAGCGTGATCAGCTTTTGCAGGCATGTGAAGTAAGAAAATATGACTGTTTGGATGGTTGCGACGTGAAAGTCACGTGGTAACGTTGCAGCGTGATTTTCACGTCGCTAAATGCTTTATACATTTAATTGAATCGCGTTCCACAAAGCAGACAATATTGTTATCAAACATTCAAAACTCTTCTTCTTCATTAACCCTCTTCTCATTCCATCCCTCCATTAACCATCTTCTTCTTCATAAAATCTCTTTTTCTCTAATATAAAATCCAACTTCAATCTCCATTAATCCTTGTTTTTCCAGGTAAGTGAAATTTAATTTTGTCTCTATTTTGTTTACAAGTTTTTATTTATTGTATTATGGGATTGTAATTTATTTTAATTTTTCTGTGAATAGAAGAAGATTGATATAGTAGAAGTAGATTGCAAAAAGGTTGAACAAGAAGATTGAAGGAGTTAGAAGATAAGAGGTATTTCTTGGAATTTTTTTTTTGCATTTAGTATATTTTCTGAATTTAGTTAGATTTTAGGTTGAATTTGGTTAAATTATAATATTGTAATTTTCATTAAATATATATCTTGATTTATTTAATTTATAAAAACAGAATAATATATAAATTTTATAAAAACAGTTTTAATGTTAATATATATTTTATTTAAAACAAATATAATATAATATTTTATGTATTGATTAAAAACATATATAAAAAAAATAGTTTTTTTGTATTGAATAAAAACATATTTAAAAAACTGTTTTAATATGAATATATTTAGTAAAAACTGTTTAATGTTATTATTATAAAATCTGTTTTATAATTAAAAAAAAATATTTAATATTATATATCATATATATATATATATATATATATATATATATATATATATATATATATATATATATATATATATATATATATATATATATATATATATATATATATATATATATATATATATATATATATAGAATGTTAATAAAAACTGTTATAAATAAAAACTGTTTATGTTATATTATAGAATGTTAATAAAAAAATCTGTTATATTATATAGAATGTATATTAAAACTGTTATATATATAGAATATTATATTAAAAACTGATATATAGAATGTTATATATTATTTATATAGAATGTTAATATAGAATTTAAAAAAATATTATATTAATAAAAAATATTTATATATCATATATATATATATAGAATGTTAATAAAAACTGTTTTATAATTAAAAAAATTATATAAAAATTGTATTATATGTTAATAAAAAACGGTTTTATAATTAAAAAATATTATATAAAAACTATATTATATGTCAATAAAACATTAATATAGTATGTTAAAAAACATTATATAATGTCAATAAAATATTATATATAGTATGTTATAAAATATTATATATAAAAAATTGGTTTATGTATTTAATTATTATATATTATATGTATGTTAATAAAAACGGTTTTATAATTAAAAATTGTTTTATAAAAACTATATTATATGTCAATAAAAAATATTATATTAATTATTATATATTTAATAAATTATATTAATAGTATATTTAATAGTATATACTAAAAAACATTATATATTAAAAATAGTTAAAATAAAAGCATATGTTTATGTTTAATAGTATATGATTAGGATTATTATTAAGTTGATTAATTAATATTTCTAATTAAAAAGGTTTTGATTATTTAAATTTGCAGTAAATGGAATATTATAGGTATTATCGTAGTTGGATGTACGATAGACTATATCCAGGAAGACGCGGACTTAAACCCAATTTTATAGACGGAGTTAATGGTTTTATCACGTGGACGTTTGCTCAGGAACGTTGTCGAAGTGAAGGAGGAGTTATGTGTTCTTATCTTAAATGTGGATGTAGATATATAATTAGTGACCCAGAGGAAATAACTCGTCATTTGCATAGAAAAGGTTTCATTGAAAATTATTGGGTTTGGACGTATAATGGTGAAACACTGCCGAGTAATGTACCAGAGACTAGCAACACCGATGCTCCAAGTAGTCAACCAGCTATGCAACCGCCTATGGAATTTGAGGAAAACTTTAATCTGATAGGTGACATGGTTGATGATGCTTTTGGTGTTAACGTGACCTATGATCAACCAGAAGATTTTGACGGGGAAGAGTTTCCGAATGAGGAAGCGTAGAGATTTTATCAGTTGTTGAATGAGATGAATATGCCGTTGTTTGAGGGGTCGTCAGACTCAAAGCTATCAATGTGTGTGAGATTATTGGCCTCCAAGTCAAATTGGAATGTTCCTTATCAGTGTTTGGAGCACTTCGCAAAAATGATGTTGGACTCAACTGCAACGAAAGACAACTTGCCTGCGAGTTTCTATGATGCAAAGAAGTTGGTGTCGAAGTTGGTTTTAAGAGTAAGAAAGATTGATTGTTGCATTAATGGTTGTATGTTGTTTTATGACAACGAGTTTGGTGCTCAAGATGGATCGTCGGTGGAATGTAAGTTTTGTCAGAGTCCAAGATATAAAGTTCACAATAGAGCCATTAACAGTAAGCAAAAACGTGTAACAGTAAAGTCCATTTTTTATCTTCCGATAATACCAAGGTTAAAAAGAATGTTTTCTTCACTGCACAGTGCAAGTCAAATGACATGGCATCATACAAACAAAACAAGCCCAGGCAATATGCGACACCCATCTGACGGCCATGCATGGAAGCACTTTGATGAGGTACATCTTGATTTTTCCGTGGAACCTAAAAATGTCAGGCTTAGATTATGCTCAGATGGTTTTGCTCCATATGTCCAAGCGTCTGGAAGTGCGTATTCTTGTTGGCCAGTTATTGTAACCCCTTATAATCTCCCTCCTAAGATGTGCATGACAAAACCATACATGTTTTTTATGTGCGTCATTCCAGGACCGTCAAGTCCAAAAATCGGAATTGATGTGTACTTACAACCTTTAATTGATGATTTGAAGAGGTTGTGGAATAATGGAGAATGGACTTATGATATATCCCGTAAACAAAACTTTTCTATGCGAGCTGCCTTGATGTGGACCATTAACGACTTTCTAGCATATGGCATGTTGTCTGGTTGGGGTACGCATGGCAGAATGGGTTGTCCGCATTGCATGGAATGCACTAAGGCGTTTGCATTGGATAAAGGGGGAAAAGCTCGTGGTTTGACTGTCACCGCAGATTCCTACCATCAAATAATTCCTTTAGAAAAAATAAGACAAATTTCAAAAAGGACGAACGGGTAACAGATCTGCCTCCGCCTCGATTGTCACCAGTTTCTATATGGAACCAAGTTTGTGAACTTCCAAAGTTTACAGATACTGGCAAAGCATGTAGAATTGAATGATATATGGTCACACATAATTGGACAAAAAGAAGTATATTTTGGGACCTCCCGTATTGGAAAGATAATTTGTTGCGCCATAATCTTGATGTTATGCATATTGAGAAGAATTTTTTTGATAACGTATTTAACACAATGATGGATGTTAAAGACAGAACAAAAGATAATGTGAAGGCTAGACAAGACATGGAAATTTGGTGTAATCGTAAAGAGTTGGAATTGAAGCCTCAACCAAATGGAAAATTATTTAAACCCAAAGCTTGTTTCAGTCTGACCCCCCAAGAAGCTAAAGTGGTTTGTGGATGGCTAAAAGGTTTGAGAATGCCCGACGGGTATTCTTCAAGTTTAGCAAGGTGTGCTGATGCTAACACTGGGAAGTTGCATGGTATGAAAAGTCATGATTGCCATGTTTTTATGGAACAATTGCTACCAATTGCTACCGGTTGTGTACTAATATAAATTTATAATCATATTGCATATTTAAAAATATTAAATTTAAATTTTAGTTTATTAATTTTATTATATTAAGTATATTAATTTATATATTTTGATATATTTAGTTTTATTTTTGATAATTTGATTTATAATATTGAATTTAATAAATAAATTATAATATTTACTTTATAAATTTAATGAAACAGAAAATAATATTAATTATTATATCAGAATTATTATATTTAAAACAGAAAATAAATTATTATTTTTTTAAATAAGTTGCGACGTGTTTTCCACGTCACTAATTAGTGACATGAAAAACACACCGCAACACACAACGTAAAAGTAAATATAAAACCTGCTCTGACCTCTGCTCTGCTTTGAATGCCTTTGACCCCATAAAGTTTGTTGCGGCGTGAATTTCACGTGGCAATGTTGTGATATGTTTCCCATGTCGCAACAACATTGAAACGCGCTCTCCAGCGACGTGTTTCTTCAGGTGGTAAAAATAAAGTTGTGACGTGATTTTGGTGTTAGCGACGTGAGATTCACGTGACAAAATACAACTTATTTTGTAGTGATTCCACCATTTTAACCTTTCTTTCAAAAGTTTTAATTTCTATTTAAATTACAAAATATGCCCTCCTTTTGACATTAACAAAATTCCACTCCTTATCAACAAAACTTATGAAATCCTTGTGGCGCAACCAATAATTATGAATTTAAAAGTAAAAAAAACAATCCCTTACTTTTCTTTACTTTTGAGTTTTGGAAAATGGAGATGATTTACATAATTTTGTATAACATAAACTTTTTACTTGTACAACGAAACCCATTATCACACTGTCCATTTATTTATTATTTCAGTGGTTTCCAATCGTCAATCAAGAATTATGTAGCTCAGTCAAAGAATTATTTAACTCAGTCTTGTTGAAATATTAAATTAGATTTGTTAAAATATTAGATTTGATTAGAATTGATTAGATTTAATATTTAAATATTAATCCAAGTTGTGTAGACCCAAGTCCAATTAGAGTTGTATATAAATAGTCATAGTCTGTATCATTATTTGTACAATTCAATAATACAAATTCTTATTTCTTTTATTATTCTCTCTTTCTCTTCTCACTAAAAGTGTCACACACACTAACAAACTCGTATTCAGAGCTTCCAGTTATTGTTCTTGATCGAGTTTTCAAGAATTTCACATCATAGATCGTGTTTCTAGGACAAGTGAATCAATCGCTGCAAAGATGGCTAGTGATAAGGGCATTCATAATTCTCTTTCAATGCTTGACGACAAGAATTGGATCTGATAGAAAAAACATATGCAATCCTTGTTTGACTTTCATAAAATCCTAGAAGTGGTTACCAACGACGTTCCTGCGTTGGCTGCAAATGCAACCGACGAACTGAAAAAGCCCACAACAAAGTCAAGAAGAAAGATTGCAAGGCTTCTTATTGCATTCAGACGGCGGTCAATGCTACTAATTTCGACAGAATCTCTCACGCTGAAATGGAAAAGGAGGCATGGGATATTCTTGCGAAGTATTACGAAGGAGGTGAGAAAGTCAAGGTTATCAAGTTACAAACTTTGCATCGACAATGAGTTGTTGTCGATGGGAGAAGATAAAAAAGTTACAGAATATGTGTCGAAGGTTCAAAAACTCATCCATCTCATGAAGGGTTATGGTGAAACCATAACTGATAAGATGATAATTGAGAAGGTAATGAGAATATTGACCTCTCACTTTGATCATGTTATCCTAGCTATTCAAGATTCTAACAATCTTGAAACTACTTAAATGGAAGATTTGGTTGGTTCGTTGGAGGCGCATGAGATGAGGATTATCGAAAGGAAAGTAGTGCAAGACTCGATACAGGCTCTGCAAGCTCAGACATGGAAAAAAGATTATGGTTCCAACAAATTCAAAGGCAAGTTCGACAAGATTCAGGACAAGAAGTCTTGATCGAAACCTCACAAGTATCAGGTCGGAGATGGAGCTTTTGAATCCTTGAAAGGAGAAGGAGGAAACTATCAAAAGGGAAAAGAAGATAAAAAAGGTGTGCAATGTTATAACGGTGAAAAGTGGGGTCACGTAGCCAGGAATTATTGGTACAGAAAAGACAAGGGATCGACATGCAAAGACGAAGGAGCGAACCTTGCACGCCAAGATTCAAAAGATTCTGAAGGTGGTATGGTGGTTATGGCTGCAGTTGCAGATAACCATGTCGAATCCAAGATCTGGTTTCTCGACTCAGGCTGCTCGAACCACATGACTGGTTGAAAGGAGTGGTTGGAAGATTTTGACGAGTTGAAGAAGAGCAAGGTAAAACTTGCTGCAAGAAGAAAGTACTGGAAATATAGTCTTTTAAATGATTAATTGAGGAAAAGCTATGATCAAAGATGTGTTTTATGTACCTAGAATAAAGTGAAACTTGCTAAGTGTTGGACAACTAGTCGAAAAAGGTTTCTCAGTTGTCATGAAAGATGGAGTCTTGAAATTGTTCGACACCAAGAACAGTTTGGTCTTAAAATCTCCGTTGTCAAAGAACAGGACATTTAAGACTATGATCAGTTCGACTGAAGTTCAATGTTTGAAAACTTTTGTTGACCACAAGGATAGTTGGTTGTGGCATTTGAGGTTTGGACATTTAAATTTGCGATCACTTAATCAACTGATTACTCAAGATATGGTTACTGGTATTCAAAGTCTTGAGATGCCTAAAAAACTTTGTGAAGGTTGTTTAGTAGGAAAGCAATCCAGAAATTCTTTTATTTCGACTATACCAATGAGATCAACTTGCATACTCGAAGTGGTACATTCAGATGTATGTGGTCCATTCGAAGAACATACAATTGGTGGAAACAACTATTTTTTTCATTTGTCGATGAGTTTGGTCAAAAGCTGTGGATCTATGTGATCAAACGAAAGGATGAAGTATTCGAAATCTTTAAGAGATTCAAAATACTTGTCGAAAACCAGAGTGAGAAGAAGATCAAAGTTATGGGAATAGGTGGAGGTGGCGAATACACATCCAAGATGTTTAAAGATTTCTGTGCAGAACATGGTGTTGATCACGAGGTAACTTCTCCTTATACACCTCAACATAATGGAATTGCTGAAAGAAGAAACAAAATCATATTAGGTATGGCGAGACGCATGCTGAAGCAAAAGAATTTGCCAAAGTCTTTATGGGGAGAAGTTGTTTCAACTGCAGTTTATATTTTGAATAGATATCCTACTAAGATATTGAAGAACAAAGTTCTTGAAGAAGTATGGAGTGGAAAACGACCATCAGTGAGTCACTTGAAGATGTTTAGCTTTATGTGTTACAAACATGTTCCCGATGCAAGAAGAAGGAAGCTTGATAACAAGAGTGAACTTATAATTCTGGTAGGATATCATAAAACTGATGCATACAAACTATTCAATCCAGTTAATAAGAAGATTGTGTCGAGTCGAGATATTGTAATTAATGAAAATTATGTCTGGGATAGGAATTCTAGCAATTCGATTAACAAGCCATTGATGAGTTCGACTGTCGATGAAGAAACTTATGAAGTAGAGGTCGAAGGAATTGTTGAGAATTCAGTCGAAGTAGAAGAAGAAGCAGTTGATGATATTCCCGACACAGTCAAAGTCGAAGAGGTTGTGGCTGTAACAAGGCAAATACCTCAAAGAAATAGAGTTATTCCAACAAGACTTCATGATTATGAAGTGGTGGGTGATGATGAAGTCACACCAGATGGAGAATTAGTTCATTTTTCTTTACTTGTAGGTGTTGAGCCAACTAACTATAGCGAAGCTTTGAAGACTAAGCAATGGAAGTTAGCTATGGTCGAAGAGTTACATGCAATCAAAAGAAATAACATATGGGAGTTAGTCGAATTGCCAGCACATACAAAATTTATTGAAGTAAAGTGGGTATTCAAGTTGAAACATAATGTTGATGGCTTGATAGCAAGACATAAAGCAAGATTAGTAGCTTGAGGGTTTCTTCAAAGAGAAGGATTCGACTACTCTGAAGTATTTTCTCCAGTAGCAAGATTGGAGACTGTTCGACTAGTGGTAGCATTGGCATGCAACCAAGGCTGGTCGACATTTCATTTAGATATAAAATCAGTATTTCTGAATGGTCCTTTAGACAAAGAGGTCTATGTAACACAACCTCCAGGGTTTGTGATCCAGAAGGAAGCGAGTAAAGTATATAAGTTGCACAAAACACTCTATGGCTTCAAGCAAACATCTAGGGCATAGAACAAGAAGATCAACTCATACTTAGTCGAATTGGGATTTTTCAAATACAAATTTGAGTATGGTGTATATGTTCATGTTGTAGCACAAGATATAAAAATCATCTGCTTATATGTTGATGACTTTCTAGTAACTGGAAATAGCTTGGAGAACTTGTCGAAGTTCAAAGAGTTGACGATGAAGGAATTTGAAATGTCTGGTCTGGGAAAATTGTCTTATTTTTAAGGTATGGAATTTCAAATGTCGAAGCAAGGTATGATGCTACATTAAAGGAAGTATGTCAAAGAAATACTCAAGAGATTCAGAATGGATGATTTGAATCCTGCATCCTCACTTGTCGAACCAAATGTAAAATTGGAGAAGAATGTAGAGGAAGACAAAGTCGATGTAACTTTGTTCAAGAAAATTGTGGGATCTCTGAGGTATGTGTGCAACAATCGACCTGATATAGGTTTCACTGTAGGATTAGTAAGCAGATATATGAGTGAACCAAGAGTGTCACATATGAAGGTTGCAAGAAGAATCTTGAGATATTTGAAGGGTTCGATAAATGGTAGAATACTATTTCGACGAGACTCTGAAGACAAAGAAGCAATAGTTAATTGTTTTTTAGATGCTGATTGGTGTGGAGATAAGGAATATCGAAGAAGCACAACTGGATATTTCTTTCAAGTATTTGGTGCCCCAATCTCATGGTGTTCGAAGAAACAACTGTGGTGACATTATCATCTTGTGAAGCTGAATATATAGTAGAATTCAATGCTGCATGTCAAGCAATTTGGACCAGGTCTGTACTTGAAGAAATAAAGGTCGAAGTGAAGAAACCTCTTGTATTGCAAGTCGACAACAAATCAGCCATAAATCTGGGGAAAAATCCAGTTCTGCATGAAAGAAGTAAACATATTGAAGCAATTTTTCACTTCTTAAGAGAAAAGGTAAATCGAAGTGCACTTGAAGTAATGCATTGCTCGAGTGAAGCACAGTTGACCGATATTTTCACCAAAAGATTGAAGATCGACAGATTCCTGAATTTGATAAAGAAATTATGAATAGTTCAGATCGACTATGACTAGCGTATGTTCGACAACTTGGATTATGGGGGTGTGTTGAAATATTAAATTAAATTTGTTAAAATATTAGATTAAATTAGATTTAATATTTAAATATAATTCAAGTTGTGTAGATCTAAATCCAACTAGGGTTGTATATAAATAGTTATAGTCTGTGTCATTATTTATATCATTCAATAATACAAATTCTTATTTTCTTTATTATTTTCTCTTTCTCTCTTCATTAAAAGTGTCTCATACAACGACAAACATTTTGTCCCGGAAAATGAGCTAATTAATTTTCTAACAGAAGTAGGTTTATCAATGTTGGATGGAAAGTACTTTGGCTTTTCTATCATGCTTACTAGCACTTCCTCTTGCAAGAAATCTCATGTCAACAACACAAAAGATTCTACTCATTTGTTATAACTTCCAAACTTCACCAACCTTAACAGTGGCACCTATTTAATTTCATTTAATTATTAAGGGTTGTTAGAAATTAAACAAACTTTCACAGGTGCCTGAAATCCGGTCATTATTAAATTCCAAAGCATACGAAGATAAGAATAACGTTGTCGGTTTTTTATTTGTTCATTTCATTCAAGTCTTTCATTCTTGTGCAGAGGATACTTTCATAGTGGCAACCATAATTGTTGTCCAAGTTCTTTATTGTAATAAATAATAATAGTTGCCCTGATGGGCTATACCATTAATCACCTTTTTCTTTTTCTCCTCTCTCCCACCATTTATTAATATATAAGCATAAATATGCACAACTTTACATTTTCGCATACATATAACTTGATGGTTGGAAATTGATATTAGAATAGATGTTGGAAAATTGTTTAGAAATGTTACCTTGTTGAATACTGACCATTATTTTCAAATGGAATGTATTCCTATGATATGAACATCAAGAAAAATCTAATTCTGCAAAAAAAAGTTCAATATTCCTATGTGATTGATTTTTTTAAATTATTATTGGTTTTTTCAATTAGTTTATCATATTTTATCTATTAAGATAAACGCATGTAAGATTATTTAAAAGAATTTATAAAAAAAATTACAAAAAAACAAAAAAAAAACTAAGAAATAACATAAGAGAAAGTGACTCATCTACAATCACCAACATACAACAATAAAACTAAAGAAGGACGGAGAATTGAAAACTCTACCAAACCAATTTATCCCCTCTGACCGATATTTGCAAGACGATATGCACAACAATTAGCTTCTTGATAAATATGTTTGATAGAATTCTTTCAATTTGTTAGATCCATGAGAAATAATACTTCAATAAGAGTGGGAGAAAATGAAGATTATGAGCCTTCAAGAAAATCATATTAACAAGAGAATCAATTTTGAGCAAGAAGGAGAAATATAAACTATTTATCATTCTCAAACCATGGATTAGGCCCCAGAGCTCAATCTAAATGGAGATTGATAGACCAAGGTTATTGTTCTTGGCCGGTTAGATCGACTCCCGAATGGATTTACACCGATGTTATCCCTCAAATTTATCCATCATTTTCAAAAATCATATTATTTCAATGTTACTATTTTTTAAACCGCAAATCATATCGTTCAATTTGAACTTTATTTTTCATGGGGATTAAATTAATAAGAGAGGTGTATTGCTTCAAGAGGACCACCAAAGTCTGATGGTCCAATAAGGTTTTTTAAACTCTTTTACAAAGAATAAGAGAAGGATATATCTTTGGTGGGTTGCACCATTTTTTATCATACTGGCCCATTATAGTTTGAAGCTCGTTTGTTGGCAAGGACGGTGTATGATTATTATTTTAGTTTGCAGCAAATTGGCCCATTAGAGTGCTGAGTCCAATTTGAAGAAATTGTTGACTAAAGTCAATATTAGACTCTGATTATTTTCCTATTTTTATTATTAGTTATATTTTGTAATAAATATTATTATTATTATTGTTATTACTATTATTATTATTATTATTATTATTATTATTATTATTATTATTATTATTAATTATAGTAATTAGTAATATTATTTTAATTATTGTTAATTACATTGCTATTATTATACTAATTTCATTGTTATTATAACATTTATATTATTATAATTAATATTATTTTTAAAAAATATAATTATTATAATAATAATAATTATTGATATTATTATTATTAATATGTATTTTGTTATTATTATTATTTCCTTGACCGAGTCAACTGCAAGGGAACGAAACCCTAATTACCAGTGGCGACACTGTTCTTCTTCCCCAAGATATCCAAGCCCATAATCCTAATAATCGAATCTAAACTATTTTCAAATCAAATCTTGGAGTAAATCAAATCTGGAAATCATATTTGTTTTTATTTACTCAAAACGAATTTATGCAATAATAAGGTCTAAGTACAAATTACAAAACCCTAATTTTAAACAAAATCTTTCTAAATCAATTTACAACAGATCTAAAGCCTAATTTACAATCAAATCTTAAAATTGATTCAATCAGAATCAATAACTAACAAGTAACAACAAATTACATAACAATTTTCCTAATTTATCTACTTCCTAAAACTATAAATAGCCCTAATTTTCTAAAGAAAAAGAGGAGAAGGGAAATTTGTTAGAGATAGAGAACGAAAGGAGAAGAAGAAGAGTTGAGATATGAGTTTCAATTTTTGAAACCCTAGATTTGTGGTACCATTTCCGTTTTCCTTCAAGCTCTTCGCACCCGCTGTTGCCCGCCATCCTCCCTGGTACCTGCAAACCGAAGAAAGAGGAGAAGATTAGCGATCGAATAACACATAGGTTCAAAGAAAGTTACGGCGATAGAGGTACCCAAGCACTTAGCTTATTGCAATTTAGATTCTGTTATGTTGAATTGCCATAGAGTTTTGGGGATTAGGGTTGGATTTAGGGTTAGGGTTCTTCAAGATTAGTGTTAGGATTCATAGCTTGGTGTTAGGGTTCTTCGATTTTCACTTTTCCGGGTTGGGGTTAGGTTAGGGTTCTTAGGGTTTATGTTGGACATTGTTAGGGTTCATGTGTTTAGAGTTTGATCTTCAAAGGGTTAGGGTATTGATATGGTGGTTCTGGGTTTCTTACGGTGGTGATGGATGAAGGTGGTGGTGCCCTGGAGCAGCCACCGGAAAAAGCGATTTCCGGCCGACCGTGCCCAGGGCGGGGAGATTTCTGGTGATCGCCTTTCTAGACAGAAGCGATAGCGTCTCTCTCTAGATTACAAAAAAAGGTTTGTTTGTGTTAGCTCCTAAATTCGACACCTACAACAAGTTGGCTTTATGGGTCAAAAATAGATTGAACAAGTCTAAGTTGGAAAGACTTCGACAGAGTAGAAAAATACTTAGAGAAATTTTAAGTTAAAATGAATCTTCGACCAGAAGGTTCTCAATCCCTTCAACTGAAAGGACTCCAGGGTCTTCGACCAGAAGGAAACTTCGTATCTGAACCAAAAGATTTTGAATCTGAAGAAAGGATGGAAAAGCAGTTCGCTTGGCAGTTGAGAAAAGCAACATGGCGTGAAAAGAGGAGTCGAAGCGCATGCAGAAGACAATTATCTTCATCCTAGATCAAGGCAACTCCTCGATGGTTACCTAGTTTTTGTATAAATAGAGGAAGTTTATGTAGATTTCCGTGTGTTCAACTGATCGTACAAATTATTCAATACTATTCAAGTACCCGTTGCGTGAGAAAGAATACTGAAAAATGTACGTTTAAAACACCACATTTTACAATCAAAGTCTTTTATTTCTCTCTTTACATTTCTTGCCTTTTTATCCTGTTTTCACTTTATCTACACGTTTACCCAGATTCCTATGCCTAAACTCTCCTCAATCCCTTTTTTCTATTTACTTTATGCACTCAAACTCATCCCTTTCCCAGTCGAACGTGCGTTCTTCACCCACATTAGCATTTATGTCCAAACAACATAAAAAATTAGCATATGTCCTAGGATCAAATTGATCGATCCTATGAGTAACCAAGAATTTACCGTTTTTGGAAGATCAACGGTTGTTTACCAGAAAACACGGTGAACAAATTGGCACACCTGATGGGACGTTGCTAATTACTGTTGTTTTATTTATTTTGTCTTCCGTTTTTGCTTATTAATTTTAATATAAATGCTTCGCATGATTTTCTTTCTTTTACAAAGTTTTACATGCTATTAAGAAGTGGTAAAATAACCACCAACAAGTGTACAACTAGAAAGAGAAATAGTGAAATCAATATGGATAATCATCAAAATAATGGAGAAATACCTCCACCAATTACTACGGGAACAGCGGTAATACCAACCGTTAGTGAAATTGTCTCGTCAACTGTTGGTTCGATACCAACGTTAACAGCAACCCAAACGGAACCAATGCTTTCATATGCAGGTCCCAGAGGTCCAACAGGAACATCCCCACCAAGGGTGAATCCAGGATCTCTACCACACGCTCCCCCAAGATTTTCGACAGCCTGGATGGGTCGAGACTAACCTTATGGTATGCCAACTACTGAAATGGCTAGCCTTATGAACGATGCGTCTACATTTTCATAACCTTTGGTAAGTGTGTATTCACCATTATAGGGATCTGGAACTGGTATAGGTACGAACTAACTTTTATGAGGGACATCCCTTGCAATGCCAAACCTCACAAACGCTTCCACAACAATTTTGAGGCAACAGATGGATGAAAGCAACCATGACATGGTACAAATGTTGGCCCAAACTCTAAGTACAATATTGAACCCTCTAATACAAAATACTACTCAATCAAACCAACAAATGACATCGTAAATGGCGCACATGACTGAATTTTTTGGGGTTCCCCAACCTATTCGACAACCCCAGAGAGATCCTATGAGAGAGGATCAAGGTGTAGTCTTAGAAGAAGATGTAACTATTAATCAACATCCACAACTCGATAGGAGGAACCTTAGAGTAGAAATCGAACAACCTAGGGTCGAAATACCTAGACTACCCCCACAAATCCCTAGAGATGGTGATCAAGGTGTAATGATGGTAAATAGGAACCAAAATGCTGACGAACTGATACAACAAGTTCGACACCATAATTGTGGCATAGAAAATAATCTGATAGCCATGATCGAAAGGATCATGATACAAAATGGAATGAACGTTGGCTTTCGTAGGCCAAATTTTACATCCCCACTGTTAGAATATATCTTGCAAACATATTTACCCCCTAGGTGGAAAGTTCCAAAGTTCACTAAGTTTTCAGGGGATACGACAAAATCAACTGTCGAACATATAGCGAGATATTTGATAGGAGTTGGGGAAATATCAAATAATGAGAGCCTTAGGATTAAATATTTCCCAAGTTCTCTAACAAAAAACACTTTTACTTGGTTTACCACCCTCCCAACCAATTCTATCCATAATTGGAATCAATTGGAGAGATTGTTCCATGAACAATTTTACATGGGGCAAACCAAAATAAGTCTGAAAGAACTGGCAAGCATGAAAAGAAGATTCACCGAGCCAATAGACGAATATCTAAATAGGTTTCGACTGCTTAAAGCCAGATGCTTTACACAAGTGCCTGAGCATGAATTGGTCGAAATGGATGCAGGGGGCCTAGAATATTCTATTAGGAAGAAACTAGATACCCAATATCTGAGGGACATGGCCCAATTGGCCGATAGAGTTTGAAAGGTAGAACGTCTTAAAATTGAAAAAGCTAAAGCAACTAAGACTCATCGATGAGAAAAGGTATCCTATGTCGAAATGGATGATGATGATCCAATGACATCTAGTAATCCTATAGCTGTCAAAGAGTGCGAAATAGATTTAGCAGAGTTAAAACATGGGCCTCCATACTCTTGTAGAGTGTTACTGCCCTCAAATGGGAAGAATCCTACTGAGTCTGAAAAGAACAGTGATAGATTCCCAAAGAAAATGTGTAGTTTCGACGTCACAAAATGTGATGAGATATTCGAATTGTTAGTGAAAGATGGCCAAATGATAGTTCCCCCAGGGGAAAAAATGCCTCCTTTCGAACAAAGAGAGAAAAGAGGTTTTTGTAAGTATCATAATTTTTTGGGCCATAAAACTTCACAATGTTTTCTTTTTAGGGATCTCATTCAAGGAGCGATCAAAGAAGGAAGACTCAAATTTGCTGACAAACCCCAAATGAAAATTAATGCAGACCCACTGAGAGCTGATGCCCACTATGCTGAACCAGCAGGCATCAACATTGTTGAAACTTCTGAAGACTTCGTCAATATGCCGGTCTTTGGCAGTTTTACTGGGAACATCTCCAGAAAAACTGCAGAAGCGGTTAGAAAGGCCACTGAAGGCCTAAACAAGAAGGCTACTGAAGGCCTAAACAAAGGAGTCACTGAAGACCCAAACAAAAGGACTACTGTAAGTTCTTATGTGGCTGCTGTTAAGGGTTTGACAGAGGACCTTGAAGCCAAAATGCAAAAAATAAATCTCGCTTCCAAGAGCAACGTGCAAGTCAACATGGTCGAAGTATCCGAGGCAAAGGCTTCAGAGGAAGACATTAGATAAGAGGAAGTGAATAAAATTGCATTTCCAAAAGAAAATGAGAATCTGGCTGATTTTTTACAACGATGCCAGAAGAAGAAGTCTGAAGTTATGTTGTGTCCAAGATGCAGCTCCATCTTCGACAAAAAGGCTGCAGAACACATACAAGACATAAGGGTAATGAAAGAGAAAAGGGCCACCAATGCCCAACCCCACATGGTTTCTGAAGTTAGATACGATCCCAGAAGAGGACCAATGAACCAGGTGAAGAGGCCATCAACTTTCAGGCCTTCAACAGATGTCCCCGTGGACACTTGGTTAAAGACAGCAAACAGGAAAAGGCCAATTGAAGAGAAATGGCGAACATTCGATGTGCCAAGAGGGTCATCCTTGACATATAGGAAGGAGTTCCAAACTACGACTACAAAAAAAGTGGCTCATGTGTCGAGCTACTATAAGGGGAAAAACCCCATTTCTCGCTCCCAATGGAGAAGATTTCAGAGACGACGAAAGGCCGAAAGGGAGGCTACAGAAGAGCCTCAACCAGAGTCAAGCACCAACGTGCCACAAAGAATGGACAAAGGAAAACAACAAAATCCTTTAGAAAGGAAACCAATTGCCAGAATATTGGAGTGGCCAGATCGAGGTGAATCAGATGACGAAGGTAACTCTGAATCTGATGCTACTTTAGACATTATGGTAAATGTAGTATCAGTGCTACCCAGAGAATACAACTGCCAAGTCGAAGTCGAAGAGACCGACTGGGAATTTGAATAGGAAATGGCCAAACATGGGCCAATGTGCTATTATGTGATGAACAATGGTTGCATCGAATAGAAAAACGCATTCTTCGAGCCACCTACGGAGACGATGAAAAATCACCTAAAACCCTTGTTCATAAGAGCAAAGATAGGGGAAATAACAATCAACAAAATTCTGGTTGATTGTGGAGCTACAATAAATATAATCCCCCAATCTATGCTAAGGAAAATGGGCAAAGAAGATGGAGATATCAAACCCCACAACATGGTTCTGTCGTACTATGAGGGAGGTATTAGAACTACTATAGGGGTGATACAATTAGACCTCAAGGTGGAAACGATACTTCGACCAACTATGTTCATGGTCATTTCAGTGAAGCCCAACTACAATCTTCTCTTAGGTAGAGAGTGGATACATGGCATAGGTGCAGTGCCATCTTCGATGCATCAATGGGTCACGATTTGGCGCCCTGATGTCATTGTAGAGAATATAGAAGCCGACCAAAGTTATTACTTGGGTGAAATTAATAACATTGGAAAAAATAGCTTCGACATAAACTTGGCTCATATAGGGCCATGCAATCCTCCTGAGTTCGATTTGGCACCAACACTAAATGCCTTTTGCTCCCTCTACCTGCATTTCGATCATGATTTCCAGTGGGATAGAGAAGACTTATCAAACATTGACTATGGAGGAGTTGATGACATACGGCCAACAGGCTGGGGGAGTGAATTTGGTGATGATGACTGAATCACAAGCTTTACAAAAGATTTCGGCATATGTAGCCGAAAGTAGAATGATAGCGGCCTTAGAGGCTGAAGTCAAATACATGGCTATTGAAGCCAATGAATAAGTATTTCTTCCAGAGGGTTCTGGGAAAGATTTCGACCCAGAACCACCTGACGCGAAGGAGGAAGAAATGAAAAACCAGAGGCTAGATGCTATCTATGATGATGAGCCTCTAGGTTTTGAAAAGGATCCGTTAGAAAACAATGTTAAAATGCTAGCGCAAGATCCTTTAGAAGAAATAGATATGGGTGAAGGATTGGCGAAAAGGCCAACATACATTAGCACGAAGATAGATCCAGAGCTTAGGATCAAAATAATCCAATTGTTGAAGGAATTCAAAGATTTCTTCGCATGGGATTATGATGAAATGCCTGGTCTCGACAGGGAAGTGGTAGAGCTTCAACTACCAATAAGACCTGGGAAAAAGCCTGTAAAGCAAACTCCAAGGCGTTTTGCATCAGAGGTCTTGTCGAAGATCAAGACGAAAGTGGAAAGACTGCTGAGATGCAAGTTCATCCGAACAACCAGGTATGTCGAATGGATTGAAAATATAGTACCTGTTATAAAGAAAAATGGTACCTTAAGGGTGTGCATCGATTTTACAGATTTAAACGCTACAACACCCAAAGATGAATATCCAATGCCTGTGGCGGAAATGCTTGTCGATTCTGCAGCTGGCTTTGAATACATGAGTATGCTTGATGGATACTCAGGGTACAATCAAATTTTCATTGCTGAAGAGGATGTGTCGAAAACAACCTTTTGATGCCCTGGAGCTTTAGGCACTTACGAATGGGTAGTGATGCCTTTTGGCCTAAAAAACACAGGGGCAACATATCAAAGAGCAATGAACTCAATCTTCCATGATTTCATCGACACTTTTATGCAGATTTATATTGATGATATTATTGTTAAATCTATTTCAGGGAAGAATCATATAGACCATCTTCGACAATCCTTCGAAAGGATGAGACGCTATGGTCTGAAAATGAATCCTCTAAAATGTGCTTTCAGCGTAAAAGTAGAGGATTTCTTAGGTTTTGTGGTCCACAAGAAGGGAATTGAAGTAAACCAGAACAAGACCAAATCCATTTTGGAAGCGAAAGCGCCAACTAACAAGAAGAAGTTGCAATCTCTACCTGGTAAGATAAATTTCCTGAGGAGATTTATTTCCAACTTAAGTGGGAAAACACAAGCCTTCTCACCACTACTTCGACTCAACAAAGGAGGCTTCGAGTGGGTGCAAGAAAAACAAGGGGATTTCAACTGATGAAGAGTCTCGATCTTGACATCCAATGCTTGGGCTCATTCGGCATATGCTAATCCTTCATTGAGTTCCTCTTGACTCTCTAAATCAGTGCTGACAGCGAGAAGCTCGTCCTTTCGTTTATCGTTGGCAGCAATCTTGGCTTCTAACTCTCTGATCTGAGCCTTCATACTGGCTGTATTTTGATCAAGTTCTTCTACTTCTTTCTGCCTAGCTTCTTGCACCCTCGACAGCTCCTTCAGCTTCGAAGCTGATTCAGCAGTAGCACCCCAGGCAGCAGCTACATGGCCATTGGCCTCCTCAATTTCACGAGTAAGAGTCCTTCGACGACTGTAGTCAGCTAAAACCTGATCGATGATGGAAATCAAATCCAAGATGACACTGGCAATGTCAAGCGAAGCAGCAAGAAGGTCGACAACTATTAAAGTAGTCTTCAAAAAGGAAGAAGCTGTAGGTTCTCCCTCTAAGATCAGCATTAAATCTCTTTTAAAAAGATGCGCCTTAACCTTTTGAAGTGCTTCTTCAAGAGGAGATGTTGAAGTGGATTTGCCAGACGTAGTCGAAGCACTCTGATCAGAAGAACTTTCTTTGCCCTCAAGGATGGCAGTCAAGTAGCCAAGAGGATTTTTCCGTTTCAATAATGCCAAATCTTCCTTGGTATGAGACCCTTTTGAAGTAACCCTCTTGTTTACAATACGAGCCACATTGGCTTCGACAGGCATCTGCATAGGGACATCTTCAACACACGCAGAGTTTATTGCTCCCCCTGTAAGGTTTTCTCTCTCATCAGTAGCCGGAATATCTTCAGTCCGATTTCCTCCCGCTGGCGTGTTTTCCTTCTCCATTTCGATCACATCGTCAACAACCTCCTCTTCCCCATCCTCCCGTCCATCATCATTAGCTTGTGGAGTCCCAGGATTCACATGCTCTTCACTAGGAACTTCTTCATTAGGATTCCCAACGGCTTCGTGCCCAGATGTTTGGTTCACTTTGCTAGCAGAACTCACAAAAGACCCCTTTGTCGAAGAAGGCCTATAAGTAGGATCACCCTCACTGTTTATCAAAGTGACAGATTCTTCTACAAGGTTCTGTTTTGAAGTACCAGCAGTGTCCTGGAGATTACAAGATGGTTATCAGAACTATTGAAAAAAAGAAAAAAGAAGTTGAAGTAATTAAACGATCGTGAGGGGTCGAAGTAATTACCTTAGGCGGAATTTCAGCGTCAGGACTTGAGTTATCGCTCTCACTAGGATTGTTTAGCCTAGCAGCTATCTCCTGCTCTGTTGGTTCTCTGATGACGACATGAGGAGGTCTCGACCCAATGACTTTAACCTTGACCTTGGTTTTTGGACGAGGCTCAGGAATAGGGGCTTGTTTCTTTAACCTGTGTCTTTTTAGGGGGATAGGAGGAGATTCTTCCTCTTCATCACTGGAAATTTCAATTTCTTGAACTTTCCTTTTCTGCGGATTGATTTCAAATGACCAGAAAGAAAGGAGTCAAAGGCATTAGCGTCAAAAGTGATATGTCGGAAAGAAAGATATAACATCAGAAAGTGTTTACCTTGGGTGAAGGTTTCACAGAAGGGTCTCCTCCTTTTGCGCTTTCAGCGGCTTTCTTAGTGACGGTCCTCTTGACCGCTAGAAAATGAACAAGGATAAATTAGGTGTTGAATGACTATATTGAAGACGATAAAGACATTTGATTTGAGAAATAATTTTACCCTTTTTTATCTTGTTAGAGACTAGCGTAAACGCCTCTTGAAAGTGAGTAGCGAAGTCTTTTTCGTTAAAAAATTCTTCATTATAATACTGCTTCCACCAGTCCTCAAAAAGAGGCGAACACAGGAAATTGAGATTGAAGTCGAACAAAGTTAGTACGATTCGACCAACGTACCTACCAATATGCTTAGTAGCAGCATCCTCTGAGTAGTCTGCATTGTAAAACAACATAAGCTTTTCTCGAGAGTAGATTGGTGAAGGGAGCGTCTGGATAATACCAAATTGTCGAGAGACAAGATTCGGTTGATAAGATATTAAGCTAAGTTGATTATTCGAACTCTGGAATCTCAGAGGCATGATTCTTGGTCGAAGAAACGACTCCCAGATAGCTACATATTCATCCACATGGTCATCTTCGTTAGACAAAGGATATGGTCGAATGAACCATTCTGGGCCAACCTTTCTACTAGCAAAGGGAGCCATGGTCGAAAGAAATTCCTTCCGCTTGGAAAACATCATTACAAAGCTGGTAAACACCTTTTGGAATTGTTGACCTTTGTCAGTTGGAGTCAACAGGACTAATCTAGTCCCTTCGACCCTTCTATTCAGGACCTCTAGAGTCCTCTCATTAATCTTATTCTTCTGCGGAAGAAAAATTCAAAAGTTACATTTAGCCAAAGTTGCAGAAGCCAAAAGGGGCCGGAAAGAAATAAACTCGCCTTATCTCCAATAACCTTAAGTTGAGTCATACCATTGCTGATGAACTCATACAGGTTGACTAAAATCAACTCAGCCAGACAAAGAGGATAACCATGGTGAAGCTGTGTTGCAAGATTAAGCATTTTCTTAGTCACTTGAAGTGACTTGGTGCAAAAAAAAAAACAAGATAACCACAAAGACAGAAAAGCTATGTGCTCCACTTCAGAGACAATGGTACTCGATTTGTCGTGGAAATGATTGATGAATATGGTATACGTGGGCTTCGTGGCTGAAAACCCGATAGGATCTTCAGACAGATCCTCAGGGTCGAAGTAGTCACCCGTTGGTCGAAGACCAGTAATGGCGACTATATCGAAGAGGGTTGGAGTTACCATTCCACAAGACAAATGGAAGGTAAAATGTGTGTTGTCCCAGAAATACAATGAAGACACCAGCATGAGAGGGCAATAAGCTAGCCTAGTCTTTGACAGCATGATCAAGTCATAGATCCCCATATCTTTCCAGATTTGGGCTTGTACTTTTTCCATCTTGCTCAGCCATTCTGAGTATTTTGAAGTAAGATTAGGGCAAGATCGAAAGATCTTATTGCCCTTGTTCATGAACTGAAGGTTGATATCTTCCTTCGTTTAAGAATGTTGCTGATTGACAGGAGTTGTATCTTCAGGATCATTCCTGAGTTTCTTCACACAACCTATTGGCTTGAGCCTAGGGTGAGTTGGGAAGAAGTTGTTATTTTGTTTTGGGTTCTCGAAACATGTAGACAATGGGCCATACATATCATACATCTTCCCAGAATACCTAACAGGGATAAGCAACTGGGAGTCATAAGCATCACGCCACTCTTTGGCCATGGGTTCAGATACGACCCTTCGTTCCCCAGTCGAAACAGGTAAAGGGTTAGTGGAGAAAACCTGTGGTTTTCTTTGGAGATTAGAAACGTTCTTAGTTTTTGGATTGTTGGGTGCATTGGAAAGGAAAGCCATGGCTGAAAGTAGTAGTGAAAGAGCGAAGAAGATGAAGTTGTTAAGGTTTTTTCATTGCAAGGAAGTGAAGAATACTAGGAGTCGTAAAAGAATTCCCAAAAGAGGATTCGTCTATTTATAGTGTTCAGGAAAGAGTGTTTTTCCCAAGACCATTTAATGCTACAGAGTTAGTGGGGCACATGGCGAGAGTTAAAGCAGTTATTGTACGAGTAATGGAAACGTTTTCCATACGTTCCTAGTGTTAGAACAATGTTTGAATCTACTACCCTATATTTAAGTTTTGATGATAACAAAGTGAAAAGATATAGTATTTATAAGGTTCATGAATGAACTATATGCTGCCTAAAATTATTATGTTCTGACTTGCAGATACTCTGATTGGTATAAGCAAGATCACGTCTTTTCAGCATCAGAATTTGTTTTCATACACCAGCATCAGAAGTTGCTACATCAGAATGTCAAGATCAGATAATCAACTCACGTACATGCTGAAGCTTGATGAACAGAACTGCGCGTAAACACTCTGATACAGAAACACAATAGTTCATCAGCAGCGAAGCAGAATCAGAATGAGCCAAGCCAGAACGTGCATTGAAGAAGCAACGGTACTGTGCATTGAAAGCTAATTAATTCCAACGGCCTCATTCCAGACAAGATCTGCTCAAAAAGGAAAGCTTGTTATTAGCATTGAATCAAGAATATTGCATTCAACGTTCATCTTCTCAAGTGCTATATAAACAAGGCTTTGAAGATTATAATGGCTAATGCTCTCCAAATCTCTACACGCAAAAAGCTGAACCATAATCTTCATTCTACCAGTTTTGCTAAACCAAACTCTGATATTCATTCTGTTTAGCAATCTAGTTTCTAAGCTTAATTTGTGTATACATCACAGTTGTGATAAAGTTTTGTAGAAAACATTCACACACATTGTTTTATACCTTTGTAAGAAAGTGTTGCCTTGACAAACCGGATTGTGGTTTGAATCAAGAAGGCTTTAGCAGTTGTTAAAGCAGTCTGTAATATTCAGTTGAATATAGTGAATTAAGACCTCGTTGGAGAGAGGCGAAATCACCTTGACGGGTGGACTGGAGTAGTTTGAGATCAAACGAACCAGGATAAAAATATCTTGTCAATTGCTTTAGATTTCAGTTTTACAATTTAACCCCCCCTTCTTGTGTTTTTCACCCCTTCAATTGGCATCAGAGCGCCTGGTTCTGAGCTAAAACACTTAACCGTGTCAGTACAAGATCCAGCGTCAGAAAAACACAATGGCAGGAAACAATTCTCACTTCAGCAATGACAACAATGAGGACAGAGACAGATTTAGTGGCAAACCTCCAGTCTTTGATGGAGAAAACTTTGATTACTGGAAAGACAGAATTGAAAGCTTCTTTCTAGCACATGATGCTGATCTGTGGGATATGGTGACAGATGGATACACGCACCCTGTGAATGCAAGTGGTCAGAAGATTGATAGAAAATCAATGACTGATCAACAAAAGCGTGACTTCAAGAATCATCATAAGGCCAGAACCATCCTCCTCAGTGCCATCTCATATACTGAGTATGAAAAGATCTCCAACAGAGACACAGCAAAGAACATCTTTGATTCTCTCAGAATGACGCATGAGGGCAACGTTCAAGTCAAAGAAACAAAAGCTCTGGCGCTCATTCAGAAGTATGAGGCGTTCAAAATGGAAGAATCTGAATCCATTGAAACTATGTTCTCTAGATTCCAGATTCTTGTAGCTGGTCTCAAAGTTCTGGACAAGGGATACTCTACTGCTGATCATGTCAAGAAAATAATCAGAAGTTTACCCAAGCAGTGGAGGCCTATGGTTACTGCTCTGAAGCTAGCTAAAGATCTCAACAAAATCACTCTGGAGGAACTTATAAGCTCCCTCAGAAGTCATGAGATAGAGCTAGAAGCTGACGAGCCTCAGAAGCAAGGTAAGCCTTTAGCTTTAAAATCTAACAGAAAATATGAGTCTAAAGTTTTGCAGGCAGTTGAAGAAACATCTGATGGATCCTCATCAGAAGAAGACGAACTTTCCCTTCTCTCCAGAAGAGTAAATCAACTGTGGAAGCAAAGACAAAGGAAGTTCAGGAATCCCAGAAGATCTGATCAGAACGAGTCTTCTTCCAGATTCAGAAGGACAGATTCTTCCTCTGGATACAGAAGATCTGAAGGCTCCTCCAGTAGCAAGAAGCCAAACACCAAAGACATCATCTGCTACGAGTGCAATGAGCAAGGACACTACAAGAGTGACTGCCCAAAGCTTCAGAGGGAAAAGCCCAAAAAGAAGTTTGGAAGAGAGAAGAAGAAAAGTCTCATGGCCACATGGGATGACTCTGACTCGTCTGAAGCTGACTCAGAATCAGATGATGAAAGGGCAAACATAGCGCTCATGGCTAACATCTCAGAAGATAGTGAAGCTTCTGAATCAGACTCAGAATCAGACACAGAAGAGGTATTTCCTAACTTCGCTGTTAATTTTACAAAGGCTGAACTTGCTGAAAGCCTCAATGAAATTCTGGAACGCTATCAGCAGATTAGAGCTAAATTCAGAGACCTGAAAAGGAATCTTGAATCTGACTCTAATAAGTCTGAGAGTCTCAAATTGGAAAACTCTGAGCTGAGAGATAAAATTTCAAAATTTTACAAAACTCTCAGAAGGAACCAATTTCTGAAACTCCCAGCAACGCTGATGAGATCATCAAGGAGTATGATCATAGTTTCCAGAAGTTCTTAGCTAAAAGCATAGATAGAAGCAGAATGGCTTCAATGATCTATGGAGTTAGCAGAAACGGCAGGAAAGGAATAGGATACCTAGGTAAGGTTCCTACACCGAAGAATGTCATGGATTTAACCATTAAACACACTCCTCTAAATTCACACTTTGTGTATGGTCACACACATGACATCAAATATACTAGCAGTAAGCACTCTGTGAAACCAAAATTCAACCAGAGTTTTGGCAAAACTAACAAATCAGGACCCAAGAAGATCTGGGTACCTAAGGATAAAATAATACATGTTGCAGATATCTTTAGCAGCAAGTCAGAAACACCAGTCATGGTACCTGGACTCTGGCTGCTCACGACACATGACGGGAAGAAGGCATATGTTCCAAAGCCTGGAACTTAAGCCTGGAGGCCACGTTGGCTTTGGAGGCAATCAGAGGGGAAAGATTATTGGCTCTGGAACTGTAGGTAATGGAAATCTTCCCTCTATTAATAATGTTCTGCTAGTAGATGGATTGATGCATAATCTGTTATCCATAAGTCAATTAAGTGATAACGGTTATGATATAATCTTTAATCAAAAATCATGTAAAGCTGTTAGTCAGAAAGATGGGACTATCCTGTTTAATGGTAAGAGGAAAAACAACATTTACAAAATCAAACTTTCTGAACTAAAGAGTCAGAACGTAAAATGTCTTCTGTCTGTTAACAATGAGCAGTGGATCTGGCACAGAAGATTGGGGCATGTTAGTATGAGAGGAATATCTCAGATTAACAAACTCAATCTGGTCAGAGGACTTCCTAATTTGAAGTTCAATTCAGATGCTCTGTGTGAAGCATGTCAGAAAGGCAAATTTGCAAAACCTTCTTTTAAATCCAAAAATGTTGTTTCCACCTCTAAGCCATTAGAACTTCTGCACATTGACTTATTTGGACCAGTTAAAACTGCTTCAGTCAGTGGTAAGAAGTATGGGTTAGTAATCGTAGATGACTATAGCAGATGGACATGGGTAAAGTTCTTAAGACACAAGGACGAGTCACACTCTGTGTTTGTTACCTTCTGTAACCAAGTTCAGAATGAAAAAGATCTTAGAATCGTTAAAGTCAGAAGTGATCATGGTGGAGAATTTGAAAATAAAGATTTTGAGTCATTCTTCAATGACAAAGGCATTCTGCATGATTTCTCTTGTCCTAGAACTCCCCAACAAAATGGAGTTGTAGAACGAAAGAACAGAACATTGCAAGAAATGGCCAGAACCATGATCAATGAGACAAACGTTGCTAAGACTTTCTGGGCAGAGGCAATAAACACAGCGTGCTACATTCAGAATAGAATCTCAATAAGACCTATTCTGGAAAAGACTCCATATGAATTGTGGAAGAACAGAAAGCCCAACATTTCGTATTTTCATCCATTTGGATGCACTTGTTTTATATTAAATACAAAGAATTATTTGAACAAGTTTGATTCTAAGGCACAGAAGTGTATTATGTTAGGATACTCTGAACGCTCAAGAGGGTACAGAGTATACAATACAGAAACACAGATTGTGGAAGAATCAATCAGTGTTCGTTTTGATGATAAGCTTGACTTTGAAAAGTCAAAGCAGAATGAAAATTTTGCAGGTATAGAAATTGAATTTGCAGGTTCTGAAGACAAGTCATCAGAAGCTCTCAACACAGACATTCCTTCAACGTCTGAAAGGAGCACTGCTAGAAATCCTCCAACAGCTGCTGATCAACCTCAGAAGAGATTACCCACAAGCAGCTTGGATCACCCAGAAGAGACTATCCTAGGAAGAAAGGAAGATCCAATCAGAACAAGAGCAAGCTTCAGAAACTCTGAAGAAACTCTTATGGGACTTGTGTCTCTGATTGAACCTTCTTCTATTGATGAAGCACTTCTGGATAATGACTGGATTCTGGCAATGCAAGAAGAGCTGAATCAATTCACCAGAAACGACGTATGGGATCTCGTTCCCAGACCAAAAGGATTCAACGTCATTGGAACAAGATGGGTGTTCAGAAACAAGCTAAATGAACAAGGTGAAGTCATCAGAAACAAGGCACGACTGGTTGCACAAGGTTATAGTCAGCAAGAGGGGATAGACTATACAGAAACCTTTGCCCCAGTCGCCAGGTTAGAATCTATCAGACTTTTAATCTCATTTGTTGTTAATAGAGGCATCACTCTGTATCAGATGGATGTCAAAAGTGCATTCTTAAATGGTTATATAGAAGAAGAAGTTTATGTTCACCAACCCCCAGGTTTTGAAAATACAAAACATCCAGAACATGTTTTCAAACTAAAGAAGTCACTGTATGGTCTGAAACAAGCTCCCAGAGCTTGGTATGAAAGGCTAAGTAACTTTCTGCTTGAAAATGAATTCACCAGAGGGAAAGTGGACACTACTCTATTCTGTAAAACAGTTAAGAGTGACATTTTAGTCTGTCAAATTTATGTTGATGATATCATTTTTGGTTCTACTAATCCTTCTCTTGGAAGAAAATTTGCTAAGTGTATGCAGGCAGAATTTGAGATGAGCCTCATGGGGGAACTGAAATTCTTTCTAGGAATTCAGATCAATCAAACTCCAGAAGGAACTTACATTCATCAGAGCAAATACATCAGAGATCTTCTGAAGAAATTTGACCTCTCAGAATGTAAGCCATCAAAGATTCCAATGCATCCCACGTGCATTCTGGAAAGAGAAGAGGTAAGCAAAAGTGTAGAACAGAAAGTCTACAGAAGTATGATTGGTTCTCTCCTCTATCTGACTGCTTCAAGACCTGATATCTTATTCAGTGTATGTATTTGTGCTAGATTCCAATCAGATCCTAGAGAATCTCACTTAACAGCTGTTAAGCGAATTTTCAAGTATCTGAAAGGTACTACTAATCTGGGTTTGTTTTATAGAAAATCTAGTGATTACAGCTTAGTAGGCTACTGTGATGCTGATTTTGCTGGAGACAGAGTGGAACGTAAAAGTACTTCTGGAAGCTGCCAGTTTCTGGGAGAAAATCTGATCTCTTGGTCCAGCAAAAGGCAATCAACAATTGCTCTGTCAACAGCAGAAGCTGAGTACATAGCAGCAGCAGGATGTAGCACACAAATGCTCTGGATGAAAAGTCAGCTTGAAGACTTCCAGATTTTTGAGAGTAACATTCCTATACTTTGTGATAATACTTCTGCTATTTGCTTAAGTAAGAATCCTATTTTACATTCTAGAGCTAAGCATATAGAAATAAAGCATCATTTCATTAGGGACTATATTCAGATAGGTATTTTGAACTTAAAATTTATAGATACAGACCATCAATGGGCTGATATCTTTACTAAACCCCTTTCAGAAGATAGGTTTAATTTCATTCTGAAACATCTCAGCATGAAAGTATGCCCAGAATGAAAATGTTTTAATTCCATATATTTATCTTCAGAATGTAATTATATTACTGTGAACTTCTGATCAATCTCCTTTCAGAAAGATAGAACATGCAGATTGTATCAGATGCAAGTCTAAAGATCTGAGAGTCTAATCTCAAAGACAGACGTGCTGATCACTACATCAAACAAGTGTCATCCAATCATCAGCAAATCTCTGAAGCAGAACGCGTGCACGCTTCTGAGAAGGCAAAGCGCTGATTGGGTGCATTGAGACACATGTCTGGTAACCGTTTTTAAGTATCTTTCTCAAATCCCCCAAAATCAGCAAGCATTTAATGAAAAGTAATCACGCTTGTTAAATGGCAATCATTATTTTTTTTCTCTCTCTTAAAAACGTTTATTTTTTCAAAATAATCTTGAAAACTCTATTTAAGCACATTAATCCTTCATTCTTATTCTTTACGCTTTCTCATTAACACTCAAGCTTTTTCTGCATATTTCATCTCCTACAAACCTTTTTCTCTCAAATCATTATCAAAGCTTTTTAGTGTGAACAATGGCATCCTCCAGCATTTCTGCAGGCAATCAGAAGAAAGCAACCTCTGAACAATATCAGGTGCCTCTCAGAACTCTTCTCACTCTGGTAAAGAACCTTGAAGTGCTTTCTGAGTTAATCATTGACTTCGAAAGTTTGAAGGAAAATGGATTTGACCTAACTGAAGAAATTAGGGCTCAATAGTGGGAGAGGTACTTCGATAGGTTGGTTGGACCAACATTCCCAGCGCTAGTCAAGGAATTTTGGATTCACGCCAAAGTTGCAAAACATCTAGTCATTTCTTCTGTTATGGGAAAGAAGATCGTGATTTCTGAAGATCTCATTGCAAAGCTAATCGGTCAAAGTGGTGGTGGAGTCCGTTGTGTGGACATGGCTGAAAGATGCCCTGATGTAGGTGTGGTAGCCAACAGAATTTTCACTCTTGGAATGCCCAGCAGCAAAATTAAGGATCTGAAGGACCACTGCAGAGTATGGGCTAAGATTGTTCTGGGATGCTTCAACCACAGGAAACCAACAAGTTCTCCTGATTATATAAACGTGGATCAGCAGTTTCTGATCTACTTTATTGATCAGAGGGTAAAGATCAATCTGGCACACTTCTTGTTCAACCATCTCAAGACCAGTGTCAAAGAGACAAGAGAAGAAGAAAGAACCAAGAGAGACTGGATACCGTTTGGAAGGCTTATATCAGATATCCTGACAGAGAATAGGCTGATTGAACATCTGATCGAAGCTCAGGAGATGAGCACTATTGAACCAACTATTGGGAAACCGCTGAACGCTAAGAATCTGAAAAAGATGAAGCTGATAGAAAATATTCAGAAGGAACCCAGAGCTACTTCAACTGCTGATATCTCCAGCAGAAGAGTGCCTCTGAGTGATTTTCCGGTATTTTCTGAAATGGAATCCAAACCAGAGATGTTTCTCAGGTATCCAGATGCGTACAAGGAAGAAGATACAGGTTCAAAGCTGAAGATCAAAGATCTGAGTCAAATCCAACCAGAAGTGACTCAGAAGAAGACAAAGAAGAGGAAAGCGCCAACAGAAGGATCATCTCATCAGACTCCAAAGAAAAGAGGTATTTCATCTGCTGCCCCTATCTCAAAATCTTTTACTATTCCAACATCTGCTGCCCCTTCTCAAACCTCTCACAGAATATCAATTCCAATCCCTACCATTGATGAAACCATACCAGAAGACCCTTCTGAGGCATTACTACTCAGAAGACCCAGAACAAAAATTCCCAAACAACCAACAGTTTCAACAACACCAGCACTTGACCAAGTGCTAGCTGATATTGAGCGTGAACATGCTTCTGCTCAACCAAATTCTGAACCACCAAATATTCCTCCTCCACAACCAGAACAACAACAACAACCAGAACCAGAACCACAACAACAACAACCTCTCACAGAAGAACCTCTGATCCCTGAGCAATCAGAGATTCCACCTCCTCAACCAGAAAATAATCCACCTTCACCACAAACAGAGTTTCACCATTCCAAAACCCCTTCTCCTCATAAATCTGACCCTCACTCACCTCAACCTTCACCGCTGGCAATCCAGTTGCCATGTGGAACCACTATTGTCATGCCCCAGTTACCATCTTCAGAGGAATCAACACCTCCAAATACTCCCAAACCACCATCCACTCCAATCGAAATATCTGACTCTGATTCTGATACCCTTCCTCCAAAACAAACAGCCTCTCAGCAAACCTCTGAAAACCTCAGCAGAACTTTCATTGACTTAACAAGTCTTGAATGTCTTGCTGATTTAAGACACAAAATTGCCATTCCCAAACCAAAGCAACTAGATGTTGGCTCTGGTATTTTGAATTTTGAAACAGGTGTGCTGCAATGGATTGCTTCTTTGAAGCAAGTCTGTCCGGGGATGATTGACCCAGCTGCTTCTGATCAGCTCTGGTCACAGTTCAGATTATGGGTACGTGCTGAAGCCCTCAAGTTGCAGGATGTCAACTATGAGCAGGCACAACAGAACTTCAGCAAGCTGCTGAAGGAAGTTGAAAGTCAGCTGCCTCAGGAAGTTGTGCTCCCTCTGGACAGTGAATCTTGGTCTGAGAAACAGCAAGCTGCACAGGTGCAACCATCAGAAGAAGACAAGACCATTCAGGCTGAAAGTCAAGCAGAAGATGTCGCTGAAAGTTCTGAGAAGCCTCCTCCCTCTGATGCTTCTCAAGCTGCCTTGGACAGGCAGGCTCTGGAAGAACTAAGGCTGAATGACTTGCGTCTACAGCAGCGAATGGACGACAACGATCAGAAGATGAAAGCACGAATGGATGTGCAGGACAGCAAGATTGACACTGTTGTCAACATGGTTCAGAAGCAGAATGAAACTTCTGAAAAGATTCAAGCGATGCTGGAGAGCCTGTTCTCACGCATGCCCCCTCAACCTTAAATCTTTTTCATGCATAACTTTTTCATGTTTTCTTCATTTTCTGATGTACTGTTTTGACTATGCTTTGTAATATTTTCTTCCTCTGATTCTGAACTATTTTAATATAATCTGTTTTTCTGATCTAAATTGTTTTAGCACATCACCAACACTTTTTGATTGCTGACAAAAAGGGGGAGAACAAGAATGATATTTAAATCAATAACGGGCTAACTAGACAGAAATTCTCAAACATTCTAACTCTATTACTTGAAATGTTTTTTTTCTGTTTTGCTTAAAGTCTACAGGCACAAGGAAGCTCCTGGACACTCTGAAGACTAGAAGCTCTAATCAAAATGTAGAAGCTCTGATCAATGTTGCTCTGATCAATATGAAGTTCTGATCGACCTAATACTCTGATCCAAAGCAAAGCTCTGACAGGAAAAGCTCTGAAGCTCTGCTCTCTGATAAGTCAAAGACTCTTATAATCTGATGTTCAAAGAAAGAAAAAGATCTGATCCTGAAGAACACGTATATCAAAGGGAAGTAACAAACTCAGGGGGAGTATCTCTTAACTCTGACTTCTCCGTACTTCTTATTCTGATACATATCTAGATACCTTTTCACGTTATTTTTCATTTAAAATATCTAGTTTTTGTCATCATCAAAAAGGGGGAGATTGTTAGAACAATGTTTGAATCTACTACCCTATATTTAAGTTTTGATGATAACAAAGTGAAAAGATATAGTATTTATAAGGTTCATGAATGAACTATATGCTGCCTAAAATTATTATGTTCTGACTTGCAGATACTCTGATTGGTATAAGCAAGATCACGTCTTTTCAGCATCAGAATTTGTTTTCATACACCAGCATCAGAAGTTGCTACATCAGAATGTCAAGATCAGATAATCAACTCACGTACATGCTGAAGCTTGATGAACAGAACTGCGCGTAAACACTCTGATACAGAAACACAATAGTTCATCAGCAGCGAAGCAGAATCAGAATGAGCCAAGCCAGAACGTGCATTGAAGAAGCAACGGTACTGTGCATTGAAAGCTAATTAATTCCAACGGCCTCATTCCAGACAAGATCTGCTCAAAAAGGAAAGCTTGTTATTAGCATTGAATCAAGAATATTGCATTCAACGTTCATCTTCTCAAGTGCTATATAAACAAGGCTTTGAAGATTATAATGGCTAATGCTCTCCAAATCTCTACACGCAAAAAGCTGAACCATAATCTTCATTCTACCAGTTTTGCTAAACCAAACTCTGATATTCATTCTGTTTAGCAATCTAGTTTCTAAGCTTAATTTGTGTATACATCACAGTTGTGATAAAGTTTTGTAGAAAACATTCACACACATTGTTTTATACCTTTGTAAGAAAGTGTTGCCTTGACAAACCGGATTGTGGTTTGAATCAAGAAGGCTTTAGCAGTTGTTAAAGCAGTCTGTAATATTCAGTTGAATATAGTGAATTAAGACCTCGTTGGAGAGAGGCGAAATCACCTTGACGGGTGGACTGGAGTAGTTTGAGATCAAACGAACCAGGATAAAAATATCTTGTCAATTGCTTTAGATTTCAGTTTTACAATTCAACCCCCCCTTCTTGTGTTTTTCACCCCTTCACCTAGGTTGTAGGGATAATGGCCATCATGGCGGCATGGTAACGGCTGATTGACAGCGACGTGTTGGGAAAAAGGTAATGATGACTATGAATACCAGCAGGGGTTGGTAGAAGGCGAAAAGCACACAAGCGATTTCTGCGGTCAAAGAGAAAGACATGTGTCTAATGGGAATCTCAAAGAATAATCATCTCTCCTTGCGTCGAAACTGATATTCTTGGGGGAAAATTTGTTAGCTCCTAAATTCAACACCTATAACAAGTTGGCTTTATGGGCCAAAAATAGATTGAACAAGTCTAAGTTAGAAAGGCTTCGACATAGTAGAAAATACTTAGAGAAATTCTAAGTTAAATGAATCTTCGACCAGAAGGTTCTCAATCCCTTCAACTGAAAGGACTCCAGGGTCTTCGACCAGAAGGAAACCTCGTATCTGCACCAGAAGAAAGGAGGGAAAAGCAGTTCGCTTGACAGTTGAGGAAAGCAAAATGGCGTGAAAAGAGGAGTCGAAGCGCATGCAGAAGACACTTGTCTTCATTCTAGAGCAAGGAGAATCCTCGACAGTTACCTAGTTTTAGTATAAATAGAGGAAGTTTATGTAGATTTCCGTGTGTTCAACTAATCGTACAAATTATTCAATACTATTCAAGTACCCACTGCGTGAGAAAGAATACTTAAAAATGTACGTTTGAAACACCATGTTGTACCCTAAAATTTGCCCTCTCATTTTATCAACATTTCTCATCACAAGACTCTTGGAACTCAAGATCAAGCTAGGGTTTGCTCTGCTCAAGACACCTCCTTGCATTGTTGACCTAAATTAGGGTTTGAGTTTGCACAGGGATTTTTGGACCTTCAATGCCCAAATTGACTTTCATACTTCATGTTGGACTCATAAGTTTGTCCATACCAAGTTTCAAGCCTTGAATCAAATTTTTGCCCAGTCAATTGGACAGTTGACCTAGAAATCAGCTGTATTGGGGAAAAAGTCAACTGTGGCCAATTTATAGTCAAACCTCATGAATTTTGACCCACATAAACATTATGAACTCATATTAACCATTTGATCAAGTTTGGACCACAATTCCATAAGAAATTTGATCAGATCACCAAAAGGGCAAAATGGTCATTTTTAGGGTTTTGACTGTACAAAGGAAATTTTTGACTATTTGACCTAGCCAATGGAAAATTAAGCTCAACCATGGAATCAAGGACTCAATGACATTATCTTGACCTATTCAACAAGTTCAAAAGATCTCAAATGCATAGGATTGACAGATGAATTTTTCAGTCAACTGATCAAAATTTGACTGTACACTGAAAAGTCAAAACTTTGACTTTTTGGTCAAAATCAAGTGCCAAGGGTCATTTTTCATCAAGATGTGTCAAAATATGAAACTTGTTCATCAAGAAACCCAAAATTGCAAATTAGGGTTTGAAATTGAAAATTTTCATAACTTAGAATTTTTTCTAAGTTATGAAATTTTCTTAATTTTTCCTAACTTTGCCCCACATTTCACCATGATGAAAATGGATTCAAAAAAAACTTACAACATGAAAGTTGTAGTACTCCACAAATACTAAAACTTTGATTCACAAAGTTTTCTCAAAATAAGCTTGGATCTCAAGTTATGATTTTTGGAATAAGGGTCCCTAAAACTTTTAACTTAGAGAAATTTTGCCCTAGTTTAGGCAGGATTTTGACCCATCTTCTTGGCCATTTTTCACATAGTTCAACTTGGAGTCTCAAGTTGCATTTTAAATATGGATTATAGTACTTGTTGCAAGCTTTCCAAATTGTCCAAGAACTCCTCAAACACATTTGTGGTTAGGGAGAATCGAATGCTTGAAGTTGGAAAAAACCCACTTTGTAACCATGGCCAATACATGTTCATACAAGTTGCAAAATCTGACCAAACTAGCTTTGTACTTGATTACAGGTCTCTAAACCAATTTACACTCAAATATTGAATGCAAATACATTGAACATTGGTGTATTCTGATCATTAGAGCTTGGCACAATGAATAATTCCATTTTGGGCATAAAGGTAGCACTTCCATTTACATAAAGCATGCTTTATGTCAAGTTTCATTTCTTGAGCCATACACCAAGCCCTTTGCTGCAAACAAGGCTCCCTAATGTCAGGCAAAGTTCAACAACTTTGTGCAGCTAGGTTACAAGCCAATACAACCATTTCATTGTCAACTCTCACTTTTTGCTTCAAAACCAAGTCATTGTGCCAAAAGGACATAACTTGCATATCTGATATAATCAACTTAAGCCAACATTTCAAACAAGTTTTGCACATCCTTGTGAGCCAGAAACACGAGCCATTCAGCCCTAAAACACCCTTGTACACAAAAATCACATTTTCTTGCAAAACAGGGCAGGCCCTGCAGAATCACTTCCATTTCCACATCCACTCGTGCGTTTTGCTTGCAACTTGTTCCAATACCTTCCATTCAACTCACTCAAGCTATCCCAAACCTCCATTGCCAACTGTAACTCCATGTACAGTGTTCACCATTTTTGTTTTGAAGCTTTGCAGGTTGAGTTCTATAGAGAGATTCAGGCCATTTCAAAACAAACTAAGCATTGGGAAAGGTCCAGGGAACATCAAGCAAGCTCAAAAGAACCTCAGGCCTCACTGAAAGTTGCTGCATTGTCCAACTTGAATCCAACTGAAACAGGTTTTTCATCAACTTCTATCTCTCTATTTAGGAATATTTAGCCTTAGGTTTGTGAATGAAAGATGTAGTACTCATTTCCCTGAAACCATACATATACTTAGTTTCCATTTATATTAAACGTGCTAAGAGAATTTCATCCATGAACATGCTGAAAAAGTTAGGTCAGATTTTAGGGCCAGAGAAATTCTCTCCGGTCTTTGAGAGTTAGGATTAATGCTTTATATGGTTAGATTCGTATTTAAATTCTCTACAAGTTTGACGTTGTGAGTTTTGGCAAAAGACCACGTTTCCAGGATGTTACAGTTTGAACCAGGCGCACGCGCGTTTGACAATTGCTGGAGGAAGAAGATGAAGGCTTGGGCTGGGCCTGACCTTCTTGCTGCCTGCATCCCCATTTTTCTAAATGCACCCCCTGGCCCATTTTCTTATATTTTGACATTTTTGCATTTTTATTTTCTTTTCTGACTTTGATATTTTATTTTCAAACATAAAAAATACTCCAAAAATATTTTTATAGTTTTTTACATTTTATTTGGCATTTTATTTCATTTTTTCTAATATAGAAAACATATTAAATACTTTATATTATTTGTTTAAATTAAAAAATAATGTAAATAATACTTTTATTTTCATTTCTTACTTTTATTCACATTGAAAATATTTTCTTGAATATATTTTATTTTTGTAAATATTTTATTTTATTTTATACATCCTTTATATATATATATATATATATATATATATATATATATATATATATATATATATATATATATATATATATATATATATATATATATATATATATATATATATATATATATATATATATATATATATATATATATATATATATATATATATATATATATATATATATATATATATATATATATATATATATATATATATATATATATATATATATATACTTTATTTTATAAAAAAAACATAGAATAAAATACAAAAATAGTACATTTTTTATTTTTATTGTTATTTTATACTAAAAAACACTTTTTTTCAATATATTATTATTTTGTACATATTAATATATTTTTGTATATAAATAATATAATATATTATTTTCTTAAAAGAGTTAGGGTTTACCCCTTAATTAAATAAAATCAACTTTTTATTTTATTTCTTTAACATCTTTTTTACATTAAAAATACTTTACATACATAAACAAATAAAAATTTCTTTTTACATAATACATTTTATTTAACATTTATTTATTTTGTTTATTTAAATAATTGTACATTTAAATATTATGCATTGTAAATTCAATTTGGTTGTAATAACTTAGGATTTAAATTTCTTGCAAAATAATCCCCTATTCAAAATTGTACCCCCTCCCTATATCAAAGTTGTAATAGCTTAGATTTATTTTTACGCACTTAAATGCTTTCAATTATGCCATGATTAGAGAATTAGGGTTTGTATTCCAAAATCAAATTAACAAATAGTTTGACCTAATCAAAGACAAAAATGCATGAAAAACAAACACAATACACACTTGCACCCCTAGGGTTACAATCCACTTGTTGCCTTAAAAAATGTCCATGGTATGCATGTTAACTACTTTAGCAAAACAAAAATAAAACAAAAGATCATAGTCCCTCGATGATGCTATCTTGTTTTCCTAAACAAAAATGATCAAGTCCCTCAAGAAAATTGCCAAAGATACTTGACACAATTGCTATCATGGTCTATACGATGACCCGCGCCTGTCCCGTTTAACATCCTAACATAAGGTTGTTCACCAAATACAATGGTGAAATAACACTGTCAAAAGGGTTAAAAACATAAGAAAGATCTTTGAGTAAAACAGGGTAGATAGCTCTTAGTTACTTGATCAAAAGCTTGCAAAACATCCTTGCTATTTTCAAACACACTTCACAACACAATTTCAAAATCCAACTTTCAAACATTGAAAACTTTTCAAAAGACAAAAACACCTTTGTATACATTCAAACAAGAATCATTACAAAGGTTGCCACAACGATGGCCTCTTTTCAAAACATCTTTCAAAAACACACACAAAGCACCATTTCAAATAATTGAAGAACACCATTTCAAACAATTGAAAAACAAAGCAAGTGATCTAAACAAGTAACTAAGAGCCCATGGATAACCATGGATGAAAAGGGTGCTTGTACATTCCCTTTTCATAATCTACTCACCGAACCCAAGAAAAACATCTCAAAGGTCTTTCCTGTGCTTTTTGACCTTTCCTTAAGATAAAATAAAAAGTCGGTGGAGACTCTTGCTAAACCGAAACATTTGCAAACGCAAATGAAAAACCTCAAGTCAGTTCTCCCACCGTATCACAGAACTGGCGACTCTGCTGGGGAAAACCTTAAAAGTGGAGTAACCTTAGGGTTTAGATCACCTTTGCATGCTTATCTTGTTTGCTTTGATTGCTTTACATTTGGTTCTCTTGTTTGGGCTTGAAATCCTCTACCCGGATTTGGGAAACATTCATAGGTAAATAGCAATACATTGTGGAAACTGTGCGGGGTATACCGACATGGTTAAAGCAATAACTATATTAGTGCGACATATTTGTGAGTACCGGTAGCCTTTGAGTCAATCAAAGAGAATACGGGGCCGCTGAGTGATGTCATGAAGCACTAATGAACTTTTAGAACCTTACTTGACCATCTTGGCCTTTTTTAAGGGTAGTGAGATGACCGGATTTGGTGCAGTCCGAAGTTGGTAGATACTCGATACTACACTCATTGAGGGTTGTTTTCTTGGAATATTTTGGTCGCCAGTTAAGTGGCTAAACCAAAACAATGAACACAGAAAATAATCCAGTGATATTGAGCTCCTTAGAACCCGGTTACTATTTATAGGACAGGTATGAGCCAACTAAACTCAAGAGGGTACTCACCTATGAAACCTCATGCAAGCCTGAAACTAGGATCTTGTGTGACCTGCTTGTACATATGTTTGTGCATACATCATGAACATCATAAAGCATCATATGCATCCACTAACCATTTCAAGGGTTTGGATCTTCATCTTTGTTCTTGTTTTGTAGGTCATGGAATCTCTTCGCAGGAAAACAATTCAAGTCAACCTTGTAAGAATCCCTCCTCAACTCAAGGAGCTTACTTCCAAGATTCCAGAGAATTATCTCTTTAGTGAAAGACATGGTAGACTTCTCAACTTGGTCAACTCCAACATTGAGGAAGACATGGTGAAAGTTCTCTTCTAGTTCTTTGACCCCCTACACCACTGTTTCACATTCCCTGATTACCAACTAGTACCTACTTTGGAGGAATTTTCTCAACTCCTGAGGATTCCTATTCTCCATCAACTACCCAACAACGGTACGGAAAGAGAACCAAAGCCTGAAGATGTTGCTCAAGCCTTAAACTTGCAACCATCTGATATCAAAGGTCATTGGGAATCCAGAAGTGGTGTCAAGGGTTTCTTGGCAAAGTTTCTGTTTGAGAAGGCACAAGACTGCTGGAATTCTCTAGATCTACAAGCTTTTGAAGAGATTGTGGCACTCCTCATCTATGGGTTGGTCTTGTTCCCAAACCCTGACCAACTTATAGACGTGAACGCTGTCAAGATTTTCATATCGCGGAATCCTGTGCCTACATTGCTTGGGGACATCCTACACTCATTTTACACACGAACAATGAGGAAACGAGGTGTTCTCATGTGTTGTACTCCTCTCTTAGCAAGGTGGTTTATTTCTCACCTTCCACAATCAGTTTTGAAGAATGAGCAGGGTTTAAGGTGGTCACAACGATTGATGACCCTCACATATTCTGATGTTCATTGGTGTTCTCGGTCCAGAGAAAATGTCATCACCATTGATCGTTGTGGGGAATTCTCTAATGTCCCACTACTTGGCATTAGGGGAGGCATTACCTACAACCCCTGTTTAGCTTTGAGACAGTTTGGATATGCTCGGAGGGATGGCCCTCATGACATGCTGATCCCTGACTTGGTTTTTGACTTCGACAACGATGCACAAGGACTTCGACAAAGGTTCATCAGAGCTTGGAGGATGCCCAACAAAGTGGATAGTAAGACATTGGGGCACAAGAATTCCATCCCTCTTGAGCCTTATCTCAGGTGGGTACGAACCCGCGCCCAGAATCTTATGATGCCATACCCTCACATTCTCCCCGTGATCAAAGAGCCTGTTATGGAAGGAGAGGTTCCATACACCCTCCTACATCCCGACATGCCGACATCATTGGAAGAATTGCAAAAGAGTTGGATCGAACTCAAAGAAGAACATAATACTTTTGAAGCCAGCTTCTATGCCAGTGAGAATAAGGTTTTGGAGCTTACCCGCCGACTTCATGAGGAGGAAACTCTCAACACTTACATCGCGCCAAAAAGGATGCGCAATGTCTTTTTACATTAAGAATTTTGTAATATTTTGCCCATGGGGAACTTATGTACTAACAAATTTCTTCTTAATATGACGTGTGCTCTTTTGTTTGCAAAAAATTTGAATTTCTGAATCCTTGAATGCATTACATGAATAACATATCATTCATCATATGCATAAACAAGTCTTCACACCAGGTTTCCTTATCTTTCTGCTGTTTATTTCAGCCAGATGGATTTGGAGCAGACGGTTAAGGATCTGCAAGCGCAGAACTCTCAATTTCAGCAACTCCTCATGACCTTAGCAAAGGGTCAAGAGGACCTTAAAGCACCGTTGGAGAAAGATAAAGAGAAAAATAAGAAAAGACCCGATGTGGTCATTATGGGAAGGAGGTTTGAAAGCAATGCTAGAAAAGTTCTCGAGTTCCCCTCAACGTCTGATGAAGGGGATGGTAAAGGAAAAGGAACTGCAATGCCATCTGAATCTGAAGTTGAAGGAGAAGAAGAGGAAGAGAAAGAAGAAGAAGATTACTCCGAACAGAAATATCCCCCGGCGGATGTTAAGTTTAAAAATCTTGAGGATCAGTTGGCAGCCATGGAGTTGCAAAGGGTACCTGGTTTAGATTTCGAAGAACTAGGGTTGGTCGCTGGGATCGTCATTCCTCCCAAGTTCAAAGTTCCTACATTTGCTAAGTATGACGGTCTGTCGTGTCCGAAGATGCATCTAAGATCCTACGTCCGAAAGATCCAACCCCACTCATCTGATAAGGATCTTTGGGTCCATTTTTTCCAAGACAGTTTGTCAGGCACACAATTGGACTGGTTCTATCAACTTGAGAGGTCTGAGGTTCATAATTGGGAAGATTTAGCTGCTGCTTTCTACCGGAAATACCAATACAACGCTGATTTAGCACCTACTTGTACTCAACTACAGAGTATGGGTATGACTTCTAATGAAGGATTTAAAGAGTATGCCCATAAGTGGCGTGATCTGGCTGGAAGGGTGCAGCCACCATTGTCAGATAGAGAGCTGGTTGACATGTTTTTAGGGACCCTGTCTGGCCCTTTCTTCAATCATTTAATCGGGAGTTCCTCTACAGGATTCACCGAGTTAATTTTGACCGGTGAAAGGGTCGAGGCCGGCATTAAAAGTGGTAAGATTCAGAAAGATGCCTCTGTGTCCACTGCTATTAAGAAGACCTTCCCATCTAAAAAGGAAGCTTCTGCTGTTTATTCTCAGAAAAGTCAAGGAAGAACCGAGCACCGACCAACTGTGGGGGCTGTGATGATCCAAAACTCTTCAAATGATCAACCTCGCAGCAATCAGCCAAGATCTAATCAGCAAAGGGTAGAAAGGCCACAACGGCAATTCACCCGAATCAACATGACACTGGCTCAAGTACTCCCTTATTTTCTAAAGCTGAATCTTACCAATTTGAAGGAAGCGCCAAAGAACCCTAATACCTCTTCTCCATATTACCACTCCAATGCAAAATGTGCTTACCACTCTGACAGTGTAGGGCATGATACCAACAACTGTTGGGCCCTTAAGAATAAAATCCAAGACCTGATCGACACCAAGGAGGTAGAATTCGATGCGCCTGAAAAGCCGAATGTGATTTCTTCCCCAATGCCCAAGCACGGTCATAATGTTCATGCCGTTATGGAAGACCTTCATGTTACCAATGTTGCTGACCTTTTGACTCCGTTACCAGTGATTAAAGTGTATTTGATGAGAGCTGGGTGTGAACGGTGGAAATAGAACTGACTGTTTTTTAAGCTGGTTTCGCGAAATGTCGCGGTAAGCAAGAGTCGCCACCGTCTTTTATGTTCTCCAACATGGAAAGGACAAAAGCACAGCAAAATTCCTTCTTTGAGAATGTTTCTCGTTTCGGGAGGTAGATTTATAGAAAGGGAAGGTGTTAGCACCCTTTCTATCCATGGTTATCCATGGGCTCTTAGGTACTTGCTCTTATGTTTTCAAAATTGTTTGCTTTTCAAATGTGTGTGGGTTTTGAAAAAAAGTTCGTTTGGAAAACTTCTAAGTAACTCTTGTATCAGTCCTCAAGAGTGTATGAAGTGTTTTGTTTGAAAACTTTTTGAAAGTGTAAGGTGTGAAAAGTTGTTTTGTTTGTTTTTGAGAAGAGCAAGTACTTAAGAGAAATCTACCTACTCTAAGGAATTAAGCTGTGTAAGAGTCCTTTAGATAGTGCTATCCCACCATTGAGAGGTAGGTAGCACCATCGTTGGAGGTGTTCGGGTCAATTCGATTAAGGGACAATGTGGTCACCTAAGCAATGGTAGGACACCTTAGAAGTAACCCTAATGTCCTAGATCCTTTTTTATCCGAGGCAACCGTTTCGAGGCAACTGGATCTTTTAGACAGAAGGGCGACCTCTAAAACACCCTATACTTGATGACCACGTTCGAGGCAACCAGTGAGGCGTACCCTAGGAGTGGCATGTGCTTTGTGTGTTGAATTCAGTTTATGTTATCTTGTACATGTTATTTGTGAGCTACAGATTGATTTTATTTACATACATTCTTTCATGCATTGTTAACAGTTAGGAGTGCGGAAAATAAATTGCAGAAATGTAAATCTAGCTATTACAAGGCGCGGGTCTATACATCGCCAAAAACAAAAACCCGTTTTGAAAGTAAAGTGCGAGAAAAGTAAATAAAGCGGTAAAAACCTAATTAACTATTACATATCTGGAGACAGTTACATAAATAATCAAACTAAATAAATACGCGCGAGAGAATTAAATCGGGAACGTCCTAAGGGTTTTGACCCTCTTAAGAAAAGAAATGAATTTTTTTTGTCTTTTTTTGTGATTAAATGAAATAAAAACTAATGATTAACTAATTAATTAATTAATTAAAATAAAAATATTTTTTTGTGTTTTTATGTTTTTAATGAAATAAAATAAAAAGGAATTAAAATTAAAAGTTAATAAAATCTAATTCTAAATTTATTTTAGTTATTAAAAAAAAGATTAAAATTGCCTAATTAAACTAATTAATTAATTATAATTTAATTACAAAACAATGAATTAAAGTGAAATTAATAAATAAGAATAATAAAAATATTAGTTTTTTTTTATTTTTTTGTTTATGAAAATAATTATCTATGAATTAAATAATAATAATAATAATAGTTAATAATAATAATTAGTTAAAAGAAAATAAAAAAGGAAAAGAAAACAAAAGAAAATATGAAAGAACCATGGGGGTGTTGGCCCAGGTATGGAGGTTTGAGGAAGCAATATGGCCCAATAAGATTAAGCCTTTGTTGACTTTAGGAATTGCCTGCACGTGCTTTGACTTGGAGCATGGTATCCAGCATCTCATAGCCCCTGGATTGATCTTTGAGGCCACTTGGCGCATGATCGTTTGATGCACATGGTGGAAAGCCTTTGTGAAACCTGCACAGGAACATGTTATGGAAAAATAGAAATAAGCATTTGGGGGACCTGGGATGTTGATGGAGTGCTTGGAAGTAGTTGAATCTGGCTAGATCAGGTCTTTCGAGCTTGACAACTTCAAGGAAATTTTTGCAATTTTGGGGCGTTCTCTAGGCTGTGTGTATTTGTCTGTAATGCTTTCTCATGGCTTGTATTTATAGAGGAGATGGAGGGGACAAAGAAATAAGGCAAGAATCCAAGCCATAAAGCCATGCTTTCAAACCAAAATCCAACAAATTAAAAAGCTTCCAAAATTTGCAAAACTTTCCCTTTCCGTGCTTACATGTATCTGGACATCTTGGCACAAATTCAAAATTTTGTGTACAAAAAATAGCTTGCACGAATTTGGCAGCTAGTAAATGGCATATAAAGGTCATTCAAACCACAAAGATCCCCTTTAATTATTTTTTTTGATTTTATTTGAATTTTATGGATTTAAAATAGATTAAATCAATAAAAATTAAATAAAATAGAAAAATTAATGTTTAATCTTGAAATTGATCATGGGACACGTGGGTGGCATGACAAGGCTGAATCAAGTGGAAAAAAGTGGGCCCTTTTGTCAAAAATTGAAGTTTCAAGGATAGTTGACTTTTGCCATTTCACAAAAATTTCCCAACTTCTCCAATGCATATCTTGCTCAGTTTTGATCATATGAACATGTTCTTGGACATTTTGGAAAGGTCTTGAAGTCCTCTAACCAATGCCTTTGGTCCCATGTCATTTTGAGTTACTAATCTCAAGTTATGGTCTTTGACTTAAAATGCCTTATTGTTGACTTTTGAAAATGACCTATAATGTTGAAATTGATAACTTTTTGTGAGAGTATTTCTTGGACTTGGAATGTGAATATGAGTTGTAGGAAATGTCATCCACTTCAAAATGAGCATTGGATGGGATTTTTCTGATGAACCATGAAAAAGTTATGCCTTGGTCAAGTTACAGTTGACTTTTCAGCTGTCCAAAAATGGAAACTTTTGCATCTTGATGATTTTTTAGCCATTCTTGAGGAATTATGATCAAGACTTGATCAAATGATGATTGTGGCTTCAAAATAAGATGTTGACCAAAAATTTTGACTTTTGACTTCCAAATGACCATTTTGCCCTTGCAGTTGACTGTGGAGCAATTAGGGTTTTTGACTGTGCAACTTGACCTTGTGAGCCTTGAAACTTGACATGTAGGTGCTTGACAATGTATATGAGCATATGGAACTTGATTGAGCCCTTGAAAACTTCAACTTCCTTGCAAGAACCAAAACCCTAATTTTGACTGGCTTAGGAGGATGGTTTGACTATGCAGCCCTTGAGTAGACTTGAGCAAATTGAGATGATGCTTGTCAAAACTTTGAAGAATATGGGAGGGCAAATTTTAGGGTACAACACCGGGATATTCCCAGTAGGGGTGTTCGCGGTGCGGTTTGGACGGTTTTGAAACAAAAAATCATCCGAACCGCAAGAGAAAAAAACATGCGGTTCGATTTGGTTCGGTTGGATTTTAAAAATAAATCCGAACCAAACCAAACCAAACTAATGCGGTTTGGATTGGTTCGGTTGTTTCGGTTTTTTACAAAAATAATTATTATGTCATACATACAAATATATAGGAAAATATAATTTTATATTTAATTGTTCATACATTACCATAAAAAATTTATAATTGTCAAAATAAATTTATAATTTGATACATAAAATTGCGTATTATAATTTTATCTAAATCTAAATAATGATATCAACAAGATTGCATTCTTAAATAAATATTATACAAAGAATATGATAAAATATATTTTGCGAAAATAGTATTTATAAATGAATAATATTTTATTTTTTATGATTTGTAAATTAAAATGAATATAATACAAAGTATGATAAAATATACACATAATACATGTTGATTTCTCTAAAGAATTATAGAAATATATATTGGTTAGTAAGATTTTATAACATAATGCGGTTTTGTTTGGTTTGGTTCGGTTTGTAAAATACAAACCGCAAACCGAACCGAACCATGCGGTTCCACGAGAAAATGACCCAAACACATCCGAACCAAATGCGGTTTTTTGCGGTTTCGGTTTGGTTCGGTTCGGTTTTGCGGTTTTCTATTGGGCCGGTTTGGTTTTGAACACCCCTAATTCCCAGGCTGCGGAAAGGACTGTTACTTTTGTTTAAACATACGAGCTGACTGCCCACTGTTGAAATCAGGCTTCCAACGCCTGATGGATACCCAAGAGATACTCTTTCAAAAGACTCCTGCTGATACCTTCACTCCTGTTACTCCTGCTACCTTTGTTACTTCAACCAATGACATTGCAATAATAACCATCTCCGACAATCTTCCCAAGGCTTGCAAAAGGCCTGTCAAGATTACGCCTGATCCTAAGTTTGTGCCGTTAAAAATCACCATGCCGGGGCCTGTCCCGTATAAATCTAACAAGACGATACCATGGAACTGCAAAGGAGAAATATTCTATCATGGTATCAAACAGATTGAATCAGTCCAAGAGAATTCTGATGATGAAACCCCTGATATAGGGAACATTGCGGGAACAAGCAAGATAACTCGCAGCGGACGGATTTTCTCTTCGGAGATTGCTCCCCCCCGAGCAGTCTTCGGACCCTTCTGTTCCTGTTAAGCCATATGTGCAAGGCCCGATAATTAAAGAATTGGATACTCCTGAAGTTAGACCCTCTGTTGATACTACTGATAAGGGTAAGGCGATACTAGAAGCGCCTGTCAGGATGAAAGCTCAGACTGTGGTAATCCCTGAAACAACCCAGAAAGAAATGGAAGAAATCTTAAAGATAATCAAAAAGAGCGACTACGACGTCGTGGAACAGCTAGGGAAGACCCCTTCCAAAATCTCCATGTTGGCTCTTCTACTCTGCTCTGAGGCCCATGCTAAGGCCCTAATTTTTAAAGACGACACACGTGCCTCAAGAAACTTCGGCTGACCAGTTTCAAGAGTGCGTGGCCAGCCTTACTGCTGTAATGGTCTTGGTTTTTCCGATGCTGATTTGACCCCCAAGGGAAGGAGATACAATGACGCGCTGCATGTCTCAGTAGAATGCAGGGGAACCACACTTGCCCATGTCTTGGTGGATACCGGTTCATCTCTGAATGTACTACCGAAAAAGGCGTTAGATAGACTGGACTGCGAAGGATTGACCCTCAAACCCAGTAACATTGTTGTTAGAGCCTTCGATGGTTCTAAGAGAATGGTTCATGGAGAAGTGGACATTCCTATCAAAGTGGGCACATAAATTTTCAACTCCACCTTTTATGTGATGGACATCCGTCCTTCATATTCTTGCTTGTTGGGAAGGCCATGGATCCACTATGCTGGGGCAGTTACCTCCTCTTTACACTAAATGCTAAAGTATCCTGTTCAGGGTAAGATTATAACGGTGCACGGTGAGGAAGAGTACATGATAAGTCACCTCAACTCCTTCCGCTATGTGGAGTTGGATGGCGAATTCATAGAAACGCCTTTCCAACATTTTGAGGAAGTTTCTCCTGAAGTCGCAGTTGCGAAGACAATGACGGATATGCCTATTATTTCCAAGCCTGTGTCTAGGATGGCATCTCTCAAGGACATAAAGGCTGTAATCAAAGAAGGAAGGAGTACAGTGTGGGGGCAACTGCCTGATTTTCCTCACAAGACGGACAAGTTCAGACTAGGTTTTACTGCTGCTGGCCAGAAAGCTGTGCGTCGCTCCAGGGCTGGAGGACCACCCGTAAAAATCACTCACCATGGAATAAATGCCTTAGAAGATGATGATGAAGAAGACAACTTTGAAGATTGGATCTTTCCAACCTTCGAAGGAGGATTAAGAAACTGGGAAGCGAAGGACTTCGTTCCCATCACTTTCATCAACCAGTAATTTATCTTTGAACAATTTCCTATTTTGGTCTGTAATAACTAAACAATTCGTACACTATTTTCACCTTATGCCTTGCCCGGGGCATATAGGTCCATTTGTAAGGGCTTGATTTTCTTCATTATCATATGCCATGTTTTAATGAATCATTGGACGTTTTCATCTATAAATTGTTGTGTTCATTTTCTTTCCTTTTGCATTTTGTTTTGTTTAAGGATGGCTATACCTTACACACACCCACACTCACAAAATGAAGGTACTCATCCACTCCGGATTCCATGGGTGACTATTCTGCTTTAGCCTTCGGTGACTCTGAAGATTTGGTCAATCATGCTGAGTACGAAGTTGACAAAGACTGTGAAGTGCCGGGAGAGTTAGCCAGACTTTTGCAACAAGAAGAAAGGGCTATTCTTCCCCATGAAGAGCTGCTAGAAACCATCAACTTGGGAACAGAGGAAGACAAGAAAGAGGTTAAGGTGGGTGCCAACCTGGAACTACGTGTCAAAGAGCGCTTAGTGCAGTTGTTGAACGAATATGTTGAGATCTTTGCCCGGTCCTACGAAGACATGCCGAGATTAGACACATATATCGTGGTTCATCGTCTCCCTACAAGAGAAGACTGTCCACCGATCAAATAAAAGGTCCGCCGAATGAGGCCCGACATGTCTGAGAAGATCAAAGCTGAGGTAATGAAGCAATTCAACGCTGGCTTTCTGGATGTTACTTCCTATCCACAATGGGTTGCTAACATTGTGCCCGTGCCTAAAAAGGACGGCAAAGTCAGAATGTGTGTGGACTATCGGGATTTAAACAGGGCTAGCCCTAAAGATAATTTTCCACTGCCACACATCGACATCTTGGTTGACAACACAGCTCAACACAAGGTATTTTCCTTCATGGATGGATTCTCGAGATACAACCAGATCAAAATGGCCCCTGAAGACATGGAGAAGACTACTTTTGTCACGTAATGGGGTACCTTCTGCTACAAAGTGATGCCATTCGGACTGAAGAATGCCAGGGCAACCTATCGACGCGCCATGGTAGCTTTGGTTCATGATATGATACATCATGAGATTAAAGTTTACGTAGACGACATGATAGCCTGTTCACAGACAGAAGAAGAACACCTTGATCATCTGCAAAAGCTGTTTGTCAGGTTGAAGGAGTATAAGCTCAGACTGAACCCAAGCAAATGCACTTTTGGAGTCAGGTCTGAAAAAATTTTGGGATTTATCGTCAGCAACAAAGGCATTGAAGTTGATCCTGCTAAAGTCAAAGCTATACGAGAAATGCCTGCCCTCCGCAGTGAAAAGGAGGTTAGAGGTTTCTTGGGACGCTTAAACTATATTGCGAGGTTCATCTCTCACCTGACATCTACCTGCGAGCCAATCTTCAAGCTATTGAAGAAAGATCAGGTAGTTGAATGGAACAATGATTGTCAAGTTGCTTTTGATAAGATCAAGGAGTATTTACTAGAACCTCCTATCTTGATGCCACCCGTTGAAGGAAGGTCGTTAATCATGTATCTGACTGTTTTGGATAACTCAATGGGGTGCGTACTGGGCCAACCTGACGAGTCTGGCCGAAAAGAGAATGCCATTTATTACCTTAGCAAAAAGTTTACCGACTGTGAGACTCACTACTCACTGCTTGAGAAAACTTGATGCGCTTTGGTATGGGCTGCTCATCGGCTAAGGCAATATATGTTGACTCATACCACTTTGCTGATTTCCAAGATGGACCCGATCAAGTATATCTTCGAGAAGCCTGCTTTATCTGGAAGAATCGCTAGATGGAAAATGATCCTGACTGAGTATGATATCCAGTATACTACCCAAAAAGCTATAAAGGGGAGTGTACTAGTTTACCATCTAGCTCATCAAGTCGTCGAAGATTACCAATCTATGAGATTCGACTTCCCTGACGAGGACATCATGACATTGGACAACATTGAAGGTAACGGACCGTGTGACGGACCTAAACAAGGATCCCGATGGACCCTGTACTTTGATGGTGATTCAAATGCACTTGGCAACGGTATCGGTGTGGTACTCATTTCTCCGGAAGGTTGCCATACACCCTTCACTGTCCAACTTTGCTTCAGCTGTACCAACAACATGGCTGAATATGAAGCTTGCATCTTTGGTCTCAAGGCTGCTATAGACTTGGGAATCAAATCTTGGGTCGTATTTGGGGACTCGGCTTTGGTTATCAGTCAAATCAAAGGAGAGTGGGACACTAGACATCCTAATCTTATCCCATACAAAGAACATGTCTTGACATTGTTGCCTCATTTCGAGCAGATTACTTTCGAGCACTTCCCGCGAGAAGAAAATCAGCTAGCAGATGCTCTGGCTACAATGTCTTCCATGTTTAAACTCAACTGGGATAACGAGGCTCCCCAAATCACCATCGAGCGAATGGATGAACCTGCACACTGTCATGAGATTAATACCGAAGAAGTAGTGGAACAACCCTGGTTTCATGAAATCAAAAGGTATCTGCAGACTCGAGAATACCCTGAAGGAGCTTCCGTCAATGACAAAAAGTTCTTAAGGAGATTTGCTGCCAAGTTCTTCCTGAGCAATGACATCCTTTATAAGTGCAGCCATGATTGCGTTCTACTTCGTTGTATGGACAAGGCTGAAGCTGAGTTGATCATGACCGAGATACATAGTGGCACATTTGGCACCCACTTAAGCGGACACACGATGGCTAAGAAGATTATAAGGACATGCTACTATTGGTCTACCATGGAAGCTGTTTGTCATCAACATTCCCGTACTTGCCACAAATGTCAAGTCTACACCGACAAGATACATATTCCTCATGTTCGTCTCAACGTTCTGACAGCTCCTTGGCCATTTGCAATGTGGGGCATTGACATGATTGGAGAGATCAAGCCTACGACATCCAATGAACATTTCTTCATCCAGGTAGCTATTGATTACTTTACTAAGTGGGTCGAAGCAGCTTCATACGCCTCTGTTACAAAGAATGTGGTTGCCCGCTTCATCAAGCAGAACCTCATATTCCGGTATGGTATCCCCGACAGGATTATCATGGACAACGGTACAAATTTGAACAATACTATGATCACCGCTCTGTGCGAGCAGTTCAAGATTTATCATCACAATTCATCTCCCTATCGGCCGAAGATGAGCGGTGCTGTTGAAGTCGCGCATAAAAATATCAAGAAGATCATTCAAAAGATGACAGTCACCTACAAGGACTGACATGAGATGTTACCGTTTGCTCTGCATGGATATCGTACCACGACACGTACTTCAACAGGGGCAACCCTCTTTTCTTTGGTATATGGCATGGAAGCTGTTTTACCTATAGAAGTTCAGATTCCTTCCTTAAGGATTATGAAGGATGCCGGTTTGAGTGAAGACGATTGGATTCAGACCCGGCTTGATCAACTTAATTTGATCGACGAGAAACGACTTACTGCTGTTTGTCATGGTCAGACATATCAAAAATGGATGATCAAGGCCTTCAACAAGAAAGTCAGGCGTCAAGTATATCAAGTCGGAGATCTTGTAATCAAGCGGATCATCTTGCCGCAAAGTGATCCCAGGGGAAAGTGGACTCCTACCTACGAAGGACCATTTGTGATCAAGAGCATCTTTTCTGGTGGGGCAATGATTCTGACAACCTTGGACGGCGACGACTTGCTGCACCCTGCGAACGCAGGTATAGTCAAAAGATACTACGCATAAAACGACCCGACAAGTTGAAAACCCGAAAGGGCGACTTGGGCAAAAATGGGCATCCCGGTGAATCAAAAATACGAAAGGGCGGTTCAGGAAAAAATTAGGGATAAACAAAAAAATCTGTACACCTGGCAAGTTGAAAACCCGAAAGGGCGACTTGGGCAAAAAAGGGTTTCCCGGTGGACTGAAAACCCGAAAGGGTGGTCCAGGCAAAAGTTAGGGAATTAAAGCGTATGACTATGTCTCGTCGGATCACTTTAAGAACAATCTCTTCACCAACAAGCTCCAAGCTTCTGATAAATCCAATCATCGGCGGGCGAAGCAGCGAATGGACAAGATACTTAGAGTTGTGAAGGCTATAGCAGAATGGGAACCCCATGGAATTGTTACACATAACCATCTTTCTTTTGTATAAATTTTCTTCTCAATTGAACGACAACATTCTCTTACTAGGATGTCTGTTTCCTTTGTACAAAGATACTTACAAAAGTTAATACAAATATATTTCAAAGTGCAGAAATTTGCTTGCCTTTCCTTTCTTTTTACACTTGTGTTTTATTTGAAAACGTCCAAAGTTTTGTTAAATAGGCATATGCATTTGAATATAATCACTGCTTACAAATGAAACGAAATTGAGAAAGGATAATTACTGATAGGTTGAAGGTGTAGGAAGATATCTTTGTGCTATTCCAGAAGAAATCCCCTACAATACACCATTCAGATCCTCAACAAAGCTAAAACCTTGGAGTATGTATCCCCAGCGGAGTTAAATTTCAAAATCCCCAGTGGGAACCATTCAGTGTTCCCCAACTTCCCCAGTAGATTAGCGTACAACCCAAGCTCCTGATTTCACTGGCCGAGTAAACATTCTCCCCACAGAGTTATTTCCCAACAGATCAAAGATTCTCGGTCTCATTTCTCCAGCAGAAGCCTCCCAAGTTTTAACTCCCCAGTAGAGATTTTCAGAGTTTTCCTTATTTCCCAAGAAAGTCATGAAGGATTCTCATTCCCCGTAGAAGTTGTCAAAGCTCTTGTTAATCCCCATAAGTCACCGAGGATTTTCAATCCCCAACAGTGGTCCCAGGATTTCCCATTCTCAACAATCAAAGATCTTTAATCCCCAAGCAGTTAGCAAGGATTTCTCATCTTCAACAATCAATGATTTTTGAATCCTCAGCATCAGTCAGGAATTTATTTTCTCCGGCAGCAGTCAAAGATTTCTTTATCTCCAGTTATCAAGGATTTATTTTCCCAGCAAGACAGCTACTCATCTTACATGCACATCCATTACATTCATATATCATAAACATTGATGAAACACCATTCATTGCATCATACATATCATGCAACCTGACTTTGTGTTTTAGCTAACATTTTACCCTTTTCAGGATAAGATTAAAAGGCTATCGTTAACAACTATTCAAACATAGTATGGATACACCCCAGACACGGCGGTCATTCTATTACTCATTCAGAATTTCAAGTCAAAATACAGTGTGGATACACCCCAGACACGACGGTCATTCTATTACTCATTCAGACTCCAGCAATCCGATACAGACTAGATACGCTCCACACACGGCGGCCATTCTATCTCTCATTCAGATTCAACTATCAACTTCAAAGTTCATATACACTCCAAACACGGATGCCTTTCTGGCCCTTACACCAGAAGTTTGATTCTCCCCAGTGCAATCGCCACGGAAGTCATTCTGTCACTTATTCAGATCCCAGTTACAGTACGGATACACTCCAGACACGGAAGTCATTCTGCTACTCATACGGATCTCAACTTCAGATACAGTCCAGATACACTCCAGACACGGTTTCCATTCTGTCACTCATTCAAAACTTATCCCCAGCACACAGTTGCTCCGTACACAGATGTTTCTCTGTTACCCATTTACAATACAGATACACTCCAGACATGGCAGTCATTCTGATATTCATTCAAAGTTCAAATACAGTTACATCTCGGATACGCCCCAGACACGGACGCCATTCCTTTTCTCATACAGACTCAGTCTCCAGATACAATTCAAATGCATTCCAGACACGAATACCATCTTGATGCTCATTCTTCTGACCTACAACACTGCAGTTTAACAAACATCTTGGATGGCATCTTTAAACCCATCTCCAGCAAGATTCTATCATCTCCAAATGGCATCTTTAAGCCCATTCCCTCAACAATATTTTGACGAGTGCAAATTTACGGGCACTCTAGTGTCCAATCCTCTTTTACCTTCGAGTCACGAAAGGCAGACTTGCCAATCTAACTCTTCAGGTTCAAGAAGATTTAACAGGGGCAACTGTTGTACCCCAAAATTTTCCCTCTCATTTTATCAACATTTCTCATCACAAGACTCTTGGAACTCAAGATCAAGCTAGGGTTTGCTCTGCTCAAGACACCTCCTTGCACTGTTGACCTAAATTAGGGTTTGAGTTTGCACAGGGATTTTTGGACCTTCAATGCCCAAATTGACTTTCATACTTCATGTTGGACTCATAAGTTTGTCCATACCAAGTTTTAAGCCTTGAATCAAATTTTTGCCCAGTCAATTGGACAGTTGACCTAGAAATCAATTGTATTGGGGAAAAAGTCAACTGTGGCCAATTTACAGTCAAACCTCATGAATTTTGACCCACATCAACATTATGAACTCATATGAACCATTTGATCAAGTTTGGACCACAATTCCATAAGAAATTTGATCAGATCACCAAAAGGGCAAAATGGTCATTTTTAGGGTTTTGACTGTACAAAGGCAATTTTTGACTATTTGACCTAGCCAATGGCAAATTAAGCTCAACCATGGACTCAAGGACTCAATGAAATTATCTTGACCTATTCAACAAGTTCAAAAGATCTCAAATGCATAGGATTGACAGATGAATTTTTCAGTCAACTGATCAAAATTTGACTGTACACTGAAAAGTCAAAACTTTGACTTTTTGGTCAAAATCAAGTGCCAAGGGTCATTTTTAATCAAGATATGTCAAAATATGAAACTTGTTCATCAAGAAACCAAAAATTGCAAATTAGGGTTTGAAATTGAAAAATTTCATAACTTAGAATTTTTTCTAAGTTATGAAATTTTCTTAATTTTTCCTAACTTTGCCCCACATTTTCACCATGATGCAAATGGACTCAAACAAAACTTACAACATGAAAGTTGTAGTTCTCCACAAAGCCTACAACTTTGATTCACAAAGTTTTCTCAAAAGAAGCTTGGATCTCAAGTTATGATTTTTGGAATAAGGGTCCCTAAAACTTTTAACTTAGAGAAATTTTGCCCTAGTTTAGGCAGGATTTTGACCCATCTTCTTGGCCATTTTCACATAGTTACACTTGGAGTCTCAAGTTTCATTTCAAAGATGGATTATATTAATTGTTGCAAGCTTTCCAAATTGTCCAAGAACTCCTAAAACACATTTGTGGTTAGGGAGAATCGAATGCTTGAAGTTGGCAAAAACTCACTTTGTAACCATGGCCAATACATGTTCATACAAGTTGCAAAATCTGACCAAACTAGCTTTGTACTTGATTACAGGTCTCTAAACCAATTTTTACTAAAAAATTGAATGCAAATACATTGGACGTTGGTGTTATTCTGATCATTAGAGCTTGACACAATGAATAATTCCATTTTGGGCATAAAGGTAGCACTTCCATTTACATAAAGCATGCTTTATGTCAAGTTTCATTTCTTGAGCCATACACCAAGCCCTTTGCTGCAAACAAGGCTCCCTAATGTCAGGCAAAGTTCAACAATTTTGTGCAGCTAGGTTACAAGCCAGTACAACCATTGCATTGTCAACTCTCACTTTTTGCTTCAAAACCAAGTCATTGTGCCAAAAGGACATAACTTGCATATCTGATATAATCAACTTAAGCCAACATTTCAAACAAGTTTTACACATCCTTGTGAGCCAGAAACACGAGCCATTCAGCCCTCAAACACCCTTGTACACAAAAATCACATTTTCTTGCAAAACAGGGCAGGCCCTGCAGAATCACTTCCATTTCCACATCCACTCGTGCGTTTTGCTTGAAACTTGTTCCAATACCTTCCATTCAACTCACTCAAGCTATCCCAAACCTCCATTGCCAACTGTAACTCGATTTACAGTGTTCACCATTTTTGTTTTGAAGCTTTGCAGGTTGAGTTCTATAGAGAGATTCAGGCCATTTCAAAACAAACTAAGCATTGGGAAAGGTCCAGGGAACATCAAGCAAGCTCAAAAGAACCTCAAGCCTCACTGAAAGTTGCTGCATTGTCCAACTCGAATCCAACTGAAAAAGGTTTTTCATCAACTTCTATCTCTCTATTTAGGAACATTTAGCCTTAGCTTTGTGAATGAAAGATGTAGTACTCATTGCCCTGAAACCATACATATGCTCAGTTTCCATTTATATTAAACGTGCTAAGAGAATTTCCTCCATGAACATGCTGAAAAAGTTAGGTCAGATTTTAGGGCCAGAGAAATTCTCTCTGGTATTTGAGAGTTAGGATTAATGCTTTACATGGTTAGATTCGTATTTAAATTCTCTACAAGTTTGATGTTGTGAGTTTTGGCAAAAGATCACGTTTCCAGGATGTTCCAGTTTGAACCAGGCGCGCGCACGTTTGACAATGGATGGAGGAAGAAGATGAAGGCTTGGGCTGGGCTTGGCCTTCTTGCTGCCTGCACTCCCATTTTGCTAAATGCACCCCTTGACCCATTTTCTTGTATTTTGACATTTTTGCATTTTTATTTTCTTTTCTGACTTTGATATTTTATTTTCAAACATAAAAAATGCTCCAAAAATATTTTTATAGTTTTTTACATTTTATTTCATTTTTTCTAATATAGAAAACATATTAAATACTTTATATTATTTGTTTAAATTAAAAAATAATTTAAATAATACTTTTATTTTCATTTCTTACTTTTATTCACATTGAAAATATTTTCTTGAATATATTTTATTTTTGTAAATATTTTATTTTATTTTATACATCCTTAATATATTTAATATATATATATATATATATATATATATATATATATATATATATATATATACACTTTATTTTATTAAAAAAAACATAGAATAAAATACAAAAATAGTACATTTTTATTTTTATTGTTATTTTATACTAAAAAACACTTTTTTTCAATATATTTTTATTTTGTACATATTAATATATTTTTGTATATAAATAATATAATATATTATTTTCTTAAAAGAATTAGGGTTTACCCCTTAATTAAATAAAATCAACTTTTTATTTTATTTCTTTAACATATTTTTCACATTAAAAATACTTTACATACATAAATAAATAAAAATTTCTTTTTACATAATACATTTTATTTAACATTTATTTATTTTGTTTATTTAAATAATTGTACATTTAAATATTATGCATTGTAAATTCAATTTGGTTGTAATAACTTAGGATTTAAATTTCTTGTAGAATAATCCCCTATTCAAAATTGTACCCCCCTCCCTATATCAAAGTTGTAATAGCTTAGATTTATTTTTACGCACTTAAATGATTTCAATTATGCCATGATTAGAGAATTAGAGTTTGTATGCCAAAATCAAATTAACAAATAGTTTGACCTAATCAAAGACAAAAATGCATGAAAAACAAACACAATGCACACTTGCACCCCTAGGGTTACAATCCACTTGTTGCCTTCAAAAATGGGCCATGGTATGCATGTTAAGTACTTTAGCAAAACAAAAATAAAACAAAAGATCATAGTCCCTCGATGACGCTATCTTGGTTGCTTAAACAAAAATGATCAAGTCCCTCAAGAAAATTGCCAAAGATACTTGACACAATTGCTATCATGGTCTATACGATGACCCGCGCCTGTCCCGTTTAACATCCTAACACAAGGTTATTCACCAAATACAATGGTGAAATAACACTGTCAAAAGGGTTAAAAACATAAGAAAGATCTTTGAGTAAAATAGGGTAGATAACTCTTAGTTACTTGATCAAAAGCTTGCAAAACATCCTTGCTATTTTCAAACACACTTCACAACACAATTTCAAAATCCAACTTTCAAACATTGAAAACTTTTCAAAAGACAAAAACACATTTGTATACATTCAACCAAGAATCATTACAAAGGTTTCCACAACGATGGCCTCTTTTCAAAACATCTTTCAAAAACACACACAAAGCACCATTTCAAACAATTGAAGAACACCATTTCAAACAATTGAAAAACAAAGCAAGTGATCTAAACAAGTAACTAAGAGCCCATGGATAACCATGGATGAAAAGGGTGCTTGTACCTTCCCTTTTCATAATCTACTCCCCGAACCCAAGAAAAACATCTCAAAGGTCTTTCCTGTGCTTTTTGACCTTTCCTTAGGATAAAATAAAAAGTCGGTGGCGACTCTTGATAAACCGAAACATTTGCAAAAGCAAACGCAAAACCTCATGTCAGTTCTCCCACCGTATCACACACCACATTTTACAATCAAAGTCTTTTATTTCTCTCTTTACATTTCTTGCCTTTTTATCTTGTTTGCACTTTATCTGCACTTTTACCCAGATTCCTGTGCCTAAACTCTCCTCAATCCCTTTTTTCTATTTACTTTATGCACTCAAACTCACCCCTTTCCCAGTCGAACGTGCTTTCTTTACCCACATTAGCATTTATGTCCAAACAACATCAGAAATTAACATATGTCCTAGGATCAAACTGATCGATCCTGCGAGTAACCAAAAAGTTACCCTTTTTGGAAGATCAGCGGTTGTTTACCAGAAAACAAAGTGAACATTTTGGTTCTATGTTAGAGAGAGAAATAGAGGCAAAAAATGAAAGAGATGAAGGGGAAACGAATATATAATCCTTCTGATCCTTATGTTCCACGCGTACCATATTCCCTCAGTCAAACTTAGATCTCAATCATTCGTTATTAATACTTCTAATCAACGACCCATGATTGACACTTGAGGACCCTTTGATTATAATCAAACGTTTTAGACTGCACGACCATCATAATACCACATACCCTCCTCACATATTGGACAACAGACTAAAGCCAGATATTTAGGGCAAGGCCTGTTCTAGATACACTTCCAATGTTACTCCCTCAATTGTAATTTGCACCCCCTGCATAATTGGACTCCCAACGAAGTCTGGTCTTAAGCCCAATGTTATCTGCACCTTACAATTTTACTACCACGATTAAACATTCACCCCCTATGCATTTTGGGCCAAATCCAATATCTGGATTTGGGCCCTGTTATTCACACCCCCAGGTTTTGCTACCCAAAATGGATTTGCACCCCTACGTTTTTAAAATAAAATAAATTTATTTTTATAATTCCATTTATTTATTCATTTAATTAATTAATTAATTAATTTATTATTATTTCTTGATGTATCACATTAACATATAATTTTGCATACTTAATAAATAACTATAATATTTTTTCCATAAAAAAATATTCTTAATAAATTATAAAAGTAATTATTAGTTCAAATCTTTTCTAAAATACTAACTCTTTTTTAAATACTTTAATTACATTGAATATTTTTCTCATGTATTAAAATCTATTTTTCATATTGCAAAATATATTCGAAAACATCTAACCAATCAAATACTAACCGTTTTTACTAACATAATTCAAACATATTTATTTTTAAAAAAGGGATTACGGAAACTTCTTTTATCGACTGCGAACTTCGTCTACAATTCCGCTATTCACACACACAGACTTGGTTCAAGGAGAATTTGAGATATTTCCATAATCCATAAAAAAACTAACCAAACAACTATGAACTACAAATTAGGACTTTGATTCCTCATAAGAGGATACGTAGGCATACAACTTAAAAACCGTGGCGAGTTCTCCTAATAAAAAACAAAAACCCTATTTAAAAAAATATAATCATAGTTTTTTGGTGAGTGTGATACGGTGGGAGAACTGACTTGGTTGTTTTGCATTTTATCGTAAATATCGCGGTTAGCAAGAGTCACCACCGACTTTTCTTTTATCCAAAAGGAAAGGTGAAAAAGCACAAGAAAGACCTTTGAGATTATTTCTTGAGTTCGTGGGGTAGATTATGAAAAGGGAAGGTATTAGCACCCTTTTCATCCATGGTTTTCCATGGGCTCTTAGTTACTTTCTAGATCACTTGCTTTTGTTTGATATTGTACTTTGTGTGGTTTTTGAAAGTATTTTGTAAAGAGGCCATGTTTAGGAAAACTTTGTAATGATTCTCGTTCGTAAGAATGTATACAAAGATGTTGATCTTTTGAAAATGTTTTCAAGTTTGTAAGATGTTTTGAAAGTGTAGGTGTTTGTTTTGAAAATAGAAAGGATGTTTTGTTTTTGAAATTGAGAAAGTAACTAGGAACATTCTACCTACTCAAAAGTCTTTCATGTTTATTTCCTTTTTCCTTTGACATTGTTATCTTGCCATTGATTTGGTAAGTAACCCTATCTTTGGATGTAAACGGGACGGACGTGGGTCATCGTATAACCATGATTAGCAATGTTGCAAGGTATCTTAGCATTCTCTTTTAGGGACTAAGATCATTTGAAAGGCAACATGGATAGCGTCATCGAGGGACTATGATCTTGTATTTTGCTTGTTTTTGCTAAGATACCTCACATGCGTAATATGGCCATTTAGTAAGGCAACCAAGTGGATTTACCCTAGGGGTGCTTGTGTGCAAGTGTATTGTTTTCATGGTTGATTTTGTCTTTGATTAGGGTTTTCTAATTGATTGGTTTTAGTCTTTCCATACAAACCCTAATTACTAGCATTGGTATATAAAAGTGATAAATTGTGGAATTTAAAGTTATTACGCTATTATAATACTTGTGGGAAGGGGTGTACAAATTTTAAATGGGGATTGCAAGAAAATAAAGCCTAATTATCTGTTACAACCATATTGAATTTGTACAAGAATTGAATAAATAAATGTACAAAAAATGAATAAATATACAAGAATGTAAATGTGAAGGAAATGGATATTTTTTTTTTGTTTTTTTAAATAATTTAAAGTATTATAAAATATTTTTTATATTTTTTATATTAAAATAATATATTTTAATTGGTGTAAAAGAAAATAAATAAAAACCTAGTTTTTTAATTAAATTTACAAAACAATTAGTCAAAATAAATAAAGTATGATTAAATAAAATAATTTTTGTGAGGAAAAATAAATAAACTATGTCAAAATATAAATCTACTATTTATGTATTTTTTATGATTTTTTTAATATTACAAAAATATTTAAGAAAATAAATAAATCAAAATAAAAAAGAAATAAAAAATGGGCCAGGGGTGTGAAAAGCTAGCAAGGGGGTCAAAAGTAACAAAAAAGCCAGGCCCAAAGCTGTTAGGCCCAGCGCTGCCAAAAAAAGACAAAGTCAAAATGTGAAAAAAAAACCAAAAGGGTACCACTAGGGCTCGAACCCAGGTCCCTCTAATCACAGGCGCGCGCTTCTACCACTGGGGTGGCTATACGTCCGTTTATATAATCAAAACAATAAATACATAACATCGATCTAGTCCTTAAAATGACTGCATCTTCAACCTCCAGCCATGGATCCTGTAACTTGCTCGTTTCTCAACAAAATGAAATATGCAAACATGAAAGTTACTCCATTTTTTCATACGAATCCAACCATATAAAAATCATAAGCTATAAATCAAAGATGGATGAGAATTTCTAAAAGTACCAAATTCTGACCTAAATATTTCAGAAGGTTCAAACTCAAAATTCTCCTAGCTCAATCAAAATAAATGAAATCTATGGACATGTATAGTTTCAGGGAAATGATGTCTACATTATATCTTCACAAATGCAAGCCTAACAATGCCTAAATATGAAGATATAAGTTCAAGAAAAATACCTCAAAACTGAAAACCGTGAAATGGGTTTGAGCTTGTTTCAGGCAGTGGTGATGATCATGCTAGCTTCCTCAAGTCCCTAGGAAGCTAATGCAATGGTTTACTTGAGTTGGGAGCGGCTGAAATGGCCTGGAGAAGTCAAGTTGCAAAATCTTTTTTTGGTTATGGAGGTTATGGTAAATGGTGTTACAGTTCTGGAATAAGGATGGGGATGAGTTGTATTTGATGTAAGGAAGCTTTAGGAATGAATTTGAGGGAAAACGCACGAGGGAAATGAGAGATACAAGTTTAAGGTCAGAACTGTGTATCAATGGAGTTTTTTGTGCAATTTCTAGATAGAGGGAATTCGGGAGTGTTTCAGGGTGCTAAAACCCGTCCCTTAGCTTAAAAATAGTGACTCTATTTATAAGCAACAAGTTTGGAGTGCTCTAGTTGATCATAATTCAAATTTACATGTTTAAGTTCAACATGTGATTTTTTGACAAAACAAGTTTCCATGCCTTGTACTTGATTCATAGAGTGGTTATGCTTTAAACAAGCTTGCTTATGACTTTGTGGATGGAGTGTGATCAGAGGGAACAAGTTAGAGGCTCAAGAATGGACTTTATGCAAAAAGCTTGCTTTACAAGAATGGCAATGTTAACTTTGTGCCATTAATGGAAATGCAACTTGAATAATATCTTAATTGCTTGGATCAAAGCCCTAACAGTTGTGTAAACATTTAATAATGGAGTGAAAAACAAGTTTGATGCCTGCAAAGCAAAGATTATGCAGCCTAGCATGGATTTGGTTCATGTGTTAATCAAAAAATTACTTGTAATTCAAGTTTGAAAACCCTAACTTCCTCTCTTCGATTCTCCCTGCTCAAGAATGATCTCAAGGAGTTCTTGGATATTTTGGAAAGCTTGTAATGTTCTATACAACCCATCTTTGAATCACTTTTGAAAATTACCCTTGGAACTATATGAAAAGTGCCATGAATTTAGGTCAAAATCCTGACCAAATTAGGGCAAAATTTCACTAAGTGTTTTTGTTTCATGACCATGACTTTATGAATTAATAACTTAAGATCCAAGCACTTTTAGGAGAAGTTGTGTGAAGAAAAGTTATAGATTTCATGGATATCTACAACTTTCATGTTGGAAGTTTCTTTTTAATCATCTTGAATCATGGTGAAAAATTGGCTTAAGGTTATGAAAAAATATGAAGTTTAAACACTTAGAAAAATTTCTAAGTTAGAAAACTTTGAATTTTCAAAATGAAATCTTGACTTTTCAAAATGAAGTCTTGACTTTTCAAAATGAAGTCTTGAATTTTTGATTTCTTGATGAATAAGTTTCATATTTTGATATGTTTTAATGAATTGTGATCTTTGACATTGAACTCTGACCAAAAAGTCAAAGTTTAACTTTTTAGTGTACAATTGACTTTTTGATTAGTTGACTGAAAATTCACTATCAATACAATTGATCTTGAGCAATGTTTTAGGTCATACCATTAGGTCAAAATGATGCAATTGAACTCTTGAAATCATGCTTCAAACCAATTGACCATTTTCTAGGTCAAAAATCAGAAATTGCCCCTTCTCAGTCGAAACCCTAATTTTGACTATTTTGCCCTTTTGATGATTTGATCAAATTTCTTGAGGAATTATGGTCCAAACTTGATCAAATGATACATATGAGTTTATAATGTTGATGTGGATCAAAAATCATGAAGTTTGACTGTAAATTGGCCATAGTTGACTTTTTTTTCCAATACAGTTGATTTTTAGGTCAACTGCTCAATTTACTGAGCAAAAGTGTGATCTAAGGCTTGAAACTTGACATGAGCAATATTGAGGGTCCATAATGATCCATGAAAGTCATACGTGGCATTGGAAGTTCAAATATCCTTGTGCAATCTCAAACCCTAATTTTGGTCATCAGTGCTTAAAGAGGTGTCTTGAGCTGATCAACCATAATGCAGTCTTGAGTCAAAGAAGATCTTGTGAGCAAATTATTGATAAATGAGAGGGAAAATTTTGGGGTACAACAGCTGCCCTTGTTCAATCTTCTTAAGCTTGAAGATTTATATTGGCGAGTTTTTGCCATTCGTGACTCGAAGGTGGAAGATGATTGGACATTAGAGTGCCCAGATATTTGTACTCGGTGATGTGATGGTTGGTGGTATAGGGAATGGGCTTAAAGATGCAATTTGGAGGGATAATGGAAATTTGTTGGAGATGGGCTTGTAGATGCCATCTAGAAATGATTTCTGAACCGTATCTGTAAGCTAAAACTGAATGAGTATCAAAATGGCATCCGTGTCTGGAGCGTATCTGAAAGTTGAATCTGAAGGAGTATCAGGATGGCATCCGTGTTTGGAGTGTATCTGAACTGTATCTGAAAGTTGAATCTGAATGATTATCAGGATGGCATCTGTGTCTGGAGTGTATCTAAACTGTATCTGAAAGCTGAATCTGAATGAGTATCAGGATGACATCCGTGTCTGGAGCGTATCTGAACTGTATCTGAAGATTGAACCTGAATGAGTATCAGGATGGCATCCGTATCTGGAGCATATCTGAACTGTATCTGAAAGATGAATTTGAATGAGTATCAGAATGACATCTGTGTCTGGAGCGTATCTGAACTGTATCTGAAAGCTGAATCTGAATGAGTATCAGGATGGCATCCGTATCTGGAGCGTATCTGAATTGTATCTAAAGATTGAATCTTTGAACATTGTTAATGGTAGCTGTTGATTAACCTTATCCTCTAAAGGGTAAAATGTTAGCTAACATACAATGTCATGTTGTATGAAATGCATGGTATAATGAGAGTGTGATACATGCATTCGTGTTATCGATGTTTATGATATATGGATGCAATGTATGCGTATATGAGCTAATCTGCTCCACTGCTGTTGGATTGGGGAAAATAAATCCCTGACTGCCGCTGAGGATCTGGAGTGCAAGTCTTCATGTTTTGAAGTTGAAGTGCTGATGAATTTCCGCTTAGAGAAATAAACTCTGTTGTAAGGGAAATACCATGTACTGCTTGTAAAATCCTGTTGGGGAATCTTGAGAAATTGGACGACTTCTACTGGGGATTGATAACTGGAAGCTCTGTTCCGCCGGGGATTAAACTGCACACTGTGGGGACTTTATGGAAATAACTTAGAGAGAGTTCCCTATCTCTTAAAGTCATCGATGATTATCTTTCTATTTTGTTCATTTGTAAATGGTAGTTACGTTCAAATGCATATGTTCAAAATTAAATCATTGGACGTTTTCGTAAGCAAACATAAGAGTAAAGAAAAACAGATAGTTTTGCACTTTCAAAGGGACATCTTTGTATTGAATTTGAGTAAGTATTTTTGTACAATGAGACAATCATTCTAGTAAGAGAATGCCGTCGTAAAAGTGAAAATTTGATACAAAGAAAAGATAGTTATGTGAAATAATCCCATGGGGTTCCCATTCTGCTATAGTCTTCGTGTCTCCGAGCATCTCATATATTTGTTGCCTCGTATGAAGCTGATTAAATTGATCAGAACCATTGATTTTGTCAGTTGAATCCGTAAGGTGATCCAACATGACATAGTCATGCGCTTTAATTCCTTAAGTTTTGCCTAGACCGCCCTTTCGGGTTTTCAGTCCACCGGGATACCCTTTTTTGCCCAAGTCGCCCTTTCGGGTTTTCAAATTGCCGGGAGTATAGATTTTTTTGTTTTATCCCTAATTTTTTCCCGAACCATTTTGGTTCGCCGGGATGCCCTTGTTTTGCCTAGGTGTGTCAAACTAGCGGGTCTCTTATGCGTAGTATCTTTTGACTATGTCTGTGTTCATGGGGTGCGGCAGGTCATCACCATCCATAGTGGTCAAGATCATTGCTCCAACAGAGAATATTCTTTTGATTACAAACGGTCCTTCATGTGTAGGAGTCCATTTACCCTTGGGATCACCTTGCGGCAGTATGATGCGTTTGATCACCAAATCCCCGACTTGATATACTTGGCGTCTGACCTTTTTGTTGAAAGCCTTGATCATCCATTTTTGATACATCTGACCATGACAGACATCAGTAAGCCCTTTCTCATCAATAAAGTTCAGTTGATCAAGTCGAGTCTGGATCCGATCGTCTTTGTTCAGACCTGCATCCTTCATAATTCTCAGAGAGGGGATTTGGACCTCAATAGGCAAGATAGCCTCCATGTCGTATACCAGAGAGTAGGGTGTTTCCCCGGTTGATGTGTGCGCTGTGGTACGATACCCATGGAGAGAAAATGGTAGCATCTCATGCCAGTCTTTGTATGTGACTGTCATTTTCTATATGATCTTTTTGATGTTCTTATTTGCGGCTTCGATAACACCATTCATCTCTGGCCGGTAAGGGGAAGAATTGTGGTGCTGGATCCTGAATTGCTCGCACAAGACGGTGATTATAGTATTGTTTATATTTGTACCATTGTCTGTGATGATCCTCTCCGGGATACCGTACCGACAGATGAGATTCTGTTTAATGAACCAGGCTACAACATTCTTGGTGACGAAAGCGAAAGAGGCTGCCTCAACCCACTTTGTGAAATAGTCAATGGCCACCAAGATGAAGTGGTGTCCGTTAGAGGCTGTTGGCTTGATTTCACCAATCATGTTGATGCCCCACATAGCAAATGGCCAAGGAGCCGTCAAGACGTTCAGAGGAACCGGAGGTACATGCACCTTGTCAGCATAGATCTGACACTTGTGGCAAGTTCGAGAGTGTTGATATCAATCTACTTCCATGGTAGACTAGTAATAGCCTTCCCGTAGGATTTTCTTTGCCATCGTATGCCCACTGGAATGGGTGCCAAAAGTGCCTTCATGTAGATCAGCCATGATCTTTTCTGCCTCAAGCTTGTCTATGCAACAGAGAAAAATGGGTCATGGTTGCGTTTGTAGAGAATGCCATTACTAAGGAAAAACTTAGCAGAGAATCTCCTTAAGAACTTCTTATCATTAACCGAATCTCCTTCCGGATATTCTTGAGCCTCGAGATACCTCTTGACTTCGTGAAACCAAGGCTGGTCCACTACTTCTTCAATATTAATCTCGTGACAGTGAGCTGGCTCATCCATTAGTTCAATGGTGATCTGGGGAGCCTCTTTATCCCATTTAAGTTTAAACATGGATGACATTGTGGCTAGTGCGTCTGCTAGCTGATTTCTTCTCGCGGGAAATGCTCTAAGGTAATCTTATCAAAATGTGGGATCAATGTCAACACATGTTCTTTGTAAGGGATAAAGTTTGGGTGTTTGGTGTCCCATTCTCCTTTGATCTGGTTGGTGACCAAAGCTGAATCTCCGAATACATTTAAGGATTTGATCCCCAAATCTATGGCAGCTTTGAGACCAAAGATGCACGCTTTGTATTCTGCCATGTTGTTTGTACAATTGAAGCAGAGTCTTGCCGTAAAGGGGGTATGACATCCTTCAAGAGATATGAGTACAACACCAATACCATTTCCGAGTGCGTTGGATGCCCCATAAAAAACCAGGGTCCATCGGGATCCTTGTTCAGGTCCGTCATATGGTCTGAATTCTTCATGGTTGTTTACCATCATGATGTCTTCATCTGGGAATTCGAACTTCATGGACTGGTAGTCCTCCACAGCTTGGTGAGCAAGGTGATCAGCTAGTACACTGCCCTTTATTGCTTTCTGGGTAGTATACTGTATGTCATATTCTATCAGAATCACCTGCCATCTCGCTATTCTCCCAAAGAGGGCAGGTTTCTCGAAGATGTATTTTATTGGATCCATTTTAGATATCAATAAGGTAGTATGGGTCAACATATACTGTCTTAGCCAACGAGCATCCCATGCCAGAGCGCAACAAGTTTTCTCGAGCAGTGAATATCTTGTTTCACAGTCGGTAAAATTTTTGCTCAGGTAGTAAATAACATGCTCTTTTCGGCCAGACTCGTCATGCTGCCCCAACATACACCCCATTGAATTTTCCAAAACATTTAGATACATGATCAATGGTCTTCCCTCGATTGGTGGTGTTGTACCCCAAAATTTACCCTCTCATTTCTCAAAGGATCACCCTGAACCCTCAGGTTTGCTCCCCTCCCATTTCAAGCCTGGATTTACAAAATTTCCAAGAAAGTTATTCACGAGGGTAAAATGGTCATTTGCAAATTGAAAAGTCAAACTTTGACTTTTGATCAAAATCATGTTTCAAGAGTCATATTTCATCAAGAAATGTTGAGATATGAAGTTTGTTTCATCTAGAAATTCAAAATTCAAAAGTTACTTTGGAAAAGTCAAACTTCTAAATACTTAGAATTTTTCTAAGTATTTAAGAAATATGACAAGCTCAGAACTTCTGGCAAGATTTTCACCATGATGCAAGCTGATTCTGGAAGAACTTTTGATACAATAGTTATAGATTTCAATGAGATCTAAAACATTGCAGAAGAGAACTTCTCCTAGAAATGCTGGGATTTCAAGTTATAACTCCTCAAAGACACGTCCATGAAACTAAAGCACTCAGCAAATTCTGGACACTTTCAAAACAGATTTTGGTTAGAACTTCTGGGCCAGTTTTCACAAAGGTTCAGTCAGAGTTTGCAAGGGTAATTCAAAGATGGTTACAAAGCATGATGCAAGCTCCCTGGAAAGTCTGAGAGCTCCTTCAGAACATACTAGAGCAAGGAGATACAAAGATCAGAAGTTGGATGTCTATTCTAAGTCACGCTGAAGCTGAACTTCTGATCCAGAACTAAGCAATGATGCAGAATATCATGTTGCAGGATTTCTGGTTTGATCAATCTCATCATCACTTAATGCTCACAACCACTTCTGGGTCTTTGTTCAAAGGATTTCTCCACGTGTGGCATAGAAGTACCTTTATTGTCTTGGAAAAGAAAACTTTTGTACAAAAGGGTGCTGGGCCCATGCGTTGCTTTTGCTTTTGAAGTTACCTTTCCTTAATTCCTGCTTACAATTCTAGTTTAGGTGCTGCTAAGGCTACTAACCACCATACTTGCTTCAACAGCAAGGCAGCACCCTAGCATGTGATGGTTGCACTCTCCAAGCTACAAGATCTTTGCCTATAAATTGAAAGCCAATGGCAACTATAAAAGGATCGGAAATTTGAGAAAGAAAAGCCATGAACCCCTGCTAAAATTCCAAGAGTCCATAAACTGAAAACACAAAATATAAAACCTGTTAGCTTTTGATTCTTGCATTCAAATTCCATTTTTCCTCAAGTGTTTCTCGACCAAAACCACCCATACAATTTTTGATATACATTCAAAAGCCATCCTAACTTCTGTAGTCAAATTGTGACACACTAACCATCAATATCCACCTCAAAGAAGTCATAACTTTGTTCCTTGGTTGTTCCAGAATTTTCTAATCACTCACAACCCAAGTTGAAAGTTTCCAGCCTACTGAACACGAGAGGAAGCTGTTAAGAACATCACAAGCGGTCAGAGCCAGACTCCAGCTCACAGAACATTTTCCAGCTGCAAGGTAAGCTTCTACTGACTCTCATCATATTACTTAGGCATTGTCAGGAAACTTTGTTCAAAAATACAATGTAGACATCCTGATTCTGATGCTGTACACATTCTGAGGTTTCATTTATTTGCCTGCCTAAGTAGAGAGAATTTAAGTTCAGAACTTCTTGAAGAAATTAGAACTCATAATTAGGATTAGCAAATTCATGCTTTGCTTCTGATTTATAGTTCTGATATCTCTTGTTTCTGAAACATTATGAAACCTGCCATAACGGTTATATGCGCATCTTCTGTTTTGTTGAGAAATGACCAAGTTGCAGATGTTCTGACTAGTATGGAGAGGGAGACTAAATTCTACCAGTGGTATCAGAACTTCTGAAATCTTCTTTGTTCCCAGCGGACCCATAACTTATGACTTTACTTATTTCTACTAATGTGATTTATGTTTTTGCAGCACGCCAAAGTCAAAACTTTTGATCTCATTTAGTCAGCAATACGCTGATTCTATTTTATTTTTCCTCACTATTTTTGCTATCACTTCTTATTTCATTAATCAAAAACACCAAAAAAAATTCTTCATTTTTTTACATGCTTTATCTTACTTCTTAAAACAAAAAGATCAAAAATATTTTCTTAAACAAAACTTATCTCTGTTCTTAAACAAAACAAAGTTCATTTTACGTTTCTTGTACATTCTTATCCATTCAATATGGTTGTAATAGTAACTTATGACTTGATTTAATTTGCAATCCCCATTTGTGAATTTGTACACCCCATCCCCCTAATGTTTGTAATAGCGTAGGACTTTACTTTTCTGCATTTTTATTGCTTTCATGTATTTTTAGTAATTAGGGTGTGCATGATGAGATAAACACAAAAAATAGACAACCCATATTCAAGACAAAAATAAAGCATGAAAACAACACATTTTCACACAAGCACCCCTAGGTTTATTCCACTTGGTTGCCTTATACAAAATGGCCATATTACGCATGCGAGGTATCTTAGTAAAAAACAAGAAAATACAAGATCATAGTCCCTCGATGACGCTCTTTAAGTTGCCTTACAAATGATCTTAGTCCCTAAAAAATAATTCTAAGATACCTTGCAACATTGCTAATCATGGTTATACGATGACCGCGCCCGTCCCGTTTATATCCAAAGATAGGGTTGCTTACCAAATCAATGGTAAGACAACAATGTCAAAGGAAAAGAAAATGAACAAGAAAGACATTTGAGTAGGTAGATTTCTCCTAATTACTTGCTCCATTTCAAAACAAACATCCTTGCTATTTTCAAAAATGATCACCTACACTTCCAAAAACACCTTTCAAACTTGAAAACATTTTCAAAATATTAACACTTTGTATACATTCTTACGAACGAGAATCATTACAAAGTTTTCCTAAACGATGACGTCTTTTCAAAATACTTTCAAAAAAACCACACAAAGCACAATTTCAAACAAAAGCAAGTGATCTAGCAAGTAACTAAGAGCCCATGGAAAACCATGGATGAAAAGGGTGTTAATACCTTCCCTTTTCATAATCTACCCCCGAACTCAAGAAATAATCTCAAAGGTCTTTCCTGTGCTTTTTCACCTTTCCTTTTAGATAAAAGAAAAGTCGGTGGTGACTCTTGCTAACCGCAACATTTGCGATCAAACGCAAAACCCTCAAGTCTGTTCTCCCACCGAACCACAGAACCGGCGACTCTGCTGGGGAATATTAATAAAAGTGGGGTTACCTTAGGGTTAGATCACCTTTACTTGTTTTTCTTTGTTTGATTTGTTTGCTTTACATTTAAGGGTTTTCTGCTTGGGTATTGTTAAAAATCCTACACCCGGATCTGGGGATACTTATTAGGTAAACAACAAAAGATCGTGGAGATTGTACGGCGTAGACCGATATGTTTTAAGTGATGGCTGTGTTGGTGTGAAATTTTGGTTGGTACCGGTATCCTTCATGTGGAAACAAAGAGAATACGGGGCCGCCGCGTGGTATCGTGAAGCACTAACGGACCTTAGAACCTTAGTTGAACAAACTTGGCCATTAAAAAGTAGTGAGATAGCCGGCCTCAGTATAAAGCTGATGATTGGTTGATACTCGATACTACACTCGTTGAGATCAAACTTTCGGGATATTTCGGCCGCAAGAGAAGAGAGCCTGAGACGAAACAATGCCCGATAGAGGATGATCAGTGATATCGAGAATCCTTTGAACCTGGTTACTTTTCTAAGAAAGGTTTGAAACCAACTAAACTTCAAGAGGGTACTTACCTTTAACCTCATGCAAGCCTTTGAACCTAAGGTCTATTGTGTGCTTGACTTGTGTGTGATTTATTCTGTTTGAACACAACATCATGCATTATAACATCACATCCATCTTATTACACTGACCATTTCAAGGACCAAATGATTTTATCTTTGTTCTATTTTGTAGGTCATGGCTTCCGCTCGTAGAAACACTATCCGAATCATCTTTGTGAGAACACCTACCCAACTCAAAGAACTAGTATCGAGGGTTCCTGAAACTTTTGCATTCACCAAGAGACATGGTCGACTTCTCAACCTAGTTACTTCAAGCTTTGATGAAAAGATGATGGGTGTACTCTTTCAGTTCTTTGATCCCGAGCACCACTGCTTCACCTTTCCAAACTATGAGTTGGTGCCTAACATGGAAGAGTTCTCTCAGTTATTGAGTATATCCATTCTTGACCAGGTGCCTTTCACAGGTTTAGAAGAAATTCCGAAGCCAGAAGTCATTGCCTCAGCTTTGCATCTAAAATGGGCCGACGTGATATCCAATTGGGAAACGAAAAGCGGAGTCAAGGGTTTTCTAGCCAAGTTCCTAATAGACAGGGCCCAGCTGTTTTGGGATGATTTAGATTTCCAGGCCTTTGAGGAGGTCTTGGCCCTTCTAATCTATGGGTTAGTGCTTTTCCCTAATCCGGACTTACTCATAGATGTGAATGCTATCAATATTTTCCTCTCTCGCAACCCTGTGCCTACCTTGCTCGGAGATATCTTGCATGCTCTCCATACTCGTACCATGAAGAGAAGAGGGGTCCTTATGTGCTGCATGCCATTACTGTCGAGGTGGTTTATTTCTCACCTCCCTAAGTCAGTGCTGAAGAATGAAGAAGGTTTGGGTTGGTCGCAAAGGATAATGTCACTTTCTCACGCGGATATTCTCTGGTATTCCCGATTTATGGGAGATGTTTCTATTATTGACCGTTGCGGGGAGTTCCCTAACGTACCACTACTTGGCATTAGGGGAGGCATAACTTACATTCCTTGTTTGGCTCTGCGGAAATTTGGTTATGCTCAAAAGGATGGTCCTCATGAGTTACTTATCCAGGGCATTGCATTTAACTATGAGGGGGATGTTCAAGGGTATCGCCAGAGGTTCATACGAGCTTGGGGCATGATAAACAGATCTGGCGCTAAGACTTTGGGGCCAAAGAATTCAATTCCTATGGAACCTTATCTCCGATGGGCACGAGCTCGCGCTCAGAAACTTATAATGCCCTACATAGCCGTCTTACCAGTGATTGTGGAGCCCGTTACTGAAGGGGATGTTCCCTACACTGTTCTTCATCCCGATATGCCCACTGATCTTGAAGAACTAAAGAGGTCTTGGATCTAGTTGAAGAAGGAGTGGGATACTTATAGGGACCAGTTTTATGCCCAGGATAAGAAGGTTTTAGAGCTCACAAAGCGGCTTCATGAGGAAAGAAGCCTTAATGTCTATCTCAGCACGAAGAGGAAGCATCCATGGGAAACTTGATTTTTTAGTTTTTAGAATTTTTATTGTAACGCCTAAGAGGCAATTGTACCTTGAATTCTACTAATAAAATCTTTGTTTCATTTTGGTTTGCAAATTTTAAAATTCCCAAAGTCCTTGAAATCATTGCATACGCATCCCATCCATAACATTGCATAAACAGGTACCATTACAGGTTTCTCATCATCTTCACTGATTATTTCAGCAAGATGTCTTATGAACAAAGCATCAAAGATCTCCAGACACAAAATGCCCAATTTCAACAGATGTTCATCAGTCTTGCGAAAGGGCAGGAGGACCTGAAGGCCCTCATCCTGAAAGAGAAAAAAAGAAGAAGTCCGCTGGTATCCTTAATATGGGTAGAAGATTTAGGGGGCCGCTGAAGCAACCAGTCGATCTGACCTCCTCGTCCAAAGAAGAAGAAAACCAAGAAAGAGAAACAAGGGAGGAGAATCCTAGTCCCGAGGTTTCTGACAATGATACAGACTACAATGATGAGCAATATCCTCCCACTGAGGATAGATACAAGCAATTAGAGGATCGGCTGAGTGCCATGGAAGTCCAGAGAATACCTGGGTTGGACTTCGGAGAACTGGGATTGGTGTCAGAAGTGGTCATCTCGTAGAAATTTAAGGCACCAATTTTTGCAAAGTATGATGGGGTGTCTTGCCCAAAGCTTCATCTCCGTTCCTATGTAAGGAAGATCCAGCCCCACACCGCTGATAGAAACTTGTGGGTTCACTTCTTTCAAGACATCCTGCCAGGGACTCAGCTTGAATGGTTCTACCAATTGGAGCGAACTAATGTTCGAAACTGGGAGGATCTAGCTACTTCCTTTTATCACCATTATCAATACAACCCTGACTTGGCGCCAATGAGGGTTCAATTGCAAGATATGACTATGGGAAAGAGTGAAGGATTTAAGGAATATGCGCAAAGGTGGAGAGACCTTGCTAGTAGGCTCTAACCTCCCTTGACTGATAGGGAACACATCGACATGTTCATGGGCACCTTATCAGGTCCTTTCTTTAATCTGTTGGTAGGTTGCTCTTCTTCTGGTTTCACCGAATTAATCCTAATCGATGAAAGAATTGAGAGTGGCATCAAAAGTGGGGAGATCTCTATAGCATCTACCTCCACTCCCAATCCTATCAAAAAACCTTTTGCTACGAAGAAAGAAATTAATGGTGTGTATGGGGCAAGGGCCCATATCAAGAAGAATGATCGTCCGTTTGTCAATGCTGTCTGAATCTCCAATCCAACTCCTACTCCAAGACCATCTGCAAATCATCAACGTTTTGAAACTCCAAGAAGACAATTTACAAGGTTAGGCATGTCACTATCTCAAGCCCTTAAACATTTTATCAAGGCTAATTTAGTGACATTACGCGATCCTCCCGCCAACCCCAACACCTCGTCACCAAAATATAATCCGAACGCCAAGTGTGCTTACCATTCAAACAGCCTCGGGCATGAGACTGACCAGTTATGGGCCTTGAAGAACAAAATCTAGGATTTGATTGACAACAAAACTATTGAATTTGATCCCCCTCCAACACCGAATGTAATTACTCCAATGCCGAAGCATGACAAATGTGTTAATATTGTAGAAGATACAATTTTTATTGCCTCTGTTAAAGAATTGACTACCCCGATGAATATAATCAAGAACAATCTGTTAAAAGCTGGGATTTTTCCTGGCTGTGAAAATGACTGTGTGTGCTGTACGAGACAATACAATGGTTGTGAAAGGCTGAAGAAAGGCATACAACGCCTGATGGATAGCCACGAAATTCTGTTTGAAAAGACTCCACTTACCAAAAGATTGATTAACAAATGTGAAGACCTCTCCATCCTTACCATCTCAAACAAACCTATTAGGATCACCTCTAAAGGCCCTATTAGGATTTCAAATGAACTCACTGTTGCTCCCTTAATCATTACCAATCCCGGACCGATTCCACACTCTTCAAATAAAGCGGTACCATGGAATTACGGAGCTGAAGTATTCTATCATGGGATTAAACAAGATGGCTGGATCAAAGAAGAAAAAGATGACAATGTTGGTAACATAGCTGGCTCAAGCAAAGTAACTAGAACTGGGAGAATATTTTCACTCAATATCTCACCTCCAGTAGTTACAAAGACGCCCATCCGCATTACTACTGCCAAACTAGGTACCGATGCAAGAGGGAAAGAGAAGGTTGTTGAGCCTGTTATGATTGAGGTACCTTCCAAAGATGTTTCTGATGAAGAACCCTCCGCCCGTGAAATGGACGAAAATTTGAAGATCATCAAGAGAAGCGACTTCAAAATTGTAGAACAATTGGGGCAAACCCCCTCTAAGATTTCAATGTTATCATTGCTGCTTTGCTCTGATGCCCGTGCTCAGACATTAATCAAGTTCCTGAAAAGGGCTCATGTCCCCTATGAGACAACAACAGACCAATTTTAGAATTGTGTGGCTAGCCTAACAGCTGATAATGGCTAGGGGTTTTCAGATGTTGACTTAACACCTCTCGGGAAGAATCACAACAAATCTTTACATGTTTCTATTGAGTGCAAAGGGACTACCTTAGCACATGTGCTAGTCGACATTGGTTCTTCTCTGAATGTATTATCCAAGGGGGCGTTAGACCGTCTTGACAGTGAAGATTTAATCTTGAAGCCAAATGATATCATCATAAGGGCGTTTGACAGATCAAAGAGGACTGTTCATGGGGAGGTAGATCTTCCAATCAAAGTGGGTTCCCAAATCTTCGACTCCACCTTCTATATTATGGATATTTGTCCTGCCTATTCTTGTCTGTTAAGTCGCCCGTGGATCCACAAAGCTGGGGCAGTAACCTCAACCCTCCACCAGAAACTCAAATATCCAGTCAAGGGCAGAATAGTCACTGTCTGTGGAGAAGAAGAGTTTATGGTAAGCCACCTTAATTCTTTCAAGTACGTAGAGATGGACGGAGAATTCATTGAAACCCCATGTCAAACCTTTGAGGTTGTACCACCGATGATTGCTGCTACTAAATGTTTTTCTGATGAGTCCAAAGTTGTTAAGGCCACGCCAAAGATGTTTTCAGTCGAGGATGCCCGTGCGGCAATAGAAGAAGGAAATTGTGATACTTGAGGGAAACTCCTCGATATCCCATTTAAAGCAGTAAAGTTTAGTTTGGGATTCACCGTCAAAACTCAGAAGGAAATGAGGCGTGCTCGTGTTGGAAAGCCACCTCTCCGCATTGAAAGCCATGGAGTCAACGCCGTGGGTGATTCTGAAGAAGAGACTGCATTTGAGGAGTGGGTGTATCCAACTACTACGGAGCTGAAGAATTGGCATACAAAGGACTTTGTATCAGTCTCCTTTGTTGAGGAGTAATCTACTTGTTTATGCTTTTATCTCAATCTAAGAACTTGTTGTATGTAATATTCAAAACAATGACTTTTAAGCCATGTGCCTGGCCCGGGGAATTTTGGTCCATTTGTCAAGGGTTTTATTTATGTTCATCTAATCATATGATCATTCAGTACATTGGACTATTTTGCATTCAAATATTTGTGTTCATATCTTTCCTTTCTTTCAAATACAAAAAATATAGCCATGTATCTTACATGCACACACACACACTCTTGCAGGTCCACATCCACTCTGGATCCTATTGCCAATAACTCTACTATTGCCGACTATGACTTTGAATATCCTATCAACTAAGCCGAAGACGAAGGTGAGGAAGATTGTGACATACCGGGAGAACTAGCCAGACTTCTATTACAAGAGGAAAAAGCTATTCAACCGCACGAGGAGTTAGTTGAAGTTGTCAACCTGGGTACTGAGGCAGATAAGAAGGAAATCAAGATCGGCGCTAACCTGGAAAGCAGTGTCAAGAGCAGGTTGGTTCAAATGTTGTATGTTTATGTGGAATTATTATCTTGGTCTTATGAAGATATGCCTGGGTTGGATACCGATATCGTAGTTCATCGTCTTCCAACTAAAGAAGTCTGCCTTCCTGTTAAACAAAAGATTCGTCGCATGAGGCCTGATATGTCTGAAAAGATCAAAGCCGAGGTGATGAAAAAATTTGATGCGGGGTCCTAGCTGTGACATCCTATCCTCAACGGGTTGCCAATATGGTGCCAGTTCCAAAGAAAGACGGGAAAGTTCGCATGTGCGTAGACTATAGGGATCTGAATAGGGAAAGCCCCAAGGATGATTTCCCTCTACCACACATTGACGTATTAGTTGATAATACCACTCAGCATAAAGTCTTCTCATTCATGGATGGCTTCTCAGGCTACAATCAAATAAGGATGGCTCCCGAAGATATGGAAAAGACTACTTTCGTTACGCAATGGGGCACCTTCTACTACAAGGTCATGCCGTTCGAATTAAAGAATGCAGGGGCAACATATCAAAGGGCTATGGTAGCTTTATTTCATGACATGATTCATCATGAGATAGAGGTATATGTAGATGATATGATTTCCATATCACAAACCGAAGAAGAACATCTCGATCACTTGCACAAGTTATTCGAGAGGCTGAAAAAGTACAAGCTAAGGTTAAACCCTAATAAGTGCACGTTTTGAGTACAATCTGGAAAGCTTCTAGGTTTCGTCGTCAGCAATAAAGGCATTGAAGTTTATCCTGCCAAGATAAAGGCCATCAAAGAAATGCTAGTCCCTCATTCTGAAAAAGAAGTCAGAGGATTCTTGGGTCGTCTCAATTACATTTCCTGTTTCATATCTCACTTGTCTGCTACTTGTGATCCACTCTTAAAACTCTTGAAGAAAGACCAGACAGTCAGATGGAACGATAATTTCCAGACCGCCTTTGACAAAATCAAAGAATACCTACAAGAACCTCCAATTCTCATGCCTCCAGTTGAAGGAAGACCCTTGATCGTGTACTTGACGATATTAGAGAATTCTATGGGGTGCGTTCTGGGCCAACATGACGAGTCTGGCCGAAAAGAGCATGCTATTTATTACCCAAGCAAAAAGTTTACCAACTGAGAAACCAAATATTCACTGCTCGAGAAAACTTGTTGCGCTCTGGAATGTGCTGCTTGTTGGTTAAGATAGTATATGTTGACGCATACCACTCTGTTGATTTCTAAGATGGACCCAATCAAGTACATCTTTGAGAAACCTGCCCTTTCCGGACGAATAGCCAGATGGCAAATGATCTTGACTAAGTACGACATTCAATACACGACTCAAAAAGCCATCAAAGGAAGTGTACTAGCAAATCATTTTGCCCATCAAGCCGTGGATGATTATCAATCAATGAACTTCGACTTCCCCGATAAGGACATCATGCTGGTAACCGACTGCGCGAAATCTGGACCATATGACGGACCTGAACCAGGATCCCGATGGACTATGGTAATCGATGGGGTTTCTAACGCCTTAGGTAATGGAATTGGTGTTGTGATCATCTCTCCTGAAGGTTTCCACACTCCTTTCACTGCCAGACTATGTTTCGATTGCACAAACAATATGGCCGAGTATGAAGCATGCATCTTACGTATGAAAGCTGCTATTGATTTAAGGATCAAGGATTTGAATGTGTTCGGAGATTCCGCCCTAGTGATCAGCCAAGTAAAAGGAGATTGGGACACTAAACACCCTAATCTCATCCCTTACAAGGAACTTGTGCTATCCCTAATTCCTCACTTCGAAGAGATTGCTTTTGAGCACTTCCCTAGGGAAGAAAACCAGTTGGCTGACGCTTTGGCAACCATGTCTTCGATGTTCAAGGTTTGATGGGACAATGAAGCCCCTAGATAACAATTGAAAGATTCGATGAACCTGCACATTTCTATGAGCTTGACACCAATGCGGAAAAGCCATCGTACCATGAGGTGATGAGATACCTTGAAGCACAAGAATATCCAGAGGGTGCATCTATCAACGACAGATAGTTCTTACAAATATTTGCAGCCAAATTCTTCCTAAGTAACCGGATATTGTACAAGCGCAATCATGATTCAACTCTACTCCGATGTGTGGACAAGAAGGAGGAAGAGGAAATTATGGAAGACATGTATGGTGGTCTCTTCGGTACTCACTCAAGCGGACATACGATGGATAAGAAAATATTAAGAGCCGGTTACTATTGGTCGACGATGGAGACCGATTGCCATCAACATTCAAGGACTTGTCACAAATGCCAAATCTATGCTGACAAGGTACATGTGCCTCCTATCCCTCTGAATTTCATGACTGCTCCGTGGCCATTTGCAATGTGGGGCATTGACATGATTGGAGAGATCAAGCCTATAGCTTCTATTGGACATCACTTCATTCTTGTTTCTATCGACTATTTTACCAAATGGGTCGAAGCCGCCTCGTTTGCCTCAGTCACCAAGAACATGGTAGCCAGATTCATCAGACACAATCTTATCTGCCGTTATGGTGTCCCCGAAAGGATTATCACCGATAATGGGACTAACCTCAACAATGCTATGATCATTGAGCTTTGCACTCAGTTTAAGATCAAGCATCACAATTCTTCTCCATATAGACCGAAAATGAATGGTGCAGTCGAAGCGGCTAACAAAAATATCAAGAAAATTCTGCAAAAAATGGTAGTAACCTATAAGGATTGGCATGAGATGTTGTCGTTTGCTCTACATGGCCACCACACTTCAGCTAGAACATCAACGGGGGAAACTCCCTTTTCCTTAATCTATGGCATGGAAGCTGTTCTGCCAGTGGAAGTTCAGATTCCCTCGCTGAGGATTATGATTGAGGAAGGCTTAGGCGAAGACGAGTGGATTCAAACGAGATTGGATCAGCTGAACTTGATCGATGAAAAATGATTAGCTGCTATTTGCCATGGTCAGACGTATCAAAAACGGATGGTCAAGACTTTCAACAAAAAGGTCAAGCCTCGAGTATATCAAGTTGGCGACTTGGTGATAAAGCGCATCATTTTACCACAAGGCGACCCCAGAGGCAAATGGACTCCCACCTATGAAGGGCCATTTGTTGTCAAGAGAGATTTCTATGGAGGTTCCATGATGCTGACTACCATGGATGGTGAAGATTTCCCACATCCTGTAAACACGGACATAGTTAAAAAATACTACGCATAAGAGACCCGTTAGGTTGACACACCTAAGCAAAATAAGGGCATCCCGGAAAACCAAAAAGTTTGGCCAAAAATTAGGGATATATGCAAAAGATTGTACACCGGGCAAGTTGAAAACTCGAAAGGGCGACTTGGGCAAAAAGGGTATCCTGGTGGGCTGAAAACCCAAAAGGGAGGTCCAGGAAAAAGTTAAGGATTAAAAGCGTGTGACTATGTCCCGTGGAATCAACACAGTCAATTCTATCACCAAGGTCCAAGTTCAAACGGTCCAAGATCAATCCAATCAACTTCTATTAATGGAAAGTGACATTCGAAGAGATTGGGGAAATAGTAGAGTTGGAAGGAAATGAGATCATTTCACATGGCTATTTATTTTCATTCTAAATTTTCGTTTTCCTTTCGACGATTTCCTCTTACTAGGATCTCCGTCTCTCTGTACAAAAACGCCTATTCATGGGCAAAATATCAATACAAATATACTTTGAAGTGAAAAATTTCTGTCTTTGTTTTGAATGCAAATTTGTCCAATGACTAAAATTGAATGAACATATGCATATGAATATAATTAAAACTGTTTGGAACACGTGTCCTCCTAAGCAGCAACAAGCATCTCTTTAATAAATATGAAATATCCCTACAGAATTATAATTATCGTTATCTCCATAAGGACGACTACGATAAACATGTCCCCAACGAAGTTGCCCATAAAGTCTCTTTGCATAGGATAATCCTTGACCAGAGTTTCAACCTCTTGGCCGCTTTCTCTCCAACTAAGTCAATTTTTACAAACTGAAACCTCATGGGTCTCTTCCTAAAGGAAAGTCACCTCCTCAACACGGTTTATTATCCCCAACAGGTTTTATTTACCCAACAATAATCGAGGAACCACAAAACTCCCCAGCCGAGTTCAAATTTCCTTAACATACAACAATCAAGATACCGCGAAGTTCCCCAGCTGAGCCTATCTTCCCCAGCTGAGCATATCTTCCTCGACCAAGGCTATTATCCCCAAGCGGAGTTTATCCTCCCCAGTTGAGTGTATCCTTCCCAAGTGGAGTCTGTCCTACCTGACCGAGTCTACACTCTCCAGTTTGAATTTTCTTTCAGATTATTGCAAATCATAGGGCCACAACCCCTGATCCCTAGTAAAGCCGTCAGAAAAGCCTTTACTATTTCCAAAAAAAGATACTATGAAGCCTGGATCTGACCAGATGTTAGCACAATTTTCAAGTTATTACTGAAGCCTGGACCCGACCAGATAATAGTTTGACTTCTTCAAGTTGCTGAAACCTAGACTCGACCAGATAACAGTTTGAGTATCTGAAACCTGGACCTGACCAAATAACATTTGATCTTAATTTCAAGATGCTATGAAACCTAGACCCGACCTGATAGTAGCCCAACTCTTCAAAGATATAGAAGAACCTGTACTCAATCCGACTAAGGTTTAACTTCTTTTCCCCAGTAGAGTTTGCCTCTGCCCTAACAAATTACTGTGAAACCTGGTTCCGACCACATAACAGTTCTCAACTTCATCTTTTCAAGAAAGTTGTTGTGAAGCCTGGATCCGACAAGATAACAAATAAATCCCCAAACAGTTTATTGTGAAGCCTGGACCCGACCGGATAGCAATTGACCTTATCAACTTCAGAAATATGCAAAGCCCGGACCCGACCAGATAATTGTTTTTCAAACAGTTTATTGTGAAGCCTGGAGCCCGACCAGATAACAATTAACTGTAATCCCCAGAGATGCACTATAAAGCCTGGACCCGACCAGATAATAGCACAACTTTCCAAAAACCATGAAACCTGGACCCGACCAGATAGTAGTTATCACTTCAAGTTTACTGCGAATCCTGTATCCGACCAGATAATAGTTAACTTCTGTATCCCCAACAAATTACTGTGAAACCTGGATCCGACCAGATAACAGTTCTCAACTTCATCTTTTCAAGCAAGTTGTTGTGAAGCCTGGATCCGACCAGATAACAACTAAATCCCCAAATAGTTTATTGTGAAGCCTGGACCCGACCAGATAGCAATTGACCTCATCAACTTCATAAATCTGCAAAGCCTGGACCCGACCAGATAGCAATTGACCTCATCAACTTCATAAATCTGCAAAGCCTGGACCCGACCAGATAATAGTTTTTCAAACAATTTATTGTGAAGCCTGGAGCCCGACCAGATAACAATTAACTGTAATCCCCAGAGATGCACTATAAAGCCTGGACCCGACCAGATAACAATTAACTGTAATCCCCAGAGATGCACTATAAAGCCTGGACCCGACCAGATAATAACATAACTTTCCAAAAACCATGAAACCTGGACCCGACCAGATAGTAGTTAAAACTTCAAGTTTACTGTGAAGCTTGGATCCGACCAGATAACAGTTAACTTCTGTATCCCCAACAAATTATGGTGAAGCCTGGATCTGACTAGATGACTATTCAATTTCAATAAATTTTCTACAAAAGCTTGGAATCTGACCAGATAACGGTTATTTCGTCTCTTCCCCCAGTAAATTACCGTGAAGCCTGAATCCGACCAGATAGCAGTCGACTACTTTATCCTCAACAACTGGGAAGCCTGGATCCAACCAAATAACAACTGACATTCGAGCGATATTCCTCAGCAAAAGCATCCTTTCAACAAAATTGAAAATATGCATATTTTTCATCTTCAATGGCAACAGTGGATTCAATCTCCCATAATTTCCTCAGCAGTAGTCAGGGATTTATTTTCTCGGACAAAAACATACATCTCACATTCATACATCATAGCATGTACATACCATATACGATTAACATAATACCACATATGGTGAACATCATGCAAGCATCTGCATTTTACTAATTCCTTTTCTCACAGGTAAAACATCAAGTTTAGTATAAATCAATAAGAAATCTGTGTTGATATTTCTCCCAGTAACTATCCATCATCTCTCCAAATGTCATCTTTAAGCCCATTCCCTACATAATTAACTAACACATATTCGAGTGCAAATTTCTGGGCACTCTAGTGTTCAATCATCTTCCACCTTCAAGTCACGAATGGAAAATCCGCCAATCTAACTCTTCAGGTTTAAGAAGATTGAACAAGGGCAGCTGTTGTACCCCAAAATTTACCCTCTCATTTCTCAAAGGATAACCCTGAACCCTCAGGTTTTCTCCCCTCCCATTTCAAGCCTGGATTTACAAATTTTCCAAGAAAGTCATTCACGAGGGTAAAATGGTCATTTGCGTATTGAAAAGTCAAACTTTGACTTTTGATCAAAATCAAGTTTCAAGAGTAATATTTTATCAAGAAATGTTGAGATATGAAGTTTGTTTCATCTAGAAATTCAAAAGTCAAAAGTTACTTTGGAAAAGTCAAACTTCTAAATACTTAGAATTTTTCTAAGTGTTTAAGAAATATGACAAGCTCAGAACTTCTGGCCAGATTTTCACCATGATGCAAGCTGATTCTGGAAGAAATTCTGATACAATAGTTATAGATTTCAATGAGATCTAAAACATTTCAGAATAGAACTTCTCCTAGAAATTCTGGGATTTCAAGTTATAACTCCTCAAAGACACGTCCATGAAACTAAAGCACTCAGCAATTCTGGACACTTTCAAAATAGATTTTGGTCAAAACTTCTGGGCCAGTTTTCACAAAAATTTCAGTCAGAGTTTGCAAGGATAATTCAAAGAAGGTTACAAAGCGTGCTGTAAGCTCCCTGGAAAGTCTGAGAGCTCCTTCAGAACATACTGGAGAAAGGAGATACAAAGATCAAAAGTTGGATGCCTATTCTAAGTCACGCTGAAGCTGAACTTCTGATCCAGAACTAAGCAATGATGCCGAATATCATGTTGGAGGATTTCTGGTTTGATCAATCTCATCATCATTTAATGCTCACAACCACTTCTGACTAGTTAATCAATCTCATCATCAGTTCTGTGATACGGTGGGAGAATTGACTTGGTTGTTTTGTGTTTTATCGCAAATGTTGCGGTTAGCAAGAGTCACCACTGACTTTTCTTTTATCCAAAAGGAAAGGTGAAAAAGCACAGGAAAGACCTTTGAGATTATTTCTTGAGTTCTTGGGGTAGATTATGAAAAGGGAAGGTATTAGCACCCTTTTCATCCATGGTTTTCCATGGGCTCTTAATTAATTTATAGATCACTTGCTTTTGTTTAAAATTGTGCTTTGTATGGTTTTTGAAAGTATTTTATAAAGAGGCCATTGTTTAGGCAAAGTTTGTAATGATTCTCGTTCGTAAGAATGTATACAAGATATTGATATTTTGAAAATGTTTTCAAGTTTGTAAGATTTTTTGAAAGTGTAGGTGTTTATTTTAAAAATAGCAAGGATGTTTTGTTTTTGAAATTGAGCAAGTAACTAGGAACATTCTACGTACTCAAAAGTCTTTCATGTTTATTTCCTTTTTCCTTTGACATTGTTATCTTACCATTGATTTGGTAAGTAACCATATCTTTGGATGTAAATGGGACGGGCGTGGGTCATCGTATAACCATGATTACCAATGTTTCAAGGTATCTTAGAATTATCTTTTAGGGACTAAGATCATTTGAAAGGCAACATGGATAGCGTCATCGATGGACTATGATCTTGTATTTTGCTTGTTTTTGCTAAGATACCTCACATGCGTAATATGACCATTTAGTAAGGCAACCAAGTGGATTTACCCTAAGGGTGCTTGTGTGCAAGTGTATTGTTTTCATGCTTGGTTTTGTCTTTGATTAGGGTTTTTTAATTGATTGGCTTTAGTCTTTCCATACAAACCCTAATTACTAGCATTGGTATATAAAAGCGATTAATTGCGGAATTTAAAGTTACTACGCTATTACAATACTTGTGGGAGGGGGTGTACAAATTTTAAATGGGGATTGCAAGAAAATAAAGCCTAATTATCTATTACAACCATATTGAATTTGTACAAGAATTGAATAAATAAATGTACAAAAAATGAATAGATATACAAGAATGTAAATGTGAAGGAAATGGATATTTTTGTTTATTTTATATTTTAAATAATTTATAGTATTATAAAATATTTTTGATCTTTTTTATATTAAAATAATATATTTTAATTGGTGTAAAAGAAAATAAATAAAACCTAGTTTTTTAATTAAATTTACAAAACAATTAGTCAAAATAAATAAAGTATGATTAAATAAAATAATTTTTGTGAGAAAAATAAATAAACTATGTCAAAATATAAATCTACTATTTTTGTATTTTTTATGATTTTTTTAATATTAGATAAAATATTTAAGAAAATGAATAAATAAAAATAAAAAAGAAAAAAAAATGGGCCAGGGGTGTGAAAAGCTAGCAAGGGGGTCAGAAGTAACAAAAAAGCCAGGCTCAAAGCTGTTAGGCCCAGCGCTGCCAAAAAAAGACAAAGTCAGAATGTGTGAAAATGTGAAAAAAAAACCAAAAGGGTACCACTGGGGCTCGAACCTAGGTCCCTCTAGTCACATGCGCACTTCTACCACTGGGGTGGCTATACATCCATTTATATAATCAAAACAATAAATACATAACATCAATCCAGTCCTGAAAATGACTTCTTCTTCAACCTCCAGCCAGGGATCCTGTAACTTTCTCATTTCTCAACGAAAATTAAATATGCAAACATGAAAGTTGCTCTATTTTTTCATACGAATCCAACCATATAAAAATTATAAGCTATAAATCAAAGACGAATGAGAATTTCTAAAAGTACCAAATTCTGACCTAAATATTTCAGAAGGTTCAAACTCAAAATTCCCCTAGCTCAATCAAAATAAATGAAATCTATGGACATGTATAGTTTCAGGGCAATGATGTCTACATTTTATCTTCACAAATGCAAGCCTAACAATGCCTGAATATGAAGATAGAAGTTCAAGAAAAATACCTCAAAACTGATAACCGTGAAATGGATTAGAGCTTGTTTTAGGAAGTGGTGATGATCAGGCTAGCTTCCTCAAGTCCCTAGGAAGCTAATGCAATGGTTTACTTGAGTTGGGAACAACTGAAATGGTCTGGAGAAGTCAAGTTGCATACTATGTTTTTTGGTTATGGAGGTTATAGTAAATGGTGTTACAGTTCTGGAATAAGGACGAGGATGAGTTGTATTTGATGTAAGGAAGCTTTAGGAATGAATTTGAGGGAAAACGCACGAGGGAAATGAGAGATACAAGTTTAAGGTTAAAACTGTGTATCAATGGAGTTTTTTGTGCAATTTCTGGATAGAGGGAATTTGGGAGTGTTTCAGGGTGCTAAAACTCGTCCCTTATCTCACAAATAGTGACTATATTTATAAGCAACAAGTTTGGAGTGCTCTAGTTGACCAGAATTCAAATTTACATGTTTAATTTCAACATGTGATTTTTTGACAAAACAAGTTTCCATGCCTTGTACTTGATTCATAGAATGGTTATGCTTTAAACAAGCTTGCTTATGACTTTGTGGATGGAGTGTGATCATAGGGAACAAGTTAGAGGCTCAAGAATGGACTTTATGCAAAAAGCTTGCTTTACAAGAATGGCAATGTTAACTTTGTGCCATTAATGGAAATGGAACTTGGATAATAGCTTAATTGCTTGGATCAAAGCCCTAACAACTGTGTAAAAATTTAATTATAGAGTGACAAACAAGTTTGAGACCTGCAAAGCAAATATTATGCAGCCTAACATGGATTTGGTTCATGTGTTCATCAAAAAATGACTTGTAATTCAAGTTTGAAAACCCTAACTTCCTCTCTTTGATTCTCCATACTCAAGAATGATCTCAAGGAGTTCTTGTACATTTTGGAAAGCTTGTAATGTTATCTACAACCCATCTTTGAATCACTTTTTAAAATTCTCCTTGGAACTATATGAAAAAGTGCCATGAAGTTAGGTCAAAATCCTGACCAAATTAGGGCAAAATTTCACTAAGTGTTTTTGTTTCATGACCATGAATTTATGAATTAATAACTTAAGATCCAAGTACTTTTATGAGAAGTTGTGTGAAGAAAAGTTTTATATTTCATGGAGATCTACAACTTCCATGTTGGAAGTTTCTTTTGAATCATCTTGCATCATGGTGAAAAATTGGCTTAAAGTTATGAAAAAACATGAAATTTAAACACTCAAAAATTTCTAAGTTAGAAAACTTTGACTTTTCAAAATGAAATCTTGACTTTTTGATTTCTTGATGAATAAGTTTCATATTTTGACATGTTTTGATGAATTGTGATCTTTGACATTGAATTTTGACCAAAAAGTCAAAGTTTGACTTTTCAGTGTACAATTGAATTTTTGATCAGTTGACTGAAAATTCACTATCAATCCAATTTATCTTGAGAAATATTTTAGGTCATACCATTAGGTAAAAATGTTTCAATTGAACTCTTGAAATCATGCTTCATACCAATTGACCATTTGCTAGGTCAAAAATTAGAAATTGCCCCTTCTCAGTCGATACCCTAATTTTAACCATTTTTCCCTTTTGATGATTTGATCAAATTTCTTGAGAAATTGTGGTCCAAACTTGATCAAATAATACATATGAGTTTATAATGTTGATGTGGATAAAAAGTATGAATTTTGACTGTAAATTGGCCATAGTTGACTTTTTTTTTCCAATACAACTGATTTTTAGGTCAACTTCTCAATTTACTGAGCAAAAGTGTGATCTAAGGCTTGAAACTTGACATGAGAAATATTGAGGGTCCATAATGATCCATGAAAGTCATATGGGGCATTGGAAGTTCAAATATCCTTGTGCAATCTCAAACCCTAATTTTGGTCATCAGTGCTTAAGGAAGTGTCTTGAGCTGATCAACCCTCATGCAGTCTTGAGTGAAAGAAGATCTTGTGTGTAAATTCTGGATAAATGAGAGGGAAAATTTTGGGGTACAACAGTGAGTATCTTAAAAATGAATTCCAGAGGGAAACAACTTGTCTGTATTAGTGCCGTCAAACCAAAATTGACGAAGATCAAGATTATCAAAGAGAAATTGTGTGAAAGAGATTTGAAGATGTTTGTTCGCTGTTATGGGGATACCCTTGAGTTGATAAAAGTGGATGTATAATTGGATGCTATTTCTTCCTTGGTTCAATTCTACGATCCTCCGTTGAGGTGTTTTACCTTTCAAAACTTTCAGCTAGTGCCAACTTAGGAAGAATTTGATAGGCTCTTAATGTTTTCTAAGGAAAAAGCTTATGTGGAAATTGGAAAAATTATTGACGTTAAGGACTTAGCAAATGGTTTAGGGATCTCTTATCCTGAGTTATCACTTAATTATAAAAAAGACGGTGATGTATGAGGGATTAAAAGACAATTTTTGGAGGCTAAAGCCCTTTCTTTTGCTAATAAGAAATAATCAGAGTCTTGTGTTGATTGTTTAAGACTACTAGTCTTTGGTGTAATCCTGTTTCTGTGGACTTTGGACTATATTGAACCTGCAACTGTTAGTGTGTTTTGGGGTGCGAAAGCTTTGAATACGGACCCAACTCCTGTCTTAATTTCCAATATTTACTATGCTTTTCAAACTCGTTAAGAAAAGGGGAGGGGTATGCTGAATTGTTGTATCTCGCTTTTATATGCTTGGTTTATGTCCTATCTCTATAAAGAGGACTATGTGATTAAAACTCTGACACGATTTGAGTGGCCTCAAAAGTTAAGGTCTCTTACTGCCGATTCTGTGTTGTGGTATGTGAGGAAGCTAAATATTGGAGATATTATTTATAATTGCAGATATTTTATGAATGTTCCATTATTTGGGTCGTGTTGCTGCATCAATTACAACCCTACTTTGGCTTTGTGATAACTTGGGTACTGTAATACGGTGGGAGAAATGAATTTTAGGTTTGCATTTTATCGCAAATATTATGGATAGCAAGAGTCACCATCGACTTTTCTTTTATCCAATAAAGGAAAGGGTGAAAAGAACAAGAAATACCTTTGAGAATTTTTCTGAGTAAGGGGGGTAGGTTATTAAAAGGGAATGTGTTAACACCGTTTTCATCCGTAGTTTTCTACGAGCTCTTAATCGCTAGCTCACTTTGAAAATGCTTTGTGTTTTGTGTATGTTTGCAAATATTTTGAAAATGAATAAGTGCGACAATTTTGTAATGATTCTTGTATCGTTGAGAATGTATACAAAATGTTGGTTTTGAAAATATTTTGGAAAGAATGTGTTATTTTATGAAAAGATGTTTTGAAAATTCCAATGTAAGACATCTTGCTTTATAATAACCCTTGTATCAGTCCTCAAGAGTGTTTATAAAGTGTTTTGAAAATAGTTGTTTTAAAAGTGTGAAGTGTAAAGATTGTTTTAGTATGTGAGCAAGCGATTATGAGAGATCTACCTACTCAAAAAGTATTTGTTCCTTTCCTTCTCCTTTATACAATGCTAACTTACCATTATTTAGTAGGGATCCCTATCATTGGATGTGAAGGGACAGGCGTGGGTCATTGTACAACCATAGAAGGCAACTTGTAAGACGCTTTAGCAATTTTTGTAAGGGACTAAGATCGTTTACCGAAGGCAGCATCGAAGGGTCATCGAGGGACTACGACCTTTTAACCGAGGGTCTTTGCTAAAGCATCCCACGTTCGAGGGACATGACTCTTTAAATCCAAGGCAACAAGTGAAGGTAACCCTAGTGGTGTACGTGTGCTACGTGTTTTGATTTTAAGTATTTGTCTTTGAGATTAGGTTATCTAACAATTGATTTTAATCTTTCCATTCAAACCCTAATTACTAACAGTAATAAGGAAAGCAGTAAATTGAGGAAATTAAATGTCCTACGCTATTACAACGCTTCAGAAGTGGGAGTACAAATTTATGAATGGGGATGAAAATTAGTAAACCTTAATTAAAGCTATTACAGACTTTGAGAAATTACAATATTGAAAAATATTAATGCGAAAGTGAAGTGCGCGAAGGTGGTGAAAAGGAGAAAATGTTTAAGAAAATCCTAAAATATTTCTAAGCATTTAAGAAAATATTTTTTTGTTTTTGTTTAGAAAAAATGTGAAATAAAAATTAGACCTAATTCTAATTAATTTACAATTTAATTGTTTAAAATATAACAAAATGTAATTGAACTAATTAATTTTGTTTATGAAAATTAAATTAATTAATTAAAAACTAAAGAATTCTAAGTATTTAGAAAATATTTGGGTGTTTTATTTACAAAAATGTTTTATAGTAATAAACCCTAAATTAATTAATTTACAACCTAATTAGTAAAATAAAACAAAGTGTAGTTAAATAAATTTTTTTAATGATAAAAATTAAATTAATTAATTAAAGCCTAAATCTATTATTATAAAGATTTTCTGATTTAAATAAAATGATTAAAAAAAAAATTTAATTCAAAACAGAAAAAATAAATTTAATGGGCCTGGCGTTGTAAAAGAAAATTGGGGGGTCAAAAGAAGCAAAACTGTTTGGCCCAAATGTACAAGCCTATAGACCTGCATGGGATCCGGTGTCACTGGCTCCAAGGGTCTCATAATGCACATGCAAATCTGGGGCGTTGGATCTGGCTTGATGAACATTTGATGATGATGGCATGAGGCTCATGATACGCGCGCCAGGCTTACTCACACCGGATCTGAAAGAACAAAATATGTGAAAAATAAAAGGGTACTGCTGGGGCTCGAACCCAGGTCCCTTACATTAGCGCGCGTTTGCTTTACCAATGTGGTGGTTGTTTCATCCGGCTATGAAACGCCCCCAGTAAATATATTATAAACTCAATCCTGAAAATTTGAATTTGACAGCTTCTTCTTCCTTGCGCACGCAGATGACAACAACTCCATTATTGATTCTTGAAAATGCTCATTTCTCAACCAAATAAAAAATGTAAACAACAAACTTGGGTAATTTTTGACAAGGAATTCAACCATATAATTTTCAAAAGCCATAGATCAATGGTTAGGATTACCTTTGTTTGGTACCAAACTGAAACCCTAAAACTTCCGAAAACTCAGTTCCAAATTTTTTACCTCTTTGGACAAAATTCCAAAGCTTCTTCTAGCTATTCAAGGTGCAATGCGATGATTGATTTAGCTTCCTTGGACCTCCCTGGAGCTATTCCAATCCTTACTTTGTGCTGAAAGTGGTTGAATCACTCCAACAAAGTCAAGTTGCAAAGTTGAATTTTGAAAATGGTGGATGCTAATAATGGAGTTACACTGGAAAAATAGGTGTTTGGATCACTTATATATGATGTATATGAAGTGTTTGGATGATTAGTTTGGACAAAAGTTGTAAGGTTTAAGAGATTCGAAGATTTGGACTTTAAAGCTCAAAAATGGAGGTTTTGTGTACAATTCTGGTGTTTCAGAGTATGAGGGGTTTTGAGGGCTTGTGAAAATCATGCATTGGCTTGCAAATGACCTCTTTTATATATAGGCAAGAGGTTTGACATCTTGAAGTAACCAAAATCTTGAGATAACAAGTTATGATTTTGAAGCTTGGTTTTGAAGTAACTTGCAAAGTCATGGTTCTAAGGAATGGTAAAACTCTTATAGGGTGGTTGGTATCTTCTATAGGATTTTCTTATGATGTTAGGATTGAGTGTGTTCAGAGGAAACAAGTTAGAGGCTCAAGGAGAGTGGACTTTATGATTAAAGTCACTTTACAAGAATGGAAGTGTGATCTTTTTCCCTTTAATGGAAAAATGGATTAGACAAAGCTTTAATAACTTAGATCATAGCTTAAAAGCTTATGCAATCTTCTGATTAGAGATAGATTTGGAGATTTAGAGGCCTGAAAAGTGGGATTACAAGGCATGGCATGAAGATTTTGTTATGAGTTCATCACAAAAATGACTTATATTTCAAGAATGGATGCCCAACTTCATGTCTTCGAATCTCCTAGGTCAAGCTAGATAAATTTATGCTCTTTGACATTTTGGAAAGCTTGAAACATTGTCTACAACTTTCACGTTGACCACTTTGGCTAAATCAATTGGGATCTTGGTGAAAAATGGCCATGAAGTTGGGACAAAAAACTGATCAAAACTTGTTGAAATTTTTCCGAAGTGTTGGATAAAAAACATCACAACTTCATGGATTCATATCTCTTAAATTAAGCACTTTTAAGGATCACCCCACATTAATAAAGTTGTAGAATTCATCAATCCCTACAACTTTCATGTTGAAAGTTTTCCTTGAATCATCTTGTATCTTGAGGAAACTTGCTTGTGAAGTTAGGGTTTTTTAGGTATAAAACACTTGAATTTTTTCTAAGTGTTTGAAAAATCTTGACTTTTGACTTTTGTTGAATTTTTTTTATTCTTGAATATCAAGTTTGATAGTTTTGAACTTTTTGATGATTCTTTATTTTTGAATCTCAATGTTGAAAAAAAAGTCAAAGTTTGACTTTTGTGTGACTCTTGACTTTTCATCAATTGATTCAATTATTTCACTATCAATCACTTGCATCTTTGGAAATGTCTTGAGACAAGTAATTAGGTCAAGATGTTGTATTTGATCCCTTGAGTTCATGCTTCAAGCCATTAGGTCATACACTAGGCCAAAAGTCAATCATCAGTCATCCTCAATCAAAACCCTAATTTGGCAATTTTTGACCTTTGATGATTTGATGGATTTTCTTGAGGAATCATGATCAGCCCTAGACCAAATGATTAATATCACCTAAAATGTTGATGTTGACAAAAAATATTGAAGTTTGATTGTATGTTGACCATAGTTGACTTTTTGTCCAATACAATTGATTTTCAGTCATCTGAGCAGTTGACTGAGCAAACTTGTGATGAAAGACTTGAAACTTGACATAAGAATTAATAAGGACCTATGATGAACAATGAAAGTCATTTTATACCCTTTCAAACCAATTTTCTTTGAGAATTACCAAACTCTAGTTGAATACCCTTGCTTAGGAGGTGGTTTTGACAAGTTAACTCTTGAGTAGTTTTGAGCAAATGGAGACCTCATGAGAATGTCTTGAAGAAAATGGGAGGGAAAAATTTAGGGTATACCAGCTGCCCCTATTCAATCTTCTTAAATCTGAAGAGTTAGATTTGCATATCCGTCATTCGTAACTTGAAGGTAGAAGATGATTGAACACTTAAGTGCCCAGAAATTTGCACTCGCATGTGCCCGAAGTAATGTTGTTGGTTGATGTAATACTGGAAATGGGCTTAAAGATGCCATTTGGAGAGGTGATGAAGAGTTGCTATAGATGGGCTTATAGATGCCATCCAAAGTAACAGTTGATAGAAATTAGACTAAGTCTATGCTCGACTTCAACTAGAAGAAGTATCAGAATAAATCTACGCTTGATTTAAACTGAGCCAGAAGAGGTCTTTTTCTCTTTAACTGGAAAAAGTATCAGAATAAATCTATGGTCGATTTAGTTTGAGCCAGAAAAAGTCTACTGGAAGAAGTATCAGAATAAATATATGGTTGATTTAATCTGAGCCAGAAGATGTTTGTGCCTGTCTTTAACTGGAAGAAGTATCAGAATAAATATTTGGTCAATTTAACTTGAGCCAGAAAATGTCTACTGGAAGAAGTATCAGAATAAATCTATGGTCGATTTAATCTGAGCCAGAAGATGTCTTTTGTCTTAACTAGAATAAGTATCAGAATAAATCTATGGTCGATTTAATCTGAGCCAGAAAAATGTCTACTGGAAGAAGTATCAGAATAAATCTACGCTTAATTTAATCTAAGCCATAAGATGTCTTTTTGTCCTTAACTGGAACAAGTATCATAATAAATCTATGGTTGATTATCTGAGCCAGCAAAATTTCTATTAGAAGAAGTATCAGAATAAATCTACGCTTGATTTAATCTGAGCCAAAAGATGTCTACATCCATCTTTAACTGGGAGAAGTATCAGAATAAATCTATGGTAAATTTAATCTGAGCCAGAAAAAGTATACTGGAAAAAGTATCAAAATAAATCCACGCTTGATTTAATTTGATCCAGAAGATGTCTTTTTATCTTTAGCTAGAAGAAGTGTCAGAATAAATCTATGGTCGATTTAATTTGAGCCAGAAAAATGTCTACTGGAAGAAGTATCAGAATAAATCTACGCTTGATTTAATCTGAGCTAAAATATGTCTTCGTCCGTCTTTACCTGGGAGAAGTATCAGAATAAATCTATGGTCGATTTAATCTGAGCCAGAAAAAGTCTACTGGAAGAAGTATCAGAATAAATCTATGCGTGATTTAGTATGAGCTAGAAGATGTCTTTGAAATTGATCCTCTGAGGAAATTGTTGAAATAGCCTTTTGTCAGATGTAGCCTTTGAGAAGACTGTTGGGTCACATAAGTAGTTGATGATATTTGTCTGTTGATTGATCTTTCCTGAAAAGGTAAAGAGTTAGTTGTATGCAATGTCATGATGTATGAAATGCATTGCGTAATGATGTTCTCAAAATAAATGAGACTGTGCTATATGTGTTTCGTATGCATATGCTATGATATTGGTAAATGATGTATGAATGTGAAATGTTGTTGAAGTGTATTTATAAACCCGTGCAATATCTTTATCTAGGAAAATAAATCCCTGAGTGGGGTTTGGGATTAAGAATATGTGTAATCTTCAACCTTGTCTAGAATGCTTCCTCTGAGGATATCTGCTTTCTGTTTGAAGAAACTCCGTTGGGGAATGTTGACTTTTGTTTGGGGAGAAGGATTCAGGAACATTAGTCATTCATCTCTCTAATGGGGAATTTAATTCTTATATACCCTGACTGGGGATAAAAAGAGATGGATAACCTTCCAACTCAGTTGGGGAGGATAATTCTTATATACCCTGACTGGGGATAAAAGAGATGGATAACCTTCTGACTTGTCTGGGGAGTGTAGTCCTTATATACCCTGACTGGGGATAAAAGAGATGGATAACCTTCTGAATCGTCTGGGGAGTTTAATCCTTATATACCCTGACTGAGGATAAAAGAGATAGATAACCTTACGACTCGTCTGGGGAGGATAAAGTTGCTGATGTCTGGTATGGTTCCAGGTTTCGTAGAAACTCTTTGGGGATAGTGGCGACTTCACTGGGGAGAGGAGTTTTGCCGGTGATTCGTATCCATCTGAGGAATAAACACAAACTAGCAAGACCGTAATCTGTTGGGGAAATAAACCCTGTTGGGGAAATAAACCCTGTTGACAGAGAAATATTCTGTTGAGGAAACAAGCTCTGCTGGAGAGAAGAAATCTGTAGGGGGTTTTACAGTTTTGGAGGAATAAACTCAGCTGGGGAAGAGAATTTCCATGAATTGTACTGATTGGAACTCCGTAGGTGGGTGATATTATCAGGAAAAAGATCATGTTCTTTTATCTGCTGGAGCAATCTGCCAGGGAAATTGCGGGGAATGTATCTTCATTGAAGGTGAATTTGTGAAGATTACCCTGTGGGGATAATCTTATGGAGGTGGCTCTGTGGGGGATTTGTGGATGGCTTGGATGTTATCCCACCTCCTAGAGTTTTGAGTAAATCCTTATTCCTATTCTTATGCATATATTTGTTAACAATTAATCGTGTTCATATGCATATGTTCATTCAATTTTTAGTCTATGAATGTTTTTGCAAACAAAATAGAAAAAATAAAAAGTTTAAATTTAGGGTGTATTTGTATTGATAATTTTCCAATAAAAAGGCAATTTCGTACGAAGAGTCATAAATCCTAGTAAGAGGAAGTTGTCACGTAATGAGAAGAGTACAAAGTGAAAAAACAAAACATATAGCTATGTGGAAATGATCTCGTCGATTCCAACTCCACTATTGCCCTTTTGCCTCCGAACATCTCATCCCTTGCTGTTGGAAGAAGTTAATTAAACTAATATGTATCATTTGAACTTTTACTTTGATAATAAATCTTATAGTAAGTGATCCAACGGGACATAATCGTACCCTTTTAATCCCTAACTTTTTCCTAGACCGCCCTTTTGGGTTTTCAGTCCACCAGGATACCCTTTTTTGCCTAAGTCGCCTTTTTTAGGTTTTCGACTCGCCGGATGTACAATCTTTTATATATATATATCCCTAATTTTTGCCCAAACACTTTTGGTTCGTCGGGATGCCCTTATTTTTTCCTAGGCCAGTCAACCTAGCGGGTCGTTTTCATGTGTAGTATATTTTGACTATGTCCACATTTACAGGGTGCGGGAAATCATCACCGTCCATGGTAGTCAATATCATAGCACCACTAGAAAATATTTTTTTAACAACAAATGACCCTTCATAGGTGGGAGTCCATTTTCCCCTGGGATCACCTTGCGGTAGAATGATGTGCTTTATTACCAAGTTACCAGCTTGATATACCACTTGCTTGATTTTCTTGTTGAATGCGTTGATCATACGCTTCTGATACATCTGACTGTGACAGACAGTCGCAAGCCTCTTTTTGTTAATCCGATTCAACTGGTCTAACCTAGGATGAATCCACTCATCTTCGTCTAAATCTGCATCTTTCATAATTCTCAGAGAAGGAATTTGAACTTCGATAGGTATGACAACTTCCATTCCATAGACCAGAGAGAATGGGGTTGCCCCAGTTGATGTTTGTGTCGAAGTGCAATAGCCGTGGGGAGCAAATGGTAACATCTTGTGCCAGTCTTTGTAGGTCACAACCATCTTTTGCACAATCTTTTTTATGTTCTTGTTGGCAGCTTCCACTGTGCCATTCATCTTTGGTCTATACGAAGAAGAGTTATGGTGCTTGATCTTGAACTGCATGCAGAGTTTAGTGATCATAGTGTTGTTGAGGTTGGTACCGTTTCCCGTGATGATTCTCTCGGGGATGCCATACCGACATATAAGATTATATTTTATGAACCAGACAACCATATTCTTGGTAACGGAGATGAACGACGCTGGTTCAACCCATTTTGAGAAGTAGTCAGCGGCAAAGAGAATGAAGTGGTGTCTGTTAGAAGCAGCAGGATTGATTTCTCCAATCATATCAATGCCCAACATTGTGAATGGCTAAGGAGAAGTCATGACATTCAAAGGTACTGGAGGCACATGAACTTTATCAGCATAAATCTGGCACTTATGACAAGTTCTCGAGTGGTGGTGACAGTCTGTTTCCATAGTCGACCAATAGTAACATGCTCTTAAAATCTTCTTGGCAATAGTATGCCCACTGGAGTGAGTACCAAAGATGCTTTCATGCATATCCTCCATAATCTTCTCTGCCTCCTGCTTGTCTACACAGCGAAGCAGAAATGAATCATGATTACGCTTGTACAAAATTCCACTGCTCAAGAAGAACTTAGCCGAGAACCTTTGTAGGAACTTCTTATCATTGATTGATTCCCCTTAAGGGTATTCTTGAGCTTAAAGGTACCTTTTCACCTCATGAAACCAAGGTTTTTCTTCTACTCCATCAATGTTAATTTCATAGTAGTGTGTCGGTTCGTCGAATCTTTCAATGGTAATTCTGGGAGCCTCGTTGTCCCATCCGAGCTTGAACATGGATGACATGGTAGCTAATGCGTCTACCAACTGATTCTCTTCTCTTAAGATATTCTCAAAAGTAATCTCTTCGAAATACAAAATCAAGGTTAGCACATGTTCTCGGTAAGGGATAAGATTTCAGATGCTTCATATCCCATTCTCCCTTGACTTGACTGATTGCCAAGTGTTGTACCCCAAAATTTGCCCTCCCATATTCTTCAAGATTTGTCAAGATCAACCTTCAAATGGTTCAAAATCTCTCAAGGATTGCACAGTTCAAACATGCCTCCTAAGCCAGTCAAATTAGGGTTTTGATTCCCTCAGTGAATTTGAGGTTTTCAATGGTCCAATCAAGTCCCATAGGCCTACACATATCCTCAAGCATCTACATGGCAAGTTTCAAGACTCACAAGGTCAAATTGCACAGTCAAAAGTCCTGTTTGCTTCACAGTCAACTGCAGGGGTAAAATGGTCATTTGGCAGTCAAAAGTCAAAAAATTTGGTCAACATCTTATTTTGAAGCCACAATCATCATTTGATCAAGTCTTGATCATGATTCCACAAGAATGGCTCAAAAATCCTCAAGGATGCAAACGTTTCTATTTCTGGACAGCTGAAAAGACAACTGTAACTTGACAAAGGCATAACTTTTTCATGGTTCATCAGAAAAATCCCATCCAATGCTCATTTTGAAGGGGATGACATTTCCTACAACTCATCTTCACATTCCAAGTCCAAGAAATGCTCTCACAAAAAGTTATCAATTTCTACATTATAGGTCATTTTCAAAAGTCAACAAAAATGCATTTTAAGTCAAAGACCATAACTTGATATTGGTAAATCAAAATGACATGGGACCAAAGGCATTGGTTAGAGGACTTCAATACCTTTTCAAAATGTCCAAGAACATGTTCATATGATCAAAATTGAGCAAGATATGCATTGGAGAACTTGGGAAATGTTTGGGAATTTGCAAAAGTCAACTTTGCCTAAAACACTTCATTTTTGCTAATGGGCCTCAAATTCCTTCTTGAATCTTTACCCAAGGCTTATGCACGACCCATTAAGATTAATTTGAATTATTTTCTTATTTTATTAATTATTTGGATTTTTAATTGATTAATAATTCATTTAATTGATTTAATTGTAGGAAAATTCAAAAGATATTATTTTCAAATCTTTTGTGGAGCAAATATGATCAACACATGCTGAAGATTTCATGTATCAATCAAGGAGACAAAATCATCCAATTTTAGCAAGTTTTATCAATCAAAAAATTGGAAAAGATTTGATTGGAAATCAAGGATGCAAAACATTATGCCATGGATCTTTTGCCCAAAGATTTAACCTAATTCATTCCATTACATATACTGAAGCTTAACCTAAAATCATTCACGTGCAAGCTGCTATCAAACACCATAAACCAAATTCCAAAAAGTGAAGAAAAGTTGAAAACTGAATTCAACCTTCCAGGCCAATTCAAACCCCTTTCTTGATTCCAATACCTTGCTGGGACATTCAGGGACGATTTGCAATCAAGAACAAGCCCTAACACTCAAAGAATCATTCTACACAGTCATACGGTTTACCACTTTTTTTAAAAATCATAACCATCGATTCATGCATTTTTAACGTCTTTTATTGATTGTGTTGTGTTTATAGGACTCATACGAAGCTATTAGTGTGATTGAATTGCATTATGGCGCCCTGAAGCGTGAACCACCACTGTTGAATCCTAGGGTTTCAGAGCTCTCAGATTAGGGCTTTTCACATACAGCAAAATTGGACCTCATAACGCATATGGTTGAATTCATCAAGGCCAGACGAATTCAACCCAACCATCGCGCCCTTTTTATATTACATGTAGACCTAATCGCTATTATTGGCAGTTTTATTTTGTGGGGGTTTAAAACCCCCGCTATTTGTTTGTTTTTCTTACAGGCCAACGAAGAAGATGACGTGCTGGCAACATGTGACTGAATGATTCAAATAATATGCGCGCGTTTTGCTTTATTGCATAATTGTTTGGTTTCTTAATATATTATTTATTGATCAGTATTATAACAAAAGCGCTCAACTGGCTTAGTGGAAAGGGACGTGTCTGGAAATCAATGGGACCTGGGTTCGATCCCCAGGTCCCCCTAAAACTCAATATTATTTTTTCTTATGTAATTCTATACAGGCCATACAATGCATTCCACCATATGTCCTCACGCTTCAGCTTGCCAAGTGGCCACAAGGCTCAATCCAATGGTCAGGATGAAAGAACACCATACTCCTGGTCAATCCACGCTCTAGGCCATCCAGGAAGTCAACAAGGGCTTTGTGTTAATGGGCCAACAATTCCAGAGTAAACCTCCCTTTGGGTCATCAAACCCCCCTGGTTAATTACTTCTTTTCTTCTTATTCTTATTTTGTTTTCTTTTAATTACTAATTATTAATATTGTTAACTAATAAATTAATATTTTTAATAAAATTCAGAGAATAAAAAAAAATGTAAATACTTTCATTAATTATTATTATTCCTATTTATTAATTTATTTTGTAAATAAATTCTAATTAATCAATTTAGTTTAATCTAGGTTTAATTTTAACCTTTTTCTCAATAAATAAAAATTATGTAGAATTAGGGTTTGACAATTTTCAATCATGTTTTCTTATTATTATTATTTATTAATTATTATTATTTTTGTAAATAAAATGTAAATTAATTAAATTAGGTTAACTTTAACTTTTTTACAATAAATAAAATAAACTTAGAATTAGGTTTCACTAACTTTTAATTTTAATTTATTTTATTTTATTTTCATAAAAAAAACATAAAACACAAGAACACATTTTTTTCTTTTTTTAATTAATTAATCAATTAGGTTTAGGTTTAATGTTTAATTAATTGCTAAAAAGGGACTAAAAATTTCTTTATTTCTCAAAAGGGTCAAAAACCCTAGGACGTCATGATTTAATTTCTTTCGCGCATTATTTTTATTTTGATTATTGATGTATCTGCTCAAAGGATGTAATAGTAATTAGAATTTTATTGCTTTCTTTAATTTTCTGCATTTACTTTTCAAAACGGGTTTTTGTTTTTGGCGATGTATAGACCCGCGCCTTGTAATAGCGTAGATTCATATTTCCGCACTTTATTTTCCGCACTCTTAACTGTTAATTATGCCTGCAAGACTGTATGCCAAATAAAATTAATCTGTAGCTCACAAATGCATGTTCAAAGATAAATATAACATGAAAACAACACACAAGCACATGCCACTCCTAGGGTACGCCTCACTGGTTGCCTCGAACGTGGTCGTCAAGTATAGGGTGTTTTTGAGGTCGCCCTCTTGTCTAAGATCCAGTTGCCTCGAAACGGTTGCCTCGGATAAAAGGATCTAGGACATTAGGGTTACTTCTAAGGTGTCCTACTATTGCTTCGGTGACCACACTGTCCCTAATCATCGAATTGACCTGAATACCTCCAACGATGGTGCTACCTACCTCTCAATGGTGGGATAGCACTATCCAAAGGACTCTTACACATCTTAATTCCTTAGAGTAGGTAGATCTCATGGGTACTTGCTCTTTTCAAAAACAAACAAAACATCTTTTCACACTGACACTTTCAAAAGTTTTCAAAACAAATTTTTCATACACTCTTGAGGACAGATACAAGAGTTACTTAAAAAATTTTCAAACGAAACTTTTTTCAAAACCCACACACATTTGAAAAGCAAACAATTTTGAAAACATAAGAGCAAGTACCTAAGAGCCCGTGGATAACCACGGATAGAAAGGGTGCTAACACCTTCCCTTTCTATAAATCTACCTCCCGAACCGAGAGACATCTCGAATAAGGAATTTTGCTGTGCTTTTGTCCTTTCCATGTTGGAGAACATAAAAGACGGTGGCGACTCTTGCTTACCGCGACATTTCGCGAACCAGCTTTAAAACAGTCAGTTCTATTTCCACCGATCACAGAACTGGAGACTCTGCTGGGGATACTTATAAAGTGAGGTGTACCTTAGGATTAGATCATACTTATGTTTTCAATTGCCTGTTTTGATTGCTTTAATATTGTGGGCCTGTTTTGGGAGTTTCATAGATCCTAACCCGGATCTGGGGGAAACCTTTTAGGTAGCAACAAACTGTGAGGGAACTGTACGGGGTATACCGACACGGTTGAAGTAGTTGCTATGTTGATGTGGCACTTTGGTGGGTACCGGTAACCCTTGAGTCAAGTCAAGGAGAGTACGGGGCCGCCGCGTGGTGTCGTGAAGCATCAACTGACCTTAGGAACCTTACTTGACCATCCTGGCCTCTTTAGGGGTAGTGAGATGACCGACTTTGGTGCAGTCCGAAGTTGGTAAATACTCGATACTATACTCATGGAGGGTTGTTTTCTTGGAATATTTTGATCGCCAGTCCAGTGGCTAAATCAAAACAATGAACATAGAAAACAACCCAATGATATTGAACTCCTTAGAACCCAGTTACTTTTGATAGGACAGGTTTTTGAGCCCACCAACTTCAAGAGGGTAGTACCCCAAACTCCATGATGGCCTAAACTCTAAGGGCTGTCTGGTGTGACTTGTGTGCCTTATCATGTTTGCTTTTTGTGAATACTTGTGGTGTGTCCTTATCATAACATCATAGCATCATACAGCATCATATGCATTTACTAACCACTTCAAGGGTTCGAATCTTCATCTTTGTTCTTGTTTTGTAGGACATGGAAACTATCCGCAGAAAGACAATTCAGATCAACCTTGTAAGGATCACTCCTCAACTTAAGGAGCTTACATCCAGGATTCCCGAGAACTCTTCTTTCAGTGAAAAGCATGGTAGACTCATCAGCTTGGTCAACACCAACATTGAAGAAGATATGATAAAGGTTCTCTTCCAGTTCTTTGACCCTTTGCACCACTGTTTTACTTTCCTGAATTATCAATTGGTGCCCACTTTGGAAGAGTTTTCTCAGCTTCTGAAGGTTCCCATTCTCAGTCAACTACCCTACAACGGTACGGAAAGGGAACCAAAGCTTGAAGAGGTTGCTAAAGCATTAAGTCTACAACCATCTGACATCAAGGGACATTGGGAAATCAGAAGTGGTATCAAAGGGTTCTTGGCAAAGTTTCTGTTTGAGAAGGCCCAAGAATGTTGGAATTCCCTTGACCTACAAGCCTTTGAAGAGGTTGTGGCTCTCCTTGTCTATGGGTTGATGTTGTTCCCGAATCCAGATCAGCTTATAAATATCAATGCTGTTAAGATCTTCATGTCCAGGAATCCTATACCTACGTTGCTTGGGGACATCCTCCACTCATGTTACACTCGAACCATGAGAAAAAGAGGTGTTCTCATGTGCTGCACTCCTCTCCTGGCAAGGTGGTTTATTTCGCACCTTCCACAATCAGTTTTGAAGAACGAGCGGGGTTTGAGATGGTCACAACGATTAATGACTCTTACACATGCTGATATACATTGGTGTTCTCGGTCCAGAGAAAATGTCACTATCATTGATCGTTGCGGAGAGTTTGCTAATGTTCCTTTACTTGGAATTAGAGGGGGAATTACTTACAACCCATGCCTGGCTTTGAGACAGTTTGGATATGCTCGGAGGGATGGCCCTCATGACATGTTGATTCCTGACATAGTTTTTGACTTCGACAACGATGCACAAGGACTTTGCCAGAGATTTATCAGAGCTTAGAGGATGCCCAACAGGGTAGATAGCAAGACACTGGGGCACAAGAACTCCATCCCCCTTGAACCTTATCTCAAGTGGGTACGAGCCCGCTCCCAGAAGCTTGTGATGCCATATCCTCATGTTCTCCCCGTGATCAAAGAGCCAGTTTTGGAAGGAGAGGTGCCCTACACCATTCAGCATCCCGACATGCCAACATCTTGGGAAGAAATGAAAAAGAGCTGGATCCAACTAAAGGAAGAGCGGAATTCTCTTGAAACCAGTCTACGTGACAGTGAGAAGAAGGTCTTGGAGCTCACCCGTCTACTGCACGAGGAAAAGACTCTCAACACCTACATAGCTCCAAAGAGGATGCGCAGTGTCTTTTGGGATTAAGTATTTTGTAATATTTTGCCCATGAGGCATTGATGTACTGAACAGATTATTTCTTAATAAAACGTGTGTTCCTTTTTGTCTACAACGAATTTGAACTTTCGAACCCTTGAATGCATTGCATAAATAGCATCTCATGCATCATATGCATAACGGGTACTCTTTCTTACAGTTTGCTTAATCTTCTTCGCTGTTTATTTCAACAGTCATCATGAATCCTGAATCATCCAATGAGCAAGCTATCAAGGCCCTCCAGGCCCAGAACGCCCAGTTTCAAGAGCTGGTCATGAGCTTAGCCCAAGGTCAAGAGGAACTGAAGGCTCTGCTGGTGAAGAAGAAGAAGAAGAGAACTGTGCTGTTCAACACTGGACGGAGGTTTGGTAATACACTGCAAAATGAGGCTGATCAAGCTACTTCCTCTGTAGGGAAAGACAGTCCCCAAGGGGGAAGGGTTCCTAGTCCTGTGGTCTCCGACAACGAGACAGATTTCAATGATGAGCAGTACCCTCCCGCTGAAGACAGGTACAAGCAATTAGAGGACCGTCTAAGTGCTATGAAAATTCAACAGGTGCCTGGGTTGGATTTTGGAGATCTAGGTTTATCTTCTGGGGTGGTGATCCCACACAAGTTCAAGGCACCTTCTTTTGCGAAGTATGACGGGGCTTCCTTCCCTAAGCTGCATCTCAGATCTTATGTAAGGAAGATCCAACCTTACACTGCAGACAAGAATCTATGGATCCATTTCTTCCAGGATAGCCTTTCAGGGGCTCAACTCGAGTGGTTCTATCAGCTGGATGGAGCCAGTATTCGAAACTGGGAGGACTTGGCTACTGCATTTTATAAGCAGTATCAGTACAATTCCGACCTCGCTCCCACGCGTACCCAACTCCAGGGTATGTCACTTGGGACGGGTGAAGGTTTTAAAGAGTACGCGCAAAAGTGGAGAGACCTGGATGGTAGGGTGCAGCCACCGTTGACTGACTGTGAACTTGTGGACATGTTCTTGGGGACCCTGTCTGGTCCATTCTTTAACCACCTGATTGGTAATTCTTCTGCTGGGTTCACAGATTTGATCTTAACTGGTGAGAGGATAGAAGCTGGTATTAAGTCAGGGAAAATACAGAAAGGTGCATCCTCAAGTTCTGAAAAGAAGCCTTTCAAAAAGGAATCTAGTGCTGTTTATGGGTCGAGGAAACATAATAAACCGGAACGCCGCCAAGCTGTCAATGCGGTGGTAATTTCAAAGCCTGCTGCTGCTCCTCAGCAATATAACCAACCAAGGGGTGAGAGACCCAGAAGGGAGTACACTCGACTTAGTATGACCTTGTCTCAGATCCTGCTGCAACTATTGTCAACCAATCTGGTAAACATCAAGGAAGCTCCGAAGGTAGTGAATACAACCTCTCCAAAATACAACCCCAACGCCCGCTGCGCTTATCACTCTGATAGCCCGGGGCATACTACTGATGATTGCTGGGCTCTAAGGAATAAGGTTCAAGACCTTATTGATGCTAAGGAAATACAGTTTGAGGCGCCCGAGAGGCCAAATGTTGTAACTGCTCCCATGCCCCAGCATGGAGTGAATGCTATGGAAGAAGACCTGTATGTGGACTCTGTGGAAGAGATTGTTACTCCATTGTTGACTGTCAAGAGGAACCTGTTGCTAGCCGGTTTATTTCTGGGATGTAGTAAAGGTTGCCATTTATGTGCTGTTTCACCTGCTGGTTGTCCCTTGCTGAAGTCAGGCGTCCAAAACCTGATGGATAGCAAAGAGATCTTGTTCAAGAAGATTGTTGTTCCTGCTGTCCCTGCGGAAGAAGTTTCTATTGTTACTATTTTCAACAACCCTCCTAAGGCTCCCTCAAAGAAGCCTGTCCAAATTATGCCTGTTCACAAGATTGCTCCTATCATCATCACTGTTCCGAGGCCCCTCCCCTATACATCTGACAAAGTTGTCCCTTGGCACTATGGGGCAGATGTTTATGTGCTCGGAGTAAAACAAGAGTTTGATACCAATACCGGCGTCACCAACATCACCGGGCCTGCTAAGGTTACTCGTAGTGGTAGACTCTTCTCACCAGATATTGCGCCACCAGCTATTCAGAGACCTCTCGTCATTACACCTGCAAGTGTGCCTGTTTCCCTTCCTGATCAAGTTCCTATTTCTACCCCTGCTGCCGAGTCATCTGACGCTCGGGGCAAAGGGATTATTACTGATGTTCCTTCCCGGACGGAGGCACCAAAGACCAACATCGAAGCTTCCCTGCAAGAGATGGAAGAGATTCTCAAGATCATTAAGAAGAGTGATTTCAATGTAGTCGAGCAGCTGGGGCACACCCCATCAAAAATTTCTATGCTATCACTGTTGTTGTGTTCAGAGGCCCATGCCAAGGCCCTGATCTCCTTCCTGAAGACGGCCCATGTGCCACAAGAAACGTCTGCTGATCAATTTACCGATTGTGTGGCCAACTTGACTGCTGATAATGGGTTGGGTTTCTCTGACGCTGATCTGACTGCCAAGGGAAAGAACCATAATGATGCCCTGCATGTCTCCATTGAATGCATGGGCACTACTCTTGCCCATGTGTTGGTTGACACTGGTTCTTCATTAAATGTATTACCCAAGAAAGCTCTAGACAGGCTGGATTGTGAAGGTTTAGAGCTCAAGCCAAGTAACATTATTGTCCGGGCCTTTGACGGGTCGAAGAGGATGGTACATGGTGAAGTTGACATTCCAATCAGGGTTGGTTCTCAAGTTTTCGATTCTAATTTCTATGTGATGGACATCTGACCATCCTATTCTTGTTTGCTGGGTCGACCTTTGATCCATAAGGCTGGAGCTGTGACCTCCACATTACATCAAAAGCTTAAGTACCCGGTCAGAGGGAAGATCGTTACAGTGCAGGGGGAGGAAGAATATATGGTCAGCCACCTTAACTCGTTCCGGTACATAGAGATGGATGGGAAGTTCATTGAGACCCCCTTTCAACACTTTGAAGAGGTGCCTCATACATTGGCAGAAGCAGAGACAGTGACTGAAGAGGGTTCTCCTTTGAAGATGGCTTCCTTAAAAGATGCCCGGGCTGTGATTGAGAAGGGTGAGTGTGCAAACTGGGGCCGACTTCCTGATTTTACTCCGAAGACTGACAAGTTTGGTTTGGGTTTCACTGTAGAAGCTCAGAGGGCTGTTCGCAAGGCAAGGATTGGAAGACCTCTTGTGTTCATCACCAACCCGGGAGTGAATGCTATTGAAGAAGATATGGAAGAATCTGAATTTGACAGCTGGATCTATCGAACGACCAACGGTGGACTGAGCAACTGGACTGCAAAAGACTTCATACCTATTACTTTTGTCACTCAGTAATGAACTCCTTTGTTTTAAATTTGTAACGAACAATAATTTGAAACTTTATGGCCCGGTGTCTTACCCGGGGCACCGTGGCTTCATTTGTGAGGGCTTATTATTTGTCATTTTCATATATCATGAATAAAAGCATTGGACGTTTTTCGCATTTCAAATCTTGTGCTCCCTTTCTTTCTTTATATATATTGCAAAACAGCTATATTTACACACACTCACCTATATAGGTTCCAATCCACTCTGGATCTCATTGGTAACAACTCTGCTACTGCCAGTTATGACTTCGAAAATACGATCAACTTAGCCGAAGACGAAGGTGAAGATGATTGCGAAGTGCCTGGCGAGCTTGCAAGACTGCTACTCCAGGAAGAGAGGGCTATTCAGCCACATGAAGAGCCAGTGGAAACGGTAAATCTGGGTACTGAGACAGACAGAAAGGAAGTCAAGATTGGTGCCAATCTAGAGCTCAGTGTGAAATAACGGTTGATTCAGATGCTGCATGACTATGTGGAAATCTTTGCCTGGTCTTACGAAGACATTCCTGGGTTGGATACCGACATTGTGGTTCATCACCTACCTACCAAGGAAGAATGCCCTCCGGTTAAACAGAAGGTCCGCCATATGCGTCCAGAAATATCCGAGAAAATCAAAGCTGAGGTTATGAAACAATTTGATGTCGGGTTTCTAGCAGTGACTTCTTACCCTCAGTGGGTTGCCAACGTGGTTCCAGTGCCGAAGAAAGATGGTAAGGTCCGAATGTGTGTTGATTACAGGGATTTGAACAGGGCGAGCCCTAAGGATGATTTCCCTTTGCCTCATATCGACGTTCTGGTTGACAATACTACACAGCATAAGGTATTCTCCTTCATGGACGGGTTCTCCGGTTATAATCAGATCAAGATGGCTCCTGAAGACATGGAGAAGACCACTTTTGTTACTCAGTGGAGCACCTTTTGTTACAAGGTCATGCCTTTTGGGTTGAAAAATGCTGGGGCAACCTACCAACGTGCCATGGTTGCTTTATTTCATGACATGATCCATCATGAGATCGAAGTGTATGTCGACGATATGATTGCAAGGTCCCAAACTGAGGAGGAACATCTTGACCATCTACAGAAGCTGTTTGACCGGTTGAAGTTGTACAAGCTGAGGTTGAACCCAAACAAGTGAACCTTCGGGGTGAGGTCTGGCAAACTGCTAGGTTTCGTCGCGAGCGACAAAGGTATTCAAGTGGACCCTGCCAAGGTGAAAGCCATACAAGAGATGCCAGTTCCCAAGACAGAGAAATAAGTCAGAGGCTTTCTAGGACGACTGAACTACATTGCCCGATTCATCTCACATCTAACTGCTACCTGTGAACCAATCTTCAAACTACTGAAGAAAGATCAAGTAGTACGTTGGAACGATGAATGTCAGACCGCTTTCGACAGAATCAAAGAGTATCTCCAAGAACCACCCATTCTTATGCCACCGGTTGAAGGGAGACCTCTAATCTTATACTTGACAGTACTTGACAGCTCAATGGGGTGTGTGCTGGGGAAGCATGACGAGTCTGGCCGAAAAGAGCACGCCATTTATTACCTTAGAAAAAAGTTTACCGACTGTGAGACTCGATACTCACTGCTCGAGAAAACTTGCTGCGCTTTGGTATGGGCTGCTCGCCCGCTGAGACAGTATATGTTGACTCACACTACCTTGTTGATTTCAAAAATGGATCCAATAAAGTACATCTTCGAAAAGCCTGCCTTTTCCGGAAGAATAGCAAGATGGCAGATGATCTTGACGGAATATGACATCCAATACACAACTCAGAAAGCAATCAAGGGAAGTGTATTGGCAGACCATTTGGCACACCAGGCAGTGGATGACTACCAATCTATGAACTTTGAATTTCCAGACGAGAACATCATGATGGTGACTGATTGTGAAGTACCTGGACCGGATGAAGGAGCTGAGGAAGGATCCCGATGGTCTATGCACTTTGACGGAGCCTCCAACGCTTTTGGTAACGGTATTGGCACTGTGATCATATCCCCTAAAGGCACTCATACTCCCCTAACCGCCCGGCTATGTTTCAACTGCACCAACAACATGGCGGAGTATGAGGCATGCATCATGGGTCTTCAAGCTGCAATTGACTTAAGGATCAAGTTTCTGAGTGTTTTCGGAGATTCCGCTCTCGTGATCAATCAGATCAAAGGCGAGTGGGATACGAAACACCCAAATCTTATTCCCTACAAAGAGTGTGTGTTGACGTTGATCCCCCATTTCACAGAGATAACTTTTGAACACTTCCCAAGAGAGGAGAATCAGTTGGCGGACGCGCTAGCTACAATGTCTTCTATGTTCAAAGTCAAATGGGACAACGAGGCTCCCCGGATCATTATTTGGAAATTGGATGAACCTGCATATTGCTGTGATCTTGAGGCTGAAGAGGTAACTGAAAAACCTTGGTATCATGAAGTGAAGAGGTACTTAGAAGCTCAACAATACCCCGAGGGTGCATATGTTAATGACAAGAAGTTTCTGAGAAGATTCGCTGCAAAGTTCTTCCTCAGCAATGGCATTTTATACAAGCGAAACCATGATTCAACCTTACTGCGTTGCATGGATAAGACTGAAGCAGAAAAGATCATGGCAGAGCTACATGAAGGTACTTTTGGAACACATTCCAGTGGACATACCATGGCAAAGAAAATCCTTCGGGCAGGATATTTCTGGTCCACAATGGAAGCCAACTGTTACCAGCACTCTCGGACATGTCACAAATGCCAGATCTATGCTGATAAGGTGCACATTCCTCCAGTTCCTCTGAACGTCTTGACAACACCATGGCCTTTTGCGATGTGGGGAATTGATATGATCGACAAGATCATACCTACGGCATCCAACGGGCATCGCTTCATCCTGGTAGCGATTGATTACTTCACAAAGTGGGTTGAAGCAGCTTCCTACGCTACGGTAACCAAGAACGTCGTGGCACGGTTCATTCGGCATAACCTGATCTGTCGATATGGCGTCCCGGAAAGGATCATTACGGACAATGGTACCAATCTTAACAACAAGATGATCACTGAGCTCTGCGAGCAATTCAAGATACAGCACCATAACTCTTCTCCTTACCGACCAAAGATGAATGGGGCTGTCGAAGCAGCAAATAAGAATATTAAGAAAATTGTGCAGAAGATGACAGTGACCTACAAAGATTGGCATGAGATGTTACCGTTCGCTCTTCATGGGTACCGTACCTCAGCACGGACATCAACAGGGGCAACACCCTTTTCCTTGGTATACGGCATGGAGGCAGTCTTGCCTATTGAAGTCCAGATACCCTCTCTCCGGATAATGAAGGATGCATGTTTGAGCGAAGATGACAGGATCCAGACTCGACTTGATCAATTAAACCTAATCGATGAAAAGAGACTCACCACTATTTGTCATGGTCAAACGTACCAAAAATGGATGATCAGGGCATTTAACAAGAAAGTCAGACCACAAGAGTATCAAGTCGGAGACCTGGTAATCAAGCGCATCATTCTTCCTCAAAGTGATCCCAGGGGAAAATGGACCCCTACGTACGAAGGGCCATTTGGGGTTAAACATATCTTCTCAGGAGGAGCCATGATTCTAACCACCATGGATGGTGACGACCTTCCTCACCCCGCCAATGCAGACATAGTAAAAAGATACTACGCATGATTAAAGACCCGCTAGGTTGACACACCTAGGCAAAAATAAGGGCTTCCCGGCGAACCAAAAGGGTTCGGGCAAAAATAAGGGATGAAAAATAAAAAAATCTGTACACCCGGCAAGTCGAAAACCTGAAAAGGCGGCTTGGGTAAAAATGGGTATCCCGGTGGACTGAAAACCCGAAAGGGCGGTCCCGCCAAAAGTTAGGGATTAAAGCGTAATACTATGTCTCATTGAATCACCTTGCATCCAGAATCCGGTATCAACAATCAGGTTCAGACGACATCGATCAATCAACTTTATCTTCAACCGAGCAGCAAAGTGATGAGACGCTTGAAGACATAAAGGCGATAGTAGAGTTGGAACCCAGTGGGATTATTCTTTTCACATAGCTGTTTTGTTTTTCTTTTCACAAAATTGTATAAACTCTGTTTTTCGGCGGCGTTCTCTTACTAGGACGTCAGCCTCTTGTATATAAAGCCTATTTACAAGCAAATCTCAAAAATCAATACAAATTCACTTTTCCATACAAATTGCCAATTATTTTTCCTTTTTCTGTTTTGTCTTGCGAAGAACGTCCAATGTTCATTTTTGATATATGCATTTGACATTAATTGCTAACTCATAAATATTTGCATGCGAAACAAAGGACTAATTACAGGTGACATTAGAAACAGGGGCAATAATGAGTTGTCTAAGCGATCTAGTTGCTCTGTCCACCAAGGTACCAAGGTAAGTTCGACTGAAGAACGTAACCAGGATACCTTCACTCTCCGTCAAGTAAGACAAGACTCAACAATACTCCCCCGAGCATAGTTGGTCTCCCGACAGCCCTAAAAGGCACAACATCTCCAGCAAGTCAGCGATACTCTCCCCAAGTAGAGTTAGCCTACTGTCAGCCTAAAGGAAGTTGGGTACCCCCAGAAGATCTCAACATTCCCCAGCAGGGTATACAGATATTCCTCAACAAGCATCCCCGACAATCTTGATATAAGATTGTTCCCCGGCGGAATACCAGACACCCCAGTGGAGCTATTCCCCAGTGCAGTTCAAAGTCTCCCCAGGAGAGTTGAATCAATCTCCCCAGTAGGAAGCTTATCCCTAGTAGATTCTGGAAGCTTCTCCCCTGCAAAGTACGAACGCATCTCCCCGGCTTTATTCAAAGGTTATTCCCCACCAGAGCTTATAACTGGGTTATCCTCAGCTAATTACAACAGAAATATCGTCCTCGACGAAGTTCTTCTAATCCCCAGCGGAGTTCATCAAATTCCCCAACAAAACTCATCAACGGAATCCCCAGCGGAATTATCATCAAAATCTCAGCGAAGTATCTCTTCCCACAGAGTAATTCCCCGCAGGGTAATCTCTTCACCAAGTTTATTCCCCAACGAAGTCATCTTCTCCTACCGGTTTATTCTTGCAATCATCATCCCCCAGCGGAAACGAAGAACTCTACTCTTCAACGTCAGCCCAGGATTCAAGTTCCCGGCATTTGTCAAGGATTTATTTTCCCAGACGAAAATACATTCATAGACATTTCACATTTCATATATCCCGCTTACATACATGATAAAGTGCATACGACACAATCTCATTAAGTCATGCATTTCATACATCATGACATTGCATACAACTAATGTTTTGCCTTTTCAAGAAAAGGTCAATCTAAAGATAATTACTATCAACTGTCGCAATTCCAGATTCGATTCCTGTATCCATCCAGGGCATATCTGTGAGTAACTGATTATAGATTCGACACCTGTATCCAGCCAGGGCATGTCTGCATGAAGAGTTTAGAGATTCGATTCCTGTATCTAGCCAGGGCATATCTGTGAGTAACTGATTATAGATTCGACACCTGTATCCAGCCAGGGCATGTCTGCATGAAGAGTTTAAAGATTCGATTCCTGTATCCAGCCAGGGCATATCTGTAGACGACCAATTCCAGATTCGATTCCTGTATCTAGCCAGGGCATATCTGTGAGTGACTGATTGTAGATTCGATACCTGTATCTAGCCATGGCATATCTGCATGAAGAGTTTAGAGATTCGATTCCTGTATCCAGCCAGGGCATATCTGTAGACGAACAATTCCAGATTCGATTCCTGTATCTAGCCAGGGCATATCTATGAGTGACTTATTATAAATTCGATACCTGTATCTAGCCAGGGCATATCTGTAGACGAACAATTCCATATTCGATTTCTGTATCTAGCCAGGGCATATCTGTGAGTAACTGATTGTAGATTCGACACCTGTATCTAGCCAGGGCATGTCTGCATGAAGAGTTTAGAGATTCGATTCCTGTATCCAGCCAGGGCATATCTGTAGACGAAGAATTCCAGATTCGATTCCTGTATCTAGCCAGGGCATATCTGTGAGCGATTAATTGAAGATTCGATACCTGTATCTAGCCAGGGCATATCTGTGAGCGATTAATTAAAGATTCGATACCTGTATCTAGCCAGGGCATATCTGCATGAAGAGTTTGAAGATCAACACCTGTAACAGGCCAGGAAACCATCTTCCTTTCTCAAGTACGCAAGTTCTCGCTAAGGAATCTCTTACGCGATCGACACCCCGGATGGCATCTATAAGCCCATCCTCCTACCCATCATATCTCCAAATGGCATCTATAAGCCCATTCCTAACAAGGTTATGTCACGTTTCCGGATGGCATCTATAAGCCCATCCTCCTATCCACCATCTTTCCAAATGGCATCTGTAAGCCCATTCCCGCTGTCACATTGCTGATATTCTACTATGCGAGTGCAAATTTATGGGCACTCTAGTGTTCAATCATCTTCCACCTTCGGATCACGAAAGGTTCGCAAGCCAAGCTACATCCTCAGGTCTAAGAAGATTGAACAGGGGCAACTGTTGTACCCCAAAATTTGCCCTCCCATATTCTTCAAGATTTGTCAAGATCAACCTTCAAATGGTTCAAAATCTCTCAAGGATTGCACAGTTCAAACATGCCTCATAAGCCAGTCAAATTAGGGTTTTGATTCCCTCAGTGAATTTGAGGTTTTCAATGGTCCAATCAAGTCCCATAGGCCTACACATATCCTCAAGCATCTACATGGCAAGTTTCAAGACTCACAAGGTCAAATTGCACAGTCAAAAGTCCTGTTTGCTTCACAGTCAACTGCAGGGGTAAAATGGTCATTTGGCAGTCAAAAGTCAAAATTTTTGGTCAACATCTTATTTTGAAGCCACAATCATCATTTGATCAAGTCTTGATTATGATTCCACAAGAATGGCTCAAATATCCTCAAGGATGCAAAAGTTTCTATTTCTGGACAGCTGAAAAGTCAACTGTAACTTGACCAAGGCATAACTTTTTCATGATTCATCAGAAAAATCCCATCCAATGCTCATTTTTAAGGGGATGACATTTCCTACAACTCATCTTCACATTCCAAGTCCAAGAAATGCTCTCACAAAGAGTTATCAATTTCTACATTATAGGTCATTTTCAAAAGTCAACAAAAATGCATTTTAAGTCAAAGACCATAACTTGATATTGGTAAATCAAAATGACATGGGACCAAAGGCATTGGTTAGAGGACTTCAAGACCTTTTCAAAATGTCCAAGAACATGTTCATATGATCAAAATTGAGCAAGATATGCATTGGAGAAGTTGGGAAATTTTTGGGAATTTGCAAAAGTCAACTTTGCCTAAAACACTTCATTTTTGCTAATGGGCCTCAAATTACTTCTTGAATCTTTACCCAATGCTTATGCACGACCCATTAAGATTATTTGAATTATTTTCTTATTTTATTAATTATTTGGATTTTTAATTGATTAATAATTCATTTAATTGATTTAATTGTAGGAAAATTCAAAAGATATTATTTTCAAATCTTTTGTGGAGCAAATATGATCAACACATGCTGAAGATTTCATGTATCAATCAAGGAGACAAAATCATCCAATTTTAGCAAGTTTTATCAATCAAAAAATTGGAAAAGATTTGATTGGAAATCAAGGATGCAAAACATTATGCCATGGATCTTTTGCCCAAAGATTTAACCTAATTCATTCCATTACATATACTGAAGCTTAACCTAAAATCATTCACGTGCAAGCTGCTATCAAACACCATAAACCAAATTCCAAAAAGTGAAGAAAAGTTGAAAACTGAATTCAACCTTCCAGGCCAATTCAAACCCCTTTCTTGATTCCAATACCTTGCTGGGACATTCAGGGACGATTTGCAATCAAGAACAAGCCCTAACACTCAAAGAATCATTCTACACAGTCATACGGTTTACCACTTTTTTTAAAAATCATAACCATCAATTCATGCATTTTTAACGTCTTTTATTGATTGTGTTGTGTTTATAGGACTCATACGAAGCTATTAGTGTGATTGAATTGCATTATGGCGCCCTGAAGCGTGAACCACCATTGTTGAATCCTAGGGTTTCAGAGCTCTCAGATTAGGGCTTTTCACATACAGCAAAATTGGACCTCATAACGCATATGGTTGAGTTCGTCAAGGCCAGACGAATTCAACCCAACCGTCGCGCCTTTTTTATATTACATGTAGACCTAATCGCTATTATTGGCAGTTTTATTTTGTGGGGGTTTAAAACCCCCGCTATTTGTTTGTTTTTCTTACAGGCCAACAAAGAAGATGACGTGCTGGCAACATGTGACTGGATGATTCAAATAATATGCGCGCGTTTTGCTTTATTGCATAATTGTTTGGTTTCTTAATATATTATTTATTGATCAGTATTATAACAAAAGCGCTCAACTGGCTTAGTGGAAAGGGACGTGTCTGGCAATCAATGGGACCTGGGTTCGATCCCCAGGTCCCCCCAAAACTCAATATTATTTTTTCTTATGTAATTCTATACAGGCCATACAATGCATTCCACCATATGTCCTCACGCATCAGCTTGCTAAGTGGCCACAAGGCTCAATCCAATGGTCAGGATGAAAGAACACCATACTCCTGGTCAATCCATGCTCTAGGCCATCCAGGAAGTCAACAAGGGCTTTGTGTTAATGGGCCAACAATTCCAGAGTAAACCTCCCTTTGGGTCATCAAACCCCCTAGTTAATTACTTCTTTTCTTCTTATTTTTATTTTGTTTTTCTTTTAATTACTAATTATTAATATTGTTAACTAATAAATTAATATTTTTAATAAAATTCAGAGAATAAAAAAAAATGTAAATACTTTCATTAATTATTATTATTCCTATTTATTAATTTATTTTGTAAATAAATTCTAATTAACCAATTTAGTTTAATCTAGGTTTAATTTAAACCTTTTTCTCAATAAATAAAAATTATGTAGAATTAGGGTTTGACAATTTTCAATCATGTTTTCTTATTATTATTATTATTTATTAATTATTATTATTTTTGTAAATAAAATGTAAATTAATTAAATTAGTTAAATTAGGTTAACTTTAACTTTTTTACAATAAATAAAATAAACTTAGAATTAGGTTTCACTAACTTTTAATTTTAATTTCTTTTATTTTATTTTCATAAAAAAACATAAAACACAAGAACACATTTTTTTCTTTTTTTAATTAATTAATTAATTAGGTTTAGGTTTAATGTTTAATTAATTGCTAAAAAGGGATTAAAAATTTCTTTATTTCTCAAAAGGGTCAAAAACCCTAGGACGTCCTGATTTAATTTCTTTCGCGCATTATTTTTATTTTGATTATTGATGTATCTGCTCAAAGGATGTAATAGTAATTAGGATTTTATTGCTTTATTTTCTGCATTTACTTTTTAAAACGAGTTTTTGTTTTTGGCGATGTATAGACTCGCGCCTTGTAATAGCGTAGATTCATATTTCCGCACTTTATTTTCCGCACTCTTAACTGTTAATTATGCTTGCAAGACTGTATGCCAAATAAAATTAATCCGTAGCTCACAAATGCATGTTCAAAGATAAATATAACATGAAAATAACACACAAGCACATGCCACTCCTAGGGTACGCCTCACTGGTTGCCTCGAACGTGGTCGTCAAGTATAGGGTGTTTTAGAGGTCGCCCTCTTGTCTAAGATCCAGTTTCCTCGAAACGGTTGCCTCGGATAAAAGGATCTAGGACATTAGGGTTACTTCTAAGGTGTCCTACTATTGCTTCGGTGACCACACTGTCCCTAATCATCGAATTGACCCGAATACCTCCAACGATGGTGCTACCTACCTCTCAATGGTGGGATAGCACTATCCAAAGGACTCTTACACAGCTTAATTCCTTAGAGTAGGTAGATCTCATGGGTACTTGCTCTTTTCAAAAACAAACAAAACATCTTTTCACACTGACACTTTCAAAAGTTTTCAAAACAAATTTTTCATACACTCTTGAGGACAGATACAAGAGTTACTTAGAAATTTTTCAAACAGAACTTTTTTCAAAACCCACACACATTTGAAAAGCAAAGAATTTTGAAAACATAAGAGCAAGTACCTAAGAGCCCGTGGATAACCACGGATAGAAAGGGTGCTAACACCTTCCCTTTCTATAAATCTACCTCCCGAACCGAGAGACATCTCGAATAAGGAATTTTGCTGTGCTTTTGTCCTTTCCATGTTGGAGAACATAAAAGACGGTGGCGACTCTTGCTTACCGCGACATTTCGCGAACCAGCTTTAAAACAGTCAGTTCTATTTCCACCGATCACACCAAGGATGAATCCCCCTATACACTCAGGAATTTGATTCTCAGGTCAATAGCAGCTTTAATACCCATGATGCATGCTTCGTATTCATCCATATTGTTGGTTCAGTCAAAGCAAAGTCTGGAAGTGAAGGGTATATGGAAACCCTGAGGAGAGATAATTACATCCCCAATTCCGTTGCCACGTGCGTTAGAAGTTCCATCGAAAACCATAGTCACTCGGGATCCTAAATCAAATCCTTCATACGGTCCAGGTTCTTCATAATCTATAATCAGCATGATGTTCTCATCCAGGAATTTGAAATTCATAGATTGATAGTCGTCTACAGCTTGATGCGCCAAATGATCTACCAGTACACTTCCTTTGATTTCCTTTTGAGTGGTGTACTAAATGTCGTATTCTGTTAAGATCATTTACCATCGGGCTATTCTTCCGGACAGAGCTGGCTTCTTGAATATGTACTTGATGGGATCCATTTTAGAGATTAATAGAGTAGTATGAGTCAATATATATTGTCTTAGTCAGCGAGCAGCCCATGCCAAAGCGTAGCAAGTTTTCTCGAGCAGTGAATATCTTGTTTCACAGTCAGTAAATGTTTTGTTAAGGTAGTATATTGCATGCTCTTTTCAACCATAATCATCATGCTGCCCCCATACACACCCCATTGAGTTCTCTAGCACTGTGAGGTACGTGATTAAAAGTCTTCCTTCAAATGGTGGCATCAGAATCATAGGCTCTTGTAAGTACTCCTTGAATTTATCAAAGGCCATTTGACAGTTGTTGTTTCACTTTACTACTTGATATTTCTTTAACAACTTGAAGATTGGTTCACAAGTATCAGTCAAATGATAAATGAATCGGAAAATATAGTTGAGTCGTTCTAGAAAACCTATGACCTCCTTCTCATTACGGGGGGCCGACATTTCTTGAATAACTTTAACTTTTGCGGGATCAACTTCAATACCTTTACCACTAAAGACGAAACCCAAGAGTTTACTAGACCTCACCCTAAAGGTGCATTTGTTCAAATTTAGCCTTAGTTTGTACTTCTTTAGCCTTTCAAATAACTTGTGAAATGATCAAGATGTTCTTCTTCTGTCTGTGATCTGGCTATTATATTGTCGACATAAACTTCTATCTCGTGATGAATCATGTCATGAAATAAAGCTACCATGGTACGTTAATAAGTTGCCCCAACGTTCTTCAACCCAAAAGGCGTCATCTTGTAATAGAAAGTGCCCCACTGTGTGATGAAGGTAGTTTTCTCCATGTCTTCAGGCGCCATCTTGATCTGATTATAACCTGAGAAACCATCCATGAAGGAGAATACCTTGTGCTGAGCAGTGTTGTCGACCAAGACATCAATATGTGGCAGCGGGAAGTCATCTTTGGGGCTCACCCTGTTCAGATCCCTGTAATCTACACACATACGTACCTTGCCATCTTTCTTTAGTACCGAAATAACATTTTCAACCCATTGAGGATATGACGCCACTGCTAACAAATCTACGTTGAATTGTTTCATAACCTCGACCTTGATCTTCTCTAACATCTCGGGGCGCATGCGATGAAATTTCTTCTTAATCGGAGAACAACCCTCTTTCATTGGTAGACGGTGAACCACAATATCAGTATCAAGCCATGGCATGTCTTTGTATGACCAAGAAAATACCTCAACATAGTCGTGCAACATCTGAATCAATCTTTTCTTGATACTGTCCTCTAAGTTGGTGCCTATCTTGACTTCTTTCTTATCTGCCTCAGAACCGAAGTTTACCACTTCGACCAGCTCTTTGTGCTGTTGGATAGCATTTTCTTCTTGTATTAAGAGTCTGGAAAGTTCTCCAGGTATTTCACAATATTCTTCACTTTCGTCTTCGGCTTGGTAGATTGGGTTTTCAAAGTCATAAGCGGCAATAGCAGAATCATTATCAACAAGATCCAGAGTGGATGGGGATCAACAATGTAGTGTATGGGTGTGTGAAAGAATACATAGCTATTTAAAAGTGCAATAAAGTAAAAGAAAAACAGAGAGCACAAAATTTGAATGCAAAACGTCCAATGTTTTCATTAAATGAAAATATGACATATGAAATGACAACCCTTAACAAATGGACCATTGTGACCCGGGCAAGACACAAGGTTTAAAGTCATTGTTTTAAAAGAAATTACATAAGCAAACTTCTTAAAGCGATAAAAACAGAAATAACTATTATTCTTGGCTAAAGGAGATGGGCATAATGTCTTCCGCCTTCCAATTGTCGAGTCCGTTGCCAATGTTAGGAAATATCCTATTGTCGAAGTCACTATCATTGTCAGCATCCTGTATAGCATTGATTCCGTTATTACTGATACAGAATGGAGGTCTTCCAGCCAGAGCGCGACGAATAACCCTTTGACCCTCTACAGTAAAGCCCAAACCAAACTTTTCAGATTTGTAGAGGATATCATGGAGCTGACCCCAAATAGTACAACCACCTTCTTCTATATTTTCTTTGGCATCTTTCAAGGAAGTCATCTTGTGCGGAACCCTGGTAGTGTTTGGAATGGCAGAAGCATCTTCAACAGCAGTAGGGGAAATCACTTCAAAAGTATGACATGGAGTTTTGATAAATTCACCGTCCATCTCCATGTATCATAATGAATTTAGATGGCTCACCATATACTCCTCTTCTCCGTAGAAAACAACAATCTTCCCTTTCACAAGATACTTTAGTTTCTGGTGCAAGGTGGAGGTAACATCGCCTGCCCCATGGATCCAAGGGCCTCCTAACAGACAAGAATAAGTTGTCCGAATGTCCATTACATAGAAGGTGGATTCAAATATTTACGAACCCATTTTGATCGGGAGGTCCACTTCTCCATGCAGCATTCTTTTTGATCCGTCAAAGGCTTGAACTATAATTTCGCTAGGTTTCAGCACGACCCTTCATAATGCAGTCTTTCAAGAGCACCTTTTGGTAGAAAATTCAAAGAAGAGCCAGTATCAACTAACACATGAGCCAACGTAGTGCCCCTGCATTTAATGGAGACATACAGGGCCCTATTATGATTTCTCCCCTCTGGAGTTAGGTCAGCATCGGAGAAACCTAATCCATTGTCAGTCGTTAAGCTAACAACATAACTTCCAAATCGATTAGCAGAAATTTCTTGTGGTACATGAGCAGTCTTCAAAAATTTCATTAAACTTGCGCACGAGCTTCAAAACACAGCAGTAAAGATAGTATGGAGATTTTGGACGGGGTCTGCCCCAGTTGTTCAACAATTTTGTAATCACTTCTGCAGATGATCTTTAAAACCTCTTCCATTTCTTATCTAGAGGTATCCTTGACTGTAGCTTCTTTTGGTGCCTCCGTTCGGGTAGGCTCTATCATTGGCTCTTTACCCCGAGCCTCGGTCGTTGTCTAGTTAACTGTAACTTGAACAGGTGGATAGATTTCTGGGGAGAAAATCCTTCCGCTTCTAGAAATTTTGCTGGTCCCCATAATATTTTCAATATTGGGATCAACCTCTTCATCATCTTCATCATCTTCATCAAACAACTTTTGTTTAATGCCATGTTAATAGACGTCATACCCACAATTCCATCGAATAGCATTCTCTAAGGAATATGGAATGAGCCCAAGTGTTGTAATGATTAAAGGAGAAGCTTTTGGATTGGCAGTAATCCTTACACGACCCTTGGAAATGATATTGAAAGAAGTACTAGATATGATAGACAAATCTCATCACAAATTCTTAGCATACAAAAATTTTTTAATCAAAATTACATGTTCATTAATAAGGCATTGAATGCCTTCCTTCAGTAACCCGCAACCATTGGGTTGAACTGCATAACAATAACATTCTTTAACATAACCCAGAAATAAACCGGCTTGTAGAAAATTCTTCTTGACTGTTGAGAGGAGTAACCACATCACTTACGGAGGTAACATACCAAACATCTTCGATAACACTTATGCCTTTTCATGCTTCGGCATATGAGCAGTAATCACGTTCGGAGTCTCAGGGGGTCAAACTCAATTTTCTTGTTATCAATCATGTCTTGAATTTTGTTTTTTAGGGCCTAACAATTGTTGGTGTCGTGCCCAAGATTGTTCAAATGATAGGCACATTTTGTATTTGGATTATACTTCTGAGAGGATGTGTTGGGATTAGGAGGAGGATCCCAGAGTGTTATGAGGCCAGCCTTTAACAAATGTTGCAATTCTTGAGCCAATGGCATAGTAATTCTGGTGAATTGCCTCCTCGAAGCGTCTGACCTACGCTGGTTGTCCTGTTGTTATTGAACAGGCGCTGTATTAAAGATCAACACTTCCCCATTAGACTGATGGCGATCATTTCTACTACGGCCTTTCTGGCCATAGAAGGCGCTGGTTTCTTTCTTACCACAGAACAACTTCTTCACAGCATTAGAAGATGTATCCATCAGAATATTCATGCTCTTGATATCACTTTCAACTTGTTCTCCAGTCAGAATCAGCTCAGTAAACCCTGATGAAGAACTCCCAATCAACAAATTAAAGAATGAACCCGTCAGAGTGCCCATGAACATATCCACCAATTCTCGGCCAGTCAAAGGAGGTTGAACCCTTCCACCTAGATTTCTCCACTTTTGGGCGTACTCCTTGAACCCTTCATTCGAGCCCAGGGGCATGTTTTGTAACTACACACGAGTCGGTGCCAGGTCAGCATTATATTGATATTATTTGTAGAAAGCAGCAATAAACTTCCCATGTGTGAATGTTGGTTCCTTCGAGCTGGTAAAACCATTCAAGTTGAGTACCGGACAAACTTTCTTGAAAGAAATGGACTCATAATTTCCGGTCAACAGTATGAGGTTGGAATTTTAGGACATACAACCTCAAATGAAGTTTGGTACAAGAGACCCCATCATATTTAGAAAAGATAGGGACCTTGAATTTGTAAGGGATGACCACCCCCGGGATCAGACCTAGCTCTCCAAAATCTAATCCAGGAACTTTTAGGATTTCCACAGCCTTGAGTTGGTCTTCCAACTGCTTGTATTTGTCATCTGCAGGAGGATACTGTTCGTCAGAATAGTCTTCATCCTCAGAAACCTGATTATTTCTATCTTCACCCCTGACACTTCAGCCATCCTCCTCTTGATTATCGTCTTCCTCAGAGGAAACATCTTGAAATGGTTAAGCAGGACCTTTGAATCTTCTCCCTATGTTGAGGATAACAGCCCGCTTCTTAGTCTTCTTTTTCATGGTGAGGAGCGCCATCATCTCTTGTTGCCCTTTGGCCAGATTCAGAAGAGTCTCTTGAAATTGTGCATGCTGAGTTTGGAGATCCTTGACGATTTGTTCGAGGGCCATCTTATACTGAAATAAACAATAAATAGATGAGGAAACCCATATTCGAAAACCTGCTTATGAAATGATGCGTGATATGTATATGCAATGCTTTCAAGGACCTTAGGATATTTAAATTTACTAGTCAAAAGGAATAAAAAACAAAGATTTCATTAGTAAGTTCAAATACAATTTCCTCTTAGGCTTACAATGAAAGCAAAAGGGTCTCAAGGAGACAAAAATATGAACTTCTAAGGCCTAAGTCTCAAATCTCCCACAGACGCTTCCTCTTTGTGTCGATGTATGCATTAAGGCTTTGCTCCTCGTGAAGTTGCTTTATGAGCTCCAACACTTTATTTTCACTTGTATAGAATAGAGCTTCAAAGGTGTCCCATTCTTCCTTGAGTTGAATCCATGACTTACGCAATTCTTCGAAGTCAGTAGGCATGTTCAGATGGATGATGATGTGAGAAACGTATCCTTCGATAACAGGCTCTAAGACCACCGATAGAACAACTGGATACATCATCATAAGGTTTTAAGCGCGAGCTCGTACCCATTTAAAATTGGGCTCCAGAGGGATATAATTCTTTTATCCTAAAGTTTTGCTATCAACCTTGTTTACCATGCCCCAAGCAAGTATAAACCTTTGACGATAACATTGAGGATCATTTTCGTAGTCAAACACAATACCCTGGATACATGCGTCATGAGGACTATCTCTTTGGCATAACCAAATTGTCATAGAGCCAGAGATGGGTTATAAGTAATACCTCCCCAAATGCCAAGGAGTGGAACATTAGGGAATTCCCCGCAACGGTCAATGATAATAACCTTTTCCAGAGATCGGGAACACCAATAGATATCTGAATGAGAGAGCGACATCATCCTTTAAGACCACCTCAAACCTTGTTCATTCTTCAATACTGATTGGAGAAGGTGCAAAATAAATCACCTAGATAGCAGAGGTATGCAACACATAAGAGTCCCCCGCTTCCTCATAGTACGAGTGTGAAGATAATGCATAATGTCTTCGAGCAATGTAGGCACATGGTTACGAGAAAGAAATATTTTGATGGCATTCACATCTATGAGTTGGTCCGGATTAAGGAATATCACCAACCCATAGATTAGCAAAGCCAAGATTTCTTAGAAAGCTTTAAAACTCATAACATCCAAAAATAGTCGAGCCTTCTCTAACATAAATTTAGCTAGAAAACCCTTGACTTCACTCCTTGTTTATGAATTTGATACAATGTCAGACTAATTCAGATGTAAGGATGTTGCAATTTATTCAGGTTGTGGATCTTTATCTAAACCGATGAAACGTGTTTTATTGAGAACATGTACTCCTAGTAATTGGGAAAACTCTTCCATTGTGGGTACTAACTGATAATCGAGAAAGGTGAATCAGTGATGTGCGGGATCAAAGAACTAGAATAGAACACTCATCATATCTTCTTCAAAACCCGAGATAACCAAACTGAGTAGTCGACCATACCTTTTGATGAATGGAAAACTTTCAGGAACCCTTGAGACTAACTCCTTAAGTTGAGAAGGTACTTTCATAAAACTGATCTGGGTAGTATTTCTGTGAGCGGAGCATATAACCTACAAAATAGAACAAAGATAAATCCCTAGGTCTTTGAAATGGTTAGTGAAAATGATGTGTGTAATGATGTCATGCTGTTATAATGTCATGTTCGAACAATTTAATCAAACACAAACAAAACGCACAAGGCCTTAGGTTCATGCTTGCATGGAGTTTATAGGTAAGTACCCTCTTGAAGTTTTAGTTGGCTCAACCTATCCTAAAATAAGTAACCAAGCTCTAGGAATATCAATATCACTGATTTTACTCTCAGACATTGTTTCAGCACAAGCATATGAATTGCGACCAAAATATCCCGAAAGTTCAATCTCAATGAGTGTAGTATCGAGTATCAACCGACTTTAGTTTGCACCAAAGCCAGCTATCTCACTACTTTCTAATGGCTAAGTTGTGTCAACTAAGGTTCTAAGGTTAGTTAGTGCTTATGACACCACACGGTAGCCCAACATTCTCCTTGACTGACTCAAGGGACACCATCACCAACTAATGTGTCGCACTAACGTAGCCATCGTTTCAACCATATCGGTCTATGCTGTACAATTTTCATGATCTATTTCTACTTACCTAAAATGCCCCCAGATCCGGGTATAGGATCTATACAAGAAATAAACCCGAGCATATCCTGAAATATAAAGCATACAAGGCAAACAAGTAAAGCAATAAAGGTTAACTAGCTCTTAAGGTAACCCCACTTTTAGTTTAATTCCCCCAGCAGAGTCGCCAGTTCTGTAATATGGTGGGAGAACTGACTTTTGGGTTTGTGTTTTATCGTAAATGTTGCGGATAGCAAGAGTCTCCACTAACTTTTCTATTATCCAATAAAGGAAAGGGTGAAAAGAACAAGAAAGACCTTTGAGAATTTTTGAATAAGGGGGTAGGTTATGAAAAGGAAAGGTGTTAGCACCCTTTTCATCTGTAGTTTTCTACGGGCTCTTAATCGCTAGCTCACTTTGAAAATGCTTTGTGTTTTGTGTATGTTTGCAAATGTTTTGAAAATTCCTAAGTGTGGTAATTTCGTGATGATTCTCGTATTGTTGAGAATGTATACAAAATGTTGGTTTTGAAAATATTTTGAAAGAAATTGTTGTTTTATGAAAAGATGTTTTGAAAATGCCAATGTAAGGAAATTTGCTTTATAATAACCCTTGTATCAGTCCTCAAGAGTGTTTATAAAGTGTTTTGAAAATAGTTATTTTGAAAGTCTGAAGTGTAAAGATTGTTTTAGTTTTTTGAGCAAGCGATTATGAGCGATCTACCTACTCAAAAAGTCTTTGTTCTTTTCCTCCTCCTTTAGACAATGATAACTTACCAATAGTTAGTAGGGAGCCCTCTCATTGGATGTGAAGGGACATGCATGGGTCATCGTACAATCATAGAAGGCAACTTGTAAGACGCTTTATCAATTTTTGTAAGGGACTAAGATCATTTACCGAAGGCAGCATCAAAGAGTCATCGAGGGACTACGATCTTTTAACCGAGGGTCTTTGCTAAAGCATCCCGCGTTCGAGGGACAAGACTGTTTAAATCTGAGGCAACAAGTGAGGGTAACCTTAGAGGTGTGCGTGTGCAAAGTGTTTTGATTTCAAGTATTTGTCTTTGAGATTAGGTTATCTAACAATTGATTTTAATCTTGCCATACAAACCCTAATTACTAACAGTAATAAGGAAATCAGTAAATTGCGGAAATTAATATCCCACGCTATTACAATGCTTCGGGAGTGGGGGTACAAATTTATGAATGGGGATGAAAAACAGTAAACCCTAATTAAAGCTATTACAGACTTTGAGCAATTACAGTATTGAAAAATATTAATGCGAAAGTAAAGTGCGTGAAGGGGGTGAAAAGAAGAAAATGTTTAAGAAAACCCTAAAATATTTCTAAGCATTTAAGAAAAGATTTTGTTGTTTTTGTTTAGAAAAAACGCGAAATAAAAATTAGACCTAATTCTAATTAATTTACAATTTAATTATTTAAAATTAAACAAAGTGTAATTAAATTAATCAATTTTTGTTATGAAAATTAAATTAACTAATTAAAACCTAAAGAATTCTAAGTATTTAGAAATTATTTTGGTGTTTTATTTAGAAAAATGTTTTATAGTAATAAACCCTAAATTAATTAATTTACAACCTAATTAGTAAAATAAAACAAAGTGTAGTTAAATAATATTTTTTTAAGTTAAAAATTAAATTAATAATTAAATCCTAAATCTAATTTTTTTTAAAGATTTTAAGACTTTCTGATTTAAATATAATGATTAAAAAAAACAATTTAATTCAAAACAAGAAAAAGAAATTTAATGGGCATGGCGTTGTAAAAGAAAATTGGGCGGGTGAAAAGAAGCAAAACTGTTTGGCCAAAATGTACAAGCCCATAGACCTGCATGGAGTCCGGTGTCACTGGCTCCAAGGGTCTCATAATGCATATGCAAATCTAGGGTGTTGGATCTGGCTTGATGAAAATCTAATGATGATGGCATGAGGCTCATGATATGCACGCTAGGCTTGCTCACACCGAATCTAAAAGAACAAAATATGTGAAAAATTAAAGGGTACCGCTGGGGCTCAAACCCAGACCCCTTACATTAGCACGCGTTTGCTTTACCACTGGGGTGGCTGTTTCATCTGGTTATGAAATGCCCCGCAGTAAATATATTATAAACTCAATCCTGAAAATTTGAATTTGCCAGCTCCTTCTTCCTCGCGCGCGCAAGTGACAACAACTCCATTGTTGATTCTTGAAAATTCTCATTTGTCAACCAAATAAAAAAATGTAAACAACAAACTTGCGTAATTTTTGACAAAGAATTCAACCATATAATTTTCAAAAGCCATAGATCAATGGTTAGAATGAATTTTGTTTGGAACCAAACTGAAACCCTAAAAATTTAGAAAAATCAGTTCCAAAATACTCATCACAGTCAATTAAAATGAGATTTAAGGACATGGTTAGCTTCATAGACATGATATCTACATTTTATCTTTTGAAATCGAAAGCAAATGATGTATGGATAAGGATATCACAGTTTAAGTTTTTTACCTCTTTGGAGAAAAGTCCAAAGTTTCTTCTAGCTGTTCTAGGTGCAATGTGATGATTGATTAAGCTTCCTTGGATCTCCATGAAGCTATTCCAATCCTTACTTTGTACTGAAAGAGGCTGAATCACTCCAACCAAGTCAAGTTACAAAGTTGGATTTTGAAAATGGTGGATGTTGATAATGGAGTTACAGTGGAAAAATAGGTGTTTGGATCACTTATATATGATGTATATGAAGTGATTGGATGATTGGTTTGACAAAAGTTGTAAGGTTTGAGAGATTCAAAGATTTGGACTTCAATCTTAAAATTAGAGGTTTTGTGTACAATTCTGGTGTTTCAGAGTATGAGGGGTTTTGAGGTCTTGTGAAAATCTTGCATTGGCTTGCAAATGACCTCTTTATATATAGGCAAGAGGTTTGACATCTTGAAGTAACCAAAATCTTGAGATAACAAGTTATGGTTTTGAAGCTTGGTTTTGAAGTAACTTTCAAAATCATAGTTCCAAGGCATGGTACAACTCCTCTATGGTGGTTGATATATTCTATAGTATTTGCTTTTGATGTTAGGATTGAGTGTGTTCAGAGGAAACAAGTTAGAGGCTCAAGGAGAGTGGACTTTGTGATTAAAGTCACTTTACAAGAATGGAAGTGTGATCTTTTCCCCTTTAATGGAAAAATGGATTGGACAAAGCTTTAATCACTTGGATCATAGCTCAAAAGCTTGTGCAATCTTCTGATTAGAGATAGATTTGGAGGTTTAGAGGCTTGAAAAGTCAGATTTCAAGGCATGGCATGAAGATTTTGTTATGAGTTCATCACAAAAATGACTTATATTTCAAGAATGGATGCCCAACTTCATGTCTTCGAATATCCTAGCTCAAGAATGATAAATTTGTGTTATTGGATATTTTGGAAAGCTTGAAACATTGTCTACAACTTTCATGTTGACCACTTTGGCTAAATCAATTGGGATCTTGGTTAAAAATGACCATGAAGTTCGGACAAAAAACTGATCAAAACATGTTGAAATTTTTTCAAAGTGTTGGATAAAAAAACATCACAACTTCATGGGCTCATATCTCTTAAATTAAGCACTTTTTGAGGATCACCCCACATTAACAAATTTGTAGAATTCCTCAATCCCTACAACTTTCATTTTGAAAGTTTTTCTTGAATCAGTTTGTATCTTGAGGAAACTTGCTTGTGAAGTTAAGGTTTTTTAGGTATAAAACACTTGAATTTTTTCTAAGTGTTTGAAAAATCTCTACTTTTGACTTTTTGAATTTTTTTGATTCTTGATGATCAAGTTTGATAGTTTTGAATGTTTTGATGATTCTTGATTTTTGAATCTCAATGTTGACCAAAAAGTCAAAGTTTGACTTTTGTGTGATTGTTGACTTTTCATCAATTGATTCAATTCTTCCACTATCAATCACTTGCATCTTTGGAAATGTCTTGAGCCATGTAATTAGGTCAAGATGTTGTTTTTGATCCCTTGAGATCATGCTTCAAGCCATTGGGTCATGCACTAGGCCAAAAGTCAATGATCAGTCATTCTTAGTGAAAACCCTAATTTGGCCATTTTTGGCCTTTGACGATTTGAGGGCTTTCCTTAAGGAATCATGATAAAAACTTGATCAAATGATGAATTATCACCTCAAAATGTTGATTTTGACAAAAATTCTTGAAGTTTGACTATATGTTGACCATAGTTGACTTTTTGTCCAATACAGCTCATTTTCAGTCATCTGAGCAATTGATTGAGCAAACTTGTGATGCAAGACTTAAAACTTGATATAAGAATTAATGAGGAACTATGATGAACCATGAAAGTCATTTGAGACCCTTTCAAACCAATTTTCTTTGAGAAGTACCAAACCCTAGTTGAAGACCCTTGCTTAGGAGGTTATTTGGACTAGTTAACTCTTGAGTAGTTTTGAGCAAATGGATACCTCATGAGAATGTCTTGAAGAAAATGGGAGGGAATATTTTGGGGTACATCAGGTACCCTTTTGAGGATAAACCCTCCGATGAACAACTTCAACAATTGATCATCCACGACATGGGCAAAAATGATTGAGAATTGCTCAACAAGATCATCCGAGCTTGGAGTAGGGTAAACAAATGAAAGGTCGAAAGAAAGAATGTTGTGGAAAAAGAACCTTACACTCAATGGGTTTTGGATAGGGTGAAAGTTGTTAAGCTACCATTTGACATTGATCCTAAGTACAAGCCAGATGTCCCAGATCCATTTCCTATGTCCTTAGAAGAGATAGACAACTTGAAGAAAGCCTTGAATCAAGCTAAAAGGGAGAAAGAAGAATTTGAGCTTAACCTTCATAACTTAGCTAAGGAGAAAAGACAGATGCAACACGATCTTGAGTCAAAAGACCAACAGATTCAGAAATACTATGAAACATTTGAAAAGGAGAGTCTTAAGCGGAAATATTCAACCGAAGGATTGTTGAGTGCTACCTTCAACTTGGATTCTCATAACCAAAGTTTGAAGGATGCTGCTAGTGAAATCAGGAGGCTAAATAAGTGGTACGAAAAGGCGATGCAAGACAAAAAGGAGATGGAAGAAAATTTGAGGGCTCAAGTTCAAAGTTTGGCCCAAGCTTCTTTAAATCAAGAACAACAAATTCAGTATCTTACTACGAGACTCCAAGATAGCCAAGAATCAGATGTAGGAGAATGTCTCAAGAAGATGAGGGCAAAAAGACTTCTCGCCCAAAAGACTGATGAATATGAGCAAATTTTTCATGAGTTAGAATACCTTTGAAAGAATTTCCTTATACAAAGGAGACTCTATACGGGATGAGGGTTGAAAAATTATATTGGGAAGAGCAGTATGCAAAGATCTCCAAAGCAGGAAAGGATAATCATAAGATAATTCCGGAACTCTACCAAGAATATTGGTTCTACAAAAACAAGCATGCAAGACTCGCCTTCTTAGCTAACAATCTCATTGGTGACATCCCTAGAAGTTTGAGAGATGCGGAAAAGGAGATGGTCCCTCTAACGAAAGATGTTAAATATTTCCTCAAGCTTTGTAGGAAAATGGTTGATGGTTTCAGAGCAGATATCTGCAGGCGCACTAAGAATATCTTGTTTCCCTTTGTTATTTCCTTCTAGAAATTAAATTTTAATGTTTTGGTTCGAATATTTTTCAATATCTGAATTGTATTCTCTTTTTAAAGACAAATTATTATTTCTATAAAAGTTTTGGTTCCATATCTTCATTGTGTATTTAGTTTCTAGATGCTCACCAATAAAAAAGCAAAACCTAATACACACACACACACACACACACACACACACACACACACACACACACACACACACACACACACACACACACACACACAGGCACACACACACACAGACACACACACATATATATATATATATATATATATATATATATATATATATATATATATATATATATATATATATATATATATATATATATATATATATATATATATATATATATAAGATATACAAAAGAGAATCCAAGTGAATAAGAAATTTAAAAATGAAACTTTTAGCATATTCGTACGCATCCATGCATTCGCAAACATTGCATTTCATAAATTCATACATAAACTCATCATTTTTCAAAAAAAATCTCCAGTTAAATCATTGGTAAGAAAGCACCACCTCTCTGACCACCATACTAAACAAGAGCCTATCAAAATAAAGTGATGGAGCTAATCGAAGAGAATCAAGCTACCTTCAAGGAAGATTTAGAGCAAGTGAAGGGAAACATTGAATCGATGAAAGGAGACATGAGTCAAGTTCTTATAGCTTTAAATAACATCATTGAGAGGCAAGAACAAATTCCTAGGGCAGCCTTTGAAGAAGTAGCCTAAACTATCAATGCTTCGAGCAGTCACCAACCAAGAAGAGAGCCAGAGTCAAGACCCCTAAAGTCAATTGTAGCTCAACAAAAGGCCAGACAAGCTGATACTGAAGGGTTTTTCCCACCACCACCGAAGGTTGGGGCATCTCATACTTTACAAATTCTGGCCAACAATGCAGACAACTACGTAGATGTACAGTATGGAGACGTCGATTTGGAAGGTGCTACTCAGACATACAAACCTAAGATGGTTGAGAATCCCTTGGCGCTTAATCAATATAAAGCTCTTGAATAAAGGTTAAAGGCTGTAGAGGGTTATGATGCTTTCGATATCGATGCTCTCGAAATGGGTCTAGTTCCTAATGTAGTGATCCCTCCAAAATTCAAAGTATCTGACTTTGGAAAATATAAGGGACTCACATGCCCAAGAAACCATCTACACATGTACTACTGGAAAATGCATGCTTATGCTCAAGACCAGAAGTTGGTGATCCATTATTTCTAAGACAGTTTGAGTGGGGCATCCGTAGATTGGTACATGCAATTAGAGCGAATTCATATCCAAAAATGGGAAGATCTTGCCAACGCTTTCCTGAGACAGTACAAGTACAATTTAGACATGGCGCCTAACTGCACGCATTTCCAGAATTTATCTCATAAGAAGGATGAGTCCTTTATAGAATATGCTCAAAGATGGAGAGAAATGGCAGCTCGTATACAACCACCACTCCCGGAGAAATAATTGGTCAACATGTTCATGGATACTTTACAAGGGTTGTATTATGAGAATATGGTAGGAAGCGTCTCTTCCGGATTTTCGGATTTGGTAACTATCGCTGAAAGGATCAAAGTAGGTATAAAGAGTGGAAAGATACAAGGGGAATCATCCATAACCCCTTATAATTCAAAGAGACACGTCCCTAACTTCTCAAAAAAGAAGGAAGGAGAAATTAATGTTTTCGCATCGCATTCAAAGGCACAACAACCGTTGGTGATCCCACAAGAACAACAATATAACAGGTTTGAGAGGCCTCCAGGAAGATTTGATCCCCTCCCCATGCCTCACAGTCAGTTACTGCAGCATTTACTCAAAGCATCTTTGGTGGAACAAAAACCATTAGCTCCTTAAATTGGGGTATGATACGTGCAAAAATGTAGTTATTTTGTATATACTTTTTCTTGCACTTATCGATTCTTTATTGTTAATATCGATAGAATAACCCAACTTTGTGTATAAATATGTTTAGTTTGTGTATAATGTGTTTTTTTGTATAAAGTGTATTGTTTGATAGTTTTATACTCATTTTATAGGTATTTAAGAATTGTTGGAGCAAGAGGAATAAAGCTCCAAGATGCATTTTTGGATCAATAAAGGAATAAGGCAAATATTGGAGCCAGAGGAAGTTATACAGGAAAGCAAAAGAAGTTGCTGGACTGTCATGCGTCACTGGGCAAAATTTCTGTCGCCGGGCGACAATGGGCGAGAATGGGCCAATTTTGATGTTTCCCCTGCCTTGCTTCGATGTTGCATCGCCAGGAAAAAATAAAGACCATTTTCGGGCAAAGCTTTGTCAGGGGGCGACGTTAGATATTTGTTTCAGTTGAGGATGTGGCTTAACCTGGGCCAAGTGTATAGGAGACATCGCCGGACGATGCTTTTATGTCGTCGGGTGATTCTCGCGGATCACATTTTCTTTATACTTTCATTTTGTTTCATTTTGGGGTGGATGGTTTTGGGGGTGAGTTTTTTTTCTCCAAACTCCATCAATCTCATTTTTGTAGTGGATTTCTTAGATAGCAACTATGGAGCTTGCTCACGGATGATCTGAGGTGGATTGCTCTTCGACCGGCTCTGACAATCTGGAAGATTTGTGGTTCATTTCTCTTCCTCTTTGTGTTTTCTCTATTAGTTAGGTTTGTAAATGTATTTACTCTGAACTTATGTATATTTTTCTCCCATGGCATTATATTAAACTTGCTTTACAAATATTTGTTGATTGTTGCTTAATTTTTGCTCTGTGCTAGGGATTTGAGTTGTTATAGACATATGCTGCTTAGATTCTTATCTAGGATGATTATCTGTTAGTTTCTGAACTCTAGAGATAGATTTAAAGTTGACATCTACTTGGGTATAAAAGCTTAATTCCTCTGCGTGGTTGTGCTGTACTGAGAGTTCGTCAGTGCAATTATATAATTGTCTTATTGTTGTTGAGGAGGTAGAGAGATCATTTCCTTGGTGATACAGTCGGTCTCTCAATTTGGGTTAGAAATGACTTAGGTTGTGAGTGATACATAGTGACATTGATGATTATTGTTAGGTTGAATGTAACTGGTCGGTAGATTTAAGTTTGTGATAAGTAGATTATATACAGGCTTGATAAGTTCTTCCTTAACTTTTTCTTTGGTTTTTAATTATTTTATGTTGATACTTTTCTTTTCAACCCATTTATCCCCAAACTCATTAACAAGAGATTTGTCGAATGGCGATTCAATAACCAATCTCCATGGACACGATACGATATAACCTAAATATCATCCGGTAAAATTAATAACTTACTTTTTGCTTGCCGCCCTACTGCTGCAACAAAAATGGCGCCATTGTCGGGGATTGGTTCTATTGATTTTGCATTGCGATAATTCTTTTGTTTTTGAGTTTTGTAATTAATGTATATGTTATATAGAAATTGTACATTAACTTGTATATGATATTTATGCATATATGTGTTTTCACGTATTATTGTGAATTCTCTCGTTTTCGTAACGTTTGTTGTGTGATTTTTAGGACACTTTCTTTAGGTTTGTACGGTGTGACAATACCATGGCATGACGAGAGGAGGTTACTAGCTCGCACAATAAAGGCGTCGAGCTTGTGACGTAAAAGAGGCATGTTTGTTTGTATTTGTTTATGTGTGTGGTGATTTGTGTTTTAACAAGTTGAAACAAGGAAATGTTTTTAATTTCAAATCTTCACTTTTCAACTTGTTAATTCATTTTCACCCGGTTTTCATATTGTTATTTTTATTTTTTGTTATGTCAATTTGTGTTTTTCGAAAGCTTTTCGTGTTTAGCTTGAGGAGTTTTGTTCGTTGTATATATTGTAAATTTTGTACATTGAAATTTTGTAGGAGTATTATTTTTCTAAATCTTTTGTTGTTATTTGGACTCAAGTTTTGGTCCGGTAACTTGTAGAATATTGAGGTGAGTTGTCAAGTTTGATTGTTTCGACTTGTGAATGCGTGGTAATGATTTTGTTAAAGTTTTATACACGTTCGAGGTATGTGTTTATCGCTTTCTGTACTTTAGCATATTCATGATACTTAGACTTTTTACAACTTTTATTCCATTCATTCTTTTGAATACTTGTTCATTTGTGAGTCACTTTAGTTCCCACCTTTTTGTGAGGTAGCTTTCCATTGTTCACATATGCTGGAGGCCAAAATTCTTGTTTTAACTAGATTTTATTATGCTTAATCTTTTGTTTTGTTTTGATTGTATGAATGCAAGAAAAGGATCAAGGCATTTTTGTTTCATTTTGAGCACAACTACCTAGCCAAATAGTCAATTCACCTTGTGAGTGTGTGATCATTAGTAACCCCTTTGAGATTTTTGTCGATATCCATGTTGTATTTACTAAATGCTTGTCTATTAGTGTTTAGTTTTCCTTTTTGCATGGATGTTGATTCGTTGTTTTCTTGAACCCTTAACCATTGTTTTGGTTTGAATTTTTGCGTTGCCTTAGAAAGTAAGGAGTATTCACTTTAATGTATGGTTGAATTTAAGTTGGGGAGAAAAATGATTGTGTATTTACTGGTTGATTGATATGAGGTTGAAAAGAAAAAGAAAAGATAGAAAAAGAAAAACAAATTGAAAAAGCTTTGAAAAAGAAAGACAAAAAGAGTTCGAATAATTGTGTTAATAAGTGACGTGTGTTGGTGTGAATCTTGTGGTAAAGAAGAAGTTTGATTGAAATTCTATTTTTTGAAACTTTGTGGAAGTAATTACTCCCTTAGGTTTATGCAAGTTTTTGTTTCGATTAGCTTTAGGACTTATCACTTGTTTGTTAACCAATCCACATTACAACCTTGGAAAGTCCTTAAGATTCTTGCTTTTATATTTTCAATGTAAATTTTTGGATGAATGCATAATTTAGTCTATTGTTTGCAAGATTGTTGGATTAGTGAAAATACCCCATTTTTATGTGTTTTTTATCTACCGATGATTATGTTTGCTAGGTGTGATTCATTTGTAAACTAGTATTGTTTTAGAATGTTTAGCATAAATTTTGTATTTAGCATTTCTTTCGTGTTTATGTTATTGTTGTAGTTTAGTTGTAAGTGTTTACTTTGTGTGTACTGTTTTTCATTTGAACCATTGCATTTGTTTTCCGTTTTTAAAACCTGTTGATTCGTGATTCTTTGATTTATCATTCTTTGTTCTTTGGGTTATTTGGTTTTTTTTTAGGACAAACAATGATTCAAGTTGGGGAGAGTTTGATAAGTGCAAAAGTGTAGTTATTTTGTATATACTTTTTGTTACACTTATCGATTCTTTGTTTTTAATATTGGTTGAATAACCCAACTTTGTGTATAAATACGTTTATTTTGTGTATCATACATTTTCGTGTATAAAGTGTATCATTTGATAATTTTGTATTCATTTGTAGGTATTTCAGCACTGTTGGAGCAAGAGGAATAAAGCTCCAAGATACATTTTTGGATCAATAAAGGAATAAGGCGAAGATTGGAGCCAGAGAAAGTTATGCAGGAAAGCAACAAAAGTTGATGTACTGTCATGCGTCATCGCCGGGGGACAATGGATGAGAATGGGCCAACTTTGATGTTGCCCTTGCCTTTTTTCGCTCTTGCGTCGCCAGGAAAAAATAAAGTCCTTCGTCGGGCGACGTTAGATATTTGTTTAAGTTGAAGACGTGGCTTAACCTGGTCAAAATGTATAAGATACGTCACCGGGCGACGCTTTTATGTCGTCGGGCGATTCACGATGATCACATTTTCTTTATACTTTCATTTTGTTTCATTTTGGGAAGGATGGTTTTTGGGGTGAGTTTTTGTTCTCCCAACTCCATCAAACTCATTTTTATAGTGGATTAGCTTAGATAACAACTATAGAGCTTACTCACGGATGATCCGGGGTGGATTACTCTTCGACCGGCTCGGATAATGCAGAATATTTGTGGTTCATTTCTCTTCCTCTTTGTGTTTTATCTATTAGATAGGTTTGTAAATGTATTTACTCTGAACTTATGTATATTTGTCACCCATGGCGTTATATTAAACTTTCTTTACACATCTTTGTTGATTGTTGTCTTAGACTTTTGCTCTGTGCTAGGGATTTGAGTTGTTATAGACATATACTGCTTAGATTCTTATTTAGGATGATTATTTGTTAGTTTCTGAACTCTAGAGATAAATTTAGAGCTAACATCTACTTGAGTATCAGAGCTTAATGCCTCTGTCTGGTTGTGCTATACTGAGAGATCGTCAGTGCAATTACATAATTGTTTTATTGTTGTTGAGGAGGTAGAGAGATCATTTCCTTGATGATACAGTCGATCTCTCAATTTGGGTTAGAAATGAATTAGGTTGTGAGTGATATATAGTGACATTGATGAGTATTGTTAGGTTGAATGTAAATGGTCGATAGGTTTAAGTTTGTGATGAGTGGATTATATGCAGGCTTGATAATTTCTTCCTTAGTTTTTTCTTTTGTTTTCAATTATTTTCTGTTGATACTTTTCTTTTCAACCCATTTATCCCCAAACTCATTAAAGAGAGATTTGTCGAACAACGATTCAATAACCAATCTCCATGGACACGATATGATATAACATAAATATTTCCCTGTAAAATTAATAACTTACTTTTTTCTTGCCGCCCTACCGCTGCGACATGGCACTCCCATCAAAGTATGATACAAATGCCTGATGCGAATATCATGCTAACTCTCTGGGGTATACCATAGAAAAGTGTTGGGCTTTCAGACACAAGGTTCAACATTTATTGGATTCTCAAGATATCACTTTTGACAAAGCAAACATCAAGATGAATCCCATGACTCCGCATGGTGGGCCAAATGTGAATGAAATTGAAGTGGTCACTGAATTTGGGGCAGCCAGACGAGTAAAAGCCCTGATAGATCTTTTGAAAGAGTATGTGTTTGAATTTGGGTTCCTCTTGGAACACAATGAAGCTTTTAGAAGGCATTATAGAAATTGGTGGATCAGGGGATAGTCTAATTCGGGCAATACCCTAAAGAAGAATGCCTACCTGCAATCGATGGAAGTACAAAGAAGCCATTGGTAATTCCATGCCAAGAACCAATTCCTAATAAGAAAACTCTTGTGATTCTATGGGGAGAGTCAACAGAAGCACCAGTGGTAATACCATGCCAGAATCTGAGAGTTCTAGTAATTCCGAAGACTACAATGGTGATTAGGGGACTGTAATACAGTGGGAGAACTGACATGGGTTTTTTGCATTTTATCATAACTGTTGCGAATAACAAGAGTCGCCACCTACTTTTATTTTATCCAATAAAGGAAAGGGTGAAAAGAACAGGAAACACCTTTTTAGAATTTTTCTTGAGTTCGGGGGGTAGGTTATGAAAAGGAAAGGTGTTAGCACCCTTTTCATCCGTAATTATCTACGGGCTCTTAGTTGCTAGATCACTTTGAAAATGCTTTGTTTGAAAGGTGTTTGTGATTGTTTTTGAAAGTATTTTTGAAAAGTGCCTTCGTTTAGGTGAACTTTGTAATGATTCTCGTCTCTATAAGAATGTATACAAAGTGTTGACTTTTGAACATATTTCGTTTTGAAAGTATTGGTGTGTTTTGAAAGATGTTGTTTTGAAAATGTTGTGAGCAAGCAACTATGAACGTTCTACCTACTCAAAAGGGTCTTAGTTCTTTTCCTCCTCCTTTAGATGTTGTTATCTTACCATTGATTGATAAGAAACCCTATCATTGGATGTGAAGGGACGGGCGCGGGTCGTCGTATAATCATAGAAGGCAACCTATGAAACGCTTTAGCAATTGTTGTGAGGCACTAAGATCGTTTTATCGAAGGCAACTTCAAAGGGTCATTGAGGGACTATGATCTTTTTTATCAAGGGGTATTTGCTAAAGTGTCCCACATTCGAGGGACATGACTATATTTTTTCTGAAAGGCAACGAGCGAGGTTATCCTAGAGGTGCGCGTGTGAAAAGTGTGTTTGATTCAAGTTAATTTGTCTTTGATTAGGGTTTATTTAGTGATTGATTTTAAATCTTGCCATACACGCCTAATTACTATACAGTTATATACATACATGCATAGTTATAGGTACAGAAAGTAAAGTGCAGAAAATTAAAGTTCTACGCTATTACAAGGATTCAGGAGCGGGGGATACAAATTTACAAATGGGGATGAATCGAATCGACAACGCGATTAAAAATCTAAATAAAAAATAAATACAACCCAATCGAATTAGAAATTAACAGTTAATTAAACTAAAACTAAATGTTAAATGAAATTAATTAAAATAATATTTTTGGTATTTTGTTTGTGAGAGAATTTAAAGGGTAAATAAAACCTATTCTAAAAAATAAAATAATTGACTAAAAGAAATTAAATCACGTTTTGATATTTTATTTTTTATATCATGAAGAGGTTAAACAATTTAAAAGAATGTTAACTAAAAAAAAGTTAATTAATAAGGTTACTCATAAAGTCCTAAAATAAAACTAATTAATAAATTAATTTTGGAATTATATATTTTTATTTAATTAAATTAAAAAAAATTAATACTAAAGATCAATAAATTAAATTTAAACTAAAATTATTAAAATAATTCTAAATTAACTTAAAATTCTAAGTAATTAAATTAAACCTAAACTATGTGAATTCTAAGGTTATTGAATAAAATCTAAACTAATTTTAAGTACAAACTAAATTAATTATAAAAATATGAAAATTTAAATTCAAACTAAATTAACAAAATTACTAATTTAAAGTTTGACTAATTTACTTAATTTTACTAACTTAAACCCAAATTCTAAGAATATCAAAACAACTCTATACTAAAAAAAACTCAAGCTATTAAAATAAATATTAAACTAACCGAAAAAAACTTAAGTCATTATATTAATCTAAAAAAAAAGATGGTGCCAAAGCAAAAAAAAAAAAAAGGGTGCAACAGTATAAGTTTCGTTGGGCTAGAAACTTGGAACAAATTGGTCTTATAAAAAAGCCTGGCCCAAGAATCATGAGAAAAAAAAGATTTTTATAACAGAAATAAAAAAAGAAAAAGGGTTGTTGGGTTGGACCACGAACCGGGTCAATGTAGACTCGGGTTACCTCTTAAATATATCGGGTTGTGAAAACCCTAAAAGAGTAACACGCCTCTTTTATGTGAAACAACGATCTTCATCTTCCTCTTTTCGAACTCTCTCGCTGAACCTCTCTCTTTGCTCAGTCGCGGTGCTGCAAAATCTTCCATCGCCATGGCCGAATCCAAGCTCCTCATCTCCAATTCCAATTTCGTGTCTTCCTCATCTTACCTTTGCTGCAAACGACATTCAAACTTCTCCACGTCTCTCATACTCTCACTCTTAGTCTCAAACGTGACAAAAATTAAGGAAAAAAGGTAGCAAACAATTACAACAAACCATAAAGAAATATCAAGGGGAAGGAGTTTGCAACCTGATCCAACAATGATGTTTTTTTGGTGATGCTTTTCAGGTGCGCCTCTTTTCTCTTTAGGTTCTCCTTGTGTTCTTCGTTTCTGCTTTTTTCTTCTCCCGAAAACTATGATTGAAAAGGGTTGGTACTGCTGTTCTGTTACTTCTGTAATTCTGTTTCTGTCTCGTTGGAATTACGTTCTTACTGTGAACTGTGTTGGAAAAAAATGTTGACCATGAATGTTCAAATGGATGGCTGTAGTGAAATTGCAGGGTGTGTATCTGTTGTTTTAACAGTAGTTTGGAAGTGTCTTTTTGTGAGATTTCTGTGAGTTTGCAGGTTTAAAGGTATCTTGCAGCAATGAATGGGATAGGGTGAGGGTTGTGGTGATCGAAGTTGAAATGTTGGTGACTTTATGGTTTTGACAGGGAAGTTGATTTCTCGATTTCTTTTCTTATGTTTCTGAAGGGTTGTGTTTTTTGAGAAAATGATGAATAAATTGTTTGGCTTGTTATTGTGTTTACTGCGTAGCTTGGTTTTTATATATTTGGTGTTCTTGCTTGGTTTATGGTGATATTTGTATATATCTGCCCCCCTGCTCTTATGTTACTGTTTCTGTTTTATATTGAATAGAACTAAAAAAAAGGGGGGGAGAATGTGAAAAGTTTGAACAATTCTGGTTGCTGCTTTTTATACCTTTTGATACAGTTTTTGTGTTACCATTTTAGTGCAACTCTTGGGCAGATTTTAGACTGTTATACTTGGACTTGTTTGGACTATTTTTTTGACACAATTTGTGGTTTGCTGTAACTTTGTGATTTTCTTTATACACCTCTTTCCTTTTGTGAACCAAGGTTCACCTTTGTGATTTGAAATTGGAACAGAATGGCCCATGATTGAAAATTGATTTGTATGAGGCTTTGGCACAAAAACATGGTTGAAAAACACATTTTTTCTGATTCCATAAACCAACCCTAATGATGAGTTTAAAATATTTTTTCAATTCTTTGCTTATTTCCATTGTTATGTTTGCTAACAAATTTTCTTTTTGTTTCATGTATTGGATGAGATTGCAAGATCAAAGAGGAAGATTTGAAGACACTTGAAGATGAAGAAATCTTTTGTTTTGTAATAGAATAGAAAAATAGGAAAATTTATATTTATGCCTTTGAATTTGTAAATGAGTTTTGTAAGAATTTTGAAACTATTTTGAATTTATAAATAGATTTGGAATTTCGAACAATGATGAATATTTGGAACTTTGAAAATTGGATGTTGAAAGAATAATGGATGTTTGTAAATAATGTAATGTTTTGAAAAATAAATGGGATGCAATTTGTAATGTTGGAAGAATTATAGTTGTAAATAAAAATGTGATGTGCTAAAAAATAAATATGATGCAATTTGTAATTTTGAAAGAAGAATAGATGTAAATAGAAAATGTAATGTGTTGAAAACTAGATATGATGCAATTTGTAATGTTGAAATAAAAACCTAAGAGTTCTATCTTATTCATGAGAAACTTGGTATCCTTGCGCTACCCTGATAAAAAAACCAAAATTTAGGCCATAAAGTATTGAATAATGCTCGCATTTTGAAGGCAAATCTCAGAACAAAACAAACTTGTCAGGTCACGAATTTAAATCCCAAGCTTCCTCCGTGAATGCTGGATGAAAACCAAAGTTTGAATCATCACAACACTAATTCGTCTCTTAAATAGAATTTTCTAAAAAAGAATGAATATCCAAATTTAACAGCTTGAACTCCTAAACACCCGAAATGATGCATCATAAAAACCTAAACAAACCCTTGCATGAAAGACTCCAAAATTCATCCAATTAAGAAAAAGATCAAAACCCTAATTTCAAATCAACCATGGTTAACTTTCTTCATAAGCAAACAATGTATTATTAAAGAGTTTTCATATTCGCCATCATGAATCAAAACCCTTATTCGAGACAAACTCAAATATAGGCCTTAACATTGTGCAACCATTGAAACACGAGCCTTGATCTAAATGTCACATCTTTGAGAGTAAAAACCCTAGATAAATACTACAGGATAGGAGAAATTTTGGTTACCCGCAAACTTAAACCCTTGATGAATCCATTGACATATCTGGAGGCTTGAGACGCTTTGAACAGTCAAAAAACCCTAGAAGAAAATATTAAAGGAAAAGGAGGGAAAATTTTGGGGTACAACAGCTGCCCCTGCTCAATCTTCTTAAACCTAAAAAGTGAGAATGGCATGTCGCCGTTCGTAGCTTGAAGGTGGAAGGGGATTGAACAATAGAGTGCCCAAAAATTTGTGCTCGCTGATGTGTTGGTTGATTGTGTCAGGAATGGGCTTAAAGATGTCATTTGGAGAATAATGTAAAGTTTGTCAGAGATGGGCTTACAGATGCCATCCACAGTGACTGTTTGTAGAGACTAGAAGAAGTATCATAATAAATCTTTTGGTCGATTTATACTGAAACTAGATTTCTTTTTCCTGTCTTTAACTGGGAGAGATAAATCTGATTCAGTAGAGGTCCCGTGATTGGTGACTTCACTGGGAAAACAATTCTAAACAGAAGAGGCTTGTTGGTTGCCTATTATTAACAGGAGGAAGTGAATCTAGTCATACGAAGTCTGTTGATTTCCTATTATTAACTAGAAGAAATGATTCTAGCTAGAAGAGGGCTGTTGATTGCCTATTATTAACTGGAAGATGTGAATCCATCCAGAAGAGGAATTTTGATTTCCTATTATTAACTGGAATATGTGAGTCTATCCAAAAGAGGAATTTTGTTTCGTTGATTTACTTATCCTCCAAGGAAGAGGGTTAGCTGCATGCAGATGTATGCATGGCATAATGATATTCTCAAAATAAATGAGATTACATTGTATGCATTTATCATGTATGTAATATGATGTATGAATGTGAAATATTGTTGAAATGTATCTTTGTCTTAGAAAATAAATCCTTGACAAATGCTAGGGAGCCTCGGGAAGTTAAATCTCAGACTGCTGTTGGAGAGTATGTGTATCTTTGAACTTTGTTTAGGGTGTTTCCGCTGGGGATTCCTGTTTTTGTTGTTTGAGGAAAAATCCGCTGGGGAATATTGACTTTGCTTGAGGGAAAACTCTGTGGAGAGTGTTGGTTTCTGCTTGGGGGAAAAGAGCTCAGGAGTTTTAGTTATCTGTTGCTCTACTGGGGAGTTATCTCTTGATTGGAGAGAATGGAAGTTAGCTGTTATCTGGTCGGATCCAGGCATCACAACAACTCGTTGGGGAAAATAATGTTACCTGTTATCTGGTCGGATCCCAGGCTTTGCAGCAACTTACTGGAGAAGATTAACTGCTATCTGGTTAGATTCCAGGCTTCACAGTAACTTAAACTGTTATCTGGACAGACTCTAGGCTTCATAGTAATTGAAGAAGTTAAACTGTTATCTTATTGGATTCTAGGTTTTACAACAACTTAAACTGTTATCTGGTCAGATTCCAGGCTTCATAGTAATTTGTTTAGAGAGATGAAGTTGAACTGTTATCTGGTCGAATTCCAGGCTTTACAATAACTTAGATAAAATCAAACTGTTATCTGGTCGGGTCCAGTCTTCACAGTAATTTGGATAAAGTTGAACTGTTATCTAGTCGGGTTCAAGCTTTGCAGTAACTTGCTGTTATCTGGTGGAATTCTAGGATTCGTAGCAATTAAAGAAGTTAAACTGCTATCTGGTCAGATTCCAGGCTTCGTAATAACTTAGACAAAATTAACTGTTATCTGGTTGGATTCCAGGCATCACAGTAACTTCCTAGAAAGGATGAAGTTGATATATTATCTGGTCGGATCCAGGCTTCGAAGTAACTTGCTTGAAAGGATGAAGTTGAACTGTCATCTGGTCGGGTCCAGGCTTCACAGTAACTTGCTTTGGAGGAACAAAGTCAACTGTTATCTGGTCGGGTTCCAGGCTTCACAACCACTTTCGGGGATAGTAACGACTCCGTTAGAGATTGCAATGACTCTGTCGGAGGTTAAGGGGTTTCGTCTATTTGTTTGTAATAATCTGAGAAAGCAAACTCAAGCTGGAGAATTTGCAGTTTGTCAGGGAAATAAACCCTGTTGAAGAGAAAATTTGACGACCTACTAGAGAGGTGTTTCCTTTAGGGAGAAATCTACAAGGCCCTTTTTTAGACCAACTTAGCTAGGGAGAGGGTTTTCCGGAGATTGAGACTCTGGCTGGAGATTGCGTGAATCCAAGTCCGTGGGGATGATTTTATTGAAGTAACTCTATGGGGTTAATTAAAATCCTTAAGGAGATACTTATTATTGTTTTGATATATTTGTTAAAAGTTAATCATGTTCATATGCACATGTTCATTCAATTTTAGCCATTGGACGCTTTTTGCACTTAAAACAGAAAAAACAAAAAGTTTTCACTTCAAAGTATACTTGTATTGATGTTTGCCTATAAACAGACGTTTTTGTACAAGGAGACAGAGATCCTAGTAAGAGGAAATTATCGAAAGAAATGAAAATAATACAAAGTGAAAACAAAAATAATAGCCATGTGTAAGTGATCTCATTGAATTCCAACCCCTCTCTCGCCCCTATGTCTTCGAACATCATCCCTTTATGTTGAAAGAAGTTGATTGGATTGATCTTGTACCATTGAACTTGGACCTTGGTAATAAACTGGATGTAGGGATACAACGGGACATAGTCATACGCTTTAATCCTTAACTTTTTCCTGGACCTCCCTTTTGGGTTTTCAGTCCACCTGGATACCCATTTTTTCCCAAGCCGCCCTTTCGGGTTTTCGACTTGTCGGGTGTACAATCTTTTGCATATATCCTTAACTTTTTCCCGAACATCTTTGGTTCTCCATGATGCCCTTATTTTTTTTCTAGGTATGTCAACCTAGAGGGTCATTTTATGCATAGTATTTTTTAACTATGTCCTCATTCACAGGATGTGGAAAATCTTCGCCGTCCATAATTGTTAGCATCATGGCACCGCCAAAGAATAATTTCTTGACAACAAATGGTCCTTCGTAAGTGAGAGTTCATTTACCCCTGGGATCTCCTTATGCTAAAATGATGCGCTTTATTACCAAGTCTCCAGTCTGATATACTCGAGGCTTGATCTTATTGTTGAATGCCTTGATCATACACTTTTGATACATTTGTCCATGACAAACATCATCTAGTCTTTTCTCGTCGATCAAGTTCAACTGATCCAACCTAGTTTGAATCCATTCATCCTTGCCTAGATCTTCCTCTTTCATAATCCTTAGGGAAGGAATCTGAACTTTGACAGGCATGACAACTTCTATGCCATAGACCAAGGAGAACGAGGTTGCCCCAATTGATGTTCGAGCTGAAGTACGGTAGCCATGAAGAGAAAATGGTAACATCTTATGCCATTCTTTGTAGGTTACTACCATCTTTTGTACAATCTTCTTGATATTTTTATTGGCGGCTTCCACAGTGACATTCATCTTAGGTATGTACAGAGAAGAATTGTGATGTTTGATTTTGAACTGTGCACACAGTTCAGTAATCATAGCATTGTTGATATTAGTTCTGTTGTCAGTGATGATCCTTTCGAGGAATACGTAACGGCAGATGAGGTTATGTTTATTAAACCGGGCTACAACATTCTTAGTGACTGAGGAAAATAAAGCAGCTTCGACCCATTTGGTGAAGTAGTCAATAGCAACAAGGATAAAGCGGTGTCCATTGGAAGCCGTGGATTTGATCTCTCCAATCATGTCAATGCCCCAAATTGCAAACGACCACGGAGAAGTCATGACGTTCAAGGGAATTGGAGGCACATGGACCTTGTTAGCATAGATATGACACTTATGGCAAGTCCTCGAGTGATGGTGACAATCAGTTTCCATTATCGACCAATAGTAGCCAACTCTTAGAATCTTCTTGGCCATAGTGTGTCCACTAGAGTGGGTTCCAAAGATACCATCATGCATGTCTTCCATGATCTTCTCTGCCTCCTTCTTGTCCACACACCGGAGTAGAATATAATCATTGTTGCATTTGTACAAGATTCCATTTCTTAGGAAGAATTTGGCTGAAAATCTTCGCAAAAATTTCTTATCATTAATGGAAGCTCCTTCAGAATACTCTTGTGCTTTAAGATATCTTTTCACCTCATGGTACCATGGTTTCTCTTCGTCAGTGTCAAGCTCAAAACAGTGCACAAGTTCATCAAATCTTCCAATCATAATTCTAGGAGATTCATTGTCCCAATTAACTTTGAACATGGACGACATTGTTGCTAAGGCATCTGCCAACCAATTTTATTCCCTTGGGAAGTGTTCAAAGGTGACCTCCTCAAAGTATGGGATCAGAGTTAACACAAACTCTTTGTAAGGAATCAAATTAGGATGTTTTGTATCCCACTCTCCCTTAACTTGACTGCTTACTAGAGAAGAATCTTCGTATATGTCCAAGAACTTGATTCTTAAGTCGATGGAAGCCTTTAGACCTAAAATGCATGTCTCATACTCAACCATGTTGTTCGTACAGTCGAAGCACAATCTAGAGATGAAAGGTTTATGGAAACCTTCAGGAGAAATAATCACAACACCAATTCCATTACCCAGAGCGTTGGAAGCACCATAAAAAACCATAGTCCATCGGGATCCTTGTTCAGGTTCATCATACGGTCTAGGATTTTCTTAGTCAGTTACTAGCATGATATTCTTGTCCGGTAATTCAAATTTCATGGATTGGTAGTTGTCAACAGCTTGATGTGTCAAATGATCCGCCAATACACTTCCTTTGATTTCCTTTTGTGTAGTGTAATGGATATCATATTCAGTCAAAATCATTTTCCATCTAACTATTCATCCGTAGAGAGCTGGCTTCTCGAAGATATACTTGATAGGGTCCATCTTAGAAATCAACAAAGTGGTGTGAGTTAACATATATTGTCTTAGCTGGCGAGCATCCCATGCCAAAGCGCAAAAAGTTTTCTCGAGCAGTGAATATATTATTTCACAATCATTAAACTTTTTGCTTAGGTAGTATATTGCATGCTCTTTTCGGCCAAACTCGTCATGTTATCCCAGCACACACCCCATTGAATTTTCTAATACCGTCAAGTACATAATCAAGGGTCTTCCTTCAACTGAAGGCATCAAGATTGGAGGTTCTTTCAAGTACTCCTTAATCTTGTCAAAAGCTACTTGGCAATCTTCATTCCATCAGATTACTCGATCTTTCTTTAGCAGTTTGAAGAGAGGCTCACAAGTAGCAGTTAAGTGTGATATGAATTGGGCGATGTAGTTGAGTCGTCCTAAGAAACCTCTGACCTCCTTCTCATTATGGGGAGCTGGAATCTCTTGGATAGCTTTGACCTTTGCAGGTTCGACCTCAATACCTTTGCTACTGACGAAAAATCCTAGGAGTTTTCCAGACCTTACCCCAAAGGTGCATTTGTTGGGATTCAGCCTCAGCTTGTATTCTTTCAGCCTTTCAAATAGCCTATGTAAGTGATCAAGGTGTTCTTCTTCAGTCTGCGACCTTGCAATCATATCATCCACATATACCTCTATTTCATGATGGATCATATCATGAAATAAAGCTACCATAGCTCGTTGATATGTTGCCCCTGCATTTTTTAAACTGAAAGGCATGACCTTGTAACAAATGATCCCCCATTGTGTGACAAAGATGGTCTTCTCCATATCCTTGGGAGCCATCTTAATTTGATTATAGCTGAAGAAACCATCCATGAAGGAGAAAACTTTGTATTGAGCTGTATTGTCGACCAAGACATCAATATGAGGTAGCGAGAAATCATCTTTGGGGCTTGATCTATTCAAATCCCTGTAATCTACGCACATACGAACCTTCCCATATTTCTTTGGCACGGGGACCACATACGCAACCCATTGAGGATATGATGTCACAGCCAGGAAACCTGCATTGAATTGCTTCATTACCTCAGCTTTTATCTTTTCAGACATGTCTGGCCGCATACGATGCAATTTTTGTTTGACTGGAGGACAATCTTCCTTTATTGGTAGACGATGAACCACAATGTCAGCATCCAACCCTGACATATCTTCATACAACCAAGCAAACACTTCAACATAGTCATGTAACATCTGTACCAATCTGCCTTTGATACTGTCTTCTAAGTTAGCGCCGATCTTGACCTCTTTCTTGTCTTCCTCAGTACCTAGGTTATCACCTCAACTGGATATTCATGTGGTTGAATGTCTTTCTCCTCTTGCATTAGAGGTCTGGCTAGTTCCCTAGGTATTTCACAATCTTCTTTGTTTTCATCTTCAACTTGGTTGACTGGATGTTCAAAGTCATAGCTGGCAATAGCAGAGTCATTGGCAATGAGATCTGGAGTGGATGAGGATCTGCAAGTGTGTGTGTGTGTGTGTGTGTGTACGTGTGTGTGTGCGTACATGTAAGATACATGGCTATTTTGAAAATGAAAATAAGAAAAAGAGAGACAATGAGTGCAAAATTTGAATGCAAAAGGTACACTGTTTTTCATTAAATGATCATATGTCATATGAAAATGAACAAACCCTTAACAAATGGACCATGGTTCCCCGGGCCAAGAACATGGGTTAAAGTCATTGTTTGGAATTAAAATTACAGACAAAAGTTCTTAAATTGACAAAACAATAAATAGTAATTACTCCTCGTTGAAGGAGATGAGAATGAAATCCTTTGCATGTCAGTTGTCGAGTCTTTCACCGACAGTCGGGTAAATCCATTCATCAAAGTCACAGTCATCCTCAGATTCTTCAATAGTATTCACTTCATGACTACCAATGCAAAGAGGTTGTTTAACTACGTGAGCACGTCTGACCTCCCTTTAATATTTGGCAGTGAAACCCAACCCAAACTTGTCTGCTTTGAATGGAATGTTAGGGAGTTGTCTCGAATTTGTACTGCTTCTGTCTTCAATCACAACGTGAGCATCTTTAAGTGAAACCATCTTTGGCACAACTTCATCAGCTTTTGGAATGTCAAAATAAATTTTGGTGGCGGAAACCATATGAGGGACTACTTCGAAGGCTTGGCAAGGAATCTCTATAAACTCACCATCCATTTCCACATACTTGAATGAATTCAGGTGGCTAACCATCAATTCCTCTTCACCACAAACAGTAACAATCTTTCCCTTGACTGGATATTTCAGCTTCTGGTGAAGGGTGGAAGTCACTGCCCCTACCCCATGTATCCAAGGGCGTCCAAGTAAACAAGAGTAAGCAGGACATATGTCCATCACGTAGAAAGTAGAATTGAAAGTTTATGAACAAACTTTAATGGGGAGATCCACTTCTCCAAGTACCATCCTCTTGGATCCATAAAAATACCTCACAACTATGCCACTTGGTTTTAACACCAGACCTTCATAATCTAACCGGTCCGAGGCACCTTTGGGTAGAACATTTAGAGAGGAATTAGTATCAACCAGGACAAGGACCAAGGTAATTCCTTTGCATTCAATAGAGACATGCAAAGCCTTGTTATGATTCCTTCCAACTGGTGTCAAGTCAGCATCAGAGAACCCCAATCTATTGTCAGCGGTCAAACTCGCCACACAATTTTCAAATTGGTCGGTTATGGTCTCTTGAGGAACATGCTTTCTTTAAAATTTTGATCAATGCTTGAGCGTAAGCATCAGAACAAAGCAAAAAAGACAACATAAAGATTTTAGAGGGGGTTTCCCCAGTTTCTCTACTATCTTGAAATCACTCTTTTTTTATAATCTTCAAGATTTCCTCTATTTCTTGGGTGGAAGGTTCTTCAGCAGCAATGTCTTTGGTAAGTGCCTCTATCCCAGCAGACTCAATTACTTTCTCTTTACCCCTAGTGTCAGTACTAGGCTTATCAATGGTAATGCAGACAAGTGTTAGTGTAGTAGTTGGAGGTGAAATGTTAGGAGAGAAGATTCTCCCCGTCCTTGTCAGCTTGCTAGAACCATATTGGTAACGTCATCAACTTTGTCGATGTTGATCCAGGAATCTTGCTTAATTCCATGATAGTAAACTTCAGCACCGTAATTCCAAGGGACTTCTTTGTCGAAAGAGTAAGGAATCGGCCCAGGAGCAGTAATTATCAAGGGAAAAATTGTCGATTCATTGGAAATCCTAATAGGAAACTTTGAAGATATCCTAAGAGGCTTGTTGGAAATTGTTATGATGGAAATGTCTTCAGCTTTATCGGTCAAACTTTTGATGGTTGGAGTTCTTTCAAACAGGATCTCATGACTATTTATCAGGCGTTAAACACCTTCTTTCATCCATTTGCATCCATTAACTTGTTCGGTGCAACAATTACAGTCTTTCAAACAGCCAGGGAAAACCTCAGCTCTCAACAGGTTCTCTTTAACAACAGTCAGTGGAGTAGTCAAATTTTCAATGGAAGAAATAAAAACAGTGTCTTTAATTGCATTGGCACCTTTGCCATGATTTAGCATTGGTGCAGTTATAATATTCAGAGTTGTAGGTGGATCAAACTCAATAGTTTTTTTATCGATAAGATCTTGAATCTTGTTTTTTAGAGCCCAACATTGACCAGTTTCATGCCCAGGGCTGTTGGAATGATATGCGCATTTGGCATTAGGATTGTAATTCGGTGATGAAACATTGGGATTTGATGGTGGATCACGCAATGTTACCAAGTTTTCCTTCAACGAGTGTTGCAAGGCTTGGGACAATGACATGTTAATCCTCGTGAATTGTCTTCTTGGAACCTCAGACCTTTGATGGTTGGCTTGTTGTAGTTGTCTTTGAGCAGATGGAGGGTTGGAGATCAAAACAACATTAACAAATGGACGGTGGTCCTTCTTGATATGGGCCCATGACCCATATACAACATTGGTTTCTTTCTTTCCGGTAAAGGGCTTCTTTACAGTGTTTGATGCAGAAGCAGAAGCCATGGGATTTTTTCCACTTTTGATACCACTCTCGACCCTTTCACCAGTCAAGATTAACTCAGTTAAATCGAGCGATGAGATCCCAACTAACAAGTTGAAAAATGGGCCAGTTAATGTTCCCATGGACATGTCCACCAACTCCCAATCAATCAGTGGTGGTTGAATTCTACCAGCAAGGTCCCTCCATTTTTGCACATACTCTTTAAACCCTTCATTAGTACCCATTGTCATTCCTTGAAGTTGAGCTCTAGTCGGTGCCAAATCAGCGTTGTACTGATATTGACGGTAGAAAGCAGTGGCCAGATCTTCCCAAGTATGAATGTTGGAACACTCCAACTGGTAAAACCATTCTAAATGAGTCACAAATAGACTCTCTTGAAAGAACTGTACCTAGAGCTTCTTGTCAGTGGTATGCGGTTGTATTTTGCGAACAAAGGACCTCAGGTGAAGCTTTGGGCATGAAACTCCATCATACTTAGAAAATATTGGAATTTTGAACTTGTGTGGGATAACAACCCCAGGTACCAAGCCTAAATAACCAAAATCCAAGCCAGGTACATCTTGAATTTCCACAGCTTTCAGCCTATCCTCCAGTTGCTTATATTTATCCTCAGCTGGTGGATATTGTTCATCAAAGTAATCTAATCCTCAGACGCTTGATCATTTTCACCCCCAACATGGGTGCTCCTTGCATCTTCATTTTAGTTTTCGTCCTCTCTGGATGACTCTTTAACCACTTGCACTTGACGGACGGGGCCTTTAAACCTTTTCCCCATGTTGATTAGTGCCTTCTTCTTGGTCTTCTTTTTGGCCATCAGAAGTGACATTAACTCTTGTTGTCCCTTGGCCAAGGTGAGCAAGGTTTCTTGAAATTGTAAATTCTGCTTCTGCAAGTCTTTCACGGTCTGCTCGAGATCCATCTTACTGAAATAAATAGTAGAAAGATGATGAAACCTGTGTCTAAAAACCTGCTTATGTTATGATGCATGAAATGCGTATGCAAATGATTTCAAGGATTTTTAAGATTTAAATTTGTTTAGACAAAGAGGGAACAAACATTAATTGCATTAATAAGTTAAAATGGTTACAAGATGCCTCTTGGGCTTACAATAGAAGAAACAAAGATAAAACAAAAATAAACTCCTAAAACCAAAAAAGACTCAAGCTTCCCATGAGCGCATCCTCTTTGGTGCAATGTAGGCATTTAAACTTTGCTCTTCATGAAGTTGTCTCATAAGCTCCAAAACCTTCTTCTCGCTTGCGTAGAACTGGGTTTCAAAGGTGTCTTGCTCCCTTTTGAGTTGAATCTAAGAACTTTGCAATTCCTTGAGAGTAGTAGGCATGTCAGGATGAAGAATGTTGTAGGGAACATCTCCTTCGGTAATAGGCTCCATGATGATAGGTAGGACGACCTCATATGGCATCATGAGGTTTTGAGCGCGAGCTTGCACCCACTTGATATAAGGCTCCAAAGGAATGGAGTTCTTATGTCCTAACGTCTTGCTATCAACTTTGTTCACCATTCCCCAAGCTCATACAAATATTTGACGATAACCTTGGACATCGCTCTCATAGTCAAATACAATTCCTTGGACAAGCGCGTCATGAGGACCATCCCTCCTAGCATACCCAAACTGTCGCAAAGCCAAACAAGGGTTATATGTGATTCCTCCCCTAATTCCAAGGAGAGGGACATTAGGAAATTACCTACAGCGATCAATGATGATAACGTCCTCCAAAGATCAAGAACACAATGAATATCTGAATGCGTGAGTGACATCAACCTATTAAACCATCTCATGCCTTGCTCATTCTTCAAAATAGATCGAGGTAGGTGCGAAATAAATCACCTAGCCAACAAAGGAGTGAAACACATAAGAATTCCTCTTCTCTTCATGGTGCGAGAGTGAAGAGACTGGAAAATGTCTCCAAGTAAGGTAGGCACCGGGTTACGAGATAGAAAAACTTTGACTGCATTCACATCTATGAGTTGGTCTGAGTTAAGAAACAGTACCATCCGATAGATTAAAAGAGAAACCACTTCTTAAAAAGGTTTCAAATCCAGAGCCTCCCAAAATTGTTGTGCCTTCTCAAACAAAAACTTGGCTAGAAAACTCTTAACACCACTTCTTGTTTCCTAATTTGCCACAACATCGGGCCGTTGCAAATGTAAGGCTCGAGCAATCTCCTCAGGTCTTGGTTATCTCTTAATACTGGTGAAGGGTATTTGATCAAGAATAGGTATCCCCAAGAGTTGAGAAAATTCTTCCATGGGAGGCACTAGTTGATAATCAGGAAATGTAAAGAAATGGTGCTTAGGATCAAAGAATTGGAAAAGCACATGTACCATATCCTCTTCAAAGTTTGTGGTAACCAAGTTGATGAGACGACCGTACTTCTTGGTGAACAGAGAATCATTGGGAATCCTTGATGCTAATTCCTTGATTTGAGGAGGCACTCTCACAAGGTTGATTCGGATGGTATTTCTTCGCATGGAAGCCATGTCCTATAAAACAGCACAAAGATAAATCCCAAAGTCCTTAAAATGGTTAGTGCAAATGCAATGGTATGATGTTATGTACGAATAAACATATACACACGAAGAAAATAAGTCCTTAGGTTTAGGCTTGCATGAGGTTCATAGGTAAGTACCTTCTTAAAGTTTAGTTGGTTCGACCTGTCCTAGAAAGTAATCGGAATCTAGGGGATCTCAACATCATTGATCTTCCTTCATTGGGTATTGTTTCAGCCCAAGCCTCTTTTTTGGCGACTGAAATATACTAAAGTCAGATCTCAATGAGTGTAGTATCGAGTATTAACCAACTTCGGACTGCACCAAAGTAGGCTATTTCACTACTTCCTAATGGCCAAGTTGTTCAATTAAAGGTTCTAGGTTCGTTAGTGCTTCATGACACCACACAGTGGCCCCGTATTCTCCTTAATTCGCCATAAGGGATACCAGTACCCACAAACGTGTCACACTAACATAACTATTGTCTCAACCATATCGGTCTACACCGTACAATCTCCACAATTTTTACTATTTACCTAACTTTGTTCCCCGATCTGGATAGAGAATCAATACAAACCCAAACAAGGACCCATAATGGTAAAGCAAACAAGTCAAACAATGAAAGCATTTAAAGGTGATCAAGCTCTAAGGTAACCCCACTTGTTTATCTCCAGCAAAGTCGCCAGTTCTGTAATATGGTGGGAGAATTGACTTGGGTGTTTTGCATTTTATTGCAATTGTTGCGGATAGCAAGAGTCGCCACTGACTTTTCTTTTATCCAATAAAGGAAAGGGTGAAAAGAATAGGAAAGACCTTTTTAGAATTTTTCTTGAGTTCAGGAGGTTGGTTATGAAAAAGTAAGGTGTTAGCACCCTTTTTATCCGTAGTTATCTACGGGCTCTTAGTTGCTAGCTCACTTTGAAAATGCTTTGTTTGAAAGGTGTTTGTGATTGTTTTTGAAAGTATTTTTGAAAAGTTCCTTCGTTTAGGTGAACTTTGTAATGATTCCCGTCTCTATAAGAATGTATACAAAGTGTCAACTTTTGAAAATATTTCGTTTTGAAAGTATTGGTGTGTTTTTAAAGATGTTATTTTGAAAATGTTATGAGAAAGAAACTATGAATGTTCTACCTACTCAAAAGGGTCTTAGTTTTTTCCTCCTCCTTTAAATGTTTCTATCTTACCATTGATTTATAAGAAGCCCTATCATTAGATGTGAAGGGACGGGCGCGGGTCATCGTATAGTCATAGAAGGCAACCTATGAGACGCTTTAGCAATTTTCGTGAGGGACTAAGATCGTTTTATCGAAGGAAACATCAAAGGGTCATCGAGGGACTACAATATTTTTTATTGAAGGGTCTTTACTAAAGCGTCCCACATTCGAGGAACATGACTATATTTTTTCTAAGGCAACGAGCGAGGTTACCCTAGAGGCGCGCGTGTGAAAAGTGTGTTTGATTCAAGTTAATTTGTCTTTGATTAGGGTTTATCTAGCGATTGATTTTAAATCTTGCCATACACGCCTAATTACTACAGTTATATACATACAGACATAGTTATAGGTACGGAAAGTAAAATGCGGAAAATTAAAGTTCTACGCTATTACAAGGCTTCAGGAGCGGGTGATACAAATTTACAAATGGGGATGGATCAAATCGACAACGCGATTAAAAGTCTAAATACATAAGCAATACAACCCAATCGAATTAGAAATGAACAGTTAATTAAACTAAAACAAAATGTTAAATAAAATTAACTGAAATAATATTTTTGGTATTTTGTTTGTGAGAGAATTTGAAGGGTAAAATAAAATCTATTCTAGAAAAAAAATAATTGACTAAAAGAAATTAAATCATGTTTTGGTATTTTATTTTTTATATCATGAAGAGGTTAAACAATTTAAAAGAATGTTAACTAAAAAAAGTTAATTAATAAGGTTATTCACAAAGTCCTAAACTAAAACAAATTAATAAATTAATTTTGTAATTATATATTTTTATTTAATTAAATTAAAAAAATTAATACTAAAGATTAATAAAATTAAATTTAAACCAAAATTATTAAAATAATTCTAAACTAACTTGAAGTTCTAAGTAATTAAGTTAAACCTACACTATGCTAATTCTAAGGTTATTGAATAAAATCTAAACTAATTTTAAGTACAAACTAAATTAATTATTAAAATATGCATAATTAAATCCGAACTAAATTAACAAAAATTTTAATTTAAAATTTGACTAACTTAGTTAATATTACTAACTTAAACCCAAATTCTAAGAACGTCAAAACAACCCTATACTAAAAAAAAACTCAAGCTATTAAAACAAATCTTAAACTAACCTAAAAAAAAATCTAAAGTTATTATATTAATTTAAAAAAAAGATGGTGCTAAAGCAGAAAAATAGGGTGCAGCAGTATGAGTTTCGCTGAGCTAGAAACATGGAACAAATTGGTCTTAAAAAAAGTATGGCCCAAGAATCATGAGCAAAAAAGAATTTTTATAACATAAATAAAAAAAAGAAAAAGGATTGTTGGGCTGGACCACGAACCAGGTCAATGTAGACCCGGGTTACCTCTTAAATGTACCGGGTTATGAAAACCCTAAAAGAGTAACACGCCTCTTTTCTGTGAAACAACGATCTCTATCTTCCTCTCTTAGAAAGCTCTCGCTGACCCTCTCTCTTTGCTCAATCGCGGCGCTGCAAAATCTTCCATCACCATGGCCAAATCCAAGCTCTTCAGCTCCGATTTCAACTTCGTGTCTTCCTCATCTCACCTCCACTGCGAACGACATTCAAACTTCTCCGTGTCTCTCATCCTCTCACTCTCAATCTCAAACGTGACAACAATTAAGGAAAAAAGGTAGAAAACAATTACAACAAAACCATAAAGAAAACATTGAGGGGAAGGAGTTTGCAACTGGATACAACAATGATGTTTTTTTGGTGATGCTTTTCAGGTGCACCTCTTTTCTCTTTAGGTTCTCATTGTGTTCTTTGTTTATGCTTTTTGCTTCTCCCGAAAACTCTGATTGAAAAGGGTTGGTACTGTTGTTCTATTACTTCTGTATTTCTGTTTTTATCTCGTTAGAATTACGTTCTTGCTGTGAACTGTGTTAGAAAAAATAGGTTGACCAAGAATGTTTGAATGGATGGCTGTAGTTAAATTCAGGGTGTGTATCTGTTGTTTTAACAGTAGTTTGGAAGTGTCTTTTTATGAGATTTCTGTGAGTTTGCAGGTTGAAAGGTATCTTGCGTCAATGAATGTGATAGGGTGAGGGTTGTGGTGATCGGAGTTTAAGTGTTGGCGACTTTATGGTTTTGACAAGGAAGTTGATTTCTCGATTTCTTTTCTTAAGTTTCTAAAGGGTTGTGTTTTTTGAGAAAATGATGAATAAGTTGTTTGGCTTGTTATTGTGTTTGCTGCGTTGCTTGGTTTTCGTATATTTGATGATCTTGCTGGGTTTGTGGTGATATTTGTATATATCCTCCCCCTGCTCTTGTGTTACTGTTTCTGTTTTATATTGAATAGAACTAAAAAAACTGGGGGGAAAATGTGAAAAGTTTGAACAATTCTGGTTTCTGTTTTTTTATACCTTTTGATACAGTTTTTGTGTTACCATTTTAGTGCAACTCTTGGGCAGATTTGGACTGTTATACTTGGACTTGTTTGGACTATTTTTTGACAAAATTTGTGGTTTACTATAACTTTGTGATTTTCTTTATACACCTCTTTCCTTTTGTGAACCAAGGTTCACCTTTGTGATTTGCAATTGGAAAAGAATGGCCCATGATTGAAAATTGATTTGTATGAGGCTTTGGCACAAAAACATGGCTGAAAAACACCTTTTTCTGATTCCATAAACCAACCCTAATGATGAGTTTAAAATATTTTTTAAATTCTTTTCTTATTTCCATGTTTATGTTTGCTAACAAATTTTCTTTTTGTTTCATGTATTGGATGAGAATTCAAGATCAAAGAGAAAGATTTGAAGACACTTAAAGATGAAGAAATATTTTGTTTTGTAATAGAATAGAAAAAATAGGAAAATTTATATTTATGCCTTTGAATTTGTAAATGAATTTTGTAAGGATTTTGAAACTATTTTGAATTTATAAATAGATTTGGAATTTTGAACAATGATGAATATTTGGAACTTTGAAAATTGGATGTTGAAAGAATAATGGATGTTTGTAAATAATTTAATGTTTTGAAAAATAAATGGGATGCAATTTGTAATGCTGAAAGAATTATAGATGTAAATAAAAATGTGATGTCTTAAAAAATAAATATGATGCAATTTGTAATTTTTAAAGAAGAATAGATGTAAATAAAAAATGTAATTTGTTGAAAACTAGATATGATGAAATTTGTAATGTTGAAAGATAAACCCAAGAGTTCTATCTTATGCATGATAAACTTGGTATCCTTGCGCTATCCTTGATAAAAAAAACCCAGAATTAGGCCATAGAGTCTTGAATAATACTCTCATTTTGAAGGCAAATCTCAGAACAAAACAAACTTGTCAGATCAGGAATTTAAATCGCAATTGAAGCTTCCTCCGAGAATACTGGATGAAAACCAAAGTTTGAATCATCACGACACAATTTCGTCTCTTAAATAGAATTTTCGAAAAATGAATGAATATCAAGATTTGACAGCTTGAACTCCTAAACACCTGAAATGATGCATCATAAAAATCTAAATAAACCCTTGCATGAAAGACTCCAAAATTCATCCAATTAAGAAAAGATCAAAATCCCAATTTCAAATCAACTCCGATTAACTTTCTTCATAAGCAAACGATGTATTATTAAAGAGTTTTCATATTCGCCATCATGAATCAAAACCCTTAATTCGAGACAAACTCAAATATAGGCCTTAACATTGCACAACCATTGAAACATGAGCCTTGATCTAAATATCACATCTTCGAGAGTCAAAACCCTAGCTCAACACTACAGGACAGGATAAATTTTGAACACCCACAAACTTAAACCCTTGATGAATCCATTGACATATCTGGAAGCTTGGGAAGCTTTGAACAGTCGAAAAACCGTAGAAGAAAATCTTAAAGGAAAGGGAGGGAAAATTTTGGGGTACAACAGGGACCATCTCCCACTCCTTATGAAAGTGATAAAGTAGTACCGTGGAGTTATGATTCTACTGTCTACATCAATAGTTTAAAGCAATAATATGAGTGTGATACGGTGGGAGAGCTGACTTGGGTGTTTTATGTTTGATCGCAAATGTTGCGGATAGCAAGAGTCTCCACCGACTTTTCTTTTATCCAAAAAGGAAAGGGTGAAAAGAATAAAAAAGACCTTTTGAGATATTTTCTTGAGTTCGGGAAGTAGGTTATGAAAAGGGAAGGAGTTAGCACCCTTTTCATCTGTAGTTATCTACGGGCTCTTAATTGCTAGCTCACTTTGAAATACTTTGTGTTTGTGTAAGTTGGAAAATATTTTGAAAACGCCTTTGTTCATCAAACTTTACAATGATTCTCGTATCATTGAGAATGTATACAAAGTGTTGGTTTTGAAAATATTTGTTTGAAAAGAGTGTTTTGGAAGTTGTTTTGAAGACGCCAATGTAAGGCAATTTTGTAATAATTCTCGTATCGTTGAGAATGTATACAAAATGTTCATTTTGACAAATGTTTTGAAAGTGTAAGGTGTAAATGGTTTTGTTTGTGACAAAGCAATTACGAGCAATATACCTACTCAAAAATACCACAACAAAGATACCACAACAAAAATCTACAATGTTGGGAAGTTGGCGACACAAAGAAAAAACCAATGGTTTAAAAGAAAAGAATATAAAAAATATTTACAAAAAACATTTACAAAAAACATTTGGGGCATATACAAACATTTGGGGACAAACATATGGTGTATATACAGGAAAAATTCAATGCATATACATTTGGGTTCCATATCAATCTAAGGCATTATGCATATACATCATGCATGGCATTTTTCAAATTCATTTTTGGTTAAACTACAAACTTTTCTTGGGGCTCATCATTGAACTTATCTTATCCGCAAAGCAATCAAACACCTTGGTTGAAAACAAACACAATTGGTAAACTCCGATCTTATCTTTTGTTTAGTTATCTAAAGATTTGATTATCAAAACACTGTTCAAATGTCTATCCTCTATGTTATGATAGATACGCGAATTATCGAGATTATGTTATTTATCCTCTAGGTTGTGGTAAATACGTAAGCCTATCCCCGTGTTATGTGTCCTCTAGGTCATGATAAGCACACAAAATTTTCAATTATCTATCCTCTAGGTTGTGGTAGGTATGCGATTTATCAGAATCATGTTATTCATTCTCTAGGCCGTGATGAATACATAAATCTATCCTCGTGTTATTTATCCTCTAGGTCATGATAAATGCACAAGTTTTTCCTCGTCTTATCTATCCTCTAGGTTGTGGTAGGTATGTGAATTATCTGGATTATGTTGTTCATCCTCTATGTTGTGATGAAGCCATAAGCCTATCCTCGTGTCGTTTATCCTCTAGGTCGTGATTAATTCACAAGTTCATCCTCGTATTGTTACTCTCTAGGTTGTAGCAAATATACAAAATCTATGATATAATTCATTGTGTTAGTGTCCATGAAACAAGGTATTATCAAGCACTATTTTATTCACCCCCTAGGCTGAGATGAATAGACAAAATATGCATTATAAGCCTACTATGTTAGTTTCGAAGCATTAGTAAATCAATTATCAAAACTTTTATTATTTACTTCTCAGGTTACAGTAAATACATGCAAAATCTATGATCTCTTTTAAAGTACTGATGAGTTATCCGTGTTGTCGTATCTAAGTCAAATAATTTTTTTTTGTTTAAACTCTCTTAAGATGATACATCATCGTTTGTGACTATTTTTCATGCTATTTGGAACACTGTACAACATATCCTTATAATCTTGGGTCAAATTTTGGGGTTTTCAATATTTAATAAACCTCTGATTCAAATGTGTGAGACCTGCGTATTCTTGCACCTTTCAATCGAAGAGTAATTAAATAGGGGCACCTGTCATACCTCAAATTTGCCCATCATTTTTAATAGTCATATTATTTCAATGTTACTATTTTATAAACCTCAAATCATATCGTTCAATTCGAACTTTATTTTTCATGGGGGTAAAATTAATAAGAGGGGTGTATTGCTTCTAGAGGACCATCAAAGTCTGACGGCCCAATAAGGTTTTTTGACTCTTTTACAAAGAATAAGAAATGGGTATATATTTGGTGGGTTGTAACATTTTTTATCAAACTGTCCCATTATAGTTTGAAGCCCGTTTGTTGGCAAGGGGGTGTATGATTATTGCTTTAGTTTGCAGCGGATTGGCCCATTAGAGTGTTGAGCCCAATTTGAAGAAATTGCTGACTAAAGTCAACATTAGGCTCTGATTAATTTCCTATTCTTATTATTAGTTATATTATGTAATAAATATTCTTATTATTAATTATAGTAATTAGTAATATTATTTTAATTATTGATAATTACATTTCTATTATTATACTAATTTGATTATCATTATAACATTTATATTATTATAACTAATATTATTTTAAAAAAAATATCATTATTACAATTATTATTATTATTGATATTATTATTATTAACATTTATTTTGTTATTTTTATTGTTATTATTTCGTTGACCAAGTCAACTGCAAGGGAACGAAAGCCTAATTGCCAGCGGCAACACTACTCTTCTTTCCCAAGACACCCAAGCCCATAACCCAAACAATTGAATCCAATCTATTTTAAAATCGAATCTTGGAGTAAATCAAATCTGGAAATCAATATTTGTTTTTATTTACTGAAAATGAATCTACGCAATAAAAAGGTCCAAGTACAGATTATAAAATCCTAATTTTAAACAAAATCTTTCTAAATCAATTTACAACAGATCTAAAGCCTAATTTACAATCAAATCTTAAGATTGATTCAATTAGAATCAATCACTAACAAGTAAAAGCAAATTACGTAACAATTTTCCTAATTTATCTACTTCCTAAAACTATAAATAGCCCTAATTTTCTAAAGAAAAAGAGGAGAAGGAAAATTTGTTAGAGACAAAGAACAAAAGGAGAAGAAGAAGAGTTGTGATATGGGTTTAAATTTCTGAAACCCTAGATCTGTGGTACCAATGTTGTTTGCCTTCAAGCTCTTTGCATCCGTCGTTGCCCGCCACCCTCCTTGATACTTGCGAAGCGAAGAAAGAGGAGAAGATTAGCGATCAGATAACACAAAGGTTTAAAGAAAGTCACTACGATGGAGGTACCCAAGCATTTAGCTTATTGCAATTTTGATTATGTTCTATTGAATTTTCGTAGGGCTTTGGAGATTAGGGTTTGATTTAGAGTTAGGGTTCTTCAAGCTTAGGGTTAGGGTTCATAGCTTGGTGTTAGGGTTCTTCGATCTTCACTTTTCTAGGTTGGGTTAGGTTAGGATTATTAGGGTTTATGTTGGACATTTTTAGGGTTCATGTGTTTAGGGTTTGATCTTCAAAGGGTTAGGGTATGATACAGTGGTTCTGGGTTTCTTACAGTGGTGATGGATGAAGGTGGTGGTGCCTTGAAGCAGCTACCGACGAAAGTGATTTTCGGCCGGCGGTGCCCACGGCGAGGCGATTTATGGTGATCTCCTTTCTAGAGAGAGGCGAGAGCATCTCTCTCTAGATTACAAAAAAGGGTTTGTTTGGTTTTGTGTTAGAGAGATAAATGGATGCGAAAAAATGAAAGAAATGAAGGTGAAACAAATATATAACCCTTTTGATCCATATGTTGCATGCGTACCATGTTCCTTCAGTCAAACTTAGATCTCAGATATTCGTTGTTAATACTTCTAACCAACGACCGAGGATTTACACTTGAGGACCCTTTGATTATAATGAAACGCTTTAGATTGCACGACCATCATAATACCACATACATTCCTCACATATTGGACAAGAAGTCAAGCCAGATATTTGGGTCAAGGCCTGTTTGTCATACCCCAAATTTGTCCTACCCCAATGATTTTATTTTTCGAGATTAAAATTGAAGAAATATTTAATTAAAGATGGTACAACAGTATCTGATGGTCCATCTTTATCTGACTAGGGGAGTGTACCTTAAACTCAGGAAAGTAGGGCTTTCTAAATCAGGAAGACTCGTGTATCTATGAACGTTCATGAGGCATGTTAGCCAACGACCCATGCGATTTGAAAATAAAAATTATTCTAATAATTATCGAGTTATTAAATTATTAAGGTGAATTAAGTTTAAGTTGCTCTTAATTAAAAATTAAATGACTTAGCCCATTTTGTCGTTAGTAAAAGGGGAGGTTGAAATTACAATATGCAAGCCCATTAGAATTAGGTCCAATAACATTTTGGTTGTTGCTAACAAAAAGGGATGGGGTGTGCAAGTTACAAGTCCATTAAAACTCAGCAGTTCATTTGATATCTTGTTGTTGTTTTGTTTTAAAGGAAAAAATGAATTATTATTAAACCCCTTGATATTACTGTTTAATAAAAAAAAAGTATCTTTATTAAAAGAAAACACAATGTGTTTTGCTGGGAACTTTTTATCATAATAGTGTTTTACTAAAAAGATTTTCAGTAGAGATTATTTATATTATTAACAAATATTATTTGTAAGATTTATTTAGTTATTAAAGGTTGTCCGAAAACAACAACAATTGGGCCAGGTTATATAAAATGGTATTTGCTGCAAAATGTGTTGCTGGATAAAACAAAAAGTAGCATTGAAAGCCCAATTCAAATCAGTACAGGGCCCAAAAAATGCAATAATGCACAGTGTTTCAATCAAAAATTGTGCAGGTTTTTCCAAAAAAACATGTACTGTACAGATTGCAAATGGAATCAAATCTTCAATTATCATATTACAGTATTTAATCAAGCAATATCAGTATCAATCAAATCCAAATCCAGAATTTATATATATTACAGAAATCAAATCTTACAAATGACACTCAGAAAATTACAGAAGAAATCTAACATTACAGAATCAATCTCTAACCCTAAATCACTGCCAAAATCCAATCAATTACAACTAAAATCAATTCCCTAATCTAAGCTCTAATTGCGACTGTAACGACTAAGCTATAAACCAGAAAGCCTTATAAATATAGAACTAGACGGAGAATACAAAGGAGGATGTAAAAGAATACAAAGGAAATGTAATGAGTTTTGTGAATACGTTGTGACTTAGAGGCAACGTAATGAGTTTTACGAATACGTTGCGGCTTAGAGGCAACGTAGTGAGTTTTGGGAATACGTTGCAGCTTAGAGGCAACCTTGTGAGTTTTGCGAATATGTTGCGTCTTAGAGGAAACGTAGTGAGTTTTGCGAATACGTTGCGGCTTAGAGGCAACATAATGAGTTTTGCGAATACGTTGAGGCTTAGAGGCAACGTAGTGAGTTTTGCGAATACGTTACGGCTTAGAGGCAACATAATGAGTTTTGCGAATACATTGCAGCTTAGAGGCAACATAATGAGTTTTACAAATACGTTGCGGCTTAGAGGAAACATAATGAGTTTTGCAAATACGTTGCAGATTAGAGGCAACGTAGTGAGTTTTGCGAATACGTTGCGGCTTAGAGGCAACGTAATGAGTTTTGCAAATACATTGCGGCTTAGAGGAAATGTGATGAGTCTTGCGAATACATTGCGGCTTAGAGGCAACATAGTGAGTTTTGCAAATACATTACGGTTTAGAGGCAATGTAATGAGTTTTGGGAATACGTTGCGGATTAGAGGCAATGTAATGAGTTTTACGAATACATTGCGGCTTAGAGGCATTGTATTCGTAAAACTCATTACATTATCATCCAAATCATTTTTATATCAAAATTGCATATATTATTTGCATTAAAATATTTTCTAATCATGCATTAATCAAGATCTTCGCAATTTATACAATTAAAGAGCATAAACAAATCATCAAACTATTTTTCGCAATAAACTAAGCTAACCAAATCTTTTTGCAAAAGGGTTTCAAACAGGTTTTGACTTACTGTGCATTTAGTCAAAATCTCCACAATCACTACTCCCGGCCAAAGTGCGAGGTGATTCAAAATATGTTTGCAAACCCCTAAAAAACACCAACCCATACGAACTACGAATTGGGACTCTGATTTCTCATAAGAGGATACGTAGGCATACGATCAAAAATCGTAACGATTCCTCCTAATTAAAATTTAAATCCTGTTTTACCCAAACCTAAACCTAAAATCTAGTATCCTTGTGAACAAGGTAGATGAAAGATACATAACACCTTCCTTTCGTCTAATTGAGTCTAAAACCTAGAATCTCCATGAATTAGGGTTTTCTGTTAGATTCCCTTCCCTTAGGATAAAAACTAATAGTGGCAACTCTGATTTAAAAACCAGTCGCAACACTATTCTAGATACACCTCCAATATTACTTCCTCAATTGTAATCTGCACCCCATGAATAATTGAACTCCCAACGAAGTTTGGTCTCAAGCCCAATATTATCTGCACCCTACAATTTTACTACCACAATTAAATATTCACCCCCTACGTGTTTTGGGCAAAATTCAATATCTGGATTTGGGCTCTGTTATTCACACCACTAGGTTTTGCTACCCAAAATGAATTTGCACCCACTGCGTTTTTAAAATAAAATTAATTTATTTTCATAATTCCATTTATTTATTAATTTTATTTATTTATTTATTTATTTATTTATTATTTCTTAATTTATTACATTAACATATAATTTTGCATACTTAATAAATAAATATTATATTTTTCCCTAAAAAAATATACTCTTAATAAATTATAATAGTAATTATTAGTTCAAATATTTTCTAAAACACTATCTCTTTTTTAAATACTTTAATTGCATTGAATATTTTTCTCATGTATTAAAATCTATTTTTTCATATTGCATAATATATTCGAAAACATCTAACCAATCAAATACTAAGCCTTTTTTACTAACATAATTCAAACATATTTATTTTTAAAAAAGGTATTATGGAAACTTCTTTTATCGACTGCGAACTTCATCTACAATTCCGCCATTCACACACCCAAACTTGGTTCAAGGAGAATTTGAGATATTTCCATAATCCATAAAAAACTAACCAAACAACTACGAACTTCAAATTGGGACTCTGATTCCTCATAAGAGGATACGTAGACATACAACTTAAAAACCGTGGTAAGATCCCCAAATAAAAAACTAAAACCCTATCCTAAAACGTAAACCTAAACCCTAATATCATTGAGAACAAGGTAGATAAGGGGTGCCTAACACCTTCCCTTCATCTAAAATGAGTCAACAACTTAGAATCTCTGATCCAAATTAGGTTTATCCATTATATTCCCTTCCTCAGGATAAAAATTAATGGTGGAGACTCTATAAATTTCAGCCGATTATTACAGTCGACCATATCGATCCCAGCTAAGTAGTCAGACAAGGGCCTCACTCCTTCTAAAATATTCCTAATTCACCAAGATTATCCTTGTAGTAGCCATATATGATCTAAAACGTAAAACATCTAACGACTCTCTACAATTCGCTCCTAACTAATAACAAGTTATGTATTCCCTCTTTACTATATATAGAGAAGGCACCAAAATAAGGTAACAAGTTTCAAATACAGTTTCACTTCACTCTTCTTCTTCATATATTAACTTGAACGTTGAAGTACTAACATTGTAGGTCCCTCATTCCACCACATCGAAAGCTACAATCTTTCATCACTGTCGTTCACCTTTTTATTTCTAGTTCCCTAATGGAGCAGTGGCACCGCCTGTAGGAATCGACTATTGATTCATACGATTTCCACAAATTCACATTCTTCCCCAAATTTTCGCAGTTCTTAATTTAGATCATTAAAGAAAGTACTTGCACTAAAACATGAACCTCATTTTTATTCGATTCAACATCACCTCAATTTCCTTTCCTTAAATATCCAAATTCCCATCTCTTACGTTCATCAATGGTTGTCGAATCTAAAGCTACCATATCCGTCGCGATACGAGAATATGTCATTGTTGTTGTTCTAGTAGTAAGGAATCAAGCACCTCTTCTCTACAACAAAATGCCACAAATCCTGAAATGATCATTCTGCTACATCCAAATATAGTTTGAGCTTCACAATTAGGCAGATCTGTTCAAGAAAATCTAACAGAGACCCTTGTTCCACTTCCAATTGCACAACCTGAAGACTTGTCTGCCTCTGAACTCTCTAGGCGAACCTTGATATGCAAGATGCCAATGAATTGTTAAACAGTGTGTTTAATGTAACACCCTTCTAAACCCCGAGGAATATTTGCAAATAATCCAATAAATAAATCAGAGTATATGCATCAAAAAGGCGTCACACGTTTTATAAAATGTTATATAAACATATCCTGCTCCGTAACACGAGTTTTCAAAAATTAAAACAATTATCTCTTAGAAAGTATCATCAAGAACTTCAACACATCGTAGCGGAATTGTTGTCTCAAATCAACTTTATGAAAAACTTCAAATAAAATACCATCATATTTCATAATTCATGAGTCGTACTCAAAACATCTTAAAAATGAAATAAAACATCATAATGTATCAAGTCACGAATAATACATAGTTTTGTTCAAATGTTCCCAACCCCGATGTTATATATCAGAGCTAGACCTTATAAAAATCAATAGAAATAAATGACGCACTCCAAAGTTAATCCTCTAAGCTTCAATGCACTAATCCTGATCACCTACAAGTTACCCACATATAGAGGCAACATTTCCAAGCAGAAAAACTGAGCAATCATAATCATTATAAAAGACATAAGGAATAAATAAATTACTTATAATGCAACAACAAAACACCACACACCATCAAAACTTCATGTTATACTCACACCTTTACTTCATTACTTATTCATAGCATCATCATGACATCAATCAAAAATCATCATCAAGACATCATTAGTTCATGTATTCATAAAGGATCACTTAATCAATCATTATGCAATACCACCAAGAATGTAATGCAACTTCATTAGACTTTTGCATGTGGTACCAAAACTTCATTGATGACTCAATCATCGTTTCTCCAAAGATCCCCACCAATAGGATTGATTCCTGCTTGGAACCAAAGCACATCACAAAACTGCACTCAAATCCACACTATGGGGTTGAGTCCATCACTGGACTAATCGTCCTATAACCTTCATTGGTCCGAAGTCCTAATAATATCACTAGACCGAAGTCCTAATTATATTCCATGAATGCATGATGCGTAACATTTCAATAACAACATGACCACTGCTAGTCAAAATGCATCATCATTCATATACTCATTATAATATCATCACACACTTCTTATTACACACGTCATTGTCATAGCAACAACAACCCATCATATTCACATACATCATAATAAAAAATCACCAAATAATCATATTCATAAAAAAATAAGGACACTAGAAAACATATGATATGACTCATTTTATTCCAAATAATAATAGTTCATTATGTTAGCTATCCAATGCTTCAAACGACGCGTCAAATGGAGTCCGAAATCTCAAGTTACGACACTTTTAAAATCATGCCTGCTATTGTTCTTCCCCATACAAATTCCAGGAGCTTGTTTTTCTTCCACTTCCTTCGCCTAACGAGACACCCCTCACCTCTGCTTCGCCCAACAAAGCTTGTGTGAGTCCTCTTCTCTCATTCAAAAGTACAGGGGCTCTATTTTTCACCCCTTCTCTTCAAGTATCTCGCCCAATGCAACAAGGGCGAACTTCCTTTGCCCGATGATGCATCTTGCTCGCCCGAAGAGGCAACGCGAACAGGAATACCCCATTGCGATCTTTGCACTGCACCAATCCCATTTTTACACGATTTTTCACATGAACAGTCTCAATTCATCATAACTTCATATAGTTTCATCATACAATTGCAACATATTTTATTACACATCATATGCATGAATTCATAGCAAAATAACATTACAATTTCATCAATTCTCATCAAATCATCATCTTAACATCATCAACCAAAACACGAACATAAACCTACAATTATCTAAACCTTAGATCGATTATAATAACAATGATAAACTCCCCTTACCTTAGATTCTTCCTAGAAATTGATTCCTCTTCGCGTTCTACAAAATCCCTCTGAGTTCCTCCGTTCCCTAGCTCTCTTCATAGCATTCCTCTTATTTTCACGATCGCATAGAATGAGACATTTTTCTTTCTATTCCTTGTTTAACCCTTGGACCCTTTCTATGGTCTTTCCATCTTACCTACACTTACATCATAATTTTACCACATTTCCCTCATAGTCTCTATCTCTTATTATTATTCTATTTAACTAATTAAAATAATTCCAATAAATTATTCTAATTATCCAAATTATCCTGAAAATACTCAATATCATCATAATTCTCACTACCCCATCATACATCACACAAGACATCATATCAAGCATAATGTTCATTACAACATCACATATACTCCACAAATACGTCACAAATACTCATCATACATTAATTAAATAATAAAATAAAAAACCTAATTATTTTGGGGTGTTACAACTCTCCTCCACTTAAAAGAATTTTCACCCTCGAAAATTTCATGGCGGAAACAAAATCGGATAAGTCTCTCTCATATGATCCTCGCGTTCCCAAGTCTAACTTTTACCAGCTGGTCCACCCTACAATACCTTCACTAAGGCGATGTCTTTACCCTACAATTGCTTCATTTCCCGCCCTTCTATCCGCACAGGTGATGCCTTAACAGTCAGGTTATCCCTTACCTGTATATCATCCATTTGGATCACATGCAAAAGATTAGAAATATATCTCCTCAATTGGGACACATGAAACACGTCATGAAGATTAACAAGCAACGACAATAAATTAATTTGATAGGCCACTTCACATATCTTCTTCGATATTTGATATGGACCAATAAATCACGTCGTAAGTTTTCTCGACTTCAAAGCTCTACCAACACAAGTCACTGGAGTAACTCTCAAAAACACATGATCATCCTTTTGGAATTCAAGTTCCTTTCTCCTCTTGTCATGATAACTCTTCTGACGATTCTGAGAAGCTTTCATCATCTCTTGGATTATCTTAATCTTTTCAGTCATCTCCTGCACAATCTCAGGTCCGAGCACAACACTATCGCCTGACTCATACCAACACAATAGAGTTCTACACCTCCTACCATACAATGCTTCATATGGTTCCATCCCAATACTTGTATGAAAACTATTATTGTATGTAAACTCAATCAATAGCAAGTAGCTTTCCCCAACACCTCCTTGTTCCAACACACAAGCCCTTAGCAAATCCTCCAAAGACTGAATAGTCCTCTCTGTCTGACCATCCGTCTGTGGATGATATGTGGAACTCAACCTCAACTTAGTACCGAAAGCATTCTGCAACCCTTCCCAAAATTTAGACGTAAACCTCAGATCCCTATCCGATACCATACTCGAAGGTATCCCATACAATTTCATAATCTCTTCAATATATATCTTAGCTAGTTTCTCTATCGGATGATTGATCTTCATTGGTAATAAATGAGCTGACTTAGTCAACCTATCCACTATCACTCAAACCGAATCATTACCTTTAGCAGTCTTCAGCAAACCCGACATAAAATCCATAGAGACACTGTCCCATTTACACTATGGAATACTCAAAGGTTTCATAAGACCCAAAGGCTTCTTATGTTCAACCTTCGACTTCTAACAAGTCAAACAAGTATAAACAAATTTGGCAACTTCTCTCTTCATACCTAGCCACCAAAACAACTCCTTCAAGTCTTGATACATCTTTGTAGCACTAGGGTGAATACTTAACCCACTTCTATGTCCTTCTTCATGAATACTCTCCTTAAGTTCTGGAACATTCGGAACACAAACTCTATTTCCGAACCTCATCACACTATTCTTACCAAATCAGAACTCACCTTCATTACCTTTTTTAATCAAGGTTAATTGATCAACCAAATCCAAATCGAACTTCTAACCTTCTCAGATTACTTCTATAATACCACTAGTCAGTTTCAACATTCGTAACTTCACAATATTAGGAGTCTCTTCACACACCAAGCTCATATCTCTAAATTGTTCGATCATTTATAACTCTCGAACCATAAGCATCGACATATGTAGCGACTTTTTACTGAATGTGTCTACAACCACATTTGCTTTACCAGGATGGTAACTCAAATCAAAGTCATAATCCTTTAACAATTCAAGTAACCTTATTTGTCTTATATTTAATTCTTTCTGATCAAACAAGTACTTGAGACTCTTATGGTCGCTGAATACTTCAAATTTAGAGCCAAAAAGATAATTTCTCCAAATCCTTAACACAAACACCATAACTGCTAGCTCTAAATCATGCGTAAGATAATTCCTCCAATGAAACTTCAGTTTCCGAGAAGCATAAGAAACAACCTGCCCATTTTTCATTAGCATACAACCAAGCCCCATCTTCGACGCATCACAATACACCACAAAAGACTCACTCGGGTTAGGCAAGACCAATACCAGAGCGGTTGTCAATATCTTCTTCAATTATACAAAACTTTCCTCATATGAAACATCCCATACATAAGCTTGACCCTTTCGAGTCAACTGAGTTAACGACAATGATAACTTAGAAAATCCTTCAATGAACCTTCGATAATAACCTGCCAAAAGAAGAAAACTTATAATCTCAGTCGCAGACTTCAGAGTCTCCCATTACAATACTGCATCAACTTTAGAAGGATCCACAAAAATCCCACCACTAGAAATCACATGGCTAAGGAAACTTACCTCCTTCAACCAAAATTCACACTTTGACAACTTTTCATACAACTTCTTTTCTTTTAACACTTGCAACATGATTCAAAATTTTTTAACTTGTTCTTCTCCTGACTTCGACTAAATCAATATATAAACAATGAATACCACAACAAACTTATTCAGATAAGAATGGAAAGTTTGATTCATATACTCCATGAAAACACCCGGTGCATTAGATACACCAAATGATATCATAGTGTACTCATAATGACCATACCTTTTTCGAAAAGCCGTCTTCGAAATATCATCTGGTTTAACGTAAATTTGATGATAAACCGATCTCAAATCAATCTTGCTAAAAATACAAGCACCTACCAACTAATCCATTAAATCATCAATCCTCGGGATTTGATACTTATTCTTAACAGTCACTTTGTTCAACTGCTTTTAATCCACACACAACCTCATACTTTAGTCTTTCTTCTCCACTAATAACACAGGTGCACCCCACGGGGAAACACTCAGCCAAATGAACTTTTTCTTAAGAAATTCTTCCAATTATTTCTTCAATTCACTCAGCTATGAAGCTGACATCCTATAAGGAGCCACTGACACCGGACTCAGACTTGGCACCTGGGACCAACTCTATAGAAATTTTCACTTCACGTTCCGGAGGAAAATCACTTATGTCATCTGGAAACACTTATGGAAACTCATAGACAACGAGTAATTCCAAACTTAAAACTTCACAATCAACTTGCAATGACGCAAACATTGAAAACATCAAGGCTTCATCTTTTAAAAGTTCCTTCCCTTGCTTAGAAGAAAACAACATCAGTTCTCCATTATCACCAAACTTACGGAACCTCAAAGTCTTATTTTAACAATTTATATGAACATAGTTGAACTCCAACCAGTTCATCCCAAGAATAACATCAATTTGGTGTAAGGGTAGACACACCAAATCCATCACAAAATTCTTACTATAAATGGTCAAAGGACATCTTGAACAAACAATAGTAGTAGTAAAAGAACCACTAGCAGGAGTATCTATTACCATTCTATCATTCATATCAGAAAACTTCAATCCCAACATGTTAGCACATTCACGTGAAATAAACGAATGAGTAGCACCAGTATCAATAACAACAACTAAACCGACATTGTTAATAGAACAAGCACCTCAAATCATGTTGTCCTTCTTAGCATCTTCTGATCCAATCAAAGCAAATAACCTACCATTGGTTTGGGAAACAACTTCCCTTCTTGGCTTATGGAACTGGGTATTGATATGAATCTTCTCTCCATAATTAAAACAAGTCGGACCATCATCCTTGCATTCAAGAGCATGATGACCCGTCTTACCACATTTGTAACATCTCAGAACCTTATTCTCAGATTCATTAGAATGATGACCTTGTTGGCCACACCTGTAACACTTGACAGGAGTGGGAGCTCCTCCCCAACTTGTCTTCTTCCCATTAGAAACCTTCTGTTTCCCTTTATCAGCCGGAGCATCAAAAGGCTTCCTACGTTCATGATACAATTTTCATCTCTTCTCATTCAGACTCTTATAGTGAGTCGAATGAGCTTTGATATCCTCTTCATAGATTCTACAAATATTCACCAACTCTGGAAACCTACGGATCTGCTGGTATCCAATTTCCCGTTTGATTTCTGAATGCAAACCATTCTCAAACTTGATACACTTCTAGAATTCAGTAGTTGCTTCACTGTAATATGAATAATACTTTTCCAGTTTCACAAACCTTGAAGCATACTCAGTCACCGATAAATTCCATTGTTTCAGCTCAAGGAATTCTATCTCTTTCTTCCCACACACATCTTTGGGAAAATACTTCCTTAGAAACTCTCTATTGAACACAACCCAAGTAACAACTTCGCCCACCACTACCAATCTCTGGCGGGTGCCAACTCACCTGTCATCGGCTTCTTCTGCAATGTACTAAATCACACCTCCTGTGCCTCTGAGCAATCCATGACTCGAAAGGTCATTTTAATCTCCTTAAGCAAAGTTTGCGCTCCACCAGGATCGTACTAACCCTTGAAAGTAGGCGGATGGTTCCTCTGAAACATCTCCAAGACACGAGACCCATCATTTGCTCTAGCATTAGACTGGTGTTGCACATACTTAGTCATGGCTTGCAAAGAAGCAATAATCTCAACATCGTTTCTTCCAACCATTCTACACACGAAAAACTAATCGTCAAAAAACAACGCATCAACAATGTACTTACACTAATCGACCGACAGGAGATGCACATCATAAGAAAATATGGTCGGACGGACCGAACTGCTTTGTTAACACTAATGTAACACCCTTCTAAATCCCAAGGAATATTCACAAATAGTTCAATAAATAAATCAGATTGAGTGCACCAAAAGAGCGTCACATGCTTCATAAAATGTCATACAAATATATCCTGCTCTGTAACACGGGTTTTCAAAAATTAAAACAATTATCTCTTGGAAAGTATCATCAAGAATTTCAACACATCATAGCGAAATTGTTGTCTCAAAACACCTTTATGAAAAACTTCAAATAAAATACTATCATACTTCATAACTCATGAGTCAAACTCAAAACATCTTAAAAACTAAATAAAACATCATAATGTATCAAGTCACAAATAACTCATTGTTTTGTTTAAACGTTCTCAACCCCGACGTTACATATCAGAGCAAGACCTTATAAAAATCAATGGAAATAAATGACACACTCCTAAGTTAATCCTCTAAGCTTCAATGCACTAATCCCGAACACCTACAAGTTACCCACGTATAGTGGCAACATTTCCAAACATAAAAGGTGAGTGTAATACGGTGGGAAAACTGACTATTTTTGTGTTTTATCGCAAATGTTGTGGATAGCAAGAATCGCCACCGACTTTTATTTTATCCAATAAAGGAAAGGGTGAAAAGAACAGGAAATACCTTTGAGATTTTTCTGAGTTCGGGGGGTAGGTTATGAAAAGGGAAGGTGTTAGCACCCTTTTCATCCGTAGTTATCTACGAGCTCTTAATCGCTAGCTCACTTTATTTTGAAAATGCTTTGTGTTCGTGTGTTTGAAAATATTTTGAAAAATGCCTAAGTGCGGCCACTTTGTAATGATTCTTGTAGCAGTTAAGAATGCATACAAAGTGTTTGTTTTTGAAAATATTTTAGAAGAAGTGTTTTGTGTAAAAGATGTTTTATTTTTTTGATCAAGCGATTACGAGCGATCTACCTACTCAAAAGTCTTTCTTGTTATTTTACTCATCCTTTAGATAGTGCTATCCTACCATTAGTTAGTAGGAAGCCCCATCGTTGGATGTGAAGGGACAAGCGTGGGTCATCGTATAGTCATAAAGGCAACTCATAGGGGAGCTTTAGCAATTTTATCGTAATGGACTAAGATTGTTTAGTAAAGGCAGCATCGAAGGGTCATCGAGGGACTACGATCTTTTAATCGAGTGTCTTTGCTAAAGCGTCCCCACGTTCGAGGGAAATGACTGTTTTCAGAGGCAACAAGTGAGGTTACCCTAGAGGTGTGTGTGTGTGAAGAGTGATTCATGTTCAGTTATTTAGTCTTACAATTATGGTTTTCTACGTTTGTTTTTAATCTTGTCATACAGTCCTAGTTACTATACAATAATATAGCAATAATGAAAAGCAGTAAAGCACGGGAAATAAAATTCTATGCTATGACAAGGCTTTGGGAATGGAGGTATAAATGATAAAATCGGGGGAAAAGTACACCATAAATAAACGATTACAAACCATTACCAGATACATAATGATAAAAAATAATGAAACATGCGACAATAATAAAATACGCGAAATTGTTAAAAGGAAAAGAAAATATAAAATTGTTTCGTGATTATTTGATGAAAAAAGTTTGACAAATATCCTAAAAAACCTAATTTGATTTTAATTTATTAAAAAAAGTTTAGTTAATTAAATTAGACAAAAAGCCTAAAATCTAAGTTGATTTTAATTTAATTAAGAAAACCTAAAAATTAAATTAGGGATGATTAAATTAAAAACCTAAAATTAAATTAGGGTTTGTTAAGAAAAATCAAAGGTTTGAAAATAATGTTAGGTTTTACGGAAAAGATAAAGAATTATAAAAAAACCAAGATTGGTAGGGATTCATGTTGAACCCACGCCCGCAATACTTTCCATCAGCATAATCACCACTAGGGCAAGCGTGGCTTGGTGATGGATAACAGGTTCAACATGTTATGTAATTAACCTGCAAAATACGGAAACATTAAAAAAATAAGTGGCAAAGGCAGGATCGAACCCATGCCTTTTGACACAAGTGACTTTAACACACACGCTTCTATTGCTGGGGTGGTTGTACCTCCATTAATTTAAATGATACAGATAGAATAAATATAAAACATGAATGCATTGATCGGAGAGACGACCGATCCCTAGCTCCGGTCATCTTCTCCGGTGAGAAGGTTTTTATTCCTGCAAAGAAAACGCCCGTTAGAGATCTAGGGGGACCATACTCCCCTAAATAATACACTATGAATCCATTGGAGGCCTTAGTTTGGGCTGAATCATCTTGTATAATGAGGTATATACAAAATACTTCAAATCGGTGCAAGAATGGTGTGATACGGTGGGAGAACTGACTATGGTTTTGCGTTTGTTTTCGCAAATGTTTCGGTTGAGCAAGAGTCGCCACTGACTTTTTATTTTATCCTAAGGAAAGGTTTAAAAAGCACAGCAAAAACCTTTGAGATTTTTCTTGGGTTCGGGGAGTAGATTATAGAAAGGGAAGGTATTAGCACCCTTTCTATCCATGGTTATCCATGGGCTCTTAGGTACTTGCTTAGATCAACTTGCCTTGGTTTTCAATTGTTTGAAATGGTGCTTTGTGTGTGGCTTTTGAAAAAATGTTTTGAAAAAGATGCCTTGTCTAGGCTACCCTTGTAACAATTCTTTACTCGAATGTTTTACAAAAGGTGTTTGTCTTTTTGAAAAGATGTTTCAAGGTTTTTTGAAAGTTTGTTTTGAAAGTGTTTGTGAAGTGTGGTTTGAAAAATAGGCAAGTGTTTTTTGATTTGCAAGTTGACAAGTACTTAAGAGCTATCTACCCTAAAGTTCTCAAAGATTTATGTTATGTTTTAACCCTTTTAACAATTTTGTTCCACCATTGTATTTAGTGGATAATCTTGTGTTAGGATGTGAAAGGGACGGGCGTGGGTCATCGTTTAGACCATAATTGCAATAGTGCTAAGTATCTTTGAGCAATTTTTTCTTTGAAAGGGACTTGATCATTTTAGGCAACTTTTCGAAAGCGTCATCGAGGGACTATGATCATTTGAATTGTTTGTTTTTGTTTTGCCCAAAGAGACCTAACATGCAATATGGCCCATTTATTGAAGGCAACAAGTGGAATAACCTAGGGGTGCAAGTGTGATATGTGTTGTCCATATTCATGCTTGTTTATCTTGAAATTAGGTCAAACTATTTTTGTCGTTTTTATTTGCATACAAACCCTAATTCTAACATGGTATATTTAGAAAACGTTAAAGTGCGAAAAGTAAAATTCCTACACTATTACAACACAATATGGGAAGGGGGGTACAAATGTTCAAATGGGGGATATTGACAAGGAATTTAAACCTAGCTATTACATCAATATTGAATTATTTACAAGGTAATTAATTTGCACAAATTAAATAGAAATAAAATAAATATGCAAGATGCAAAAAAAAGGTTTTTATATGTATGGAAAAAAATATCTTTTATGTCAAATAAACAAAAATGAATAAAATAAAAAAAAGTAATATTTTTGGAGTTTTTGTGTTTTAAGGGTAAAACCCTAATTTTATTAAGTAAATATATATATTATTTAATTTATACAAGTATTTATTTATTATATACAAAAAATAAAATAAAATGAAGTATATTTATAAAAAGTATTTTTTTGAGGTCAAATATTAATAAAAGAAAAATGCATGTATTTTTGTATTTTAACCTAAATATACTAATACATATATAAATATCTTTATTATTTACTAAATAAATAAAATAATAATATTTAATATTTATAAAAAAATATTTTTTGATACAAAATATTTTCAAAAGAGAAGATGAAATAAAAATCAGAAATATAATATATTTGCATTATTTTTCTAGTTTTTCTAAATAATAGTATATATATATATATTATTTATGTACAAATGGTTCATATAAACAAATAAATGCCTAAAAATATAAAAATGGTGTAAAAAATGTTTTTTATGTTTTTAATATTATTAGGAAAAATAAATAAGTCAAAATAAAAAAAGAAAAGTCAAAAAATCATTAAAACAAACAAAATGGGCTCAGGGGGTATGAAAGAAAAAATAGGGTGTGAAGAGAAATGACACAACAGGCCCAGCCCATGAAGACCTTTCTTCAACCTTCAGACAACTTCTTGTTCAAAACACGCGCCTGTACTCAAGTTCAAACATCTGGATTCCTTGACTTTTTGCACAAACTTTCAACATAAGAAATGTTAATCATCAAGCCACGATTCTAAATATGTAAAGAACTCATCCTAACTCTAAAAAATGAGAGAGAATTTTATCATTCCCAAATCCTAACCTAACTTTTTATCAACATTCAGACCTTAAATTCTCATAGCTCAGGAAAAATAAATGAAAAGTAAAAGTATGTACAGATTCAGGGGCATGAGTAGAACACTTCTTATTCACAAACCTAGAGCTAACAATGCCTACATTAAGAGTTAGAAGTTCAAGAAGATACCTGTTCAATTGAAGTTGTATCTGGCAATGGGGGAGCTTTCAGGGCAAGATGATGATCTGTATAGCTTGCCTGAAGTGTAGTGATGCTATTCCAATGCTTACTTTGCTTTGAAACACCTTGAATCGAGCTATGGACCTTCAACTGCAAAACAAGAAAGTGAAAATGGTGGAACTGATTAGAGGAGTTACAAGTCGTGTTTTATGTTTGGATTAGCTTCAGGGGATGTTGTAGGATGTATTTGATGTGGTTTTAGCAAGAGTGTATGAAAGGGATGAGAGTTGGAACTCAAACTGCAGCAAGCCCTGTTTTTGTGAAGTTCAATGGTGATTTTGAGTTTGTGGAGGTATTGGAGGTGAAAGGCTCGTGTTCTAGCTCAATCAGGATGTCTTGAATGTGTACAAAATATTTGCTTAAGGGTTCTCTTGCTTAGATCAAAGTTTTGTAGTGTTATGCTCTATTTCTTCACATTTAAGCAAGCAAAGGCCAAGTTGGTGTTTAGACAGGTAGAGGCCCCCATAACATACTGCAAACCTTGACATTGATCAGTGTGATTAGTCCCTAAACTTGTGCCAAGGGGATTTGATCTGTACTTCTTGGATTTTCATTTTGACATAAAGCTTACTTTTGCAAAAATGGTTAAAGTGCTTTATCTATTTTGGGATTAATCCATCATGCAATGCTTGAACACATAAAACATGGTCTTGGCACAATGAGTTTGCATTAAATTTATGAGTGTTGAATGGTTTAGAAGCCTGTAATCAAGTTGCATGCTGATTTGAGAAATTTACACAAGTTATGAACATGGAAATTGGCCAATTCAAAAGTGAGTTTTTGCCATATTGCAAAATTCGATTCTCTCAAGTCATGAGGTTGTTTGATGAGTTCTTGGACATTTTGGAAATCTTGGAATGTGTAATACAATCCATCTTTGAAGTGCAAATTGAAATTCCAATTGGAAGTATATGGAAAAAGGTCTTGAAGTTAGGTAAAAACCTTGCCTAAAATAGGTCAAATTTTCACTAAGTTAAGAATGGTTTAGTACCCTTGTTCCAAAAATTGTAACTTGAGATACAAGCTTCTTTTGGGAAAACTTTGTGAATCAAAGTTGTAGATTATGCAATAGGCTACAACTTTCATGTTTTGACTTTTTCTTGAATCCAAATGAATCTTGGTGAGAAAGTGGGGCAAAGTTAGGAAAAAATTAGGGTTTTTCATAACTTAGAAAAATTCTAAGTTATGAAAAATTCTCATTTCAAACCCTAATTTGCAATTTTTGATTTCTTGGTGAACAAGTTTCATGATTTGGCATGTTTTGATGAAAAATGAATCTTGACTCTTGATTTTGACCAAAAAGTCAAAGTTTGACTTTTCAGTATACAGTCAAAATTGATCAATTGACTGGGAAATTCAACTGTCAATCTTGTACATTTGGGATCTTTTGAACTTGTTGAGCATGTCAAGACAATTCCATGGGGTCCTTGAGTCCATATGTGAGCTTGGTTTGCCATTGGCTAGGTCAAACATTCAACAATTGCCTTTGTGCAGTCAAAACCCTAAAAATGACCATTTTGCCCTTTTGGTGATCTGATCAAATTTCTTGTGGAATTGTGATCCAAAATTGATAAAATGGTCCATGTGAGTTCATAATGTTGATGTGGGTCAAAAATCATGAGGTTTGATTGTCAATTGACCACAATTGACTTTTTCCCCAATACAACTAATTTCTAGGTCAACTGTCCAATTGACTGGGCAAAGATTGGAATCAAGGCTTGAAACTTGGTATGGGTAAACTTGGGAGTCCAATATGAAGCATGAAAGTCATCTTAGGCAATTTTGGTCAAAACATCTTTGTGCAAACACAAACCCTAATTTGGGTCAACAGTGCAAGGAGAAGTCTTGAGCAGATGAAACCCTAACTGGATCTTGATCTCCAAGGGCTTTGTGATGAGAAATCAATGAGAAATGGGAGGGCAAATTTTGGGGTACAACAGTTGCCCCTGTTCAATCTTCTTGAATCCGAAGAGTTAGAGTGGAAAGTTTTCCTTTCGTGACTCGAGGGTAAAAGGAGATTGGACACTAGAGTGCCCGGAAATTTGCACTTGTCAAAGCAATGGATGCGGGAATGGGCTTAGAGATGCCATTTGGAGATGGGCTTAACGATGCCATCTGGAAGAGTGACAGAAACTTGTCGGGGATGGGCTTAAAGATGCCATCTGGGAATGAGTATCAAGAAGGTGTCCATACTTTGGACCATCTCTGAACTGGGGGTCTGAATAAGCAATAGATTGACATCCGTTGTTGGGAGGAATCCATAAACTGTTTTCAGAAGTCTTGAGACGAAACTGAACAAGCGATAGGTTAACATCCGTTACTGGAGAACCCGTGAACTGTTTTCAGAAGTCTTGAAGTTGAATAAACAATAGAGCAGCATCCGTTGTTGGGAAGCGTCCGTAAACTGTTTTCAAAAGTTGCATCTGAACAAGCGATAGATTAACATCCGTTGTTGGGAAGAATCCATAAACTGTTTTCAGAAGTCTTGAGAAGAAACTGAACAAGCGATAGGTTAACATCCGTTACTTGGAGAACCCGTGAACTGTTTTCAGAAATCTTGAAGTTGAATAAGCAATAGAGCAGCATCCGTTGTTGGGAAGCGTCCGTAAACTGTTTTCAAAAGGTTGCATCTGAACAAGTTGATAGATTAACATCCGTTGTTGGGAAGAATCCATAAACTGTTTTCAGAAGGTTGCATCTGAACAAGTTGATAGATTAACATCCGTTGTTGGGAAGAATCCATAAACTGTTTTCAGAATTCTTGGGAAGAATCTGAACAAGTGATAGGTTAACATCCGTTACTTGGAGAACCTGTGAACTATTTTCAGAAATCTTGAAATTTGAGGAGGAACCGGTGTAGGATTTCCTGATGATGAGCTCGTGTAAAACTGCAGCCGGATGAATCTGGAATAAGCATCAGAACATTGCCATGTCTGGGTCATATCTGAACTACTCCTGGAAAGAATCTCGGAAGATAATGATTTTTGTCTGTCGACTGATCTTACCTGCAAAGGCAAAGAGTTAGTTATATGCAATGTCATGATGCATGATACAATGTATGTTATATGATATGAATGTAAATGGATGCGCATGTAAGCTGGAGAGCTGTCTTGCAAAGGATAGATGAATCCGAGATGGCTGAAGATAAGAGCATCTTGACTGCTGTCGGGAAGAATAATTCCTGGTGATTGCTGGAGAATAAGGAGCTTGGGTTGTATACCAATCTTCTGGGGAATTCCTGTCTTGAGGAGATCTTCACTGGAGAATACAATGAGGAACTGAAAACTGAAAGTCTTCAGATTTTCTTGGGGAATGCCAGACCTTCAATCGTCGAGGGGCCTTGGAACCACTTGCGGGGACTTGGAATTTCCTTGGTGACTTGCAGGGTAAGAGAATCTCTGATGATGTCTACTGGGGATTTTAGAACCTGGTAGACCCATGCTGGGGAAGTATGATTGATAATCTCTAGTCTAGTGAGAAGCATTTCTGTGGGGAAAAGGTTCACTAGTCTGGCTTCGCTGGGGATTTGATAGTTTGAAGTTTTAGCTCTGTTGAGGATACTGAAACTTAAACTCTGAGGGGAATTGAGTTCCGGAGGATTCTCTGGCTGGGGATAACAAAGATAAACTCTTTTGGGGGTAAGTCATGTTGGGGAACTCTGATGAACTCCGCTGGGGATAGGAAGAGAATTGTCGAGTGCAATCTTTCGTGGCAATAAGCTGAGGATAACCCAGTTATAAGCCCTTGTGAGAAATAACTTTGAATAAATCTCGGGAGAGACGTCCGTAATCTGCAGGGGATAAGCTTCCAGAATCTACTGGGGATAAGCTTCAAGACTTGCTGGGGATATGGATTCCAAATCTCCTGGGGGTTTCCTTTGAAAGGGTATCAAGACATCTAACTGCACCTTCAATCTATCAGTAATCCACTTTCCTGATTCATAAGGAAATGATTATGTTCAAATGCATATGCCTATTTAACAAAACATTGGACGTTTCTCAAAATAAAACAAATAGTGCAAGAGAAAAGAAGAAGGAAATGACACAAATTTCTGGGAAAAGTATTTGTATTGACTTTCTATGAGTATATTTATACAAAGGGGACAATCATCCTAGTAAGAGGATTTTGTCGTAAATATTGAAAGATTTATACAAAATAAAGATGGCTATGTGAAATAATTCCATGGGATTCCATTCCGCTATAGCCTTCACAACTCTGAATCTCTGTCCATTCAATGGTTCGTTTGCCGATGACTGGATTGATCAGAAGCCTGGAACTGGTTGATGAAGAGATTGTCTTTGAAGTGATCCGACGAGACATAGTCATACGCTTTAATTCCCTAACTTTTGCCTGAACCGCCCTTTCGGGTTTTCGATCCACCGGGAAACCCCTTTTTGCCCAAGCCGCCCTTTCGGGTTTTCAACTTGCCGGGTGTACATATTTTTTTTATTTTTATCCCTAATTTTTGCCTGAACCGCCCTTTCAGGTTTTTGGTTCACCGGGATGCCCATTTTTGCCCAAGCCGCCCTTTCGGGTTTTCGACTTGTCGGGTTATTTTATGCGTAGTATCTTTTGACTATGTCTGCGTTCGCAGGGTGCGGAAAATCGTCGTCGTCCATGGTGGTTAGAATCATCGCACCACCAGAAAATATGCTCTTGATCACAAATGGTCCTTCATATGTAGGAGTCCATTTGCCCCTGGGATCACTTTGCGGCAAGATGATCCGCTTGATTACGAGATCTCCGACTTGATACACTTGACGTCTGACTTTCTTATTGAAGGTCTTGATCATCCGTTTTTGATACGTCTGACCATGGCATATAGCAGCGAGTCGCTTTTCGTCGATCAAATTGAGTTGATCAAGTCGGGTCTGCATCCAATCATCTTCATTCAAACCTGTGTCCTTCATAATCCTTAGAGAAGGAATCTGAACTTCCATAGGCAGGACAGCTTCCATGCCATATACCAACAAAAATGGGGTTGCCCCAGTTGAAGTACGTGCCGTCGTACGGTATCCATGTAGAGCAAACGGTAACATCTCATGCCAGTATTTGTAAGTGACTGTCATTTTCTGAATGATCTTCTTAATGTTTTTGTTCGCAGCTTCAACATCACCGTTCATCTTCGGCCGATAGGGAGATGAATTGTGATGATAAATCTTGAACTGTTCGCACAATGCGGTGATCATCGTGTTATTCAGATTTGTACCGTTGTCTGTGATGATCCTGTCTGGAACACCATATCGACATATGAGATTTTGCTTGATGAAGCAGGCAACCACATTTTTAGTGACAGAGGCGAAGGAAGCTTCTTCGACCCATTTAGTGAAATAGTCAATGGCAACTAGGATGAAGCGATGTCCGTTGGAAGCCGTGGGCTTGATCTCTCCAATCATGTCAATGCCCCACATTGCAAATGGCCAAGGAGCAGTCAGAACGTTGAGAGGAACCTGAGGGATATGAACTTTGTCAGCGTAGACTTGACATTTGTGGCAAGTACGAGAATGTTGATGGCAGTCAGCTTCCATGGTAGACCAGTAATAGCCTGCCCTTAGGATCTTCTTAGCCATTGTATGCCCGCTCAAGTGAGTGCCAAATGTGCCGCTATGTATATCAGTCATGATCAACTCTGCTTCAGCTTTGTCTACGCATCGGAGTAATACACAATCGTGGCTTCGTTTGTAAAGGATGCCGTTGCTCAGGAAGAACTTAGCAGCAAATTTCCTTAAGAACTTCTTGTCGTTTACGGAAGCTCCTTCGGGATAATCTCTAGTCTCGAGATACCTTTTGATTTCATGGAACCAGGGTTGTTCCACTACTTCTTCGGTATTAATCTCATGACAATGTGCTGGTTCATCCATTCGCTTGATGGTGATTTGGGGAGCCTCGTTATCCCAGTTGAGTTTAAACATGGAAGACATTGTAGCTAGAGCATCTGCTAGCTGATTCTCTTCTCGCGGGAAATGCTCGAAGGTAATTTGCTCGAAATGAGGCAACAATGTCAAGACATGTTCCTTGTATGGGATAAGATTAGGATGCTTGGTATCCCACTCTCCTTTGATTTGACTGATAACCAAAGCCGAGTCCCCAAATACGATCAAAGATTTGATCCCCAAGTCTATAGCATCCTTGAGACCAAAGATGCAAGCTTCATATTCAGCCATGTTGTTTGTGCAGCTGAAGCAAAGTCGGGCCGTGAAAGGTGTGTGACAACCTTCCGGGGAAATGAGTACCGCACCGACACCGTTTCCAAGTGCATTTGAAGCACCATCAAAGTACAGGGTCCATCGGGATCCCTTTTCGGGTCCGTCATACGGTCCGTTACCTTCAATGTTGTCCAAATTCATGATGTCCTCATCCGGGAAGTCAAATCTCATGGGTTGATAATCTTCGATAGCTTGATGAGCCAGATGGTCAGCTAGTACACTCCCTTTTATAGCTTTTTGGGTGGTGTACTGGATGTCATACTCAGTTAGGATCATTTGCCATCTAGCTATTCTTCCAGATAAAGCGGGCTTTTCGAAGATATACTTGATAGGATCCATTTTGGAAATCAACAAGGTAGTATGAGTCAACATATACTGCCTTAGTCGGCGAGCAGCCCATACCAAAGCGCAGCAAGTTTTCTCGAGCAGTGAATAGCGAGTCTCACAGTCGGTAAACTTTTTGCTAAGGTAATAAATAGCATGCTCTTTTCGACCAGACTCGTCATGCTGGCCCAAAACACACCCCATTGAGTTATCCAAGACGGTCAGATACATGATCAATGGTCTTCCTTCGACGGGTGGCATCAGAATAGGAGGTTCTAGCAAATACTCCTTGATCTTATCAAAAGCAGCTTGGCAATCGTCGTTCCATTCGACTACCTGATCTTTCTTCAAAAGTTTGAAAATTGGCTCACAGGTAGAAGTCAGATGAGAGATGAATCTGGCAATATAGTTCAAGCGTCCCAAGAACCCTCTAACCTCTTTTTTAGTACGGGGAGCAGGCATCTCTTGTATTGCTTTCACTTTTGCTGGATCGACTTTAATGCCTTTGTTGCTTACAATGAATTCTAGAAGTTTACCAGACCTTACTCCAAAAGTGCATTTACTTGGATTCAGCCGGAGTTTGTATTCTTTCAACCTGGCAAACAGCTTTTCCAGATGTTCAAGGTGCTCTTCCTCTGTTTGTGACCGAGCTATCATATCGTCTACGTAAACTTCAATCTCATGATGTATCATATCATGAAACAAAGCTACCATGGCGCGTTGATAAGTTGCCCCAGCGTTCTTCAGCCCGAACGGCATCACCTTGTAACAGAAAGTGCCCCATTGTGTGACAAAAGTTGTTTTCTCCATATCCTCGGGGGCCATCTTGATTTGATTGTAGCCCGAGAACCCATCCATGAAGGAAAACACTTTGTGCTGAGCTGTATTGTCGATCAAAATGTCAATGTGTGGAAGCGGAAAGTCATCTTTGGGGCTGGCCCTATTCAAATCCCGGTAGTCCACACACATTCTGACTTTGCCATCCTTCTTGGGTACTGGCACGATGTTAGCGACCCATTGAGGATAGGACGTAACAGCCAGAAAACCAGCGTCGAATTGCTTCATTACTTCTGCTTTGATCTTTTCAGACATGTCAGGCCTCATTCGGCGGACCTTTTGCTTGATCGGTGGACAATCCTCTCTTGTGGGGAGACGGTGAACCACGATGTCTGTATCTAAACCCGGCATGTCTTCATAAGACCAAGCGAATATTTCAACATACTCATTCAACAATTGTATCAGGCGTTCCTTGACACTCGGTTCCAGATTGGCACCCACTTGCACCTCTTTCCGGTCTTCCTCGGTCCCTAAGTTGACAGTTTCCAGTGACTCTTCGTGCGGTAAGATGGCCCTTTCCTCTTACTGTAGAAGTCTGGCTAGTTCCCCTGGCACTTCACAACCTTCGTCATCTTCATACTCGGCTTGATTGACCAGATCTTCAGAGTTACTAAAGGATATAGCAGAATAGTCACCCGTGGAATCCGGAGTGGATGGGTACCTGCATTTGTGAGTGTGGGTGTGTGTAAGGGATAGCCATCCTTAAACAAAAAAAGCAAAAGGAAAGAAAATGAACACAAGCAGTTTATCAGATGAAAAACGTCCAATGAATCATTAAACATGGCATATGGATATGAAAAATAATCAAAACCCTTACAAATGGACCTACACCCGGGCAAGGCATGAGGTGAAAAAGATAGTGTACGGATTGTTCAGAAACAAATATTACAGACCAAATAGGAAATGTTTGACAGATAAATTACTGATGAATAAAAGTGATGGGGACAAAGTCTTTTGCCTCCCAGTTGCACAATCCTCTTGTGACAGTTGGGTAAATCCACTCTTTGATGTTGCTCTCTTTGTCTTTGTCCTCCAAAGCGTTGATTCCATAGGGAGAAATTTTGACCGGCGCTCTTTCAATCTTCGAACGGCGCATAGCTTTCTGGCCCGCGGTAGTGAACCCTAATCCAAATTTGTCTGTCTTATGTGGAATATCAGGCAACCTCCCCCATGCTGAATTCTTCCCCTCCTTTATTGCGGCCTTTGCGTCCTCCAGAGATGCCATCCTGGCCATCTGCCTCGGTGCCTCAGCTGCCAACTTTGCTACTGCTATTTTCAGGAAGGACTTCTTCGAAATGCTGGAAAGGCGTCTCAATGAACTCCCCTTCTACCTCCACATACCGGAAAGAGTTCAAGTGGCTGATCATGTACTCCTCTTCACCATGGACGGTAATGATCTTTCCCTTGACAGGATACTTCAACATCTGATGTAAGGAGGACGTGACTGCCCCAGCATGGTGTATCCAAGGCCTACCCAACAAGCAAGAGTACGACGGACGGATATCCATCACATAGAAAGTAGATTTAAACACCTCAGTGCCTATCTTGATGGGAATTTCAACCTCCCCATGGACCATTCTCTTCGAACCATCAAAAGCCCTGACAACAATATCACTCGGTTTCAACTCCAACCCTTCACAATCTAGTCGGTCCAAGGCCTTCTTAGGCAGTACATTCAGCGACGAACCAGTGTCGACCAAGACATGTGCGAGAGTAGTTCCTCGACACTCGACTGAAATGTGCAAAGCATCATTGTGGTTTCTACCTTTAGGAGTTAGGTCGACATCAGAAAAACCTAATCCATTGTCCGCAGTAAGGCTAGCCACGCAATTTTGAAATTGATCTGCAGAGGTTTCCTGGGGCACATGGGCTGCCTTCAGAAATTTGATCAAAGCTTTAGCGTGCGCTTCTGAGCAAAGTAGTAGTGCCAGCATGGAGATCTTTGAGGGGGTTTTCCCCAGCTGTTCTACCACATCGTAATCACTCCTTTTGATTATCCTCAAGATCTCATCCATTTCCTTCTTGGAGGTCTCCGGGATGACCAAGGGTTGAGCCCTCGTCCTGACGAGCTCATCTTGGATTCCCTTACCTTTGTCAGCAGTGGTAGGAGGGACAGTACTAGGAACAACAACATCTTCAATCAAAGGGGTTCTAGCAGAGAGTTTTATTGGTGCAGGGATGACCTTGTCAGCAGATGAGGGTCCAAAGATTTCTCTTGGAGGGGCAATCTCTGGAGAAAATATTCTCCCGCTCCGGGTGATTTTGCTCGTGCCTGCAATGTTTCCAATGCTGGCTTCTTCATCATCCGAACTTTCTTCAGTTATTTCGATTTGTTTAATACCATGGTAGTAGACGTCGCCGCCGTAGTTCCATGGTATTGACTTCTCAGAAACATAGGGGAGAGGCCCTGACATTGTTATCTTCAAAGGAACAGATTTTGTAGCTGGTGTAATCTTAACAGGCTTTTTGACGGCCTTGGAAAGATTGGCATGAATGGTTATGATTGAGACATCTTCAGTATGGGTTGGAACAGCAGAAACTTTTTCAAACAAAATTTGTCGACTATCCATAAGGCCTTGGATGCCTTTCTTCAGTATCGGACAATCAAACGGCAGAGAGTAACAATAATAGCAGTCTTCTTTATATCCCGGGAAGATCCCGGCCCTTAACAGATTCAATTTGATGGTTAACAATGGAGTTATCAGATTATTGACATCAGCAACATACAAATCTTCTTCAATGGCATTGACATTTCGGCCGTGCTTCGGCATTGGAGCAAATATCACATTAGGTTTCTCCGGAGCGTCGAACTCCACCTCCTTCGCCTCTATCAGGTCTTGGATTTTATGCTTGAGTTCCCAACAATCATTGGTGTCGTGCCTGACACTGTCAGAATGGTAGGCGCATTTAGCATTAGGATGATAATGCGGAGAGGACGTATTCACATTCTTTGGTTCCTCTTTGATAGTGGCGAGATTCAACTTCAACAGATGGGGAAGCACTTGCGCTGGCGTCATATTAATGCGGGTGAACTGTCGTTGTGGCCGTTCCACCCGTTGTTGATTTGGTCTGGACTGGTTATAGCGAGGCTGCTCACTTGAAGGATTTTGAATCATTACGGCCCCCACGGTCGGCCGGCGCTCAATCTTCCCTGCTCTTCTTTGGGAGTATACAACAGCCGTTTCCTTCTTAAAAGGCTTTTTCTCAACACTTGCAGCAACACTCTTCTGAATTTTTCCTGACTTGATGCCAGCTTCTATTCTTTCGCCTGTTAAGATCAAATCGGTAAACCCCGCGGAAGAGTTACCAATCAGATGATTGAAAAATGGCCCAGATAGGGTCCCTAGAAACATATCAACAAGTTCACGGTCGGTTAAAGGAGGCTGCACCCTGCCAGCCAAATCCCTCCATTTTTGTGCATATTCTTTGAATCCTTCGCATTTTCCTAATGACATATCCTGAAGTTGGGTACGAGTAGGAGCAAGGTCAGAATTATACTGATATTGTTTGTAGAAGGCGGTGGCCAAATCTTCCCAATTTCAGACGCTGGTTCCCTCTAGCTGATAAAACCACTCCAATTGAGCCCCAGAAAGGCTGTCTTGAAAGAAATGTATCCACAGGTTCTTATCTGCCGTATAAGGTTGAATCTTTCTCACGTAGGACCTGAGATGCATTTTTGGACAGGACAGCCCGTCATACCTCACAAAAACTGGCACTTTGAATTTTGGGGGAATCACAATCCCGGCAACCAAACCCAAGTCTTCAAAATCCAAACCCGGTACTCTTTGTAGCTCCATGGCGGCCAACCTGTCTTCTAAACCTTTGTATTTATCATCAGCTGGAGGGTATTGTTGATCAGAATAATCTTCATCCTCTTCGACCTCTTCTTCTTCCACATCGAACTCGGAAGGTACCGCAGCCCCACCTCCTTTGCTGGTTCCTTCATCAGAAGTAGGAGGAAATTCAAGCACTCTCCTGGCCTCTCCGTCAAATCTTCTCCCTAGAGTAGCCACTCCGAGTCTCTTTTTCTTCTTTTTCACTGGGTCTTTATTCCCCAGCAAGGTGTTGAGATCCTCCTGTCCTTTAGCCAAGGTTGTCAGGAGTTGTTGGAACTGTGCATTTTGAGCTTGTAGGTCTTTGACTGTTTGCTCGAGATCCATCCTACTGAAATAAACAACAGACAGATAAGGAAACCTGGATTGAGACCTGCTTATGCACATGATGAATGGTATGCTTATGTATGCAATGCATTCAAGGATTTAGAACATTCAAAATTGTTGCAGACAAAGAAGAACGCACGTCATATTAATAAGAAGAAATTTATTAGTACATAAATGCCCATGGGCCAAATATTACAAAAACAACTCCTCAAGGTAAAAAGACATTGTGCATCCTTTTTGGTGCGATGTAGGTGTTGAGGGCCTCTTGCTCATGGAGTCGGCGGGTAAGCTCTAGAACCTTCTTCTCACTGGCGTAGAAGCTGGCTTCAAAAGTGTTCTGTTCCTCCTTGAGCTGAATCCAACTTTTCTGCATTTCCTCCCACGATGTAGGCATATCAGGATGTAGGATGGTGTAGGGAACCTCTCCTTCCTTGACGGGCTCTTTAATCACAGGGAGTACATGAGGATAAGGCATCATTATACTTTGGGCTCGGGCTCGTACCCACTTGAGATAAGGCTCAAGAGGGATGGAGTTCTTGTGTCCCAGAGTCTTGCTATCAACCTTGTTGGGCCTCCCCCAAGCTCTGATGAATCTTTGGGGAAGTCCTTGCGCATCGTTGTCGAAGTCAAAAACTAGGTCAGGAATCAACATGCCATGCGGGCCATCCCTCCGTGCATATCCAAATTGCCTCAAAGCTAGGCAAGGGTTGTAGGTGATACCTCCTCTGATTCCAAGTAAAGGAACATTAGGAAACTCTCCGCAACGATCGACAATGATGACATTTTCTCTGGACCGAGAACACCAATGTACATCAGAGTGAGTAAGAGTCATCAATCGTTGGGACCACCTTGAGCCTTGGTCATTCTTCAAGACAGATTGTGGGAGGTGCGAAATAAACCACCTTGCAAGGAGAGGAGTACAGCACATGAGAACACCCCTCTTTCTCATTGTTCGTGTGTAAAATGAGTGAAGAATGTCCCCAAGCAATGTTGGTATTGGATTTCTGGACAAGAAGATTTTGACGGCGTTGACATCTACCAATTGGTCAGAATTTGGGAACAAGACCAACCCATAGATAAGGAGTGCCATAATTTCTTCAAAGGCTTGTAGGTCCAATGAATTCCAACATTCTTGTGCCTTCTCAAACAAGAATTTTGCTAAGAATCCTTTGACGCCGCTTTTGGGTTCCCAATGCCCCTTGATGTCGGATGGTTGTAGATGTAATGCTCGAGCAACATCTTCCGGCTTTGGTTCCTTTTTCGTACCGTTGAAGGGTAGTTGATTAAGGATAGGGATTCTTAGGAGTTGAGAAAACTCCTCCAAAGTGGGCACCAACTGGTAATCGGGGAAAGTGAAACAGTGGTGAAGAGGGTCAAAGAACTGGAATAGCACTTTCATCATGTCTTCTTCAATGTTGGTGTTGACTAAGCTGAGCAGTCTACCATGTCTTTCACTGAAGGATGAGTTTTCCGGAATTCTTGAAGTGAGCTCCTTGAGTTGAGGAGAGATTCTCACAAGGTTGACTTGGATTGTTTTTCTGCGAGGGATTTCCATGACCTACAAAACAAGAACAAAGATGAAGATCCAAACCCTTGAAATGGTTAGTGAATGCATATGATGTTTTTATGATGTTTATGATGTATGCACAAAACATATGTACAAGCAATTCACACCAAACCCTAGTTTCAGGCTTGCATGGGGTTTCATAGGTAAGTACCCTCTTGAGTGTAGTTGGCTTAAAAACCTGTCCTATAAATAGTAACCGGGTTCTAAGGAGCTCAATATCACTGGATTGTTTTCATTGTTCATTGTTTTGGTTTAGCCACTTAACTAGCGACCAAAATATTCCAAGAAAACAACCCTCAATGAGTGTAGTATCGAGTATCTACCAACTTCGGACTGCACCAAAGCCGGTCATCTCACTACCCCTAATAAAAGGCCAAGATGGTCAAGTAAGGTTCTAGGTCATTAGTGCTTAGTGACACCACTCAGCGGCCCCGTACTCTCCTTGATTGAACTCAAGGGTTACCAGTACTCACAAATATGTCGCACTAATATAGCTATTGCTTCGACCGTGTCGGTATACCCCGCACAGTTTCCACAATGTATTGCTATCTATGAAATGTTTCCCAAAATCCGGGTGGAGGATTACAAACCCAAACAAGAGAGCCAAGATATAAAGCAATCAAGACAAACAATTAATCATGCAAGATGGTGATCTAAGCCCTTAGGTTACTCCACTTTTAAAATTCTCTCCAACAGAGTCTCCAGTTCTGTGATACGGTGGGAGAACTAACTATGGTTTTGCGTTTGTTTTCGCAAATGTTTCGGTTGAGCAAGAGTCGCCACCGACTTTTTATTTTATCCTAAGGAAAGGTTTAAAAAGCACAGCAAAAACCTTTGAGATTTTTCTTGGGTTCGGGGAGTAGATTATAGAAAGGGAAGGTATTAGCACCCTTTCTATCCATGGTTATCCATGGGCTCTTAGGTACTTGCTTAGATCAACTTGCCTTGGTTTTCAATTGTTTGAAATGGTGCTTTGTGTGTGGCTTTTGAAAAAATGTTTTGAAAAAGATGCCTTGTCTAGGCTACCCTTGTAACAATTCTTTACTCGAATGTTTTACAAAAGGTGTTTGTCTTTTTGAAAAGATGTTTCAAGGTTTTTTGAAAGTTTGTTTTGAAAGTGTTTGTTAAGTGTGGTTTGAAAAATAGGCAAGTGTTTTTTGATTTGCAAGTTGACAAGTACTTAAGAGTTATCTACCCTAAAGTTCTCAAAGATTTATGCTATGTTTTAACCCTTTTAACAATTTTGTTCCACCATTGTATTTGGTGGACAATCTTGTGTTAGGATGTGAAAGGGACGGGCGTGGGTCATCGTTTAGACCATAATTGCAATAGTGCTAAGTATCTTTCAGCAATTTTTTCTTTGAAAGGGACTTGATCATTTTAGGCAACTTTTCGAAAGCGTCATCGAGGGACTATGATCATTTGAATTGTTTGTTTTTGTTTTGCCCAAAGAGACCTAACATGCAATATGGCCCATTTATTGAAGGCAACAAGTGGAATACCCTAGGGGTGCAAGTGTGATATGTGTTGTCCATATTCATGCTTGTTTATCTTGAAATTAGGTCAAACTATTTTTGTCGTTTTTATTTGCATACAAACCCTAATTCTAACATGGTATATTTAGAAAGCGTTAAAGTGCGAAAAGTAAAATTCCTACACTATTACAACACAATATGGGAAGGGGGGGTACAAATGTTCAAATGGGGGATATTGACAAGGAATTTAAACCTAGCTATTACATCAATATTGAATTATTTACAAGGTAATTAATTTGCACAAATTAAATAGAAATAAAATAAATATGCAAGATGCAAAAAAAAGGTTTTTATATGTATGGAAAAAAATATCTTTTATGTCAAATAAACAAAAATGAATAAAATAAAAAAAAAGTAATATTTTTGGAGTTTTTGTGTTTTAAGGGTAAAACCCTAATTTTATTAAGTAAATATATATATTATTTAATTTATACAAGTATTTATTTATTATATACAAAAAATAAAATAAAATGAAGTATATTTATAAAAAGTATTTTTTTGAGGTCAAATATTAATAAAAGAAAAATGCATGTATTTTTGTATTTTAACCTAAATATACTAATACATATATAAATATCTTTATTATTTACTAAATAAATAAAATAATAATATTTAATATTTATAAAAAAATATTTTTTGATACAAAATGTTTTCAAAAGAGAAGATGAAATAAAAATCAGAAATATAATATATTTGCATTATTTTTCTAGTTTTTCTAAATAATAGTATATATATATTATTTATGTACAAATGGTTCATATAAACAAATAAATGCCTAAAAATATAAAAATGGTGTAAAAAATGTTTTTTATGTTTTTAATATTATTAGGAAAAATAAATAAGTCAGAATAAAAAAAGAAAAGTCAAAAAATCATTAAAACAAACAAAATGGGCTCAGGGGGTATGAAAGCAAAAATAGGGTGTGAAGAGAAATGACACAACAGGCCCAGCCCATGAAGACCTTTCTTCAACCTTCAGACAACTTCTTGTTCAAAACACGCGCCTGTACTCAAGTTCAAACATCTAGATTCCTTGACTTTTTGCACAAACTTTCAACATAAGAAATGTTAATCATCAAGCCACGATTCTAAATATGTAAAGAACTCATCCTAACTCTCAAAAATGAGAGAGAATTTTATCATTCCCAAATCCTAACCTAACTTTTTATCAACATTCAGACCTTAAATTCTCATAGCTCAGGCAAAATAAATGAAAAGTAAAAGTATGTACAGATTCAGGGGCATGAGTAGAACACTTCTTATTCACAAACCTAGAGCTAACAATGCCTACATTAAGAGTTAGAAGTTCAAGAAGATACCTGTTCAGTTGAAGTTGTATCTGGAAATGGGGGAGCTTTCAGGGCAAGATGATGATCTGTATAGCTTGCCTGAAGTGTAGTGATGCTATTCCAATGCTTACTTTGCTTTGAAACACATTGAATCGAGCTATGGACCTTCAACTGCAAAACAAGAAAGTGAAAATGGTGGAACTGATTAGAGGAGTTACAGGTCGTGTTTTATGTTTGGATTAGCTTCAGGGGATGTTGTAGGATGTGTTTGATGTGGTTTTAGCAAGAGTGTATGAAAGGGATGAGAGTTGGAACTCAAACTGCAGCAAGCCCTGTTTTTGTGCAGTTTAATGGTGATTTTGAGTTTGTGGAGGTATTGGAGGTGAAAGGCTCGTGTTCTAGCTCAATTAGGATGTCTTGAATGTGTACAAAATATTTGCTTAAGGGTTCTCTTGCTTAGATCAAAGTTTTGTAGTGTTATGCTCTATTTCTTCACACTTAAGCAAGCAAAGGCCAAGTTGGCGTTTAGACAGGTAGAGACCCCCCATAACATGCTGCAAACCTTGGCATTGATCAGTGTGATTAGTCCCTAAACTTGTGCCAAGGGGATTTGATCTGTACTTCTTGGATTTTCATTTTGACATAAAGCTTACTTTTGCAAAAATGGTTAAAGTGCTTTATCTATTTTGGGATTAATCCATCATGCAATGCTTGAACACATAGAACATGGTCTTGGCACAATGAGTTTGCATTAAATTTATGAGTGTTGAATGGTTTAGAAGCCTGTAATCAAGTTGCATGCTGATTTGAGAAATTTACACAAGTTATGAACATGGAAATTGGCCAATTCAGAAGTGAGCTTTTGCCATATTGCAAAATTCGATTCTCTCAAGTCATGAGGTTGTTTGATGAGTTCTTGGACATTTTGGAAATCTTGGAATGTGTAATACAATCCATCTTTGAAGTGCAAATTGAAATTCCAATTGGAAGTATATGGAAAAAGGTCTTGAAGTTAGGTAAAAACCTTGCCTAAAATAGGTCAAATTTTCACTAAGTTAAGAATGGTTTAGTACCCTTGTTCCAAAAATTGTAACTTGAGATACAAGCTTCTTTTGGGAAAACTTTGTGAATCAAAGTTGTAGATTATGCAATAGGCTACAACTTTCATGTTTTGACTTTTGCTTGAATCCAAATGAATCTTGGTGAGAAAGTGGGGCAAAGTTAGGAAAAAATTAGGGTTTTTCATAACTTAGAAAAATTCTAAGTTATGAAAAATTCTCATTTCAAACCCTAATTTGCAATTTTTGATTTCTTGGTGAACAAGTTTCATGATTTGTCATGTTTTGATGAAAAATGAATCTTGACTCTTGATTTTGACCAAAAAGTCAAAGTTTGACTTTTCAGTATACAGTCAAAATTGATCAATTGACTGGGAAATTCAACTGTCAATCTTGTGCATTTGGGATCTTTTGAACTTGTTGAGCATGTCAAGACAATTCCATGGGGTCCTTGAGTCCATATGTGAGCTTGGTTTGCCATTGGCTAGGTCAAACAGTCAACAATTGCCTTTGTGCAGTCAAAACCCTAAAAATGACCATTTTGCCCTTTTGGTGATCTGATCAAATTTCTTGTGGAATTGTGATCCAAACTTGATCAAATGGTCCATGTGAGTTCATAATGTTGATGTGGGTCAAAAATCATGAGGTTTGATTGTCAATTGACCACAGTTGACTTTTTCCTCAATACAACTAATTTCTAGGTCAACTGTCCAATTGACTGGGCAAAGATTGGAATCAAGGCTTGAAACTTGGTATGGGTAAACTTGGGAGTCCAATATGAAGCATGAAAGTCATCTTAGGCGATTTTGGTCAAAACATCTTTGTGCAAACACAAACCCTAATTTGGGTCAACAGTGCAAGGAGAAGTCTTGAGCAGATGAAACCCTAACTGGATCTTGATCTCCAAGGGCTTTGTGATGAGAAATCAATGAGAAATGGGAGGGAAAATTTTGGGGTACAACAAATGGTTATTTGAGATTCTAATTGCATGGAACCTCCACGATGGGTCATTCTTGCATAGTTAAGTCTCATAAACATATAACAAGCATTAGTAAACGTTAGAATGCAGTGAAACTAAAAATACGAAATTCAAACAAAGATAAAATCGTGATGCATGCATAATTTTTTTCTGTCCATTTGGATTGTTGTGAATGATCAAATCCTACCCTGGTAATGAATGGATTTGATTGGGATGGCAAGTTTTTGGTGAAAGTGCTTATGATAAGGGTTTCAAGATTTTAGGATTATTTGAAAAATTGGAATTTTTGACAAGTTGTTAAGGTAAGTTTTTTGTGGCTAGCTTATATGGACAGAATGTGATTACATAATGTGGAATTAGGTAAAAGGTTTGTGGACTTGGGCATTGTGTAAGAAGATATGATTTTATCTTATTTATTTTGCATTATTAATGAATAAATCAAAAAATAATTTAAATAATTAAAATGAAAATAGGTCAAGGGATGTATGAATGAATTATGATGTGTATAAGGAGTATCGAGCACGTTTGGACTTTAAACCATGGCCCAATAGTCCAAAATATCAAGTTTGCTCAATTTGAACTTCATGCATTTGCTCAAAATTTCCCAACTTGCACTGGTCATAACTCTCTAAATTTTCATCTTTTGAAGGTGATCTTGGACTTTTTGGAAATATCAAGATGTCCTATATAATCTCTATGTTGATCATTTTTGCTTTTGAAAATTTTATCTTGCTGTAATTTTCCTTGACAAAAAGTGTCTTCTTGTTAAATTTTGAAATGACCTATAATGTATTGGCTCATATCTCTTAAATGATGCACTTTTTGGACTTGATCTTAGAGATTCAAAGTTGTAGTGAATTGAATTTCCTTCAAAATAAGAATTGGTTAGGGAAAAACTGATGATGCATGTGAAAATTATGCTTGGTCAAAGTTCAATTGACTTCTCCTAAAGAAACCCTAATTTGGCAACTTTTGACTTTTGATGATTTGAGGGCTTTTATTGAGGAATCGTGATAAACCCTTTATAAAATGATGAATGCGACTTCAAAATCTTGATGTTGACCAAAAATCTTCAAGTTTGACTGTATGTTGACCATAATTGACTTTTTACCCAATATAGTTAATTTTCATTCATCTGAACCATTGACCGAGCAAACTTGTGATGCAAGACTTGAAATTTTAAATGAGAATTCTTTGAAGCATATGAGGAACCACGGAACTCACTTGAGGCATTAGAAGCTCAATTTTATTTGAGAAAACCAAAACCCTAATTGTAGGCCATTGCTTAGGAGAGATGCTTGTATGCTTAAACCCTTGAGTATTCTTGAGCAATTGATAACCCTAGGAGCATGTCTTTGAAGAAAAAAGGAGGGAAAATTTTAGGGTACAATGGATCCCCCTATTTAATTTCTTAAGTCTGAAGAGTTAGATTGGAATGTCCGCTATTCGCGACTTGAAGGTAGAAGATGATTGAACACTTAAGTGCCCCGAAATTTGCACTCGCATGTGCAGGAGGTAACACCGTTGATTGATAATATTGATTGAATGGGCTTAAATATTCCACTCAGAGAGGTGACGGAGAGTCGTCGGAGATGGGTGTATAGATGCCATCCAAAGTAATTATTGGTAGAAGTATCAGAATGAGTCTACGCTTGACTATATGTGAGGAATGCTTTTCAAAATGAAGATATATGATCCTATCTGGAGGAAATGATTTTCAAAATAAATCTCTAAAGGAAGATGCTTTTCAGAATTCAGTCTCTGAAGGGAAGTGTTTGTCATGTAGATAGTCGCCCCGTCCTGTTTTGGGAATTGATCTACAATATGTTTTGTTGGCAAACCCGTCCTATATTGGGAGTTCATACTACCTGGTGATAAACATAGTCGCCATGTCCTGTTTCAGAATTGATCTTCACCTGGTAATAAAGAAAGACAGTTTCCCCGTCCTATTTTGGGAGTTAATCTTCAACATGTTCATGCATATAATCGTCCATCCTGTTTCGGGAATTGATCTACAATTTGTTTTGACAGATAGTTTCCCTGTCTTGTTTCAGGAATTAATTTGTGTCTAGTCATACAGATAATTGCCCTGTCTTGTTTCAGGAATTAATCTCTGACCTGTTTGAAAATTATTAATGATATTCGTCTATTTGTAGACTTTACCTGAAAAGATAAAGAGTTAGCTGTAAGCAATGTCATGATGTATGAAATTAATTACGTAACAAGGTTCTCAAAGTAAATGAGAGTGTGATATATGCGCTTCGCATGCATATGCTATGATATTTGTAAATGATGTATGAATGTGAACTGTCGTTGAAGCATATTGGTAGCTTCGTGCAGCATCTCTAACTAGAGAAAATAAATCAATGACTGTTGCTGGGGATGTAGAATATGTGTAATATTCAACCTTGCCTATAATGTTTCTGTTGAGAATTCCTGTTTTCTGTTTGAGGAAACTCCACTAGGGAATGTTGATTTCTGCTTGGGAGAAGAGTTCAGGAATTTTGGTCGTAAATCGCTCTACTTGGAATTTAGTTCTTATATATCTTGACTAGGGATAAGAGAGACGAATAACCTTTTGAAGCATTGTTTGACCGAGTTTCTGATATGAATGCCAACTCGTTTGGGGAGGATAAGATTAACTGATATCTGGTCTGGTTTCCGATTCAGTAGCAACTCTCTGGAGATAGCAGCCTAGATTTCCCTTTGCTGGAGAGAGAAATTTTTTCGATGATTTGCAATAGTCAAAGGAATAGACTCAAGTTGGGGTGACTAGATTTATTAGGGAAATAAACCCTGCTTGGGAAATAAACCCTGTTGGGGAAATAAACCTTGTTGGAGAAATACTCTGCTGAGGAAATGCTCCGCTGAGGAATATGCTCTAATGAGGAATTTTACAGTGTTGGAGAAATAAAATCTACTGGGAAGAGAATTCCTATGAATTGTGCTACTATCGTAATCTCTGACAAAGATTGGTACTCCGTAGGTTTGTGACATTATTGGGGAAAAGATCACACTCCTTTGTCTGTTAGGGGGATATGTTGGCGAGTATGATTAGGGTATTTCAGACCTGCAGGGAATGTGTCGAGTTTGTGAAGATGACTCCATAGGGGATAATCTTATGGGAACTAATCTGTGGGAACTATTCCATGGAGGTTGTTCTGTGGGGATTTGTGGATGACTTGAACGTTATCCCAACTCCTAGAGTTTTGAGAAAATTCTTATTCCTGTTTTTATGCATATATTTGTTAACAGTAATCGTGTTCATACACATATGTTCATTCAATTTACTCATTGGACGTTTTTGCAAACAAAACAGAAAAACTAAAAAAAATTTGAATTTTGAAATTGTGTTTATATCGATAGTTTGCCTATAAACATGCGATTGTTGTATAAAGAGACTAGTAAGAGGAAATCATCGTGAAATGAAAGGAGTAGAAAGTAAAACAAAACATATAGCTATGTGTAAATGATCTCGCTAGGTTTCAACTCTACTATTGCCCCTATGTCTTCGAGCATCTCATCCCTCGCTGTCGGAAGAAGTTGATTGAATTGATCGGCACCATTCAAACTTGACGTTGGTAATAAAGCTGGCTGTAAGTGATCCAACGGGACATAGTCGTACTAATCCATAATTTTTCCTGGACTGCCCTTTCGGGTTTTAAGTCCAGTGGGATACCCTTTTTTGCCCAAGCCTCCTTTTTAGGTTTTCGACTTGTTGGGTGTATAGTCTTTTATATATATATATATATATATATATATATATATATATATATATATATATATATATATATATATCCCTGATTTTTTCCCGAACCCTTTTGGTTCGCCGGGATGTCCTTATTTTTGCATAGGCCAGTAAACCTAGCGGGTCATTTTCATGTGTAGTATCTTTTAACTATGTTCGCGTTCACGAGGTGCGGAAGATCTTCACCGTCCATGATGGTAAGTATCATAGCACCGCCTGAAAATATCTTCTTTATTACAAATGGCCCTTCGTAGGTGGGAGTCCATTTGCCCTTGAGATCACCTTGCGGTAGGATGATGCACTTTATTACCAAGTCACCAACCTGATATACCCAATGTTTTATCTTCTTGTTGAAAGCTTTGATCATACATTTCTGGTACATCTGACCATGACAGACAACCACCAATCTTTTCTCGTCAATTAAATTCAACTTGTACAGCTTAGTCAGAATCCATTCATCTCGTCCAAATCTGCATCTTTCATGATCCTTATATATGGAATTTGAACTTCGATAGGTAGGACAACCTCTATACCATAGACCAAAGAGAATGGGGTTGCCCCAATTGATGTCCGAGCTGAAGTGTGATAACCATGAAGAACAAATGGTAACATCTCATGCCAATCTTTATACGTCACTATCATCTTCTGTATAATATTCTTAATGTTCTTGTTGGAGGCTTCCTCTGCACCATTCATCTTCGGTCGATACAGAGAAGAATTATGGTGTTTGATCTTGAACTGCATACAGAGTTCCGTGATCATAGTGTTGTTGAGATTTGTACCATTGTCTGTGATAATCCTTTCTGGGATTTCGTACCGACAGATAAATTTATGCTTGATGAACTGGGAGACAACATTCATAGTAACAGAGGCAAACAAGGTTGCTTCAACTCACTTTGTGAAGTAATTGATGGCCACGAGGCTGAACTGATGTCTGTTAGAAGCAGTAGGTTTGAACTCTCCAATCATATCAATGCCCCACATTGCAAATGGCCAAGTAGCAGTTAAGACGTTCAGAGGTACTAGAGGCACATGTACTTTATCAGCATAGATTTGACATTTGTGACAAGTTCTTGAGTGGTGATGGCAGTTAGTTTCCATAGTCGACCAATAGTAACCTGCCCTCAGAATCTTCTTAGCCATAGTATACCCACTATAATGAGTACCAAAGATACCTTCGTGCATATCTTCCATAATCTTCTCCGCTTCTTTCTTGTCCATATAACGAAGCAGAGTCGAATCATGGTTACGCTTGTACAGAATTGCGTTACTCAAGAAGAACTTAGCAGAGAACCTCCATAGGAATTTCTTATCATTGATAGATGCTTCTTCAGGATACTCTTGAGCTTCAAGGTGTCTCTTCACTTCCTAAAACCAAGGCTTCCCTTCTACTCCGTCACTGTCAACCTCGTAGCAGTGTGCCGGTTCGTCTAATGTTTCAATGGTAATTTTAAGAGCCTCGTTGTCCCACCTGAATTTAAACATAGATGACATGGTTGCTAATGCATCCACCAACTGATTCTCTTCTCGTGTGATGTGCTCAAAAGTGATTTCCTCGAAGTATGGGATTAAGGTAAATGCATGTTCTCTATAAGGAATGAGATTCGGGTGCTTAGTATCCCATTCTCCCTTAATCTGGATGATTACTAGGGTTGAGTCCCCATATACGCTCAAGAACTTGATTATCAAGTCAATAGCAGCTTTAATACCCATGATGCCCGCTTTTTATTCAACCATGTTGTTGGTACAGTCAAAGCATAATCTAGCGGTGAAGGGCGTATGGCAACCTTGAGGAGAGATAATTACCGCACCAATTCCATTGCCAAGTGCATTAGAGGCTTTAACGAAAACCATAGTCCATTGAGATCCTGGCTCATATCCTTCATACGGTCCAGGTTCTTCACAATTTGTAATCAGCATAATGTTCTCGTCTGGGAATTCGAAGTTCATAAATTGGTAGTTGTCTATGGCTTGATGAGCCAAATGGTCTACCAATACACTTCCTTTGATTGCATTCTGAGTGGTGTACTGAATGTCGTATTCTATCAAGACCATTTGCCATCGGAATATTCTTCTTGAGAGAGCGGGCTTTTTGAATATGTATTTGATGAGATCCATTTTAGAGATCAACAAGGTAGTATGAGTCAACATATACTGTCTTAGTCGGCGAGCAGCCCATGCTAAAGTGTAGCAAGTTTTCTTGGGCAGTGAGTATCTTGTTTCACAGTCGGTAAACTTTTTGCTAAGGTAGTATATTGCATGATCTTTTTGACCAGACTCGTCATGCTTGCCCAGTACACACCCTATTAAATTCTCTAGCACTGTTAGATACATGATTAGAGGTCTTCCTTCAATTGGTGGCATCAGAATTAGAGGTTCTTGGAGGTACTCCTTGATTTTGTCAAAGGCTGTCTGGAAATCGTCATTCCATTTTACTACCTGATCTTTCTTCAACAACTTGAAGATCGGCTCACAAGTAGCAGTCAAATGAGAAATGAATCGGGCAATATATATCTGTCGTCCCAAGAAACCTTTGACTTCCTTCTCAATATGGGGTACTGTCATTTCTTGAATAACTTTGACCTTGGCGGGATCAAATTCAATACCCTTACCACTAACAATGAAACACAAGAGCTTATCGGATCTTACCCGAGAGGTGAATTTGTTTGGATTCAGCCTCAATGTGTATTTCTTCAGTCTCTCAAATAACTTATGTAGATGGTCAAGATGTTCTTCTTCAGTCTGAGATCTGGCTATCATGTCGTCTGCATAGACCTCTATATCTTGATGAACCATGTCATGGAATAGAGCTACCATGGCACGCTGATATGTTGCACCGACATTCTTCATCCCAAAAGGCATAATATTGTAGCAGAAAGTGCTCCACAGTGTGACGAAGATAGTTTTCTCCGTGTCTTCTGGTTCCATCTTGATCTAATTATAACTTGAGAAACCATCCATGAAAGAGAAAACCTTGTGCTGAGTAGTATTGTCGACCAAAACATCAATATGTGGAAGTGGGAAGTCATCTTTGGGGCTCGCCCTGTACAGATCCCTGTAATCTACACATATGCATACCTTGCCGTCTTTCTTTGGTACCGGAACAACATTTGCAACCCATTGAGGATATGATGTAACAACCAAGAAACCTGCATTGAATTGTTTCATAACCTCGGCTTTGATTTTCTCTGACATCTCGGGGCGCATACGACGAACCTTCTGCTTTACTGAAGAACAACCCTCTTTCATTGGCAGACGGTGAACTACAATAACAGTATCGAGCCCTGTCATGCCTTCATATGACCAAGCAAAGATCTCAACATATTCATGCAACATTTGGATCAACTTGTTCTTGACACTACCCTCTAGGTTGGCACCTATCTTGACTTCCTTTCTGTCTGTCTCAGTACCCCGATTTACAAATTCAACCGACTCTTCATGCGGTTGTATGGCCTTTTCCTCTTGCACTAACAGTCTAGAAAGTTCTCCAGTTATTTCACAATGTTTCTCACCTTCGTCCTCGGCTTGGTAGATCGAATTTTCAAAGTTATAAGTGGCAATAGCAGAGTCATTATCAATGGGATCCAAAGTGGATGTGGATCTGCAATTTATTGTGTGGGTGTGTGTAAGAACACATAGCTATTTGAAAGTGTAATAAATTAAAATGAAAAACAGAGAGCACAAAATTTGAATGCAAAATGTCCAATGCTTTTATTAAATGAAAATATGTTTATGAAATGACAACCCTTAACAAATGAACCATTGTGCCCCGGGTAAGGCACAAGGCTTAAAGTCATTGTTTAAATATTACAAAGTCAAAACTTGAAAGTAATAAAAACACAAATGTAGCTATTACTCATGACTAAAGTAGATAAAGGTAATGTCTTCCGCCTTCCAGTTGCTGAGCCGTTTTCCAATGTTAGGAAATATCCAACTTTCAAGGTCATAATCACTATCAGTATCTTCTATAGTGTTAACTCCGTTGTTGCTGATGCAGAATAGTGGTGTTCCAACACAAGCGCGACGAATAACCCTCTGATCCTCTACAGTGAAAATCAAACCAAATTTGTCAGATTTATATGGAATATCAGGAATCTGACCGCAAGTAGTATAACCACCTTCTTCTACAACAACTTTAGCGTCTTTCAGTGAAGCCATTCTGGGTGGAACCCTGGTAACTTTGGGAATGGAAGAAACATCTTTAGTAGCGGCTGGAGGGATAACTTCAAAAGTCTGACAGGGAGTCTCGATGAATTCTCCGTCCATCTCTTTATAGTGGAATGAGTTCAAATGGCTAACCATATACTCTTCTTTTCCACAGACAGTAACGACCTTTCCGTTCGCGGGATACTTTAACTTCTGGGGCAGGGTAGAGCTAACAACACCCTGCCCCATGGATCCAGGGGTGCCCAAGTAAGAAAGAATAAGCTGGTCGAATATCCATTACATAGAAGGTAGATTCAAATATATGTGAACCTACCTTGATTGGAAGATCCACTTCTCCATGTTCCGTCCTCTTTGACCTGTCAAAGGCTCGAACTATAACATCACTTGGTTATAGTACAACCCCATCGCAATCAAGACTGTCAAGAGGGCCCTTCAGTATAACATTTAACGAGGAATCGATATCAACCAATACATGAGCCAGAGTAGTGCCCCTTTATTTAATGGATACATATAGGGCCTTGTTATGATTTCTTCCTTCCGGAGTCAGATGATCATTAGAGAAACCTAATCCATTGTCAGTCGTTAACCTAGCAACATAACTTCAAAATTGATCGGCAAAAATCTCTTGTGGTACGTGAGCAGTTTTAAAATTTTTCACTAAAGCATGTGCATGGGCTTCAGAACACAGTAACAGGGATAAGATAGAGATCTTGGATGGGGTCTTCCCCAACTGTTCCACAATGTTGTAGTCACTCTTATGGATAATCTTCAATACCTCCTCTAACTCTTGCTAAGAGGTGTCTTCAACTGTAATTTCTTTAGGCGCCTCCGTCTGGGCAGGCTCCGCTATTTGTTCTTTGCCCCGAGCCTCAGCAGTTGACTCGGTAGTAGTAACCTTAACAGGTGTGGCAACAATCTTCATAGATATTTCTAGGGATAAAACCCTCCCTCTTCCAGTAACTTTCCTGGTCCCAACAATATTGTCAATGTCGGGATCAACAACTTCAGTAACTTCATCTTCAATAGTCGGTAGTTCTTGCTTGACACCATGGTAGTAGACGCCAGATCTGTAGTTCTAAGGAATAACTTTATCAGAAGAATATGGGATAGGTCCAGGTGTAGTGATGATCAGAGGAGCATCTTTCGAATTGGCAGTAATCCTTACAAGACCTTTGGAAGTAATCCTGACAGGAGTCCCGAATATTACAGATAAGTCTTGATACAGGTTCTCAGTAGACGAAACCTTCTCAACCACAATTATATGATTTTCCATTAGGCGTTGAACCCCTTCCTTCAGAAACTTGCAGCCATCGGGTTGGGCTGCGCAGTAGTAAAATTTTTCAATATCGCCAGGAAATAAACCGGCCTGCAACAGATTCTTCTTGATGATTGGTAAGGGAGTAACCAATTCACTTACAGTAGTAATATATAGAACATCGTCGATATCACTTATGCCTTTGTCGTGCTTCTGCATTGGTGCAGTAATCATGTTGGGAGTTTCCAGAGGATCAAACTCAATCTCTTTGTTGTCAATCATGTCCTAAAATTTGTTTTTTAGGGCCCAACAGTTGTTGGTGTCGTGCCCAGGACTGTTGGAATGGTAGGAACACTTCACATTAGGATTTTATTAAGGAGAGGAGTTGTTGGGATTCTGAGGGGTCTCCCTTAAAGTTATCAGCTCCACTTTCAGTAAATGTTGCAATGCTTGAGATAATGGAATACTGATCTTCGTGGGCTATCTTCTCGGGGCCTCTAACCTATGCTGATTTCCCCTTTGTTGTTGTTGAGCAGGCGCATGGTTAGAAATTAATACCACTCCTACAGACTGATTGCAGTCAATTTTAACACGGTCCTTCTGGCCATAAACATCATTGGTTTCCTTCTTACCACTGAATGTCTTCTTTACAACACTCGAAGACGCAGCCACTAGAATCTTTCCAATCTTGATACCACCTTCGACATGTTCTCTAGTTAGAATCAGCTCAGTAAAACCAGATGAGGAATTTCCAATCAGATGGTTAAAGAATGAACCTGTTAGAGTGCCCATGAACATATCCACCAGCTCCCTATCAGATAATAGAGGTTGCACTCTTCCGGCCAGATCTATTCACTTTTGAGCATAGTCTTTGAACCCTTCATTCGAGCCCATAGTCATGTTTTTTAATTGCACGCGAGTTGGTGCAAGATCATCATTGCATTGATACTTCTCGTAAAAAGCAGTAGTCAAGTCTTCCCAAGTATTGGATGTTGGTTCCCTCCAGCTGATAGAGCCACTCGAGTTGTGTACCAGACAAACTTTCCTGAAAGAAGTGAACCCATAACTTTCTGTCAGCAATATGGGGTTGGATCTTTCGAACATAGGACCTCAGGTGAAGTTTGGGACAAGAAACACCATCATATTTAGCAAAAGCGGAGACCTTAAACTTGTGAGGGATAACTACCCCTGAAATACGACCCAACTCTTCAAAATCCAATCCATGCACTTTCTAGATTTCCTTGGCCTTGAGGCGATCTTCCAACTGTTTGTATCTATCATCAGCGGGAGGATACTGTTCATCAGAATAGTCTTCCTTATCAGGAATTTTCCCAAAATCTTGATTGCTTCCACTTTCAGTCTTAACACTTCTACCGTCTTCCTCATGATTGTCATCTTCATTAGAGGAGATATCAATAGTTTGAATCAGTTTAGCGGGACCTTTGAATCTTCTTCCCATATTGAGGATATAAATTGGCTTCCGAGTCTTCTTATTTTTGGCGATGAGCACCATTATCTCTTTTGCCCCTAGGCTAAGTTCAAGAGCGTTTCCTGGAATTGGGAATTTTGTGCTTGGAGTTCCTTGACAGTCTGTTCTAGAGCCATCTTTTACTAAAATAAACCATAAGCAGATGAGAAAACCTGTATGGGAAAACCTATTATGTGATGATGCATTATATGTGGATGCAATGTTTTCAAGGATCTCGTGGGATAAATAGAATAAAATGTTAGAAATTGAGTCTGACTGCAACTTTGACTGAAGAACTTTGGGTCGTTGAATTTCCTTCAGTAAGAATCAATATCACCATGTCGAGTGGGTCTTAGCCTTTGACTCAAGATAACGTGCTTCAGTATTTGACGATGTTGGTTAGAGGAAAATAAACCCCCGTCCCCCTTGATAGACGTCGATTCATGATATTTTGACGATAATTGGTTAGAGGAAAATAAATCCTCTTTCCCCTTGTTAGACGTCTTGTTAATGATAAACTTGCATCACAGGCCCTTGAGATCCTTGAAATGGTCAGCGAAAATGATATGGTATGATATCATGATGTTATGATGTCATGTTAGAACGCATAATTAAACACAAACAAAGCATACAAGGCCTTAGGTTCAGGCTTGCATGGAGTTCGCAGGTAAGTACCCTCTTTAAGTTCAGTTAGCTTAACCTGTCCTAAGAAGTAACTGAGTTCTAGGGATCTCAATATCACTTATTTTTCCCAAAAGTTTTGTCTAGCACGACAACTGACTTGCCACCAAACAAAACCCAAGAGTCGAATCTCAATGAGTGCAGAATCAAGTATCAACCAACTTCAGACTTCACCAAAACTGACTATCTCACTATGTCTTAATGGCTAAGTTAGGTCAATTAAGGTTCTAAGGTCAGTTAGTGCTTATGACACCACGCGACAACCTAGTATTCTCCCCGACTAACTCGAGGGACACCGGTACAAACCAATGTGTCACACTAACGTAGCCATCACTTTAACCATATCGATATACGCCGTATAGTTTCCATGATCTATTACTACTTACCTAAAATTCCCCCAGATTCGGGTGTAGGATCTTTACAAGAAAATAAACTCGAGCAAACCCTGAAAAATAAATAAATCAAATAAAACAAGTAAGCATTGAATGTGATCTAAATATAAAGGTAACCCCACTTTTAGTTCTTCCCCAGCAGAGTCTCCAGTTCTGTAATACGTTGGGAGAATTGACTAGTTTTGTGTTTTATCGCAAATGTTGCGGATAACAACAGTCGCCATCGACGTTTCTTTTATCCAATAAAGGAAAGGGTGAAAAGAACAGGAAATACCTTTGAGATTTTTCTGAGTTCGGGGGGTAGGTTATGAAAAGGGAAGGTGTTAGCACCCTTTTCATCCGTAGTTATCTACGGGCTCTTAATCTCTAGCTCACTTTGTTTTGAAAATGCTTTGTGATCGTGTGTTTGAATTTTTTTTGAAAAATGACTAAGTGCGGTCACTTTGTAATGATTCTTATATCAGTTAAGAATGTGTACAAAGTGTTTGTTTTTGAAAATATTTCAGATGAAGTGTTTTGTGTAAAAGATGTTTTGTTTTTATAAGCAAGCGATTACGAGCGATCTACCTACTCAAAAGTCTTTCGTGTTATTTTCCTCCTCCTTTAGATAGTGCTATCCTACCATTAGTTAGTAGGAAGCCCCATCGTTGGATGTGAAGGGACAAGTGTGGTTCATCGTACAGTCATAAAGGCAACTCGTAGGGGCGCTTTAGCAATTTTATCGTAAGGGACAAGATCGTTTACCGAAGGCAGCATCAAAGGGTCATCGAGGGACTACGATCTTTTAACCGAGGGTCTTTACTAAAGAGTCCCCATGTTCGAGGGACGTGACTGTTTTCTGAGGCAACGAATGAGGTTACCCTAGAGGTGCGTGTGTGAAGAGTGATTCATGTTGAGTTATTTAGTCTTGCAATAAGGGTTTTCTACGATGGTTTTTAATCTTTCCATAAAATCCTAGTTACTATACAGTAATATAGCAATAATGAAAAGCAGTAAAGTGCGGGAAATAAAATTCTACACTATTACAAGGCTTCGGCAGTAGGGGTACAAATAAGAAAATCGGGGGGAAAAGTAAACCGTAATTAAACCATTACAAACCATTAGCAGACACATAATGATAAAAAATAATGAAACACGCGATAGTAATAAAATACACGCAATTGTTAAAAGGAAAAGAAAAGAGAAAATTGTTTCGTGATTATTTGATGAAAAAGTTTGACGACTAACCTAAAAAACCTAATTTGATTTTAATTTATTAAAAAAGGTTAGTTAATTAAATTAGACAAAAACCCTAAAATCTAAGTTGATTTTAAATTAATTAAGAAAACTTAAAAATTAAATTAGGGCTGATTAAATTAAAAATCTAAAGTTAAATTAGGGTTTGTTAAGAAAAATCAAAGGTTTGAAAATAATGTTAGGTTTTATGAAAAAGATAAAGAATTGTAAAAAAAACCAAGATTGGTAGGGATGGGTGTTGAACCCACGCCCCCAATACTTTCCAGTAGCACAATCACCATTAGGCCAAGCGCGCCTTGGTGATGGATAACATGTTTAGCGCATTATTTAATCAACCTGTAAAATATGGAAACATTAAAAAAATAAGTGGCAAAAGGCTGGATCGAACCCTGGCCCTTTGACACAAATGACTTTAAGGTGCGTGCTCTACTGCTGGGGCGGCTGTACATGCATTAATTTAATTGAAACAAATAGAATAAATATACAACATGAATGCATTGACCGGAGAGACGTTGGATCCCTAGCTCCCTTCGTCTTATCTGGTGAGAAGGTTTTTATTCCTGCAAAACAAACGTGCATTAGAGATCCATGGGGACCCTACCCCCCTAAATCAAACCATATAAATCCATTGGAGGCCTTAGTTTGGGATGAATCATCTTGTATAATGAGGTATAAACCAAATACTGCAAACCAGTGCAAGAATGGTGATTTGAGATTCAGATTGCATGGAACCTCCATGATGGGTCATTCCTGCATAGTTAAGTCTCATAAACATATAACAAGCTTTAGTAAACGTTAGAATGCCGTGAAACTAAAAATACGGAATTCAAACAAAGATGAAATCGTGATGCATGCCCAAGTGTTTTTTGGCCTTTGGATCGTTGTGAATGATCCAATCTTACTCTGGGAATGAATGCAGTTGATTGGGATGACAAGTTTGTGGTTAAAAGGCTTGTGATAAGGGTTTCAAGATTTTAGGGTTCTTTGAAAAATTGGAATTTTTGACAAGTTGTTAAGGCAAGGTTTTTCTTAGCTGGCTTGTATGGAGAGAATGCGATTATATAATGTGGAATTAGGTCAAAGATTTGTGGACTTGGGGATTGTGTAAGAAGATATGATTTTATCTTATTTATTTTACATTATTAATGAATAAATCAAAAAATAATTTAAATAACTAAAATAAAAATAGGCCAAGGGATGTATGAATGAATTCTTAGGTGTATAAGGAGTATAGAGCATGTTTGGACTTTAAACCATGGCCCAATAGTCCAAAATATCAAGTTTGCTCAATTTGAACTTCATGCATTTGCTCAAATTTCCCAACTTGCACTGGTCATAACTCTCTCAATTTTCATCTTTTGAAGGTGATCTTTGACTTTTTAGAAAGCTCAAGATGTCCTCTATAATATCTATGTTGATTGTTGACTTTTGAAATGACCTGTAATGTATTCGCTCATATCTCTTAAATGATGCACTTTTTGGACTTGAGATTAGAGATTCAAAGTTGTAGAGAATTAAATTTCCTTCAAAATGATATTTGGTTGGGGCAAAACTGATGAAGCATGTGAAAGTTATGCTTGGTCAAAATTCAGTTGAATTCTCCTAAAGAAACCCTATTTTGGCAACTTTTGACTTTTGATGATTTGAGGGATTTTCTCGAGGAATCATGATCAACCCTAATAAAATGATGAATGTAACTTCAAAATATTTATGTTGACCAAAATTCTTGAAGTTTGACTGTATGTTGACCACAGTTGACTTTTTACCTAATATAGTTGATTTTCAGTCATCTGAACCATTGACTGAGCAAACTTGTGATGCAAGACTTAAAATTTGACATGACCATTCTTTGAAGCATATGAGGAACCATGAAACTCACTTGAGGCATTAGAAGCTTAATTTTCTTTGAGAAAACCAAAACCCTAATTGTAGGCCATTTCTTAAGAGAGATGCTTGTATGCTTAAACCCTTGAGGATTCCTGAGCAATTGATAACCCTAGGAGCATGTCTTTGAAGAAAATAGGAGTAAGAATTTTGGGGTACAATAGTGAGTAATCATAATAATTATAAAATACATAAGAATAAATAGAATAGTTGTTATATTGCAACAATAAAACACCACACACCATCAAAACTTCATGTTATACACACACCTTCACTTCATTATTTATTCATAGCATCATCATGACACCAATCAACAATCATCACCAAGACATCATTAGTTCACATATTCACAAAATATCCTTTAATAAATCATTATGAAATGCCACCAAGAATGTAAAGCAACTTCATTAGACTCATGCATTTGGTACCAAAACTTCACTGATGACTCAATCATCATTTCTCCAAAGATCCCCACCAATATGATCGATTCCCGCTTAGGACCAGAGCATATAAAAAAATTGCACTCAAATCCATACTATGGGATTGAGGCCATCACTAGACTAATTGTCCTATAAACTTCATTGGACCGAAGTCCTAATAACATCACTGGACCAAAGTCCTAATTGTATGCCATAAATGCATTATGCATAATATCTTAATAACAACATGACCACTACTAGTAAAAACACATCATTATTCATATACTCATCATAATATAGTCTTATATTTCTTATTACACACGTTATCATCATAACAACAACAATTCATCATATACATATACATGATAATAAAACAATCACCAAATCATTGTATTCATAATAAAATAAGGACACTAGAAAATACATCATATGACTCAACTTATTCCAAATAATAATATTTCATCACGTTAGCTATCCAACACTTCTAGGACGCGTCAAACAGAGTCTGAAAACTCAAGTTACGACACTTTTAAAATCCCGCCTATTGTGCCTCGCCAGAAGCTCTCCTGGCGTAGAGGGAGCGACAACTTATTCCCCATACAAATTCTAGGAGCTTGTTTTTCTTCCACTTCCTTGGGCGAGTCCTATTCTCTCATTTAAAAGTCCAGGGGCTATATTTTTACCCCTCCTCTTTACCTCTCGCTCGCCCAATGCAACAAGGGATAACTTCCTTCGCCCGACGATACATCTTTCTTTCCCGACGAGCCAGCGCGAATAAGAATTCCCTGTTGCAATCTTTACACTGCACCAGTCCCATTTTTACACGATTTCTTCACATGACAGGTCTAAATTCATCACAACTTCATATAGTTTCATCATACAATCACAACACATTTTATTACACATCATATGTATCAATTCATAGCAAAATAACATCACAATTTCATCAATTCTCATCAAATCATCATCTTAACATCATCAAATGAAACCCTATAACAAAGCTACAATTATCTAAACCTTAGATCGATTATAATAACAACGATAAACTTCCCTTACCTAAGACTCTTCCTAGAAATGTATTCCTCTCTGCATTCTACAAAATCCCTCTGAGTTCCTCCATGCCCTAGCACTCTTCACAATGTTCCTCTTACTTTCATGATCACACAAAACGAGACACTTTTCCTTCTCTTCCTTGTTTAACCCTTGGACCCTTTCTATGGTCTTCTCATCTCACCCTCAATTACTTCATAATATTACCACCTTTCCCTCATAGTCTCTATATCTTATTATTATTCTATTTAACTAATTAAAATAATTCTAACTAATTATTCTAATTATCCAAATTATCCTCAAAAAACTCAATATCATCCTAATTCTCACTATCCCATCATACATCACACAAGATATCATATCAAGCATCGTGTTCATCACAACATCACATATACTCCACAAATATGTCACAAATACTCATCATACATCAATTAAATAATTAAATAAATAACCTAATTATTTTTGGGTGTTACATTAAACATTGTTCGACAACAAAATTCTCATGCCTTTGAAGTAAGGATTCAATGTCTAAAAGAAACATAACGTTCCCTCCTGTGAAAATACAGTTTAAGAAGATACTTCGAGGAAGACTCGTGTCGTCCCTTCAGAACTAGCCAGGACAAAAAGAGACCGGGCTCCTTAATCGAAGGAATGATGTAAAAGTAGGAAGCATCAAACTCCTCCTCCCAGCCCCAATGGCGATTGAAGCACCCATACACCTTCCCCAATGCAAACAAAAACTCACCACATAATGATACAACCGAAGCACACTTTGTCGGTTAGAATATTGGAGTGTAAGATTCCCAAGTCTATGGAAAAACCACCTAAATTGAGAGATTATGACGAAAAAGGAGATTTAGACGAGCATATGCAGCCCGTAGATGACCAGCTGAGTTACTTATATGCTGATGATGCGTCCAAGTGCAAGTTATTTATAGTGATCCTAGTCGGACTGACTCAGTTATCGTTCAATGGCCTCCCCCAAGGATATTAATTCTTGGACGGAGTTTTGAAAAAGACTTTCTGTGTAGGACACTACCCAAAAGTGACGACCTATAACTGAAGCTTCCCTAAACGGGATCATGAAAGAGAAGAAAGAAAGTTATCGGTAATATTTAGACCGATTCTCGTAGGTCTTTATCCAGGTGGAAGAAGAAAATAAGAAGGTCTCTAGTTTTGAATCTTCGAGAACGGTCTTTAGAGGGACCATCTTTTCAGGAAAAGTTAGAAAAGAGGAAGGAAAAATCCAAGCAAGAAATGTTAACTATGGTTGATCCTTTCATGATCTTAAAAGAGAAGCTATCTACTTGTTTTGATAACCCTATCTCTTCCGATTCTCACTCTAGTCGCCCGGTTGGGAAGGAATCCCACAAGTATCCAGATGATCCTAACTAGGGAATGCTAAGAAATCACAACAAGTACACTTCTCTGACAGTCTCCAGTGAGATGATTTATCAAAACAATATAAACACTGAATTTCAGAAAGCAAGAATGTGACACCCATACCCAGTCAGAGAGTCATCTCGGACAGACAAATCAAAATATTCTCGCTTCTATAGAAGCCATAACCATAATACTGATGATTGTATTTAGTTGAAATACGCCATGAAGGAGCTGATAAAGAGGGGCCGACTAGCCAAATTTGAGAAAACAGGCAAGCGAGATAGAGAGGAGTCACCTAAAGCTAATTCTCCCTTGAAGATCGCAATTCCTGGGACAAGTGGATAAAGCAAAGAGGAAAGAAAAGGCAAGTGCTCATACATTGTTGCCATAACTGAAGGAGCATTGCGGGCGAATCTCCTTCCCAAAGGTACCATGAAGAGAATAATCACAAATATGATAGTTGTCTACCGCAAGGAAAGCAATGTAACACCCATACTGTAGTTATCTCTTCTTAATTGAATTTATATTTTTTTTTATTTTATCTATTTGAGTAATATGTGTGTTTTATTAAATTAATTGGGAGGGTGTAGATTTAATTAGAATTATTTAATTATTTAGTTTAATTAATATTAGAAAATTAAAGATATTTTAGAGTTGAAAGAAAAATAGATTTTTCATTATAATTAGGGAGTAAGGGGGTGAATTAAGTAAGAGATGATGGTATGGTGAGATTTAATGAAATAATTGAATTAGAATAATATTTTGGTTTAAAATACTAGAAATCAGATTTTAGAAATTAGAAAGGGGTTTAGGGAGATTTGAGGGGTGAGAGAAGATTGGGAAAATTTAGGTTAAATAAATAGATAGAGTGAGTAGAGTTTTGTACTCTATGTGAAAAATTTGGGAACAAAAACCAAAAGGGCAAGGAACCTTGGAGAACGAGGAAAAAACTCAAAAGGGAAAAAGTTTTCATTAATCTACAAAATCGAGGTAAGGGGAATTATTCATATATGGGTGGCTAAATAGAGGAATAGTGAGGATTCCTTCTCCATTCTTCTCTCTTTTGTTTTATTTGTAATCAATGTTTGTCAAAAAAAAGGTTTGGGTAAAACCCTTTGAGGAATTCGATTGACGAGGTTTCCCTTTACTCTAATGTATATGATATGAAGTTGTATAATTCTTAAACTATTTTGCCTTATTGATGCCTTGGCGTTGAATGATGAATAGTGGTTATGCCTTGTGGCAAAAGTGTAAAAATTAGATAATTGTGTATGATTTGTCTATGGTTGTTGATTTATGTTTTTGGCCATGCAAATCTTAAAAAGTTAAAAGATCAAAATAACAGGAAAAAGTCAAAAATCTGAAAAATTCGAGAATGGGGGGGCGGGGGAGGTTGTCGCGCTTGATCGACGGTGGTGCGCCAGATTGGAAAAGGCGGAAGGGGTGCGCAGTGTGAGGCTAAAACAGCACCGAAGGCGCAACACAAAGCAATAGTGTGGCGTGATCACATATTTATGGGGGTGGCGGAACAGCGCACCAGGCCACGCAGGTTGGTCGGTGGTTTAGGAGGTGGTTTGGATATTTGTGGTTCAGTCCGACGGGTTTTATGAAGTTGTGACTTTGGTGGCCTTCTGTTCCCTTTTGATAAGTTTAGAGTCATATTTTTATTTGTGTATAGTTCTTTGATATTTTTGGGGTTGGAGTTGAAGGTATTTGACTCTTTAGAGTTGCTTTGAGTTATATTATTACTTTTTTAAGGTCGTCAAGTTTAAAAGGGTTAAATTTTGAGACGTTAAGTAAGATTATTGAATTATTAGAGTTAAATTTTAGAAATATGACACATTCAAAGTTGTGTTGATGAGTATGTGGGATAAGGCTAGATATGACTATGAGTAATTTTTTATTACCCTATTGGCGGGCTTACATGAGTAAGAATGTGTTTACAATGTGGATGAATAATTAGGAACATTTATATAATTATATTAAATTGAGATGTAATTATATAATATGTTTAGTTGAGTAGTTCATAGAGGAACTATAGTGTTTGTCTTACATTGACAAAGTTACGGGTTTAAGAAAGGAATTATTATTGAGTATGTGTTTTGAATGTTATTTGTTGAAATTCATGCATTCATGTATATCAAAGATAGGTGGGACTTTGGTCCAATGAGGTCATGATTTAGAGAGGAACTAATGACGGTCTTAGGTTTAGAGAGGAACCAAGTTCAGAGAGGAACCAAAGATATGGATAACTCAGTAACATAAATTTAACATCCTAACCTTGGTACCACATGCATTTGAAGGAGAAATAAATTATATTAAATTTGCATTGATGATTATCTAATTGTGAATTATTTTATGATATTATGAATATTGTTGTTAAACTATCCAGATTGTTTACATATACCATTAACATTATGAACATATTTGTCACCCCTTTTGTTTTGTTGTGTTGCTTGTTGTGATGATGGTGCAAATATCCATATAGAGGAGCATTAGATGATGATTGTTAGAAGGATGGGGGTAGGTGCATACTTCTCTATGTTTATTGTTTTGAGTTTTAGTTTTCTATGGTGTCACTTTGTTAGTGTAACATCGAGACGAGTTTCATTTATTTGATGTTTTATGAGAATTGTTGATTCATTGCCTATGTTGAATTAAGTCAATTATTTTGATAAAGCATGAGGAGTTTCAGTTGAGATGATAAGATTTGAATTTGGTTGCGTTGTTAAAAAGTTTTTTAGAATCAATGTTTATGAGAGAGATGTGACACTATATTGTTGAAATAATCTGTAATTGCATGATTTTATTTTAAAAATATGCACCATAAAAATTAGGGTGTTACAAGAAACATGCTGACAAAAGGCTACGACCCTGTGCGGGGATTCCAGGACTCAAAAAAATTCCGAGGCATTCTCAATGAAAATTTTCCCCTCATGATCATTGATACACTTGGGAAGTTTAACGTATCTCAGATCCTCATCGATGACAATAGTTCTTGTGACAACATGTACTTAGAGTTATTCGAGAAAATAAACCTGAACCAAAGAAACTCGCTGCCATATGAACACTCAAACCTCCAAGCATTCAATAGGACCACAACCTATCCCCGTGGATATATGGAATTAATAGTTTCTGTTGGTAGTGGAAAGGACATCCAAGCGTTAAATTCTGAATTTCTTGTTGTTCCTTGCAAGAGTGATTACAAATATATCTTGGGACGACCCTTTGTAACTCAAGCTTAAATACCACAATCTACAGGGAAAACCAATGACAATCAATGCAAGCCTAGAGGAAGCAAAGAGAATATACTAGACTCTCCATAAAGAACAAGGAAAAGGCATAGCCATCCCATCTTAAGGGGCTGATAAATAAGCGACAACCATCCCTCCTGGTTATGTTTCCTATTTTTCAATCATATTGGATGCCATGCTTAAATAATTTACGTATGTACACATATATCACTACAAATAGAAAAATAAAGTGATGTTTTATAAGACACTATTTTCTTTTTTACTATGAATAATAATGGGAAATTCGAGGCATAACCAATGTCAGTGATGCGGTCAAAGACGCTTTGCACGTACGATTAAAACAATCAACCCCTCACATAATTACAGGGGTGTTGTCAGAGACACTTTGCACGTCTGATTAAAGCAATCCATCCTCCATATAAAATCAGGGGTGTTGTTGGAGACGCTTTACACATCCGGCTAAAGCAATCAATCTACCACATAAAGTCAGAGGCGATGTCAAAGTTATTTTTCACATCTGACTAAAGCAGTTAATCCCTTACATAAAATCAGGGGTAATGTCATAGGCATTTAGCACATCCAACCAAAGTAATTAATACCCCACAGGAAATAATGCCCCCATTAGACGACTAGTTACACTAGATGTCGTGGTGGGTTGGCCACTCGTCTACCTCCGACTAGGTTTTCACCAGGCTAAGGGAAGGGGAATCGACCCTTGGCTGAGAACGTCCTAATGACATATAATAAACTTCAGGGGTAACCTCCCAAGTTCATAAAGATCCAAAGTTGTCCACTTAGAATTATGATGATTACCTCGAAGAAGGTACCAAAAACATAGTAAATTCATTTTTCTTCTTTCATTGTTGCAACAACATCAAATTAACTTCGAGGGAAAACCTCACAAGTTCATAAAGACTTGGAGCTATGTACTATGGATCGTTGCAAACACCATAAAATGATGATGTCCAATTAACTTTGAGGTAATACATCATAAATTTTCAAGAATCTAGAGCAATGAACTCAGGGTCATACGAAAACACCTTAAGCAGGTAACAAATACATTACATTCCCTAAATATATATTTCTTACATAATTTTTCATTACAAAGTACTATCACATAAGTATTGCAAAAAGAGTCGGACAGGGACCCTGCCAGGCCTACTTCCGCTGAGAAACAGTCTTCCCATCTAGGACAACTTAACTCAAACATATTTTCTCCAAGGAAAGTGTCAAAGGATGGCACAAATACCATACTTGATCCAAATCATTTTCAAATGAGTGTGAAACTGCCTCAAGGATGGAACTCGTACAATCAACCAACTGGTGAGTTGGCGAATCATTTTGAGAGTGCAAGAGCTATATTTCCTTGTGGGCAGTCCCCACACTACTTTGAACAACAGAGAAAGATTGGTCTTTCATCACCACGACTCTCACCAGCTAAGCCACCCGGTCGAAAAGAGAGCTTGTGAGCTGTAAGGGAAGCAAAACGTCCAGAGAGAGAGAGAGAGAGTGGTAGAAGCTTCTTTAATTCATGCAAATACTTGTCTCGTTGAAGCTTCAAGATGAAGATGATGTCCTCCATCCGTTTCTTTTCAGCGTGGTTCCAAGCAGACCAAAAAGCCTCCTAACGACCTTTTGTAACATGAGCCAGAGCATCCTAAGTGTGTCAGGTATACATGGAAAGTTTTCCCATTTCATCGTCCAGAACAGGCCTGGAAAATCCAGCCAAGTAAGCGCAATCCTCATTCCAAGGAGGGGGTTGTTGACCTTCAGCAGAGCGAGAAACAAATCCCATCAATAAAGGGAAATCAGGTTGACTGGGGGAATTTGATAAATAAGGTAGGTTTTTCGCAGCAAAATGATTCCTGATTGGCCATACTCCCTGTTTTAGGAGATGGAACGATTTTTCATTACCCATGCACAATAACGAGTAAAATATATACATCAAAGGCATGGAATTTAAAAATACTAGAAAACTTAATAGTGGAAGCTTACAAAGTATGGTTTTTCTTTCCCCTCTGGAGTGAGCTTTCATAAGAAACTGGACTTTAATAAGATGCTTTAAACGCTTCTTATCAACTTCGTCACTAGAGTGGTTCCCCATGTATATCCCAGATTGTCAATAAACTTCACTAATTGACCTTTCTGATACTGGGCCTCTTCAGAGAGTTCTTTTTCATTATATGCAAAAAAGTTACTCCCTAGTAGAAAGTGACCCCCAGACCAGTACTTGGGGAACCGGTTGGGACACATGCCCTCCACTCCATTAACGATGTCACAAATTTTAGCATGAGCTTCAGAACTGGCAGGGGTTGTAAAAAATTACCGATCCTCAAAAAATGAGAGCTCTGAAAGAGGTTTGAGACCATGAATGATTGACTTGAGGTGGAGTAACCTCTTACCCCTAGTCGGGGATGCCAATGTGAGTGCAACTTTACTATTAAATGTTTTGCATGATGACAAAACTCAGAAAGCTAGCATTTCAGTATGGTGGATGGTATCCTTATGTCTTGTTGCACCCCTTTGCATCAGAGGTCTTAGGAATAATTTAAAACAACTTTAAAATTAATCCCAATCATGAAAAATCACTTTTTGCACAAAAATAACACTTATGTGTCGACCTGAAATTTCTATGTGTCGACACATAAGTTCTGCATTTATGCATTTTCTTAAAAGCTTCAGTATGTGTAGACACATACGATTTTTAGGTTGACACATACAACATATGCGTCGACACATACGATTTATGTGTCAGCACATGTACTGCATTATTAAAGCTTTTAGCCACTATTTCTCATGTGTCGAAACTTAAAATTTTCAAGTCGACACATACTGTTTTGTGGGTCATGTTTTCATTCCAAAAGTACCCTCTTTTTCCTAAAAAAAGTCCAATTATAAATATATCATTCATGCATCATTCAACTTGATGATACCACAAAATTAACCTACTTTTTCTCTTCTTCTTCAACCTTTCAATCTATGCATACAAACCAACATTACATTGTGATGATGTTCCATCAGGATTCTATCTAGATGAAGAATTATGGATTTTCAATTGGTTTGGATTGATATTTGTTTGGGTATTCATCCGAAAAAACCATATGGTTTGTCCTTCAATATCATTTGTTGAATTGGGGGTTTTCGTGCAAGATCGTGCGAAGGATCGTCCATGTGAAAAATCTCTTGGAGTGTTTGAAATATTTTCAAGGAACCTTATATTGGTTGAAATCTTTTTAAGGAAGTAGAAAGAATTGGATGATATAATCAGTGAGCTTGTGTTGATAGTTTGCAATCGGATTTACTCGAGGGAAAAATACCTTGGAGTGTTTGAAATCTTTTCAAGGAACCTTGTGGGGTTTGAAATCCTTTTAAGGAATTAATTTAAGCGGCGAATAGGTTGCATCTATCGGTTTTGGTCTTGTAGAAGATCAAAAGAAGAGAAGGGGTTGAATCGACACCAAACAATTATGTTTCTTATAGTTGCTTTGAACACTTCTATTGTAATCATACTTTTGCAAAGTAAGAAATTATCCTAATTCCAAATTTGGAATTGGGGGGAGATGCAGTCATAGAGAGGACGATTGGTGAACTTCCTAAACAAATCTTTGTGTCTCTTTTATTTTATTGCTTTACTTGCTTTAATCTTCATACATCGATTTGTAAAATAGCATTGAGTAATTTATCGATGCGTAGGAATTTTCTGAATTTTTGTTTTGTTTTGAATTATGTGTTGAGTTGCTTATAATTGTAGCGGTGAAAATCGGAGATCAAGCTATTAATTAGCTTGACTCACAAAAAGCAAGAGTCGCCACCGCGCTTTATTATTTCCAAGGGAAAAGGGAAAAGAGCGAAATAAAACCCTAAAAAAACATGCAATGTAAAGTCATATTTAAAAGTAATGAAGATACAATGCGTTTTTGAAAAGAGATCAAGAGTTTGGGGGTTGGTTATGCAATGGGAAGGTATTAGCACCCAATGCATCTGCGGTACTCCACAGGAACCTTTTGAAATATCTGTTTTTTGGTTTAAAATTGTTTGTTATATACAAGGGTGTATTTATCTATAACTATGTTTGTTTAAAGGAAAATGAGTTTTTATTATTGTGTTCGTGAGGGTTTCGCGACCCTTTGCCTACGTATCCAATGAAGGAATCAAAAAACCGTAGTTCCTCTAGAAAAATGTTGATTTGTTTTGTGTTTTTTAGTGGACGACGTTAACACACGCATTCTAGCAATAGGCACGACCGGTATCGCGGTAGAACAGAGATAACATGCCCTTGGGGAGTTTTGATTTGTTGAGTGTTTTTACATGTTTTAAAGTATGTTCAAGTAATGATTAAAGAGTGTTTTTGATTTTTTTGGTTTGTTTGGTTGTTGATTTTATCTTTCCTAATTACTAGCATTTGTACAAAGTAAAAAATGTAGAAAGACAAAAAAAACTACGCTATCACAAACATATCAAAAGGCATAAAAAATAAAGATGAAAGTGAAGAAAATGAGTATCTTTCGATTCTGGCAGGAGCAGACTTCGACTGGCATTTTCTGTTGGCCTCCTTCGATTGGGGCTGGCAGCAGCAAAGTCACATATTTCGATTAGGCTTTGACAGGGGCAAAGTCCTGTCCTTCGATTGGGCTTTGGCATCAGTCAGGTCATATACATCGATTGGAAGCTGGCAGAGGCGAAGTCTTGTCCTTCGATTGGGCAAAGGCAGAGGCAAGTGGTATCCTTCGACTGGGAGTTCGCGCCAGTGAGGTTCTGTCCTTCGATTGGCCTAGAAGTCAGTGAGTTGTATCCTTCGACTGGGAGTTTGCGCCAGTGAGGTTCTATCCTTCGATTGGCCTGGAAGTCATTGGGGGGATGTCCTTCGATTGGACATGGCTTGCCTCCTGGTTGTCTCTTTCGTTCAACCTGGAGAAAGAAGGTAGAAGCCAGGAGCTTCGTTCTCTATTTCCTGTTTCCTGTTACTTTCAGTTCAAACATTAAATGGCAACATGGCTTGAGGCCATGCTAATAACAGTTTGGTAAACAGTTTAACAATTAAAGCAAGCTCAAGTAGACAGAAAGCAAAAACGAAAGAGCTCAGTTTCTAAAAAATAAAATAAAAAATATGTTAACAGTGTAGAAACGAAAGGAAACAAAGTGTTATGTACATGCTTGAAACGAACAAAGGTATTATTTATATGTTATGCTGGAAATGAAAAGTTCAAGGGTAAAAGTGACTTACCTGGCTTCAAGCTGGAACGTGTGCTGGGCAGTAAGGTGGTTGCCTGGATGCTGGATTCGAAAGAGGGGGTCACAGGCTGTGCTGGGAGCGCTGGACTTGAAGGAAAAGAAAAAGCAAGCGTGATGCTTCTTTGATTCGAAGGAGACTGAAGTGGTTGTTCTTCAGAATCGAAGGAGACTGAAGTGTGTGGATTCTGGGTTTGTTCTCACAAGTATTGAAGGGACTTGAGAGATTTTTGTGTTTGAGAATGTTTGGGTTTGTTCTCACAAGTGCTGAAGAACTTTGAGAATTTTTATGTTTGAGAATTTTTGCAGATTTCTACAGTGTTTGAGAAAATTTGGGAGAGGTTCGTCTGGCCCAAAAGTCCTTTTTTCTCCCCTTAAAAATGTGTTGTAACCTCTTTATTTATAGGCAGATTTGCTGAAGTTTTGGAGGGAAAACAAAATGATTTGAACAGTTTGGGAATGCTGTTTCAATCCTTTCTTCTACGCAACTCTTGTGCACTCCTTTTTGGGCAAGTACAAGACTGTTGTAGCAGGCTTTTCAGTATTTTGGAGTGTAGTGGTAGGTGGTGCAGGACTGCTGTAGCAGGCTCAATAGTGTTTGTTGCATGGCAGTACAGTGGTCCAACTTGTGAATCGAAAGAGGTCACTTCGAAGGAAACTACATGGCCAAATCGAAGCTTGTGACTGAAGGGACACTGTATTGCCCTTCGAAGCTGGTGAATCGAAACAGACACATTTCCCAATCGAAGGCTGTTGATCGAAAGAAGCAATGTTGCCCAATCGAGGGTTGTGGATCGAAAGAAGCAATGTTGTCCAATCGAAACATGTTTGCAGACAGTAAACTTGTCCAATCGAAAGCAGGCTTGCAGGCAGCAAATTTGTCCAAATCGAAGTAGGCTTGCAGACAACAAATTTGTCCAAATCGAAGTAGGCCTAAACTTGCATTCTAAGGAGGCTAGTTCAAAATGAAGGACATGCCCAAGTTGCATTTGAAGGAGACCTGTCAGCACATGAAATCAAAGAAACAAAAACACACATTTCGTGCTTGATTAGAAGTTAGTGATACATAGGCAAAAAATGTTCAAAACACTTGACAATTTCTGCATAATCAATGCTCAAAGGTGAGAGGTTAAAACCAACTGTATTTAGTGACCTTGACTTTTGTATAAAAAATGCAAAAATGCAAATGGGATCTTAGGTCAAAAATTGGGGTACAACAGCTGCCCCTATTTAAGTTTCTTCTATCCGGAGATATGAAGATTCGAATCTTCATTTCGACGAGATTGAAGGGACTTAAATATAGAATACACAATTTTTGGCCTTAAGATACCGCAATTATGTTTATGATATGATATGAATGCAATGCTCTGAATTTTATGGGGAATGACGCCATATGAGACAAACTATGCTGGAGAAACCAATCACTTTATACAGTAATCCCACAGGGGAAGAGGTGATAACTCAACTGGGGAAACAGAGTCATAGACTTCAAATGAGAGACTCTTGAATGATTTACATCAGTGTTGAAACTGGAAAAGAAATGATTTACATCAGCACTGTAACTGGAAAACAAAATGATTGACATCAGTACTGAGACTGGAAAAGAAATGATTTACATCAGCACTGAGGCTGGCATCAGTACTGAGACTGGAAAAGGAAATGATTTACATCAGCACTGTGACTGGAAAAGAAATGATTTACATCAACACTGAGGTCGGCATCAGTACTGAGACTGGAAAAAGAAATGATTTACATCAGCACTGTGACTAGAAAACAAAATGATTGACATCAGTACTGATACTGGAAAAGAAATGATTTACATCAACACTGAGGTTGGCATCAGTACTGAGACTGGAAAAGGAAATGATTTACATCAGTACTGTGACTGGAAATAAACATCTCTGACTTCTGAATTTTGCCAAGAATGGTAACACAATCCTTCTTTAACCAAGATATCACTTGAAAAGGATAAAATGCAAACTTCCCCACGGGACTTTTCCGAAGGGATGCCATTTGCTGAGTAGACATTATTGTTGGGGATACACAAGCTGCTCAAATAAAGAGGCCGCCACTTGCTGTCTTCCAAAAATACTATGACATACAAGCTGCTCAAATAAAGAAGCTGCCACTTGCTGTCTTCAAAGAATATTAAAGCACACAAGCTACTCATGAAGAGTCCGCCACTTGTTGCCAATAAACCACAAGCTGCTCATGAAGTGCTGCCACTTGCCGTCTTCAAAGAATATTAAAGCACACAAGCTACTCATGAAGAGTCCGCCACTTGTTGCTTATAACCCACAAGATGCTCATGAAGAGCTGCCACTTGCCATCTTCAAAGAATCTTAAAGGACACAAGCTACTCATGAAGAGTCTGCCACTTGTTGCTAATAACCCACAAGCTGCTCATGAAGAGTTGCCACTTGCCGTCTTCAAAGAATCTTAAAGCACGCAAGATACTCATGAAGAGTCCGCCACTTATTGCTAATAATCCATAAGCTGCTCATAAAGAGCTGCCACTTGCCGTCTTCAAAGAATCTTAAAGCACACAAGCTACTCATGAAGAGTCCGCCACTTGTTGCTAATAATCCACAAGCTGCTCATAAAGAGCTGCCACTTGCTGTCTTCAAAGAATATTAAAGCACACAAGCTGCTCATAAAGAAGCTGCCACTTGCTGCTTATAACCCACAAGTTGCTCATGAAGAGCTGCCACTTGCCGTCTTCAAAGAATATTAAAGCACACAAGCTACTCATGAAGAGTCCGTCACTTATTGCTTATAACCCACAAGCTGCTCATGAAGAGCTGCCACTTGCCGTCTTTAAAGAATATTAACGTACAAGCTGCCCATGAAGAGACTGCCACTTGCCATTTTCAAAGATGTTAATAACATACAAGTTGCCTCATGAAGAGACTGCCACTTGCTGTTTCCCAAAGGTATCAATAACATACAAGTTGCCTCGTGAAGAGACTGCCGCTTGTTGTTTCCCAAAGGTATTAATAACATACAAGTTGCCTCGTGAAGAGACTGCCGCTTGCTTTTTGTCAAGAGTATCCATAACACACAAGTTGCCTCATGAAGAGACTGCCGCTTGTTGTTTCCCAAAAAGATACCCATAAATATCGTGAAGATATTGCTGGAGGTGAGAACCAATAACTTCATCGGGGATGGACACACTGCTCATGAAGAGACCGCCATTTGTCATAACATAAAGAAATCAGAAATAATCAAACTGCTCAAATAAAGAGTCAGTCGCTTGTTGTCATGTCGATATTCCAGAAGAAGGTTATGATAACACTACCAGGGAATAAAGTTCATCTTCAATGGGGAACCATGAATAAATCCTTCTTGAGGAAACCAAGTATTTACATTGCAAAATAAATGCACTCTCCATCTAGGTTTCACAGCCTAGAGAGATCCACAGGGTATCGTTCACAAGAGACAAAGCTCAATCCAGGAATGAACTGGAGAGAAAACAGTCAAACAAGACTCCACCCAATGAGGAAACAACTCAAAGGGGGATTTATCCTATCTAGAGATGGAAAAGGAAAGCTAAAGCAAGGTTCTTCCACGAGAGTTAACTCAGTGGGGAATTAGAAAGGAGGCGCACTTTCTGCTTAAGTTGACACTCTATTTGAGGAGAGGAAATATGATAACCAAGGTATACTGATCAAGAACATCAACAAATATCAATGTGTGTGCATGATGCAAGTATGAACGAATGAATGAATGTCATGTATATGCTAACAAAATAGACAGGGGAGATAGACTGAAGATGATAAGACGTCCCAGTACAACCCGACACTCAGCTAATCTCAACAAGATGGGAACATTACTGGAGATAAAAACAAAAGCCAACATTGGAGCAAAGTCCTTCTACAAGGCTTAAATATCTCTGGAGAGGAAGATATTTTTAGGTAGAAAACCCAAAGTCCAGTCTTCTATCACAAATAATCCATTGAAAGGATAACAACACAAACAATGTTTCGGCTGGAAAGAAGTCATGCTTAGCTGGAGATGCTGGGAACACCACCCACTTATAATGTGTGCAAAACATATCTTGACAAATCTGGATTGCCCCTGGGACTAATTTTGGATGCCCTAAGTTTACTGCTGATAAGCTGCATGTTGCACGACAATTCTTGCGAATAACTTCACTTCTAAAATGCCCCAAGCTATATGGTTGATAAGGAGAAATCGTCTCAAGAGGATTTTACAAAAGACCTGGCATTCACCATGCTCTGGTGTCTTCAAACTCTTAGAGAGATTCATCAAATCTTGACGTGATTGTCCCGGATTGACTATAGTTGGCACAACAAAGTCTTCAAATTTTGCCCCAGAAGAGTAAACAAATTGGGAAATCATTAACTGGAAGAAGCAACATGTTCGTGCTTAAAGTCTTCATGTGACATGGCCCTTGATATGATTTTTCTCTTGAAATGATTCTCCAATTACTCAAGATAGTTTCAGGCCTTAAAAGAATAAACTCATCACTGGTGCTTATATGTGAGCTTCCTTGATATCAAACAAATGTTTTTGCAGTTAGAAAAAGTTTACAATGAAAATTCTAATGCAACAATCATGTAAGTCTTGAAGATTTTGAAAAGATTTCGCACAAATTTTGTGAGTTAGAGCACCATTTGTTTTTGTATAGGAAAAACATATGATACCAACATAACTATTTAGAACATTCATGGGAGTCAGGAACACTATCTCATTGAAGTATGCTTTCAAAATAACCTTGCTTCAATTAGGACTTTTGAAGGTTGTAACGTGGCCTGGTTCATGGCTTTAGAAAAAAGGATTTTTAAGGCTCAAAATTTATAGGTGCCCACCCCCTTCATGATGTTCTCCAATCCTATGTTCAGTTAATTCAACATGAGTGTTCATCTCTCAAAGGATTTTGTGATGGTTAAGGAAACGACGAGGCTTTCGGAGTAGAAACCACCCTCATGTCTTCGTGTTTGTAGTCACTAATTTGTTCTTTGCTGAGGACTTTTCTTTGTAGTCCTTTCCTTGAAATTTTATTTTCCATAACTTTTGCCTGGACTAATTCTTTTGAATTGATAGTCCAGCGGGATTTCCTAATTTTGCCTAAGTCGCATGTTTTCAAGTTTATTCGACTTAGCAGGCTTTTTTCTTGATTTTTTTTTGACTTTTTGAACAAAATGTGTGACATTAGCTTGTCTTTACTTGTTGAGAGGATTGTGACTGCCTCGATTTTGATGAATGAGGGATAACATTGTGGTTCCACATCCTCTAGATTCATCATACATGAAGGATAGCCCTCGTAGTTTCTCTTCAGAAATATCTTTCTTATGAATTTTGAACACTCAATCGGATTAACTGAAAACTACCCTGCCCCAGGTTAAAATTTGAGGGTTTTTTCATATAGAAAAGAAACTCCTACTTCAAAGGCTCAAAAGGGGTTAGCAAGGGATTATCTTCCTTATATCTCCGGTGTTTAGGGACTAGAAACAATGCCTGTACATCATCAGCAAGATTTCATCCAAAAGCATGTAACCAGAGATTTTGTGTTCTTTAGATCATCATCCTCCCTTCAATCTCTGCCTATGCAAGAGAATGGGCAACAAGTTGGTATCATAATGCAAAAAGAAATTTAAAGTTTTGAAAACCAATATGAATTTCTTCAAGACAAACATACTCATTGTATTAAGATGATCATTCAGATGCAAACAAGTTCTTACGTGCAAACAATGTTTTGATAAACAAGAGAAATTACAAAAACAGAAATAAGTTAATAATTTGAGAAGGCTCTCCATCTGGACTTGTTCTGAAGGAAACTTGTCCTAAACTTCAAGGCCAAAATCAACAGAGATTCACTTATGCTTCAGCAAAGGGGTTGACTTGGGCAGCAACCAAAATTCAGACCAAACCAGTTAAGTGATCCATACCAGGTTTCAAATTAATCATCTCTCAGCGGAGTTCAGAAATCTCTTGCTTGATATTCTCCATTGTTCTCTTAGCGTGAGTGTTGTACTGGTGAGACCAAAAAGGAAAAATAAGACTTGGAAAAAGACCTTTGAAAGTGAAACCAAAAATGTAGAATGATGCATGATATGCAAAAGAGATTTCTTATTTGACTTTCAAGGAGCTCAAGATATTAAGTTGTAAACATCAAAGTATGAAGATAGAAGATGAATTCTAAATTGGATCAAAGCGTTGATCGAGTTATCATCAAGATCAATCATCCATTTTGGTGGATTAGGATTTTCACCCTATCAACACCCAAGATCCATTGAGCTTGATGAAACTTGTGATGTTTACAAAGAAAGATCTCCAAATTCCTTGCAAGTCAAGTGAAAAGGGTTTTATGGATGCATGAATGCACGACTATGCAACAACCACAAGCAAGGTCACAAATACAGTTGAAAGGTTCAACGTCACGAGCATGGAGTCAAAGGTAAATAACATCCCCAAGGTATGTACTAACGGTTTAATCACACCTGCAAGACAAGGTTCTAAGATTTCCCGGAGTCTACATTCCTCCTTCGGATATTACCAACATCTTGATTACTCAATAATCAGCAATATTCTCAAGAGAAACTCATCCGAGCATAGCATCGCGTAACAATTACTTCCGGATTACTCTGTTATAATCTCCGCACTACACCTAAAAGGCCAAGATGGGTTACGGTTCTACGGTTCTCAGCTTCTCTGGCTCCCTTGTCGAAAATAATAATGTCTTCTCGATTACTCGGTAAACAAATATTACGTTCAAAAGGGCCTTCCACTGAGTGGGGGATCTCATGCCTCCTTCTTCGGGACTACTTCCTCAAAGTTAACATGACTATACCGCCCGTCCTATTCCTAAGTGTAACTTTGTAAATATTATCAACACCCAAATAATCACAATATATACATATAATCAAACAATCAAATAATGATAAAACAAATAAAACAAACTAGGCTTAACCCACTTAGGGATGGACCAACAAGAGGTCAATCTTTCCCCAGCAGAGTCGCCAATTCTGTAGCGGTGAAAATCAGAGATCAAGCTATTAATTAACTTGACTCACAAAAAACAAGAGTCGCCACCGCGCTTTATTATTTCCAAGGGAAAAGGAAAAAGAGCAAAATAAAACCCTAAAAAAACATGCAATGTAAAGTCATATTTAAAAGTAATGAAGATACAATGTGTTTTTGAAAAGAGATCAAGAGTTTGGGGGTTGGTTATGCAATGGGAAGGTATTAGCACCCAATGCATCTGCGGTACTCCGCATGAACCTTTTGAAATATCTATTTTTTGGTTTAAAATTGTTTGTTATATACAAGGGTGTATTTATCTATAACTATGTTTGTTTAAAGGAGAAAAAAAGAGTTTTTATTATTGTGTTCGTGAGGGTTTCGCAACCCTTTGCCTACGTATCCAATGAAGGAATCAAAACACCGTAGTTCCTCTAGAAAAAGGTTGATTTGTTTTTTGTTTTTAGTGGGCGACGTTAACACACGCATTCTAGCAATAGGCACGGCCGGTATCGCGGTAGAACGGAGATAACATGCCCTTGGGGAGTTTTGATTTGTTGAGTGTTTTTACATGTTTTAAAGTATGTTCAAGTAATGATTAAAGAGTGTTTTTGATTTTTTTGGTTTGTTTGGTTGTTGATTTTATCTTGCCTAATTACTAGCATTTGTACAAAGTAAAAAATGTAGAAAGACAAAAAAAAACTACGATATCACAAACATATCAAAAGGCATAAAAAATAAAGATGAAAGTGAAGAAAATGAGTATCTTCCGATTCTGGCATGAGCAGACTTCGACTGGCATTTTCTGTTGGCCTCCTTCGATTGGGGCTGGCAGCAGCAAAGTCACATCTTTCGATTAGGCTTTGGCAGGGGCAAAGTCTTGTCCTTCGATTGGGCTTTGGCATCAGTCAGGTCATATACTTCGATTGGAAGCTGGCAGAGGCGAAGTCTTGTCCTTCGATTGGGCAAAGGCAGAGGCAAGTGGTATCCTTCGACTGGGAGTTCGCGCCAGTGAGGTTCTGTCCTTCGATTGGCCTGGAAGTCAGTGAGTTGTATCCTTCGACTGGGAGTTCGCGCCAGTGAGGTTCTATCCTTCGATTGGCCTGGAAGTCAGTGAGGGGATGTCCTTCGATTGGACATGGCTTGCCTCCTGGTTGTCTCTTTCGTTCAACCTGGAGAAAGAAGGTAGAAGCCAGGAGCTTCGTTCTCTATTTCCTGTTTCCTGTTACTTTCATTTCAAACATTAAATGGCAACATGGCCCGAGGCCATGCTAATAATAGTTTGGCAAAATGTTTAACAATTAAAGCAAGCTCAAGTAGACAGAAAGCAAAAACGAAAGAGCTCAGTTTCTAAAAAAATATGTTAACAATGTAGAAACGAAAGGAAACAAAGTGTTATGTACATGCTTGAAACGAACAAAGGTATTATTTATATGTTATGCTGGAAATGAAAAGTTCAAGGGTAAGAGTGACTTACCTGGCTTCAGGCTGGAACGTGTGCTGGGCAGTAAGGTGGTCGCCTGGATGCTGGATTCGAAAGAGGGGGTTACAGGCTATGCTGGGAGCGCTGGACTTGAAGGAAAAGAAAAAGCAAGCGTGATGCTTCTTTGATTCGAAGGAGACTGAAGTGGTTGTTCTTCAGAATCGAAGGAGACTGAAGTGTGTGGATTCTGGGTTTGTTCTCACAAGTATTGAAGGGGCTTGAGAGATTTTTGTGTTTGAGAATGTTTGGGTTTGTTCTCACAAGTGCTGAAGAACTTTGAGAATTTTTATGTTTGAGAATTTTTGCAGATTTCTACAGTGTTTAAGAAAATTTGAGAGAGGTTCGTCTGGCCCAAAAGTCCTTTTTTCTCCCCTTAAAAATGTGTTGTAACCTCTTTATTTATAGGCAGATTTGATGAAGTTTTGGAGGGAAAACAAAATTATTTGAACAGTTCGGGAATGCTGTTTTGATCCTTTATTCTACGCAGCTCTTGTGCACTCCTTTTTGGGCAAGTACAGGACTGTTGTAGCAGGATTTTCAGTATTTTGGAGCGTAGTGGTAGATGGTGCAGGACTGCTGTAGCAGGCTCAATAGTGTTTGTTGCATGGCAGTACAGTGGTCCAACTTGTGAATCGAAGGAGGTCACTTTGAAGGAAACTACATGGCCAAATCGAAGCTTGTGACTGAAGGGACACTGTATTGCCCTTCGAAGCTGGTGAATCGAAACAGACATGTTTCCCAATTGAAGGCTGTTGATCGAAAGAAGCAATGTTTCCCAATCGAAGGTTGTGGATCGAAAAAGCAATGATGTCCAATTGAAACATGTTTGCAGACAGTAAACTTGTCCAATCGAAAGCAGGCTTGCAGGCAGCAAATTTGTCCAAATCGAAGTAGGCTTGCAGACAGCAAATTTGTCTAAATCGAAGTAGGCCTAAACTTGCATTCGAAGGAGGCTAGTTCAAAATGAAGGACATGCCCAAGTTGCATTCGAAAGAGACCTGTCAGCACATGAAATCAAAGAAACAAAAACACACATTTCGTGCTTGATTAGAAGTTAGTGATACATAGGCAAAAAATGTTCAAAACACTTGACAATTTCTGCATAATCAATGCTCAAAGGTGAGAGGTTAAAACCAACTGTATTTAGTGACCTTGACTTTTGTATAAAAAATGAAAAAATGCAAATGGGATCTTAGGTCAAAAATTGGGGTACAACAATAATCACTCTTGATTATAAGTGCTTTTTAATATCAACACAACACAAAGGAAAATTCAGAAATTTTGATTGCACGCCAAGTGTTTGAGAAATTGTTTAGCTTGTTTAATTCAAAGGAAAATTCCAATGTTCTATCTCTTACTTTCATTTACTCTCTATATGCAATGTGTTGAATGTATTGTTTGATCGATTGATTCATATAAAATTTATCTTTGATTATTGAAGTTTAATTTCCTTGTTGATTAGCTTATAATCACTTTGATTGTAAGTTCTTTTTCATATCAACAAATCTCAGAAAATTTTGAAAAATTGATTGCACGCCACATGTTCGATAAATTGTCATATTATGTTTTTAATATGATTTAATTGGAAATAGGAAACTGTTGTGTTGAATATTAAACGATTAATTGAGATATTATTATGTTGATTGATTTTCTCATTATTTTAATTCCATATGGCTCGTGCATATCCGAGTTTCCAATAACTAGGTTCGTTTAGACTACTATGTTGATCTAGGCAAAAATCCTTCCGCTCAACATTATTTTTCAAATAAGTTTTAAATAATATTTTTGAAAGGTAATTTTCATTTGGGGATCTATTCAACCCTTCTTTAGATCCGATTTCGTAGTCTAACAAGTGGTATCAGAGCTCCGGTTAATTCTGTGCTTCTAAACTCTTATTAGATAATGGTGTACGAACCTAAAAGGGATTTTAAAACAACCCCAAATTTTGTGTGTGGAAGAAAACTGTAGTTATTGGAAATCTTGTTTGCACATTTATCTTGATTCATATGACAAGTATATGTGTGATGCTATTACTCAAAACAATGCTAATGCCGTTGTCACATCTAAGCCAGAAACACTATGGAATTATGATGATAAGAAAGATTCATCAAAACTCATTAATTGTTTGAACACACTTTGTATGCCTATTTCTAATGAAATTGCTACTAACAAAGTTTTTGAGATGTATTACTAGGGAATTAGCAACCTAAGGTCACCATGATCAAGGAAGCTAATGATCTTACAACACTCGATATTACTATAATGTTTGGTAAGTTTGAAGAACATGAACAAGAACTCACTTGTTGAACAAGTATAGGAAAAGACTTGAGAAGAAGAAGAAAAAGGAGAAAGATACCGATAAGGAGGAAAGAAAAAAGTATAAAACTCTTAGGGTGTCAAGTTCAAGGTCCTCAAATTGATCACGTAATATGATAGTGATTTTAGTGATGGTGAAGATTTAAATTGTCACTATGGTTGTATTGCCTAAATGCAACTAATTGTTTCAATAACCCCTAAGGACCTAATGAAGATTAGGTACCTAACTTGTCTTATTGTTTTGTAGGTGAATTGTCTTGACTCTATAAAGAGAATATGGGTTCTCATTTACGGTGGTTCAAGGCATATGAACATATTCTAATTCTATTAATACGGGGAAAGATGATGGGTTATGTGATCTAGAAAGCAACAACAAGTTTTGTTTTATTCGTAAAAGATGCGTAAGTTACTTTTGATGTTATATCCGAGAATATTTGAAAAATGTATTTCATTTCATGATGTAGGTTTATCTTCAAGAGACATACTCAATAACACCGAAGAAGGTATTAATCAACCGAATCGGTTAAACACGAGGAGGAGAAAGATAACTAACATGAAAATGATAAAGATGAGAGTTCAATCAAAATGAATTTTCATCAAACAATGACCTTCTTGGATTTATCACAAGGTATACTTTTGGGTACTTTGTCAAGGTGAAAAGTGGTAAGATCGATTTATTTTAAAATCTTTGTGGCATACTTTGCATTTGGTGCAACTTTCTTTCGAGAATTTCGTGTGAAATGCAAGTGCATCCTACATTATATTGTATGATGAAGTAGTATTGATTTAACTTTCACTTTGTTAGTAAGTTCTCTATTTTACTTGTTTATTTCTCCAAATACATGACATACTTGGTGTATGGTATATATATTATGAGTACTCATTTGCAACATAATTCTTAATTGATAATGATAGTGACTTATCAATTTATATACTTGAAATGACCTCATCTTATTATATTTTCATGTATTTCTTACAAACACTTATGTGTACATAAGAATTTTTAGCTTCATTAAACATCAAGCATAACACATTTTACATTACATCATATTTGTTTCTACTAACAATGCGACTTGTCAAAGAGTTCTCTAAGCTTATGCAGGGAGTATTTGAAATGAATCTTATGGGGAGTTGAATTACTTTCCCGGACTCCAAATAAAGTAACTCAAGGAATGAAAATATGCATGGGGAATTACCTTCACGATCATGTTAAAAAGGGGATGTTATGTTTGTGCATCTTGATAGTTAAAACTAACTTGCCTACGTTTTCAAAAAAATGTTTGCAACCAAACCGTCTTTCAACAAACATAAGGAATTGAGGATTATTAATGTCTCTAATGTTGCTTTTATTTATATGCTTACACTTTTATGCTTGTCCACTAACAATTCGTTTGAGTATTTTACATCATGTGAGTGTAACTTCCATTCCATCAAGAGTGAGGTAATATTGTTCCAAATCTCTCCTTGAAAGTAAGAAGTTTCTTGTACATGTTTTAGTTGATGGAAAATGCTTGCTATGTTCTCAAATGACGAAAACTATGAATGTTCATTTCCAAAAAAATTGATTGATAACCATTTCATGTTCTCAATGTATATGCTTATAATGACTTCATGTATTAATTCTTTCACATTTGAGTAAGTTGTTCTTGTATGTACAAGTATGTGTTTCTATTATTATTTCTTTCATTTGTGCATGAGTTGAATGTAAGCATGTTAATTTCATGTACGATTCATGTTGTAGTTGAGTAACAATTTATGGAAACATTTTCATTTTGGATTGTGTAGTGACATGTTCTTGTCACTATGCTAGGCACATGCGTGTGGGACATCAGGAGTTCCATTATGTTGTGTTACAAAATCTTGACACTATAAAAGAAACTTAATTAGCTTGCTCTTGCATCACATTCATTTTTATTCATGAAATTTCATTACATGTTTGGTAATGTTTTATGCTTGTTATATATTTTTTCTGCATCATTACATGTATATGGGGATATGTAATTGTATGCTCTTCCCATGATTTGTAATATGATACTTCCCATGATTTGCCTTCTTTATTTTTGATGTTGTCAAAGGGGGAGAATAATATGATATATGAAGATGGGAAGCACAAAGTCAGAGAGAGCCTTCGATAACTACATGAAATGCATCATCGCAAGTTTTGCCATCATAAAAAAGGGGGAGTTTATGAGTGCAACTTCACTATTAGATGTTTTGCATGATGTCAAAACTCAGAAAGCTAGCATTTCAGTATGGTGAACGGTATCTTTATGTCTTGTGGCACCCCTTTGCATTAGAGGTCTTAGGAATAATTTAAAACAACTTTAAAATTGATCCCAATCATGAAAAATCACTTTTTGCACAAAAATAACACTTATGTGTCGACCTAAAATTTCTATGTGTCAACACATAAATTATACATTTCTGCATTTTCTTAAAAGCTTCAGTATTTATCGACACATACGATTTTCAGGTCGATACATACAACCTATGCATTGACACATACGATTTATGTGTCAGCAAATGTACTGCAATATTAAAGCTTTTAGACACAGTTTCTCATATGTTGACACATAATTTTTCAGGTTGACACATACTATTTTGTGGGTAATTTTTTCATTCTTAAAGTACCCTATTTTACCTTAAAAGAGTCCAACTATAAATATATCATTCATGAATCATTCAAACTTGTTGATACCATAAAATTAGCCTGTTTTTTCTCTTCTTCTTCAACCTTCCAAACTATGCATATACACCAACATCACATTATGACGATGTTCTGTCGGGGTGCCACCTAGATGAAGAATTATGGATTTCCAATTGGTTTGGGTTGATATTTTTAGGGTCTTCATTTGGAAAAGCCATCGGGTTTGTCCTCCAACATCATTTGTTGAATTGGGGTTTTTCGTGCAAGATCATGCGAAGGATCGTCCATCTGAAAAATCCATTGGATTATTTGAAATATTTTCAAGGAAACTTATAGTGGTTAAAATATTTGTAAGGAAGTAGCAAGAAATGGATGATAGAATCGATGATCTTATGTTGATAGTTTGCAATCAGATTTACTCGAGTGAAAAATCCCTTGGAGTGTTTGAAATCTTTGCAAGGAACCTTGGGGTGTTTGAAATCCTTTTAAGGAAGTAACTTAAGAGGCAAATAGGTTGCATCTATCGGTCTTGGTCTTGTTGAAGATTAAAATAAGAGAATGGGTTGAATCGATACCAAATGGTTATGTATTGTATAGTTGCTCTAAACACTTCTCTTGTAATCATACTTTTGCAAAGTAAGAAATTATCCTAATTCCAAATTCGGAATTGGGGGAGATGTAGCCATAGTGAGGATGATTGATGAACTTCCAAAATAAATCATTGTGTCTCTTCTTTTATTGCTTTACTTGCTTTAATATTCATACATCAATTTGTCAAATAACATTGAGTAATTTATCGACGCGTAGGAGTTTTCTGAAACTGTTTTTTGTTTTGAGTTGTGTGTTGAGTTGCTTATAATCACTTTTGATTATAAGTGCTTTTTCATATCAACACAATACAAAGGAAAGTTATGAAACTTTGATTTCACACCAAGTGTTTGACAAATTATTTAGCTTGTTTAATTCAAAGGAAAATTGCAATGTTCTATCTCTTACTTTCATTTACTCTCTATATGCAATGTGTTGAATGTGTTGTTTGATCGATTGACTCGTATAAAATTTCTCTTTGATTATTAAAGTTTAAATTTCCTTGTTGATTATATTATAGTCACTTTGATTGTAAGTGCTTTTGCATATCAACAATTCTCATAGAAAATTCTAAAAAATTAATTACGCGCCATATGTTCGATAAATTGTCATATTATGTTTTTAATATGATTTCAATGGAAATAGGAAACCGTTGTGTTGAATATTAAACGATTAATTCATATATTACTATATTGATTGATTTATCATTATGTTAATTCCATATGGCTCGTGCATATCCGAGTTTCCAATAACTAGGTTCGTTTAGACTAGTATGTTGATCTAGGCCAAAATCCTTCTGCTCAACATTATTTTTTAAATAAGTTTTAATAAAATTTTAAAGGTATTTTTTATTTGGGGATCTATTCACCTTCTTTCTAGATTCGGTGTCATAGTCTAACAACCAAGTCATGGAGACATTTGAAAAGGTGAAGAAAAAGGAACACACGTGGTCTTCCCTTCAAATATTCACACCTATATTGGTAGAATATCATATATACCAGCACCAAGGGTGAATTTGATAAGGATCCATAGATAGATGCTTCGGAACCTTTACCTCAAAGGAAAGAAGAGGAATACAAACACCCATGATGGAAAAAGGCACACTCATAAAAGGGAATGATGCAAGCGCCATTTTGTCTCATATTATTTTATCCTTAGGAGGACTCACAGTTCCGTAGTAAAAAGGAAATACCAACTTCTGTAAAAGAACTATTAATACCACCTAATTTGGAAAAAATATAAGCAGTGAAATAATAAACAGGATCCATCGAATAAGATGGAATATCCTTTTGAGACTTGTGAATACGTTTTGGTGATTTCTTGTTCATAATGCACTAAATTTGCGGTTGTAGGAAATAAAAGGCAGAAGATAAAAATAGTTGAACCCTCAAACTGAGAAAAGAAGACTCAGAAAAGGGAATGAGATACTTATTCTCATAAAATTAAACTACAATCTAGAAGGAAAAATATTTCACCAAATATGTCTAATAACTCACGGAAACACTAAAAGAGTTTTGGTTTCCAAAAAATCGTAATGATGATATATATGAAAAGAATTTTTGAATTATGGCACATTAAATGCATGGTTCCTTAAGGAACTGAAACGATTCTCAACTATCTTCCTTAAAAATAATTAGGGGATGGCTGACATCCGGGGTTGTAATGTCAAGCCCTACCTTCCTACACTATGACAAGGGCTTGAGGGTAACCATTTTGGGCTACTCAGATTAACCCCTGATAGGTTTATGGCTTTATGATGACAATATTGATCTCGAATAAGCAGTCTGATAAGGGCCACACTCCTTCCAGAATCTTCCTAATCCACAAAGATTATCCTTTTAGTGAGCATCTAAGATCTACAATGTATAACATCCAATGGCTCTCTTAAATTCACTCCTAACTAATAACAAATTAGGTACTCCATCTTTACTATATATAGAGAAGGTGCCAAAATAAGTTAACAAGTTTCAAATAAAATTTCATTTTACTCTTCTTCTTCATATACTGACTTGAACATTAGAGTGTTAATATTTCAGGTACCCAACTCTTTTACATCAGAAGCTACGATCCTTCATCATCGTCGTTCACCTTTTCATTTTTGGTTCCCTAACATAACAGTTACAAAAAACCATTGACATAAATTTCATTAGAGGCCATAATAAGACCCTACAAGTGGAAATCCTCATACTATTGAAGTATGATATGTCGATATTAAACTTGAAAAATTAGTAGGAGGAGGCTTCAATTCCACATTGATTTCTTACTTCTTTTGCTTGACATAAAAGGGTGGATGAAGCAGATATGATGTTGAATATAATGTATTTGATTTCTATCTTTCCCCAATATATTCATCATGAAACCAAGCAAAGATCAAAGTTTCTCAGATCAAGTCCAACTTTTGAAATGAAGTTCAAAGGTCCAAATGAATCACAAAGTCCCTGATACCACTCCAAGCAAAGGAAAGAACTGTAAGAAACAATGTTGGTTATGCATCTGGCTTTGATTTTTGAAGATAACATTACATGGGAGATTAGATAACAATTTATTACCCTAATATTTTGTTTAGTGTGTAGCTTATTCTAACAGGTACTGACTCTGAAGAATTGGCATGTCACTTCATCAGATTCTGGACTCAACACACTAAGGGATACAAATGCGTGTATCATTGCTTATAATGCTTCTTAAAACAACGGTTCTGATGAACATTAGTTTTATTGCTTTTAACTGTGACTCTGATAGTAGAGCATCTGAAGGGTTCTCAAGCTCTAAAGATTCCAAGCTCTCTTGCTCCAAGGATCTGAAGATTCTAAAGACAAGGTTTAGCTGAACAAGTTCTGAAGACCAACGACTTTGAAGATTCTAAAGACAAGGTTCTGTTGAATGAAATCTGAAGATACAGCTTTGAAGACCAACGTGTTGAAGACTCTGGAGAAAAGGTTCTAAAAAACAAGTTATGAAGACCCTGAAGACCAAGGTTCTGAAGATTGATTTTGATCCTTCTAAGCATGCTTCAACTCTTATATACTCTGAAGCCTCTGAAGATTAGAAGAGAAGATCAAAGGTCTCATGTGAAGTGATAATACAAAGTCACATCCTTCCACTACCCCCATTTTTATGGCACAAAGTCTGTACTACTGGTACTATGTTGTCTACCACTCACACTGATTGTTGCAAGAAGACAACTGGAATTTTGGTATTCCTATTCTACCCTCCAACGAATTTCTTTTCATCTATGAAAGGAAGACTTGGACGAATTAGAATTAAGTTGAACAACTTTGAATAAACTCACACTAATTCAAATTTCTGAAACACTGCCAAAATAACTGATTTTTGTAAAGCAAGGAACTTTTGTTTATTAACTTACTAGCAAGGATGTGTTGTTCGCTAACTTGCTTAACATTGTTGTGTTATTATTTATTTCGCATTTATGTGCAATATGCTTTCAAGAAGCATTATTGTAAACACAAAATCTTGTATTCAACAATAAGTTGATTGTTCCTTGAGTGAATAAGTGTTAGTCTGAATACTCAAGAAGTCATTGCCAGTTTGTCTTTGAGGTGTTGTTCCTTGAGTGACTAGGTTTTAGTCTGAATACTCAAGAAGACATTGACATTTTGTCTTTGTGGATTGTAATCAGGTTGATTATAGTGGTTTAAATCCTTGATTGAGAAAGGAAAATCACCTATGTGGGTGGATTAAATTAACTTCATTAACAGTAAACCATGATAAAAATAACTATGTTAATTTATTTTTGTTCTTGAGTTAACTTCTTGTGGTTGGTTTCAGAAAGATTTTATTTCTAGAAACCCAATTCAAACCCCCCGTTCTTGTGTTTATTGCACCTTTAATTGGTATCAGAGCTCCGGTTCTGGTATTGATAGTTATCAAACACTTAACTGTGTCAGTTAAAGATCCAGACATTTTAGAAACACTATGGCTATTCCACCATCTACTATTATTGTGCTTGTTCTCAATGATAGAGAAAATAACAATGATAAACCTCCCATCTATGATGGTGAAAGATTTGACTATTGGAAAGATAGACTAGAATGTTTCTTTCTAGTTCATGATGTTGATCTTTAGGTATGGTAGTCAATGGCTACGAGCATCCTGTAGATGCTTGAGGAAATAAGATCGAGAGGAGATCTATGAACGACCAATAAAAGAAAGACTATAAGAATCACCATAAAGCAAGAACTATCTTGCTGAATGCGATTTCTTATACTGAGTATGAGAAGATAACTAATAGATCAGCTTGACCTTCACCAGCTTCAGCATTGGATACAAAATCCATGTCTTTGTTCTTTTTCTCATCCTTGTCACTAATAGCTAATTCAAAAATTTACAGTGACCCAATCAACTCATCAACTCTCATGTTGTTGATGTCCCGAGCTTCTTCAATAGTTGAAACCTTCATGTCGAATCTCCTAGGTAAAGACCTAAGAATCTTTCTATCCGGCTTTGCTTCTGACATCTTTTCTCCCAAAGCACTTGATGCACTAGAAATTTCAAGAATCTTTATTTGATATTCCTGAATTGTCTCATCATCATTCATCTTCAAATTCTTAAATTTTGTAGTGGGAAATTGAAGTCTTGGAATATTCACTTTAGAGGTACCTTCATGAGTTGTTCTGAGAATCTCCCAAGCATCCTTGGCTTCAGTACAGGTATTAATTAACCTGAAAACATTCTTGTCTACTTCATTGAATAGAGCATTCAAAGGCTTGGAGTTTCCAACTGCTTCTTTATTACCAGCTTCATCCCAATCTTCTTCAGGTTTCAAATATTCTTTCCCATCTTTGTCCTTCACAACATAATGCTTCCATACTTTCAACATAGCCTTCCAAGATTTGTTGTCCATATATTTCATAAAGGTTACCATTCTAACCTTCCACTAATAGTAGTTTGAACCATCCAACATAGGTGGTCTGTTGTTATATCCTCCTTTTTTCTCCATAGTACCCGAAAACTATATCCCTGGATCTCACCCAATAAACATAATAGAGTGCCTTCTGTTGGTGCCAATTGAAATTCTAGCACATATAATAACAGAAGTCAAGACTGATGTCTCAATAATATATAATGTCACGATAGATGTTATAACATTTGCTGACAGAAAAAAAAAACTTGCTAAAAATAGAAAGATTGTGAAGAAAAGTAATTTGAAGAAACTTAAAGAACACAATCAATTGTTAACCCAATTTCGTGCAATTCACCTACTCAGGAGGCTACCAAGCCAGGAAGGAAATCCACTATTAGTAGTATCAATTCTAAGCTAAACAGTCCCAATTTACAACTTCTCACTTAATCCCTATCAAATGCAATTTCTACCTAGGAACCTCCTAGATAGGAGAACCTCTCTCACTCCCTATCACCGCAGTGATATCAAATAATCCCAATCCTAGAGAATGTCTCAAGAAACCAAAGAGAAGATTACACTTCCAATCAGTCAACTCAAATGCATCAAAAGATACATGTGGACGTAGAAAAAATACACGGAGAAACTGAGGAACTCTCAAACCCTAAAACCTTACTTTCATATGGTTTTAAAATAGAAACAATTCTTAAAAAACAATGTCTTGGACATTTGATAAGTGCAAATTGTAGCTATTTTTGTATATACTTTTGTTTCACCTATAGACTCTTTGTTGTTAATATCAATGAATAAACCCGACTTTTGTGTAAATACGTTTAGTTTCTGTTTATTTGTGTTTTTGTGTACATAGTGTACAGTTTCATGTTTTTCCATTCATTTTGTAGGTATTTGTTGCATTTTGGAGCATCGAGGAATAAGGTGTTTAAGGCACAGCTCCGGATGCGTGTTTTCAGAATAAAAGACCAGTTTCGTGAAGTCTAGCCCAGGAGAGCCCGCTTAGCGTGCAAAAGGCCACTAAGCGCGAGTGCGCTTAACATATTTTGTAGCGCGCTACTTGTGTTTTGACATTTCGGCAAAGGCTTTATTTTTGATACCGCTTTGCGTGGATAGCATGCTTAGCACAGTTTAGGTCGGTTTAATGTGTAAATATCGCACAGCTCGCTTAACGTGGTGAGCCCACTAAGCACGGTCTGCTGAGATTTTTTTATAACTTCATTTTCAGTTCATTTTTTGTTATGGTTTTAGGGAAGTTTTTTTCCCAACTCTATCAACCTCCAATTTTGTCAGGACTATCTTAGATAACAACTATGGAGCTTGCACACGGATGATCCGGGGTGGATTTCTCTTTGATCGGCACTGACAAACCGGTAGATTTGTGGTTCATTTCTATTTTTCTTTATGTATTCTATTTTGATTGGGTTTGTATATGTATTTACTTTGATCTTATGTATATTTGTCGCCCTTGGCGTTATATAAAACTTGCTTTACAAATCTTTGTCGATTGTTATCCTTGATTTTTGCTCTGTGATAGGGATTTCAGTTATTATAGACATATATTTCTTTAATTCTTATCTAGGATAATAATATGTTAGTTTCTAGATTCTAGAGATAGATTTAGAGCTAACATTGACTTAGGATATCCGATATTTATGCCTCTGTGTTGTTTGTGTCGCTCTGAGAGATCGTCGATGCAAGCGAACACGCTTGACTTCTGTGTTGTTAAGGTCGGTTGAGAGATCGTCGCCAAGGTGATACAATGGGTGTTGTTTTTGACATGTGATAACATTTATGAATATTGTAGGTTTAGTATAATAGGTTGATAAGTTTAAGTCTGTGAGAAGTAGTATATATGCATGCTTGATAAGTTATTCCTTTTTCATTTTTATACATTTATTTTCCGTTGATACCTTTCCTTTCAACCCATTTATCCCCAAACTCATTAACAATAGATTTTTCGAACGACATTTTAATACACCAATATCTATGGACACGATACAATATAACCTAAATATCACTTGGTAAAATAATACTTTAATTTTTGCTTGCCGCTTTACGGCTTCAGCAAAATGGAGTTGTTGTCAGGGATTGTTGTTTAATGTTTTTCATTGAGATATTTTCTTTGTTTTTGAGTTTTGTAATTAATGTATATGTTTTATAGAATGTGTACCTAAACTTGTCTATTTTTACTTGTACATGTTTTGAGTTTACTATCCATACTTGTGCATATATGTGTTTTTCTATGTTTTCACGTATTATTGTGAATTGTCTCGTTTTCATAACATTTGTTGTGTGCTTGTTAGGTCACTTTCTTTAGGTTTGCACAATGTGGCAATATAATGGCATGACGAGAGGAGGTTACTAGCTCTCACAATAAAGGCGTCAAGCTTACAACGTGAAACAAGCATGTTTTGTTTGTATTCGTTTATGTATGTGTTGACTTGTGTTTTACCAAGTTGAAATTGAACCTGTTTTAAATTCTCAAATTTTCACTTTTCAACTTGTTTATTTCACTTTCAATTGTTTGTTTTGTTATGTCAATTTATGTTTTTCTGCAAACTTGTCTTGTTTAGTTTAGCTTGTGTATGTATGTGTTAAAAATATTGTTTAGAGGTGTAAATGAGATTGTGTAGGTGTAAGTGGAGCTTGCATAGCAGCTGCATCAATTTCCCTATCTTTTTGTAACTCGTGTAGCACGCTTAGCATGCTCTGTGCCGCTTAGCACATCCTGCTATGCAGAGCCAGTGAAATCATTTTAATTTTTGGTTTGGCTCTCCTTTTTCCCACTTCACCAAAGGCTTTATAGTATAGTAATTAATAATAATATTTTTAATTCTTTCTATTGTTGTTTGGACTCAAATTTTGGCCTGATAGCTTGAAGTTGCATTTGGTGATTTTTTGATTTGAGTGTGTCAACTTGCGGATGTATGGTAATGATAGTTTTTGAAGTTGGTACTCGTCAGTTACTCGTTTATCGCTTTCTATAACATAACATATTTAGTAAATTTATCATTTGCATAATTACCATACCATTAATTCTTTTTGCATTACTTGCTTTTGATTGAATCACTTTAGTTCCCTTTTTACCCATAAATGTGAGGAAGCTTTCCATTGTTCATATATGCTGGAGGACACAATTCTTGTTTTAACTGGATTTATTATGTTTAATATTTTGTTTGTATTGATTGTATTAAAGCATGAATGTGATCAAGACATTTTGTTTGATTTTTAGCACAACAACCCTTGGCCGAATAGTAAATTCACCTTCTGAGTGTGTGATCATTAGTATCCTCTTTTGACCCTTTTTGTCGATGTCCATGTTGTTTTTGCTAAATATTTGTCTATGAGTGTTTGGTTCATATTTTTTTATGGATATTGATTCTTTTTTTTCTTGAACCCTCAACTATGATTTGTAGTTTGAATTTTTTCCTTGCCTTAGAAAGTAGGGAGTATTAATATTATGATGATAGTTGAATTCAAGTTGGGGAGAGGAATTTTTATATGGTTATGTTGTATTACTATGAGGTTGAGAAAGAGAGAGAAAAATAAAGAAAAAGAAAGAAAAAAAGTTAAAAATAAAGAAAAGAAAAAGAAAGAAGAGAAAAAGAAAGAAAAAAAAGAGAAAAGTTTTGAAAAAATAAATAAAAAGAGTTTAAATAATGTTGTGATAACAAGTGGTGTGTGTTGGTTTGAAATTTGGAATGAAGAAGATGTTTGATTAAAATTATTTTTCTTGAGTCTTTGTGAGTTGATCACTCCCTTAGGTTAAGGCAAGTTTTTGTTTCGATTACCTTTAGGACTTATCCCTTATTTGTTAACCAAGTCACATTATAGCCTTAAAAAGCCCTTGTAATTCTTGCCTTTGTATTTTCAATATGGGTTTTTGGATGAATGCATAATTTTGTCTTTTTTTGCAAGATTATGGATGAGTATTTTTTGTCCCTCACTTTTGTGTGTTCTTCATCTACCGACGAATTTTTACTATGTGATTCATGATTGAGCTTATTTTGTCTTAGAATTTTTAATATGATTTTTATATTTAGGATTCGTTTGGTTTATATGTTGTCGTTGTAGGATTGTGGTAAGTATTTATCTTACGTGTGCATTTTTTAACCATACATTTGTTTTCCATTTTAAAACTTGTTGATTCATGATTATTTGGTTGATTACTTTTGGTTCTTTGAGTTGTTTGGCCTTGCTTGAGGACAAACAAGTTCAAGTTGGGGAGAACTCGATAAGTGCAAATTGTAGCTATTTTTGTATGTACTTTTTGTTGCATTTATCGACTCTTTGTTATTAATAAGTTGAATAAACTCAATTTTTGTGTAAATACGTTTAGTTTGTGTTTATTTGTGTTTTGTGTACATAGTGTATCGTTGTTGTTTTTCCATTCATTTTGTAGGCATTTGTTGCATTTTGGAGCATCGAGGAATAAGGTGTCGAAGGAATGACTTCAGAGGCGTGTTTTCGGAATAAAAGACCAATTTTGAGATGTTTTGTAGCGCTCTACTTGCCTTTTGACCTTTTGACAGAAGCTTTGTTTTTTAGACCACTTAGTGCAGTTTAGGTTGGTTTAATGTGTAAATATCGTGCAACCCGCTTAGCATGGTGAGCCCACTAAACATGGTATGCTGAGATTTGTTTTATAACTTCATTTTCAGTTCATTATTTGATATGGTTTTGGGGAAGTTTTTTTTCCCAACTCCATCAACCTCCAATTTTGTTAAGATTAGCTTAGATAACAACTATGGAGCTTTCATGCGGATGATCCGGGGTGAATTTTTCTTCGAGCGACGTTGACAAACTGGTAGATCTCTGGTTCATTTCTCATTTTCTTTGTGTATTCTATTTTGGTTGAGTTTGTATATGTATTTACTTTGATCTTATGTATATTTGTCGCCCTTGGCATTATGTAAAACTTGCTTTACAAATCTTTTTCAATTGTTATCCTTGATTTTTGCTTTGTGCTAGGGATTTTAGTTGTTATAGACATATACTGCTTGAGTTCTTATCTTGGATGATAATCTGTTAGTTTCGGGATTCTAGAGATATATTTAGAGCTAACATTCACTTAGGGTGTCTGTGATTATTGCCTCTGTATTATTTGTGTTGTTATGAGAGGTCGTTGATGCAAGCAAGCACAGTTGACTTCTGTGTTGTTAAGGTCGATTGAGAGATCACCACCGAGGTGATACAATGGGTGTTGTATTTGACATTTGATGACATATATGAACATTGTAGGTTTATTATAACAGATCGATTGGTTTAAGTCTGTGAGAAGTAGTATATATGCATGCTTTATAAGTTATTCCTTTTTCCTTTTTATACATTTATTTTATATTGATACCTTTCCTTTTAATCCCCAAACTATTTAACAAGATATTTGTCGAACGACATTTCAATACACCAATCTCCGTGGACACGATACAATATAACCTAAATATCACCTGGTAAAAATAATACTTTACTTTTTTCTTGCCGCTTTACGGCTCCAGCAACGTCCCCTTAAATAGACTTATGTAGTTGGGCTTGGACTCTTAAATCAAATCCAATCTTCAGCTCTAAATCTCTGCAGAACCGTCTCCACAAAAATAGAAACAAAAAAAAATCTTTTAAATATTTACCAAAAAGTCTCAAAGATCATTTTTATGAAACAAATCAAATTTGTAATTGTTCCTAAAAATCCTTGATTGCCTGCGCCTGTTATGAGTACTAGAAGCCTCTAGATACTCATATATTTCAATCAAATCTTCAAGTATATCTTCCAGTTGTACTGTCATGATGTTCTGTTGTAACATGTTACAACATCTGATAGAACATCTGTCAAATAAAGTACCAATAGACTCTGTTGTACCAAGTGCTCAAGATGTTATGACATCTTGTTCAACATTAGGCTGCAATACATGTTTTTCCCAATGAAACATGTTTTGATAAAATTGTTGCCAACTTTTTGTTTTACCAAAATTTTTGCCAACCATAAAATTACAGACCTAACAATATCCCTCTTTTGCAAATTTTTACTAAAATAACCTTTTTCACAAAAACCCTGGAAAGAGGAATAAAACCACAAACATAAGTTACATGAATACATGTCAACTCTGTAAAACACAACACAACTAAAGAAGTTTGTACAATCAGACAGGTCTATTGGTCCCCCTGTCATACATAATCAGTTCTCCCCCTCAAGGGAAAATCCCAAATCATAGTGTTGTACCCCAAAATTTGCCCTCCCATATTCTTCAAGAAATGGCCAAGCCAAGTCACAAAGTTCCCCAAGGGTTGCACAGTGCAAAGGCCTCCTATACAGGCAAAACTAGGGTTTGTGTTCTGATCAAAGAAATGAAGTTTTCAAAGGCCCAATCAAGTCTCACATGCTCACAAATATGGTCAAGCATCCTCATATCAAGTTTCAAGGCATTCAGCTCAAAATTGTACAGTCAAAACCCTAAATTGCACTACAGTCAACTGTAGGGGCAAAATGGTCATTTGACTGTCAAAAGTTCAAATTTTTGGTCAACATATCATTTTGAAGACACAAACATCATTTGATCAATGCTTGATCATGATTCTCAAAATTTGGCTCAGAAAATCATCAAGATGCAAAAGTTTCCTTATTTGGACAGCTGAAAAAGTCAACTGAAATTGACCAGGGCATAACTTTCACATGGATCATCAGAAAAATTCCATCCAAAGCTCATTTTGAAGAGAAAGACATTTCCTACAACTCATCTTCATACTTCAAGTCCAAGAAATGCTCTCACAAAAAGTTATCAATTTCAACATTATAGGTCATTTTCAAAAGTCAACAAAAAGGGACTTTAAGTAAAAGGCCATAACATGAGATTGGTAAATCAAAATGACATGGGACCAAAGGCATTGGTTAGAGGACTCAAAGACCTTTCCAAAATGTCCAAGAACATGAGAAAAGCATAAAAATTGAGCAAGTTATGCCTTGTGGAAGTTGGGAAATTTTTGGATATTTTGAAAAGTCAACTTTGATCCAAATGACCTAAAATTGCTAATGGGCCCATTTTTCTTCCATGATTCATAATTCTAAGCATGTGCACGACCACTTGGCCCAAAGGGAAGTATTTTCTCATTTTTTATTTATTTATTTGAATTATTATTCATATTAATTCATTTAAATTATTTAAATACATGAAAAATATCTAACTTGACCTAATAAATCTTTTCATGCATGTTTTGCCATCAGGATTTCGTGCACATTCAAATGTGGAAAGATTTGGCTTGATTGGATGCTAATTGATACAAAAACCATGTGAAAAAGATTGAAAACATAATGGAAGAAAATCAAATATTCAATCAATGATTGCAAGAGATTTTTATCAATTTTCTTGACCTAATTTGCTCCATACAAATACATGAACACAACCCTAATGCCGATAGACTGAAAGCTGCGCTAGAGACCAATATACAAACTTGGAATTTTCACTTAAAAACTCAATTCCGAAACCATTGTTAGGGGGCGAGTCAAGGCACGAAATTCATTCCAATAGCTTCCTTGGAGACTACTGAACAGATTCCAATCAAAATCACCCATCCAAACGCAAAGAATTGGTATACAGAACCTGGAATGCTTTGTGAAAAATTTGTGATCGTGTTTTTAAATTTATGCATCTTCATGACATATTATTCATTGATTCATGTTCCTGATGAAGTTTACAAGCTAACCATAACCTTTAATTGAAATTTCATGCGTTCTAGGCCAAGATGCCATGTTAGTTTTCTAGGGTTTTGCAGGACTGGAATTTGGGGCTTTTGCAATAAGGGAAAATTAGCCCTCAAGACGACCACCATTGGTTTTAGAATGCTCAAACGATCACAAACCAACTATTGCGCCTAATTTCTGATTGCCCTAATGCTAATCGCTATTTTCTGTAAAGGCCTTTTCTGCAACGGTGTCAAAACCGTTGCTTATGTTGTTTGTATTTCAGGATGATGGAGACGATGACATCGTGGCAAAACGTGACTGGCTAGTTTCAAATTTCGCGCGCGTTGGGGCCACTGACTTTCTTTTCCTTTTTAACATTTATTAACCATTATATATTAAATGTAATTCAAGCGCTTCAGTGGCAGGTGTACACCTTTGCAATGTCCAAGACTTGGGTTCGAATCCCAGGTCTGTATTATTCTCAATATTATTTTTCAACATGTGTTCACGTGCAGTTCCATAACATGGGCATACCATGCGCTGCCAAGATCCAACGTCCATGTGTCCAAGGGAACCAGATCAATGGATGAGAACTGAAACCTATGGTGGACTCAGGTCAACGCGTATGTACGTACCATGCAAAAGTCAAAAAAGGCCACTGCTTATTGGGCCAGCATTCTCAAGATATACCTCCATCTGGGGACTGAACCCCCCCTGGTTTGCATTCTCTATATTTTTTCTTACATTTTATTTTTTTAATTATTGTTATTTATTTTATTGCTTTGATTTAATTAATTAACTATTTTTTCATAAATATAAAAAATACCCCAAAAAAATCAGAAAAAGATAAAAAATGTAATAAATATTTTTATTTCAACATTTTCTTGTAAATAAATTGTATATAATAAATTTAGTTTTAAATTAGGTTTAACTTAAATTCTTTTCATGATAAAAATCTAAAAAATGTAGAATTAGGGTTTATTCAATTTTTTCATCCTTTCTATTATTTTCTTTCATAAAAAAATTAAAATTATTTATTTATGCTTATAATTAAATTGTATGTAAAAATTAGGTTTAATAAGTGTTTTATCCCCTTTTTTAATTTTCTTTTTTTTCACCATAATATTATTTACCTTATTTATTTTCATAATTAAACTTGTAAATTAATTAGGGTTTCATTTAGGTTAAAAAAGGTCAATATTTTCTTAATAACTTAAAAATAATTAGAATTAGGTTTAGTATTCAGTTTTAATTAATTCTTTTTCTATTAAATCTTAAAAAACATAAAAACACCAAAAACCTTTTCTTTTAATTTTAATTCCTTATTAATTTAATTTTTGCAAAAGGGTCCAACGCCCTCGTCACGTTCTTAATTTCTTATTTAATTGCGCGTATTTATTTTATGTCATTTATAATAATTATGTATCTCTCCCAAAGCTTTGTAACATGAACTTTTCGCACTTTTAATTCTTTACTTTTCTGTCAAATCGGGTCCGGTTTAATTTTGGCGATGTGGACCCGCGCCATTTGTAATAGCTTTAGATTTATTTTTCCCGCAAATATTTCTTGACTGTTAACAAAAGCATGAAAGAATGTATGGCCTTAAATAAAATCAAGCGTAGAACACCAATTAACATGACAAGACAAATGCAAACGAAAACTACACACAAATCGCACACACCACCCCTAGGGTACGCCTCACTGTTGCCTTGCCTCGAAAGGTGATCGTCGAGTAGAGGATGTCTTAGTAAGTCCTCATGATCTGGGAACTTGGCATGAGGGTAGCTTCTAAGGTGTCTTCCTATTGCTCCGGTGATCACCATGTCCCTACAAACTCGAATTGACCCGAACACCTCCAACGGTGGTGCTACCTACCTCTCAATGGTGGGATGGTACTACTTTAAAGGACATTTACACAGACGAATTCCTTAGGGTAGGTAGGTTCTCGTAGATACTTGCTCTCTTCAAAAACAAACAAAAATCTTTTCACACCGACACCTTTTCAAAAGCTTTCAAAGCAATTTTTCAAACACTCTGACACAAGAGTCGATCTGAAACTTTCAAAGAAACTTTTTTAAAACCCACAGTTGAAAAGCAAATAAACACTTTTGAAAACACAATGAGCAAGTATCTAAGAGCCCGTGGATAACCATGGATAGAAAGGGTGCTAACACCTTCCCTTTCTATAACCTACCTCCCGAACCGAGAGCAATCTCTTTAAGGAATTTTTCTGTGCTTTTGTCCTTTCCATTTGGAGAAAATAAAAGACGGTGGCGACTCTTGCTTACCGCGACATTTCGCGAACCAGCGTTAAACAGTCAGTTCCAGATCCACCGATCACAGACCTGGCGACTCTGCTGGGGATACCTGTATAAAGTGAGGTGTACCTTAGGATTAAGATCACTGTGTTTTCAATTGTCTTCTTTGATTGCTTTACTATTGTGGGTTGCATCGGAGTTACATAGATCCTAACCCGGATCTGGGGATACCCTGTTTAGGTAGCATAAGCTGTGAGGGACCTGTCCGGCGTAGACCGACACAGGTGAAGCAGTGGCTACGTTGGTGTGGCACCTTAGTCTGTACCGATATCCCTTGTGTCGCAACGAGGAGAATATGGGTCTTCTAAGGAGTCATTAAGCACCAACAACCTTAGAACCTTAATTGACACAACTTGGCCTTTAGAACAGTAGCAGTATGCTACGCCCATTGAGGCTAAACTCTCGTGATGGTTCTGGCTGCAAGAAAAGATTGCGATGCTGGAGTTATGACCGATTGAGGGTAGTCAATGATATTGGGATCCTCTAAGAACCCGGTTACTTTGATAGGACAGGTATGAACCAACCAACTTCAAGAGGGTAATACCCAGACCTCATGCTGGCCTAAAACCTAAGGGCTCTCTCGTGTGTGACTTGTGTGCCTTCGTACTTGATTACTTGCATGCTTTTTTGCCTGACACTCGAGCTTCTTGCAGGTTTTGGTTTATAGTCCTTAACTGAGACCCATAACAGGGCTACTCACATTACCCCATGCATACCATAACATCATACCATTGCATACATCTTAACCCATTTCAAGGATCTCAAGGGCTTGTGATGCAGGTCATGATGAATCAATTGTCCAGCAAGGGGCAAAAGGGGATTTCTTTTCCTTTAGGCAAGGTTGTCAGGGGCTATGACCCACTGGATATGGTGAGCCTTTGACCCTTGAAGAGGGATTTTCTGCAACAGGAAGTTTCTTCAATCGAGTTACCGGTTTTCAACTCTAACAAGTTTCTCTGTTTACCCCGCGAGATCCTTGAAATCATTGCATGCATATCATACATCTCATTGCATTGCAGGTATCCCTTTGACAGGTTGCTTACCCTTCTTCGCTGTTTATTTCAGCCGATCGTCATGAATCCTGAATCATCAGCTGAGCAGTCCATCAAGGCCCTCCAGGCTCAGAACGCCCAGTTCCAAGGGTTGATCATGAACTTGACTCAGGGGAAACAAGATCTGAAGGCCCTGCTCTTGAAGAAAGAAAAGAAGAAGAGGAGGATTGTTTTGTTCAGCCCTAGACGCAGATCTGGGAATGCACCGCAGACTGAAACTGAGAGGACTACTCCGTCTGTGAGGGAAAGCAGTCACCATGAGAGAGAGGTGCCTAGTCCAGTGGTCTCCGACAACGAGACAGATTTCAACAACGAACAATACCCTCCGGCTGAGGATAAGTACAAACAGTTGGAAGACCGGCTCAGTGCTATGGAGATACAAAAAGTGCCCGGCCTGGACTTCGAAGATCTAGGTCTGTCTTCTGGGGTAGTAATCCCGCACAAGTTTAAGGCACCTGCCTTTGCTAAATACGACGGGGCATCCTGTCCTAAGTTGCATCTCAGGGCTTACACGAGGAGGATCTAACCCTATACAGCTGGCAAAAACTTATGGATCCATTTCTTCCAAGAGAGTCTTTCAGGGACTCAGCTCGAGTGGTTTTATCAATTGAATGGAGCCAACATCCGTACCTGGGAAGACTTAGCCACTGCTTTCTACAAGCATTACCAGTACAATGCCGACCTGGCTCCCACACGCACTCAGCTTCAGGGAATGTCTATAGGTGCAGGCGAAGGTTTCAAAGAGTATGCACAGAAATGGAGAGACCTTGCTGGAAGGGTACAGCCTCCATTAACTGACCGGGAACTCGTTGATATGTTCTTAGGGACCCTATCCGGGCCATTCTTCAACCACCTGATTGGTAACTCATCTGCTGGATTTACCGACCTCATCCTGACTGGCGAAAGAATCGAAGCTGGTATCAAGAGTGGGAAAATCCAAGAGGCCATACCTTCTGATATCCATAAAAAGCCTTACACGGGAAAGAAGGAATCTAATGCTGCATACAGTCAAAAGAGTCGCCGTGATCAACATGCAGGGGCAGTCATGATCTCTGGTTCTGCACCACGCCGTCAACCACAAGGGGGAAACCAGCAAAGGCCGGACGGGCCTAAAAGGCAATTCACCAACATTAACATGCCATGGTCACAAGCATTGCAACACATGTTGAAGATGAACCTGATTGCAGTGATCAACCCTCCTGCCAATCCTAAGACCTCCTCTCCTAGCTACAATCCAGAAGCAAGGTGTGCTTATCATTCTGATAGCCCGGGGCACGATACTGAGGACTGTTGGGCACTGAAGTACAAAATTCAGAACATGATCGATGCCAAAGAGATCGAGTTCGAGCCTGCCGAGACTCCCAACGTGATCACTGCTCCATTGCCAAAACATGGCTAGGATCGAGAGATTTTTGTTCATTAGGATTCAAGTTGTATTTTTCTTTTCTTGTTCAGATAAACAATTATCATGTTAAACTCTTTTATTTCATGAATGCATTACACATGTCTGTCTTGATTTAATTACATTTACTATGCTTAAAACTGCTTTCATATTTTTGCAATGGTCAACTTTTAATTGAAAATTCTAAACCTCTTGAGGGAGGATGACGAAAACGATACCACAATGTACAGTATGCTTTTGAACGGACCCCGCTGATGAGGTACAGGCATTGTTTCAATCCCTAAACACGGGAGTTATAAGGATGATAATCCCTCGTCAACCCATCTGAGCCAAAGAAGTAGGAGTTTTTCTTTTCAAAATTTAAAACCCTTTATCATAACCTGGGGCAGGGTAGTTCTCTCAGTTGATCCGAGTGCATAACAAATGGCACCAAAGGAGTCCTTACAAAACAAAAGACAGTGATGGTTCCGAATAATCAATAAAGGATAGGCAGTCTTTATCAAAAAATCATAAACGAAAAGCCCAAGAAGTCAAAACCTATAAAAAGGGACTTACAAAACTGGGGCATCCCGCTGACTGTAATTCCAAAAAAAGGAAACAGTTCAGGCAAAAAAAAATAGGGATAACAAAGTCAAAAAAGAAAGAGGTCCTACAAACCCTCAACAAAAAAGGAAATGACTGCCTAATCAAAATATACTGTCAACATCCGAACCATCACCGGAAAGTCGAAGCAAAGACTCAAACAAGGTCTAACGTATGATCAACTGAGTTTAGGTTTGGAGAACATCACGAAGAGCGGGTGGGTACAAATAAAATTTGAGCCTTTATCCTTTGTTTCTTAAACCGTGAACCAGGCCACGTTACAACCCTTAAGAGTCCTAGCTGAAGCATGGGTTAGTTCGAAAGCATATTGTTACGAAGGTATCCTGACTCCTGAAGGTTTGCTGTAAAATCTTGAGTTGACACCGCATTGTATTACAACAAAATGCATTTTCAAAATATTCAAGACAGACATAGACTTTTGCATTCTTAAAATAACTTTGTTTGCATATGAATTTTTGTCTGAACAGCAGGGAAATTCACACGATGAATATCTTGTGAACAGAAGTACCTCCAATCAAGGGGCACAGTAGGAGCATTGCCCATTATCTGGGGCATGACAAAATACTTCCAACAGGGGCAACTCCCTATGTTCTGAGAGCGTGGACATAGTCGAAAAAGTACTGCGCAAAATCAAAGACCCGCTAGGTTGACACACCTAGGCAAAAATAAGGGCTTCCCGGCGAACCAAAAGGGTTCGGGAAAAATGAAGGGATGAAACGAAAAAACATGTACACCCGGCAAGTCGAAAACCTGAAAAGGCGGCTTGGGCAAAAATGGGTATCCCGGTGGACTGAAAACCCGAAAGGGCGGTCCAGGCAAAAGTTAGGGATCAAAGCGTACGACTATGTTCCGGTATCTCGTCACTTGTCTACCCGAAGATTTGTCAATCACCCACACAGGTATTCTCTTCCCTCATCTCCGAAGCAGGGGCAATAATGAGTTATCCAGGCGATCCAATTGCTCTGTCAACCAAAGTACAAAGGAAAGATCAATATAAGGATGATTACCATCTACCTTTACAAATTCCAGATCGTGGGTTAACATCCGAGACTAAACAGGACAATCATCCACTTAATCAAAATCATGTAACCCTACACCGGTTCCTTCTCAATTTCCAGACAAAGTCGTACACAGACTCATCCTCCCCAAGCAACCTTACCCCGGTTCATCCAGAAGTTTTTACACAAACTTACCCAAGTAACCTAACCCCGGTTCCTCCAGAAGTCTTACATGGACCTATCCCCAAGATGACCTAACCCCGGTTCATCAAGAAGTTTTTACACAAACTTATCCCGAAGTAACCTAACCCCGGTTCCTCCAAGAGTCTTACATGGATTTAGCTCAAGATAACCTCACCCCGGTTCATCAAGAAGTTTTTACACAAACTTATCCAAGTAACCTAACCCCGGTTCCTCCAGAAGTCTTACATGGACCTATCTCAAGATGACCTAACCCCGGTTCATCAAGAAGTTTTTACACAAACTTAGCCAAGTAACCTAACCCCGGTTCATCCAGAAGTTTTTACACAAACTTATCCAAGTAACCTTACCCCGGTTCATCCAGAAATTTTTACACGAACTTATCCAAGGCAACCTAACCCCGGTTCCTCCAAAAATCTTACATGGATTTATCCCAAGCAACCCTACCCCGGTTCCTCCAGAAGTCTTACACGGATCCATCCCAAGGCAACCTAACCCCGGTTCCTCCAGAAGTCTTACATGGATTTATCTCAAGATAACCTCACCCCGGTTCATCAAGAAGTTTTACGCGAACTTACCCCGAAGAAACCCTACACAGGTTCTCCTCCTCCAGACGTAGTTTTACATGGACTCGTCATCAAGCAACCCTACACCGGTTCTCTCTCTTCAAGATGCAGTTTTACATGGACTCGTCATCAAGCAACCCTACACCGGTTCTCTCTCTTCAAGATGCATTTTTACACGGACTCGTCACCCAGAAACCCTACACAGGTTCTCCCTTTCCAAAAACGAAGTTTTACACGAACTCATCATCAAAGTAACCCTACCCAGGTTCCTTCTCCTTTTCAGATACAGTTTTACACAAACTCATCAGTATGCAACCCTACATAGGTTCCCCCTTTCAACTTACAAAATTACATTCCAAAACTCCCCAGAAGAGTCCAATCCGGTTTCCCCAGGAAGATGGAGTCCACATCCCCAAGCAGTAAGCTTATCCCCAGTAGATTCTGGAAGCTTACCCCCTCGCAGAGCATGAACGCGTCGTCCGGCTTGATTCAAAGAGTTATTTCCTTAACAGGATATAACTGGGTTATCCTCAGCCAAAAGCCACGGAAAGAGCGTCCTCGATGAAGTCTTCTTACCCCAGCGAAGTCCATCAACACTTCCAACATAACAATGGTCTCCCCAGTGAAGTTACCATCAACATTTCAGCAAAGCATCTCTATCCCCACAGAGTATTGCTTCCCAGCATGGTCGCTAGAGTATCTTTTCTCCCTGCAGAATCTTCCATTTGCCAAGTTTATTCCGCAACGAAGTCATCTTCTCCTACCGGTATTCTTGCAACTATCATCCCCAGCGGAAGAAAAATCTATTCTTCAGCATCAGCCCAGGATATGACTTCCCGGCATCCGTCAAAGATTTACTTTCCTAGACGAACACATATATAAATATCACATACATCATTATAGCATACATAACGCATCGTATCATACAAATCTCATTTATGTTGAGAACATCATCGCTTGATCCATATCATGCATTGCATATGACTGACCCTTACCTTTCAGGAAAGATGCAGTTGAAATGCTCAATCATATTTCAAAGCCTTCCCTAGTCCAGCTAAATCGACTCCCAACAGATTTTTCTGATGAAGACTCAGTAGAAGTTATCCTTATGGTTCCCTCTCCGACAAGTGCGTGAGGTGGTAATTCCTTTTTCAGATGTTTCCCTCTCCGACGGTGAGTGTGAGGTGATAGTCTCTTATGGTTCCCTCTCCGACGATGAGTGTGAGGTGGTAAGTCCTTTTCAGATGTTTCCCTCTCCGACGATGAGTGTGAGGTGATAGTCTCCTATGGTTCCCTCTCCGACGGTGTGTGAGGTGGTAAGTCCTTTTCAGATGTTTCCCTCTCCGACGATGAGTGTGAGGTGATAGTCTCCTATGGTTCCCTCTCCGACGGTGTGTGAGGTGGTAAGTCCTTTTCATATGTTTCCCTCTCCGACGGTGAGTGAGGTGATCATTCCTTTCAGATTATAATTGCCTATGGTTCTCTTCCCAATACTGCGAAGATAATAATTCCCATCAAGATTTTCTCAACGAGCGTTGTTGAAGTTAAAATCACCCAAGGTTCTCTTACCATTCATGCTAAGGCAGTAACCATCCCTGGTTCATTCATCACCGTTTGAAGCTCCAGACTCAACTCCTGCAACCAGTTAGGACACATCTATACCAGGCATCTAAAAAATCAGCTCCTGCAACGTGTCAGGTACTCATTTTCTGTTTTGCAGGTATGCAGGTTCTCGCCAAGGAACCTCTTACGCGATCAACATCCAGATGGCATCTATAAGCCCATCATCCTATCCAAGCGACCTCTAAATGGCATCTATAAGCCCATTCCCACCACACGGCCACTATGTGAGCGCAAATTTCTGGGCACTCTAGTGTCCAATCATCTTCTACCCTCGGATTACGAAAGGCACGTCAGCCAATCTACATCCTCAGGTCTAAGAAGATTGAACAGGGGCAACTGTTGTACCCCAAAATTTGCCCTCCCATATTCTTCAAGAAATGGCCAAGCCAAGTCACAAAGTTCCCCAAGGGTTGCACAGTGCAAAGGCCTCCTATACAGGCAAAACTAGGGTTTGTGTTCTGATCAAAGAAATGAAGTTTTCAAAGGCCCAATCAAGTCTCACATGCTCACAAATATGGTCAAGCATCCTCATATCAAGTTTCAAGGCATTCAGCTCAAAATTGTACAGTCAAAACCCTAAATTGCACTACAGTCAACTGTAGGGGCAAAATGGTCATTTGACTGTCAAAAGTTCAAATTTTTGGTCAACATATCATTTTGAAGACACAAACATCATTTGATCAATGCTTGATCATGATTCTCAAAATTTGGCTCAGAAAATCATCAAGATGCAAAAGTTTCCTTATTTGGACAGCTGAAAAAGTCAACTGAAATTGACCAGGGCATAACTTTCACATGGATCATCAGAAAAATTCCATCCAAAGCTCATTTTGAAGAGAAAGACATTTCCTACAACTCATCTTCATACTTCAAGTCCAAGAAATGCTCTCACAAAAAGTTATCAATTTCAACATTATAGGTCATTTTCAAAAGTCAACAAAAAGGGACTTTAAGTAAAAGGCCATAACATGAGATTGGTAAATCAAAATGACATGGGACCAAAGGCATTGGTTAGAGGACTCAAAGACCTTTCCAAAATGTCCAAGAACATGAGAAAAGCTTAAAAATTGAGCAAGTTATGCCTTGTGGAAGTTGGGAAATTTTTGGATATTTTGAAAAGTCAACTTTGATCCAAATGACCTAAAATTGCTAATGGGCCCATTTTTCTTCCATGATTCATAATTCTAAGCATGTGCACGACCACTTGGCCCAAAGGGAAGTATTTTCTCATTTTTTATTTATTTATTTGAATTATTATTCATATTAATTCATTTAAATTATTTAAATACATGAAAAATATCTAACTTGACCTAATAAATCTTTTCATGCATGTTTTGCCATCAGGATTTCGTGCACATTCAAATGTGGAAAGATTTGGCTTGATTGGATGCTAATTGATACAAAAACCATGTGAAAAAGATTGAAAACATAATGGAAGAAAATCAAATATTCAATCAATGATTGCAAGAGATTTTTATCAATTTTCTTGACCTAATTTGCTCCATACAAATACATGAACACAACCCTAATGCCGATAGACTGAAAGCTGCGCTAGAGACCAATATACAAACTTGGAATTTTCACTTAAAAACTCAATTCCGAAACCATTGTTAGGGGGCGAGTCAAGGCACGAAATTCATTCCAATAGCTTCCTTGGAGACTACTGAACAGATTCCAATCAAAATCACCCATCCAAACGCAAAGAATTGGTATACAGAACCTGGAATGCTTTGTGAAAAATTTGTGATCGTGTTTTTAAATTTATGCATCTTCATGACATATTATTCATTGATTCATGTTCCTGATGAAGTTTACAAGCTAACCATAACCTTTAATTGAAATTTCATGCGTTCTAGGCCAAGATGCCATGTTAGTTTTCTAGGGTTTTGCAGGACTGGAATTTGGGGCTTTTGCAATAAGGGAAAATTAGCCCTCAAGACGACCACCATTGGTTTTAGAATGCTCAAACGATCACAAACCAACTATTGCGCCTAATTTCTGATTGCCCTAATGCTAATCGCTATTTTCTGTAAAGGCCTTTTCTGCAACGGTGTCAAAACCGTTGCTTATGTTGTTTGTATTTCAGGATGATGGAGACGATGACATCGTGGCAAAACGTGACTGGCTAGTTTCAAATTTCGCGCGCGTTGGGGCCACTGACTTTCTTTTCCTTTTTAACATTTATTAACCATTATATATTAAATGTAATTCAAGCGCTTCAGTGGCAGGTGTACACCTTTGCAATGTCCAAGACCTGGGTTCGAATCCCAGGTCTGTATTATTCTCAATATTATTTTTCAACATGTGTTCACGTGCAGTTCCATAACATGGGCATACCATGCGCTGCCAAGATCCAACGTCCATGTGTCCAAGGGAACCAGATCAATGGATGAGAACTGAAACCTATGGTGGACTCAGGTCAACGCGTATGTACGTACCATGCAAAAGTCAAAAAAGGCCACTGCTTATTGGGCCAGCATTCTCAAGATATACCTCCATCTGGGGACTGAACCCCCCCTGGTTTGCATTCTCTATATTTTTTCTTACATTTTATTTTTTTAATTATTGTTATTTATTTTATTGCTTTGATTTAATTAATTAACTATTTTTTCATAAATATAAAAAATACCCCAAAAAAATCAGAAAAAGATAAAAAATGTAATAAATATTTTTATTTTAACATTTTCTTGTAAATAAATTGTATATAATAAATTTAGTTTTAAATTAGGTTTAACTTAAATTCTTTTCATGATAAAAATCTAAAAAATGTAGAATTAGGGTTTATTCAATTTTTTCATCCTTTCTATTATTTTCTTTCATAAAAAAATTAAAATTATTTATTTATGCTTATAATTAAATTGTATGTAAAAATTAGGTTTAATAAGTGTTTTATCCCCTTTTTTAATTTTCTTTTTTTTCACCATAATATTATTTACCTTATTTATTTTCATAATTAAACTTGTAAATTAATTAGGGTTTCATTTAGGTTAAAAAAGGTCAATATTTTCTTAATAACTTAAAAATAATTAGAATTAGGTTTAGTATTCAGTTTTAATTAATTCTTTTTCTATTAAATCTTAAAAAACATAAAAACACCAAAAACCTTTTCTTTTAATTTTAATTCCTTATTAATTTAATTTTTGCAAAAGGGTCCAACGCCCTCGTCACGTTCTTAATTTCTTATTTAATTGCGCGTATTTATTTTATGTCATTTATAATAATTATGTATCTCTCCCAAAGCTTTGTAACATGAACTTTTCGCACTTTTAATTCTTTACTTTTCTGTCAAATCGGGTCCGGTTTAATTTTGGCGATGTGGACCCGCGCCATTTGTAATAGCTTTAGATTTATTTTTCCCGCAAATATTTCTTGACTGTTAACAAAAGCATGAAAGAATGTATGGCCTTAAATAAAATCAAGCGTAGAACACCAATTAACATGACAAGACAAATGCAAACGAAAACTACACACAAATCGCACACACCACCCCTAGGGTACGCCTCACTGTTGCCTTGCCTCGAAAGGTGATCGTCGAGTAGAGGATGTCTTAGTAAGTCCTCATGATCCGGGAACCTGACATGAGGGTAGCTTCTAAGGTGTCTTCCTATTGCTCCGGTGATCACCATGTCCCTACAAACTCGAATTGACCCGAACACCTCCAACGGTGGTGCTACCTACCTCTCAATGGTGGGATGGTACTACTTTAAAGGACATTTACACAGACGAATTCCTTAGGGTAGGTAGGTTCTCGTAGATACTTGCTCTCTTCAAAAACAAACAAAAATCTTTTCACACCGACACCTTTTCAAAAGCTTTCAAAGCAATTTTTCAAACACTCTGACACAAGAGTCGATCTGAAACTTTCAAAGAAACTTTTTTAAAACCCACAGTTGAAAAGCAAATAAACACTTTTGAAAACACAATGAGCAAGTATCTAAGAGCCCATGGATAACCATGGATAGAAAGGGTGCTAACACCTTCCCTTTCTATAACCTACCTCCCGAACCGAGAGCAATCTCTTTAAGGAATTTTTCTGTGCTTTTGTCCTTTCCATTTGGAGAAAATAAAAGACGGTGGCGACTCTTGCTTACCGCGACATTTCGCGAACCAGCGTTAAACTGTCAGTTCCAGATTCACCGATCATACATAGCACATGCAACATAATACATAGTAGAAGTAACAACAACAACTCCAGCACAATCAAGCATGAACACACTATCATGCTCCCCCTAAATAGTTTCATAAGCAACCATAATAATTACTATCCCAAAAGAAGTATCACAATCACAATTCTAAATCAACATGTCAAGACATGTGATATAACATCAAGATAGAAAACATAACCAACACTTTACTCCCCTCTTTTTAGCCAAAATATTGACAAAAACTGGAGTAAATGTACATAACCAGTGGAAACACATAAAGCATAGGAACATATTGCACCCATGCAATACTACAAATGTAAGCACACAATGCATTAGAACCAAAACATATTGCATAATAGAAATACCATAAATGGAAGCACACACAACTCTTGGTCAGCTCCAGGTGGTCTTCCACCTCTTCTCTCTATCAAAGAGCCTTCTTTATTCCTTGGTGTTATAGCCATCCTTAATTTCTTACATAACACCTTCCTTCTACCCCTTTTTAATAGCAATCTGTCCAGGCACGTCATGCCTCAAATTATAGAGGAAATATGTAGTAACTATTGCACTACTCCATTTCTGTAATTGATATAACTCTTTGATAGTACAAGTTCCAATCTCACTGTTTTTGATAACAATAAGTTGTTCCTTGTTGTCCATATGCTCCAGAGTCTATTCCTTTCCTTTAAAAAGCTTCTTAATCAGTTGATTACAACTACCAGGGTCCTTGTTCCAGCCACGTTGAATGAGATATTTGGAAGAACTTATATCTTCACTATAAAATGTCATGACATCCTTCTCGAAATCATTTCTCTTCAACACCAGTTCAAAGAAACTTTCTCTTGTTTCCCTTAAGGCAACACATCCATCTCTGTTTGACATCTTTTGTTTAAATTCTATGGTGTTACCTTTTTCAAGATGACTTGTAGTCAGATACTTGGATTAATGTATATATACTTTAGTAGAAAAATCTTTGATGGATTGAGAGTTCACTGATTTAGTGTTTGTGAATTCACAAATTTCCTCCCTCAATGCATCCCCGTTTGCACATAGTATGTTCAAACATCGTCTCTAACATCCAACTTCTCTTCAGTAATTGAATCATGAATTATCACATTGATAGATTCCATTTTCATTCCAGTTTTGGAGTTAAAAACACTATAAGCTCTTCTGTTTAAAGAGTAACCCCGAAATATTCCTTCATCCCCTATGGAATCCTTCTTGTCCACTTGATCTATGTCAGTAAAGATCTGGGATTTACTTCCTAAGATATGAAAATATTTAACTTTAGGTTTCCTTCATTTCTATACCTCATAGAGAGTAGTAGTAGTACCTCCTCTCAAAGTGACCCTATTATGAATATATCATGCAGTATTCATAGCTTAATCCTAAAACTCAAATGGCAATTTCTTAGCTCTAAGCATGACTCTAGTTGATTCTTGTACGACTATAGTCTTTTGCTCAACAATTCCATCTCCTTGAGTTTTCCAAGAATAAGAGAACTCATGGATTATTCCTTTAGAATAACAAAATTCAAATAATTTTGTATTCTTAAACTTCTAGTCATTGTCACTTCTGACCTTGACAATCATACTCATCTTCTCCTCTTGAATGGTTTGACACAGATATTTGAAGACTTCAAAAGTATTTGAGTTTTCTCTAAGAAAAATCATCCAAGTATATTCAGAAAAGTCATCTACAACCATAAAGACATAGCTTTTTCCTCCTAGGATGTCTATCTGTAATGGTCCCATTACATCCATATAAAGAAGTTCCAACACTTTGCAAGTAGTCTGATGTTTCAACTTTGGGTGTGACATAATGATTCTCTTTTTACTTACACACTCATCAAAGACTTTTCCTTCATTCTTTTGAAATGAAGATGTCCAAGTTTCTGATGCCATAACTTCACTTCATCCTCATTGGTTGTTGAACATGTGGAAGAGTAAGCAATTATTTGAGATTCCCACAAATAGCAGTTGTCTTTGGACCTTATTAATTTCATCAAAACAACTTCTTTCTCATCTTTGACCAGACATTCTGATTTAAAAACATTGACTAATAGTCCTTAGTCACACAATTGACTAATGTTAATAAGATTAGCAATTAATCCTTTCATAAACATCACATCTTCTAAACAAGGATAGTCAACATACATAAGCTTACCTACTCCTTTGATTTCTCCTTTAAACCCATCATTAAATCTGATAGAACCTATGGGATGAGGCTTGACATCCACTATTAGTTCTCTAGTTTTAGGATTAGCATTAATTTTTGTAAAACAAATAAGACATCAATATGTTAGATAGGATATGTTAACCTGCCAATAGGAACATGTTGGGCAAGAAGTCCTATCTTATGAAGAAACATATTGAGTTAAAATTTTTAAACATATGGAGCAACATATCAGATAAGATGTCCTATGTAGGGTCATACGACATCGCGCCTGTGCTGAGCTGAACAATTGGATTTTGTTATGATTTAGTAGATGTAGAACATTCTGGGAATATTATGCAGTCCTATGTGGCGCTGATTTAAAGGTATGGAAGAATTGAGAAGAATATTGAAGAATGTTGACTTTCTAAATAAGGATAATTTTTAGGAAATATTTTATTGAAGACCTACTTTATTGCATAATCTTCTGCAGGTTTGTAATAGCTGATATGCTGTAATTTGAAGCCCAAATCCAGTTGGAAGTTAGGTTATAAATAGAAGCATTATAACCTATGAAAAGGTACCATCCGTGAATAGAAAAGATGTTGTTATTATGGATGAGTCTGTAAGCCACTCTCTAGGAGAGTTGGTATGTATGATCCAATCGGGTTGTGAGTTGGATTATGTTCCTTGAGTTGTAAGGTTTTGTTCTCCTCAAAGTTGTGAAGTTAGAGTGAGTATTATTCTTGGAGGAAGTTGGTAAGCAACTCCATGTTGGTGTTATTAGTTGGGAGAAAAGTTATAAATGATGGAGTTTAGCTTTGAGTCTTGACCAGGTATTGTCATGGAAGTATGTCTTCTATTTTGTTTGTCATGGAAGTGTGTCTTCCTATTTTGATCCAATCGTTGTCTGTGATTGAAGGGGATTTGAGAAGGGCCTCATACCTTGGCGAGTCTTAGGTAGAAGTATAACACAGGTAGTGATTAAGTGAGAAGTTGTAAATGGGGGAGTTTAGCTTCAAATTAATATTATCATAGTGGACTTGATCCTGGCTTGATATGCCCCCAGAGTAGGAGAGTTGCTACGAACTAGGTTAATAATTCATGTGTGTTATTTATGCTTTTCACTACTATTTTAATATGTTTATACCTTGCCTATGTGTTTTAATTCAGATCAGATGTCCCAACATGTCATAGAACATCTGAAGTCTGATATACCTGAATTTCAATTGGTATCAGAGCATACATCCTGTTCTATTTCTGGGTGAGATCCTGGGAAGATAATTTCTGGTAATAGGAAAGGAAGGAGGTATCTACTGAAAAGGTGTTTGAATTTGGATAATTCATATTGTTGTTTGAATGGTCCCTTGAAGTGGGGGATGGACTATTCGTGACATGGTTGTGTTGGACCTATTTGTTTTTATCAGGATTGTAGCTTTGATGATGAGCTGCTGTTGTGGGTTTGATTTATTTTCAAACCTAGGTTGTTGTGTTTGCACCTGGACTGTGGTGGTTATATGAAAGTTTTTTATGTTGTACCTGAAGGATGTTGAGGAGCGCTTGATGTATTTTTCCACTGCATGGTAACTAATGTAACCCTTGTTGTTCCTTGTATCTCTGGTGGTATTTTATTGGAAGGGCATTAGGGTTTAGTCTCCTCAACAGGTTGTTTTATGATGTTTTAGTTTGTTCAAGACAACTTTAACTAACTTTGTAAAGCTGCCAAAGATACTTGAGGTTCACCTCAAATCCACTCATAAAGGAACTTTTGATGAGTTTGTTGAAAAGAGATCTGAAGAAAGTGTAAAGGATCTCTTGGTGTGTCCCCTGGAAAGATGTTCTACCAGATGTTGGGACATCTCATCAGCAATCTGAGCAGAATCCTGTTGGACAAAGGATTTGCTTAGCAGATGCTTTGGGTGGTAAACAAATGTGTATTGATCACATATTTTTGGAACCTACTTCTAGTCTGGAAGAGGAGGCATCTGGGGTGATATAGTGTCACTCATTTAATTAGTTTATTTCTGATCCAAGTGAGGTGGAGTTTTGAGGCTTTGCTTATTTTCCTGTGGAGAATTATTAAATACATTTCATCCAAGTTTTTTATATTTGGAGGTCAAGCTGAGTTGGCATGGACTTTTTCTATGATATCTGGAGGATCCTTCTGATCAAAGGAGCCAAATTTATGGAATCATGTTTATAGCCATGGAACATATTCTATTTCAGGGGAGTAATTATGGAATGCATTAACCATAAGGCGTGCAACCATTGGAGGGGAGATTGTATAATTCTCTTAGGAGTTATTAGCAGTCAATAAAGAGAAGTCCTTAATCTGAAGCTGGAAGAACTTGAAAAAATGTCAGACTTAATGTCTTGACATCTTCGTATTGAGAATTTATTTTTCTCAATATGTCTGGTGGTGCTTCTCATAAATAGGATGGATGTTGTTTACTCTAACTTGGAATTATCAAGTCTTTGAGAGCATGGAACTCTTGTTCTGTTGAAGTGAAAGGTCTTTCAAGGGATTGTGAGCATTGGAGATGTATCAACCCGAGTCTAGAGGTTGATTGTTGTCTGCACTTTTGGAGCGTCATCTAAACCACTAGGATGAGCATTTTATATTTGTTTCTAGAGCACGAAGAAGCTGTTGGATTTCTGTTATGTGTTCTCCTCACATAATAGAACATTTATGTTTGCAAGGATTGCAGGGCATCCTTGTTCGTTGAAGAATTGGAAGAAGTAGATTGTTTGTGGTATGTTGGTGCCTTGTTTTTGGAAGTTTGTTCCAGATACCTGTAAGAGATAATCTCCTCTCTAGTTTCAGAAGAATGGGATATATCACCTTAAAGTCAGACAGGAGGTATGGACATTATGCTAATGAGAAGAAATTTTCTTGAGGCATGCATGCTCTGCATGTATATGGATCTGGTCTTGAAGGTTGATCAGCTACTTATGTTTGATCCTCTTGTGTCCCTTGCAAGACTTATGGATTACTATGGTGTCTCTAGAACATAGTTAAGGGTGAAATCCATGTGATTGAGATTAATGTCATAATTGATGTTGGAACATCATCTCAAGGATTTGCTTCTTCAGCCAAGGAAGCTTGATTTATTCATGGTTGAGTATAAGGTCAAGCCACTGACCTAATATGGAATTATTTGTGATGTGAATGAATGTTATTACTGATAGTCACGAAGAAGAATCAGCCGGTGCCAAATGTGCGCATAAGAAGAATGTCAAACCAAATGTCATACCTTGTGTGAGAAGGTAATCTTATCTGACGTATGATAAATACTTTGATGGGAGCTGAGTATTTATCTAAGGGTTTATGCAAGTCTGCAGTTTGAACATTATGTTTCAGAGAATGTGTGAGAGTTTATTTCTCTCTATGGTGGTCAGGTGTGTGTGATAACATGAATGAGTTGTACTAGCCGTGTTCTATTAGGATTTTCTTGAAGGATTTCTATGCATAATGAGTCCTTTGAGTGGTGATTTAGGAACCAATGTAGTTGGGTTCTGTAATAATAATATGATATCCCAAATTATTTTGTAACATCATGATTGTTGAAGAATGTCTTTGGAAGATGCTTGAGATTGTGCATGTGGAGTTGGATGCTCAAGCATTATCGTCAGAAATGGCGTTTCTGACTATGTGGATTGGAATGTGCAGATTATGATCTCGTTTATAGTAGTATGTTCTTGAAATACATGACTATTATTTTTGAAGACTTCACTAGTATCAGCAACTACTAGTGGATGGAAGGGCAGAAAAATGTTATCAGATACTAAGGTCTGAACTGAATGTTTTTGGAGGTGTTCTTCTTCTGATCAGAATGATGTTAAGGAGGTGGTTTCTTCTACTACAAGTAATAGATTGTGGATTATGGATCTTATGTAGAAAGCAAGCTAAGAGAATTTATTCTATAATATGTGAGATATTCAAAATCAAGTGTAGGTTTGTTAGGACATTCATCAGTTGTGTCCATATTTTATGAATAACTCAAGGTGCTTGGAGTTATTCTCAAGAAACTGGTGTATCTGGATCTGTAAAAGTCAGGATTGATTTTTCAGTTGGTGATTGTGTTCAACGTGTGTGTTCATCCATATGCTTCAAGTGGTTTCCCTCTACAATGAGATTATGAACTCCTTTGGGTGATTTCATATGGTTCTCAATTGTTCTTCTTCAGCGGGTGCATGGTTATCCATGACAGGGGGAGTCAATTGACCGTCTATAGATTATTGTTACAATGGTTCAGATACTGTGAAGCTTACAGGTACTTCAATCATATGGAGATTGTATGCCTCTATTGTTTGGAATGACTATATCAGAGGTTTTGGTTGAATGGGAAGTGTCACATGTGATGGTATTGATATTTTGATTTGGGGTTGGCCAAAAGAAGTATATGTAGAGACCAGTGGAAGTTGTTGTGTTTATGATTCAGAACATGAATATTTCTGTGAAATGTCTTGGTCTGATAGTTTAAGTTATGTTGGCCACGAGTTTATAAATACAAGAGAAGAACACAGTGTCTAGCTGAAAGTCAGGGCATTATTCAGGACATGTTTTCTGTGTAATCAAAAAAAGATTTTTGTGAACAGTTTGATCAAATACGCGTCAGAAGGGAGAAGGAGTGTTTTACTATGCATGTGCATGTATTGGGACTATCTCTTTTCAGCAGAAATAGTCCAGAGCTAATAAAGTCATTCAAAGTTGTTTTGGACGGCGCACATTGTTTTTGGTGGAAATTTCTCCTCAAATAACGTTTCCTTTTGACCAATACCATTGCTACAATCAATGATCATTATTTCCCAAGTAAATATGCAACTATTTTAGAGGTTACTCCTTTCCTCTTTCATCTTGTGAGGGTTCTGAGTTTTTCACAGTCCTAATGGGTTTCATTCAAGTATGGCTGAGTTGTGCTTCAGTCTGGTTTTCTAAAGGCTTCCTTTTCCAATTTTTAGCTAAAAAGGGGAGAAAGGTGCTCAAGAGGATCAATTGTTTAATCTGGAGGCTGTTTTTCGAGATGTGTCACAAAGATGTTGGATAGGATGTCTGATCTTATGTTTGTTTGGGTTAGCTTTGTGACTTGTGATCTGAGTTATGAACACAACTGTGACCTGTGTTCTGAGTTGCCAGGGGTGGTGGTTGATTTGCCCAGGTCGACTGGGGGTTGCTGATTCAAGTATGGTTAAGAATTCTCTTATGACACCATCGGTCTTTTAAGATCTATCCTGATTTAAGGGGGAGTGTTACCAATCTTCTTCCTTATGTACACTAAATGACTTCGGGACTTTCTACTCCATTATCCTGAGGTAACTGTTCTTTGGTATTGAGTTTTTGCATTGCAGTGAAGCTGTTATGAAGAAGATGCTGAACATGATGTTCTAATATCATGGTGCTTATGAAGAGACGTTCCTCCATGTTGTTGTACTGATGTGTTCAGTGGTTTCTAAAGACTATTGTTGAAGGATTGTAATTTTTTTATTGTTGTAATCTGGGTTGTAGTTTATGTTATTTGTTTTAGCCAAAATTTGCTAAAGGGAAAGATTGTTAGTTCTCTAGATTTAGGATTGACATTAATTTTTGTAAAACAAATAAGACATCAAAATGTTAGATATGATGTGTTAACTTGCTAACAGAAACAGGTTGAGCCATAAGTACCATTTTATGAAGAAACATGTTGAGTTGAAATGTTTCAACATCTAGAGCAAACATGTAGGATAAGATGTCCTATGCAAGGTCATACAACATCGCACATGTGCTAAACTGAAGAGTTGGATTCTGTTATGATTTAACAGATTTAGAGTATTATGGGAATATTATGCAGTCCTATGTGGCGCTGATTTAAAGGTCTGGAAGAATCACGACGAATATTGAAGAATATTGACTTTCTAAATAAGGAGACTTTTTAGGAAAGATTTGATTGAAGATCTACTTTGTTGCAGAATCTTCTGCAGGTTTGTTACAATTGATATGCTGTGATTTGAAGCCCAAATCCAGTTGGGAGATAGGTTATAAATAGAAGCATTGAAACCTAGGAAAAGGTGCCAATCGTGAATAGAAAAGATGTAGTTATTAGGGCTGAGCCTGTAAGCCACTCTCTAGGAGAGTTGGTATGTATGATCCACTCTGGTTATGAGTTGGATTATGTTCCTTGAGTTGTAAGGTTCTGTTCTCCTCAAAGCTGTGAAGTAAGAGTGAGTATTTTTCTTAGAGGAAGCTTGAAAGAAACTCCAAGTTGGTGTTCTTAGTTAGGAGAAAAGTTTTAAACGATGGAGATTAGCTTTGAGTATTGACTAGGTATTGGCATGGGAGTGTGTCTTCTATTTTGTTTGTCATGGAAGTTTGTCTTCATGTTTTGATCCAATCGATGTCTCTGATTTAAATGGATTTAAGGAGGGCCTCATACCTAGATGAGTCTTAGGTAGAAGTATAGCACATGTAGTGATTAAGTGAGAAGTTGTAAACATGGGAGTTTAGCTTCTAATTGATATTAACATAGTGGAATTTATTTTGGCTTGGTATGCCACCAGAGTAGGAGAGTTGCTCCGAACTGGGTTAACAGTTCTTCTGTATTGTTTATGCTTTTCAGTACTATTTTAATATGTTTATACCTTTCCTGTGTGTTTTAAGTTGAATCAGATGTCGCAACATGTCATAGGACATCTGAACTCTGATATACAAAAATTGCATCCATGTAGGTGTTTAGGTATTGGCTTGCATTTTTGGTAAATCCCAAGTGTATGTGTGAATGTCATGACTGATGTCATAACATTCTAGTTCAGGTTGTACTAACTCAATAGGTACATGTGCAGAAAAATATTGTAATTCAAATACTGATGTTTATAAGTGTGTATCTGAGCATGTTTGCAAAATGATCACATTTTGCTAAATCAGTAGACAGGTTTTCTCAGATGTCATAACAGATGTTATGACATCCTGTTCCGAACTAACAGGATTGCAGGATTGGATAAGTCTGAGTTTTTTCAGGAAATAACTCAGTCCTTTCTGAACAGAATCCTGCGTTTTCTGAGGAGTAACCTAGCTCAATCCTAACCTGATCAATAAAGTACTGTGACCTGGTCTTTAGGTCAAACGGAATCAACCCTAGGTTTTTGGAAACCCTAACTGAAGTTACAGCTGCTATATATTCAACAGAGCTGCGGTTTTTCAAAGTATCCCTGCTGATTGATTAGAAGATCAATTTTGTAATCTGTATAGATTTGTTGTACTCCAAGCAATTATCATTGTGATAAGTGCCTTGGAATAGGTTTCAATTGTAAGGGTTGTGTAGCACTCAAAGCTTTGAAGCAAGAGTGTTTGAATGTTACTTGACTAAAGCTGTGAAGCAGAGTCAAGTTAGTTGTGTACATCACTCAAAGCTGTGAAGCACGAGTGATTGTGTTACTTGATTAAAAAGCTGTGAAGCTTAATCAAGTGTGTGTTTTGAAGAGTGTCTTCATCAATTCTTAAGTCAAATTGGTTTATGTATCACTGCTGTGATTGAGGGGGAGTGAGTAGGAACTCAGGTTTAAGTTGTACTTAGATTAGAATTGCATTGGGTAGGTCTTAAGTGAAGGAGATAAACTGGTTGGTTTATTCCTGAATTAACATCTCTTATAGTGGATTCTCTCCCTGGCTTGGTAGCCCCCAGAGTAGGTGTTGTTGCACACTGAACTGGGTAAACAATTGACTGTGTTATTTACTGCTTTTGTATTTACTGTCATATAGTAAGTCAGATACGGTGTCATAACATTGGACGTGACATTGAGTATCTGCAGCCAGAATTTTCAATTGGTATCAGAGCAGGCACCCTGCCTGTATTACTGGGTGAGATCTAGGGATATCACTTTCTGGCACTATGGACAAAGAAGGAGTTTTTGGAAATAGACCACCCATTCTGGATGGAACCAATTATGACTACTGGAAACCTCGTATGATTGCCTTCCTAAAATCTCTGGACAAAAAGGCTTGGAGAGCTGCTGACAAAGGATGGATTCATCCCACCATAACTGAAAGAGATGGGACAATCAGTCTGAAGCCTGAGGAAGATTGGAGTAAAGAAGAAGATGAGTTAGCTCTGGGAAATTCAAAAGCTTTAAATGCCTTGTTCAATGGAATTGATAGAAACATCTTCAGACTAGTACATCAATATGAACTGGCCAAGGAAGTTTGGGACACTCTCAAAACTACTCATGAGGGCACTTCCAAAGTAAAAATGTCAAGGCTTCAGATGTTGACCACTAAGTTTGAGAATCTAAAAATGATGGAAGATGAAACCATTCATGAGTTTCACATGAACATCTTGGAGATTGCCAACACCTCAGGAGCACTGGGAGAAAAAATGTCAGAAGAAAAACTGGTGAGGAAGATTCTCAGATCCTTGCCTAAAAGATTTGCAATGAAGGTAACTGCCATAGAGGAAGCCCAGGACATTAGCAAGTTAAAAGTGGATGAACTTATTGGGTCACTTCGGACTTTTGAGATGGGGATCACTGATAATGGTGACAAGAAGAACAAAAGCATAGCACTTGTATCCAACACTGATGTTGAATACAAGGAGGATGAAGAAGAAAACATATCAGAAGCCATTGCCATGCTTGGAAGACAGTTCAACAGGCTCATCAAAAGAATGGACCCAGAGTCAAGGTCTAATGTTCATAACATTCCTTCTGACATTGACAGTTCCAGCAGAAGACCAAGGTCAGAAGATAAGGGAAACCAAGGCAGAGGTATTCAATGCCATGGATGTGAAGGTTATGGACATATTCGAGCTGAATGTCCTACCTTTCTTAAGAAGCAAAAGAAAGGAATGACTGTTACTTGGTCTGACTATGATTCAGAAAGCAATTCTGAAGAAGAATCTGCCAAACTAGTTACTGCCCTAACTAGTGTTTGTACTTATGAAAGTGACACCAGTGATGAAGAAGTGACATTTGAAGAACTGGCTGATACCTACAAGAAATTGTGTATCAGAAGTGGTGAAGTCTGTGTGCAAAATGAGAAACAATCAAAACTCATTGTAAAGCTGGAGGCTGAAAAGAGGGCAAATCTTGAAACTATAAGTCATTTAGAAGGAGAAGTTCAACTGCTGAACTCACAACTGAATCAAATGACCAAATCTGTCAAGATGTTGACCAATGGAACAGACAAATTGGAAGAAATCCTTCAGGCTGGACAAAATATGGGAAATAAATCTGGCCTAGGATTTGTGGAAACAAAGAAATTTGGTACCAGGAAGCAAATGTCAAAACGGATGTCTCAACATTACTCTCAACATCAGGGACAGAGACATATGAAGAAGAGGTACCAAAGATGGAGATGTCATCATTGTGGGAAATATGGTCACATAAAGCCCTTCTGCTTCAGATTACATGGATATCCTAATCAGAACTCAGATGTCAAACCTAAGTCTAAAAGGGTACCACACGCTCCTCAATGGAAGAAAAAGGCTACTGCACTGATAGCTCACACTTCCCTGAAGATCTCTGCAAAGGAAGATTGGTACTTTGACAGTGGATGTTCCAGACACATGACTGGATTCAAAAATCTCCTCAATAATGTTATGCCTCACACCACCAGTTTTGTGACCTTTGGAGATGGTGCTAAAGGAGAAGTCAAAGGAGTTGGTAATTTGGACTACCCTGGAGTTCCAAGTCTGAATAAGGTACTGCTGGTAAAAGGGTTGACTACTAATCTCATTAGCATCAGTCAATTATGTGATCTAGGATTCATGGTCAACTTCTCAAGATCTGAATGTCTAGTATTTAATGAAAAACTAGATGTTTTAATGAGAGGAATCAAATCCAAAGATAACTGTTATGTGTGGCAGCCTGAGAACACTGATATCTCCACTATGAGTCAAATCATCAAAGAAGAAAAAGAGATGAAACAGTGGCAGCATAAGCTTGGAAGAATGAAAAGAGCTATTCCTATGGAAGCTGTCAGAAGAACTCCAAAACTACAGGCTGATAATATATGTGATGTGGCAAATAAACTTGAAGAAGAATGTGTTGTCAGAACCTTAAGTCATCTTGACAAGGATGTTGGAAAGAACAAGTCTCATAAATTCTGTTCTCAAAACATCTGGTCAAAACAGATGCTACTTGAGTACAATGTTACACAAGATGTTGTGACATTGTGGTGTGATAATCTGAAAACATTCAACATTTCCTTGAACCCTATTGACTTTGAAGAGAAGAAGTCATTTGAACTGGAACATAGTTTCTCTAAGCTTCAGCTGACTGATTCTTCTACTAAGGCGCTTGTTGGAAATAAACTTGAAAATTTGAGGGGCAGATTGGGTATTCACCAACATGAGAAATTATAGCAATTAGTTTTGCTGAAAACAAGGGTTGAAGGGATTAATTTTATTAAGTCTATATTTAGTAGGTTAATCATATTCATTCACAATTCCTTCAAAAGCCTTAAGAAGTTGAAGAGACTCCCTTTTACTCCCTACCTCTCTCATTCTTGCAACCTGTTTCCTCCTCCCAATCAAAGAGTTTTCTCAAACTGCTACTATTACTCAAAGTTAAACAAAATGTCTCAGACATCGTCTTCAACCATGGCGGCTTCGTCTCCCTCATCATCGTCATCATCTGATCAAGATTCTAGGGCAATCACTACATGCATAGAATCTGAAGTTCTTGAGGTCACTCCTCTCAGGGAGATGGCAACTGACCCAGCCAGAGTCAAAAAGCTCAGAACCAGACATGCAGGAAGAGCTCAAGCTACAGTCTCTGGTAATTCTTCTCATCCTTCGTCTTCTATACCTAATAAAGAAGGATCAGTTCAAGTACACCAAGCTATTGCTAGACTGGTTACTAGCATTCTGAGTGGCAACCAATCTGTACCGGGGATTTCTATCCCTTTGAATCAATCAGAAAGTCCAAATGTGGAAGGCTCTGAAAATGTAGATGTCACTGAGGATGTTGTGACACCAAAAGACAACATTCAGAACCCCTCTGAAAAGGCTGCTGATCCACCTATCATTGATGTGGATGAAGATTACTCAGATAATGAACTGATTGCTAATGTGAACCCTAGCATTGCTAGGAGATTGATGAAAAGAAAGAGTAGTCAGAATGTTAAACCTGATGCTAAGAAATCCAAGGCTGAAGGGATGGCTGAGAAAATTCGGACAAAAGGGAAGAAGGCACAGGTGCAGACTGCTAGACAACCAATCTCTAAGAAAAGTAAAGAACCTGAAACTTCTGATTCTGATGATGAATCAGAATTTGAGATTGATATTGAAGATACTCCCATCAGAAGGAAGCTCCCCTCCAGCAAGATTGCTAGAGTTCCTGAAGTGCCAACAGACAACATCTCCTTTCATCATCCTGACAATGCAAACAGATGGAAGTATGTTTGCTTGAAGAGAATAGCCTTGGAGAGAGAACTCAACAATGATGCCTTGGAGTGCAAAGACATCATGGATCTGATCAGGAATGCTGGGCTAATGAAGACAGTGATGAAGTTTAACAAATGTTATGAAAATCTGGTTAAGGAGTTTGTAGTGAACTTGTCCAATGATTGTGCTGATGGGAGGTCAGCTGACTTTGAGAGTGTGTTTGTTAGAGGAAGAAGGGTCAAGTTCTCTCCATCAGAAATCAACAAGTTTCTTGGAAGAACAAATAAGGACTGTCCTGATCTAGAGGCAACTGACAATGAAGTGTGTTTGACCATCACTGCCAGGCAAGTAAAGTGCTGGCCATTGAAAGGGAAGCTGAATGCTAGTAAACTCAGCATGAAATTTGCCATCTTGCATAAAATAGGTGCAGCAAACTGGGTGCCTACAAATCACAAATCAACCATCTCCACAGGATTGGGGAGATTTATCTATGCTGTAGGAACCAAGACTGCCTTTGACTATGGAAGGTACATCTTTGAACAAACTTTGAAGCATGCTGGCAGTTATGCTGTCAAAGGACCAATTGCTTTTCCCTCCCTCCTTTATGGAATCATCCTTGCACAATACCCTGACATCCTTGTAGCAAGAGATACAGTCTGCAAAAGAGCTCCTGCCCTTGGCCTGCACTACAAACTGTTCCAGGGATCACATGCTCCAGACATTGTCATAACATCAGCTGAGACATCGTCTGCAAAGACCCAGTCCAAGACAACAGATGTCATAGCTGTTTTAAAAGAAACTTGCAAAGATCTGGATGCTAGAAAAAGGACCCTAGAAGCTCTAATTGCCAGGCTAGAAAAGGAGGAAGCTGAAGAAAGCAGAAGGGAAGAAGGTATAGAAGCTGAAGGACAGCTCAACATTGAAGAAATTGGCTCCTCTGAGTCTGATGACAGTGCTTGAAGGTTGATTGCTGCTTGGTGGTGTTGCTGGTGGAGTTTGGAAGTGTGTTCTGCTGTTGTCAGCTGCTGATCTCATTATTTTGTTTTGGATAACTGTATAACTTTATGAACATGTATCTTTGGCCCATTTGTGGCTAAAGAGGGGGATAATATTTTGGTACTTGCTTAATTAGTACTTGACATTATATTTTTCTGCTGTCACTTATTTCTGCTGCTATCTATCTATCTCTGATTGTTTAGGGACTTTAGCCAAAAATCTGCCAAAGGGGGAGTTTGTAGGTGTTTAGGTATTGGCTTGCATTTTTGGTAAATCCCAAGTGTATGTGTGAATGTCATGACTGATGTCATAACATTCTAGTTCAGGTTGTACTAACTCAATAGGTACATGTGCAGAAAAATATTGTAATTCAAATACTGATGTTTATAAGTGTGTATCTGAGCATGTTTGCAAAATGATCACATTTTGCTAAATCAGTAGACAGGTTTTCTCAGATGTCATAACAGATGTTATGACATCCTGTTCCGAACTAACAGGATTGCAGGATTGGATAAGTCTGAGTTTTTTCAGGAAATAACTCAGTCCTTTCTGAACAGAATCCTGCGTTTTCTGAGGAGTAACCTAGCTCAATCCTAACCTGATCAATAAAGTACTGTGACCTGGTCTTTAGGTCAAACGGAATCAACCCTAGGTTTTTGGAAACCCTAACTGAAGTTACAGCTGCTATATATTCAACAGAGCTGCGGTTTTTCAAAATATCCCTGCTGATTGATTAGAAGATCAATTTTGTAATCTGTATAGATTTGTTGTACTCCAAGAAATTATCATTGTGATAAGTGCCTTGGAATAGGTTTCAATTGTAAGGGTTATGTAGCACTCAAAGCTTTGAAGCAAGAGTGTTTGAATGTTACTTGACTAAAGCTGTGAAGCAGAGTCAAGTTAGTTGTGTACATCACTCAAAGCTGTGAAGCACGAGTGATTGTGTTACTTGATTAAAAAGCTGTGAAGCTTAATCAAGTGTGTGTTTTGAAGAGTGTCTTCATCAATTCTTAAGTCAAATTGGTTTATGTATCACTGCTGTGATTGAGGGGGAGTGAGTAGGAACTCAGGTTTAAGTTGTACTTAGATTAGAATTGCATTGGGTAGGTCTTAAGTGAAGGAGATAAACTGGTTGGTTTATTCCTGAATTAACATCTCTTATAGTGGATTCTCTCCCTGGCTTGGTAGCCCCCAGAGTAGGTGTTGTTGCACACTGAACTGGGTAAACAATTGACTGTGTTATTTACTGCTTTTGTATTTACTGTCATATAGTAAGTCAGATACGGTGTCATAACATTGGACGTGACATTGAGTATCTGCAGCCAGAATTTTCAATCCACACATCTTCTGGACCCCTTTCATATGTTTAGAGCATCCACTAGCAAAGTACCAGTCTTTACTAGTTGAGTCTCTCAAGGAAGTATGAGTTATAAGTTTGATATCCCTATTTTCAACACTTCTCTTTTTTCTCACTTTATTAGCCTTGGAATAATCTGAACATTTTTTATCTCCATACAATTTGAAACAAAAGGCTTTGTATGACCCGACTCACCACAACGGTGACATCTCCAAGAAGATTGAGTTTGATTTGAATATTCATCATATTTGCTAGGATGTTGTAACATGTGTTTGGACATGTTAATCTTTTTCTTCTTTTCAAAATAAAATAACTTTTCTTTTGACATTCTTGTCAGTTTATTATCAAATTTATAATGAACTGTGGCATTTTCATCGTCTTTCACCATATTTATAGAATCTCTCAAGTTATCAAGCTTGGAATTTAAGCGAGTTACCTCACTTTGCAGATGAGAAACAGTACTTAAGAGTTGCTTCCTCTCATTCTCCAAATCAACAATGATCTTCCTTTGCTCTTCCTCTTTCTTGAGTCTTTCCTCACACATGTCACACGTATCCTTTGTGAACACATCCAGATCTTCATAAAGATCATTTTCATCACAACCTTCAACTTTATCTGCCCATCTTCTAGATAGATCCATCACAAGTTTGGAAGTCTTATATTCATCTTCTGACTTATCATTGTCATACCAAGATGCAGTGAAACCCTTCTGTTATTTCTTGAGGAAGTTGGGACATTCAGGTCTAATATGACAATATCCTTCACATTCATAACATTGAATGCCTCTGTCTTGACTTGACTTCTCTTTTGTTCTGGTTTTCTTCTTAGAATCAAGATTGTTACTGATGTCATATGAGATGTTCTTGACATCTGGTCTCCCTCTTTTGTCCAATCTCTTCAAAACTCTATTGAATTTCTTCCCTAGTAGAATAATGGTATTAGACATATCCTCATCAGTGTCTAGATCAGCTTGACCTTCACCATCTTCAACATTGGATACAAAAGCTATGTCTTTGTTCTTTTTCTCATCCTTGTGAAGCAACTAGAGAAAAACCAAATAATGAAGTCACCATCGAATATATATTTATCCCATAGAAGAGAAAAGGAAAACATCGAATAAAACCTGAGAAAGTAGGAATCAAGGTCTTAGGATCAAGAGAACGAGTATGAGAGTCGATTACGCAAGGGGAAGGTATTACCACCCCTCATGTCCGTGGTACTCCACGGGATCCACTCTTGTTTTTCTAATCAAAGGTTTTATTTAAATCTAAAGCTAACAAGCTAAGGGGAATGCATGAATGCAAAGTATATACATAAAAAAGAAAGGTTTTTATTAGTTGTGACAGTCGCGGTTGCGAATCTTTGTGCCTACGTACCACCTTTCGTTCAATAGGGGATTAGGGAACTCGTAGTTCACCTAAAATGGTGTTTTGGCTTATTTTACGTTTTTAGGTGGATAATGTTACATTCACACTCTAGCAGTTGACATATTGAAACCCGAACTTTAGGGAATTACACGTCGTTTGCATGGAGTGGAAATAATACATCCTTTTTGTGAAAAGGTTTTTAAAAGAAAAGCCCGAAGGCGGCCCGAAGGCAAAAGGTTTGAATTGATTTGTATTTTTATCTTAGAAAAGGATCTGGTAATTTGAACCACATTAAAGACTACGACATGAGAGACTTTGGATGGTCGAGTCAGACGCCAGGTATCCAAAGTGCTCCATGTGTTAAGGCTCGTGACATATGGTTCACATCATTATTGTTAAGTGCTTTGAGAAGTTTGAGAAGAAAAGAAAGTTTTAGTTTTAATGATGCAAAAGGGGAATGAAAAAGTCTAAGGGAGACTAGAGATCCTAATGTTGTCATGCAATGGTGATCCTAAGGTTAGGTTTGAAAGAGAAACATCTACCTAAGTTATCATGCAAAGATGGACCTAATGTTAAGGATAGGGAAGCTACCTAATATTTACATGCTTGGATAAGAACCTAAGGTCTATTATTCTACATATTAAATAATATGTAACTAAAATCCTAAGGGGACATTTTATTCACACAAGAGAGAAGAAGAAAGAAAATGAAAAGCAAACAAGTACTTTGAGCAAGTAAAGAAGGTATGAAAGAAATAAATAATCAACCAAAGAAGGCATGTTATGAAAGTACATCAAACAACTCAAAGATACTTCCCCTAACATGTTATCATCCTAATTCTACCCAAAACATGACAACATAAATCAAGAAGAAGATGAAATCACCTAACTAGGCAAGTAAAAGTGAAATTAAGCAATTATGGAACATAACTTCAAACAATGTTAAAGGCATCAAGAAAATTATAGGAAAGAGTTAATACCTAAACCTAAACATGATTTAAGACATCACAAGTTATCATCAAGAGATCACATGTTAACAAACATCATCTAATTAAAGCCAGCATGCATAATGAAGGAAGATGAAACTCAAACAAGTAGCAAGAATAGACCTATGTCTAAGGAAAGTAAGTAAGCAAGCACACAAAGGGCATCAATATTTCATAAAAGTAAACATTAGGACATGTAAAACTATCCCCTAAGGATCATGCATAAGAGATAAGGACTTAAAAGTCACAAGAGAAGTCACACATGTAAGTACTTTAACTAGTGAAGGTTTATGTGTCAAATGCATAACCTATCATGGCATAGTGAAGTTAAATGAAGTTAAATGGATGAATAAGTGTATAAGTCATTAGCAAACAAATCAAGAGCTTATAATCACCATACAAACATGCTTGAGAAATAAACATAATCAAATCACACAAACAAAAACAATTTCACAATCCTAAGTGGACTTAAGCCATCATGCAAAGCTAGCAAGTGAAACAAGTCAGAAGAGAAAGAATATGTTACAAAAGAGAAGCAAGCACATACATGTAATTCAACTATCACAAATCTCATGATCAATAAGAAATTCAATTACACATTGAAATCATGGTATAAGCACTGAAGTACATAAGCATCAATCAAAAGTGTGTAGTGAAGTGATTACAAGTGGATGAGAAATTAGCCATGACATTTGAGCATTAGAAGAGATGAGGTCAGAAGCAAATAAATGTGGTTAACATGCATAAATATTCTATAAACACCCATAAAGCTTCACACTTAAGCATATTCAAAGATTGAAGCAAGAAATGGTCAAAACCAAACCCTAAAATGTTCATAAAGGCATGTAAGCGTCAATAAGGGTATAGATGAAGATGGGACATGGTAATGGGGTTCTAAAACATACAAGTCAGAAGAAAATACCTTATAAAATTTCACATTCAAGTACCACAAACAACCACCAAAGATAGCATGGGATGTCTCAAGGTAACACACCAAAACAAGGCAAAACAAGTGAGTGGTTGGAAAGGTTTAGAAGTAAACAAGTAGGAAAAGGTTAACAATGAAACATATAATTACTTGAATTATAAGTAAAATAAATATGAACAATCAATCATGACCAAAATAATAGACCCATAACCTTATGTACAAAAGTTGATCTCAAGAAAACATGGCAATTAAGTAAGCATGTAGTCCACGTGATGAAACAAGCATAGTAAACAAATTACTTGTGAAAATAATCAAATGTTGATGTAATTAAGTGTTATGATCAGTACAAAACACTAAGCATCATTAAAAAGTACTTATCTCAAAGCATAGAAAGAAACATCAAGCGAGAAGTTCAAAAACTCAAGTCAAAGAAGAAAATGTAGCTTCTAAAGTGTCACTATATTTGATTAAAAAATGAATAAAAAATCATAGGATCATAGGAAAATAAGAGATGAGATGAGAAGAGAGGATATGTTATAAAATATCAAGCACACAAGTTGGATCCTAAGACTCTAAGAGCTTCACCAAATCATAAGTCTAAGACTAGGTGCAATAGAACACAATGTGGCTCCTACCTTGTCACCATAATGAATTGAAAATTGAATATAAATAAAAGGATCAAGGAGAAATGCAATTAAAACATAAAAGGAATTATAAGTCAGAAGCGAACTTAAAAGGTTTCAATCATTTTGGATCAATGATATTCAAATAGGGATGTTCAAAGACAATCTCCTAAACCATGATCTCAATAGATGAACAATGAACTTCAAAGGCTACCAAACAAAGAGAGAATGAGAGAGGTCTTAAATGGTTAACGAATATAAACTCAAGTATCTCATAATATAAATAGGATTAGAGAGGAAAATAAAAACTTGATTCCTTATGAGTTGCACAAAGTGCATTCCCTATACCTCATCCTTAAACAAATTAAGCAAAAGAAAGATCAAATGATAAATGAATCAAATAAAGTAAAATGGTTCCCAAGTTCTTTGAATAACTATCCTTGAACATGTCAACCTTCATGCAATATCATTGGATTCAAAGAATCATCAAGATCAAACCAAAATCCACACAATTATGCAAATTAGGGTTTTAAGATTGGCCAAAAAAATGCACCAAGCAAATGATCATCAACAACTAAAAAAAAATTAAACAAAGTTTATGTGATCATAAAGAAAACATATGATCATCATATGTCCAAATATTGGCCTCTAAGTAAGTTCACAAGTTGTCAAATGAAACTCAACAAAATCCTATAAGACCAATGGAGCACATTTACTATAAAAATTCAAGTAAAAATAGAAAGAAGCCTTTAAAATTAAAACAAAAATTAATATACTATCCTCAAGACTAATAAAAGTCATAAAAAATACTTACGGTTCTTTGAAAGCTAAGGAAAGATGCAAATGATCCTCAATTGTCAAGACTAGTTGAGAAAGTCATCGAACTAGATACCTTAAGCAAAATATTTAAAAAAAAAGGAAAATCAGAGGATAAAATTTTTTAAAAATCCTTTACGTGATTCTAAGACCTCCAACAAACCAAAAATAAATTATTGTGATTTTTAGAAGTAAAGGAAAATGGAGAATTAAATCAATCTTTAAGCCTAAGCAAGAAAACCTCAAGAATTGATAATTAACTTCAACAATTTTTAAGCCAAATAAATATCATCAATAAATTTTGTTTTAAGATGCAAAAAATTATTTAAAACATCAAAGAGCTTCAAACATATTTTTGTATAATTTTTAAATTAAGAAAACATTAAAAATAAAATTAAAGTTTAAACTAAACCAAAAAATCAAAGAAAATGACACATTTAATCATTTAATTTAATTAATGTATCAAGAAATTTCTAAAAACAAAATAAAAATTATATTATGAAAATAGATTGATCAAAGTACTCTGTGTATTTTGTTTTGGAATTTTTGAATAAAAAAAACTAATAAAATAAAGTTATAGAATATAATGAAAAAATAAATGAAATTAAATGAAACAAAAATAAAAATAAAATATAAAAGGAGGCTGACACCTAGGCGGGTGGGACCAATCAACAAGTCAAAAACCAATTTCAACCAATAGCGTCTCATCTTCTACCTCTTGTAAAACCCTAATGCGGGAAAATATTACCATGGCACCGTGTTCAAATCGACATAACTCGTTCGATTCTCAACCAAACTAAAAAATTTAAACACAAAAATGATAGTACTCAAGGTGCACAACAACATAGCATCAATTAAATCAACAAACAAGCATCATATCACAAAGATAATAGAACTTGAAGTCACATATTCATATATTTTTCACAAAAAATTCAGTGATGCATACAAACTCAAATGCACAAACATACCCACATCATACCTAATGTATGGCCAGTTAAATGCATATGAACATGTCTATATCATCATTAAGCCTTTGAATCCATGGATGTAAGCATGAGAGGAATAGTTATAGAGCTCTTACCTGGTGGAGTAAATCCATTGATTCTTTCACACCTTAAACTTCAGAAACCTAGAGAATAATCCATAAGCTCCAAATTAACGAAAATGAGGCAATAAAATGAAGCAAGCTTGGAAGAAAACCAGAACCCGATAGATAACTCCTTGAATGAATAATGTGAGCTCAGATCCCCTTTCTCTCTCTTTAGTTTGTGTGTGTGTATGAAATGAGATTGAGGATCTAGTTATTTAAAGTCTAAGAGTGGGTTTAGAATAGGTAAAATGCTCACAAATCCGTTTGAGGATACTTTATGAAAAATGAAGAAAAAGTGAGTGATGAGTGTTACTGCTTGCGTTTTTTATTTTTTGCTGGTGTATTTCTGAATTTTGAGTAAGAAAATGAGGGTGGGGGAAGTGTGAGCGTTGTACCCCAAAATTTTCCCTCCCATTTTATTCAAGACATTCTTCTAAGGTTCTCAAGTACTCAAGGTTACTCAAGGGTTGACCAGTCAAACCTCCTCCTAAGCAATGGGTCCATAACTAGGGTTTTGTGTTTTTCAAGGAAGTGTGGATTTTCAAAGGTCTCAAATGGTTTCCATGGTTCTCGATAGGTCTTCAACAATGTTCATGTCAAGTTTCAAGCCTTTCATCACAATTTTGCTCAGTCAATGTCTCAGATGATTGAAAATCAATTGTATTGGATTAAAAGTCAACTATGGTTAACATATAGTCAAACTTCAAGATTTTTAGTCTACATCAAATTTTGAAGTGATATTCATCAATTGATCAAGGTTTGATCATGATTCCTCAAGGAAAGCCCTCAAATATTCAAAATCCAAAAGTTGTCAAATTAGGGTCTCCTTAGGAGAAGTCAATTGAACTTTGACCAAGCATAACTTTCACATTTTTCATCAACTTTTCCCCAACCAAAGCCCATATTGAAGGATATTAAATTCTCTACAACTTTGAATTTGAATGCTCAAGTCCAAAAAGAGCTTCAATTGAGAGATATGAGCCCATACATTATAGGTCATTTCAAAAGTCAACAAAAAGACACTTTTTTTCAAGGCAACTTACATCAAGATAAATCTCCAAATGCAAAAATAATCAAAAGATAAATTGAAGAACACATCTTGAGCTTTTCAAAAAGTCAAAGATCATCTTTAAAAGATGAAAATTGAGAGAGTTATGATCATTTCAAGTTTGGAAATTTTGGTAAAATGCATAAAATGCAAAGTGAGCAAACTTGAAATTTTGAACTAGTGGGCCTAGCTTTTGATGTTCAAACATGTTCCAAATGTGTTAAAGGACCTCTAAATTCATTAACATATTTTTATGATTTTTATTTCTTTTATTTGAATTTTTATTCATTTAAATGCAAATAAATCAAATAAAATGTAAAAGCATTGGGCCAAGGTGCATGGGCTGTTGACTTTAATCACATGGAGGCCCAAGAACACATGCCAAACATGCCAAAACCGTGAGAGACCTATATGGAAGCATATCTTCATTTCTTTGGAAAGTTTTCAATTGGTTTTTGGAAAGAATCCATGCCATGGTTACATTGTCTTCATGCCATATTTGTTAACCCTACTCCTTCCTCTATATAAGCATAATAAGACCAGATACAAGGTAACTGAAATTATTTCCTCAAACACACCTCTAGAAAGATCATAAAATTCTTAAGAAAAGAAAGAGTTCAAAGTAAAAATTCCAAGCATTCGCAGCCTAAACCAATCATTCAAAATACCTCCTGGACCTCTGTAGGATGAGAATGAATGATTTTCTATGCCCATCTGCGCCTGAAACATGCATACAGGCCATGACCGGTTTCTGATTTTTTTTATCATTCATATTTTTTAATTCTATGCATTGTTGAATGTTTCTAAACATCCAAATCAATTCATATGAATCTTTAGAATAAGTTGCAGTCATTACACGGAGTTTATAACATCCAGATCTTGATTTGCCATTTTTAAACTGAGTTAGGGAGTTTGCTTCAAAACTCACAACACAATGGATCGTTGGACATCCTCCAATATCTTTTGTTTTATTCTTTGTATTTAATTTTCTTTTACTTTTACTCAATTAAAATACAAAAACTAATTCTTATTTAAAAATAATTACACTTAGGTTTTTTTATTAATTAATTTGTATTTAAAAATAATTAGACATTAGTTTTTTTTAATTATTATTAACTTAATTTTCTTTTAAAAAAAAAAGAAAGAATTAGGTTTTAATTATTTTATCACTTTAATTATTTCCCATAAATAAAAACATCAAAAATATTTTCTTAACACTTAGAAAGTTTTTTTAGGTTTAAATATCTTTTTCTAATTTCTTTTTTCTTTGCTATTTAAATTCTAGAAAACAAATGTATAGGTCGCACAATTTATTTTGTAATAGTTTAATTTTTTTTCACTCGTTTTTTTCTTCTATTATGTAACTGCCAATGGGATGTAATAGCCTAGGTTTATTTTCCCGCACTTTACTTTCCGCACCTATACTATGTATGCTTGTATATATATATATATATATATATATATATATATATATATATATATATATATATATATATATATATATATATATATATATATATATATATATATATATATATATATATATATATATATATATATATATATATATATATATATATATATATAGTAATTTAGCATGTATGGAAAGATTTAAAATCAACCGCTAGATAATACTAGTCAAGACAAATTAACTGAAAACAAATCAATATTCACACACACACCTCTAGGGTGACTCCACTCGTTGCCTTCAGAAAACAGTCATGTCCCTCGAACGTAGGGATACGATTAACAAAGACCCTCGGTTAAAAAATCATCATAAAGATCATAGTCCCTCGATGACCCTTCGATGTTTCCTTCAGTACATGATCTTGTCCCTCGATGTTGCCTACGAATGCATGATGATAGTCCCTTTGAATTGCTAAAGGTATCCCTATATGTTGCCTTTATGACTGAACGATGAACCGCACCTGTCCCTCAAACATCCAACGATGGGGAATCCTACTAACTAATGGCAGGATAACAGTATCTAAAGGAAAAGGAAAATAATAAAAGACTTTTGAGTAGGTAGTTCTTAATCGCTTTCTCGCGAACATTTCAAAACATTTTTCACACAAACACTTTTCGGAAATATTTTCAAAACAAACACTTTGTATGCATTCTCAACGATACGGGAATCATTATTAAGTTGCTAAAGTTAGGCATTTTCAAAATATTTTCAAACTTACACATTCGCAAAGCATTTTTAAAAGTGAGCTAGCGATTAAGAGCCCGTAGATAACTACGGATGAAAAAGGTGCTAATACCTTCCCTTTTGATAACCTATCCCCCTTACTTAGAAAAATTCTTAAAGGTCTTTCCTGTTCTTTTCACCCTTTCCTTTATTGGATAAAAGAAAAGTAGGTGGCGACTCTTGCTATCCGCAATATTTGCGATAAAACGCAAAACCAAAAGTCAGTTCTCCCACTGTATTACAGAACCGGCGACTCTTATGGGGAATACTAAAAGGGGTTACCTTAGAGTTAGATCACATTTAAAAATGTTTTACTTGCTTGATTTGTATGCTTTACATTTTTAGGTTTTGCTCGGGTTTATTTTTGTAAAGATCATGTACCCGGATCTGGGGGAATTTTAGGTAAGTAGCAATAGATCATGGAAACTATATGGCATATACCGATATGGTTGAGATGATGTCTATGTTAGTGCTACAAATTGGTTTGTATTAGTATCCCGCGAGTCAGTTGGGGAGCATACTAGGCTGACGTGTGGTGTCATAAGCACTAACTGACTGTAGAACCTTAGTTGATACAACTTAGCCATTAGAAAGTAGTGAGATAGCCGACTTTGGTGCAGACTAAAGTTGGTTGATACTCGATGCTACACTCATTGAGATCGTACTCTTAGGATATTTCAGTCGTAAATCAGATGCTTGTGCTGAAACAATGCCTGGGAGAAAGATCATTGATATTGAGGCTCCTAGAACCGATTACTTTTCTTAGGGAAGGTTGAGCCAACTAAAACTCAAGAGGGTACTTACCTACAAACTCCATGCAAGCCTTTAAACCTAAGTCTACTTGTGAGATTTTTTTGCATTCATTATCTAACAACTTGAAATCCTTGCAGGGCTTGTTGATATTCATCATCTAACGACGTGAATTTCTTGCAGGACTTGTTTGTATTCATTATCCAACAATTTGGACTTCTTGTAAAACTTACTTGTTTTCACCACCTTACACTTTTTCTCGGTGCATAGCATACACATCATGCCATCATGCCATAGCATTTTCATTAACCATTTCAAGGACCTCAAGGTTCTGTGATGTAGGCTTATTATGAACCAGACGTCTAGCAAGGGGCAGGAGGATTTATTTCCCTCTAACCGAATTCCGTCAAAGTATCATGAACCAGAAGTCTAGCAAGGGGCAGGAGGATTTATTTTCTTCTAACCGAATGCCGTTGAAGTAGCATGAACCAGACATCTAGAAAGGGGCAAGAGGATTTATTTTCCTCTAACCAAATGCCGTCAAAGAATGAAGTACATTATCTTGAGTCAATGGCTAGGACCCAATCAACATGGTGAGCTTGATTCTCGTAGAAAGACATTCAATGATACTAAGTTCTTCAATCAATGTTGCAGTCGAGTTCTAACATTTTCTTCTATTTATCCCGCGAGATCCTTATAAACATTGCATTTAAATATCATGCATGTCATTACATAACATGTAGTTCTCAAGACAGGTTTCATATTTTCTCGCTATTTATTTCAATAGAAAAATGGCTCTCAAACAGACTGTCAGAGATCTCCAAACTCAAAATGCACAATTCCAGGAGATGTTCCTAAGTTTAGCCAAGGGGCAAGAGGAATTGAAAGTACTCCTCCCGGAGAACATGACCAAGAAAATCCTGAAGACAACAAGGATGATCAGTTGGAACAATTGCTAGCTGTGATGAAAAATATGTGAATCCAGATGATGAGTCATATGGATCTTATCCAAAACTTAGCTCGGGGACAAGAAGAGTTGAGAATTCTCATCAACAAACTTCATCAGGATGAATACAACCGCATGCCACGAACGTTTAGAATTGGGTACCAAATAATTAATCAACCTCCAATGAGACAGGAAGTTGGCTTAGTTGAAAGTAGGCCTTTCTAGATTTCTACTACATCGCAAGCCTAACAACGACCACGCCAACAACAACAGGGTAGTCAGTGTAAGCAAGATACATCCAAAAGGAAATATACCAAACTCAACATGCCGATGTTGAAAGCCTTGAAACACATGTTAAAGATGAATTTGGTCACGTTGAAGGATCCTCCTCGGAATCCCAATACTTGCGCTCCTAGATACAATCATGATGCAAGGTGTGCATATCTCTCCAACAGTACGGGGAATGATACTGATAGTTGTTGGATGTTGAAATATAAGATTCAAGACTTGATTGATGAAGAAGTTTTGGAATTCACACAAGATGGTCGGATTGAGTTTTCTGTCACCCATCAAAGGCACACCATCTGAAGTGACAAATTCAGGCGGAAAAGCTTTTTGTTCATTCGAATTTTCAGTTGTGATTTCTTTGTTAGTTCAAACACTTATCTTTATGTCAGTCTTTGGTTTTCCCCATTAATGCATTTCATATGTTTGTCTTGAATTATTTCATTCATTTTCACTATACTAAAACTATGTTTTTACTTCCTTTTTGTGATATTCAACTCTCGATTAAAAGCTATAAGCCTTTAAAGGGAGGATGACAAAAACAATACCATAATCTCTACAGTATGCTTTTGAACAGACCTTGTTGACGATGTACATGCGTTGTTTCAAATCCTGAACAATGGAGTTATAAGGAAGATAATCCCTAGTCAACCCCTTTGAGCCTAAGAAGTAGGAGTTTTCTTTTCACACAAATTAAAACCTTTAATCATAACCTGGGGAAGGGTAGTTTCTCAGTTAATTCAAATGCACATGTTGTCACAAGCTTTTACTTCGTACACAGTGGATAGTATTAGAAACATCCTTCCAAATCAAAAGACGGTGATGGTTCCCTGTAAAACAGGAAGTCATTATCTCTCAAAAGAAAAGCCCGCTAAGTAAAAATCTATGAAGGAGGCTTAAGAAAAAACTGGGGTATCCCGCTGACTGTAATCCAAGAAGAAACAGTTCAGGAAAAACTTAGGGATAATTAATTCAAAAAAGGTCGCTACAAATCCTCAACAAAAGAAAAAAAATGTTACAAAAAAATGATTGCCTTCTCAAATAAACGTCCAGTATCCGAACCATCACGAAAATATCATTCCGGACTCAATTGGAATCTAAACGCATAATTAAATGAGTATAGGGCTGAAGAACATCATGGAGAACGGGTTGGGAACAAATAAATTTTGAGCCTTTTTTCCTTTGCTTCTTAAACCGTGAACCATGCCACGTTACAACCCTTAAAAGTCCTAACTGGAGCATAGGTTAGTTCAGAAGCATACTGTTACAAAAGGTATCTTGACTCTTATAAGGCTTACTATAAAACCCGAGTTGAATTCATATTCTTACAAAATTCTGTTTTTACTAAAAATGCCTTTTTAAAACTTCAAGACAGACATAAGCTTTACATTTTTAATACTATTATTTGCATATGACTAATTGTTCGACAGTAGAGAAATTCGCGCAACGAACATTCAATGAACGGAAATCCTCTCAATGAATAGAATCACCTCAGATGGAAAGACATTTCCAGTAACAGGAATTTCATGATCAACGGGCATGACATGGTGTCTAACTAATATGGGGGCAGTCAAGTCAAGATTCAAGAAATCTCTTAGAAGTGCCGAATAGATAGGGGTAGACCTCCATCTGAATCACTTGGGTCATTGGACATAAGTTCCAGTAAAGGGCCACGTACGATCAAGAAACCATTATCTGGCGTGTGTGATACGGTGGAAGAACTGACTTGAGGTTTTGCGTTTGTGTTCGCAAATGTTACGGTTTAGCAAGAGTCGCCACCGACTTTTATTTTATCCAAAAGAAAAGGTAAAAAAGCATAGGAAATACCTTTGAGATTGTTTTTGGGTTCGAGGGGTAGATTATGAAAAGGGAAGGTGCTAGCACCCTTTTCATCCATGGTTTTCCATGGGCTCTTAGTTACTTGTTTTAGATCACTTGCTTTTGCTTTTCAATTGTTTTAAATGGTGCTTTTGTGTGTGGTTTTGAAAGTATTTTGAAAATAGGACTTTGTTTAGGCAACCTTTGTAATGATTCTTGTTTGAATGTATACAAAGGTGTTTGTCTTTTGAAAAATGTTTCATTGTTTGAAAGTTTGTTTGGAAAATGTTTTGAAATAGTGTGGTGTGTTTTTGAAAATAGCAAGGATGTTTACAAATTTGATCAAGTAACTAGGAGTTATCTACCCTAATCAAAAGTCTTTCCTACACATTTTTATTCCTTTGATGTTGTTGTTTTACCATTGCATTTGGTAAACAAACCTATATTTGGATGTTAAACGGGACAGGCGCGGGTTATCGTATGACCATGATAACAATATTGCCAAGTATCTTAGCAAGTTTTTGAGGGACTAGATCATTTTTGTTTAGGCAACCAAGATAACGTCATCGAGTGACTATGATCTTTTTATTTTGTTTTGTTTTTCCAAGATACCTAGCATGCATACCATGACCATTTTAAGGCAACAAAGTGGATGAAACCCTAGGGGTGCTTGTGTGCAATGTGTTGTCATTTTCATGCATTTTTGTCTTGTATTAGTCATGCTATTTGTTTGATTTTGGTCTTTGCATACAAAACCCTAATCTTACTATCATGCATATAATACGATAAATTGCGTAAAAGTAAATCTAAGACTATTACAACAATATTATCGGGAGGGGGATACAAGTTTGAATAGGGGGATATTTGCACAAAATAAAACCCTAAAACTATTACAACCATATTGAATTTATTTGTACAAATAAATAAAATAAGAAAATATTTAAATATGCAAATAAATGTAAATATGCAAAAAATGTTTTGTATTAATTTTTATGTATGTAAAATAAATTTATTTAAGTCTTAAAAATAAGAAAATAAAAATGATTATTTTTGGAAAGGGTATAAACCCTAGTTTTGATTTAAAAGAAATATTGTTTATATTATTCATTTGTATTCAAGAAAAAATAAAAATAATATGTACAAAATGTTAAAAAATAAAATATTGTATGAAAATTTTAATTTAAGTATATAAATAATAAAAATAAAAATATATAAGATTTTTATATTATTTACAATTTTATTTAAGAAAATAAAAGTATTGTTATTTAATAAACTATTTTTATGTCCAAAAAAATAATAAAATAAAAATTCAAAAATTAAGAAAATATTTTTGGTGATTTTTAATATTTAGAAAAAATAAATAAAGTCAGAAAATATAACAGAAATGAAAAATATACAAAAATAAAACAAATGGGTCAAAGGGGTGCAGAAAGCAAACAGGGGGGTGTCAAAAGTCAAGCAAGCCAGGCCCAGCCTAACATCACTTCATCCCTGTCCTTCAGACAGAAAAATGCGTGCGCCATATACAAATTTGTAACTCCTGCATACGTGCTTAAAAACGAAATCTTGCAACATGAAACTTGTAGCTTGTTAAATGACAATTCCAACCATATAAAAAACTTGATCCAACTCTAAGAAACCAGGGAGAATTTCAGTGCCCCTAATTTATGACCTAGTTTTTTCAGCAACTTCAACATCCAAATTCTCCTAGCTCAGTTAAAATAAATGAATTTTATGCATATGTACAGTTCAAGGACATTAAGGACTACATTTTTGCTTTACAAACCTAAGCCTAAGGATGTCTAAATAAGGAGATAGAAAGTTGGAAATTACCTTGTTCTGTCAAGTTCGAATATGGTAATGTAGCAACTTTGAATGAGGCCTGAAGGACTTTTGAGCTTGCTTGATGTTCCCTTGACCTTTCCCAATGCTCAGCTTGCTTTGAAATGGCTTGAATCTCCCTATAGAACTCAACCTGCAAACTCAGAAATTGAAAATGGTGAAGCTTGAAAATGAAGTTACAGTTGCTTGAGAAGGGCTTGGATAGTTCAGATGGGATGTATGGAATGTGTCTGAAGTGGTTCAAGATAAAACTCACGAGGCAAATTGGTTTTGGCTTGGTGTTTGCAGAGATGGCTCTGTTTTGGGCAAAAGTTGGTGTTTTTGTGTTTCAGGGTGTTTTGGAGCTTGGCAAATCGTGTTTTAGGCTTGTTGTAATATGCTGAACTTGTTTGAAAAGGTTACAAGACTTGATTTTATCAGATTTTCAAGGTGTGGACCTTTTGCAAGGTTTCTTGTTTTTGAAGCAAAATGTGAGTTGACAAAAGCCAAGGTTGTACAAGCTAGCTTGAGGCTTTCTGAGAGTTGGTGAGCTTTTTCTGATGTTTGTGGATGTTGTTTGTATCAAGATATCAGGTCCATGGCTCAAGAAATACAAAATTGCAAAAAGTGTGCTTTTATGGAAATGGTATTGTAACCTTTTTGCCATTTTTGGAATAGTTCTTTGTGTAATGCTCCATAGCTCAGAATAAGACCAATGTCCAATGTATTTTCATTTAATTAAGGAGTGTGGAAAGGATTAAGACCTGTAAAACAAGTACAAGCATGATCCAAACTGATTTGCAAGTTGTAACACGGTGCAAAATGCCTTGGCCAAAAGTGATAATTTTCCATTTTGGAAAGCTTGTAAAATGATCTACAATCAATATTTGAAATGCATTTTGATATTCCAATTGGAACTATGTGAAAAGTTTCCATGAAGATAGGTCAAAATCCTGCCTAAACTAGGGCAAAATTTCACTAAGTTAAAAGTTTCATGGACCCTTATTCACAAAATCATAACTTGAGATCCAAGCATATTTTGGGAAAACTTTGTGAATCAAAGTTGTAGATTTTGTGGAGGACTACAACTTTCATGTTGGAAGTTTTATTTTAATCCAATTGCATCATGGTGAAAAAGTTGGGCAAAATTGAGAATAAATAAGAAATTTTCATAACTTAGAAAATTTCTAAGTTATGAAAATTTTCCATTTTAAACCCTAATTTCCAATTTTAGGTTTCTTGAGGAACATGTTTCATGTTTTGACACATATTTATGAAAAATGACCCTTGACATTTAATTTTAACCAAAAAGTCAAAGTTTGACTTTTTAGTGTACAGTTGATTTTTGATCAGTTGATTGGAAAATTCATTTGTCAATCCAATGCATTTGAGATCTTTTGAACCTTGTGATTAGGTCTAGATGATGCCATTGAGTCCTTGAAACCATGTTTGAACCCAATTTGCCATTGGCTAGGTTAAAAATCAGAAATTTCCCTTCTGCTGGCAAAACCCTAAAAATGACCATTTTGCCCTTTTGATGATCTGATCAAATTTCTTGAGGAGTTGTGGTCCAAACTTGATCAAATGGTTCATATGAGTCTATAATGTTGATATGGATAAACAATTATGAGGTTTAATTGTAAATTGGCCACAATTGACTTTTTCCCCAATACAATTGTTTTTTAGGTCATCTGTCCAATTGACTGGGCAAAAATTTGATTCAAGGCTTGAAATTTGGTATGGGCAATCTTATAAATCCAACATGAAGTATGAAAGTCACATGAGGCATTGGAAGTCCAAAAATCCCTGTGCAAACTCAAACCCTAATTTCAGGTCAACAGTGCAAGGAGATGTCTTGAGCTGAGCAAACCCTAATCCTGTTTGGAGTCCAAAGAGTCTTGTGAGGGGAAATCTTGATAAAATGAGAGGGCAAATTTTGGGGTATAACAGCTGCCCCTGTTCAATCTTCTTGAACCTGAAGAGTTAGATTGGCGAGTTTTGTCGTTCGTGACTCGAAGGTAAAAGATGATTGGACACTAGAGTGCGCGTAAATTTGCACTCGTCAAAATGTAGTTGATAGAATGGGCTTAAAGATGCCATTTGGAGAGGTGACCGAATCTTGTCGGAGATGGGCTTAAAGATGCCATCCAAGAATGTTTGTTGAATTGTATGTTGTAAGTCAGAAGAATGAGTATCAGAATGGTATCCGTATCTAGAATGCATTTGAATTGTATCTGGAGACTGAATCTGTATGAGCAAGGGAATAACATCCGTGTCTGGAGAGTATCCGAGCTATAAATGTATTTGAATCTGAATGAATAACAGAATGAATTTCGTGTCTGGAGTGTATCTGTATTGTATCTGAATTTGAAATCTGAATAGGCGACATAATAACATCCGTGTCCGGAGAATCTCTGAGCTGGGAAAAAGTCAGAATAAGTGACATCATGGCTACCGTGTATGGAGCGTATCTGGACTGTATCTGAAGTTGAGATTTGTATGAGTAGCAGAATGACTTCCGTGTCTGGAGTGTATCTGAACTTGACATTGATAGTTGAATCTGAATGAGAAATAGAATGGCTTCCGTGTCTGGAGCGTATCTAATCTGTATATGATAGTTGAAATCTGAATAAGTATCAGAATGGGGTCCGTGTCTGGAGCGTATCCGTACTGTATCTTGACTCTGAATTTTGAATGAGTAATAGAATGACTTCCGTGTCTGGAGTGTATCCATACTGTATCTGAATAAGAGATCTTGAATGAGTAATAGAATGACTTCCGTGTCTGGAGCATATCTGTATTGTATCTTGACTCTGAATTCTGAATGAGTAATAGAATGACTTCCGTGTCTGTAGTGTATCCGTATTGTATCTGAATAAGAGATCTTGAATGCGTAATAGAATGAGTTCCGTTTCTGGAGTGTATCTTTATTGTATCTGAAATCTTTGAATATTTATTAAAGATAGCTTTTAACCTTATCCTGATAAAGGGTAAAATGTTAGCTGAAACACAAAGTTATGTTGCATGAAATGTATGATGCAATAAATGTGTTTTATCAATGTTTATGATATATGAATGTAATGTATGCGCATGTAAGCGGACTAGTTGTATCGCTGAGGAAAATAAATCCTTGATAGCTGGGGATAATGAAATATTTGACTACTACCGGGGAAAATAAATCCTTTACCGCTGCTGGAGATTAAAAATCCTTGACAACTTTTGTGGGGATGTGATAATCCTTCATGACTTTCCTGGGGATATAGGGATCCTTCAAGTCTTTGGCGTTGGAGGATGATAAACATTCTGTTGTGAGAATAATGCCAAGTGTTGTTTGAGAAACCTGCTTGGGGAACCCCAAGAACTTTAATGACTATGGCTGGGGATTACACAATGGGAATCCTTACTCGGCTGGGGAATAAGGAAAACTCTTGCAATCTCTATCAGGGATCAGACAAAGGAAAAACCTTGATCTGCTGGAGAATAAGGAAGACTCTGATGGCTTCTGCGGGGAACTAAGAATGAGAGTCTTCGATCTCCTGGGGAACTTGAATCCTTGGGGACTTTATGCTGAGAATCTTCGATCTGCAGGGGATTAAAAATTCTAACAGGTTCATGCTGGGGAGTAATGAAGATTCTGGAAACTTCACTGGGGAATCAAGAATGAGAATCTTCATTCTGTTGGGGAGTAAAAACTCTGGGGAGTAGCTATACTGCTGGAGAGTTAGTTCAAGATTCTGGGGGAAAATCTTATTCTTGTTTGGAAGACGTTCAGGAGTTTGGGTTGCATGCCAATCTACTGGAGAGTCATCCTAGGTTGGGGATAAGACAAAAGTTAACTGTTATCTGGTTAATTTTCAGACTTTAAGACAACTTGCTGGGGAATCTAGGGAAAACTGAATGGTTTCCGCTGTAGATTGAAAGTTGAATCGACTGGGGAAGAAGGTTTCATCTTCGCTGAGGGTCTGTAGTTCAAAGTTTTGTTTCCGCTGGGGATTGGAAGTTTGAAGGGTTAACTCTGATGGGAATTAAGGATTGAAATTATAACTCCGCTGGGGATATGTATTTCAAGGTTTTAGCTCCGCTGGAGATCTAGATGATGTACTGCAGGGGATTTCTCTTGGAATAGCCTAAAGACGTTTTCCTATACTTTCAACTTGTCAGTAATTATTCTTTCCCATTTCGTTTATTTGTAAACAGTGATTATATTCAAATGCATATGCTCATTTAATAAATCATTGGACGTTTTCAAATAAAACACAAGTGTAAAGGAAAAGACAAATAGTTTTATGCACTTTGAAGTATCTTTGTATTAAATTTGTGTAAGTATTTTGTACAAAGGAGACAAACATCCTAGTAAGAGAATGTTGTCATAAAAAATGAGAAAAATTTATACAAAGAAAGATGGCTATGTGTAAAATTTTCATGGAGTTCCCATTCTGCTATAGCCTTCGTAACTCTGAATATCTTGTCCATTCGTTGCTTCGTCCGAAGATGATTGAATTGATCAGAAGCCTGGAGCTTGTTCATGAAGAGATTGTCCTTAAAGTGATCCGACGAGACATAGTCATACGCTTTAATTCCCTAACTTTTTCCTGGACCGCTCTTTCGGGTTTTCAGTCCACCGGGAAACCCTTTTTTCCCCCAAGTTTCCCTTTCGGGTTTTCAACTTGCCGGGTGTACAAATTTTTTGTTTTATCCCTAACTTTTGCCTGAACCGCCCTTTCGGGTTTTCGATTCACCGAGATGCCCCTTTTTGCCCAAGTCGCCCTTTCGGGTTTTCAACTCGCCGGGTCGTTTATGCGTAGTATCTTTTGACTATGTCTGCGTTCGCAGGGTGTGGCAGGTCATCGCCGTCCAAGGTGGTTAATATCATTGCCCCACCAGAAAATATGTTTTTGATCACAAATGGTCCTTCGTAGGTATGAGTCCATTTTCCCCTGGGATCACTTTGCGGCAAGATGATCCGCTTGATTACAAGATCCCCGACTTGATATACCTGGCGTCTGACTTTCTTGTTGAAAGCCTTGATCATCCGTTTTTGATACGCCTGACCATGACAAACAACAGTAAGTCTCTTTTCATCAATCAAGTTAAGTTGATCAAGTCGGGTCTGAATCCAATCGTCTTCACTCAAACCAGCATCCTTCATGATTTTGAAGGAGGGAATCTGAACCTCGATACGTAAAACATCTTCCATGCCGTATACCAAAGAATAGGGTGTTGCCCCAGTTGATGTTCGTGCCGTGGTACGGTACCCGTGTAGAGCAAACGGTAACATCTCATGCCAGTCCTTGTAGGTGACTATCATCTTTTGTATGATCTTCTTGATATTTTTATTCGCAGCTTCTACAACACTGTTCATCTTTGGCCGATAGGGAGATGAATTATGATGTTGAATCTAGAACTGCTCGCATAGAGCGGTGATCATAATATTGTTAAGATTTGTACCGTTGTCAGTTATGATCCTTTCGGGGATGTCGTACCGACATATAAGGTTCTTCTTGATGAAGAGGGCAACAACATTATTTGTGACGGATGCGAAGGAAGCTGCTTCAACCCATTTGGTAAAGTAGTCAATGGCCACCAGGATGAAACAGTGTCCATTGGATGCTGTAGGCTTGATCTCTCCAATCATGTTGATTCCCCACATTGCGAATGGCCAAGGAGCTGTTAAGACATTGACAGGAACTGGAGGTATATGTACCTTGTCCGCATAGATTTGGCATTTGTGACAAGTCCGGGAATGTTCATAGCAGTCAACTTCCATGGTAGACCAGTAATAGCCTACCTGTAGAGTCTTTTTAGCCATCGTATGTCCGCTAGAGTGAGTGCCAAAGGTACCATTGTGCAGTTCAGCCATGATCTGTTCAGCTTCAATCTTGTCCACACAACGGAGCAGAATGCAATCATGATTGCGCTTGTACAGGATACCATTTCTCAGGAAGAACTTAGCTGAGAATCTCCTCAAGAACTTTTTGTCGTTGACTGAATTTCCTTCAGGATATTCTTGCGCCTCGAGATACCTTTTGACTTCATGAAACCAAGGTCGGTCCACTACTTCTTCGGTATTAATCTCGTGACAATGTGCAGGCTCGTCCATCCATTCAATGGTGATTTGGGGAGCCTCATTATCCCAGTTAAGTTTAAACATGGATGACATTGTAGCTAGAGCATCCGCTAGCTGATTCTCTTCTCGCGGGAAGTGCTCGAAGGTGATCTGCTCGAAATGTGGTAACAATGTCAGGACATGTTCTTTGTAAGGGATGAGATTGGGATGCTTAGTGTCCCACTCTCCTTTGATCTGACTGATGACCAAAGCTGAGTCCCCAAATACGACCAAAGATTTGATTCCCAAGTCAATTGCAGCCTTGAGACCAAAGGTACAAGCTTCATACTCGGCCATGTTATTGGTACAACTGAAGCAGAGTCTGGCAGTGAATGGTGTAAGGCAACCTTATGGAGAGATGATTACCGCGCCGATACCGTTGCCAAGTGCATTGGAGGAACCATCAAAGTACAGGGTCCATCGGGATCCTTGTTCAGGTCCGTCATATGGTCTGAAATCTTTAACTTTGTCCAATGTCATGATATCCTCGTCGGGGAAGTCGAACCTCATGGATTGGTAATCTTCGACAGCTTGATGGGCTCGATGGTCAGCTAGTACACTCCCCTTCGTAGCTTTTTGGGTCGTGTACTGTATATCGTACTCCGCTAGCATCATCTTCCATCTAGCGATTCTTCCAGATAAAGCAGGCTTATCAAAGATGTACTTGATCTGATCCATCTTAGAGATCAGCAAAGTGGTATGAGTCAACATATACTGCCTTAGCCGGTGATCAGCCCATACCAAAACGCAACAAGTTTTCTTGAGAAGTGAGTACCGGGTCTCACAGTCGGTAAACTTTTTTATAAGGTAATAAATGGAATGCTCTTTTCGTCCAGACTCGTCATGTTGGCCCAGTACGCACCCCATTGAATTCTCTAGGACGGTCAGATACATGATTAACGGTCTTCCTTCGACGGGTGGCATCAAGATAGGAGGTTCTAGCAAATACTCCTTGATTTTATCAAAAGCAATTTGACAGTCATCATTACATTTAACCACCTGATCTTTCTTTAATAGCTTGAAGATTGGCTCACAGGTAGATGTTAGGTGAGAAATGAACCTTGCAATGTAGTTTAGGCGTCCCAAGAAACCTCTGACCTCCTTCTCAGTGCGAGGGGCGGGCATTTCTTGTATAGCTTTGACTTTGGCAGGATCAACCTCGATGCCTTTGTTGTTGACAATGAAACCCAAGAGTTTATCGGACCTGACTCCAAAAGTGCACTTGTTAGGGTTCAGTCTGAGCTTGTACTCCTTTAACCTGACAAACAACTTTTGCAAATGGTCGAGGTGTTCTTCTTCCGTCTGTGATCGGGCTATCATGTCATCTACGTAGACCTCTATCTCATGATGTATCATATCATGAAAAAAAGCTACCATGACGCGTTGATAGGTTTCCCTGACATTCTTCAGTCCGAATGGCATCACTTTGTAGCAGAACATACCCCACTATGTAACAAAAGTAGTTTTCTCCATGTCTTCAGGTGCCATTTTGATCTGGTTGTAACCTGAAAATCTGTCCATGAAAGAAAATACATTATGCTGAGCTGTATTGTCAACTAAGATGTCAATGTGCGGTAGTGGAAAATCATCTTTAGGGCTAGCACTGTTTAAGTCTCTATAATCCACACACATTCTGACTTTGCCGTCCTTCTTAGGCATGGGCATAATGTTAGCAACCCATTGTGGATAGGATGTAACCGCAAGAAATCCAGCATTTAATTGCTTCATGACTTCTGATTCGATCTTTTCATACATGTCGGGCCTCATGCGGCGGACTTTCTGCTTAACTGGTGGACAATCTTCTCTTGTGGGTAGACGATGAACCACAATATTTATATCGAGTCCCGACATGTCTTTGTATGACCAGGCGAAGATCTCAACATATTCATTCAACAGCTGAATTAAGCGCTCCTTGACACTTGGCTCTAGGTTGGCACCCACTCTAACTTCTTTTCTGTCTTCCTCAGTACCCAAGTTGATTGTCTCTAACAGCTCCTCATGAGGTAGAATAGCCCTTTCTTCCTATTGTAGCAGTCTAGCCAATTCTCCAGGCTTCTCACAATCTTCCTCACCTTCGTATTCGGTGTGGTAGACTAGATCTTCAGAGTCACTGAAGGCCATAGTAGAATTGTTACCCATGGAATCTGGAATGGAAGGGTACGTACAATTGTGAGTGTGGGTGTGTGTAAGGGACAACCACCTTTAAACAAATAAAATGTAAAAAGAAAGACAGTGAACACAAAAGTTTATATATGAAAACGTCTGTGATTCATTAAAATGGCATATGAAGACGAAAAAATCAAACCCTCACAAATGGACCTATGTACCTCGGGTAAGGCACAAGGTTAAAAGTGTACGAATTGTTTAAGAATTATTACAAACCAACAGAAATGTTTGAAAGATAAATTACTGATTCATGAAAGTAATGGGAACAAAGTCTTTTGCCTCCCAATTGCATAGTCCTCCATCAACAGTAGGGAAAATCCAGTCTTCCAAGTTGCTCTCCTCTTCACTATCCTCCAAAGCATTGAATCTATGATGGGTGATCTTTACTGGTGGCCCTCCAGCGCGGGAGCGGCGCACAACCTTTTAAGCAGAAGCAGTGAATCCCAAACCGAATTTATCAGATTTGAAAGGAAAATCGGGAAGCTGCCCCCAGATTGTGCTTCCTCCTTCTTCAATTACAGCCTTTGCATCTTTGAGAGACGACATCCGAGGAGGAGGTCTGGTAATCATGGGTACAGAAGACATTGTCTTGGTCGCCGCAATCTCCTGAGCTACCTCTTCAAAATGCTGAAAGGGGGTTTCGATGAATTCACCATCCAATTCTACATAGCGGAAAGAATTTAGGTGGCTTATCATGCATTCCTCTTCACCGTGAACAGTTACAATTTTCCTCTGGACAGGGTACTTAAGCTTCTGATGTAGAGTAGAAGTGACGGCTCCAGCATGGTGAATCCAGGGTCTTCCCAACAAGCAAGAATAGGAAGGACGGATGTCCATCACATAGAATATGGAGTTGAAGGTTTAAGTTCCCACTTTAATCGGGATGTCCACCTCCCCATGGACCATCCTTTTAGAACCATCAAAGGCTCTGACAATGATGTTGCTGGGCTTCAAGGTTAGGCCTTCACAGTCCAACCTATCCAATGCTTTCTTCGGCAAGACATTCAGCGATGAACCAGTGTCTATCAGAATGTGTGCTAGAGTAGTCCCTCTGTATTCCACCGAGACATGCAAAGCGTCATTATGTTTTCTCCCTTTGATTGTTAGATCAGCATCAGAGAATCCTAAACCATTATCAGTTGTTAGGCTAGCTACACATTCCTTGAACTGATCCGCGGAGGTTTCATGTGGCACGTGGGTCGTCTTCAAGAATCTGATCAAAGCTTTAGCATGAGCATCTGAGCAAAGCAGCAGGGCCAACATGGAGATCTTTGAGGGGGTTTGCCCCAGTTGTTCCACAACATTATAATCGCTTTTCTTGATTATTTTCAAAATTTCTTCCATTTCTTTTTGAGAGGTTTCAGGGATGATCAACAACCGAGCCCTCGTCCTGACGGGCTCTTCTTGGATCCCTTTCCCCCTATAATCAGCAGCAGTAGAGGGGACAACCACAGGAATTACAACTTCTTCAATAACTGGAGTTCTCGCAGATATGTTGATCGGTACAGGGGTAACTCTAGGAGCAGCTGAGGGTCCGAAGATTGCCTTTGGAGGGGCAATCTCCGGAGAGAAAATTCTTCCACTGCGGGTGATTTTGCTCGTTCCAGCAATGTTTCCAATGTCGGAAGTCTCTTCATCAGAACTCTCTTCAGTTGATTCAATTTGTTTAATACCGTGGTAGAAGATCTCTCCACCGTAGTTCCACGTATTGATTTGTCGGACTTGTACGGGACGGGCCCCGGCATGGTTATCTTCAAAGGTGAAATTTTCGGATCGGATGTAATCTTAACAGGTCTTTTGGAGACCTTGGAAATATTGGAGGATATGGTAATTATTGAAATATCATTGACAGGAGTCGGTGTAACAGGAGTCTTCTCAAAAAGGATTTCTTGGTTATCCATTAGGCGCTGGATGCCTAACTTCAACAATGGACAGTCGGTTGGTAAGGATGAACAAATGCAACAATCTTCTTTACAACCTGGGAAAATCCCAGCCTTCAGCAAATTCAACTTGATTATCGGTAGCGGAGTCATCAAATCATCAATAGTAGCAACAAAATGATCTTCTTCAACAACATGGGCATTGTGACCATGTTTTGGCATTGGAGCAGAGATCACATTCGGATTTTCAGGGGCGTCGAATTCAACTTCTTTAGCATCTATTAAATCCCGAATCGTATTCTTGAGGGCCCAACAACTGTTGGTGTCATGCCCCAGGCTATCTGAATGATAAGCACACTTGCCGTTCGCATGGTAGAACAGAGAAGTAGTATTCGAATTCTTCGGTGCCTCTTTCAAGCTGGAAAGGTTTAACTTTAAGAGATGGGATAGAACCTGAGCGGGAGTCATTTTGATCCGGGTGAATTTCCGTGCAGGCCTTTCCACCCTTGCTTGGTTGGTTCTGGGTTGATTTCTTCTGGGCTGATCAGCGATAGACTTCTGAATCATTACGGCCCCCACTGCTGGTCGGCGCTCAACTCTTCCTTGACCTCTTTAGGAGTAGATAGCTGAGACTTCTTTCTTTGCTGGAAAAGTCTTTTTGATGGCAGTGGAAGCAGATGCATCTTTTTGAATTTTCCCGTTCTTTATGCCGGCTTCAACTCTCTCACTAGTTAGAATCAACTCGGTGAACCCCGCAGACGAACTTTCAATCAGGTGATTGAAAAAGGGGCCCGATAGTGTTCCCAAGAACATATCTACTAGCTCCCTCTCAGATAGAGGTGGTTGTACTCGTCCCGCCAAATCTCTCCATTTTTGGGCATACTCTTTGAAACCTTCATTTGAGACCATGCCCATACTCTGTAATTGAGTACGGGTTGGTGCTAAGTCCGCATTATATTGATATTGTCTATAAAAGGCGGCAGCCAAATCCTCCCAATTGTGTACATCAGACCTCTCTAGGTGGTAGAACCAATCTCACTGTGTCCCCGAAAGACTGTCCTGGAAGAAATGGACCCACAAATCCTTTTCCGAAGAATGCAGTTGAATTTTCCTAACATAAGACCGCAGGTGCATCTTGGGACAAGACAACCCATCGTATTTAGCAAAAAGAGGCACCTTGAACTTATGGGGAATTACAATTCCAGAAACCAGCCCTAACTGTTCAAAGTCTAGCCCAAGCACTCCTTGTATCTCCATGGCAGCTAGACGCTCTTCCAGATTCTTGTACTTGTCATCTGCAGGAGGGTACTGCTGTTCAGAATAGTCTTCATCCTCTTCTTCTTCTTCTTCTTCTTCCTTAGTGTCAGATGGCACTGTAGTCTATTTACCCTTTCTCACCCCTTCATCAGATGTTGAGGGGAATCCAGGACCCTTCTAGCTTGACCTTTAAATCTTCTACCCATGGTAGCCACACCAGCCCTCTTCTTTTTCTTTTTCTCTTTTTCCTTTTCCAGCAAGGTTTTGAGCTCCTCCAGCCCCTTTGCCAAGGTCAGAAGTAGTTGTTGGAACTGTGAATTTTGTGCTTGTAAGTCTTTGATCGTCTTCTCTATATCCATCTTGCTAAAATAAACAGCAGAGAGATAAGGAAACCTGGTGTGAAGACCTGTTCATGTATATGATGAATGATATGTATTCATGTAATGCATTCAAGGATTCATAAATTCAAATATTGTTTTAAACAAAAAAGGGAACACGCGTCATATTAATAAGATATAATTTCTTAGTACATCAATGCCCCATGGGAAAAATAATACAAAATTCTAAGATAAAAAGACGTTGCGCATCCTCTTTGGTGCAATATAGGTGTTGAGAATATGCTCTTCGTGAAGTTGACGAGTAAGTTCCAAAACCTTCTTCTCACTGGCGTAGAATTGGGCTTCAAAAGTATCACGTTCTCTCTTGAGCTGTATCCAACTCCTTTGTAAATCTTCAAGTGATGTTGGCATGTCAGGATGTAGGAGGGTGTATGGAACCTCTCCTTCCATAACAGGCTCTTTGATCACAGGGAGAATGTAGGGGTAAGACATCATAAGACTTTGGGCGCGGGTTCGTACCCACTTGAGGTAAGGCTCAAGGGGGATGGAATTCTTGTGTCCCAATGTCTTACAGTCCACCTTGTTGGGAATCCTCCAAGCTCGGATAAACCTTTGTCGAAGTCCTTGATCATTGTTGTCGAAGTCAAAAACCAAGTCTGGGATCAGCATGTCATGTGGGCCATCCCTTTGGGCATACCCAAACTGTCTCAGAGCCAAGCAGGGGTTGTAGGTTATGCCTCCCCTAATGCCAAGTAGAGGGACATTAGGGAATTCCCCATAATGATCAATGATGATAACATTTTCTCTGGATCGAGAACACCAATGAACATCTGAATGTGTAAGAGTCATCAATCGTTGTGACCATCTCAAACCTTGCTCATTCTTCAAGATTGATTGGGGAAGATGAGAAATAAACCATCTTGCTAGTAGAGGAGTGCAACACATGAGAACACCTCTTTTCCTCATTGTTCGAGTGTGAAAAGAGTGGAGAATATCCCCAAGCAATATAGGCACCGGGTTGTGAGCCATGAAGATTTTGACAGCACTGACATCTATAAGTTGGTCAGGGTTTGGGAACAAGACCATCCCATAGACAAGAAGAGCTACAATCTCCTCAAAAGCTTGTAAGTCCAATGAATTCCAGCAGCTTTGGGCCTTCTCAAACAAGAACTTTGACAAGAAACCTTTAACACCACTTCTAGTTTCCCAATGGCCTAAGATATCAGATGGTTGCAAGTGTAGGGCTTGAGCAACATCTTCAGGCTTTAGATCTCTTTCCGTACCATTTTAGGGTAGTTGATTGAGAATAGGAATCCTCAAGAGTTGAGAAAATTCCTCCAAAGTAGGCACAAGCTGGTAGTCTGGAAATGTAAAGCAATGATGCAAAGGGTCAAAGAACTGGAAGAGAACTTTCAGCATATCCTCCTCAGTGTTGGTGTTGACCAAGTTGAGTAGACGACCATGCCTCTCGGTGAATGGATAATTCTCAGGAATCCTTGAAGCTAGCTCCTTGAGTTGAGGAGGAATTCTTACAAGATTGACTTGGATGGTTTTCCTGCTTAGTGAATCCATTACCTACAAAACAGGAACAAAGATGAATATCTAAATCCTTGAAATGGTTAGTGGATGCATATGATGCTTCATGATGTTATGCACAAGTATATATGTACAAACAAATCACACAAGTTCCTAGTTTCAGGCTTGCATGGGGTTTCATAGGTAAGTACCCTCTTAAAGTTTAGTTGGCTCAACCTGTCCTATAAATAGTAACCGGGTTCTAAGGAGCTCAATATCATTGGATTATTTTCTGTGTTCATTATTTTAGTTTAGCCACTTTACTAGCGACCAAAATATTCCAAGAAAACAACCCTCAATGAGTGTAGTATCGAGTATCTACCAACTTTAGACTGCACCAAAGCCGGTCATCTCACTACCCTTAAAAAGGCCAAGTTGGTCAAGTAAAGGTTCTAAAATTCCATTAGTGCTTCATGACATCACTCAGCAGCCCGATATTCTCTTTGATTAACTCAAAGGATACCGGTACCCACAAATATGTTGCACTAATATAGCTATTGCTTCAACCATGTCGGTATACCCCACACAGTTTCTACAACGTATTGCTATTTACCTATAAATGTTTCCCAAATCCGGGTAGAGGATTCAAACCCAAACAATAGAACCAAATGTAAAGCAATCAAGTCAAGAAATATAAGCATGTAAAGGTGATCTAAAACCCTAAGGTAACCCCACTTTTAGTAATGTCCCCAACAGAGTCGCCAGTTCTGTGATGCGGTGGGAGAACTGACTTGAGGTTTTGCGTTTGTGTTCTCAAATGTTGCGGTTTAGCAAGAGTCGCCACCGACTTTTATTTTATCTAAAAGAAAAGGTAAAAAAAGCACAGGAAAGGCCTTTGAGATTGTTTTTGGGTTCAGGGGGTAGATTATGAAAAGGGAAGGTGCTAGCACCCTTTTGATCCATGGTTTTCCATGGGCTCTTAGTTACTTATTTTAGATCACTTGCTTTTGCTTTTCAATTGTTTGAAATGGTGCTTTTGTGTTTGGTTTTGAAAGTATTTTGAAAAGAGACATTTGTTTAGGCAACCTTTGTAATGATTCTTGTTTGAATGTATAGAAATGTGTTTGTCTTTTGAAAAATGTTTCATTGTTTGAAAGTTTGTTTGGAAAATGTTTTGAAATTGTGTGGTATGTTTTTGAAAATAGCAAGGATGTTTGCAAATTTGATCAAGTAACTAGGAGTTGTCTACCCTAATCAAAAGTCTTTCCTACACATTTTTATTCCTTTGATGTTGTTGTTTTACCATTGCATTTGGTAAACAAACCTATCTTTGGATGTTAAACGGGACAAGCGCGGGTCATCGTATGACCATGATAACAATATTTCCAAGTATCTTAGAAAGTTTTTGAGGGACTAGATCATTTTTGTTTAGGCAACCAAAATAGCGTCATCGAGGGACTATGATCTTTTTATTTTGCTTTGTTTTGCCAAGATACCTAGCATGCATACCATTGCCATTTTAAGGCAACAAAGTGGATGAAACCCTAGGGGTACTTGCGTGCTACGTGTTGTCATTTTCATGCATTTTTGTCTTGTATTAGTCATGCTATTTGTTTGATTTTGGTCTTTGCATACAAAACCTTAATCTTACTATCATGTATATAATACGATAAATTGCGTAAAAGTAAATCTAAGACTATTACAACAATATTATGGGGAGGGAGATACAAGTTTGAATAGGGGGATATTTGCACAAAATAAAACCCTAAAACTATTACAACCATATTGAATTTATTTGTACAAATAAATAAAATAATCAAATATTTAAATATGCAAATAAATGTAAATATGCAAAAAATGATTTGTATTAATTTTTATGTATGTAAAATAAATTTATTTAAGTCTTAAAAATAAGAAAATAAAAATGATTATTTTTGGAAAGGGTATAAACCCTAGTTTTGATTTAAAAGAAATATTGTTTATATTATTCATTTGTATTCAAGAAAAAATAAAAATAATATGTACAAAATGTTAAAAAATAAAATATTGTATGAAAATATTAATTTAAGTATATAAATAATAAAAATAAAAATATATAATATTTTTATATTATTTACAATTTTATTTAAGAAAATAAAAGTATTGTTATTTAATAAACTATTTTTATGTCCAAAAAATAATAAAAATAATAAAATAAAAATGCAAAAATTAAGAAAATATTTTTGGTGATTTTTAATATTTAGAAAAAATAAATAAAGTCAGAAAATATAAAAGAAATAAAAAATATACAAAAATAAAACAAATGGGCCAAAGGGGTGCAGAAAGCAAATAGGGGGGGGGTGTCAAAAGTCAAACAAACTTGTAACTCCTGCATACGTGCTTAAAAACGAAATCTTGCAACATGAAACTTGTAGCTTGTCAAATCACGATTCCAACCATATAAAAAACTTGATCTAACTCTAAGAAACCAGGGAGAATTTCAGTGCCCCTAATTTATGACCTAGTTTTTTCAACAACTTCAACATCCAAATTCTCCTAGCTCAGTTAAAATAAATGAATTATATGCATATGTACAGTTCAAGGACAGTAAGGACTACATTATTGCTTCACAAACCTAAGCCTAAGGATGTCTAAATAAGGAGATAGAAAGTTGGAAATTACCTTGTTCAGTCAAGTTCGAATATGGTAATGTAGCAACTTTGAATGAGGCCTGAAGGACTTTTGAGCTTGCTTGATGTTCCCTTGACCTTTCTCAATGCTCAGCTTGCTCTGAAATGACTTGAATCTCCCTATAGAACTCAACCTGCAAACTCAGAAATTGAAAATGGTGAAGCTTGAAAATGAAGTTACAGTTGCTTGAGAAGGGCTTGGATAGTTCAGATGGGATGTATGGAATGTGTCTGAAGTGGTTCAAGACAAAACGCACGAGGCAATTTGGTTTTGGCTTGGTGTTTACAGAGATGGCCCTATTTTGGGCAGAAGTTGGTGTTTTTGTGTTTCAGGGTGTTTTGAAGCTTGGCAAATCGTGTTTTAGGCTTGTTGTAATATGCTGAACTTGTTTGAAAAGGTTACAAGACTTGGTTTTATCAGATTTTCAAGTTGTGGACCTTTTGCAAGGTTTCTTGTTTTTGAAGCAAAAGGTGAGTTGACAAAAGCCAAGGTTGTACAATCTAGCTTGAGGCCTACTGAGAGTTGGTGTGCTTTTTCTGATGTTTGTGGATGTTGTTTGTATCAAGAGATCAGGCTAATGGCCCAAGAAATACAAAATTGCAAAAAGTGTGCTTTATGGAAATGGTATTGTAACCTTTTTGCCATTTTTGAAATAGTTCTTTGTGTAATGCTCCATAGCTCAGAATAAGACCAATGTCCAATGTATTTTCATTTAATTAAGGAGTGTGGAAAGGATTAAGACCTGTAAAACAAGTACAAGCATGATCCAAACTGATTTGCAAGTTGTAACATGGTGCAAAATGCCTTGGCCAAAAGTGATAATTTGCCATTTTCAAACTTTCAATTCTCCCTAACCACAAATGATCTTGGAGATTTCTCGGACATTTTTTAAATCTTGTAACATGCTATACAATCCATATTTGAAATGTATTTTGAGATTCCAATTGGAACTATGTGAAAAGTTGCCATGAAAATAGGTCAAAATCCTGCCTAAACTAGGGAAAATTTTACTAAGTTAAAAGTTTCATGGACCCTTATTCACAAAATCATAACTTGAGATCAAAGCATCTTGTGGGAAAACTTTGTGAATTAAATTTGTAGAATTTGTGGAGGACTACAACTTTCATGTTGGAAGTTTTCTTTGAATCCAATTGCATCATGGTGAAAACGTTGGGCAAAGTTGGGAAAAAATAAGAAATTTTCATAACTTAGAAAATTTCTAAGTTATGAAAATTTTCCATTTTAAACCATAATTTCTAATTTTAGGTTTATGGGTGAACAAGTTTCATGTTTTGACACATCTTGATGAAAAATGACCCTTGACATTTGATTTTAACCAAAAAGTCAAAGTTTGACTTTTTAGTGTATAGTTGATTTTTGATCAGTTGATTGGAAAATTCATCTGTCAATCCAATGCATTTGAGATCTTTTGAACCTTGTAATTAGGTCAAGATGATGCCATTGAGTCCTTGAAACCATGTTTGAACCCAATTTGCCATTGGCTAGGTTAAAAATCAGAAATTGCCCTTCTGCAGTCAAAACCCTGAAAATGACCATTTTGCCCTTTTGATGATCTAATCAAATTTCTTGAGGAGTTGTGGTCCAAACTTGACCAAATGGTTAATATGAGTCCATAATGTTGATGTGGATACAAAATTATGAGGTTTGACTGTAAATTGGCCACAGTTGACTTTTTCCCCAATACAATTGATTTTTAGGTCATCTGTCCAATTGACTGGGCAAAAATTTGATTCAAGGCTTGAAATTTGGTATGGGCAATCTTATAAATCCAACATGAAGTATGAAAGTCCAAAAATCCCTGTGCAAACTCAAACCCTAATTTCAGGTCAACAGTGCAAGGAGATGTCTTGAGCTGAGCAAACCCTAATCCTGTCTGGAGTCCAAAGAGTCTTGTGAGGGGAAATCTTGATAAAATGAGAGGGAAAATTTTGGGGTACTACAGCATGCTACAACACTTACAGTGAAAATTCTCCGCACCCTATAAATGCGGACATAGTCAAAAAAATTCTACGCGTAAAAGAGACACGTTAGGTCGACATGCCTAGGCAAAAATAAGGGCATCCTGGTGAACCAAAAGGGTTCGGGAAAAAATTAGGGATATATAAAAATTGTAGACCCAACAAGTCGAAAACCTGAAAAGGCGGCTTGGGTAAGAAGGGGTATCCCGGTGGGCAGAAAACCCGAAAGGGTGGTCCAGGCAAAAGTTAGGGATTAAAGCGTACGAATATGTCCCAGTGTCTCATTACTTGTCTATCAATAGAACACGCATCACCCTGATTAGCATTTACCGAGGGTTCTAGAAGTTGAGATATTGTTCAAGACATCCATAAATCCCCATAAAGCTACCTTCAGAAGCTCATCTTTAACAAAGATACATCCCCGACAGGTCTAATGTGCCTTTAAACAGAAACTGGGGCATCTTCCAATTGTTAACATAACCGTACTCACCGGCAGACCCCCTAGCGGACAAAGGAGTACGATCTTTTCCCCGACAACGTCGCAACCCATGGAGTCCCAATCCTCATCAGAGATCATATCATCAGCATAGTTCGTAGGAATTCTCTTCCCTAGATGAGTTTATTTCTCCAAAACTATAAAATCCCCTACAGAACTCTCTTCTCCAGCAGGGCTCGTCTCCTCAATATAGTATTTCTCCAGCAAAGTATTTCTCCAACAGATTATTCCTCCAACAGGGTTTATTTCCCCAACAAAATCCATTCTCCCTAGCTTGAGTCCATTCCTTTGACTATTAAGAATAACTGGAAAAATTTCCTTCTCCGGTAAAGAGCGGTCTAGGCTGTTATCCCTAGAGAGTTGCTATAAAATCTGAAACCAGACTAGATATCATTCAACCTTATTCTCCTCAGACGAGTCGGCATCCATATCAGAAACTCAGACAAGCAGCACCTCGAAATATTATCCATCTCTTTTATCCCCAGTAAGGGTATATAGAATTAAATTCCGTAGTAGAGCAATGAATAACCAATGTTCTTGAACCCTTCTCCCCAAACAGAAATCAACATTCCCTAGCGGAGTTTCCTCAAACAGAGAGAAGGAATCCCCAATAGAAAAATTCTAGGCAATACTGAAGATTACACATATTCTTCATCCCCATCACCAGTCAGGGATTTATTTCCCTAGCAATATGTTATACGGAGCTACCAATATGCTTCAACAACATTTCATATTCATATATTATTTACAAACATCATAGCATACGCATACAAAATGCATATAGCACAATCTCATTTACTTTGAGAATATCATTATGCAATGCATTTCATACATCATGATATTACACACAACTAACTCTTTACCTTTTTAGGTAAAATCTACCAACAGACGAATATCATCAACAATTTTCTAACAGGTCGCAAATTAATTCCTGAAACAAGACAGGGCAACTATCGGTGGAAATAAATTATAGATCAATTCCTGAAACAGGACAGGGAGACTATCTACATGAACAGATCAAAGATTAACTCCTGAAACAGGATGTGGAAACTATCTTTCTATCTTTATGATCAGATGAAGGTCAACTCCCGAAACAGGATGGGGAAACTATTTTTATCACCAAATGGTATGAACTCTCGAAATAGGACAGTTTTACCAACAAAAACAGATTGTAGATCAATTGCTGAAATAGGATGGGGCAACTATCTACATGAAGAACACGTCCTTCAGAGACTGAATTCTAAAGAGCATCCCCTTTAGAAACTTAATTCTAATAAGCATTTCCCTCACAGACTAAATCATACAAGTAGCTACTTAAGCACTTTCCCCAGAGAGTCATTCTAAAAGCACCTTTTCTATTTGAAGTCGGGCGAAGACATCTTCTTTTACATCATTCGGATGAAATCAAGCATAGATTTATTTCTCATATTCCTTTTGGAAAAATTCAGGCGTAAACTCTTTCCGGTATCTCTTCTGGTTAAGGTCGGGCGTAGACATCTTCCAGTTCGGATGAAATTAAACGTAGATTTCTTTCTGATACTCTGTTGGAGAAATTTGGGAGTAGACTCTTTATGGTACCTCTTCAGGTTGAAGTCAGGCATAGATATCTTCTGGTTAAGATGAAATCAAGCGTATATTTCTTTTTGATACTCTTTCAGAAAAAGTCAGGCGTAGAATCTTTCAGGCGTGGACATATTTCAGTTAAGATGAAATCAAGCGTAGATTTGTTTCTGATATTCTTTTTGGGAAAAAGTCGGGCGTAGATTCTTTCTGGTACCTCTTCTAGTTGAATTCGGGAATAGACATCTTCCGGTTCTGATGAAATCAAGCATAGATTTATTTATTTATACTTTTTTGGAAAAAGTCAGGCATAGACTCTTTCCAGTACCTCTTCTGGTTGATGTCAGGCGTAGACATCTTCCGATTCAGATGAAATCAAGCGTAGATTTCTTTCAGATATTCCTTTTGGTAAAAATCCGGGCATAGCCTCTTTCCGATACCTCCTCTGGTTCAAGTCGTGCGTAGAGATCTTCCGGTTCAGATGAAACCAAGCGTAGATTTCTTTCTGATACTTTTTTGGAAAAATTTGGGCATAGACTCTTTCCGGTACCTCTTATGGTTGAAGTCAGGCGTAAACATCTTCAAGTTTGGATGAAATCAAGCATAGATTTCTTTCTAGTATTCTTTTTGGTAAAACTTTGGGCGTAGACTATTTCCGGTACCTCCCCTGGTTGAAGTCGGGCATAGACATCTTTCAGCTCGGATGAAATCAAGTGTAGATTTCTTTCTGATATTATTTTTGGGAAAAAGTACGGCGTAGACTCTTTTTGGTACCTATTTTGGTTAAATTCGGTCGTAGACATCTTCCGATTCGGATGAAATCAAGTATAGATTTCTTTCTGATACTTTTTTGAAACAATTCGGGCTTAGACTCTTTCCGATACCTCTTCTAGTTGAATTCGGGCGTAGACATCTTCCATTTCAGATTAAATCAAACATAGATTTCTTTTTGATATTCTTTTGGAAAAAGTTGGGCGTAGACTCTTTCCGGTACCTCTTATGGTTGAAGTCGGGCATAGACATCTTCTGGTTCCAATGAAATCAAGCGTAGATTTCTTTATGATACTTTTTTAGAAAAAGTTGGTCGTTTACTCTTTCCTGTACCTCTTCTAGTTGAAGTCGGGCGCAAACATATTCTGGTTTGGATGAAATCAAGCATAGATTTCTTTCTGATACTCTTTTGGAAAAATTTGGGCATAGACTCTTTCCGGTACCTCTTCTGGTTGAAGTCAGGCATAGACATCTTCCGATTCGGATGAAATCAAGCATATATTTCTTTCTGATGCTCATTTGGAAAAAGTCAGACGTATAATTTTTCCGGTACCTCTCCAAGTTGAAGTCGGGCGTAGACATCTTCTAGTTCAGATGAAATCAGGCATAGATTTCTTTCTAATGCTCTTTTTGGAAAAATTCAGGCGTAGGCTCTTTCTGGTACCTTTCCTAGTTAAAGTCAGGCGTAGACATCTTCTAGTTCAGACGAAATCAAGCATAGATTTCTTTCTGATACACTTTTTGGAAAAGTCAGACGTAGACTCTTTCCGGTACCTCTCCTAGTTGAAGTCGGGCGTAGACATCTTCTAGTTCAGATGAAATTAATTGTATATTTGTTTCTGATGCTCTGATTAGAAAAAGTCAGACGTAGACTATTTATAATACCTTTTCTAGTTGAAGTCGGGCATAGACATCTTCTATTTCGAATGAAATCAAGCGTAGATTTATTTCAAATATTCTTTTGGATAAAGTCGGGCGAAGACTCGTTTCAGATACATCTTCTAAGACAAAGTCGGGCGTAGACTTAGTCTGATTTTCTTATCAACAATTATCCTGGATGGAATCTATAAGCACATCTCTGACGACTCTCCGTCACCTCTCCAAATGGCATCTTTAAGCCCATTCCCGGTGTAATCAACCAACAATGTTACTTTGTGCACGTGCGAGTGATAATTTTTGGGCACTTAAGTGTTCAATCATATTCTACCTTTAAGTCACGAATGGCGGACATGCCAATCTAACTCTTCAGGTTTAAGAATATTTAACAGGGGAAACTCTTTTACCCTAAAATTTTCCCTCCCATTTTCTTCAAGACATTCTTCTAAGGTTCTCAAGTACTCAAGGCTTCTCAAGGGTTGACCAATCAAACCTCCTTCTAAGCAATGGGTCTATAACTAGGGTTTTGTGTTTTTAAAGGAAGTGTGGGTTTTCAAAGGTCTCAAGTGGTTTCCATGGTTCTTCATAGGTCTTTAACAATATTCATGTCAAGTTTCAAGCCTTTCATGACAAGTTTGCTCAGTCAATAGCTCAGATGATTGAAAATCAATTATATTGGGTAAAAAGTCAACTATGGTCAACATACTGTCAAACTTCAAGATTTTTGGTCAACATCAACATTTTGAAGTGACATTCATTATTTGATCAAGGGTTGATCATGATTCCTCATGGAAAGCCCTCAAATCTTCAAAAGTTAAAAGTTGTCAAATTAGGGTCTCCTTAGGAGAAGTCAACTGAACTGTGACCAATCATAACTTTCACATGCTTCATCAACTTTTCCCCCAACCAAAGCCCATTCTGAAGGAAATTCAATTCTCTACAACTTCGTATTTGTATGCTCAAGTCCAAAAAGAACTTCAATTAAGAGATATGAGTCCATACATTATAGGTCATTTTAAAAGTCAATAAAAAGACACTTTTTGTCAAGGCAACTTACATCAAGATAAAGATTCCAAATTCAAAAGTGATCAAAAGAAAACTTGAAGTAGAAATCTTGAACTTTTCAAAAAGTCAAATATCATATTTAAATGATAAAAAATGAGAGAGTTATGCCCATTTCAAGTTGAGATATTTTGGTAAAATGCATGAAATGAAAAGTGAGCAAACTTGAAATTTTGAACTAGTGGGCCTAACTTTTGATGTTCAAACATGTTCCCAATTTGTTAAAGGACCTCTCAATCCATTCACATAGTTTTATGATTTTTATTTCTTTTATTTGAATTTTAATTCATTTTAATTCAAATAAATCAAGTAAAATGTAAAAGCATTGGGCCAAGACGCATGGGCTATTGATTTCAATCACATGGAGGCCCAAGAACACGTGCCAAACATGCCAAAACCGTGAGAGACCTATATGGAAGCATATCTTCATTTTTTTTGAAATTTTTCAATTGGTTTTTAGAAATAATTCATGCCATGATTACGTTGTCTTCTTTCCATATTTGTTCACCCTACTCCTTCCTCTATATAAGCATAACAAGACCAGATGCAAGGCAGACGAAAATATTGCCTCAAACACACCTCTAGAAAGATCACAAAATTCTCAAGAAAAGCAAGAGTTCAAAGTCAAAATTCCAAGCATTCGCAACCTAAGCCAATCATTCAAAATACCTCCTGGACCTCTGTAGGGTGACAATGGATGATTTTCTACGCCCATCTGCGCCTGAAACATGGATACAGGCCATGGCCAGTTTTTGATTTTTTTTATCACTCATATTTTTTAAATCCATGCATTTTTGAATATTTCTAACCATCCAAATCAGTTCATATGAATGTTTATAACATGTTGCAGTCGTTACATGGAGTTTATGACTTCCATATGTTGATTTTCCATTTTTAAAACGAGTTAGGGCATTTGCTTCAAAACTCACAACACACTGGATCGCTGGACATCCTCCAATATCTTTTGTTTTATTATTTGTATTTAATTTCCTTTTACTTTTATTCAATTAAAATATAAAAACTAATTTTTTATTTAAAAATAATTAGTCTTAGGTTTTTTTATTAATTAATTTGTATTTAAAAATAATGAGACATTAGGTTTTTTTATTAATATTAACTTAATTTTCTTTAAAAAAGAAAAAAAAATAGAAATAATTAGGTTTTAATTATTTTATCACTTTAATTATTTCCCATAATTAAAAACATCAAAAATATTTTCCTAAAACTTAGAAATTATTTTAGGTTTAAATATCTTTTTCTAATTTCTTTTTTCTTTGCTATTTAAATTCTAGAAAACAAATGTATAGGCCGCAACGTTGATTTTGTAATAGCGCAGTTTATTTTCTCGCATTTGTTTCTAATATGTAACTGCCCATGAGATGTAATAGCCTAGGTTTATTTTCCCGCACTTTACTTTCCAAACCTATACTATGTATGTCTGTATGTATATATAACTGTATAGTAATTAGGCATGTATGGCAAGATTTAAAATCAACTGCTAGATAATCCTAGTCAAGACAAATTAACTGAAAACAAATCACTATTCACATATGCACCTCTAGGGTGACTCCACTCGTTTCCTTCGGAAAACAATCATGTCCCTCAAACATAGGGATATCATTAGCAAAGACCCTCGGTTAAAAAATCATCATAAAGATCATAGTCCCTCGATGACCCTTCGATGTTGCTTTCGGTAAATAATCTTGTCCCTCGATGTTGCATACGAATACATGATGATAGTCCCTTCGATTTGCTAAAGGTAGCCCTATATGTTGCCTTTAGGACTGAACGATGACCCGCGCCTGTCCCTCAAACATCCAACGATAGGGCCTCCTACTAACTAATGGTAGGATAGCACTATATAAAGGAAGAGTAAAAGAATAAAAGAAGTTTTTAGTAGGTAGTTCTTAATCGCCTGCTCGCGAACATTTCAAAACATTTTTCACCCAAACATTTTTCATAAATATTTTGAAAACAAACACTTTGTACGCGTTCTAAACGATACGGGAATCATTACAAAGTTGTCGAACTTAGGCATTTTCAAAATATTTTCAAACTTACACATTCACAAAGCATTTTCAAAAGTGAGCTAGCGATTAAGAGCCCGTAGATAACTATGGATGAAAAGGGTGCTAATACCTTCCCTTTTCATAACCTACCCCCCTTACTCAGAAAAGTTCTCAAAGGTTTTTTCCTTTTCTTTTCACCATTTCCTTTATTAGATACAAGAAAAGTCGGTGTTGACTCTTGATATCCACAACATTTGTAATAAAACGCAAAACCAAAAGTCAATTCTCCCACCGTATTACAGTGAGTATAATGGAACATGAGAGAGAGAGAGAGAGAGAGAGAGGAAGAGAGAGAGAGTGCTTAGCAAGTTGTATGTTCTTACTCTTTCCTTCTTTTGGCTAAACTTTATACATGATACATGCATGAATATTGCATGTGTTTGGCTATTTTGAGAAACAAATGTGTGATGTGCATTAGATAACTAGGCTTACTGCAAGAAGTTTTATGGAAATATGCGCTAGGCAGAACTTCTCAAGCCAATAAAACCCCACATTCATCCATCTTTTCTTCATCGTTACACAATGAATTCTTAATCACAGAGCACCAAACTGGGTTCTTTGGAAAGAAAGAAAGAGAATGAAAAACTTTTGTGTTGGAAGAGAAATGAAATAGAGCTTGGAAGAAACATAAAATTTTCCATGAAAGTTGCCTCATGAAGCTGCATGCGAATGAGTATAACTTTCACTAAGTTGTTAACATTTCCATATCCAAACATCAAACTTTGAGGCATAATATCTTGAACTCTAGAGACCAAATTGAAAAACTTCTTGAAGCAAAGTTGTAAAAAAAGATTGATCCTTATCTTTTATTTTGATTACATCAACAAATGATATTGGTAAGTTTGATACGGTGGGAGAACTGACTTGGGTGTTTTGCGTTTGATCGCAAATGTTGCGGATAGCAAGAGTCTCCATCGACTTTTATTTTATCCAAAAGGAAAGGCTGAAAATATCATGAAAGACCTTTAGAGATGTTTTCTTGAGTTCAGGGGGTAGATTATGAAAAGGGGAGGTATTAACACCCTTTTCATCCGTAGTTATCTGCGGGATCTTAGTTTCTTTCTAGATCACTTTCTTTTTGTTTGAATGTGTGCTTGTGGTGTGGGTTTTGAAAGTATTTTGAAAAAGGCCTTTGTAATGGTTCTCGTTTCTATAAGAACGCGTACAAAGTGTTGTTTCGAAAATAGTTCAAAGAGGTGTTTGTGGAATGTGTTTTGAAAGTGATTTTGAAAAGGTGTCTTTGTAATGGCTCTCGTTTCTATAAGAACACATACAAAGTGTTGTCTTTTGAAAATGTTTCAAAATGAGAGTGTTGGTGTATAAAATGTTTTTGTTGTGAGCAAGCGAGCAACTAGGAGAAAATCTACCTACTCAAAAGGTCTTAGATGTTATTTTCCTCCTCCTTTAGATGTAGCTATCTCACCATTGTTTTTGTAAGAAGCCCCATCATTGAATATTTAAGGGATGGGCGTGGGACGTTTGTATAGTCATAGAAGGAAACCTATGGGACGTTTCAATAATGTCGTTTTAGGGACTAGATCGTTTACCGAAGGCAACATCGAGTGTCATCGAGGGACTACGATCTTTTATCGAGGGTCTTTGTTAAAACGCCCATGTTCGAGGGACATAACTATTTTCCGATAGGAAACAAGTGAGATTACCCTAAGGGTGCATGTGTGCAAAGTGTGTTTGATTTCATGCATTTTGTCTTGATTATGGTTATCTATTTGTTGATTTTTATCTTTCCATACAAATCCTAATTACTAGCATTTATATGAAAGCGATAAATTGAGGAAAGTAAAGATTCTACGCTATTACAATCATTAGGGGAATGGGGTGTACAAATTTACAAATGGAGATTGCAAGAAATTAAAGTCTGAATTATTTATTACAACCATATTGAAATAATGTACAAGAATTAAAATGGACTTGTTTTTTTTTTGTTGTTAAGAAAAGAAATAAATTACCTTAAGAAAAAATTTTTGATCTTCTAGTTTAAAAAGAGATAAAATAAAGTATATAAATATAAAAATGTTTTTTTGGTGTTTTTGGTTATTAAAAGCTAAAATAAGATAAATAAGAAAAAAAGGAGTCAGAATCAGCACATTGCTGAAACAAGAAGGAACATAAATTCTGACTCTGATATGTTGCAAGAGAGAAAATGTTAGTAGGAAAGTAAAAGGTCAGAAGTTCTGGGCCTTGGTACACCAAGTTATGAGGTTGCTGGGAATAAAGGAAAACCTAGAAGTTCTGATTGTTGAGGGGGTTCAGAAGCTATAGTGTATCTGGGAACCTAGAAGTTCATATATCACTGGAAAGTCAGAAGTTCTGGCTATTTGAGAGAGTGAGGTGATAATGCTGTTGGGAAAGGTTGTCTAGAAGTTATGATTTAGGAATATTGTTTGATAGATAAATGGGTGAAAATGTCATTAAATAAACCTAAAAATATGCTTCTGGGGTTAGAACCCAAGACCCTTAGTACTAATGTCTTATGCGCACACTTTCTACCACTGGAGTGGCTGTACATCCGGTATTAGAAGCAAAAGCATAAATATGTATCACAAAGTAAACTATGATAATGAACTCTATTTCTTTCTCCGTGCTAATCAGAATATCTGTAGCTTAGTGAACTCTCAACAGAACAGAAAACACAAACGTAGAAATTATTGCAGGTTTCCATCATGGTTTCAGAAACATAAAAAAGGTCAAGACTATAAACAAAAAACTAGAATGTATCTGTTAATCCTAGTTTCCTAAAGAAGTTCTGAACTGATGTTCTCCATATTTAGGCAGACAAATATATGGAGCCTCAGAATATGTATAGCATCAGAATCAGGATGTCTACATTGTATTTTGGACATGCAAGTTTAACAATTCCTAAGTGATATGGTAAGAGTCAACAGAAGATTACCTTGCAGCTGTAGAAAGTCCTGTGAACTGGAGCCTGGTTCTGACTTCTTGTAATGTTCTGATCATCCTCCTCACGTGCTTAGCAAGTTTGAACAACCTTTAACCTAGGCTATCAGCGGCTGGAAAATTCAGAAAATGTATGGATGATTTGGTCAAGAAAGACTTGAAGGAAATTGGTGTTTGAAAGCAAGAATCAAAAACTAGCAGGTTTTGTATTTTTGTTTGCAGTTTTGGATTCCTGAAATTTTTAGAAAGGTTTCAAAGCTTTTTCTTTTCAATTTTTCCACCGGCCCCCTTCACAGTTGCCAATGAAGTTCAATTTATAGGCAGAAATTTTTTATCTTGGAGAAGTCAAAAGTACCACCATCATGGTAGCGTGCTGGCTTGTTCTTGAAGTAAGATAAATAAGTATGGTGGTTAGCAGCTTTTAGTCGCGCCTAAGCTGGATTTGTAAGAATGAATTAAGGAAAAGTACGCTTAGGAGAAAAAGCAAAGCATGGGCCCAACATACTCTTGTACAAAAGTTTTCTTTTTCAAGGACGACAGTGTACTTCTATGTCACACGTGGGGAAATCCTTTGGATAAAAACTCAAAAGTGGTTGTGAGCATTAAATGATGATGATATTTATCAAACCAGAAATCCTACGCTATGAGATTATGCATCATAGCTTAATTCTGGGTCAGAAGTTCAACATCTGCGCAACTTAGAACAAACATCCAACTTCTGATCCTTGAATCTCTTTGCCCCAGTATGTTCTGAGGGAGTTCTCAAACTTTCCAGAAAGCTTATGACATTCTTTGTAAGCCCTATTTGAGTTATTCTTGCAACTTCTGACTGAACCTATGTGAAAACCGGCCCAGAAGTTGTAAACAAATTCTGATTTGAAAATGCTCAGAATTTACTACGCGTATAACTTGAAATCCCAGCATTTCTAGAAGAAGTTCTGTTCTGCAGTGTTTTAGGTCTGATTGAAATCTAAAACTCTTGAGTTAGAAGTTCTTCCAAAATCCGCTTGCATCATGGTGATAATCTGATCAGAAGATCTGAGCTTGTCATATTTTTTAAACACTTAGAAATATTCTAAGTATTTAAAATTTTGACCTTTCCAAAGTAATTTTGACTTTTGAATTTCTTGATGAAACAAACTTCATATTTCAACATTTCTTGATGAAATATGATTCTGGAAACTTGATTTTTGATCCAAAAGTCAAAGTTTGATTTTTCAGTGTGCAAATGACCATTTTGCCCTTGTGAATGACTTTCTTGGAAAGTTTGTAATTCAAGGTTGGACTTGGATGGAAGCAAACCTGAGGGTCCAGGGTGATCCTTTGATAAATGAGAGGGAAAATTTTGGGGTATGTTGTACCCCAAAATTTGCCCTCCCATATTCTTCAAGAAATTGCCAAGCCAGGTCACAAAATTCCCCAAGGGTTGTGCAGCTCAACTGTCTCCTATACAGTCAAAACTAGGGTTTGTGTTCTGATCAAGAGAATGAAGTTTTCAAAGGCCCAATCAAGTCTCATATGCTTACAAATATGGTCAAGCATCTTCATATCAAGTTTCAAGGCATTCAGCTCAAAATTGCACAGTCAAAACCCTAGATTGCACTACAGTCAACTGTAGGGGCAAAATGGTCATTTGACAGTCAAAAGTTCAAATTTTTGGTCAACATATCATTTTGAAGCCACAAACATCATTTGATCAATGCTTGATCATGATTCTCAAAATTTGGCTCAGAAATCATCAAAGATACAAAAGTTACTATATTTGGACAGCTGAAAAAGTCAACTGAAATTGACCAGGGCATAACTTTCACATGGATTATCAGAAAACTTCCATCCAAAGCTCATTTTGAAGAGAAAGACATTTCCTACAACTCATCTTCATATTCCAAGTCCAAGAAATGCTCTCATAAAAAGTTATCAATTTCAACATTATAGGTCATTTTCAAAAGTCAACAAAAAGGGACTTTAAGTCAAAGGCCATAACTTGAGATTGGTAAATCAAAATGACATGGGACCAAAGGCATTGGTTAGAGGACTCAAAGGCCTTTCCAAAATGTCCAAGAACATGTGAAAAGCTTTAAAACTGAGCAAGTTATGCCTTGTGGAAGTTGGGAAATTTTTGGATATTTTGAAAAGTCAACAATGGTTCAAATGACCTAAATTTGCTAATGGGCCCATTTTTCTTCCATGATTCATCATTCTAAGCATATGCACGACCACTTGGCCCAAAGGGAAGTATTTTCTCATTTTTTATTTATTTATTTGGATTTTTATTTATATTAATTCAATTAAATCAATTAAATACATGAAAAATATCAAAATTGCCTTAACCAATCTTTTTATGCATGTTTGATACTCAATATTTCGTGTAAATACAAATGGGGAAAGATTTGGAGCTGATTGGCATGATTGAACAAAAATGCACATGGAAAAGATATGGAAGATCCTTAAGGAAATCAAATATTCAAAACAATAAATTCCAAGAGATTTGATCCATGTTTTTGACCTAATTGCCTCACTACAAAGGCCTGAACCTAAACCTAATCCAAGGACACTCCAAGCTGCGCTCTAGACCAATCTGAAAACTTGAAAAATTGCCAAAAAATCAAATTCTGAAATCAACCTTAGAGGACGATTCAAACCCTAATACTCATTCCAAAAGCTTCCTTGTGGACTCCTGATCATATTCCAACTCCAAACATCCTTCAATACGCAAAGAATCGGTACCAGGAACCTCAACTGTATCAAACAAATTGCATAATCATACATTCTATTATATGCGTTATTTGTGAATTTTATTTATTGATTCTTGTTCACATTGAAGTTTCAAAGCTAACCAGCACCTTTAATTGTATTTTTACTGGCCATACACGATGATGCCATGAGTGAAATTTAGGGTTTTCAGGTTGTGATTTTAGGGCTTTTGCAAAGAGGAAAAATCAAAGCTCTAGACTATGACCATTGGACTCAGCAAGCTTAGACGAAGCAAGTTCATATCTCGCGATGAATTTATGACCAACAGAACCCTAATCGCTATTTTCTGGTATATGGTCTTAGGCCACGCCATGAAAACCGTTGTCTAATATTTTTGTCTTTCAGGCACATGAGGAAGACGACTCCGTGGCGCACGATGGTTGGCCATTTTGAAATTGCGCGCGTTTTGAAGCACTAACTTTTGTTTGTCCTTATTATATTCATTGTTTATTTATATATCAAATATGGCAATTAGCACAGTTGGTTGGAGCAAACGCTAGTAATACACTTGACCTGGGTTCGAACCCCAGGTCTCACATATGTCCATGCTATTTTTCTATAAGTCTGCAGGCGCAATATTGGTGCACACCGTGTTCCATCATCATCCAGACGTCCACGTGCTTAGTGAAATCAGATCAATGGCCAAGAATCAAAGAGCACCCTACGTCCCAGTCAACATGCCACATAGTGCTTGGAAAAGTCAGCGAATCTGAATCTTAATGGGCCAGCATTCTAAGGCCTACACCTCCATCTGGGGACTGAACCCCCCCTGGTTTGATTTCTCTATACCTTTTTTATTTCTTTATTTTTTATTGTTGTGTTATCTTTTTTATTGTCTTTATTTAATTAATTATTTTTACAATACATAAAAAATGTCAAAAAAATCAGAAAAAGATAAAAATATAATAAATTATTTTATTCCAATACTTTCATAAATAAATTAACATGTAAATATTTAATTCTAATTAGGATATAATTTCAATTTCTTTTAAATAACAAAAATACAAAAAATATGTAGAAATAGGTTTAATTAATTTTGATTCCTTTTAATTTCCTTCTTTTTTACAATAATAATATTTAATTTATTTATTTTCATAATTAAAAATGCATGTAAATTAACTTAGGTTTAAATTAGTTAAAAATTCAATGTTTTTCATAATAACTAAAAAATAATTAGAATTAGGGTTTGACATTTTATGTTAATTATAATTAATTCTCTTTTTTCCATTAAATCTTAAAAAACACCAAAATACTAAAAAACATTTTCTTTTAATTTTTAATTGTAATTTCTTATTAATTTTAATTTTGCAAAAGGGTCCAACGCCCATTGTTTTAATTATTTTATTTCGCGCATTTACTTTATTGCTTATTATAATTATGTAATTCTCCCAAAGCGTTGTAACGATTTTATTTCTCTCACTTTTATTTTATTGCTTTATTTATTTTCCGTCAAATCGGGTCCGGTTTAATTTTGGCGATGTGGACCCGCGCCTTTGTAATAGCCTTAGATTTATTTTCCCGCAAACTTTATAACTGTTAAAAAGCATGCAAGAATGAATGTCTTAATTAAAATCAAGCGTAGAACACAAATAAACATGACAAGACAAATATCAATGAAAACGACACACAATTCGCACACACCACCCCTAGGGTACGCCTCACTGTTGCCTTGCCTCGAAAGGTGATCGTCGAGTAGAGGATGTCTTAGTAAGTCCTCATGATCCGGGAACCTGGCATGAGGGTAGCTTCTAAGGTGTCTTCCTATTGCTCTGGTGATCACCATGTCCCGAACCTCGAATTGACCCGAACACCTCCAACGGTGGTGCTACCTACCTCTCAATGGTGGGATGGCACTACTTTAAAGGACATCTACACAGACGAATTCCTTAGGGTAGGTAGACGACTCTAGATACTTGCTCTAATTTCGAAACAAAAATTCAAACATACTTTTCACACCGACTCCTTTTCAAAAAGCTTTCGAAAGCAACTTTTCAAACACTCTTGAGGACCGATACAAGAGTCGAACTGGAATTTTCAAAGAAACTTTTTTAAATCCACAGTTGAAAAGCAAACAAACCATTTTTGAAAACACAATGAGCAAGTATCTAAGAGCCCATGGATAACCATGGATAGAAAGGGTGCTAACACCTTCCCTTTCTATAACCTACCTCCCGAACCGAGAGCAATCTCTTTAAGGAATTTTTCTGTGCTTTTGTCCTTTCCATTTGGAGAAAATAAAAGACGGTGGCGACTCTTGCTTCCGCGACATTTCGCGAACCAGCTTTAAAACAGTCAGTTCCAGATCCACCGATCACAGAACTGGCGACTCTGCTGGGGATATCTTATAAAGTGGGGTGTACCTTAGGGCTAGGTCATAACTATGTTTTCAATTGTCTTCTTTGCTTGCTTTATTATTGTGGGTTGCTTGGGAGTTCTATAGATCCTAAACCCGGATCTGGGGAATACCTTTCTTAGAAAGTAGCAACAAGGCTGTGAGGGAACTGTGCGGGGTATACCGACATGGTTGAAACAGTCTGCTACGTTGATGTGGCACTTTGGTGTGTACCGGTAACCCTTGAGTTCAGTCAAGGAGAGTACGGGGCCTCCGCGTGGTGTCGTGAAGCATCAACAGACCTTAGGAACCTTAATTGAACTATCTCGGCCTCTTTAGGGTAGTGAGATAACTGACTTTGGTGCAGTCCGAGGTTGGTTGATACTCGATACTACACTCAATTGAGGGTTGCTTTCCTGGAATATTTCGGTCGCCAGTTCAGTGGCTAAATCGAAACGATGAACAATGAAAGCAATCCCGTGATATTGGGAACCTTAGAACCCGGTTACTTTGATTAGGACAGGTTGAACCCACCAACTTCAAGAGGGTACTATCCAGACCCCATGCTGGCCTAAACCCTAAGGGTTTCTCTTGTGTGACTTGTGTGACTTGTGTGCCTTCGTACTTGACTATTTGCATGCTTGTTATCTGACACTTGAGTTCCCTGCAGGTTTTGTTTTTAGTCCTTAAATAGGACTCATAACAGGGTTTACTAAGTTCTTGCAGGTCTTGTTTATAGTCCTTAATTGGGACTCATGACAGGTTTTACTTGAGTTTCTTGCAGGTTTTGGTTTGCAGTCCTTAATTGGGACTCATAACAGGGTTACTCCCATTACCCCATGCATACCATAACATCATACCATTGCATACATCCTAACCCATTTCAAGGATCTCAAGGGCTTGTGATGCATGTCATGATGAATCAACTATCCCAGCAAGGGGCAAAGAGGATTTATTTTCCTCTAGACCAGGTTGTCAGGGGCTATGACCCACTTGACATGGTGAGCTTTGACACCTGAAGAATGATCCCCTAGCTAAGGTTATCAGGGGCTATGACCCACTGGATATGGTGAGCCTTTGACTCTTGAAGAAGGGCTCTCTACAACAGGAAGTTCCTTCAATCAAGTTGCCGGTTTCCAACTCTAACAAGTTTCTCTGTTTACCCCGCGAGGTCCTTGAAATCATTGCATGCATGTCATACATATCATTGCATAACAGGTACCCTTTCTCTGCAGGTTGCTTACCTTCTTCGCTGTTTATTTCAGCCGATCGTCATGAATCCTGAATCATCAGCTGAGCAGTCTATCAAGGCCCTCCAAGCTCAGAATGCCCAATTCCAAGGGCTAATCATGAACTTGACCCAGGGGCAGCAAGATCTGAAGGCTCTGCTCTTGAAGAAGGAAAAGAAAAAGAAGAGGACTGTCTTGTTCAGCCCTAGACGCAGATCTGGGAACACCCTGCAGGACCAAGCTGAGAGGACAACTCCATCTGTGGGGAAAAGTAGTCATCAAGAAGAAAGGATTCCCAGCCCAGTGGTCTCCGATAATGAGACAGATTTCAACGATGAACAGTACCCTCCGGCTGAGGACAGGTACAAACAGTTGGAAGACCGACTCAGTGCTATGGAGATACAAAAGGTGCCTGGCCTGGTCTTCGAGGATCTAGGTCTGTCTTCTGGGGTAGTGATCCCGCGCAAATTCAAGGTACCTGCCTTTGCTAAATACGATGGGGCATCCTGTCCTAAGTTGCATCTCAGGGCTTATACAAGGAGGATCCAGCCCCATACAGCTGACAAAAACTTATGGATCCATTTCTTCCAAGAGAGTCTTTCGGGGACTCAGCTCGAGTGGTTCTATCAACTGAATGGAGCCAACATCCGTACCTGGGAAGACTTAGCCACTGCATTTTACAAACACTACCAGTATAATGCCGACCTCGCTCCCACGCGTACTCAGCTTCAGGGGATGTCTATGGGTACAGGCGAAGGCTTCAAAGAGTATGCTCAAAAATGGAGGGACCTTGCTGGAAGGGTACAACCACCTCTGACTGACCGCGAGCTCGTCGACATGTTCTTGGGGACCCTGTCTGGTCCATTCTTCAACCACCTAATTGGGAATTCTGCTGCTGGGTTTACAGATCTTGTCTTGACTGGGGAGAGAATCGAAGCTGGTATCAAGTCGGGGAAGATTCAAGAAACCGCACCTACTGATGCTCAGAAAAAGCCCCACAGTGGAAAGAAAGAGTCCAATGCTATACATGGTAAAAAGGGTCGTCATGATGTAGGGGCAATCCAGATTTCTGATCCCACGCCCGTTCAACCAAGAAAGAGCAATAGGCGTAGGATAAAGCATCAAGATAGGAAGTATACTGACATCAACATGTCTTTGTCTCAGGCATTACAACAATTGCTGAAGGCGAAAATGATCACACTAAAGGATCCTCCTCAAAATCCTGACACTTCCTCTCCCAAGTACAACCCGGGTGTGAGATGTGCCTACCATTCTGACAGTCCTGGACATGACACCGACGATTGTTGGACCTTGAAGAACAAGATCCAGGATTTGATTGACGCCAAGGAGGTCGAGTTTGAACACTGATCCTACACCAAATCATCGAGAATGTCTTTTGTTCATTCAAATGTTCAAGTTGTATTTTTCTTTGATTGTTCAAACATTTATTCATGTTAAAACATTGTTATTCCATTAATGCATCGCTTATGTCTATTTTGAATCAATATATTCGTATTCACTATACGCAAATTATTTTCATATTTTTTCTGATGTCAACCCTCGATTAATAATTCTAAGCCTCTTGAGGGAGGATGACGAAAACGATACCACGATCTTTACAGTATGCTTTTGAACAGACCCCGCTGATGAGGTACAGGCATTGTTTCAATCCCTAAACACTGGAGTTATAAGGATGATAATCCCTCGTCAACCCTTCCGAGCCGAAGAAGTAGGAGTTTTTATTTTCGAAAATTAAAACCCTTCATCATAACCCGGGGCAGGGTAGTCTTCTCAGTTGATCCAAGTGCATAACGAATGGCACCAAAGAGATCCTTACGAAAAAAAACAGTGATGGTTCAGAACAATCATAAAGACAGGCAGTCATTACCAAAATCAAAAAGCCCATTAAGTCAAAACTTATGAAAGAGACTTATGAAACTGGGGCATCCCGCTGACTGTAATTCCAAAAGGAAATAGTTCAGGCAAAAAAAGAAAAGGATAACAAAAATCAAGAAAGAGGTCTCACAAACCCTCAACAAAAACAAAAAAAAAATGACTGCCTAGTCAGAATAAATCATCAACATCCGAGTCGTCACCGGAAAATCAAAGCAAAGACTCGAGCAAGGTCTAACGTATGATCAACTGAGTTTAGGTCTGGAGAACATCACGAAGAGCGGGTGGGTACAAATAATTTGAGCCTTTATCCTTTGTTTCTTAAACCGTGAACCAGGCCACGTTATAACCCTCAAAAGTCCTAGCTGAAGCATGGGTTAGTTCGAAAGCATACTGTTACGAAAGGTATCCTGACTCCTTAAGGCTTACGGTAAATACAGAGTTGGCATCACGTTTTACAAACAATCACTTGTTTTATGAAAGAAAAAATGCATTTTCAAAATCTTCAAGACAGACATAAGCTTCGCATTTTTAACATAACTTTGTTTGCATATGACTTTTTGTTTGAACAGCAGGGAACTTCGCGCGATGAATACCTAATGAACAGAAGTACTTCCAATCAAGGGGCAGACAAGATCATTGTCCATCATCTGGGGCAATCCAATCAAGATTCGGAGAATCTCTCAAAGGCCAAATAGCCTGGGGCAAATCTCCGCCTGAGTCACTTGGGGCACTCCAGCAACGAATCTTGCCTAATCAGACATCTTCTGGTAGCAGGGTAACCAAACACTTCTAACAGAGGCAACTCCCTATATTCTGAGAGCGTGGACATAGTCGAAAAGATACTACGCATAATCAAAGACCCGCTAGGTTGACATACCTAGGCAAAAACAAGGGCTTCCCGGCGAACCAAAAGGGTTCGGGCAAAATGAGGGATGAAATGGAAAAAATCTGTACACCCGGCAAGTCGAAAACCTGAAAAGGCGGCTTGGGCAAAAATGGGTATCCCGGTGGACTGAAAACCCGAAAGGGCGGTCCAGGCAAAAATTAGGGATTAAAGCGTACGACTATGTCCTGTTATCTTGTCACCTGCCTACCAGAAGAAGGTTTGACCCTCAACAATTATCAGCATCCCACAAGTGCCTCCCCCACAGAAACAGGGGCAATAAGGGGTGGTCTAAGCAATCTGATTGCTCTGTCCTCTAAGGTGTCAAGGTAGGGTCCGTTGAAGAACATAACCAATACAGTTCAATACTTCCCCAGGAGAGTCTAATCTAGTTCCCCAGGAAAGTTGGAATCATCTCCCCAAGCAGTAAGCTTATCCCCAGTAGATTCTGGAAGCTTACTCTCGCCGAACACGAACGCGTCGCCCGGCTTGATTTAAAGATTTATTTCCTTAACAGGATATAACTGGGTTATCCTCAGCCAAAAACCACGGAAAGAGCGTCCTCGACGAAGTCTTCTTACCCCAGCAAAGTCTATCAATACTTCCAGTACGACAAGGGTATCCCCAGCAAATTATCATCAACACTCAGCAAGGCATCCCTCTTCCCACAGAGTATTGCTTCCCAGCATGGTCGTAGAGTATCTTTTCTCCTCGCAGAATCTTCCATTTGCCAAGTTTATTCCGCAACGGAGTCATCTTCTCATACCGGTATTCTTGCAGTTATCATCCCCAGCGGAAGTAAAATCTATCCTTCAACATCAGCCCAGGATACGACTTCCCGGCACCCGTCAAGGATTTACTTTCCTAGACGAAAAACACATTCATGAAACGTCACATACCTCATTATAGCATGCATAGACGCATCATATCACCCCAATCTCATTTATTTTTGAGAACATCTTAAAATCATGCAATTCATGCATTATGACATTGCATACAATTAATTCGTTACTTTTTAAGAACGATCAACAGATAAAAGTCTTTACCCGCTGAGGTAGTAATCGTCCCAGATTCCTTCATCATCCCGCTGAGGTAGCAATCGTCCCAGATTCCTTCATCATCCCGCTGAGGTAGTAATCGTCCCAGATTCCTTCATCATCCCGCTGAGGTAGTAATCATCCCAGATTCCTTCATCATCCTGCTGAGGTATTAATCGTCCCAGATTCCTTCATCATTCTGCTGAGGTAGTAATCGTCCCAGATTCCTTCATCATAGATTTGGAGTAGCAATCGTCTCAGATTCCTTCATCACAAAACCTCCTCTGGTTCAGTCAGATCGACCCTAAGATCTCCCTGACACTTATCCCAGTTAAAGATATTTCAAGACCTTGTCCGGTCCGGCTAAATCGACTCCCAACAGATTTTTCTGATAAGGACTCAGCAGAACCTATGGTCCCCTCTCCGGTAAGTGCGTGAGGTGGTAATTCCTTTTTCAAGATGTTTCCCTCTCCGACGATGAGTGTGAGGTGATAGTCTCTTATGGTCCCCTCTCCGGCAAGTGCGTGAGGTGGTAATTCCTTCTTCAGATGTTTCCCTCTCCGACGATGAGTGTGAGGTGATAGTCTCTTATGGTCCCCTCTCCGGCAAGTGCGTGAGGTGGTAATTCCTTCTTCAGATGTTTCCCTCTCCGACGATGAGTGTGAGGTGATAGTCTCCTATGGTTCCCTCTCCGACGGTGTGTGAGGTGGTAAGTCCTTTTCAGATGTTTCCCTCTCCGACGATGAGTGTGAGGTGATAGTCTCCTATGGTTCCCTCTCCGACGGTGTGTGAGGTGGTAAATCGTCTCCTATGGTTCCCTCTCCGACGGTGTGTGAGGTGACAATTCCTTTTCCTATGATTCCCTCTCCGACGGCGAGTGAGGTGATTCCCTTTTAGATTATAATAGCCTATGGTTCTCGTTCCGATACTGCGAAGATGGTATTTCCCGCTAAGATTTTTCTCAACGAGCGTTGTTGAGGTTAAAATCACCCAAGGTTCTCTTACCATTCATGCTAAAGCAGCAACAATACCTGGTTCATTCATTATCTTTTGAAGCTCCAGATCCAGCTCCTGTAACCAGTCAGGACACATCTATACCAAGCATCTAAAACCAACTCCTGCAACGTGTCAGGTACTCATTTCTGTTTTGCAGGTATGCAGGTTCTCGCTAAGGAATCTCTTACGCGATCAACCTCCAGATGGCATCTATAAGCCCATCATCCTATCCAGCAATCTCCAAATGGCATCTATAAGCCCATTCCCCCATCACACTGCCAACATGTGAGCGCAAATTTCTGGGCACTCTAGTGTCCAATCATCTTCTACCCTCGGATTACGAAAGGCACGTCAGCCAATCTGCATCCTCAGGTTTAAGAAGATTGAAAAGGGGCAACTGTTGTACCCCAAAATTTGCCCTCCCATATTCTTCAAGAAATTGCCAAGCCAGGTCACAAAATTCCCCAAGGGTTGTGCAGCTCAACTGTCTCCTATACAGTCAAAACTAGGGTTTGTGTTCTGATCAAGAGAATGAAGTTTTCAAAGGCCCAATCAAGTCTCATATGCTTACAAATATGGTCAAGCATCTTCATATCAAGTTTCAAGGCATTCAGCTCAAAATTGCACAGTCAAAACCCTAGATTGCACTACAGTCAACTGTAGGGGCAAAATGGTCATTTGACAGTCAAAAGTTCAAATTTTTGGTAAACATATCATTTTGAAGCCACAAACATCATTTGATCAATGCTTGATCATGATTCTCAAAATTTGTCTCAGAAATCATCAAAGATACAAAAGTTACTATATTTGGACAGCTGAAAAAGTCAACTGAAATTGACCAGGGCATAACTTTCACATGGATTATCAGAAAAATTCCATCCAAAGCTCATTTTGAAGAGAAAGACATTTCCTACAACTCATATTCATATTCCAAGTCCAAGAAATGCTCTCATAAAAAGTTATCAATTTCAACATTATAGGTCATTTTCAAAAGTCAACAAAAAGGGACTTTAAGTCAAAGGCCATAACTTGAGATTGGTAAATCAAAATGACATGGGACCAAAGGCATTGGTTATAGGACTCAAAGACCTTTCCAAAATGTCCAAGAACATGTGAAAAGCTTTAAAACTGAGCAAGTTATGCCTTGTGGAAGTTGGGAAATTTTTGGATATTTTGAAAAGTCAACAATGGTTCAAATGACCTAAATTTGCTAATGGGCCCATTTTTCTTCCATGATTCATCATTCTAAGCATATGCACGACCACTTGGCCCAAAGGGAAGTATTTTCTCATTTTTTATTTATTTATTTGGATTTTTATTTATATTAATTCAATTAAATCAATTAAATACATGAAAAATATCAAAATTGCCTTAACCAATCTTTTTATGCATGTTTGATACTCAATATTTCGTGTAAATACAAATGGGGAAAGATTTGGAGCTGATTGGCATGATTGAACAAAAATGCACATGGAAAAGATATGGAAGATCCTTAAGGAAATCAAATATTCAAAACAATAAATTCCAAGAGATTTGATCCATGTTTTTGACCTAATTGCCTCACTACAAAGGCCTGAACCTAAACCTAATCCAAGGACACTCCAAGCTGCGCTCTAGACCAATCTGAAAACTTGAAAAATTGCCAAAAAATCAAATTCTGAAATCAACCTTAGAGGACGATTCAAACCCTAATACTCATTCCAAAAGCTTCCTTGTGGACTCCTGATCATATTCCAACTCCAAACATCCTTCAATACGCAAAGAATCGGTACCAGGAACCTCAACTGTATCAAACAAATTGCATAATCATACATTCTATTATATGCGTTATTTGTGAATTTTATTTATTGATTCTTGTTCACATTGAAGTTTCAAAGCTAACCAGCACCTTTAATTGTATTTTTACTGGCCATACACGATGATGCCATGAGTGAAATTTAGGGTTTTCAGGTTGTGATTTTAGGGCTTTTGCAAAGAGGAAAAATCAAAGCTCTAGACTATGACCATTGGACTCAGCAAGCTTAGACGAAGCAAGTTCATATCTCGCGATGAATTTATGACCAACAGAACCCTAATCGCTATTTTCTGGTATATGGTCTTAGGCCACGCCATGAAAACCGTTGTCTAATATTTTTGTCTTTCAGGCACATGAGGAAGACGACTCCGTGGCGCACGATGGTTGGCCATTTTGAAATTGCGCGCGTTTTGAAGCACTAACTTTTGTTTGTCCTTATTATATTCATTGTTTATTTATATATCAAATATGGAAATTAGCACAGTTGGTTGGAGCAAACGCTAGTAATACACTTGACCTGGGTTCGAACCCCAGGTCTCACATATGTCCATGCTATTTTTCTATAAGTCTTCCTATGCAGGCGCAATATTGGTGCACACCGTGTTCCATCATCATCCAGACGTCCACGTGCTTAGTGAAATCAGATCAATGGCCAAGAATCAAAGAGCACCTTACGTCCCAGTCAACATGCCACATAGTGCTTGGAAAAGTCAGCGAATCTGAATCTTAATGGGCCAGCATTCTAAGGCCTACACCTCCATCTGGGGACTGAACCCCCCCTGGTTTGATTTCTCTATACCTTTTTTATTTCTTTATTTTTTATTGTTGTGTTATCTTTTTTATTGTCTTTATTTAATTAATTATTTTTACAATACATAAAAAATGTCAAAAAAATCAGAAAAAGATAAAAATATAATAAATTATTTTATTCCAATACTTTCATAAATAAATTAACATGTAAATATTTAATTCTAATTAGGATATAATTTCAATTTCTTTTAAATAACAAAAATACAAAAAATATGTAGAAATAGGTTTAATTAATTTTGATTCCTTTTAATTTCCTTCTTTTTTACAATAATAATATTTAATTTATTTATTTTCATAATTAAAAATGCATGTAAATTAACTTAGGTTTAAATTAGTTAAAAATTCAATGTTTTTCATAATAACTAAAAAATAATTAGAATTAGGGTTTGACATTTTATGTTAATTATAATTAATTCTCTTTTTTCCATTAAATCTTAAAAAACACCAAAATACTAAAAAACATTTTCTTTTAATTTTTAATTGTAATTTCTTATTAATTTTAATTTTGCAAAAGGGTCCAACGCCCATTGTTTTAATTATTTTATTTCGCACATTTACTTTATTGCTTATTATAATTATGTAATTCTCCCAAAGCGTTGTAACGATTTTATTTCTCGCACTTTTATTTTATTGCTTTATTTATTTTCCGTCAAATCGGGTCCGGTTTAATTTTGGCGATGTGGACCCGCGCCTTTGTAATAGCCTTAGATTTATTTTCCCGCAAACTTTATAACTGTTAAAAAGCATGCAAGAATGAATGTCTTAATTAAAATCAAGCGTAGAACACAAATAAACATGACAAGACAAATATCAATGAAAACGACACACAATTCGCACACACCACCCCTAGGGTACGCCTCACTGTTGCCTTGCCTCGAAAGGTGATCGTCGAGTAGAGGATGTCTTAGTAAGTCCTCATGATCCGGGAACCTGGCATGAGGGTAGCTTCTAAGGTGTCTTCCTATTGCTCTGGTGATCACCATGTCCCGAACCTCGAATTGACCCGAACACCTCCAACGGTGGTGCTACCTACCTCTCAATGGTGGGATGGCACTACTTTAAAGGACATCTACACAGACGAATTCCTTAGGGTAGGTAGACGACTCTAGATACTTGCTCTAATTTCGAAACAAAAATTCAAACATACTTTTCACACCGACTCCTTTTCAAAAAGCTTTCGAAAGCAACTTTTCAAACACTCTTGAGGACCGATACAAGAGTCGAACTGGAATTTTCAAAGAAACTTTTTTAAATCCACAGTTGAAAAGCAAACAAACCATTTTTGAAAACACAATGAGCAAGTATCTAAGAGCCCATGGATAACCATGGATAGAAAGGGTGCTAACACCTTCCCTTTCTATAACCTACCTCCCGAACCGAGAGCAATCTCTTTAAGGAATTTTTCTGTGCTTTTGTCCTTTCCATTTGGAGAAAATAAAAGACGGTGGCGACTCTTGCTTCCGCGACATTTCGCGAACCAGCTTTAAAACAGTCAGTTCCAGATCTACCGATCACAGGGTACAATATCTTCCCCTGGTCAATCTTCTTACACCTGAAGAGTTAGATTGGCGAATCTGTCATTCGTGACTTGAAGGTGGGAGATGATTGAACACTAGAGTGCCCAGAAATCTGCACTTGATGATGTTGTGGTTGATTGTGTAGCGAATAGGCTTAAAGATTCCATTTGGAGAAATGATGGATAGTTGTTGGAGATGGGCTTATAGATGCCATCCAAAGGGGATTGTTGATGGAAATTAGACTAAGCCTAAACGTGACTTCAACTGGAAAAGAATCAGACCAAATCTTGGAGCGATTTATCTGAATCAGAGAAAGATGTCTGCGAGAAAGAATTAGAATAAACCATTGAAAGATTTAAATTGAACCAACAGTGGTCTTGAATTTTCTTTAACTGGAAAGAATAAGAATAAATCTTGGAGCGATTTATCTGAACCAGAGAAAGTGTCCACTGGAAAGAATCAAGATAAACTGTTGAGAGATTTAAACTGAACCAGCTGAGGTCTGGAAAGAATCAAAATAAATCTTGGAGCGATTTATCTTAACCAGAGAAAACGTCTACGGGAAAGAATCAGGATAAACCGTTGAGAGATTTAAACTGAACCAGTAGGGTCTTGAATTTTCTTTAACTGGAAAGAATCAGAATAAATCTTGGAGAAATTTATCTAAACCAGATAAAACGTCTACGAAAAAGAATCAGGATAAACCGTTGAGAGATTTAAATTGAACCGATAGGGGTCTAGAATTTTCTTTAACTCGAAAGAATTAGAATAAATCTTGGGGTGATTTATCTGAACCAGAGAAAACATCTACGTGAAAGAATCAGGATAAACCATTGATAGATTTAAACTGAACCAGTAGAGGTCTTGAATTTTCTTTAACTGGAAAGAATCAGAATAAATCTTGGAGCGATTTATCTGAACCAGAGAAAACGTCTACGGGAAAGAATCAGGATAAATCATTGAGAGATTTAAACTGAACCGGCAGGGGTCTAGAAATTTCTTTAACTGGAAAGAATCAGAATAAATCTTGGAGCGATTTATCTGAACCAGAGAAAGTGTCTACCAGAAAGAGTCCGGATAAACTATTTAGAGATTTAAACTGAACCAGCAGAAGTCTTAAATTTTCTTTAACTAGAAAGAATCAAAATAAATCTTGGAGCGATTTATCTGAACTGGAGAAAGTGTCTACTGGAAAGAATCAGGATAAACCGTTTAGAGATTTAAACTGAACTAGCAGAGGTATGGAAAGAATCAAAATAAATCTTGGAGAGATTTATCTGAACCAGGGAAAACATCTACGGGAAATAATCAGGATAAACCGTTGAGAGATTTAAACTGAACCAGTAGATATCTTGAATTTTATTTAACTGGAAAGAATCAGAATAAATCTTGGAGCGACTTATCTGAACCAAAGAAAACGTCTACGGGAAAGAATCAGGATAAACCGTTGAGAGATTTAAACTGAACCAGCATAGGTCTAGAATTTTCCTTAACTGGAAAGAATCATAATAAATCTTGGAGCAATTTATCTGAACCAGAGAAAGTGTCTACTAGAAAGAATCTGGATAAACCGTAGAGAGATTTAAGATTAACCAGTAGAGGTCTTGGATATTCTTCAATTTATGATGGGCATGTGTAGGGCTGCTTCATGATGAGTCCGTGTAAAACTACATCTGGGAAAGAGAAGGAACCTGTGTAGGGTTGCTTCATGACGAGTCCGTGTAAAACTTCATATGGAATTTGAGAAGGAACCTGGGTAGGGTTGCTTCAGCTGGTCGTGTAGATAATTTCCCTGACTTGTTACAAGTATTAATCTCTGACCTTTTGAAGATTATTGATAATAGCCATCTATTGATTAACCTTTTCCTGAAAAAGAAAACGTTAGATGTATGCAACATCATGATGTATGAAATGCATGGTGCCATGATGTTCTCTAAATAAATGATATTGTGTCGTATGCACTTGTCATGTATGTAATATGATGCGTAAAAGGTGAAATGTTATTTGAATTTATCTTTGTTTGGGAAAATAAATCCTTAACAAATGCTGGGGAGTCATTAAATCTGGGACTGTTGTTGAGGAGTAGGTGAGTCTTCAAACTTTGCTTAGAATGTTTCCACCGGGGATTCATGCTTTGTTGTTTGAGGAGAATTCCACTAGGGAATGTCGAAAACTCTATAGAGAGTGTTGATTCTTGCTTGGGGAAAAACGTTCAGGAGCCTCGGTTGTCCGTTGCTCTACTGTGGAGTTATCTCTTAAAAGTTAGCTGTTATTTGGTCGGGTCCAAGTTTCAGTAATTGATAAAGTCAAACTATTATCTGGTCGGGTCCAAGTTTCATAGTAACTAAAAGTTGTACTATTATCTGGTCGGGTCCAGGCTTCACGACAATTTCTTAAAAGGATGAAGTTAAACTGATGTCTGGTCGGGTCCATGCTTCACAACAACTTACTGAAGTTACCTGTTATCTGGTCGATTTCCATGCTTCATGGTAACTTACTGAACTTGATTATTATCTGGTCGGATTCCAGGACTCATAACAAATTATTGAAAGGATGAAGTTAAACTGATATCTAGTCTGGTCCAGGCTTCACAACAACTTACTGAAGTTAACTGTTATCTGGTCGGTTTCCAGGCTTCACGGTAACTTACTGAATTTGATTATTATCTGGTTGGATTCCATGCTTCATAACAAATTCTTGAAAGGATGAAGTTGAGCTGATATCTGTTCGGGTCCAGGCTTTACAGTAACTTGCTGGGGATTGTAGAGTAGTCTACTAGGGAAGAGGAGTCGTGGTCCTTTGATTTGTAGTAGTCGGAGAGGCAAACTCAAGTTGGGGAATCCGTAGTTTGTTGGGGAAATAAACCCTGTTGTCAGTCTGTTGGAGATATAGCGAATTCACTAGGGAAAATCCTCGAGGATTCTTGAGGTCGACTCAGTTGGGGAAAAGTTTTTAGAGATTGAAACTCTGGCTGGGAGTCATCCTATGAGAAGTTTCTGGGGAGATTTGTCACTGCCCCCAGTAGAAAGTGTTTATGGCACTGCCATGAAATGTTTGACTGTACGTAAACCTCTGTCGGGATTTACGTTCAATTCCCTAAGTGATTTAGATGGAGACCTGCCCCTGGTTATTCTGCACTTCTTGAGAGATTTCTTGGAATCTTGATTGGACTGCCCCAGGTGTGCTGGATAGTGACATGTCATGCCCCTTGTTGATAGGATATTTGTCATTGGAAATGTCATCCTATTTGAAGTGATTTTGTTTACTGAGAGAGCTTTCATTCATCGGATATTCGTTGTGTGAGTTTCTCTGTTGCCAAACAAATAGCCATATGCAAACAAAGATATTCAAATAATGCAAAGTTTATGCTTGTCTTGAAATTTTGAAAATACGTTTTTAGCAAGAAAGTTTGTAAGAAAAATTAACTCAGGATTTAGAGTAAAGCCTTACAGGAGTCAGGATACCTTTTTTAAAAGTATGCTTTCGAACTAACCCATGCTTCAATTAGGACATTTGAAGGGTTGTAACGTGGTTAGGTTCATGGTTTAATAAACAAAGAATAAAGGCTCAAAGTGTGTTTGTACCCACCCGTTCTTCATGATGTTCTTCAGTCCTAAACTCAGCTAATTGTGCGTTCGAACTCCTATTGAGTCTGGAATGACATTTTGGTGATGGTTCAGACAAGTTTAGTTTATCGGAAGGCAGTCATTTTTTGCACCATTTTTCATGTTGTTGAGGATTTGTAGTGACCTCTTTTTTTATTATCCCTAATTTTTGCCTGACTGTTCTTGTTTTGAGATTACAGTCAGTGGGATGCCATAGTTTTCTTAAGTCTCCTTTGTAGGTTTTGACTTAGCGGGCTTTCTATTTGAGAGATACTGACTGCCTATTTGGTAGGGAACCATCCCTGTCTTTTGATTCTAGAGGAATGTTTTTGATGTCATTCGTTGTGTTACGAAGTGAAAGTTTGCGACTGAACGCGCATTTGAATTAATTGAGAGACTACCTTGCCCCAGGTTTTGATTGAAGGTTTCATTTTGTGTAAAATGAAAAACTCCTACTTCTTTGGCTCGAAGGGGTTGACTAGGTATTATCTTCCTTATAGCTCCAGTGTTAGGATTTGAAAGAACGCCTTTACATCATCAGCAAGGTCTGTCCAAACGTATACTGTATGAGATTATGGCATTGTTTTCGTCATCCTCCCTCTAAAGGCTTGTAACTTTTAGCAAGAGTTGAAATGTCATAAAGAGAGCTAAAATCATAGTTTAAATATAGTGAAAAACGAATGGATGAATTCAAGACAAACATATAGAATGCATTAATGAAACAAAGTTTAACATTAATAGATAATTGTTTGAATAACAGAATAAAATACAATTGAAAATTCAAAATGAACAAAACACTCTCAATGATTCGGCATAGGATCAGTGACCATGTTTGGAATCTCTGGGTCAAACTCGATCTCCTTGGCGTCAATTGTCTTGAATCTTGTTCGTCAAAGTCTAACAACTGTCAGTGTCATGTCTGGGACTATCAGAATGGTAGGCACATCTTACGCTTGGATTGTACTCAGAAGAGGAGGTATCGGGGTTCTGAGGAGGATCCTTTAGTGTGATCAGTTTCACCTTCAGCAAATGTTGTAATGCTTGAGACAAAGGCATGTTAATGTTAGTGTACTGCCTTTCTTGATATCTTACCCTACGCCTATTGCCCTGTCTTTGTTGAACAGGTGTAGGATTAGAGATCAATATTTCCCCCACATGTTGGTCATGATGACTCTTTTGACCATACATAACATTGGACTCTTTCTTCCCATTGTATGGCTTTTTCTGAGCATCGGAGGATGTAGCTCCTTGGATCTTTCCTCTTTTGATGCCTGCTTCGACCCTTTGTCCAGTCAGTATTAGCTCGGTGAACCCGACCGAGGAGCTTCCAATTAGGTGCTTGAAGAAAGGTCCCGTCAAAGTTTCCATGAAGATGTCAATCAGCTCCCTATCAGTTAAAGGGGGCTGCACCCTACCAGCCATATCTCTCCACTTTTGGGCATACCCTTTGAAGCTCTCGTTGGAACCCATGGTTATGTTTTGCAACTGAACACGAGTTGGCGCAAGATCAGTATTGTATTGGTACTGCTTATAGAAGGCAACAACTAGATCCTCCCAAGTGTGGATGCGAGAACTCTCCAATTGATAGAACCATTCAAGTTGAGTCCCAACTAAGCTCTCTTGGAAGAAATGGATCCAAAGCTTCAGATCAGTTGTATATGGTTGAATCTTGCGGACATAAGACTTTAAGTGCATCTTAGGGCAGGAGACTCCATCGTACATGGAAAAGGTATGGATTTTGAAATTTGGCGGGATGACAACTCCAGACACCAAACCCATGTCTCCTAAATACAAGCCAGGTATATGTTGAATCTCCATAGCATTGAGGCGATCCTCCAACTATTTGTACTTTTCATTAGCGGGAGGATATTGTTCCTCAGAGTAGTCATCTTCGACTTCAACAATCTCCAGACTGTTGTCTTCTTCATGACTATCCCCCATGTTGGATGGAGTTGGAAGATCTAGAGCTCCCTTGACTGGTCCTCTAAGTCTTCTTCCCAAGTTCAGGACGCCTACTGACTTCTTAGGCTTATTCTTCTTGTCTTTGAGAAGGAGAGTCTTCAGGTCCTCTTTCCCCTTAGCCACGGCCAAGAACATTAGTTGGAATTGAGCATTTTGAGCTTGGAGATCTTTCACCATTTGTTTCGTATTCATCTTACTGAAATAAACAGTAGGAAGATAAGGAGGCCCGTATGGGAGAAACCTGTCATGATATGATACGTGGATGCATGTTTTCAAGGATCTCGCAGGGTTAGTAGTCACTTACAGTTTTGATTGGAGAACTTTGTATCGGTGGATGTCCTTCCACGAGAATTAAGCTCTCCATGTCAAGTTAGTTGTAACCCTTTACTCAATTGTTGTACTCGATCTTTGACGGCATTTGATTAGAGGAAAATAAATCCTCTTGTCCCTTAATAGACGTCTGGTTCATTGTGACCCTACATCATAGGCCCTCGAGATCCTTGAAATAGTTATTGGAAATTCTATGGTATGATGTTATGATGTTATGTACAAGTATGCAAAGTAAGTTGTTATGTACAAATAATCATATACATACAAGGCAAACAAGTCCTTAGGTTTAGGCTTGCATGGGGTTTGTAGGTAAGTACCCTCTTGAAGTTTAGTTGGCTCAACCTGTCCTAGTAATAGTAACGGGTTCTAAGGGATCTCAATATCACTGACCTTTCCTTTAGGCGTTGTCTCAGCACAATTAATCTTTTCTTGCGGCCGAGATATCCTAAAATTTCGGTCTCAATGAGTGTAGTATCGAGTATCAACCAATTTTCAGCTTTCCACCGAAACCGGTTATCTTCCTACGTCCTAATTGGCCAAGTTTGTTCAATTAAGGTTCTAAAGTTAGTTAGTGCTTCATGACGTCACTCAGCGGCCCTGTATTCTCCTAGATTCAACACAAGGTATACCAGTATCCACAAATGCGTCACACTAACGTAGCCATTGTTTCAACCATACTGGTCTACGCCGTACAGTTTCCACAATCTATTTCTACTTACCTAAAAAGGATTCCCAAATCCAGGTGGAGGATCAAAGCAAGCCCAAACAAGGAACCAAAAATGTAAAGCAAGTAAGTCAAACAAGGAAAGCAAGTAAATGTGATCTATCCCTAAGGTAACCCCACTTTTAAGAATCTCCCCAGCAGAGTCGTCAGTTCTGTGATACGGTGGGAGAACTGACTTGGTTGTTTTACATTTGATCGCAAATGTTGCGTATAGAAAGAGTCCCCACCGACTTTTCTTTTATCCAAAAGGAAAGGCTGAAAATAACATGAAAGACCTTCAGATATGTTTTCTTGAGTTCGGGGGGTAGATTATGAAAAGGGAAGGTATTAGCACCCTTTTCATCTGTAGTTATCTACGGGCTCTTAGTTTCTTGATAGATCACTTACTTTTTGTTTGAATGTGTGCTTGTGGTGCGGATTTTGAAAGTATTTTGAAAAATGTCTTTATAATGGTTCTCGTTTCTATAAGAACGCGTACAAAGTGTTGTTTCGAAAATAGTTCAAAGAGGTGTTTGTGGAATGTGTTTTGAAAGTGATTTTGAAAAGGTGTCTTTGTAATGGCTCTCGTTTCTATAAGAATGCGTACAAAGTTTTGTCTTTTGAAAATGTTTCAAAATGAGAGTGTTGGTGTATAAAATGTTTTTGTTGTGAGCAAGCGGGCAACTAGGAGCAAATCTACCTACTTAAAAGGTCTTAGATGTTCTTTTCCTCCTCCTTTAGATGTTGCTATCTCACCAATGTTTTGGTAAGAAGCCCCATCATTGGATGTTTAAGGGATGGGCATGGGACGTTTGTATAGTCATAGAAGGCAACCTATGGGACGTTTTAGCAATGTCATTTTAGGGACTAGATCGTTTACCTAAGGCAACATCAAGGGTCATCGAGGGACTACGATCTTTTATCGAGGATCTTTGATAAAACACCCATGTTCGAGGGACATGACTATTTTATGATAGGCAACAAGTGAGATTACCCTAAGGGTGCATGTGTGCAAAGTGTGTTTTATTGCATGCATTTTGTCTTGAATAGGGTTATCTATTTGTTGATTTTTATCTTTCCATACAAATCCTAATTACTAGCATTTATATCAAAGTAATAAATTGCGGAAAGTAAAGATTCTACGCTATTACAATCATTAGGGGGATGGGGTGTACAAATTTACAAATGGGGATTGCAAGAAATTAAAGTCCTAATTATCTGTTACAACCATATTGAAATAATGTACAAGAATTGAAATTGACTTGTTTTGTTTTGTTTTGTTAAGAAAAGAAATAAATTGGCTTAAGAAAATATTTTTGATCTTCTGGTTTAAAAAGAGATAAAATAAAGTATGTAAATTTAAAAATGTTTTTTTGGTGTTTTTGGTTATTAAAAGCTAAAATAAGATAAATAAGAGAAAAAGGAGTCAGAATCAACATATTGCTGAAACGAGAAGGAAAAGAAGTTCTGACTCTAATACGCTGCAAGAGAGAAAATGTTAGTAGGAAAGTAAAAGGTCAGAAGTTATGGGCCTGGTTACACCAAGTTCTGAGGTTGTTGGGAATAAAGGAAAACCTAGAAGCTCTGATTGTTGAGGGGGTTCAGAAGCTATAGTGTAGCTGGGAACCTAGAAGTTCATATATCACTGGTGTTGTACCCCAAAATTTTCCCTCCCATATTCTTCAAGGTTTGCAAAGAACATGCTTCAAAATCTCCCAAGGGTTGCACAGTTCAATGGCCTCATAACAGTCAAAAACTAGGGTTTTGGTTCTGGCAAAGAAATTGAAGTTTCCAAGGGTCCAAACAAGTCCTATATGCCTACAAACATGGTCAAGCATCCATATGCTAAGTTTCAAGACTTACAGCACAAAATTGCACAGTCAAAAACCATAATTGCTCAACAGTCAACTGCAGGGGCAAAATGGTCATTTGACAGTCAAAAGTCAAAAATTTTGGTCAACATCTTATTTTGAAGCCACAAACATCATTTTATCAATTCTTGATCATGATTCTCAAGGCATGGCTCAAAAAGTCTCAAGATGCAAAAGTTTCTATTTTTGGACAGTTGAAAAAGTCAACTGTAACTTGACCAAGGCATAACTTCCACATGGTTTATCAGAAAAATTCCATCCAAATCTCATCTTGAAGGGGAAGACATTTCCTACAACTCATCTTCACACTTTAAGTCCAAGAAATGCTCTCACAAAAAGTTATCAATCTCAACATTATAGGTCATTTTCAAAAGTCAACAAAAAGGCACTTTAAGTCAAAGACCATAACTTGAGATTGGTAAATCAAATTGACATGGGACCAAAGACATTGGTTATAGGACCTCAAGACCTTTCCAAAATGTCCAAGAACATGATCAAAGCTTAAAAATTGAGCAAGATATGCCTTGTGGAAGTTGGGAAATTTTTGGGAATTTTGAAAAGTCAACTTTGCTTCAAATGCTTCAAAATTGCTAATGGGCCACAATTTCTTCCAAGAATCATCACCCAAAGGCTAGGAACGACCCATTGACCCAAAGGGGAGTTATTTTCTTATTTTTTATTTTATTAATTGAATTTTTAAATCTATTAATTCATTTAATTCAAATTAAATATGAAAAAATACTCAATGCGACCTTTCAAATCTTTTTATGCAGCATTTCTACTCATCATAACTTCAAGATTTCGTGCATCACTAAAAAGGCAAGAATTGGCAATGATTGGCATATTTGGCATGGAAAAAAGATTGAAAAAATCATGGAAGATCACAAAATTCAAAAGCATTGATTCCATGGATTTTGGACTTGTTTTGTTACCCTAATTCATTGGCATACATAAGCAGATCACAACCCTAATCACAAGGACCAAGAAGCTGCGCTCAGAATCAAGAACACAAACTCACTTTTTTCTTAAAAAGTTTAAATCTGTTTTCATAGTTTCAAGGCATTTCAAGGCGTGGAAAGTATCTCAAAAGTTTGCTGGGACTTCTCTGAACATAATCCAATACTTTTCCACTCTCCATACATCCAGAAACGGTAGAACGCCATAGCCCTGTTCATGGAAATTTTCATAATCGCATCTTGATTTATACGCATGTTTCATGTCTTTTAATTGTCGTTTTACGCTAACATGATGTTTCTGAAGCTAACAGTACCGTTCAATTGAAGAATGGTCGTCTAAATAAGAAGTTACCATGAACACGCATTAGGGTTTCAAAACTCTGAATTTGGGGTTTCCTTCATCTGGTAAAATCAGACCATGAGACTAGGACCATTGAATTCGTAACACTCCAACGAATCTAAAACACTCATCGCGCTCAATTTATCATTGACCAATTTCTATTCGCTATTTTTGTTGTTTCAGATTGTGGGGGTTTAAAACCCCCGCTATCTAGCTTGTTTTTTCCAGGTAAAACGAAGCAGCCATGAAGAAGATGCTGAGGTGTCTCAACCAGACTGGGTAATTCAAATATTCCGCGCGTGTTTTCATTTGTCACCACTAACTCTTATTTCTCTTTCATAATAATTCCTTTCCATTATATATCAAACAAACGCGCTTGGCTGGTTGGTTGATGCGTTGTCCTTCAAGCACTGGGACCTGGGTTCGATTCCCAGGTCCCCTATACTCTTAATATTTTTTCTTGCAATATGATCAGGTACACTGACTCTCCTATAGCCCACCAAACATCCAGCGCTGGTGCTTGCCACATGTCCCCTGAGATCAATCCAAAAGCCAAGATATGGGTTCCATCATGCACCTTAGTCCAGGGGTCTACACGTGACCATCAAAAGTCAACCAGGCCTGATTCAATGGGCCAAAATTGCTTGGAAAATACCTCCAAAAGGGACAACCACCCCCCATGTTTGCCTTCTTTTCTCTATTTTTATTCTTTTCTATTATTTATTTTAATTATATTCTTTGTTTTATTTAATTCCATAAAATTAACTTTATAATATAAAAATACCAAAAAAATCAGGAATCATAAAAATAAAATATATTTTATTTAATATTATTTTGTAAATAAATTTTGTTAACTAATTTAGTTTTAATCTTAGGTTTAATTTTAATGTTTCTTTAATAAACTAAAAAATGTAGAAATTAGGGTTTTTATACTTTTATTCTTGTTTTTTCCTTTTTTCACCATATTTAATTATTAGTTATTTTTGTAAATAAATATGCCATTTAATTAATTAGGGTTAAATTAGGTTACAATTTAAACATTTTTTTTAATAAATTAAAAACGATTTAGAACTAGGGTTTTAATTAACTTTTAATTCAAATTTAATTCTCCTTAATTCCATAAATACAAAAACTCCAAAAAAGGTTCTTGCTTTTATTTAATTTAATTAATTTACGATTTCGATTTAATTTCTTTAAAAGGGTCCAACGCCCTCGCATTCTCGATTTTATTTCTTTTCGCACATTTACTTTTATTTCCTTTTTTAAATTTCATGTACTTGCCCCAAAGCCTTGTAATAGATTAATTAGGGTATTTATTTTCCGCATTTTATTTATTTCAAATCGGGTCTTGGTTTAATTTGGCGTTGTAGACCTGCGTCTTTGTAATAGCGTAGGACTTTTAAATTCCGCACCTTTTAACTGTTAATAACCACATGAAAGAATGAATGCCAAAAATAAAAACAAAGCGTAGATCACCGATGCATGATAAGACAAACAATAACTGAAAATAACATACAATTCACACACCACTCCTAGGGTACGCCTCACTGTTGCCTTGCCCCTCGAGACGTGGTCGTCGAGTAGAGGATGTTTTAGTAAGTCCTCATGTCCATGAACATGGCATGGGGGTAGCTTCTAAGGTGTCTTCCTATTGCTCTGGTGACCACACTGTCCCTAATCCTCGAATTGACCCGAACACCTCCAACGGTGGTGCTACCTACCTCTCAATGGTGGGATGGCACTATCTTAAGGACATTTACACAGACTAATTCCTTAGGGTAGGTGGATGACTCATAGATACTTTCTCTAATTCAAAACAAATCAAAAACTTCTTTTCACACCGACACTTTGCAAAAAGCTTTCAAAAACAACTTTTCAAACACTCTTGAGGACTGATACAAGAGTCGAACTGAAATTTTAAATGAAACTTTTTCAAACCCACTCTGAAAAGCAAACAAACATTTTTGAAAACACAAATGAGCAAGTATCTAAGAGCCCATGGATAACCATGGATAGAAAGGGTGCTAACACCTTCCCTTTCTATAAATCTACCTCCCGAACCGAGAACTAATCTCAATAAGGAATTTTTCTGTGCTTTTGTCCTTTCCATGTTGGAGAAATTAAAAGACGGTGGCGACTCTTGCTTCCGCGACATTTCGCGAACCAGCGTTAAACAGTCAGTTCCAGATCCACCGATCACAACTGGCAAGTCAGAAGTTCTGGCTATTTGAGAGAGTGAGGTAATAATGATGTTGGGGAAGGTTGTCTAGAAGTTTTGATTTAGGAATATTGTTTGACAGATAGATGGGTGAAAATGTCATTAAATAAACCTAAAAATATGCTTTTGGGGTTAGAACCCAAGACCCTTAGTAGTAATGTCTTATGCGCACGCTTTCTACCACTGGGGTGGCTGTACATCCGGTATCAGAAGCAAAAGCATAAATATGTATCACAAAGTAAACTCTAATGATGAACTCCATTTATTTCTCCATGCTAATCATAATATTTGTAGCTTAGTCATCTCTCAAAAGAATAGAAAACACAAACATAGCAATTATGGCAGGTTTCCATCATGGTTTCAGAAACATAAAAAAGATCAAGACTATAAACCAAAAACAAGCATGTATCTGTTAATCCTAGTTTCCTAACAAAGTTCTGAACTGATGTTCTCCCTATTTAGGCAGACAAATATATGGAGCCTCAGAATATGTATAGCATCAATATCAGGATGTCTACATTGTATTTTGTACATGCAAGTTTAACAATGCCTAAGTGATATGATAAAAGTCAGCAGAAGCTTACCTTGCAGCTGGAGAGAGTCCTGTGAACTGGAGCCTGGTTCTGACTGCTTGTAATGTTCTGATCAGCCTCCTCACGTGCTCAGCAAGTTAGAACAACCTTTAACCTGGGCTATGAGTGGCTGGAAAATTCAAAAATTGTATGGATGATTTGGTAAAGAAACACTTGAAGGAAATTGGCGTTTAAAAGCAAGAATAAAAAACTAGCAGGTTTTGTATTTGTGTTTGCAGTTTCGGATTCCTGGAATTTTTAGCAAGGTTTCAAAGCTTTTTCTTTTCAATTTTTCCACCGGCCCCCTTCACAGTTGCCAGTGAAGTTCAATTTATAGGAAATAATTTTGTAGCACGGAGAAGTCAAAAGTACAACCATCATGCTAGCATGTTGGCTTGTTCTTGAAGTAAGATAAACAAGTATGGTGGTTAGCAGCTTTTAGCCGTGCCTAAGCTGGAATTATAAGTATGAATTAAGGAAAAGTACCCTTAGGAGCAAAAGCAAAGCATGGGCCCAACATACTCTTGTACAAAAGTTTGCTTTTTCAAGGACGACAATGTACTTCTATGTCACACGTGGGGAAATCCTTTGGATAAAAACTCAAAAGTAGTTGTGAGCATTAAATGATGATGAAATATTTCAAACCAGAAATCCTGCGCTATGAGATTATGCATCATAGCTTTATTCTGGGTCAGAAGTTCAGCATCAGCGCAACTTAGAACAAACATCCAACTTTTGATCCTTGAATCTCTTTGCCCCAGTATTTTCTGAGCGAGTTCTTTGACTTTCCAAAAAGCTTATGACATGATTTGTAAGCCCTCTTTGAGTTACTCTTGCAACTTCTGACTGAACCTATGTGAAAACTAGCCCAGAAGTTGTAAACAAATTCTGATTTGAAAATGCTCAGAATTTACTACGTGTATAACTTGAAATCCCAGCATTTTTAGAAGAAGTTATGTTTTGCATTGTTTTAGGCCTCATTGGGATCTAAAACTCTTGAGTTAGAAGTTCTTCCAGAATCAGCTTGCATCATGGTGATAATCTGATCAGAAGTTCTGAGCTTGTCATATTTTTTAAACACTTAGAAAAATTCTAAGTATTTATAATTTTGACCTTTCCAAAGTAATTTTGACTTTTAAATTTCTATATGAAACAAACTTCAGATTTCAACATGTCTTGATGAAATATGATTCTTGAAACTTGATTTTTGATCAAAAAGTCAAAGTTTGACTTTTCAGTGTGCAAATGACCATATTTCCCTTGTGAATGACTTTCTTGGAAAATTTGTAATTCAATGCTTGGACGTGGATGGAAGAAAACCTGAGGGTCCAGGGTGATCCTTTAAGAAATGAGAGGGTAAATTTTAGGGTACAACAGATGCCCCTGTTCAATCTTCTTACACCTAAAGAGTTAGATTGGCGAATCTGTCATTCGTGACTTGAAGGTGGAAGATGATTGAACATAAAAGTGCCCAAAAATTTGCACTTGATGATGTTGTGGTTGATTGTGTAGGGAATGGGCTTAAAGATTCCATTTGGAGAAATGATGGATAGTTGTTGGAGATGGGCTTATAGATGCCATACAAAGGTGATTATTGATGGAAATTAGACTAAGCCTAAACTTGACTTCAACGGGAAAAGGATCAGAATAAATCTTGGAGCGATTTATCTGAACCAGAGAAAGATGTATGCGAGAAAGAATCAGAATAAACCATTGAGAGATTTAAACTGAACCAACAGTGGTCTTAAAATAAACCATTGACTTGTGTTCTTTTGTGATAATGAATATTTTTGTCTTGATTTCTTATTTTAATTAATAAAATGCAATGTTGGTTTGTCTTTCTTGTTATCCATGTAGGTAAAGGCAATAAGATTCAGCAAGTTGCTCCATGGGTTCATGAGTTTATTTCCATGCCCTATTTAATAAAGATTGAGAAATTCAAGCCTCACCATTGAAGTTGTCTAGGAGTAAATGGCATGGCAAGCTTATTTTGGTTCACCACATTTCAAGATTATCAAATTTGATCCCAAAAAAAAGTACAAGGGGTTGGTTGAAAAATAGTCATGCTTGAACAAGGCCTTGTTCCCATTGATCACAAGTGCATATTTCTCTAAATTCTCAAGATATGGAAGTGGTTTTGTGGCTATGAATTCTAATTTTTATCCTCAACAACTTCTATTTACAAAGAATTTGTGTTGGTACAAGAAGTTTGTTCAAAATTGTCAAGGTTCCTCAAGGCATGTTTCTTAATCTAGGAGCTAGGGTTTTGAACTTCAAAGGAGTATATCTTGCTCATATTTTGGTATTTTTGAGTGATTCCAAAGACACAATTATCTTCAAAGGGTTATTAACAAATCACTTCAAAGGTTACAATGAGTTTTCATGTGGAAGAAACTTGATGAAGAAGAAAGATTACAAGTCCTCCGGTTGAATCCCCAATTTTCCATGCATGACTTCAAATGATCATAACTTGGTCAATTGTTATCACCTTGAGCCCATTATTTTTCCACAATGAACTTGAGGATGTGAACTTTATGCCTTCTTTTATGTGCAAAGTGAGAAAATGGATGGAAGTTTCCTTAAGGATACAAAAGATTATAGGTTATTTCATGAAATGTTTCCAACTTCAACAAGTCATAACTCTCTCAATTCTTGGAGATTTTAAATGGTTCAAGTTTCAAAATGTCATTCAAGATATCTACTTCATGCCATGTTTTTTGGTCAAGAGAAAATTCCAAGAGGAAGGCTATGTTTGGATGCAAGACATTATAAGTCATTTTTGAAGAAAAATTTGAAATATTTCTAACTATGGAAAGTCAACATTTTTTTCCAACTTTAACTCGTTATAACTTTCAGCTCAAGCATCCATTTGTCTCCATTCTTTTCACATTGCAAAGCTTGTAACCTCATCTTTCTAAAGCATCAAGAATCATGCCCTAAGACCCCTTGAGATGAGAATGCCATTGGTCAGAAGTTGGAAATTTGAAACTCAATTTTTCACCAAGTCAGAAGTTTAAAATCCTTGATTTGGCTTCTAAACACTTTTTTTTCTGCGTGTTTTTGCCTCTAAACATGTTTAGTGAACTTCCAGAAGTGATTAGCACAACAAAACGCGCGTTTTGGATGAGTTTTGATCAAATTGGAAGTCACACTTTTCTTGTTTGCAACTTCACACGATTTCCCTTCAAACATCATCATTTCACACGCTTGGACATTCCATTTAATTCCCTATAATTAGAGGGTCATTCCCCATTCATTTCCTTAATCTTGGATAGCTAGAATCACCCTGCCAAACTTATTCCATAACTCAAAATTCAGCAACTTCGAAATCCATATACAAGCCTTTTTCAATCCAATTTTTCCATCAATTCACCTTCCTTGATCTTCCCTGAAGCTAACCATATAATTACATTCAAGAATCGTGCCCTATATTGATCCATAGAAGTCCAGTTTCAGAGCTCTGCAACTCAACTTCAATTGGTAGATTCCTTCATCAATTCTTCAAAACATTGATATCATTGTGATGCTCTCATTGCCCTGGTTCTAGTCGCAACACTTGCTTTTTACTGGAAACACGTTTTGACCATGAAATTTCAAATCCCTTTTCAAAACTATCCTTCCAAATTGCTTGAGCTACAGTTTATATAAATTTGGCGCGAGGGTGTGGTTGTCTTTGTCTTGAAGAGACGAAGCGAATGGCATAGGCCTGAGCTTCTGATTTTACAGTTTGAGAGACCTGCAATTCACGTTGGCTGGAGTTTGAAGATGACCAACGTGTCATCTTCCAACCAATGATGGTGTGCCACTTGTTTTTTTTTAAATCTGATTTTATTTTTGATTCTATACTTTATTCACTAATGACCATGATATGCACAGTGCACCAGATCCCTTGGATTTGATTACTAACGCGTTTTGACTCTCATCTAATGGTCCACATATTTTTGACTTTTATTTTCTTTTTTGATTTTTATATTTAATTGTTTTAAACTTCAAAAAATCATAGAAAATCCATTTTTAGTCCAAAAAATCTGAAAAAATTATGAAAAATATTTTTGATTATTCTCTTTCTGATTTTTATTTTTTCATAATTTAATTTTATGTTTTGGTATTTTTTATAAATTTTCACTTTATTTGAATTTTTTTAAATGTTTAAAAATACTTTTATGCATTTTTAAATTCTTAAAAAATTATGGAAAGATCCAATGATATTGTGACAAATATTGGTGACTTCACTTTTTTTTATTTCTGACTTTGGTATTTTTAGCATTTTTAGTCTATTTTACTCATTTCTTTTAATTTTAAAAATAGTTTCTGACTTAAAAAAATTACCAAAAAATTTATAAAATCATTTGAGTCATATTCTGATTTTTCTATGGACTTACTTCTTATTTCTTGATCAATTTGAACACATTTCATATTTTTTTTATTTTTTTTCTATTTTTAAAACCTTTTTTGTATATATTAAATGTAATATTATTTTGGGACTATTTTCTGGCTGATCTTGGGTTAAATTTTTTATCATGAACTTTATTAACATCGTTGGATCCATAGTGTTGAGTCTAACTCCATAAAAATGGATGAATGATTTTAATAATAGTTTGATTAAATTTAATTCAAAAGCGGTTTGTATATTCTCTCCCACCTCTCTTCATCTCATCCATTTTCTTATTGTACTAAGTGTTATTGGAGCATGATATCTATATCATGTCTCAAAACAAATGGTGCATAGATTGCTATTGATCAACCTCAAAATAGGTGCGACTTCTATATAAGTCCACTTACGATTGCTTAACATAGCGCTAAATTTTGTCCCGATTTGAATAAATGATCATTCGTGGACTAAACTTATGTTTGCAAGCCCAAGTATGTTAATTTGATCTCTTTGATCCAATAACCTTGAGATCATTGTGTGGAGGCTTTGGTTCTACCAATCCTCTAATGGATCTACAACACCTTTGGTCAACGCGGATCACTTAAACACCGTTGATCATTAAATGGTACTCATGAGGATTCCAAATAGATGATATACTTGACAAAAAGCAAATGCAACTTGTTGTGTGGAGGCTTTGGTTCTACCAATTCTCTAATGAGTTCCAAATGCAAGTTTTAAGATGATAATCCAACTAACCACTAATCACTAATAATTGACTTTATCCTTTATTTTTATTATATGCCCCTTTATTTTTATGCACTATTTACTTTCAGAATTTACATTTCATGCCATTTTCATCTTTGCTAATTTGAGTATTTACTGTCTTGTCATTTTTATTTTTGCTCACTTGAGCTTTACTTTACTTTTTTCAAAACACATAATAATCAACATAAACCCTAAAAATCTTTAATGATACTTGGACTATTTGGTTACTATCCTTGGTATTATGGAGCATTGGACTTTTTTGGACTTAGGATTAGAAACCTTGGCCTATGATTGGAGACCTTGTGTCCTTATTTGATTATTTTGTCTGGAGCTCTTGAGGTTTACCTCAAGGAATTGGGTTGTTTGTTTGTTTGTTTTGTATGCAGGTCATTGTGATTACACACTTTGTTTGTAACCTGGAATTCACCTGTATACAATCGTTACTCTGCCAAGTTTTTGTGAAGACTTAATACACTTGAAGTTTGGTTCTTTCAAGAGGTCTAGTATCATTTCTTATTTAGTTTCAATCGAAATAATGGGAGTTCTATCTTGGCTCATAGTGCAAAATATTGGCTTCTTGTTGGTTATATGGTTCCTATCCCTAGCTTTTACCTTATGCTTTAGGATAGTCCCTTATTCTCCTCCCATCTTCTTTAATGAACTTGATTAATGAGAAGAGACTTACTGCTATTTGCCATGGTCAAATGTATCAAAAATGGATGATCAAGGCTTTCAACAAGAAGGTCAGACGCCAAGTGTATCAAGTTGGGGATCTGGTAATCAAACGCATCATACTGCCACAAGGTGATCCCAGGGGTAAATGGACTCCTATATACGAAGGACCATTTGTAATCAAAAACATTTTCTCTGGTGGGGAAATGATCTTGACCACCATGGATGGCGACGACCTGCCGTACCCTACGAACACAGACATAGTCAAAAGATACTATGCATAAGAGACCCGCTAGATTGACACACCTAAGCAAAACAAGGGCATATTGGCGAACCAAAAAGGTTCGGGCAAAAATTAGGGATAAAAAAAATGTACACCCGACAAGCTGAAAACCCGAAAGGGCGGCTTGGGCAAAAAAGGGTATCCCGGTGGACTGAAAACCGGAAAGGGCGGTCCAGGCAAAAGTTAGGGAATTAAAGCGTATGACTATGTCCCATTGGATAACCGTATAGACAACCTTTGTCTTCCACATTCAAACTCAGAGGTTCTGATCAATTCAATCATCTTCGGACGAGGCAACAAATAGACAAAATGCTTGGAGATACGGAGGCTATAGCAGAATGGGAACCCCATGGGATTATTGCACATAGCTATCTTTTCTTTGTATCAAAATTTTCATCTTTTATGACGATATTCTCTTACTAGAATGTTTGTCTCATTGTACAAAAAAACTTACTCAAAGTCAAATACAAAGATATCCCTTTGAAAGTGCAAAACTATCTATTTTTCTTTACTCTATTGTTTTATTTACAAAAACGTCCAATGATTTATTTTTGAACATATGCATTTGAACATAATTATTGTTTATAAATAAACAAAATAGAAAGACAATCGCTGATGGCCTTAAGAGGCATGGAAATCTCTCTAAACTACTTCCATAAAGTGTATAGTTTAATCCCCAGCGGAACAAAGCTTCCAATTATCAATCCCTAATTGAAGTAGTTCGATTTCTCAGGATGTCCCAACAGGATTTTACAAGCAATACACGACGTTTCCCTTACAACAAAGTTTATTTCTCTAAGCGAAAACTCATCAACACTTCAACTTCACAAACATGAAGACTTACACTCTATATTCCCAGCAGCAGACAGGAATTTATTTTCCCCAACCCAACAACAATGCAACAGATTAGTTCACATATGCATACATCACATCCATATATCCTCGATAACATGAATGCATATATCACAATCTCATTGTACCATGTATTTCATACATCATGACATTGTATACAACTAATGTTTTGACCCTTTTCAGGATAAGATTAATCAATGACTATCATTAACAAATTACAAAAGTTAGAAATTGATACCTAAGACAATCCAGGACAATTATCTACACGACCAACTGAAGCAATCCAGTACAGGTTCTTCAGATTCGACTTTTGATACAATTCAGATACGCTCCAAACACGGATGTCATCCTGATACTCATTCAAAGACAGCTTTTGATACAGTTCAGATACGCTGCCGACACGGATGCCATCCTGATACTCATTCAGATTCAGCTTTCAGATACAGCTCAGATACGCTCCAAACACGGATGTCGTCCTGATAGTCATTCAGATTCAGCTTTTAGATACAGTTCTGATACGCTCCAAACACGGATGTCATCCTGATACTCATTCAAAGACGACTTTTGATACAGTTCAGATATGCTCCCGACACGGATGCCATCCTGATACTCATTCAGATTCAACTTTCAGATACAGTTCAGATACACTCCAAATACGGATGCCATCCTGATACTCATTCAAAGACGACTTTTGGTATAGTTCAGATACGCTCCAAATACGGATTCCATCCTGATACTTATTCAGATTTAGCTCTTGGATAAAGTTTAGATACACTCTAGATATGGATGCCATCCTGGTATTCATTCAGATCCAAGCTTTCATCTTAAAGTAACCCTACGATCTAAGTTCCTTCTCATAGTCCTACTATTCAGGTTCCTTCTTACAACCCTACTACCCAAGCTTTCATTTCAAAACAACCCTACTATCCAGGTTCCTGCTCACAGCCCTACTACCCAGGCTTTCATTTCGAAATAACCCTACTATCCAGGTTCCTTCTCACAGCCCTACTACCCAGGCTTTCATTTCGAAGCAACCCTACTATCCAAATTCCTTCTCTCTTATCTCTAGATAACAGTTTACAACACTATAAGGCCTGGACCCGTCCAGATACGATCGATGTCACATTTCCCTAGTAAGTCGTTCTACAACCTGGACCCTAACCAGATATGCGTTCTACTTTCACCTCCTCAATCAAGAGTTAATTTCCCAGCAGAGTAATGGACAACCGAAGCTCTTAGACTCTACTTCCCAGGACATAAATCAATATTCCCCGGCGAAGTTCTCCTCAACAGTAGGTACAGGAATTCTCACCAAGGAATATCTTATGCAACTGATCTTTTCTGGATGGCATCTTTAAGCCCATCTTCGATGATTCTCTGTCGCCTTCCAAATGGCATCTGTAAGCATATTCCCAATATCACTAATCAGTATCACTTCATACGAGTGCAAATTTTTGGGCACTCTAGTGTTCAATCATCTTCCACCTTCAGATCACGAAAGGCAGACCGGCCAATCTACTCTTCAGGCGTTAGAAGATTGAACAGGGGAAACTGTTGTACCCCAAAATTTTCCCTCTCATTTCTCAAAAGATCATCCTGGTCTCTCAGGTTTGCTTCTATCAGGTTCCAAGTCTTGAATTACAACTCTTCAAGAAAATCATCCACAAGGGTAAAATGGTCAAAAGCATATTGAAAAGTCAAACCTGTAATTTTAGATCAAAAATCAAGTTTCAACAATTATATTTCATCAAGACATGAAATTGGTTCATCAAAAAAATCAGAAGTCAGAAGTTACTTTGAAAAAAATCAAATTTTTAAACAGTTAGAAAATTTTCTAAGTGTCAAGAGAATATGATACTTCAGAACTTCTGAGCCAGCCTCCACACAAGTGCAGTTAGAATTTGTAGACACGATTTAGAACATGATGCTTCAATCAGAACATGTAGAAGCGATGCTCTTTGGTCAGAACATGATTCTTCAACATATGAAGGCTATGTTTAACGCTTCGGTCAGAGCATCACCCTTCAAGTCTCATTCTGGTCTTCTGCGATCAGAACATCACCAAATCCCAAAACCTCGTTTAAATAACCTGTTTCACTGCTACAACACAGTACTCTAACCAGCAGCTAATCCAGTCCACGCCTACATTTTCCCAAATCCTGTATTTGCACCAAATACAAAAAGCTGTGATAAAAAAGCAATGGAATAGTATGCCAAAAAAGTTTAAATCCCATTTGTTTTTCCCCACAAAACCATAACAAATTCACCTATAAATAAGTTGCTCCATCACACTTGCAAGGGGCTAGGTTTTTGAGAGAGAAAATTGTCAAAAGAGAGAAAAAGAAAAAAACTGTGAAACCTTCGTAGAAAAATCCAGAATTCCTAAACAGAAAATAAAACCTTTGTTCTTCCCTTTGAATCAAAGAACTTGGTATTTTCTCTCCCGTTGCTCTCGTTGACTCCAACACATTTGAAGACAGCAGTTCAAGTTCCAAGCACACGCTCCATATTTAAGGTAAGTCTTTATGAATTTGCATCTTCTCATTCAGAACATCATTAAATATGTAAATATCACAATATTAATGTTGTCCATATCATTGCATAAGTAGGGAAACTGTGGATCAGAACTTTTGATTAAGGCTTGGCTCAGATTTAGGATTAGAACTTCTATAAACTGTTTTGTTGTTGTCCTTCTGTTTTTCTATTTATTAAGAACTGAATAAATTTCATATTTGCTGATTAAGAGTTGAAATGTGGCATAGAACTTCTGATGTTCACTCATAGTTTTAGCACAACACATAACTTTTGAGTTCTCCTTACTGTTTAAACACACTAAACTTCTAATATTCACTCGCTGTTAAAACACATTGAACTTCTGATGTTCGCTCACTGTCTTAGCACATACTGAACCTATGAGTTCTCTTCACTGTTTTAATATACAGAACTTCTAAGATTTTCTCATTGTTCTAACACTCAGAAGTTCAGCATATAGCAACCCAGAACTTCTCTGTTTTCCCTCTAACGTTTCTTGCAGGACCTCAGAGTGTACCAATTCAGAACTTCTGATTCCACTGACGTTCCTTTCCGAGTCACCACGCGCCTGGCTTTAGGATTTCTGATCCTTGTTGTTTTGCTTGCAGCAGCACGCTGTTTCTATCTTTCTTTTATTTTCCTTTTTATCATGTTTAATATTAATTCCCTTTTCATTAACATAAAAAGATATAAAAATATTTTCTTTTATTAATTAATTTATTTCTTTTTCTTAATTCATTAAGACAAAAAACCATTTTTTAATAAATCCTTTTTTCTCTCTTGCATTGTACATTTCAATATGGTTGTAATAGTAACTTAGGATTTAATTTTATTTGCAATCCCCATTTGTAAATATGTACACCCCACACCCCCCCCCTAATGATTGTAATAGCGTAGAATCTTTATATTCCCGCAATTTATCGCTTTCCAAATAAATGCTAGTAATTAGGGCGTGTATGGCAATACGTGAAATTGACAAGTAGATAACCCTAATCAAGACTAAAATGCATGCAATCAAACACACTTGCGCACTATCACCCTTAGGGTAATCCCACCTTGTTTCCTATACAAAAAATAGCCATGTCCCTCGAACATGGGCGTTTTAGCAAAAGACCCTCGATAAAAGATCGTAGTCCCTAGATGTTGCCTTCGATAAATGATCTAGTCCCTCACATGACATTGCTAAAACGTTCCATGGGTTGCCTTCTATGACTATACAAAAAACATCCTGCGCCCGTCCCTTCACATCCAACGATGGGACTTCTTACCAAATCAATGGTAAGATAGTAACATCTAAAGGAATAGGAAAAGAACATCTACGACCTTTTGAGTAGGTAGATTCACTCTTAGTTGCTCGCTTGCTCACAACAAAAACATTTGTATACACCAACACATCTCTTTGAACTATTTTCAACACCAACACTTTGTACGCAATCTTATAGATACGAGAATCATTACAAAGTCACATTTTCAAAATACTTTCAAAACCCACACCACAAAGCACATTTCAAAATAAAAGAAAGTGATCTAGCAAGTAACTAAGAGCCCGTGAAAAACCATGGATGAAAAGGATGCTAATACCTTCCCTTTTCATAATCTACCCCCCGAACTCAAGAAAACATCTCTAAAGGTCTTTCCTGTGCTTTTTCAACTTTCCTTATTGGATAAAATAAACGTCGGTGGCGACTCTTGCTATCCGAAACATTTGTGATCAAACATAAAACACCCAAGTCAGTTCTCCCACCGTATCACAGTAGGAACTAAAGGTACGCAACCGCGGAAGGTGAAAAAATCATAAAAAATATTTCTTTTCTCACCACCACCATCTATTTTTTTATACAACATTTTTATGGCCAAAACATACAGATTTTACAAAGAGGTTCCTGTGGAGTATCGTAGATGTTTAGGGTTCTAATACCTTCCCTTTGCATAACCAACCCCCTTACCTTGAATCTTTCCCCCCTCTTTTGGGTTATTCGCTCTTTTACTATTCCAATGGCTTAGTCTTTAACATTTATACCGCTACAAAAAAATGGCGACTTCACTGGGGAAAGATTTACCTCTTGCTGGTCCATCCCTAAGTGGGTTGAGCCTATCTTTGTCTATATTTGTATATGTGTTATTGTTGTTTATGTGTTATATTATTTGTTGTATATATGTTTGCTTGGTGATTACTTATAAGTCCTATACCCGGACTTGGGAAAACATTAAGATAGGATGGGTGATATAGTCATGTTAAATTTGAGGGAGTAATCCCAAAAAAGGAGGCATGAGATCCCCCACTCAGTGGAGGTCCCTTTGACTATAGTGTCGTTTACCGAGTAATCGGGAAGACGTATTGCTTTCTGTGATCGGTGGAAATAGAACTGACTGTTTTGAAATGCTGGTTCGTGAAATGTCGTGGTAAGCAAGAGTCGCCACCGTCTTTTATATTCTCCAACAAGGAAAGGACAAAAGCACAGCAAAATTCCTTTTCAAGATGTTTCTCGGTTCGGGAGGTAGATTATAGAAAGGGAAGGTGTTAGCACCCTTTCTATCCGTGGTTATCCACGGGCTCTTAGGTACTTGCTCACTATGTTTTCAAAAATGTTTACTTTTCTTGAGTTTGTGGGTTTTGAAAAAGTTTGTTTTGAAAACTTCTAGGTAACTCTTGTATCAGTCCTCAAGAGTGTATGAAGTGTTTGTTTGAAAACTTTTGTTTGAAAGTGTGAGTGCGAAAAATTTGTTTTGTTTTTGAAAGAGCAAGTACCCAGGAGAAATCTACCTACTCAAAGGAATTAAGCTGTGTAAATGTCCTTTAGACAGTACTATCCCACTATTGAGAAGTAGGTAGCACCGTCGTTGGAGTTATTCGTGTCAATTCGATTATAGGGACATGTGTGGTCACCAAAGCAATGGTAGGACGCCTTAGCGGTAACCCTAATGTCCTAGATCCTTTTTATCCGAGGCAACTGTTTCGAGGCAACTGGATCTCTAGACAGGAGGGAGACCTCTAAAACACCCTATACTCAATGACCACGTCGAGGCAACCAAGTGAGGCGTACCCTAAGAGTGGCATGTGCGAGTGTGTCAGGTTTCATGTTTAAATTATCTTTGCACATGTTTATTGTGAGCTACGAGTTGATTTTAATTTTCAAGCAAGTATTGTCATGCATAATTAACAGTTAATAATTATGCGGAAAATAAATTGCGGAAAGTAAATCTACGCTATTACAAGGCGTCGGGTATTTACATCGCCAAAAACATAACCCTTTGAAAAGTAAATGCGAGAAATTAAAAGAAAGCGATAAAAGTCTTAATTATCTATTACATTCTCGGAGCAGATACATAAATATGATCAAAATAGGAATAATGCGCGAAAGAAATTAAATCGGGGACGTCCTAGGGTTTTGACCCTTTTTTTGAGAAAAGAATGGAACCTTGGTCCTTTTTGCAATTAATTAATATTAAACCTAATTTACTAATTAATTAAATAAAAAAATGTTTTTTAAGTTTTTAATGAAAATAAAATAAAAAGAAATTAAAAGAGATCAAAAGTTGTTAAAACCCTAATTCTATGTTAATTTTATTTATTGTGAAAAAAGATTAAAGTTAACCTAATTTAAAAGACTAAATCAATTCTGTTAGTATTTATTTACAAAATAATAATTAATAGTGAAATTAATAATCAATAAAAATAAATAATATTTTAGGTTTCTGAATTTATTGTGAAAAATAATTAATTATGTTAATTAAGTAATAGTAATAATTATTAATAAAAGAAATTAAAAGGGAAAGAAAATAAAAAGGAAAGAACAAAGAAACTAGGGGGGTGATGGCCCAATAGGAGGTAAATTAGCAATCCTGGCCCATTTGTACATTCAGCCACGTTTGACTTTGGGAATTGTCCAGGCATTTGTTTGACTGGGAGTACCATAGTCTTCAAATCATGACCATCAGATTCAAGTTTGTGGCCACCTGGCGCTTGGATGCTTGGAGACACATGGTAGAACGCTTTTGTTTCCCTGCATGTGATCAAGTTATGAAAAATATGATAAGAATTTTAGGGGACCTGGGAATCGAACCCAGGTCCCAATGGTTACCAGCCAACGCATCACCCACTGAGCCAACTGAACGCCTTTGTTATTATAATGAGCAATGAATATAATATGTAAAAACAACAATTATGCTGGAATAAAAACGCGTGCTATTTAAACCAACCAATGATATATTAACAGCACATCATCTTCTTCGTTTGCCTGTAAAAAAAACAAATAGATAGTGGGGTTTTTTAACCCCCACAACCTACATCAACGAAAAATAGCTATTAGCTCTATGCTTAACATAAATATTTCGCGAGTATATCACTGTGTTCGTCTGGCCTTGACGATTCCAACCATATGCATTAGAGGTTCTAATTTTTCCTGTACTGTAAAGCCCCAATCTGGAAGCTCAAGAACCCTAAATTTCTTCAATGGTAACTTGTGATTCTGGGCATTTTAATCCAATTAACCAATACCATTAGCTTTGTATAGATTCAAGCAATGCAAAACAATGATTAAAACATATTAATTATGCATGAAATATGAGTTTCGATTATGGAAAAGTCAAGCAAACCGTGGTTCTGTACTTGAGTATTCCTGTAGCTTTAGCGTGTGATTTTGATTGCAACAGGTTCCTGAGAGTTCCTGCAAGGTATTAGAAACCACAAAATGCTTTGAATCATGCTAAACTATAGAAAACAGTTTTCACTTTTCTTTGATTTTTCTTGAATGTGATTATGGTTTTTCTGCAGAAAATTCACGTCCAATGCATTAGGGTTGACTTGTGTATTTATAGAGGAAGAGAATTAGGTTAAATCTTGGCCAAGAAATCCATGGAATTGATGTTTGTATATTTGATTGAAAATCAAATATTTTTGAATCTTTTTGATTGAAAAAACTTGCCAAACTTGGAGATTCTTGTCCCTTTGATTTGCACACAAATTTCCAGTATATCTTGAGCTTGTTTGCTTCACAAAAAGATTGAAAAAATCAAATCTTTGTATTTCCTACAACTTAAATTAATTAAATGAATTAAAATTGATTAAAAAATCAAATTAATTAATAAAAAATAAGAAAATAAATTCAATGAAGCTTGATGGTCGTGCATAAGCCATGGATAAAGTTTCAAGAAGAAATTTGAGGCCCATTAGCAAAAACAAGGTGTTTTGAGCAAAGTTGACTTTTGCAAATTCACAAAAATTTCCCAACTTCTCCAATGCATATCTTGCTCAATTTTGATCATATGGACATGTTCTTGGACATTTTCGAAAGGTCTTGAAGTCCTCTAACCAATGCCTTTGGTCCCATGTCATTTGGATTTACCAATCTCAAGTTATGGTCTTTGACTTAAAGTGCATTTTTGTTGACTTTTGAATTTGACCTATAATGTAGAAATTGATAACTTTTTGTGAGAGCATTTCTTGGACTTGGAATGTGAAGATGGATTGTAGGAAATGTCATCCCCTTCAAAATGAGCATTGGATGCTATTTTTCTGATGAACCATGAAAAAGTTATGCCTTGGTCAAGATACAGTTGACTTTTCTACTGTCCCAAAATAGTAACTTTTTGCATCTTGATGATTTTTGAGCCATGCTTGTGGAATCATGATCAATACTTGATCAAATGATGATTGTGTACTCAAAATAAGATGTTGACCAAAAATTCTGACTTTTGACTGCAAAATGACCATTTTACCCCTGTAGTTGATTGTGAAGCAAATGGAGCTTTTGATTGTACAATTTGACATTGTGAGTCTTAAAACTTAGCATGTAGGTGCTTGAAAATGTATATGGGCCTATGAGACTTGATTGAGCCATTGAAAACCTCCAATTCCTTGAAGGAACCAAAACCCTAATTTTGACTGGCTTAGGAGGTATTTGGACTGTGCAACCCTTGAGAAATCTTGAACCATTTGAAGATGATTCTTGACAAATCTTGAAGAATATGGGAGGGCAAATTTTGGGGTACATCACTTTCGACCTGGGAGCCTTCTGAAATTGAGGCCCGTAGAATACCAAACCCATCTTGGCCTTTTAGGTGTAGTGCAGAAGCTATGACGGAGTAGCCCAGAAATAGTTGTCACGCGATACTACGCTCGGATGAGTTTTTCTTGAGAATATTAGTAATTACCGTGTTAATCAGGAAGTTGGTAATATCCGAAGGAAGGATGTAGACTCTAGGAACCTTCTAGAACCTTGTTCGACAAGTGATAACTTTTAGACCAACACCTTATGGGTAGTACCTTCGACCTTATGCTCGTGACATTGAACCTATGAACCCTATATGTGTGATCTTGTGTGTGATTGTTGCATCATGCATCCATGCACTCATAAGCATCTTTTAAAGAGATCTTATGTCAAGGGATTTAAAAGTTGATCATTCGTGAATATCTCAGGTAATTATTAGCCATGGATTCTGAAAAAGGAAAGACCGGGAAGTATATTTTCAAGGATCCCAAGATAGATGAGTTGATCAGTCTAATTCCCGAGATTGATTGTTCTGCAGATTTTCGGGGCCGCTGAGTGATGTCATAAAGCACTAATGAACTTTTAGAACCTTTACTTGACCAACCTGGCCTTTAGGATGTAGTGAGATGACCGACTTTGGTGCAGTCTGAAGTTGGTAGATACTCGATACTACACTCATTGAGGTTTGGTTTCTTGGGATATTTCGGTCTCCATTAAAGAGGCTTGTGCCGAAACAATGACCAAGGAAACAAACCAGTGATATTGAGCTCTTAGAACCCGGTTACTATTACTAGGACAGGTTTAAGCCAACTAAACTTCAAGAGGGTACTTACCTATAAAACTCCATGCAAGACTAAACCTAAGGATTTTTTTGTTTTATTGTATGTGCATACTTGTACATAACATCATGAACATCATGAACATCATATACATCCACTAACCATTTCAAGGATTTTTGGATTCATCTTTGTTCTTATTTTAGAGGATATGGATTCACTTCACAAGAAAATTATTCAAGTCAACCTTGTAAGGATCCCTCCACAACTTAAGGAGCTAGCTTCAAGGATTCCTGAAAACTCTCCATTCACCGAGAGACGTGGTCGGCTACTCAACTTGGTCACCTCCAACACAGATGAGGATATGATGAAGGCACTCTTTCAGTTCTTCGATCCTTTACACCATTGCTTCACATTTCCCAACTATCAACTTGTGCCTACTTTGGAAGAATTCTCCCAACCCTTGAGGATTCCCATTCTCAATCAAATACCTTTCAACGGTATGGAAAGAGATCCAAAGTCAGAAGAGATTGCTCAAGCTCTACAATTTCACTCATCTGATGTCACAACTCATTGGGAAACAAGGAGTGGTGTCAATGGTTTCCTAGAAAAGTTCCTGTTTGAGAAAGCCCAAAATTGTTGGAATTCCTTGGACTTGCAAGCCTTTGAGGAAATTGTGGCTCTCCTCATCTATGGGATGGTTTAGTTTCCAAATCCTCACTAAGTCATAGATGTCCACACCGTCAAAATCTTCATATCCTGCAACCCGGTGCCTACATTGCTAGGAGATATCCTACACTCTTTTCACACTCGCACAATGAGGAAAAGAGGTGTCCTTATGTGTTGCACTCCTTTTTTGGCAAGATGGTTTATTTCACATCTTCCCCAATCTTTATTAAAAAATGAGCAAGGTTCAAGGTAGTCACAAAGGTTGATGACACTCAAACATTCAGACATTCATTGGTGTTCCCAATCCAAAGAGAATGTTATCATTGTCGACCGTTATGGAGAATTCCATAATGTCCATTTACTTGGCATTAGGAGAGGTATCACCTACAAACCATGTTTAGCCTTAAGACAGTCTGGTTACGCCCGAAGGGATGGCCTGCACGAGATGCTGATTCAAGGTTTGGTATTTGACTACGACAACGACAATCAAGGCCTTCGCCAGAGATTTATCCGAGCTTGGAGGATGTTGAATAAGGTGGATAGCAAGACTTTAGGGAAAAAAAATTCCATCCCTCTTGAGCCTTACCTCAAATGGGTACAAACTCGTACTCAGAGTCTTATGATGCCTTACCCCTCCATTCTCCCAGTAATCATTGAGCCTGTCATGGAGGGAGATGTTCCATACATTATCCTACATCCTGATATGCCCACCTCTCTTGAAGACCTACAAAGGGATTGGATACAACTCAAGGGGGAGCGAGATACTTTCGAAGCCCAATTCTACACAAGCGAGAAGAAGGTTATGGAACTCACTAGACTACTTCATGAGGAGCAGACTCTGAATGCCTACATCGCACCAAAGAGGATGCGAACTACTATTTTATCTTAGAGTTTTTGTACTATTTTTCCCAAGGGGCATTGATGTACTTAAAGCTTTAACTTATTAATATAATGTGTGTTTCCTTTTTGTCTAAAACATATTTAAACCTTTGAAATCCTTGAAATCATTACATATGCATATACCATTCATCATAACATAAGCAGGTCTTTTGCAACAAGTCTCCTCATCTCTCTACTGTTTATTTCAGTAAGATGGATCTCGGCAAACAGTGAAGGACCTCGAAGCTCAGAATACACAATTTCAACATTTGCTCTTGACCCTAGCCAAAGGACAAGAAGAGTTGAAGACTTTGCTAGCTGAGGAGAAGAAAAAGAAAACAAAGAAAGTAACAGGAGTCCTAAACATGGGAAGAAGATTTCATGGGCAGACAAGAAGGACCTTAGACTTTGCAATGACATCCGGTGAAAGAGACAACCAAGATGGGAAAGGCAAGGAAACAGTTGTCTCATCAGAATCGGAAGAGGAAAAGGAAGAAGAAGACTATCATGAAGAACAATACCCTCCAGCTGATGACAAGTATAAACATCTCGAAGAGCGGTTGAGTGCGATTGAAATCCAAAAAGTGCCTGGTTTGGACTTTGAGGAATTGGGGTTATTATCGGGGATTGTCATTCCTCCGAAATTCAAAGCACATGTGTTCGCCAAGTATGATGGAGTCTCATGCCCTAAAATGCATCTCCGGTCATATGTAAGGAAAATCCAGCCCCATACCGCTGACAAAGACTTATGGGTACACTTCTTCCAAGAAATTCTGTCTGGAACTCAACTTGACTGGTTTTACCAACTAGAAAGAGCCAACATTCATAACTAGGAAGATCTTGCTGCAGCCTTCTACAAATAATACCAATACAATGCTGATCTTGCGCCTACCCGTACTCAACTCTAGAGTATGGCCATGGTTTCCAATGAAGGTTTCAAGGACTATGCGCAAAAATGGAGAGATTTGGTCGGAAGAGTTCAACCCTCTCTATCTGAGAGAGAATTGTTAGACATGTTCTTGGGCACCTTGTCTGGTCCCTTCTTCAATCATCTAATTGGGAGTTCATCAGTCGGTTTAACTGAATTGATATTGACCGGAGAAAGAGTAGAAGCCGATATAAAGAATGGAAAGATCCAAAAAGATGCATCCTCTTCCGCAGTTGTAAGAAAGCCATTCATCGGAAAGAAAGAAGTGGTTGTTGTTTACCCTCAGAGAAATCAAGATAGGGCCGAACACCGACCAATGGCGGGGGCTGTTATGATTCCTAAACCGGTGCCTGATCTGCAAAGAAATAACCAACCAAGGATGGAAAGGCCAGTCAGATAATTCACCAGAATTAACATGACCCTATCTCAGGTATTACCGCATCTACTAAGATCCAATTTGGTGACCTTGAAAGAAGCTCCGAAAATCCCCAACACAACATCTCCTGACTATCATCCTAATTCTCGCTGTGCATATCACTATGAGAGTCCCGACCATGATACTAATAACTGTTGGGATCTAAAGAACAAAATACAAGACCTCATTGAAGCAAAAGAGATTGAATACGATGCATCCGAAAAGCCAAATATCATTTCTGCCCCTATGCCCATACACAGCAATAATGCCAATGCCATTTAGGAGGATATGTTTGTTGCTTCAGTTGATGAACTTGTGACCCCACTCCTGACTATCAAAAAGAACTTATCAAAAGCCGATGTTTTCCCAGGCTGTAATGAAAACTGTCATTTCTGTTTGACCTCACCAACCAGCTGTCCTTTGTTGAAAGCAGGCGTTCAGTTCCTAATAGATAACAAAGAAATTTTATTCGAGAAGACATTTGTTCCACCTATTCCTTTTGAAGATGTTTCTATCATTACCATTTCCGCCAATTCTTCCAGGGTCTCCACCAAAAGACCTGTTAAAATTACATCAGTTCCAAAAGCAACTCCTTTAATAATTACAATGCCTGGACTAGTCCCATATTCGTCACACAAAACCATACCATGGAATTATGGAGGGGATGTCTACTACCATGGTATCAAGCAGGACTGGTCAGCCGCCGAAGATTCAAGCTCTGAGAAAGTCAACTCCGACATCACTAATATTGCAGGAACTAGCAAGATTACCCGAAGCGGAAGGATATTCTCTCCAGAAATTTCTCCCCCAAAAGCAGTTTCTGGACCCGTAATCATTCCTGTTGTTGCTCCCTCAAAAGCTGTTGCCGGTCCTACAATCATCTCCACCAATACTCCAACTGACAAAGTTGTTACAACCCCTGTTATCATTCCTACTGACACTCCTGCTGCCAAGTTAACCGACACTCGAGGTAAAAGTATTCTGATTGAGCCTGTCCGGATGAAGGCTCAGTCATTGGCTATTCCTGAGACCTCCCGGAAAGAGATGGAGGAGATTCTGAAGATCATTAAAAGAAGCGACTGCGATGTAGTTGAACAACTGGGGCAGACTCCCTCTAAAATTTCCATGCTGGCATTACTACTATGTTCTGAGGCACATGCAAAAGCCTTGGTAAAATTCCTGAAAACTGCCCACGTACCCCAAGAGACATCTGCCGATCAATTTCAAGACTCCGTAGCTAGCTTGACTGCAGATAATGGTCTAAGTTTTTCGGATGCTGATTTAACACCGAGAGGAAGGAAACATAATGAGGCATTGCATGTCTCAGTTGAATATAGGGGCACAACCTTGGCCCATGTTTTGGTGGACACTGGATCATCTTTAAATGTATTGCCTAAAAAAGCTCTTGATAGGCTTGACTGTGAGCGATTGACATTGCAGCATGCTAACATAGTAGTAAGGGCTTTTGACGGCTTGAAAAGGATGGTACATGGGGAGGTAGACATTCCCATAAAAGTTGGAACACAAACATTTGATTCAACTTTTTCGGTAATGGATATTTGTCCCTCATATTCTTGCTTGCTAGGCCAACCATGGATTTACAATGCTGGCGCTGTCACTTCTACGTTGCACCAAATTCTGAAATATCCGATTGAAGGGAAGATTATCACCGTTCATGGAGAAGAAGAGTATATGATCAGTCTCTCAATTCCTTCAGATATGTGGATTTAGATGGTGGATTTATTGAAACTCCATTTCAACACTTTGAAGAGGTCCCGCAAGATGTGGCAGTAACCAAGGTTGTTCCCAAGATCACAAGGCCTTCGCTCCGGATGCCATCTCTGAAGGATGCCAAAGTAGTGGTAGAAGAAGGTGGGTGCACTATCTGGGGACAACTCCCATATATCCCATATAAGTCTGACAAGTTTGCCCTGGGTTTAACTTTAAGTGCTCAGAAGGCTGTATGCCGCACTCGTGGCAGAGGACCACCCCTGAAGATCAGCAACCGCGAGGTCAACGCTGTAGAAGATGATGAAGATAGTTGTGACTTGGAGGGATGGATATTCCCAACTGTCGATGGGGGGCTCAGCAATTGGGAGGCTATTAATTTTGTCCCGATCACTTTTATCCTACAGTAAGCTGTCTTTACATTATGTTGGATCTGTAATATTAAAAAAATTCGCACTTTTAAAACCTTATGTCTTATCTGAGGCACAATGGTCCATTTGTAAGGGTCATTATCTCATTTTCATATGACATCAATGAATCATGGCCGTTTTCGCATACAAATTTTTGTGCTCATTTTTTTTTCTTTTACATTTTTTTCTTCAAGGATAGTTATACCCTTACACACACTCACACTCACAATGGGGGTTTACATCCATTCGGGATCCCATGCATAACGATACTGCTATGGCCTTTTGTGACTATGAGAATCTAATCTACCAAGCCAAAGACGTAGGTGAGGAAGATTATGAAGTACCAAGGGAACTTGCTAGACTACTACAACAAGAAGAGAGAAACATTCAGTCTCACGAAGAACCCGTGGATACAATCAACCTAGGCACCAAAGAAGACAAAAAAGAGGTCAAGGTGGGTGCCAATATGGAACCCAGTATCAAGGAGCATATGATTCAGTTGTTACACGATTATTTTGAAGTCTTTTCCTGGTCGTATGAAGACATGCCAAGACTTGATGTGGATATTGTGGTATATCGTCTACCTATAAGAGAGGATTGTCCGCCAATAAAGAAAAAAGTTCGTCGAATGCGACCAAATATGTCGGAGAAGATTAAAGCAGAAGTCATGAAACAATTCAATGCTTGATTCTTGGCCGTCACCTCCTATCCACAATGGGTTGCCAATGTTGTTCTCGTGCCCCAAAAGGATGGCAAGGTACGAATGTGAGTGGACTACAGAGATTTGAATAAGGCAAGCCCTAAGGATGATTTCCCACTTCCCCACATTGACATCCTAGTTGAAAATATGGAACAACACAAAGTGTTTTCCTTCATGGATGGTTTCTCAGGTTACAACCAAATCAAAATGGCGCCTGAAGACATGGAGAAGACAACTTTTGTAACATAGTGGGGTACATTCTGCTACAAGTTTATGCCATTCGGGCTGAAGAATGCTGGGGAAACCTATGAGCGTGCCATGGTAGCCCTATTTCACGACATGATACATCACGAAATAGAGGTCTATGTGGATGACATGATAGCTAGGTCTCAAACAGAAGAAGAACATCTTGATCATTTACAGAAACTATTTGAGAGACTAAAGAAATACAAGCTGAGGTTGAACCCAAATAAGTGTACATTTGGGGTGAGGTCTGGTAAACTCCTAGGCTTTGTCGTCAGCAATAAGGGTATTGAGGTAGATCCTGCTAAGGTGAAAGTGATACAAGAGATGCCTTCTCCTCGTAATGAGAAAGAAGTCAGAGGATTCTTGGGACGTTTAAACTACATTGCCAGATTCATTTCTCACTTGACAGCTACTTGTGAACCAATCTTCAAGTTACTGAAGAAAGATCAAATAGTCAAATGGAATGACGAGTGCCAAACTTCTTTCGACAAGATCAAAGAGTACCTGCAAGAGCCTCATGTTTTTATGCCGCCAGTCGAGGGAAGACCATTGATCATGTATCTGGCCATTTTGGAAAATTCAATGGGGTGTGTATTGGGGTAGCATGACGAGTCTGGCCGAAAAGAGCATGTTATTCATTACTTGAGCAAAAAGTTTACCGACTGTGAAACAAGATATTCACTGCTCGAGAAAACTTGTTGCTCTCTGTCATGGGCTGCTCGTTGGCTAAGACAATATATGCTGACTCATACTACCTTGTTGATATCTAAAATGGATCCAATAAAATACATCTTCGAGAAACCTGCACTCTCTGGCAGAATAGCGAGATGGCAGATGATCCTGGCAGAATATGACATACAATACACTACCCAGAAAGCAATTAAGGGAAGTGTACTAGATGATCACCTTGCTCACTAAGCTGTAGAAGACTACCAGTCCATGAAGTTCGAATTCCCATATGAAGACATCATGAGGGTAAACAACTGTGAAGAATTCAGGCCATATGACGGACCTGAACAAGGATCCCGATGGACCCTGGTTTTTGATGGGGCATCTAACGCACTCGGCAATGGTATTGGTGTTGTAGTCATATATCCTGAAGGGTGTAATACTCCATTTACGGCAAGACTCTACTACAATTGTACAAATAACATGGCGGAATACGAAGCATGCATCTTTGGTCTCAAAGCTGCCATAGACTTGGGGATAAAATCTTTGAATTTTATTCGGAGACTCAGCTTTGGTCATTAGCCAGATTAAAGGGGAATGGGACAACAAACACCCTAACCTTATCCCTTACAAAGAACATGTTTTGACATTGCTCCCACATTTTGAGAAGATTACCTTCGAGCACTTCCCGCGAGAAGAAAATCAACTAGCAGACGCACTAGCCACGATGTCATCTATGTTTAAACTTAAATGGGATAATAAGGCTCCCCAGATCACCATTGAACGAAGGGATGAACCAGCACACTGTCATGAGATTAATACTGAAGAAGTAGTGGACCAGCCTTGGTTTCACGAAGTCAAGAGGTATCTCGAAATCCAAGAATATCCAGAAGGAGCTTTATTAAATGATAAGAAGTTCTTAAGGAGATTCTCTTCTAAATTCTTCCTTAGTAATGGTATTCTTTACAAACGCAATCATAACTCTGTGTTACTTCGGTGCATAGATAAGGTTGAAGCTGAAAGGATCGTGGCTGAATTACATAAAGGCACTTTTGGCACCCATTCCAGTGGGCATACGATGGCAAAGAAAATCCTACGGGCAGGCTATTACTGGTCTACCATAGAAGCAGATTGCTATCAACATTCTCGAACTTGCCACAAGTGTCAGATTTATGCTGACAAGGTGCACGTACCCCCGGTTCCTCTGAATGTCTTAACGGCTCCTTGGCCCTTTGCTATGTGAGGGATTGATATGATTGGGGAAATCAAGCCAACAACCTCCAATAGACACCGCTTCATCCTAGTGGCCATTGACTATTTCACAAAGTGGGTGGAGGCAGCTTTTTTCGCTTCCGTCACCAAGAATGTTGTTGCCCGTTTCATCAAACAAAATCTCATTTGCTGGTACGGTATCCCGGAAAGGATAATCACTGACAATGGTACAAATCTCAACAACACTATGATCACCGCCTTGTGCGAGCAATTCAAGATCCAGCATCATAATTCTTCCCCTTACCTGCCAAAGATGAATGGTGCTATCAAAGCTGCAAATAAGAACATTAAAAAGATCATACAGAAAATGACAGTCACATACAAATATTGGCATGAGATGCTACGATTCGCTCTCCACGGGTATCGTACCACATCTCGCACATCAACCGGGGAAACACCCTATTCTCTGGTTTACAAAATGGAATTTGTCTTGCCTATTGAGGTTCAGATCCCTTCTATAAGAATTATGAAGGATGCAGGGCTGAACGAAGACGATTGGATCCAGACTTGACTTGATCAACTGGACTTGATTAATGAGAAGAGACTTATTGCTGTTTGCCATGGTCAAATGTATCAAAAACGGATGATCAAGGCTTTCAACAAGAAGGTTAGACGCCAAATGGACTCCTACATACGAAGGACCATTTGTAATCAAAAACATTTTCTCTGGTGGGGCAATGATCTTGACCACCATGAATGGCAACGACCTGCCGCATCCTGCGAACGCGGACATAGTCAAAAGATACTACGCATAAGAGACCCGCTAGATTGACACACCTAGGAAAAACAAGGGCATCCCGACGAACCAAAAAGGTTCGGGTAAAAAATTAGGGATAAAACAAAAATAATTTGTACAGCCAACAAGCTGAAAACCCGAAAGGGCGACTTGGGCAAAAAAGGGTATCCCGGTGGACTGAAAACCCGAAAGGACGGTCCAAGCAAAAGTTAGGGAATTAAAGCGTATGACTATGTCCCGTTGGATCACCGTACAGACAACCTTTGGCTTCCACATTCAAACTCAGAGGTTCTGATTAATTTAATCATCTTCGGACAAGGCAACAAATAGACAAGATGCTCGGAGATACGAAGGCTATAGAAGAATGGGAACCCTGTGGGATTATTGCACATAGTTATCTTTTCTTTGTATCAAAATTTTCATCTTTTACGACGGCATTCTCTTACTAGAATGTTTATCTCATTGTACAAAAAAACTTACTCAAAGTCAAATACAAAGATATCCCTTTGAAAGTGCAAAACTATATGTTTTTCTTTAATCTATTGTTTTGTTTACAAAAACGTCCAATGATTTATTTTTGAACATATGCATTTGAACATAATTACTATTTATAAATAAACAAAATAGAAAGACAATCGCTGATGGCCTTAAGAGGCAGGGAAATCTCTCTAAGCTATTTCCATAAAGTGTACAGTTTAATCCCCAGCGGAACAAAGCTTTCAATTATTAATCCCCAATTGAAGTCGTTTGATTTCTCAGAATGTCCCAACAAGATTTTACAAGCAATAGACGACGTTTCCCTTACAACAAAGTTTATTTCTCTAAGCGGAAACTCATCAACACTTTAACTTCATAAACATGAAGACTTACACTATACATTCCCAGCAGCAGTCAGGGATTTATTTTCCCCAATCCAACAACAGTGCAATAGATTAGTTCACATATGCATACATCGCATCCATATATCATCAATAACACGAATGCATATATCACAATCTCATTGTACCATGCATTTCATACATCATGACATTGTATACAACTAATGTTTTGACCCTTTTCAGGATAAGAATAATCAATGACTATCATTAACAAATTACAAAAGTAAAAAATTGATACCTAAGACAATCCAGGACAATTATCTACACGACCAACTGAAGCAATCCGGTACGGGTTCTTCAGATTCGACTTTTGATACAGTTCAGATACGCTCCAAACATGGATGTCATCTTAATACTCATTCAAAGACAGCTTTTGATACAGTACAGATACGCTCCCGACACGGATGCCATCCTGATACTCATTCAGATTCAGCTTTCAGATACAGTTTAGATACGCTCCAAACACAGATGTCGTCCTGATACTCATTTAGATTCAGCTTTCAGATACAGTTCAGATACGCTTCAAACACGGATGCCATCCTGATACTCATTCAAAGACAACTTTTGATACAGTTCAGATACGCTCCCGACACGGATGCCATCCTGATAATCATTCAGATTCAGCTTTCAGATACAATTTATATACGCTCCAAATATGGATGCCATCATGATACTTATTCAAAGAAAGCTTTTGATACAGTTCAGATACGCTCCAAATACGGATGCCATCCTGATACTCATTCAGATTCAGCTCTCGGATACAATTCAGATACGTTGTAGATATGGATGCCATCCTGGTACTCATTCAGATCCAAGCTTTCATCTTTAAGTAACCCTACGATCCAGGTTCCTTCTCATAGTCCTACTATTCAAGTTCCTTCTCACAAGCCATACTACCCAGGCTTTCATTTCGAAACAACCCTACTATCCAGGTTCCTTCTCACAACCCTACTACCCAGGCATTCATTTTGAAACAACCCTACTATCCAGGTTCCTTCTCACAGCCCTACTACTCAGGCTTTCATTTCGAAGCAACCCTACTATCCAGATTCCTTCTCTCTTATCTCCAGAAAATAGTTTACAACACTATAAGGCCAGGACCCATCATAATACGATCGATGTCAAAGAACTGGAACAACACCTTCATCATGTCCTCTTCAATGTTGGTGTTGACTAAGCTGAGCAGTCTACCATGTCTTTCCTTGAAGGGAGAGCTTTCCGGAATTCTTGATGTGAGCTCCTTGAGTTGAGGAGAGATTCTCACAAGGTTGACTTAGATGGTCTTCCTGCGAGGAATTTCCATGACCTACAAAACAAGAACAAAGATGAAGATCTAAACCCTTGAAATGGTTAGTGAATGCATATGATGTTTTATGATGTTCATGATGTATGCACAAAACATATGTACAAGCAATTCACACCAAACCCTAGTTTCAGGCATGCATGAGGTTTCATAGGTAAGTACCCTCTTGAGTGTAGTTGGCTTAAAAACCTGTCCTATAAATAGTAACCGGGTTCTAAGGAGCTCAATATCACTGGATTGTTTTCATTGTTCATTGTTTTGGTTTAGCCACTTAACTAGCGACCAAAATATTCCAAGAAAACAACCCTCAATGAGTGTAGTATCGAGTATCTACCAACTTCGGACTGCACCAAAGCCGGTCATCTCACTACCCCTAATGAAAGGCCAAGATGGTCAAGTAAGGTTCTAGGTCATTAGTGCTTAGTGACATCACTCAGCGGCCCCGTACTCTCCTTGATTGAACTCAAGGGTTACCGGTACTCACAAATATGTCGCACTAATATAACTATTGCTTCAACCATGTCGGTATACCCCGCACAGTTTCCACAACGTATTGCTATCTATGAATGTTTCCCCAAATCCGGGTGTAGGATTGCAAGCCCAAACAAGAGAGCCAAGATGTAAAGCAATCAAAGCAAACAATTAGTCATGCAAGAGGGTGATCTAAGCCCTAAGGTTACTCCACTTTAAAAGAATCCCCAGCAGAGTCGCCAGTTCTGTGATACGGTGGGAGAACTGACTTGAGGTTTTGCGTTCGTTTTCGCAAATGTTTCGGTTGAGCAAGAGTCACCACCGACTTTTTATTTTATCCTAAGGAAAGGTTAAAAAGCACAGCAAAAACCTTTGAGATGTTTTCTTGGGTTCGGGGAGTAGATTATAGAAAGGGAAGGTATTAGCATCCTTTCTATCCATGGTTATCCATGGGCTCTTAGTTACTTGCTTAGATCAACTTGCCTTGATTTTCAATTGTTTGAAATGGTGCTTTGTGTGTGTGGGTTTGAAAAATGTTTTGAAAAGAGGCCAATGTGGTGGCAACCTTTGTAATGATCCATGTTGGGATGTATACAAAGGTGTATGTCTTTTGAAAAGGTTTTCAATGTTTTTGAAAGTTGTTTTGAAAGTGTAGTGATGTGTGGTTTTGAAAAAATAGGCAAGTGTTTTTGTTTTGCAAGTTGGCAAGTAATCAAGAGCTATCTACCCTAAATTTCTCAAAGATCTTTGCTATGTTTTAACCCTTTTGATAACTTTGTTCCACCATTGTATTTGGTGGACAATCTTGTCTTAGGATGTGAACGGGACGGGCGCGGGTCATCGTTTAGACCATGATTGCAATGGTGCCAAGTATCTTTGGGCAATTTCCTTTAAGGGACTTGATCATTTTAGGCAACTTTTGAAAGCGTCATCGAGGGACTATGATCATTTGATTGTTTTGTTTTTGCCAAAGATACCTAACATGCAATATGGCCCATTATTTGAAGGCAACAAGTGGAGTATCCTAGGGGTGCAAGTGTGATTAGTGTTGTCCATTTTCATGCTTATTTATCTTGAATTTAGGTCAAACTATTTGTTGTTTTTGATTTGCATACAAAACCCTAATTCTAACATGGCATAATTAGAAAGCTTTTAAAGTGCGGAAAATAAAAGGTCCAAAGTTATTACAACACAATATATGGGATGGGGGGTACAAATGTTCAAATGGGGATATTTTAGCAAGAAATTAAAATCTAACTATTACATCCAAATTGAAATTCTACAAGGGATTTTATTGCACAATAATTAAATAAAATAAAATAAATATGCAAAATGCAAAAATGGTTTTCATATGTATGTAAAAAAAGATTTTTCATATGTCAAATAAACAAAAATAAAATGAATTATTTTTTGGTCTTTTTGGTATTTAGGGCAAAACCCTAATTTTGCTAAATAAAATGTATTAATTATATAATATATGCAATATTTATCAATTATGTACAAAAAATAAATAAAAAGGAAATATATTATCAAAAAGTGATTTTTTAAGTTAAATATTAATAAAAAATAAAATGTATTATTTTTGTGTTTTTAACCTAAATATACTAATAAATAAATAAGTATTTACATTATTTATTAAATATATATTATATGTACAAAAATAAAATATTTAATATAAAAAAAAAAGTATATTTTTTATAAAATGTTTTCAAGAGATAACATAAAATAAAAAAATCAGAAATAAAATGTGTTTCTATTATTTTTTTGTATTTTAAAATAAAAGTATCTATATTTATTTAATTACATATATCAAGTTAGAACAAATAAATGCCTAAAAAATGCAAAAAAAAAAGTGAAAAAATAATTTTAATATTTTTTATGCTTTGTCAAAAATAAATAAGTCAGAAACAAAAATCAAAAGTCAAAAATAATGAAAATAAAATGCAATGGGCCAAGGAGGTGCAAATGTAAAATCATGGTGTAAAAAGGAAAAATATCACAGGCCCAGCCCATGAAAGGTTGTCTTCAACCTCTGAACAACAAACAGAGCAACACGTGATTCCTGCTATCTCCTGATTCCTGGACTTTTAGCAAAAACTTATAACATGAAAGATGTCAAGCATCAAGCCACGATTCCATACATATAAAAAACTCAACTTAACTCTCAAAAATGAGAGAGAATTTCTCCATCCCTAATTCTTAACCTAAGTTTTTGTCAATGTTCAGGTCTTAAATTCTCTCAGCACATGCAATATAAATGGAAAGTGAAGATATGTATAGCTTCAGGGGCACGAGTAGAACATTTTTCATTCATAAACTTAAAGCTAACTCTTCCTATATTGAGAGATAGAAGTCCATGAACTTACCTGTTCAGCTTGGATCGTGTCTGGCAATGGAGGCACTTTCAAGGCAAGGTGAGGATTGGTACAGCTTGCTTGAAGTTCAGGGATGCTATTCCAACCTTTAGCTTGCTTTGAAACCAAGTGAATCAAGCTATGGCAATCAACCTGCAAAACAGAAAAAGTGAAAATGGCAAATGGTGTTAGGGATGTTACAGGTCGTGTCCAATGCTTGGGACAGCTTCAGTGGGTGATAAGGAATGTGTTTGCAAATTGTTTAGCCAAAACGCACGAGGGGAAATGTTTATGGAAGCCAAGTTGCAGGGATGCCCTGTTTTTGTGCAGTACAATGGTGTTTTGAGGTTTGATGAGGTTTGGAAGGTGTTTTGCTCGTGCCTTAGCTTAGGTTTGATGTTTGGAAGGTGTACAACAAGTTTGTCTTAGCTTGTCTTGGCAGAAATGAGAGTTTTTTTTTGTGTGTTATGCCAAGTTTCTTCACACTTAAGCAACAAAATGTCAACTTGGTTTCTAGACTTGTGCAGGCCCCTAAAATGTGCTGCAACCATCCCTCTTGATCAGTGTGATATGCTTCTGAACTTGTGCCAAAGAGATTTGCCTTGTACTTCTTGATTTGCAAATTTGACATAAAGTTCAACTTTTCAAAAATGGATATATTGCTTTTTCTAATTATGGCTCAATCTTGTATGCAATGTTTAAACACATAAGATAAGGCTTGAACACAAGGGGTTTGCATTAAATTATTGAGTGTGGATGAGATAAAGGACCTGTAATCTAGCTTAGAGCATGCTGAGTTCAAAAATGCAAAGTTATGGACATGTAAATTGGCCATGAACAAAGTGAGTTTTGCCCATATTGCCAAATTCGATTCTCCCTAACCACAAGGTTGTTTGATGAGTTTTTGGACATTTTGGAAAGCTTGGAATGTGTACTACAATCCATCTTTCTAATGCAAATTGAAATTCCAAGTGGAAGCATGTGAAAAGTAGCCATGAAGTTAGGCAAAAATCCTGCCTAAAATAGGTCAAAATTTTTCTAAGTTAGGAATATTTTGCACCCTTATTCCAAAAATCATAGCTTGAGCTACAAGATTATTTTGAGGAAACTTTGTGAATAAAAGTTGTAGATTTTGCAATGGAATATAACTTTCATGTTTTGACTTTTGTTTGAATCCAAATGCATCTTGGTGAAAATATGGGACAAAGTTAGGAAAAAATTAGGGATTTTCATAACTTAGAAAAATTCTAAGTTATGAAAATTCTTCATTTTAAACCCTAATTTGCAATTCTTGATTTCTTGATGAACAAGTTTCATAATTTGTCATGTTTTAATGAAAAATGAATCTTGACACTTGATTTTGACCAAAAAGTCAAAGTTTGACTTTTCAATATACAGTCAAATTTGGCTCAGTTGACTGGAAAATTCATCTGTCAATCTTGTGCATTTGATGTCTTTTGAACTTGTTGAACATGTCAAGACAATTCCATGGGGTCCTTGAGTCCATATGTGAGCTTGGTTTGCCATTGGCTAGGTCAAACAGTCAAAAATTGCCTTTGTGCAGTCAAAACCCTAAAAATGACCATTTTTCCCTTTTAGTGATCTGATCAAATTTCTTGTGGAATTGTGATCCAAACTTGGCCAAATGGTTTATATGAGTTCATAATGTTGATGTGGGTCAAAAATCATGAGGTTTGACTGTCAACTGGCCACAGTTGACTTTTTCCCCAATACAGCTGATTTCTAGGTCAACTGTCCAATTGACTGGGCAAAGTTTGGAATCAAGACTTGAAAATTGGTATGGATAAACTTGGGAGTCCAACATGAAGCATGAAAGTCACTTTGGGCCTTTTAGGTCAAAACATCTTTATGCAAACACAAACCCTAATTTGGGTCAACAGTGCAAGGAGAAGTCTTGAGCAGAGGAAACCCTAGCTGGATCTTGAACTCCAAGGGTCTTATGGTGAGAAAATGTTGAGGAAATGGGAGGGAAAATTTTGGGGTACAACATCAGGTACATGAATTCTCACCAAGGAATCTCTTATGCAACTGATCTTTTCTGGATGGCATCTTTAAGCCCATCTCCGATGATTCTCCGTCGCCTTCCAAATGGCATCTCTAAGCCCATTCCCGATATCACTAATCAGTATTACTTCATACGAGTGCAAATTTCTGGGCACTCTAGTGTTCAATCATCTTTCACCTTCTGATCACGAAAGGCAGACTGACCAATCTACTCTTCAGGTGTAAGAAGATTGAACAAGGGCAGCTGTTGTACCCCAAAATTTGCCCTCTCATTTCTCAAAAGATCATCTTGGACTCTCAGGTTTGCTTCTATCAGGTTCCAAGTCTTGAATTACAACTCTTCAAGAAAATCATCCACAAGGGAAAAATGGTCAAAAGCACATTGAAAAGTCAAACTTGGACTTTTAGATCAAAAATCAAGTTTCAACAATTATATTTCATCAAGACATGAAATTGGTTCATCAAAAAAATCAGAAGTCATAAGTTACTTTGAAAAAATCAAATTTTTAAACAGTTAGAAAATTTTCTAAGTGTCAAGATAATATGATACTTCAGAACTTCTGAGCCAGCCTCCACACAAGTGTAGTTAGAATTTGCAGGCACGGTTCAGAATATGATGCTTCAATCAGAACATGTAGAAGCGATACTCTTCGGTCAGAACATGATTCTTCAACATATGAAGGCTATGTTCAACGCTTCGGTCAGAGCATCACCCTTTGAGTCTCATTCTGGTCTTCTGCGATCAGAACATCACCAAATTCCAAAACCTCGTTTAAACAAACTGCTGCACTTCTACATCACAGTACTCTAACCAGTAGCTAATCCAGTCCACACCTGCATTTTCCCAAATCATGTATTTGCACCAAATACAAAAAGTTGTGATCAAGTGTGCCAAAAAAGCTTAAATCCCATTTGTTTCCCCCCTAAAACCACAACAAATTCACCTATAAATAAGTTGCTCCATCACACTTGCAAGGGGCTAGGTTTTTGAGAGAGAAAATTGTCAAAAGAGAGAAAAAGAAAAAAAACTGTGAAACCTTCGTAGAAAAATCCAGAATTCCTAAACAGAAATCAAAACCTTTGTTCTTCCCTTTGAATCAAAGAACTTGGCATTTTCTCTCCCATTGCTCTTGCTGACTCCAGAAAATTTGAAGACAGAAGTTCAAGTTCCAAGCACACGCTCCAGATTCAAGGTAAGTCTTTTTGACTTTGCATCTTCTCATTCAGAACATCATTAAATATGTAAATATCACAATATTAATGTTGTGCATATCATTGCATAAGTAGGGAAACTGTGGATCCGAACTTCTTGATTAAGGCTAGGCTCAAATTTAGGATTAGAACTTCTATAAACTGTTGTGTTGTTGTCCTTCTGATTTGTTGTTTATTAAGAACTGAATAAATTGTTGATGTGCTGATTAAGAGTTGAGATATGGCATAAAACTTCAGATGTTCACTCACAGTTTTAGCATAACACAGAACTTTTGAGTTCTCCTCACATTTTAAACACACTGAACTTCTGATATTCACTCACTGTTAAAACACATTGAACTTCTGTTGTTCACTCATAGTCTTAGCACATACTGAACCTCTGAGTTCTCTTCACTGTTTTAATATACATAACTTCTAAGATTTTCTCATTGTTCTAACACTCGGAAGTTCAACACATAGCAACCCAGAACTTCTATGTTTTCCCTCTAATGTTTCTTGCAGGACCTCAGAGTGTACCAATTCAGAACTTCTGATTCCACTGACGTTCCTTTCTGAGTCACCACGCGGCTGGCTTCAGAACTTCTGGTCCTTGTTGTTTTGCTTGCAGCAGCACGCTGTTTCTATCTTTCATTTATTTTCCTTTTTATCATTTTTAATATTAATTCCCTTTTCATTAACATAAAAAGATATAAAAATATTTTCTTTTATTAATTAATTTATTTCTTTTTCTTAATTCATTAAGATAAAAAATCATTTTTTAATAAATCCTTTTTTCTTTCTTGCATTGTACATTTCAATATGATTGTAATAGTAACTTAGGATTTAATTTTATTTGCAATCCCCATTTTTAAATATGTACACCCCACCCCCCTAATGATTGTAATAACGTATAATCTTTATATTCCCGCAATTTATCGCTTTCCAAATAAATGCTAGTAATTAGGGTGTGTATGGAAAGACATGAAATTGACAAGTAGATAACCCTAGTTAAGACTAAAATGCATGCAATCAAACACACTTGCGCACTAGCACCCTTAGGGTAATCCCACCTTGTTGCCTATCGAAAAACTAGTCATGTCTCTCGAACATGGGCATTTTAGCAAAAGACCCTCGATAAAAGATCGTAGTCCCTCGATGACCCTCGATGTTGCCTTCGATAAACGATCTAGTCCCTCACACGACATTTCTAAAACGTTCCACGGGTTTCCTTCTATGACTATACAAAAAACGTCCCGCGCCCGTCCCTTCACATCTAACGATGGGGCTTCTTACCAAATCAATGGTAAGATAGAAACATCTAAAGGAATAGGAAAAGAATGTCTAAGACCTTTTGAGTAGGTAGATTTGCTCCTAGTTGCTCGCTTGCTCATAACAAAACCATTTTTATACACCAACACATCTCTTTGAACTATTTTTAAAACCAACACTTTGTACGCATTCTTATAGATACGAGAATCATTACAAAGTCACATTTTCAAAATACTTTCAAAACCCACACCACAAAGCACATTTGAAAACAAAAGCAAGTGATCTAGCAAGTAACTAAGAGCCCACGGAAAACCATGGATGAAAAGGGTGCTAATACCTTCCCTTTTCATAATCTACCCCCCCCGAACTCAAGAAAACATCTCTAAAGGTCTTTCCTGTGCTTTTTCACCTTTCCTTATTGGATAAAAGAAATGTCGGTGGCGACTCTTGCTATCTGCAACATTTGCGATCAAATGCAAAACACCCAAGTCAGTTCTCCCACCGTATCAAAGTAGGCACTAAAGGTTCGCAACCGAGGCAGGTGCAAAAATCATAAAAAATATTTCTTTTCTCACCTCCACCATCTATTTTTTATACAACATTTTTATGGCCAAAACATATAGATTTTACAAAGAGGTTCCAACGGAGTACCATAGATGTTTAGGGTGCTAATACCTTCCCTTTGCATAACCAACCCCCTTACCTTGAATCTTTCCCCCCTCTTTTGGGTTATTCGCTCTTTTCCCATTCCTTTGGAAACAATAAAGCAGGGTGTTAATTTTTATTTTGATATGTATAAGTCTAGTAAATCCAAAGGCTTAGTCTTAAAAATTTCTACCGCTGCAGAAAAATGGCGACTTCACTGGGGAAAGATTTACCTCTTGCTGGTCCATCCCTAAGTGGGTTGAGCCTATCTTTGTCTATATCTGTATATGTGCTATTGTTGTTTATGTGTTATATTATTTGTTGTATATATGTTTTCCTGGATTTTCCTGGGTTTTAGGGTTCTTGGTGATTACTTATAAGTCCTATACTCGGACTTGGGCAAACTTTAAGATAGGACAGGCGGTATAGTCATGTTAAATTTGAGGGAGTAATCCCAAAAAAGGAGGCATGAGATCCCCCCACTCAGTGGAGGTCCCTTTGACTGTAGTGTCATTTACCGAGTAATCGGGAAGATGTACTGGTTTCGACCTTAGAGCCTTCTGAAACCGAGGACCGTAGAATACCAAACCTATCTTTGCCTTTTAGGTGTAGTGCAGAATCTATGACAGTAATCCAGAAATAGTTGTCACGCGATACTATGCTCGAATGAGTTTTTCTTAAGAATATTAGTAATTATCGAGTTAATCAGGAAGTTGGTAATATCCGAAGGAAGGATGTAGACTCTAGGAACCTTCTAGAACCTTGTTCGGAAGGTGATAACTTTTATACCAACACCTTATGGGTAGTACCTTCGACCTCATGCTCGTGACGTTGAACCTATGAACCATATATGTGTGATCTTGTGTGTGATTGTTGCATCATGCATCCATGCACTCATAAGCATCTTTTGAAGAGATCTTATGTCAAGGGATTTAAAAGTTGACCATTTTTGAATATCTCAGCTAATTTTTAACCATGGATTCTGAAAAAGGAAAGACCAGGAAGTACAGTTTCAAGGATCCCAAGATAGATGAGTTGATCAGTCTAATTCCCGAGATTGACAGCTCTGCAGATTTTAGGAAGAAGTATGGATCCATCATTCCTCTCATGAAGCTGAAAAGGAAGGAGGGTATTATCTCAACCTTGTTCCAGTTCTATGATATAATGTATTATTGCTTTACTTTTCTCGACTATCAGTTGATGCCTACACTGGAGGAGTATTCTTATCTATTGGATTTACCTGTTACCGATCGTGTTTCTTTTACTGGTTTGGAGGGTGAGCCAAAACCACATGAGATTGCTGCTTTGATTCATATGGGGAAGTATGAGGTGGAAGCCCATATGACTACTAAAGGATGGATTATAGGATTACCAGCTCAGTTCTTATTAGAGAAAGCTTGTTACTTTTCCAGGATGAAGAGTACAGTCAATTTCGAGGCCATCTTTGCTCTACTTGCTTACAGGTTGTTCTTATTTTTTAATGTGGACAAGTTTGTTGACATTAATGCTATCAGGATCTTCATGATTGGAAACCCAGTTCCTACCTTGTTCGGTGATGCTTATTACTCTATTCATCTTCATAATGCTTATCATGGGGGATGATTATTTGTTACACGCCCCTGTTGTACCGGTGGTTTATCTCTCATATCCCTCTGTTTGATGCTTTTTGGGATGTAAAGAAGGAACCCCGTTGTGCTCCTAAGATCATGGTAATTACTCACTCGGATATTGATTGGTATCATCCAGCTTACCAGGATATAGAGATTATTGACAGTTATGGTAGTTTCCCCAATGTACCTCTTCTTGGTACAAAGGGAGGAATTAACTATAACCCTGTTCTCGCACGACGACAACTCGGTTATCTGATGAGGGGTAAACCAAGTAGTATCCATTTGAGTAGTTTCTTTCTGAAGGAAGGAGAAGACCATAGAGAAGCTAGGGAGCGGATTACGAAGGTCTGGCGTCACATTCATAAGAAGAGTAGCAATGATTTGGGACCTAGGGGTGTTGTTTCTTTGGAGCCATATCTTTAGTGGGTCCAAATGAGAGCTATTCAGTTGAAGATGCCATATTCCCGGGAAACACCTATGCCTGATATATTTTTGAAGACCACTCCTCCATTATTAGATGATCTAGAAGAGCTGCAACTTGCTTTGGTCAGGATGCAACAGGAAAAGGATGCTTGGAAGAACAAGTGCCAAACTTTAGAGGTTTCCTATAGAGCAGACTTGAAGGAGAAAGATGACTTGATTGAGATTCTTGAGAGTCGAGCGGTAGAAACTATGGAGAGGCAAGGGGATTTATTTTCTCCTAAGCCTCAATCAGATGCTGATTACTCACTTCCTGATTCAGGTGATTGAAAGAAGGTTTCCACCAGGTATGCAGAAGAAAACCAGAGGTTGAAGACTCAGATTGCCAGGCTCACGAGGAAGCGTCAGCGTGTAGAGTGATCTCCATCAGTTTTACTTCTCGGGGTTTTAGATTTTATTTTCATCTTGTACTTGGGATCCTTGAAACTTGTAATCCATTTTGGAGTTGTTTTAATGGAAATTTCAGTATTTTCAAATGCGTTATTACTTTGATATTTGCAATATGTCCAAAAAATTTAAATCCCTTGAAATATTAAATAAAAAAAATCATGTGCATTGCATATCATGCATCACATTTCACATATTTCTTGCATTTGTTATGCATATCCAGGTGTCTTACCAAGCTTCTTTACTTTGTTCAGAAAGTTGACTCACCACTACAACACTCGGGCTAATTTCAGAAAAATGATGGAGAGCTTAGAACAAGAGAATCGCGAGCTATGCGAGGAGGTTTCTGCTTTGAAGGCTGACATGGTCAATCTGACTTCTCTGATGGAATATCTGGTGGCTGCTTAGAATCAGCCACCGAGTGTCCAACCTCAACCAACAAGAGTAACTACTGAAGCTCCGACTGTTCCCGTATCTACTACTCTAGCCGTTGTTCATAATCGCATGCCTCAAGGTTATCCATGGGGAATTCCAGAGAATGTTGCACCTGAAGGTTTCAATCTTGGTCCTCAAGATACTCTAATTATTCAGACTATTGTTACTCCAGCACCTCCTGTGGTGCATGCTGCTCCTGTTGCGCCTCCTTCGGTGAATATGGACCCGTTTGTTAATGATGATGTGTGTCGTCCTTTCCCTCCACCGAGTGAAGACTTGGGTCTTTATGACAGAATGAATGATTTTCAAGAGCAGTTTGACAAGATGCAAAGATAGATGAATGCCCTCAAGGGAAAAGAGCTATTTGGGCAGAATGTGAATGGGTTATGCTTAGTACCGAATGTTAAGATACCTGCTAAGTTTAAAGTCCCGGAGTTTGAGAAGTACAAGGGCAACACTTTCCCTCGTGCTCATCTGGTAATGTACGTAAGGAGAATGTCTACCCATACTGATGATCAGCGGCTGCTGATTCACTTTTTTCAGGACAGTTTGACCAGTGCTGCGCTGAAGTGGTATATGAATTTAGACAGTGTTAACATCCATACTTTCAATGATTTGGTATAAGCGTTCATCAAACAATACAAGTACAACATGGACATGGCGCCTGACTGTGATCAACTCAGGGCCATGGTTCAGAAAGATAGAGAATCATTCAAAGAGTATGCACAGAGATGGCGTGAGGTATCCGCCCAAGTGATTTCTCCCATGGAATAGAAGGAGATGACTAAGATTTTCTTGAAAATGCTGGGTGCTTTCTACTACGAGAGAATGGTAGCAAGTGCGCCAAGTGATTTTACTGAAATGGTAGGAATGGGTATATGCTTAGAAGAGGCTGTAAGAGAGGGCCGTTTAACAAGAAGTGAAGGATATATAGGTGTGAAGAAGCCATCTTATGGGTTTACCAAGAAGAAGGAAAGGGATGCAAATGTATTCATGCAAGAGAGGAGGGTTAATACTCCTAGAAGGAATTCTCAGCGTCATCAGCAAGTCGCCTCAGTTACTCCAGTTGTGGGTGTAGCTCCAACTATGGTTGCTTATCAGAGACCATCCCAGTAGAGGAATCAAGGGTATAATCAGCGAAGGGAGATTTATGACCCTATTCCTATGAGCTATACGAAGTTACTATCGACATTGATTTAGAAAAACTTGGTTCAAATTCGACCACCTCCCGCTGTACTATCACCATTGCCTTAGTATTACAAGGTAGACCAAACATGTGCTTCTCATCAGGGAGCACCAGGGCATAATGTTGAGAATAGTTATCCTTTAAAGACTGGGGTGCAGAAATTAGTGAAGTCTGGTATTCTATCTTTCAAGGATGTGGGCCCTAATGTGAAAGACAATCCTCTACCCAAGCATGGAGGAGTAAATGTTGTGAATATGGTGGCCGGTTGTCCAGGTGACTTCCGGATTTTTGATATTAATATGGTTAGAGGAGATTTGGTGAAAATGCATGCAGACCTCTGTTAATTTAGCTACTACACGCATGATCATTCCGGTTGTGCTATTTGCAGTACAAACATACAGGGTTGCGATAAGATAAAGGCTGATTTACATGAGATGATGGATGAGGGCCTCATTAACATAATCTAGCCTAGGGTAGAGTATGAAGAGGAGGTGAATATGGTTTCTGGATGTCCTGAAGAATTCAGAATTTTTGATGTACAGTATATGAATGAGGACCTTGTGCAATTGCAAGCTAATTTCTGCCATATGGCTGGTTAGGTAGAACACCAGTATGGATCTTTTCGAATTTGCTGCTGGGACTCCCGAGGATGTTCAATCGTGAAGAAGGGTGTTCAGTTGTTGTTGGACAATGGAACTATCAAGATTACAGGTCAAAGGGATGATTACCATGAAGTTGATTTGATTGAGATTTGCTTGACTGAAGAAGAGTCGGATGAAGAATATGCCTCTACAGATGAGTATTTCTCCTCAATAATGACTGATTGTGTTGAAGAAGGGGTAAACGTCATTGTACCTTGTTTTGGGGAACCTACCCATCTTAAAGTTGGATATTATAGCAAGTCAGTTGTTACCCCATTGGTGATTAGTTTGCCAGGTCCAATCCCCTACAAGTCAGATAAGGTTGTGCCCTACAAATACAACGCTACAATCTTAGAGGATGGAGTGGAAGTTCCCATCCAGCCAATGCCTGATGTCGGAAATATTGCGGAAAATAGCAGGGTGACCCGCAACGGTCGTGTGTTTGTACCAGTTGTTTGAGGAGATGTTAGTGCTGGAAAGAAAATTGCTGAGAATGTTGAACCCAAGAAGGCTACGAGTGAGGCTAGTGGGTCTATGTTAGAGAAATAAGTGGATGATATTTTGAAGATAATCAAGATGAGGGACTACAGAATCGTAGATCAGGTATTGCAGACTCCTTCAAAAGTATCTATCTTAGCGTTATTGATGAACTCCTCTGCTCACAGAGAATCCTTGATGAGGGTATTGGGCCAAGCTTTTATGGAGAGTGTTGTACCACAAAATTTTCCCTCTCACTTATCAAAAATTTGCTCACAAGATCTCCTTGGGCTTAAGACTGCACTAGGGTTTGACCAGCTCAAGACACCTCCTTAAACACTAATGACTAAAATTAGGGTTTGAATTTCCACAAGGATTTTTGAACTATAAAAGCTTCATATGACTTTCATGTATCATTATGGACCCCCAAGATTACTCATGTCAAGTTTCAAGCTTTAGATCACACTTTTGATATGTCAATTGAACAATTGACCTAAAAATCAGTTGTATTGGGGAAAAAGTCAACCCTGGCCAATTTACAGTCAAACATCATAATTTTTTATCCACGTCAACATTTTAAACCCATATGTATCATTTTATCAAGTTTGGACCATAATTCCTCAAGAAATTTGATCAAATCTCCAAAAGGGCAAAATGGTCAAAATTAGGGTTTTTACTAGGATAAGGCAATTTCTGATTTTTGACCTAGAAATGGTCAATTGGTTTAAGGCATGATCTAAAGATTCCAATTGCATCATTTTTACCTAATGACATGATTCAAAACATTGCAAATTCATTAGATTGACAGATGAATTTTCCACTCAACTGATCAAAAGTCAATTGTATACTGAAAAGTCAAACTTTGACTTTTTAGTCAAATTTAAGAACCAAAGATCACAATTCATCAAAACATGTCAAAATAGGAAACTTATTCATCAAGAAATCAAGAAATCAAGATTTCATTTTGAAAAGTCAAAATTTCTAAACTTAGAAATTTTTCCAAGTGTCAAAAATTTCTTATTTTTTCATAACTTTGCGCAATTTTTTCATTATGATGCAAGATGATTCAAAGGAAACTTCCAACATGAAAGTTGTATATATCTATGAAATATACAACTTTGATTCACACAACTTCTCCTAAAAGTTATTGTATCTCAAGTTATAATTTTATGAATACTTGCTCATGAACTAAAAAAGACTTAGTGAAATTTTGCCCTAGATAGGCAGATTTTTTACCTAACTTCATGGCAATTTTTCACATAGTTCCAAGAGGAATCATCAAAAGCAATTCAAAGATGAGTTGTAGAGCATATTGCAATATTTCCAAAATGTCCCAAAACTCCTTGAGATTATTCTTGAGTAGGGAGAATCGAAGAGATGAAGTTGGTGTTTTGTCACTTGAATTATAGGTCATTTTCATGATGAACACAAATGTAATTTCAATGTTAGGCTGCATAATATTTGCTTTGGAGGCCTCAAACTTGTTTGTCACTCCATAATTAATGGATTACACAAACTTTTGAGCTATAATCCAAGTGGTTTAAGCTTTGTCCAATTCATATTGCCATTTTGGGAAGAAAGTTAACAATACCATTCTTGTAAAGAAAGCTTTTTGCATAAAGTTCACATTGAGCCTCTAACTTGTTCCCTCTGATTACACTCCATCCACAAAGTCAGAAGCAAGCTTTTTTAAAGCATAACCACTCTATCTTAGCAAGTACACAAGACTTTGAAACTTGTTTTGTCAAAAAATCATGTGTTTAGCTTAAGGATGCAAATTCAAATTCTGATCAACAACAAGTCTCCAAACTTGTTGCTTATAAATAGAAGCACTATTTGTGAGCTAGGACACGAGCAAAAATACCCTTAAACTCACTTAAATTCCCTCTATCCATAAATTGTCTCAAAACACCATTGTTGTGCAAGTTCTGACTTTACATACCAAACTCCAAATCCCCTCGTGCGTTCTTTGGCCTTTCACTTCCAAAAGCTTCTAAACATCAAATCCAAACCATCCAAAGTCTATTTTATCTACTGTAACACCTCCATCATCAAGTTCCATTTTCAAAAACAGGGGTCTGCAACTTGACTTCTCCAGAGCTCCTCACCCACTTTCAGCTCAAGCTAATCATTGCATTAGCTTCCTGGGACCTCAAGGAAGCTAACCTGATCCTTGCAGCACTTTGAATCAAGCTTATTTGCATTTCACGATTTCCAATTTTGAGGTATTTTTCTTGAACTTCTATCTCATTACTTAGGCATTGTTAGACTTGCGTTTGTGAAGATAAAATGTAGACCTCATTGCCACGAAGATGTACATATCCATAGTTTGTATTTACATTGCCCGAGCTTAGAGAATTTTAAAGTTGATGTTTCTGAAATTTTTAGGGATCAAATTAGGGACAGAGAAATTCTCATTTATCTTTGACTTTTAGCTTTAGTTATTTACATGGTTAGATTCGTGAGGAAGAATGCAACAACTTTAATTTTGTCATTTTCCATTTTTGTTGAGAAATGAAGAAGTTACAGGTACACCGGCTGGAGGTTGAAGATGAAGTCATCAGGACTTGATTTGCCTTACATATTTATTGTTTTGTTTATATAAATGGATGTATAGCAACCCCAGTGGTAAAGCGCGCGCTTGTTAACCTTTGGGACCTGGGTTCGAGCCCCAGTGGTACCCATTTTGTGTTTTTACATATTTTTACATTTTCTAACCTTTTTTGCAGGGCGCCTGGGCCTTTGGGCTTTTTGTTTTTTTTACTAACTAACCTCTCTGCCTACTTATACACCCCTGGCCCAAGTTGTTTTATTTTCTTAATTTTATTTATTTTTTCTTAATTATTTTTCACTAATATTAAAAATCATAAAAAAATATAAAAAAATGTATCTTCATTTTAATTTATTTTATTTTATTTTTCTCACCAAAAAATATTTTTATTAACTATACTTTATTTATTTTTTACAAATCACCTTGTAAATTTAATTAAAACTAGGTTAATATTTATTTTTCTTTTACACCTATTAAAATATATTATTTTTGATATAAAAAAAAGACTAAAAATATTTTATGATGCCATAAATATTTTAAAGCAAAAATACCAAAAAATACTTTTTTCTAAACTTATTTTCTTTTAATCAACTAAATAGAATTAGGGTTTTATTTAAAAAAAAATATTTTCTTAATAAATTTAAACTTAATTAATTATTTTCTTTAACTTAATTAGGTTAAAACAATTTTCCTCTTTCTCATAAAGAATCCAAACAAAAAGATCCATTTTCTTTGCATTTACATTCTTGCATATTTATTTTTGTATATTTATTTATTTCAATTATTTTATAAATTCAATATGGTTGTAATAGACTAATTAGGCTTTAAATTCTTGCAATCCCCATTCAATTTGTATACCCCCTCCCAAATGTTGTAATAGCGTAGTAACTTTAAAATTCCGCAATTTATCGCTTTCATATATACATGTTAGTAAATTAGGGTTCGTATGGAAAGATTAAAACCGACAAATAGAAAACCCTAATTAAGATAAACCAAAGCATGAAAACAACACACTTGCACCCAAACACCCCTAGGGTAAACTCCACTTGGTTGCCTTATACAAAATGGCCATATTATGCATGTAAGTTATCTTAGCAAAAACAAGCAAATACAAGATCATAGTCCCTCGATGACGCTATCTAAGTTGCCTTACAAATGATCTTAGTCCCTAAAAAAGAATGCTAAGATACCTTGTAACATTGCTAATCATGGTTATATGATGACCCACGCCCGTCCCGTTTATATCTAAAGATAGGGTTGCTTACCAAATCAATGGTAAGACAATAATGTCAAAGGAAAAGGAAATGAACAAGAAAGACATTTGAGTAGGTAGATTGCTCCTAATTACTTGCTCCATTTCAAAACAAACATCCTTGTTTTTTTAAAAACAATCACATACACTTTCAAACATCTTACAAAACTGAAAATATTTTCAAAAAATCAAACACCTTTGTATACATTCTTACAAACAAGAATCATTATAAAGATTGCCTAAACAATGGCCTCTTTACAAAATACTTTCAAAAACCACAAAAAGCACAATTTCAAACAAAAGCAAGTGATCTAGAAAGTAACTAAGAGCCCATGGATAACCATGGATGAAAAGGGTTCTAATACCTTCCCTTTTCATAAATTACCCCCTGGAATCAAGAAACAATCTCAAAGGTTTTTCCTGTGCTTTTTCACCTTTCCTTTTGGATAAAAGAAAAGTCGGCGGCGACTCTTGCTAACCGCAACATTTGTGATAAAACGCAAAACCCTCAAGTCAATTCTTCCACCGTATCACAGAAATGGCGACTCTGCTGGGGAGAATTCTAAAAGTGAGTTTACCTTAGGGATAGATCACATTAATTTGCTTACATTATTTGACTTGTGTGGGTTTGAATCCTCTACCTGGATTTGGGATACATTATAGGTAAGTAGCAATACATTGTGGAAATTGTTTTGGGTATACCGACATGGTCTAAGCAATAGCTATGTTAGTGCGACATATTTGTGGTTACCGGTACCCTTTGAGTTAATCAAAGAGAATACGGGGCCACTGAGTGATGTCATGAAGCACTAATGAACTTTTAGAACCTTTACTTGACCAACTTGGCCTTTAGGATGTAGTGAGATGACCGGCTTTGGTGCAATCCGAAGTTGGTAGATACTCGATACTACACTCATTGAGGTTTGGTTTCTTGGGATATTTCGGTCGCCATTAAAGAGGCTTGTGCCGAAACAATGACCAAGGAAACAAACCAGTGATATTGAGCTCCTTATAACCCAATTACTATTACTAGGACAGGTTTAAGCCAACTAAACTTCAAGAGGGTACTTACCCATAAAACTCCATGCAAGCCTAAACCTAAGGATTTGTCTGTTTTGTTTGTATATGCATACTTGTACATAACATCATGAACATCATATGCATTTAATAACCATTTCAAGGATTTTGGGATCCATATTTGTTCTCGTTTTCTAGGATATGGATTCACTTCGCAGGAAAACTATTCAAGTCAACCTTGTAAGGATCCCTCCACAACTTAAGGAGCTAGATTCAAGGATTCCTGAAAACTCTCCATTCACCGAGAGACATGGTCTCCTACTCAACTTAGTCACCTCCAACACAAATGAGGATATGATGAAGGTTCTCTTTCAGTTCTTTGATCCTTTACACCATTGCTTCACATTTCCCGACTATCAACTTGTGCCTACTTTGGAATAATTCTCCCAACTCTTGAGGATTCCCATTCTCAATCAAATACCTTTCAACGGTACAAAAAGAGACCCAAAGCCAGAAGAGATTGCTCAAGCTCTACACTTTCACTCATCTGATATCACAACTCATTGGGAAACAAGAAGTGGTGTCAAAGGTTTCTTAGCAAAATTCATGTTTGAGAAAGCCCAAAATTGTTGGAATTCCTTGGACTTGCAAGCCTTTGAGGAAATTGTGGCTCTCCTCGTCTATGGGATGGTTTTGTTTCCAAATCCTGACAAACTCATAGATATCAACACCGTCAAAATCTTCATATCCCGCAACTCGGTGCCTACATTGCTAGGAGATATCCTACACTTTTTTCACACTCACACAATGAGGAAAAGAGGTGTCCTTATGTGTTGCACTCCTCTTTTGGAAAGATGGTTTATTTCCCATCTTCCCCAATCTGTATTAAAAAATGATCAAGGTTCAAGGTGGTCACAAAGGTTGATGACGCTCAAACATTCGAACATTCATTGTTGCTCCCGATCCAAAGAGAATGTTATCATTGTCAATTGTTATGGAGAATTCCCTAATGTCTCTTTACTTGGCATTAGGGGAGGTATCACCTACAACCCCTGCTTAGCCTTAAGACAGTTTGGTTACGCCCGAAGGGATGGCCTGTACGAGATGCTGATTCAAGGTTTGGTATTTAACTACAACAACAACGATCAAGGTCTTCGCCAGATATTTATCCGAGCTTGGAGGATGTTGAATAAGTTGGATAGCAAAACTTTGGGGCACAAGAATTCCATCCATCTTGAGCCTTACCTCAAATGGGTACGAACTCGTGCTCAGAGTCTTATGATGCCTTACCCCTCCATTCTCCCAGTAATCATCGAGCCTGTCATAGAAGGAGATGTTCCATACATTATCCTACATCCTGATATGCCAACCTCTCTTGAAGACCTACAAAGAGATTGAATATAACTCAAGGGGGGGCGAGATATTTTCGAAGCCCAATTCTACGCGAGCGAGTATAAGGTTTTGGAACTCACTAGACTACTTCACGAGGAGCAGACTCTGAATGCCTACATTGCACCAGAGAGGATGCGCACTACCATTTTATCTTATAGTTTCTTGTATTTGTTTTTCCTGAAAAGGCATTGATGTACTCAAGCTTTAATCTATTAATATAACATGTGTTTCCTTTTTTTCTAAAACAAATTTGAATCTTTGAAATCCTTGAAATCATTACATATGCATATACCATTCATCATAACATAAGCAGGTCTTTTGCAACAAGTCTCCTCATCTCTCTACTGTTTATTTCAGTCAGATGGATCTCGAGCAAACTGTGAAAGACCTCCAAGCTCAGAATACACAATTTCAACAGTTGCTCTTGACCCTAGCCAAAGGACAAGAAGAGTTGAAGACTTTGCTAGCTGAGGAGAAGAAAAAGAAGACAAAAAAGGTAACCAGAGTCCTAAACATGGGAAGAAGATTTCATGGGCAGACAAGAAGAACCCTAGATTTTGCAACGACATCCGGTGAAAGAGACAATCAAGATGGGAAAGGCAAGGAAACAATTGTCCCGTCAGAATCAGAAGAGGAAGAGGAAGAGGAAGAAGAAGACTATTCTGAAGAACAATACCCTTCAGCTGATGACAAGTATAAACATCTTGAAGAGCGTTTGAGTGCAATGGAAATCCAAAAAGTTCCTGGCTTGGAATTTGAGGAATTGGGGTTAGTGCCGGGGATTGTAATTCCTCCCAAATTCAAAGCACCTGTGTTCTCCAAGTATGACGAAGTCTCATGTCCAAAAATGCATCTCTGATCCTATGTAAGGAAAATCCAGCCCCATACTGCTGACAAAGACTTATGGGTACACTTCTTCCAAGACAGTCTGTCTGGAACTTAACTTGACTGGTTTTACCAACTAGAAAGAGCCAACGTTCACAACTGGGAAGATCTTGCTGCAACCTTCTACAAACAATACCAATATAATGCTGACCTTGCACCTACCCATACTCAACTTCAGAGTATGGCCATGGCTTCAAATAAAGGCTTCAAGGACTATGCGCAAAAATGGAGAGATTTAGCCAGAAGAGTTCAACCCCCCTCTATCTGAGAGAGAGTTGGTAGACATGTTCTTGGGCACCTTGTCTGGTCCCTTCTTCAATCATTTAATTGGAAGTTCATCTGAAGGTTTTACTGAACTGATATTGACCGGAGAAAGGGTAGAAGCCGGTATAAAGAGTGGAAAGATTCAGAAAGATACATCCTCTTCTGCAACTATAAGGAAGCCTTTCATTGGAAAGAAATAAGTGGTTTCCGTTTATCCTTATATAAATCAAGATAGGGCCGAGTGCCGACCAATGGTGGGGGTTGTGATGATCCCTAAACCTGCGCCTGATCAACAACGAAACAATCAAGCGAGGATGGAAAGACCGATCAGGCAGTTCACCAGAATTAACATGACCCCGTCTCAGGGATTACCGCATCCACTAAGATCCAATTTGGTGACCTTGAAAGAAGCTCCGAAAAACCCCAACACAACATCTCCTCACTATGATCCCAATGGTCGATGCGCATATCACTCTGAAAGTCCCGACCATGACACTAATAACTGTTGGGCTCTAAAGAACCAAATATAAGATCTCATTGAAGCAAAAGACATTGAATTTGATGCGCCCGAAAAGCCAAATGTCATTTATGCCCCTATGCCTAGACATGGCCATAATACTAATGCCATTGAAGAAGAAAATTTTGTTACTTCAGTTGATGAACTTATGACCCCATTTCTGACTATTAAAGTGAACTTGTTGAATGCCGCTGTGTTCCCGGGCTGTGATGAAGTTTGACATTTCTGTTTGTCCTCACCAACCAGTTGTCCTTTGTTGAAAGCAAGCGTTCAGTGCCTAATAGATAACAAAGAAATTTTATTCGAGAAGACTTTTGTTCCACCTGTTCCTTTTGAAGATGTTTCTATCATTACTGTGATACGGTGGCAAGACCGACTATTTTGAAATGCTAGTTTGCGTTTTGCGTTTTTTGTTTGCAAAATGTCGCGGTAAGCAAGAGTCGCCACCGACTTTTATTTCATCCAATCGGAAAGGAAAAAAGTACAGAAAAAATCCTTTTTCGAGATGTTTCTGAGTACGGGGGGTAGATTATAGAAAGGGAAGGTGTTAGCACCCTTTCTATCCATGGTTTTCCATGGGCTCTTAGGTACTTGCTCATCTTTTAAAAATTGCTTGTATATGTGCTTTGTTTTTGAAAATGTTTTACTTCGTGATAACCCTTGTATCAGTCCTCAAAGGTATGACAAAGTTGTTTTGAAAATTGTTTGAAAAGTGTAAGTGTGAAAAGCTTTGATTTGAGCAAGTACCTATTGTAACACCCCAATTCTACCCGTCGTAATTAATAATAAAATCAGAGTTTCAAAATTTCATCCAAACATAAATTGAGGTATCACATATTCGTGCTTTCATCACTTTGCATTATAATGCACATCACAAAAATCAAAAGTCGGATATACTGATTCATATCATAAATCATCATATAAACATATGACTATTCACAGCACAACGGATGTGTTCACAAAATGTACATATCATCATGTTATCATCAATACATAAAGTCATAAGATAGTATACATAAACTATCCTATCAAAATAATCACGTCGTCCAAAACCCGAGTGTTACTACTATCAGAGCAGAGCGACTTAAAATAAAGAGACTCGAGATAATCCTCGTCATCCTCGCGGATCACCTGCACGTTACCAATATAAAGGAAACGGCGAAACAAGTAAAGGGTGAGATACTCCAAAACATATAATTTAAGGCATGATAAAATATATATATATATATATATATATATATATATATATATATATATATATATATATATATATATATATATATATATATATATATATATATATATATATATATATATATATATATATATATATAGTTTTGGAATCATAAATGATATAGGATTAATAAGAGTATGTCAACATATATCAAAATCTCACATACTTTGAACTCATCATTTAGTGTATAAAATCAACACTTTAATTTCGTCACGTAATCATCATCATCATATAAAAACAAACATAAACTTCATCGCCATAAACTCATATCGTCGCTTTACCGTCATGTTATATTCATCGCATAATTTTCATGAAATCATCACATCATATTCACTTTATGTTCAACACAAAAGTCATCACAAAGCAAAGTATCATATAACATCGCAATTCATCATAAGCCATCAAATAAAACTCAATGCCAAAAGACTCAAAAATAAACATAACCGACTCCATGAGACACGACTATGTTATGCATGTGGTACCCGTCGCTTTGTCCATAATTAGGGACATTTGGCATAAAGCCCATCGTCGCTTTGGCATAAAAGCCCTCGTCGCTTGGCATAAAAGCCCTCGTCGCCAATTTAATATATGTGACACGACAACACGACATCACAAACACGACACAACAAAACATCATCATCGCACATCAAAATTGGCAAAAAGCCCATGTCGCCATATTTATCCACATCAAGATAAACATATCATCACATCGCATATCATCAAGCATTCATTTGAACAAACTGTCGCAAACATCATATTTAATCACACCACATCATTATCAAATAATTCACTAAATTCCAAACACGGAAAAATAACCAAACACCAATAATCATCATAAAAGTCATTCATAATAATCGACATCAATTATAATCATTAACATCGCAATTAGATTGTCCATACGCGACTTAAACCGACTAAAACGCAACCCGTTTCAAATTAACCGTAAATTGGCCTATTTCGGGTCGCTTCATAAAAACTAGAAATTTCGAAAAACTAACCTCACCACGACATTCTACACGTCGAAATTAGCTAGCACGTCAATTTTCGTTCAATTCGGAGCAACTTGCTTCGTCGCCGAAATCGGGAAATCGGAACATAATCGGGTTCCAAATTAAATCGGCTAACTTATGTCATATTTTTATTTAATTAATATAATAACTTAATATATTAAATTAAGAAAATTAATATAACAGAAATTATATATAATGAAAAAACCAGAACATGTGGAAACTTACTGAAGCATAAAAAAAACAGAAAAGTAGTAATGTTATATCCCTCCTCTTGAAACAACAAGCACGTCCCAAATGAAAGGGGAACTCTCACAACACATGTTCATGAAAATGCAAACTTCCATAATTTCAAGTGTTTGCATAATTTTCTCATAATTCTAACTTACAAAAAAAAAAAACTTGCATAATTATGAAAATTTGCAACTTACAGTATCTTTACAAACTTAAATAAAATTTCAGTTTTCTTTCTTATAATTTTCATTTCTAATTTCACCTAACAATAATCCAACAACAATAACACCTAAATTAATTCCTCTAGCCTCTAACAAAATCACCCAACACAACTCATAAATCATAAAATCAATTTTATCCCAAATCAAAAATATATCAATCAAACCCTAATTTTAAGAATTGGAAAATCAAACCTCGTACCTTAAATGTTTGAATTGATTCTTGATGATTCAACCAACCCAAAACCCAAGCTTTGTGTTCTTGTTCTTCTCTTCCTCTAAGACTCTCTCTAGTTCTCTCTAAGTGTGTTTTGTGTTGTAATGAAACAAAACAAGAAAATTGTGGGTTTGGTTTGGTTTTGGTACATGACTAGCAAGGCAAAGTTACTAGAATAACCTTCTGGAAATATACTACCAAATAATACTAAATAATATTATTAACTCAAATAATTAAAATAACTCCTAATAATTAAATATCGGTCCGATAATATCTTACCGAACCAAACGGAATAAAAACCGGACCGAACAAAATAATTAACGGTCCCCCAAAATAAATACCGGACTAAATAAAATAATTATCGGTCCTTTAAAACAAATACTGGACCGAATAAAATAATTACCGATCCGAATAAAACGTCGCCGAATATATTAACAGATATAACGGTTAATTTAAATATTCTCGTCACAAAAATAAACGCCAAACGGTAACTCGAAAATATTAATATAATATAATATTAAATAAAACGGGGCGTTACAACTCTCCCCCACTTATAAAAGTTTCGTCCTCGAAATTACTTGACTCGAAAAGCTCGGGATAGGAATCCCGCATCTTGCTCTCCAACTCCCACGTCGTGCTTTCACCAGCTGCTCCTATCCAAATAACTTTGGCCAAGGAAATCTCTTCGCCACGAAGAGACTTTATCTCACGATATTCGATCCTTAAAGGAATCGTCTCTACCGTAAGATTGTCTCGAACTTGAATATCATCCATCTCAATCATATATGAAGGATCCGGAACATACTCCCGAAGTTGTGACACATGGAACACATCGTGCAAATTCAAAAGATTTGGCGGTAACGCCACTCTATAAGCCACTTTTCCAACTTTACTAGTAATTTGGTAAGGACCAATAAAGCGAGGAGTTAGCTTCTTCGACTTCAAATCTCGCCCAACACCGGTTGTAGGAGCAACTCGCAAAAATACATGATCACCATCTTGAAATTCCAAGTCTTTTCTCCTTTTATCATGATAACTCTTTTGTCGACTTTGAGAAATTCTCATCTTTTCTATAATCATCTTCACCGTCTCAGTAGTCTCTCTAACCAATTCTGGACCAAGCACCACACTTTCACCCGGCTCATGCCAACACAAAGGATTTCTACACCTCCGACCATACAAAGCCTCAAACGGCGCCATTCCAATACTAGCATGAAAACTGTTGTTATAAGTAAACTCAATCAAAGGAAGGTATGTATCCCATGAACCACCATGTTCAAGAATACATGCACGTAACAAGTCTTCCAACGATTGAATCCTCCTTTCCATCTGACCATCAGTTTGAGGATGATAAGCCGAACTCAACCTCAACTTTGAACCCAAAGCCTCTTGCAAGCTTTTCCAAAATTCAAAAGTAAACCTCGGATCTCTATCTGAAATAATACACAAAGGAATACCATGTAATCTCACAATCACATGCGTATAAATTTCCGCCAGCTTCGATACAGGACAAGTGATGTTAATAGGAATAAAGTTAGTCGACTTTGTAAGCCTATCAACAATCACCCAAATTTCATCGTGTCCTCTTGGTGTATTCGGTAATCCCGTTACGAAATCCATAGAAATGCTATCCCATTTCCATTCTGGAATCTCTAACGGTTGCATCAACCCTGCAGGTTTCTGATGCTCCACTTTAGACTTCTGACAAGTCAAACAAGAATAAACAAACTGAGCCACCTCTCGTTTCATGTCCGACCACCAAAATAGTTTCTTTAAATCTTGATACATTTTGGTCCCTCCGGGATGAATACTCAAATTGCTTCTATGACTTTCTTCCAAAATCATTCTCTTCAAATCCACATCATCAGGAATACAAATCCTATTTCAGAACCTCAATACACCCTGAGCATCCAACTTGAAATCTTCATTTTCAGTTTGACCAATACCAACCAACAAATCATCAAGTTTCACATCAAGCTTCTGAGCTTCTCTTATACTACCAAGGAAATCATTATTGATCTTCAATATTCCCAAGATAACACTCTTCGGCGTCACTTCTATCACAAGACTCATATCTCTGAATTGCTCAATCATTTCAAACTTTTTCACCATCGAAAGTGACATATGCAAAGTCTTTCGACTTAAAGCATCGGCCACCACATTAGCTTTACCAGGATGGTAATTCAATCCAAAATCATAATCTTTCAACAATTAAAGCCACCGCCTTTGCCTCATATTAAGCTCTTTCTGATCGAACAAGTACTTCAAACTTTTATGGTCAATAAATACTTCAAATCTAGAACCATAAAGATAATGCCTCCAAATCTTAAGCACAAAAACAACCTCCGCCAATTCCAAATCATGTGTAGGATAATTCTTCTCATGAATCTTCAATTTCCTAGAAGCATAAGCAACCACTTTGCCATTTTGCATAAGCATACCACCTAGACCCATCTTAGAAGCATCATAATAAACAACAAACGGTTCTTCAGGATTAGGTAGAATCAAGATCGGAGCCGTTGTTAACCTCTTCTTCAATTCAACAAAACTTTCTTCATATTTGACATCCCCACACAAATGCAGCTCCTTTACAAGTCAACTTTGTCAAAGGAAGCGCCAACTTAGAAAAACCTTTAATGAACCTTCTATAGTAACCAACCAAACCCAAGAAACTTCTAATCTCAGTAACATACTTAGGAGTTTCCCATCTCAACACAACATCAACTTTAGAAGGATCCACTGCAATGCCATCACCAGAAATGATATGCCCCAAAAAGCTCACTTCACTTAACCAGAACTCGCACTTTGACAACTTAGCATAAAGCTTCTTCTCTTTTAGAACTTCCAACATGATGTTCTACGTGCTCTTCTTCCGATTTAGAATAAACCAGAATATCTTCAATGAAAACAACCACGAAACGATCCAAGTAAGGATGGAAAATACGATTCATGTACTCCATGAATACTCCTGGTGCATTAGTGACACCGAAAGGCATCACCGAATACTCGTAATGTCCATACCTCGTTCTGAAAGCAGTTTTCTGTACATCTTCTTCTTTCACCCTTATTTGATGGTAACCCGATCTCAAATCAATCTTGATAAACATGCGAGCGCCAACCAATCGGTCCATCAAATCATCAATTCTAGGAAGTGGATACCTATTCTTGATAGTTACTTTATTCAACTGACGATAATCAATACAAAGTCTCATGCTACTATCTTTATTCTTCACCAATAACACAAGAGCTCCCCACGGTGACACACTTGGTCTAACAAACTTCTTCTCGAGAAAATCTTCTAATTGGCTCTTCAATTCTGCTAACTCGGATGCGGACATCCTGTATGGTGCCATAGAGATAGGTCTGGTACCAGGGACAAGATCCACAGAAAATTCAACTTCTCTTTCTGAGGTGCACTAGGAATCTCATCAGGGAATACTTCGGGAAAGTCGCACACCATTGGAAAGTTTGCAATCACAACTTGACTCCCCACAAAAAGAGTCGCCATCAACAAGAAAACCAACGCTTCATCTTTCATGAACTCATTCAATTGTTGCGTCGACACCAGCATAGTTGGTTCTTCTTCTACTAAGGAAGAAAACCTCACAGTGTTGTCATAGCAATTGATATGGACATAATTAGCTTTCAACCAGTCCATACCTAAAACCACGTCCAACCCGACAAGTGGTAAACAAACAAGATCCACAACAAAGTATCTATCAAAGATTGTTAAAGGGAAACTTTCACACACAAAATAAGTAGTAACCATTCCCTTAGCCGGAACTTCTACCACCATATCTCTATCCAGAGACGACAAAGTGAGACTCAATCTCTTTACACAATCAGTAGCAATAAAATAGTGAGTAGCACCAGTATCAATAATAGTAATAAGAGGAATGCTATTAATGAAACTAGTACCTCGAACAAGACCATCTTCATTTGCCGTCGGAGCACCTGACAAAGCAAACACCTTTTCCGCTCCTTAAGGTCTCTTAGGCTTCTTACATTGAGCACTAATGTGACCTCCCTCGCCACAATTAAAACAAACCATATCCTTATTCTTGCAATCACGAGTCATATGACCCACTTCTCCACATCGGAAACATCTCACCTCATTCTCTTTAGCTGTAACATCGCTTCGGCAAACATTACTTTTGTGGCCAGGTTTCCCACACTTATAACAAACAATACTAGCAGGAGCATCTCCCCCACTAGTTCTTCGCCCTTGAAACACTTTCTGTTTCCCTTTACCAGCTGGAGTATCATATGGTTTTCCACGGCTCTGCTGACCCTTGTTTCTCTTATTAGACATGATCTTATAGTGTGCATTACTGTCCTCCTCAATGATTCTACAAGTATCAATCAAATCCGCAAAGACATGGATTTTTTGATATCCCACAACTTTCTTTATCTCCGAACGCAAGCCATTCTCAAATTTAATGCACTTTGAAAACTCGGCATTCGCTCCATCATAGTGAGGATATAACTTAGCCAGCTCGATAAACTTTGCAGCGTAATCAGTGATAGACACATTTCCTTGTTTCTGCTCAAGGAACTCTATCTCCTTCTTTCCCCGAACATCTTCTGGGTAATACTTCCTCATGAATTCTCTTTGGAAAACTTCCCACGTCACTTCCTCACCAGCAACCTCAAGCCTCTGACGGGTGTCAACCCACTAGTCACCATGCTCATCACTTAATTTATGAGTATCGTAATGGATCCTTTGCACAGGAGTGCAATCCATCACATGGAATATTCTTTCAATCTCTTTCAGCCACGCCATAGCACCTTTAGGATCATACTTTCCTTGGAAAGTAGGAGGATTCTCTCTTTGGAAGTTTGCCAAACTACGAGACCCAGCGTTCTCGTCAGCATTCGGCGGGTTTTGGAAAGCCTGAGCCATTGCCTGCATAGCAGCAGCAAGAGCCTCATTATTCCTACCAGTGTTTCTTCCAGCCACAACAACTTCTGCTTACAACAAAACAAGGATTAGATTCAACACATAACAATACTTGATTATTAGACAATAACAAACTCAACAACTTGGCCGGACAGACCGACCTGCTCTGATACCACTGATGTAACACCCCAATTCTACCCATCGTAATTAATAATAAAATCAGAGTTTCAAAATTTCATCCAATCATAAATTGAGGTATCACATATTCGTGCTTTCATCACTTTGCATTATAATGCACATCACAAAAATCAAAAGTCGGATATACCGATTCATATCATAAATCATCATCTAAATATGTGACTATTCACAACACAACGGATGTGTTCACAAAATGTACATATCATCATGTTATCATCAATACATAAAGTAATAAGATAGTATACATAAACTATCCTATCAAAATTTATTACGTCGCCCAAAACCCGAGTGTTACTACTATCAGAGCAGAGAAAATCAAAATAAAGAGACTCGAGCTAATCCTCGTCGTCCTCGCGGATCACTTGCACGTTACCAATATAAAGGCAATGGTGAAACAAGTAAAGGTTGAGATACTCCAAAATATATAATTTAAGGCATGATAAAATATATATATATAGTTTTGGAATCATAAATGATATAGGATTAATAAGAGTATGTCAACATATATCAAAATCTCACATACTTTGAACTCATCATTTAGTGTATAAAATCAACACTTTAATTTCGTCACGTAATCATCATCATCATATTAAAACAAACATAAACTTCATCGCCATAAACTCATATCGTCGCTTTACCGTCATTTTATATTCATCGCATAATTTTCATGAAATCATCACATCATATTCACTTTATGTTCAACACAAAAGTCATCACAAAGCAAAGTATCATATAACATCGCAATTCATCATAAGCCATCAAATAAAACTCAACGCCAAAAGACTCAAAAATAAATATAACCGACTCCGTGAGACACGACTATGTTATGCATGTGGTACCCATCGCTTTGTCCATAATTAGGGACATTTGGCATAAAGCCCATCGTCACTTTGGCATAAAAGCCCTTGTCGCTTGGCATAAAATCCCTCGTCGCTAATGCAATGTATATGACACGACAACACGACATCACAAACACGACACAACAAAACATTATCATCGCACATCAAAATTGGCATAAAGCCCATGTCGCCATATTTATCCACATCAAGATAAACATATCATCGCATCGTATATCATCAAGCATTCATTTTGAACAAACCGTCGCAAATATCATATTTAATCACACCACATCATTATCAAATAATTCACTAAATTCCGAACACGAAAAAATAACCAAAGATCAATAATCGTCGCAAAAGTCATTCATAATAATCGTCATCAATTATAATCATTAACGTCGCAATCAGATTGTCCATACGCGACTTAAACTGACTAAAACGCAACCCGTTTCAAATTAACCGTAAATTGGCCTATTTCCGATCGCTTCATAAAAACTCGAAATCTCGAAAAACTAACCTCACAATGACATTCTACACGTCGAAATTAGCTAGCACGTCAATTTTCATTCTATTCGGAGCAACTTACTTCGTCACCGAAATTGCTGAAATCGGGAAATTGGAACATAATCGGGTTCAAAATTAAATCTGCTAACTTATGTCATATTTGTATTTAATTAATATAATAATTTAATATATTAAATTAAGAAAATAAATATAACAGAAACTTAATATAATGAAAAAACCAGGACATGTGGAAACTTACCGAAGCATAAAAAAAACAGAAAAGTAGTAATGTTATCTCCCTCCTCTTGAAACAACAAGCACGTCCCAAATGAAAGGGGAACCCTCATGGAAAATGTTCATGCAAATGCAAACTTCCAAAATTCCAAGTGTTTTCATAATTGTTTCATAATTGTAACTTACAAAAAAAAAACTTGCATAATTATGAAAATTTGCAACTTACAGTTACTTTACAAACTTAAATAAAATTTCAGTTTTCTTTCTTCTAATTTTCATTTCTAATTTCAAATAACAATAATCCAAAAACAACAACACCTAAATTAATTCCTCTAGACTCTATCAAAATCACCGAACACAACTCATAAACCCTAAAATCAATTTTATCCCAAATCAAAAATATATCAATCAAACCCTAACTATAAGAATTGGAAAATCAAACCCCTTACCTTAAATGTTTGAATTGATTCTTGATGATTCAACCAACCCAAAACCCAAGCTTTGTGTTCTTGTTCCTCTCTTCCTCCAAGACTCTCTCTAGTTCTCTCTAAGTGTGTTTTGTGTTGTAATGAAACAAAACAAGGAAATGGTGGGTTTGGTTTGGTTTTGGTACAAGACTAGCAAGGCAAAGTTACTAGAATACCCTTCTTGAAATATACTACCAAATAATAATAAATAATATTATTAACTCAAATAATTAAAATAACTCCAAATAATTAAATATCGGTCTGAATAATATCTTACCGAACCGAACGGAATAAAAATCGAACCGAACAAAATGATTACCGGTCCCCCAAAATAAATACCGGACCGAATAAAATAATTACCGGTCCCTCAAAACAAATACCAGACCGAATAAAATAATTACCGGTCCTAATAAAACGTCTTCGAATATATTAACAGATATAACGGTTAATTTAAATATTCTCGTCGCAAAAATAAATGTTAAACGGTAACTCGAAAATATTAATATAATATAATATTAAATAAAACGGGGCGTTACAGCCCGAGCCTTCAGCGTAGCTCATTTGGTAGTGGGAATGCATTGAGCATGTGCTTGAACCCCAAGGTACAGGGTTCGTTTCTCATGGAAGGTAAAAACTCTACTAGTAAAGGGGTAGAGAAGATCGTGAGGTAATAGTGCTGGGAAAGCTGAAGGCTCGGGCTGTTACACCTACTAGCATCTACCTACTCGAAAAAGATTGTTTCTATTCTCGTTTCCTTTAGACAACGCTATCCCACTATTAAGGAGTAGGTAGTACCGTCGTTTGGACTTTGTAAGGGTCAATTCGGAAGGGACGTACGATCACTAAAGCAATGTTAGGACATCTTAGTAATAACCCGAGAGTCTTAAGATCATATTCGAGGCAACCTTTTTGAGGCAATATTTCCGGGGCAACACTCGAATGTGACATTTGATCTTTGTTAGACAGGAGGGCAACCACCAAGACACCCTATACTTAATGATCGTTTACCGAAGGCAACCGAAGTAAGAGTATACCCTAAGAGTGATATGTGCGAGTGATTAGTTTCAGTTATTTAGTCTTTGCATATTAGGGTTTTCTAATTGGATTAATTTGTCATACATTCTTAGCATACAATCCTATTAGCATACATCTAGATAGTCAAATATTTATGAGAATTAAAATGTGAAAAAGTAAATCTACGCTATTACAAGGCTTTGGGGAGGGGGATTAATTACATAGCTAAAAACCGGGGGTTTAAACAGTAAATAAAATCCCTAAATTAAACTATTACAAACCATGAATAGTTCCAAAAATAATAAAACATAATTAAAGTACGCGCAACGGATTAAATGCGACGACGATTATAAAACCTAAAAAAATATAATTTGACAAAAAGTATTTTTGGATTTTTTTATTGAGGAAAATATTTAATTGCAAATTAATTAAACCTAATTTCTAATTGTTTTTAAATTATGAAAGAAATTAAAGTTGCCATAATTTAATTAAACTAATTAATTAAAAAAAACATTTATTAAAAAAAATAAATATTTTTTGTGATTTTTGATTGGCTAATAAAATAATTTTTGTGTTGATTTAAAAAAAACAATATAATTTAAGAGAAGGAATTAAGGAAAAATAGTAGAAATAACCAAAGGGCCTGCCGTCAGCAGATCTGGTTCTGATTGATGGGTCCATAAGATGGTGACCCTTAGAAGATGGGGGGCGCTGCATCTGGTTCTGGCTGATGGATCCAGAAGATGGCGACTCTCAGAAGATGGGGGGCGCTGCATATGATTCTGGCTGATGGATCCAAAAGATGACTACCCTCAGAAGACGAGGTGCGCTTTATCTGGTCCTGGCTAGTGGATCCAGAAGATGCTGAAACACAAAAGGCAAGGTATACTGGATTTGATTATGGCTGATGGATCCAGAAGGATGATGCGCTTCAGAAGATGCATGTGCTGGATCTGATGAAAACACATGGGAAAATACCGAAAGCTCACGTCTGGGATCGAACCCAGAACAATGAGCTTCTGACTTCCTTTTTCTGACCAACTGCGCTGGATGTCAACTTGTTAATATAATAAAAACAAATAATATATCAGAATAATAGGTTTCTGGCCAGAACAACGCGCCATAATTTGAATCAGCCAATCAGGTTGTGACACACTGTTTTCTTCTTCCATGGAACCGTCGTTTTAGGTTCTGAACCTTTACCTATAGATGCAGGCCTCTTGCTGCAACCTGTGTCATTCAAGAATCAAGCATATGCAATATAAATTCAGTTGGGGACCATGGATCAATTGGGTTTGAAGTTCTGATCATCATGGTACCCATTATCCTGTCTAATTTCGCTTGCAAACCAAAGCCCCAAACTGGAGCACGAAACCCTAACCATGGCAGTTTGTCATACGATCACCAAAAACACAATTGAATATGATGATTAGCTTGCAAACATGTTAATGAACAAGAATATGCAAGCAAAATAAATGGTGTATAAATTGATGAAAACGAAAACGAGTTTGGAAGCCACTTATGATACCTGTAACTTACAACTCTAGGCGTGAAAAGGCTTGAATTTGATTGAAATATGATCCTGGAACATCCAACAACCTCTTGGAAATGTGAGAAAGGCATGATCTGGTCTCTAATATTGAAATTAAATTACCCCTTTTCTTGAAAACTTTTGAGTTTTTGTTTTCTCTTTGCACGACTGCTTCCAACCTCTATATGCCTTGGCTTGCTTTTGTATATGTAGCACAACTTATTATGTCAACACAAACGACCTCAATCTTGCTCATCATGGAGATTTGATTTGCTCTTTTAATGCATATGATTCCCTTCCAATTTTGCTCAAATCCAATCTTTTTCAAACCAAATTGCCTTTGCACGAGTTGATCTTCAATTGACAGCATATGATATATTTTTTTCAATGCACAAATCATCCCTAAAATACAATATATGATTTATTAGTATTTATTTGATTTTATTTGAATTTTAAATGAATAAAAATCAAAATAAATTAAATAAATGAATAAATAAAGAATGGAGGGTCCCATAAGTCATGGACTATGTTAGTAATGAGATGCAAGCATAAAAAGTTGGGCCCATTTAGCAAAAGATGCAAATTTGAGCATGTTTGACTTTTGACAATTTTGTAAAAAAAGTCAACTTGGACAATGCATAACTCTCTCAATTTTGACCCTAGAGAGGTTTTCTTAGACTTTTTTGAAAGGTTAGGATGTCCTATAAGCAACCCTTTTGGTCTCATCTCAATTGAGTCTTCCATGTCCATGTATGAAGCCTTGACCCAAAAGGTGTTTTTGTTGACTTTCCAAAATGACCTATAATGTCCAAATTCATATCTTCTTGTGAGTGCATATTTTGAACTTGGGAGTTGAAGATGAATTATAGGGAATTACATCCTCTTCAAAATGAGATTTGGATGGGTCATTTTTGATAAAGTGTGAGAAAGTTATGCTTGGTCAAAGTTGAGTTGACTTTTCCTACAAAACCCTAATTTAGCAACTTTTAGGTTTTGATGAATTATGGGAAATCCTTGATAAATCATGATAAACCCTTTATCAAATGATGAATGACGCTTCAAAATGAGGATGTTTACCAAAAATCTTGGAGTTTGACTGTATGTGGGCCACTGTTGCCTTTTGACTTAACATAGTTGATTTCTAGGCCTTTGAGCAATTGACTGAGCAAACTCCTTCTGCAAGGTTTGAAACTTGACACGAATGATCTTAGGAATATATTAGGACAATGGTGAGAAATTGGAATCCTTTAGACTCAAGCATCTTGATGCAAAATGAAACCCTAATTTGAGGTAGACTACCTTAGGAGAGAGTTTGTCTGTCAACTCTTGGACTTCCTTGAGCAATTTGAGGACCTCACTTGACATGTATTGAGAAATATAGGAGGGAAAATTTTGGGGTACAACAGCTGCCCCTGTTCAATCTTCTTAAACCTTAGGATGTAGATTGGCGTTTCTGCCTTTCGTGATTTGAAGGTGGAAGATGATTGAACACTAGAGTGCCCAGAAATTTGCACTCGCATGAAATGATACTTGTCTTGTGATATTAGGAATGGGCTTATAGATGCCATTTGGAAGTCGATGACAGAAGACGGGCTTAAAGATGCTATCCGAAGAAGTGTCGTTCGCATAAGAGATTTCTTTGCGAGAACTCGTATACCTGTTGTTAAGGAGGACTTCGTTGGGGAATGCTGGTCTCTGTCTTGAGAGAAATAGAGTTTTTTTTTAGGAGCTTCAGTTGTTCGTTACTCTTACTAGGGACTAATTCCGGTTTGGGAAGTGGAAGTGATCTTGTGTTTGGTCGGGGTATATGCTGCACCGCGACTTCCTGGGGAAATATGAAACCAGTTGTGTTCGCTTGGGTCCCGGTCTTACAGTGTTGTGGACTGTTGTCTAGGGATAAGGGAGGAAAAAACTCGGATAGTAAGGTTATGAGAAGGAACCTGGATAGTAGGGTTACTTTGATATGAAAGCCTGGATAGTAGGGTTGTGAGAAGGAACCTGGATGGTAGGGTTACTTCGATATGAAAGCCTAGATAGTAGGGCTGTGAGAAGGAACCTGGATAGTAGGGTTACTTTGATATGAAAACCTAGATAATAGGGATGTGAGAAGGAACCTGGATAGTAGGGTTAATTTGATATGAAAGCCTGGATAGTAGGGCTGTGAGAAGGAACCTGGGTAGTACGGTTAATTCGATATGAAAGCCTGGATAGTAGGGCTGTGAGAAGGAACCTGGATAGTAGAGTTACTTCGATATGAAAGCCTGGATAGTAGGGCTGTGAGAAGGAACCTGGATAGTAGGGTTACTTCGATATGAAAGCCTGGATAGTAGGGCTGTGAGAAGGAACCTGGATAATATGGTTACTTCGATATGAAAACCTGGATAGTAGGGCTACTTCGATATGAAAGCCTGGATAGTAGGGCTGTGAGAAGGAACCTGGATGGTAGGGTTACTTCGATATGAAAGCCTGGATAGTGGGGTTGTGAGAAGCAACCTGGATAGTAGGGTTACTTCGATATGAAAGCCTGAATAGTAGGGCTATGAGAAGGAACCTGGATGGTAGGGTTACTTCGATATGAAAGTATGGATAGTAGGGATGTGAGAAGGAACCTGGATAGTAGGGTTACTTTGATATGAAATCCTTGATAGTAGGGCTGTGATAAGGAACCTGGATGGTAGGGTTACTTCTATATGAAAGCCTGGATAGTGGGGCTGTGAGAAGGAACATGGATAGTAGGGTTACTTCGATATGAAAGCCTAGATAGTAGGATTGTGAGAAGGAACCTTGATGGTAGGGTTACTTAGATATGAAAGTATGGATAGTAGGGCTGTGAGAAGGAACCTGGATAGTATGATTACTTCGATATGAAAGCCTAGATAGTAGGGCTGTGAGAAGCAACCTGGATGGTAGGGTTACTTCGATATGAAATCCTGGATAGTAGGGTTGTGAGATGGAACCTGGATAGTAGGTTTACTTTGATATGAAAGCCTGGATAGTAAGGTTGTGAGAAGGAACCTGGATAGTAGGGTTGTGAGAAGGAACCTGGATAGTAGGGCTGCTTTGGAATGAGTCTGGGTAAAACTGTAGAGGGGACCTGGGTAAGGTTGCTTTGTGATGAGTCTGTGTAGGACTTCTGGAAGAAACCTGGGTAAGGTTGTATCTGTCACGCTGATGATTACTCTGTTTAGCTTCGAGTGTTGATCACAGACATGTTGGAAGTTGTTGATAATAACTATCTTTCTTGAAAGAAATACAAGGTTAGTTATATGCGATGCATGAGATGCATTGTATGCTGACGTTCTCAAAATAAATGAGACTATGTTATATGTCATGTATGCACATGTCATGATGTATGAACATGAAATGCTGACGTGATAATCTGAATCTGGGAAAATAAATCCTTGATTGCTATGAAAACCATAGTACCTCCACTTCTATTGGGGATGGTGAACAAAGATGACTGTGCTGGGGATTTTCCCCTTGACTGGTAAATACTCTACCGGACGAGACTTCGTCTGAGGATAACCCTACAGGGAATAACTCTGTTGGAGAGGAGATACTCTGTTGGTAGATCTGCTGACTTGGAGAAACAACCCAGCTGGGGATGAATTACCGTTACTGGTGAGGATGAATTCTGTTGGAGATTGAATTTCTGCTTGCGAGAGAAATAAACTCTGCTTGGGGAAAAATTTACAGACTCACTCGCGATTGTGAACCTCAGTTGAGGAGAGTTATATCCTGTTCGGGAAAGCTAACGTCACTGTCTTTGGATACTTCTTACTCCGTGGGGAGTATATGTACCACTTCTCATGTTCTCCAGTTGGCTTTGTCCCTGTACCTGATGGGCAGAGTAACTTTAAGGCTTGAACACTTTCTTGTTTGTCCCTGTTCCTGGAATTACGAGTAATCGTCTTTTGTTTTTTTATGTAAATATTTTGTGAGAAGCAATTATTTCCAAATGCATATATCAAAAATGAATCATTGTACGTTCTTTCAAAACAAAACAGAAAAAGAAAAACAATTTGAAATTTCTTGTAAAAATTAATTGTATTGATTTTTGAAGTCAGCCTGTAATAGGCGTTTTGTACAAAGAGGCTGACGTCCTAGTAAGAGAACGCTACTGACAGATAGAAATTACAATTTGTGTAAAATAAAGAAAAACAGCTATGTGAAACAATCCCATCGAGTTTCAACTCTGCTATTGCCTTTATATCTTCAAGCATCTAATCACTTTGCTACTTGGTCGAAGATGGATCAGATTGATTGGCGCCGTCCGAGCTTGATAGTCGATACCAAATTCTGGTTGCGAGATGATCCAATGAGACATAGTGTTACGCTTCGATCCCTCATTTTTTCCTGGACCTCCCTTTCGGGTTTTTAGTCCACCGGGATACCCTTTTTTGCCCAAGTCGCCTTTTCAGGTTTTCAACTTGCCGGGTGTACAAATTTTTTTTCATTTTCATCCCTTACTTTTGCCCGAACCCTTTTGGTTCACCGGGAAGCCCATATTTTTGCCTAGGTCAGTCAACCTAGTGGGTCTTTGATTATGCATAGTATTTTTTCACTATGCCGGAATTGACGGGGTGAGGAAGGTCGTCACCATCCATGGTGGTTAGAATCATAGCTCCTCCGAGAAAATGTTCTTAACCACAAATGGCCCTTCGTAGGTGGGGGTCCATTTTCCCCTGGGATCACCTTGTGGTAGTATGACGCATTTGATCACTAGATCCCCGACTTGATATTCTTGACGTCTGACTTTCCTGTTAAAAGCCCTGATCATTCATTTTTGATACGTATGACCATGACAGATAGCAGTAAGTATCTTTTCAACAATTAGATTCAGCTGATCGAGTCGAGTTTGGATCCAATTGTCTTTGTTCAAACCTGCATCCTTCATAATCCTGAGAGAGGGTATCTGGACTTCGATGGGTAGGACTTCCTCCATGCCATATACCAAAGAGAAGGGTGTTTCCCCTGTCGATGTCCGTGCTTAGGTACGGTACCCATGAAGAGCGAATGGTAACATCTCGTGCCAGTCTTTGTATGTCACCGTCATCTTCTGCACAATCTTCTTGATGTTCTTGTTAGCCGCTTCAACAGCCCCATTCATCTTCGGCCGGTAGGGAGAAGAATTGTGATGTTGTATCTTGAATTGTTTGCAGAGCTTATATTGTTGAGATTTGTACCATTGCCCGTAATGATCCTCTCTGGTACACCATATCGACATATCAGATTGTGTCGGATGAACCGCACCACGACGTTTTTGGTTACTGTAGCAAAGGAAGCTTCCGTAACCCACTTCGTAAAGTAATCAATTGCTACCAGAATGAAACGATGCCCGTTGGATGCAGTAGGTATGATATCGCCGATCATATCGATGCCTCGCATTGCAAAAGGCCAAGGAGCTGTCAAAATATTCAGGGTAACCGGAGGTACATGCACTTTATCAGCATATACTTGGCACTTATGATAGGTTCGAGAATGTTGATAACAATCGGCTTCCATAGTAGACCAGTAATATCCTGCCCGTAGGATTTTCTTTGCCATGGTATGTCCACTGGAATGAGTTCCGAAGGTACCTTCATGTAACTCTGTCATGATCCTTTCTGATTCGCTCTTGTCTACACACCGCAGTAAGGTTGAATCATGGTTATGCTTATAAAGGATTCCATTACTGATGAAGAACTTTGCAGCGAACCTTCTCAGAAACTTCCTATCATTAACAGATGCCCCCTCGGGGTATTCTTGAGCCTGAAGATACCTCTTTACCTCGTGAAACCAGGGTTTATTTGCTACCTCTTCAATCTCAATGTCACAGCAATGTGCAGGTTCGTCCAACCTCTCGATGGTAATCTGGGGAGCATCATTGTCCCACCTGACTTTGAACATAGAAGACATGGTAGCTAATGCGTCCGCCAGCTGATTCTCCTCTCTTGGGAAGTGTTCAAAGGTTATCTCCTCGAAGTGTGGGAGAAACGTCAGTACATACTCTTTGTAAGGAATAAGATTTAGGTGCTTCGTATCCCACTCGCCTTTGATCTGACTTATCACCAGAGTGGAATCTCCGAATACACTCAACAAGTTTATCCTCAGGTCAATAGCAGCTCGAAGACCCATGATACACGCTTCATACTCCACCATATTGTTGGTGCAATTAAAACATAATCGGGCGGTGAACGGAGTATGACAGCCCTCAGGGGATATAATTACAGCGCCGATGTCGTTAGCCAATGCATTCGAGGCTCCATAAAAATACATAGACCATCGGGATCCTTCCTCAGGTCCTTCATCTGGTCCAGGTTCTTCGCAGTCGGTTACCAACATGATATTCTCATCCGGGAACTCGAAATTCATGGACTGGTAGTCATCCACGGCCTGATGCGCCAAATGATCCACCACTACATTCCCCTTGATCGCTTTTTGGGTTGTGTATTGGATGTCGTACTCGGTTAGGATCATCTGCCATCTTGCTATTCTTTCGGACAAGGCAGGCTTCTTGAAAATATACTTGACTAGATCCATCTTTGATATCAACAAGGTAGTGTGAGTTAGCATATACTGTCTCAGCCGACGAGCAGCCCATGCAAAAGCACAGAAAGTTTTCTCGAGCAACGAGTATCGGGTCTCATAGTCGGTAAACTTTTTGCTAAGGTAATAAACGGCATGCTCTTTTTGGCCAGACTCGTCATGCTGCCCCAGCACGCACCCCATTGAATTGTCCAGCACTGTCAAGTATAATATCAAAGATCTTCCTTTAACTGTAGGCATCAAAATTGTTGGTTCTTGAAGGAATTCCTTGATTCTTTCGAAAGCGGTCTGGCATTCATCATTCCACTTTACCACTTGATCTTTCTTCAGCAGCTTAAAGATTGGCTCACAAGTAGCAGTTAGTTGTGAAATGAACCTGGCAATGTAATTCAGACGTCCCAAGAAGCCTCTAACTTCTTTTTCTATGCGGGGAGCTGTCATCTCTTGTATGGCTTTTACCTTTGCAGGGTCTACTTGAATACCATTCTCACTGACGATGAAACCCAACAGCCTACCTGACCTTACCCTGATGGTGCACTTGTTCGGATTCAACCTTATTTTATACGTTTTCAACCTGTCAAACAGTTTCTGGAGATGATCAAGATGCTCTTCCTCAGTCTGAGACCTGTCTGTCATGTCATCAACATAAACCTCGATCTCATGGTGAATCATATCGTGGAACAAAGCGACCATGGCGTGCTGATAAGTTGCCCCAACATTCTTCAACCCAAAAGGCATTACCATGTAACAGAAGGTGCCCCACTGCGTAACGAAGGTTGTCTTCTCCATGTCTTCGGGAGCCATCTTGATCTGGTTGTAGCCAGAAAAACCATCCATGAAGGAGAATACTTTGTGCTTCGCGGTGTTGTCGACTAGAACATCAATGTGAGGAAGTGGGAAGTCATCCTTGGGGCTTGCCCTGTTCAGATCTCTGTAGTCCACACACATTCGTACCTTACCGTCCTTCTTAGGTACCGGAACAACTTTGGCCACCCACGGCGGATAAGAATTGACAGGTAAGAATCCAGCGTGAAACTGTTTCATGACTTCTACTTTAATTTTCTCAGACATTTCAGGGTGCATACAGCGGACCTTCTGCTTTATCGGAGGGGAGTCTTCTTTGGTCGTCAGGCGATGTACCATAATATCAGTGTCCAGACCAGGAATATCTTCATAGGACCAGGCGAAGATCTCAACATAGTAACGTAGCATATGTATCAACCGTTGCTTGACACTAGACTCCAGATTCACACCTATTTTGACCTCTTTCTTGTCTTCTTCTGTACCCAAATTTACTGACTCAACTGGCTCTTCATGAGGCTGTGGCCCTTTCTTCCTGCTGTAATAATCTAGCAAACTCTCCAGGAACCTCACAATCATCCTTACCTTCGTCCTCACGTGAGTGTGTGTAAGAGAATAACTATTTTTGATAAAGTCAGAGACAGAAAAGAAGAACAAAGAGCGCAAAATTTGTATGCAAGAAACGTCCAATGCTTTATTAATGATATATGAAATGACAAATAATAGCCCTCACAAGCAATGCCAAAGTTATTCGGGCAAGGCACCGGGCCGTAAAGTTTCAAATTGTTTATTACAAATCATAAAAACAAAATTCAATTACTGCGAAATAAAAGAAACAGGTATGAAGTCCTTCGTCGTCCAGTTATTCGGTCCACCATTGGTTGTTGGGTAGATCCAGCTGTCGATGTCTGAATCTTCTTCACTGTCTTCAATTGCATTAACTCCCCAATTACTGATGTGTAGAGGAGGTCTTCTGATCCGTGCGCGCCTAACAGCCCTTTGAGCCCCTGTAGTAAAGCCCAAACCAAATTTGTCAGTTTTGTGAGTGAAGTCAGGAAGTTGACCCCAATTGGTACACCCACCTTCTTCAATTATAACCCTGGCGTCCTTGAGAGAAACCATCTTCAGCGGAGGTTTGCCGGTAGTAGCTTCAGCTGATGCCAAGAATTGAGGGACCTCTTCGAAATTTTGACAAGGAGTTTCTATGAATTCCCCGTCCATCTCCACATAGCGGAAGGAATTGAGATGGCTCACCATATACTCCTCTTCATCTTGTACCGTGACAATTTTTTCCTTCACCAGATATTTCAGCATTTGATGGAGCGTGGAAGTCACTGCCCCAGCCTTATGAATCCAAGGACGACCCAGCAAGCAAGAATATGATGGTCTGATATTCATTACGTAGAAGGTGGACCTAAAGGTCTGAGAACCCACCTTGACATGGATGTCCACCTCCATGTTCACCATTCTTTTTTACCCATCAAAAGCCCTTACCACAATATTACTCGACTTTAGAATCAAACCTTCACAATCCAGACGGTCTAGCGCTTTCTTTGGTAGAACATTCAGTGAGGACCCGGTATCTACTAGCGCATGGGCCATAGTGGTGCCCCAACACTCGATCGAGACATGCAGAGCATCGTTATGATTTCTCCCCTTAGCAGTCAGATCTGCATCTAAAAATCCTAACCCATTGTCAGCAGTTAGGCTAGCCACACAATCTTTGAACTGATCTGTAGAAGTTTCCTGTGGCACATGCGCAGTCTTGGGAAATGCAATCAAATCCTTCGCATGGGCTTCAGAACATAACAACAAGGACAACATGGAGATCTTTGACGGGGTCTGCCCCAGTTGTTCGACCACATTGTAGTTGCTCTTCATGATAATCTTCAGTATTTCCTCTATCTCTTGTTTCGAGGTTTCTACAATGATCTTCTTAGGTGCCTCCGTCCGGGCAGGCTCACCTATTATTTCTTTGCCCCGAGTCCCAGATGGCTCGGCGACAGGGCTGATAACTGGAATAGGAACTAGGGAATTAGTTGACGTACCAGCAGACGGAATGACAACAGGTTTGTGGAAAGTCATAGGGGCAATCTTAGGAGAAAAGAGTCTTCCACTTCTGGTGAGCTTGCTTGTCCCAACAATATTACTGATATCCGTATAAGCTTCTTCAGCCCTCAAATCTTGTTTAACACCATGGTAATATACATCAGCATCGTAATGCCATGGGATAGCCTTATCTAAGATATATGGCATGGGACCAGGAGCGGTGATTATTAATGGAGCAATTCTTGGAACGGGTGTAACCCTAACAGGTTTTCTCGAGGAAACCTTGGAAGGATTGGCAGAAATGGTGATAATGGCAACATATTACAACAGAATCATAGTCTTCTCAAATGAAATTTCTTTATTATCCATCAGGCGCTGAACACTTGACTTCAATAAACAGCAACCAGAAGGCAACATTAAACACGTGTGGCAACCTTCACCATAACCCGAAAATAAACCGACCAACAAGAAATTCTTCTTAACCGTCATCAAAGGAGTAGAAATTTCTTCCACAGAGGTCATAAACGAATCGGTGTCCATAGCATTGACTCCACGACCATGTTTGGGCATATGAGCAGTTATAACGTTTGGCTTTTCCGGAGCATCAAACTCAATCTCTTTAGCTTCCAGCAAATCTTACACTTTATTCCTCAGAGCCCAACAATCGTTTGTATCATGGCCTGGGCACTCCGAATGGTAGGCACACCGCGCGTTGGGATTGTATCTGGGAGAAGCAATGTTTGGATTCTTGGGAGCCTCTTTCAAGGTTTCTAAGTTGGATTTTAATAGATGAGGCATAACTTCAGCCAAAGTCATGTTGATGCGGGTAAACTGTCGTTGTGGTCTTTCCACCCTTTGTTGATTGTTGCGTTGTGGAGAAACTGTGGGTCTTGGTATCACTACAACATTTACCGCTTAACGGTGTTCAGGTATGCTTTCGCCCCTCGGGCCGTAGACCGTACTAGCTTCTTTCTTACCGGTGAAAGGATTCTTTGCTGCACTTGATGAAGCATCCTTCTGTATATTACCACTTCGGATACCAGCTTCCACTCTCTCTCCAGTCAAAATCAACTCAGTAAACCCAGATGACGAACTGCCGATCAAGTGATTGAAAAATGGACCAGATAGCATCCCTAAAAAAATGTCAACCAACTCCCTATCAGACAAAGGGGGTTGGACTCTTCTAGCCAAGTCTCTCCACTTTTGAGCATAGTCCTTAAAACCTTCACTTGTACCCATTGACATACCCTGGAGCTGAGTACGAGTGGGAGAAAGGTTGGTGTTATACTGATACTGCCAGTAAAAAGTAGCAGCAAGGTCTTCCCAATTTCGGACACTGGCTCCTTCCAACTGATAAAACCATTCAAACCGAGTCCCTGACAGACTATCTTGAAAGAAGTGTACCCACAAATTTCTATCAGCAGTGTGGGGTTGGATTTTTCGGACATACGAGCGAAGAGGGAGTTTTGGGATGGATACTCCATCATATTTAGCAAAAACTGGAGCTTTGAACTTATGAGGGATCACCACCCCCGATACCAGTCCCAATTCTCCGAAATCCAAACCAGGGATATTCTGAATCTCCATAGCGCTTAGACGGTCTTCTAGCTGCTTGTACCTATCCTCGGCAGAAGGATATTGTTCATCATTGTAATTTGTATCGTTATTAGAAACTGCAGGGCTAGGGTCCTTTTTCCTTTCTTGGTTCTCCCCGTCCTTGGATGAGGAGGTCAGATCAGCCGATTGTCTTATCCTTTCTCTGAATCTTCTACCCATGTTAAGAATGCTAACCTTCTTCTTTTTCTTCTTCTCTTTTAGAATAAGCGTCTTCAGATCCTCTTGCCCTTTAGCCAGACTTAGGCACATCTGTTGGAATTGGGTGTTATGTGCCTGAAGATCTTTGATGGCTTGATCGGAAGACATAACTGCTGAAATAAACATCGAAGAAGATGAGAAACCTGTAAGGGTACCTGTAATGATGTGCATGATAATGGGATGCATGTAATGATTTCAAAGACTTTGGGAGATTTAAATTTGCAAACCAAAAATAAACAAACTTTATTAGATTAACTTTGAAAGGTTCAACAATGCCTTTAAGGAGTTACAAAGAAGTAAATAGAAAACAAATCTAAAACTAGAAAAGCAAAATCAAAAGTCCCATGGATGCTTCCTCTTTGTGCCTATGTAGTTATTGATCACTCTTTCTTCCTCGAGCTACCTGATGAGCTTTAAAATCTTCCTTTCTTGCTCATGGTACTTTTCTCGGTAAGTATCCCGCTCATTCTTCAGCTGAATCCAAGATCAATGCAGCTCCCCAAAGTCAGTGGGTATGTAGGGATAGAGAACCATGTAAGGAATGCCTTCTTCGTTAGTGGGCTCCATAATCAATGGTAACACGGCCTCATAGGGCATCCCAAGCCTCTGGGCACGAGCTCGGACCCACTGGAGATAAGGGTGCATAGGAAGGGAAGTATTTGGTCCCACTTCTTGGGGGTTAGATCTGTACACCATGCCCCAAGCTCGTATAAACCTCCGACGATGCTTCTTAACATCCTCCTTATAGTCAAAGACAATGTCCTCAAGAAGTAGCTTATGGTGACCATCTCTCCGAGCACGACCAAATTGTCCTAAAGCTAGGCAAGGATTTTAAGTTATACCCCCTCTGATTCCAAGCAATGGGACATTAGGGTATCCCCCACAACGATCAATAACAGCAGTGTCTTCCATAGCCCAGGAACACCAAAGAATATCTGTATGGGCAAGTGACATAATTTTGTACGACCAACCCAAACCTTCTTCGTTCTTCAAGACAGACTTAGGGTGGTGCAAAATAAACCACCTTGATAGAAACAACATGCAACACATGATAGTACCTCTCCTTCTCACGGTACGGGTGTGGAGAGCATGCAAGATAGGAAAATCTTGACAGCATTCACATCTACAAAGGAATCCGGATTCGGGAAGAGAATCAAACCATAGATAAGGAGAGCCAAGACATCTTCAAAAGCCTAAAAATACAAATTATCCTAGAATAGTTGAGCCTGGTCTATCAGAAATTTGGCTAGAAAACCTTCAACCCCGCTTCGTGTTTCCCAATTGGATACTACATCAGTCCTTTTCAAATGCAGAGCTAGGACAATGTCTTCTAGTCTAGGAACTTCTTCCATACATGTGAAGGGTACTTGTTCAATAATGGATATGACCAATGGGTGAGAGAACTCTTCCAAGGTGGGAACCAGTTGGTAATCTGGAAAAGTGAAGCAATGATGCACATGATCAAAGAACTGGAAAAGTACACTCATCATCTGCTCATCAAGATTTGAAGTAACCAGGCTAAAAAGTTGACAGTGTCTCTTAATGAACATAGAAGGCTCAGAAACTCTTGAAGTTATCTCTTTAAGTTGGGCAGGTATTTGCACAAAGTTGACTCGGATGGTATTTCTGCGCACGGAAGCCATGATCTTCAAAACAGAACAAAGATAAATTCCCTTGGTCTTTGAAATGGTTAGTGTAATGAAGTATGAATGCCATGTTATGATGCATGATGTCATAATAAACCACAAGTATAGAAAACAACAGGTATTAGAAACAAAATCAAATCACACAAAACCCTTAGGTTTAAGGCTTCCATGAGGTTAAAGGTAGCACCCTCTTGAAGTTAAGTTGGTTTCAACATGTCCTAGAAAAAGTAACCGGGTTCTAGAGGATCTCAATATCACTGACCATCCTCCATCGGTCATGGTTTCAGCTCACACAATCTTTTCTTGCAGCCGGAACTATCTCGAGAGTATGGTCTCAATGAGTGTAGCATCGAGTATCAACCAGTTCTCAGCTTTACACCAAGGCCGGCTATCTCACTACTTTCTAATGGCCAAGTTGGTCGATTAAAGGTTCTAAGGTTAGTTGATGCTTAACGACACCACACAGCGGCCCCATATTCTCCTCGTTTCTCCATAAGGGATACCAGTACCAACCAATGTGCCAAATCAACGTAGCTACTGCTTCAACTGTATCGGTCTATGCTATACAGTTCCCTCACAGTCTATTGCTAGTTACCTAAAAGGTGTCTCCAGATCAGGGTTAGGATCTATAGTAACTCCCAAACAAAACCCTTAAAAGTAAAGTAAACAAAGCAATCAAGAGAAGCAATTATGATGAACTAGATCCTAAGGTATACCCCACTTATATTTCCCCAGCAGAGTCTCTAGTTCTGTGATACGGTGGCAGAACCTACTGTTTTGAAATGCTGGTTTGTGTTTTGCGTTTTTTGTTCGCAAAATGTCGCGGTAAGCATGAGTCGCCACCGACTTTTATTTCATCAAATCGGAAAGGAAAAAATTATAGAAAAATCCTTTTTCGAGATGTTTGAGTACAGGGGGTAGATTATAGAAAGGGAAGGTGTTAGCACCCTTTCTATCCATGGTTTTCCATGGACTCTTAGGTACTTGCTCATCTTTTAAAAATTGCTTGTATATGTGCTTTGTTTTTGAAAATGTTTTACTTCATGATAACCCTTGTATCAGTCCTCAAAGGTGTGACAAAGTTGTTTTAAAAATTGTTTGAAAAGTGTAAGTGTGAAAAGTTTTGATTTGAGCAAGTACCTACTAGCATCTACCTACTCGAAAAAAGATTGTTTCTATTCTCGTTTCCTTTAGACAGCGCTATCCCACTATTGAGGAGTAGGTAGTACCGTCGTTTGGAGTTTGTAAGGGTCAATTCGAAAGGGACGTACGATCACTAAAGCAATGTTAGGACATCTTAGTAACAACCCTAGAGTCTTAAGATCATATTCGAGGCAACATTTCTGAGGTAACCTTTCCAAGGTAACATTTATGGGGAAACATTCGAATGGGACGTTTGATCTTTGTTAGACAGGAGGGCAACCACCAAGACACCCTATACTTAATGATCCTTTATCGAAGGCAACCGAAGTGAGAGTATACCCTAAGAGTGATATGTGCGAGTGATTAGTTTCAGTTATTTAGTCTTTGCACATTAGGGTTTTCTAACTTGATTAATTTGTCATACATTCTTAGCATACAATCCTATTAGCATACATCTAAACAGTCAAATATTTGCGAGAATTAAAATGCGAGAAAGTACATCTACGCTATTACAAGGCTTCGGGGAGGGGGATTAATTACATAGCCAAAAATCGAGGGGTTTAAACAGTAAATAAAATCCCTAAATTAAACTATTACAAACCATGAACAGTTACAAAAATAATAAAACGTAATTAAAGTACGCGCGACGGATTAAATGCGAGGACGATTATAAAACCTAAAAAAATATAATTTGAGAAAAAGTATTTTTGGATTTTTTTTTAGGAAAATATTTAATTGCAAATTAATTAAACCTAATTTCTAATTGTTTTTAAATTATGAAAGAAATTAAAGTTGCCCTAATTTAATTAAACTAATTAATTAAAAAAAACATTTATTAAAAAAAATAAATCTTTTTTGTGATTTTTGATTGGCTAATAAAATAATTTTTGTGTTGATTTTAAAAAAAACAATATAATTAAAGAGAAGGAATTAAGGAAAAATAGTAGAAATAACCAAAGAGCCGGCCGTCAGCAGATCTGGTTCTGACTGATGGGTCCAGAAGATGGTGACCCTTAGAAGATGGGGGGCACTGCATTTGGTTCTGGCTGATGGATCCAGAAGATGGCGACCCTCAGAAGACGGGGGGCGCTGCATCTGATTCTGGATGATGGGTCCAAAAGATGATTACCCTCAGAAGATGATTACCCTCAGAAGACGAGGTGCGCTGGATCTGGTCCTGGTTTGTGGATCCAGAAGATGCTGAAACACAAAAGGCAAGGTATACTGGATTTGATTCTGGCTGATGGATCCAGAAGGATGATGCGCTTCAGAAGATGCATGCGCTGGATCTGATGAAAACACAGGGGAAAATACCAAAAGCTCACGCCTGGGATCGAACCCAGAACAATAAGCTTATGACTTCCTTCTTCTGACCAACTGCGCTGGATGTCAACTTGTTAATATAATAAAAACAAATAATATATCAGAACAATAGGTTTCTGGCCAGAACAACGCGCCAGAATTTGAATCAGCCAATCAGGTTGTGACACGTTGTTGTCTTCTTCCCTGAAACCATCGTTTTAGGTTCTGAACCTTTACCTACAGACGCAGGCCTGTTGCTGCGACCTGTGTCAATCAATAATCAAGCATATGCAATATAAATTTAGTTGGGGACCATGGATCGACTGGGTTTGAAATTCGGATCATCATGGTACCCATTATCCTGTCTAATTTTTCTTGCAAACCAAAGCCCCAAATTGGAGCACGAAACCCTAACCATGGCAGTTTGTCATACGATCACCAAAAACACAATTGCATATGATGATTAGCTTGCAAACATGTTAATGAACAAGAATATGCAGGAAAAATGTGCAAATGGCGTATAAATTGATGAAAACGAAAACGAGTTTGGAAGCCACTTGTGATACCTGTAACTTATAACTCTAGGCGTGAAAAGGCTTGAATTTGATTGGAATATGCTCCTGGAACATCCATCAACTTCTTGGCAGTGTGAGAAAGGCACGATCTGGTCTATAATATGGAAATTAGATTACAACTTTTCTTGAAAATTTTTGACGATTTCTTCCAACCTCTATATGCCTTGGCTTGCTTCTGTATATGTAGCACAACTTATTAGGTCAACAAAAACAACCTCAATCTTGCTCATCATGGAGATTTGATTTTCTCTTTCAATGCATATGAGTCCCTTCTAATTTTGCTCAAATCCAATCTTTTTCAAACCAAATTGCCTTTGCACGAGTTGATCTTCAATTGACAGCATATGAGATCTTTTTTTCAATGCATAAATCATCCCTAAAATACAATATATGATTTATTAGGATTTATTTGATTTTATTTGAATTTTAAATGAATAAAAATCAAAATAAATTAAATAAATGAATAAATAAAGCATGGAGGGTCCCATAAGTCGAGGAATATGTTATGAATGATATGAAAGCATAAAAAGTTGGGCCCATTTAGCAGAAGATGCAAATTTGAGCATGTTTGACTTTTGGCAATTTTGCAAAAAAGGTCAAGTTGGCCAATGCATAACTCTCTCAATTTTGACCCTAGAGAGGTGTTCTTGAACTTTTTAGAAAGCTTAGTATGTCCTATAAGCAACCATTTTGGTATCATCTCAATTGAGTCTTCCATGTTCATGTATGAAGCCTTGACCCAAAATGTGTTTTTGTTGACTTTCCAAAATGACCTATAATGTCCAAATTCATATCTTCTTGTGAGTGAATATTTTGAACTTGGGAGTTGAAGATGAATTGTAGGGAATTGCATCCTCTTCAAAATTAGTTTTGGGTGGGTCATTTTTGATAAAGTATGAGAAAATTATACTTGGTCAAAGTTGAGTTGACTTTTCCTGCAAAACCCTAATTTAGCAACTTTTTGGTTTTGATGAATTATGGGTAATCCTTGATGAATCATGATCAACCCTTGATAAAATTATAAATGATGCTTCAAAATGATGATGTTGACCAAAAATCTTGGAGTTTGACTATATGGGGGCCACAGTTGCCTTTTGACTTAGCACAGTCGATTTTTAGGCCTTTGAGCAATTGACTAAGCAAACTACTTCTCCAAGGTTTGAAACTTGACAAGAATGATCTTGAGAACATATTAGGAAAATGGTGAGAACTTGGAATCCTTTGGAACCAAGCATCTTGATACAAAATGAAACCCTAATTTGAGGTAGACTGCCTTAGGAGAGAGTTTGTCTGGTCAACTCTTAGACTTCCTTGAGCAATTTGAGGACCTCACTTGACATGTATTGAGAAAAATGGGAGGGAACATTTTAGGGTACAACAATTACCATTTCCGCCAATTCTTCCAGGGTCTCCACCAAAAGACCCGTTAGAATTACATAAGTTCTAAAAGAAACTCCTTTAATAATTGCAATGCATGGACCGGTCCCTTATTCGTCAGACAAAACCATACCATGGAATTATGGAGGGGATGTTTACTACCATGGTATCAAGCAGAACTGGCCAGTCGTCGAAGATTCAAGCTCCGAGAAAGTCAACTCTAACGTCAGTAATATTGCAGGAACTAGCAAGATTACTCGAAGCGAAAGGATATTCTCTCCAGAAATTGCTCCCCCAAAAGCAGTTTCTGGACACGTAATTATTCCTGCTGTTGCTCCCCTAAAAGTTGTTCCCGGTCCTACAATCATCTCAGCCAATACTCCAACTAACAAAGTTGTTACAACCCCTGTTATCATTCCTACTGACACTCCTGCTGCCGAGTTAACTGAGACTCAAGGTAAAAGTATTTTGATTGAGCCTGTCTGTACGAAGGCTCAGTCATTGGCTATCCCTGAGACCTCCCGGAAAGAGATGGAGGAGATTCTGAAGATCATAAAAAGAAGCGACTACGATGTAGTTGAACAACTGGGGCAAACTCCATCAAAAATTTCCATTCTAGCATTACTACTATGTTCCGAGGCGCATGCAAAAGCCTTGGTAAAATTCCTGAAAACTACCCATGTACCCCAAGAGACATCTGCCGATCAGTTTCAAGACTGCGTAGCTAGTTTGACTGCAGATAATGGTCTAGGTTTTTCGGATGCTGATTTAACGCCAAGAGGAAGGAAGCATAATGAGGCATTGCATGTCTCAGTGGAATGTAGGGGCACAACCCTTGCTCATGTTTTGGTAGACACTAGATCATCTCTGAATGTATTGCCTAAAAAAGCTCTTTATAGGCTTGACTTTGAGGGATTGACATTGAAGCCAAATAACATAGTAGTAAGGGCTTTTGACGGCTCGAAAAGGATGGTACATGGGGAGGTAGACATTCCCATAAACGTTGGAACCCAAACTTTTGATTCAACTTTTTATGTAATGGATATCCATCCCTCATATTCCTGCTCGCTAGGCCGACCATGGATTCACAATGATGGCGCTGTCACTTCTATGTTGCACCAAATGCTAAAATATCTGATTCAAGGGGAGATTATCACCGTTCATGGAGAAGAAGAGTATATGATCATCCATCTCAATTCCTTCAGATATATGGAATTAGATGGTGAATTTATTGAAACTCCATTTCAAAACTTTGAAGAGGTCCCGCAAGATGTGGCAGTAACCAAGGTTGTTCCCAAGATCACAAGGCCTCTGCTCCGGATGCCATCTCCGAAGGATGCCAAAGAAGTGGTAGAAGAAGGTGGGTGCACTATCTGGGGACAACTCACATATATCCCATATAAGTCTGACAAGTTTTCCCTGGGTTTCACTTCAAGTGCTCAGAAGGTTGTACGCTGCACTCGTGCCAGAGGACCACCCCTAAAGATCAGCAACCGCGAGGTCAACTCCGTAGAAGATGATGAAGATAGTGTGACTTGGAGGACTGGATATTCCCAACTATCAATCAGGGGCTCAACAATTGGGAGGCTAGAGACTTTGTCCCAATCACTTTTATCCCACAGTAATCTGTCTTTACATTTTGTTGGATCTGTAATATTAAAACAATTTGCACTCTTAAAACCTTGTGTTTACCCCAGGCACAATGGTCCATTTGTAAGGGTTATTATCTCATTTTCATATGACATCAATGAATCATGGACATTATCGCATACAAACTTTTGTGCTCATTGTTTTTCTTTTTAAATCTTTTATTTCTTTCAAGGATAGATATACCCTTACACACACTCACACTCACAATGCATGTATACAGCCATTCGGGATCCCATGGGTAACGATACTGCTATGGCCTTTTGTGACTCTGAGAATCTAATCTACCAAGCTAAAGACGAAGGTGAGGAAGATTGTGAAGTACCAAGGGAACTTGCCAGACTACTATAACAAGAAGAGAGAACTATTCAGCCTCACGAAGAACCAGTGGATACAATCAACCTAGGTATCGAAGAAGACAAAAAAGAGGTCAAGGTGGGTGCCAATCTGGAACCCAATATCAAGGAGCGTCTGACTCAGTTGTTACACGATTATTTTGAAGTATTTGCCTGGTTGTATGAAGACATGCCAGGACTTGATGCATATATTGTGGTACATCGTCTGCCTACATGAGAGGATTGTCCGCCAGTAAAGCAAAAGGTTCGCCGCATGAGGCCTGATATGTCAGAAAAGATTAAAGCAGGAGTCATGAAGCAATTCAACGCTGGATTCTTGGCTGTTACCTCTTATCCCCAATGGGTTTCCAATGTTGTTTCCGTGCCCAAAAAGGATGGCAAAGTGCGAATGTGTGTGGACTACAGAGATTTGAATAAGGCCATCCCTAAAGATGATTTTCCACTCCCCCACATCGATATTCTAGTTGACAATATGGCACAACACAAAGTGTTTTCCTTCATGAACGGATTCTCAGGTTACAACCAAATCAAAATGGCGCCTGAGGACATGGAGAAAACAACGTTTGTCACGCGGTGGGGCACTTTCTGCTATAAGGTGATGCCATTCGAACTGAAGAATGCTGGGGCAACCTATCAGTGTGCCATGGTAGCTCTATTTCACGACATGATACATCACGAAATAGAGGTCTATGTGGATGACATGATAGCTAGATCTCAAACAGAAGAAGAGCATCTTGATCACTTACAAAAATTGTTTGAGAGACTGAAGAAGTATAAACTGAGGTTGAATCCAAACAAATGCACATTTGGGGTACAGTCTGGTAAACTCCTAGGCTTTATCGTCAGCAACAAAGGTATTGAAGTAGATCCTGCCGAGGTAAAAGCAATAGAAGAGATGCCTGCTCCTCGTACTGAGAAGGAAGTCAGAGGATTCTTGGGGAGTTTGAACTACATTGCTAGATTCATCTCTCACCTGACAGCTACTTGTGAACCAATCTTCAAATTGTTGAAGAAAGATCAGGTAGTCAGATGGAATGACGAGTGCCAAGTTGCTTTTGACAAAATCAAAGAATATTTGCAAGAGCCTCATGTGTTGATGCCACCAGTCGAGGGAAGACCATTGATCATGTATCTGATTGTTTTAGAAAACTCAATGGGGTGTGTATCGGGGCAGCATGACGAGTATGGCCGAAAAGAGCATGCTATTTATCACCTGAGAAAAAAGTTTACCGACTGTGAAACCAGATATTCACTGCTCGAGAAAACTTGCTGCGCTCTGGCATGGGCTGCTCGTCGGGTAAGACAATATATGCTGACTCATACTACTTTGTTGATATCTAAAATGGATCCGATAAAATACATCTTCGAGAATCCTTCTCTTTATGGGAGAATAAGGAGATGGCAGATGATTCTGACGGAATATGACATACAATATACTACCCAGAAAGCAATAAAGGGCAATATATTAGCTGATCACCTTGCTCACCAAGCTGTAGAAAACTACCAATCCATGAAGTTCGAATTTCTAGATGAAGACATCATGACGGTAAATAACTGTGAAGAATTCAGGCCATATGACGGACCTGAACAAGGATCCCGATGGACCCTGTTCTTTGATGGGGCATCCAACGCACTTGGAAATGGTATCGTTGTTGTACTCATATCTCCGGAAGGGTGTCATACTCCCTTTACCACAAGACTCTACTTCAATTGTACAAACAACATGGCGGAATACGAGGCATGCATCTTTGGTCTCAGAGCTTCCATAGACTTGAGGATCAAATCCTTGGATGTATTCAGAGATTCAGCTTTGGTTATCAGTCAGATGAATGGGGAATGGGACACCAAACACCCTAACCTTATCCCTTATAAAGAACATGTTTTGATATTGTTACCACATGTTGAGAAGATTACCTTCGAGCATTTCCGGCGAGAAGAAAATCAGCTAGCAGACGCTCTATCCACAATGTCATCTATGTTTAAACTTAATTGGGATAACGAGGCTCCCCAGATCACCATTGAACAAATGGAGGAACCAACACATTGTCACGAGATTAATACTGAAGAAGTAATGGACCAGCCTTGGTTCCACGAAGTCAAGAAGTATCTCGAGGCTCAAGAATATCCAGAAGGAGCTTCGGTCAATGATAAGAAGTTCTTAAGGAGATTCTATGCTAAATTCTTCCTTAATAATGGCATCCTGTACAAACGCAATCATGACTCTGTGTTACTTCGGTGCGTAGATAAGGTTGAAGCTGAAAGGATCATGGCTAAATTGCATGAAGGCACTTTTGGAACCAATTCAAGTGGGTATACGACGGTAAAGAAAATCCTACGGGCAGGCTATTACTGGTCTACCATGGAATCAGATTGTTATCAACACTCTCGAACTTGCCATAAGTTTCAGATTTATGCTGACAAGGTGCACGTACCTTTGGTTCCTCTGAATGTCTTGACAACTCCTTGGCCCTTTTCTATGTGGGGAATAGATATGATTGGGAAAATCAAGCCGACAACCTCTAATGGACACCCCTTCATCTTAGTGGCCATTGATTATTTTACAAAGTGGGTGGAGGCAGCTTCCTTCGCTTCTGTTACCAAGAATGTTGTTGCCTGTTTCATCAAGAAAAATCTCATTTGCCGGTACGGTATCCCGGAAAGGATCATCACTAACAATGGTAAAAATTTCAACAATACTATGATCACCGCCTTGTGTGAGCAATTCAAGATCCAGCATCACAATTCTTCCCCTTACCGGCCAAAGATGAATGGTGTTGTCGAAGCTGCAAATAAGAACATTAAAAAGATCATACAGAAAATGACAGTCACATACAAAGACTGGCATGACATGCTACCATTCTCTCTCCACGGGTATCGTACCACAGCTCTCACATCAACTGGGGCAACACCTTATTCTCTAGTTTACGGCGTGGAGGTTGTCTTGCCTATCGAGGTCCAGATCCCCTCTCTGAGGATTATGAAAGATGCAGGGATGAATGAAGAAGATTGGATTCAGACTCGACTTGATCAACTAAACTTGATTGATGAGAAGAGACTTACTGCTGTTTTCCATGGTCAAATGTATTAAAAATGGATGATCAAGGATTTCAACAAGAAGGTCAGACGCCAAGTGTATCAAGTTGGATATCTGGTGATCAAACGCATCATACTGCCACAAGGTGATCCTAGGGGCAAATGGACTCCTACCTATGAAGGACCATTTGTAATCAAAAACATTTTCTATGGTGGGGAAATGATCTTAACCACCATGGATGGTGACGACCTTCCGTATCCTGCGAACGCAGACATAGTCAAAAGATACTACGCATAAGAGACCCGCTAGGTTGACATACCCAGGCAAAAAAGGGCATCCCGGCGAACCAAAAAGATTCTGGAATAAATTAGGGATAAAAAAAATATGTACACCTGGCAAGTTGAAAACCCGAAAGGGCGACTTGGGCAAAAAAGGGTTTCCCGATGGACTGAAAACCCGAAAGAGCGGTCTAGGCAAAAGTTTGGGAATGTAAAGAGTATGGCTATGTCCCGTTGGGTCACCTTATGGACAACCTGAAAACTCAAAGGTTCTGATCAATTCAATCATCTTTGGACAAGGCAACAAATAGACAAGATGCTCAGAGATACGAAGGCTATAGCAGAATGAGAACCCCATGGGATTATTACACATAGCTATTTTTTCTTTGTATTAAAATTTTCATTTTTTTACGACGGAGTTCTCTTACTAGAATGTTTGTCTCATTGTACAAAAATACTTACTCAAAGTCAATACAAAGATATCTCCTTGAAAGTGCAAAACTATCTGTTTTTCTTTACTCTTGTATTTTGTTTACAAAAACGTCCAATGATTCATTGTTGAACATATGCATTTGAACATAATTACTGTTTATAAATAAACAAAATAAAAGACAATTACTAATGGCTTTAAGAGGTAGGGAAATCTCTCTAAGCTATTTCCATAAATCCCCCACGATTTGCAGTTTAATTCCCAGCGGAACGAGCTTCCAACTATCATCCCCGGTAGAAGTCATTCATTTTCTCAGGGTTTCACAACCGGATTTTACAAGCAGTACATGGCATTTCCTTTACAACAAAGTTTATTTCTCTAAGCAGAAATTCATCAACACTTAGACTTCACAACATGAAAACTTATACTCCATATCCTCAGCAGCAGTTAGGGACTTATTTTCCCTAATCCAACATAAGTGCAACAAACTAGCTCACATATGCATACATTGCATCCATATATCGTAAACATTGATAACGTGAATGCATTATACTATGCATTTCATACAACATAAACATTGCATATTAGCTAACATTTTATCTTTTTCAGGATAAGATTAATCAAACAGCTACCATTAACAATATTCAAAGTCTTCAGATACAGTTCAGATACGCTCCAGACACGAATGCCATTCTGATACTCATTCAGATTCAACTTTCAGATATAGTTCAGATACACTCCAGACACGGATTCCATTATGATACTCATTCAAATTCAGCTTTCAGATACGGTTCAGATATACTACAGACATGGATGCCATTCTGATACTCATTCAAATTCAACTCTCAGATATAGTTCAGATACGCTCCAGAAATGGATGCCATTCTGATACTCATTTAGATTCAGCTTTCAGATACGGTTCAAATACGCTTCAGACACTGATGCCTTTCTGATACTCATTCAAATTCAACTCTCAGATACGGTTCGGACACGCTCCAGACACGGATGCCATTCTGACACCCATTCAAAACTAGCTTTCAGATATAGTTCAGATACGCTCCAAACACGGATGCCATTCTGATAATCATTTAAAATCATCTCCTAGATACAGTTCAGATACGCTCCAGACACGGATGCCATTCTGATACTCATTCATTCAGCTTACGAATTACAATACCAACAATCACTCTTGGATGGCATCTACAAGCCCATCTTCAAAAAAAAACTTTCTATCACCTCTCCAAATGGCATCTTTAATCCCATTCCCTTAACCATCACATCACCGAGTGCAAATTTCTAGGCACTCTAGTGTCCAATCATCTTCCACCTCCGAGTCACGACTGGAAAAACATGCCAATCTAACTCTTCAGGCTTAAGAAGATTTAACAGGGGCAGCTGTTGTACCCTAAAATTTTCCCTCTCACTTATCAAGAATTTGCTCACAAGATCTCCTTGGGCTCAAGACTGCACTAGGGTTTGACCAACTCAAGACACCTCCTTAGACACTGATGACCAAAATTAGGGTTTGAATTTGCACAAGGATTTTTGAACTATCAAAGCTTCATTTTACTTTCATGGATCATTATGGACCCCCAAGATTACTCATGTCAAGTTTCAAGCCTTGGATCACACTTTTGATCAGTCAATTGAACAGTTGACCTAAAAATCAGTTGTATTGGGGAAAAAGTCAACCCTGGCTAATTTATAGTCAAACTTTATAATTTTTTATCCATATCAACATTTTAAACCCATATGTATCATTTGATCAAGTTTGGACCATAATTCCTCAAGAAATTTGATCAAATCTCCAAAAGGGCAAAATGGTCAAAATTAGGGTTTTGACTGGGAAAGGGCAATTTATGATTTTTGACCTAGAAAATGGTCAATTGGTTTAAGGCATGATCTCAAGAGTCCAATTTCATCATTTTTACCTAATGACATGATTCAAAACATTGCAAATCCATTGGATTGACAGATGAATTTTGCAGTCAACTGATCAAAAGTCAACTATATACTGAAAAGTCAAACTTTTACTTTTTGGTCAAATTTAAGCACCAAAGATCACAAGTCATCAAAACATGTCAAAATAGGAAAATTATTCATCAAGAAATCAAGAAATAAGGATTTCATTTTGAAAAGTCAAAATTTCTAAACTTAGAAAATTTTCTAAGTGTCAAAAATTTCTTATTTTTTCATAACTTTGAGCAATTTTTTCATTATGATGCAATATGATTCAAAGGAAACCTCAAACATGAAATTTGTAGATCTCTATGAAATATACAACTTTTTTTCACACAACTTCTCCTAAAAGTGCTTGTATCTCAAGTTATAATTTTATGAATACTTGCTCATGAACTAAAAAAGACTTAGTGAAATTTTGCCCTAGATAGGCAGATTTTTGACCTAACTTCATGGCAATTTTTCACATAGTTCCAAGAGGAATCTTCGAAAGCAATTCAAATATGAGTTTTATAGCACATTGTAAGCTTTCCAAAATGTCCAAGAACTCCTTGAGATCATTCTTTAGTAGGGAAAATCGAAGAGATGAAGTTGGTGTTTTGTCACTTGAATAATAGGTCATTTTCATGATGAACACAAATGTAATTTCAATGTTAGGCTGCATAATCTTTGCTTTGCAGAACACAAACTTGTTTGTCACTCCATAATTAATGGATTACACAAACGTTTGAGCTATAATCCAAGTGGTTTAAGCTTTGTCCAATTCACATTGCCATTTTGGGAAGAAAGTTAACAATACCATTCTTGAAAATTAAGCTTTTTGCATAAAGTTCACATTGAGCCTCTAACTTGTTTCCTCTGATCAAACACCATTCACAAAGTCAGAAGCAAGCTTGTTTAAAGCATAACCACTCTATCTTAGCAAGTACACAAGACTTTGAAACTTGTTTTGTCAAAAAATCACATGTTTAGCTTAAGGATGCAAATTCAAATTATGATCAACAACAAGTCTCCAAACTTGTTTCTTATAAATAGAAGCACTATTTATGAGCTAGGACACGAGTAAAATGACCATTAAACTTACTCAAATTCCCTCTAGCCAGAAATTGTCTCAAAACACCATTGTTGTGCAAGTTCTGACTTTATATACCACACTCTAAATCCCTTCGTGCTTTCTTTGGCCTTTCACTTACAAAAGCTTCTAAACATCAAATATAAACCATCCAAAGTCCATTTGCTCAACTGTAACACCTCCATCATCAAGTTCCATTTTCAAAAACAGGGGTCTACAACTTGACTTCTCCAGAGCTCCTCAGCCACTTTCAGCTCAAGCTAATCATTGCATTAGCTTCCTAAGACCTCAAGGAAGCTAACTCGATCCTTGCAGCACTTTGAATCAAGCTCATTTACATTTCATGATTTAAAGTTTTGAGGTATTTTTCTTGAACTTCTATCTCATTACTTAGGCATTATTAGGCTTGCATTTGTGAAGATAAAATGTAGACCTCATTGCCACGAAGCTGTACATATCCATAGTTTTCATTTACATGGCCTGAGCTTAGAGAATTTTAGAGTTGAAGTTTCTGAAATTTTTAGGGATCAAATTAGGGCCAGAGAAATTCTCATTTATCTTTGACTTTTAGCTTTAGTTATTTACATGGTTAGATTCGTGAGGAAGAATGCAACAACTTTCATTTTATCATTTTCCATTTTATTTGCGAAATGAAGAAGTTACAGGTACACCGGCTGGAGGTTGAAGATGAAGTCATCAGGACTTGATTTGCCTTACATATTTATCTTTTGGCTTATATAAACGGATGCATAGCCACCCCAGTGGTAAGGCGCGCTCCTGTTAACCTTTGGGACCTGGGTTCGAGCCCCAATTGTACCCATTTTGTGTTTTTACATATTTTTACATTTTCTGACCTTTTTTGCAGGGCGCTTGGGCCTTTGGGCTTTTTGTTTTTTTTACTAACTAACCTCCCTGCCTACTTATACACCCCTGGCCCAAGTTGTTTTATTTTCTTAATTATTTTTCACTAATATTAAAAATCATAAAAAAATAAAAAAAATATTTTATCTTCATTTTAATTTAGTTTATTTTATTTTTCTCACCAAAAAATATTTTTATTAACTATAGTTTATTTATTTTTTACAAATCACCTTGTAAATTTAATTAAAACTAGGTTAATATTTATTTTTCTTTTACAAATATTAAAATATATTATTTTTTATATAAAAAAAAAGACTAAAAATATTTCATGATGCCATAAATATTTTCAAGATAAAAATACCAAAAAATACTTTTTTCTAAACTTATTTTCTTTTAATCAACTAAATAGAATTAGGGTTTTATTTTAAAAAAAAATCTTTACTTACTAAATTTAAACTTAATTAATTATTTTCTTTAACTTAATTAGGTTAAAACAATTTCCCTCTTTCTCATAAAAAATCCAAACAAAAAGATCCATTTTCTTTGCATTTACATTCTCGCATATTTATTTTTGTACATTTATTTATTTCAATTATTGTATAAATTCAATATGGTTGTAATAGGCTAATTAGGCTTTAAATTCTTGCAATCCCCATTCAATTTGTATACCCCCTTCCAAATGTTGTAATAGCGTAGTAACTTTAAAATTCCGCAATTTATCGCTTTCATATATACATGTTAGTAAATTAGGGTTTGTATGGAAAGACTAAAATCGACAAATAGAAAACCCTAATTAAGTTAAACCAAAGCATGAAAACAACACACTTGCACCCAAACACCCCTAGGGTAAACTCCACTTGGTTTCCTTATATAAAATGGCCATATTATGCATGTAAGGTATCTTAGCAAAAACAAGCAAATTCAAGATCATAGTCCCTCGATGACGCTATCTAAGTTGCCTTACAAATGATCTTAGTCCCTCATAAATAATGCTAAGATACCTTGCAACATTGCTAATCAAGGTTATACAATGACCCACGCCCGTCCTATTTACATCCAAAGATAGGGTTGCTTACCAAATCAATGGTAAGACAATAATGTCAAAGGAAAAGGAAATGAACAAGAAAGACATTTGAGTAGGTAGATTGCTCCTAATTACTTGCTCCATTTCAAAACAAACATCCTTGCTATTTTCAAAACAATCACATACACTTTCAAACATCTTACAAAATTGAAAACATTTTCAAAAGATCAAACACCTTTGTATACATTCTTACAAACAAGAATCATTACAAAGATTGCCTAAACAATGGCCTATTTACAAAATACTTTCAAAAACCACACAAAGCACAATTTCAAACAAAAGCAAGTGATCTAGCAAGTAACTAAGAGCCCATGGATAACCATGGATGGAAAGGGTTCTAATACCTTCCCTTTTCATAATCTACCCCCCGAACTCAAGAAACAATCTCAAAGGTCTTTCCTGTGCTTTTTCACCTTTCCTTTTGGATAAAAGAAAATTCGGTGGCGACTCTTGCTAACCGCAACATTTGCGATCAAACTCAAAACCCTCAAGTCAGTTCTCCCACCGTATCACAGAGAGTGGTATGCCCATAGACCAATTCAGCAGCGTAATAGGGAACGTTACATCATGTAATAATTTGAGTTTCTGCGATGATGAATTACCAGAGGAAGGAGGGAATCACAACCTGGCCCTCCACATATCTATGAATTACAAGAATAATTCACTATCCAATGTGCTTATTGATAATGGATCCACTTTGAACGTTATACCGAGGAGCACACTTATGAAGTTGAAATATCAGGGAACGCCTATGCGCCTGAGTGGCATCATTGTGAAAGCATTTGATGGATCAAGGAAATCTGTTATTGGTGAAGTGGACTTGCCTATTCATATAGGACCACATTTGTTTCAGATAACTTTCTAGGTCATGGATATTGTACCCGCTTATAGATGTTTGCTAGGAAGGACGTGGATTCATGAGGTAGGGGCTGTCACTTCAACTTTACACCAGAAACTGAAATTTGTACGTGAAGGGAAAGTAGTAATCATAAATGTGGAACATGCATTATTTATATCTCATTTGTCCTCTTTCAGCATTGTGGAGGCGGATGAAGCTGCTGTTGGAACTCAGTTCCAAGCCTTATCCATTGACAACATAAGAGGAAATGAGAATTCCATGGTTTCGCTTAAGGATGCGCAACAAGTTGTGTGAAAGTGTCATAGCGAGGTACGGGGACAGATTGTGGATCCACCTGTGAACAAGAATAGAGCTGGATTGGGGTTCTCTTTGAAGAATGACAAAGGTAAGAGCATGAAGTCGGAGTCTGCTGCAGGAAAGTATCAAGACATCTTTTGAAGCGGGGGTTATATTCATCCAACTGTTTCTAGGATTAATGCCATTGTAGAAGACGAAGCAGAGCAGGAAATGCCAAATTATGTGACGCACAGAGTTAGGATTCAGAACTGGATCACCATTGATGTTCCCTCTTGCATACATGTTTCAAAGAAATTTGTTTAGTTAATATTTTTGAAAAGCTTTCACTCTTCCCAAGGTGGAAGTATTAATGTTGTAGGGCTTATCTGTTTGTTGTGACATTTAAAATCAATAATAAAAGTTGTCTTTGTTTCCCAAATTGTGTCTTTATTTTCTGCTTCTTCTTGGAAAATGGTAATAAAAAAAACTTTTAAAATAAATAATAACTGAAATTCAATCTGCATGATCACTTGTTATATGCGTCAGTTTCTAAAAGTAATCATAAATCATATGTGCAGATTAACTAAAAAAATCGTTGAATACAATGACCATGCACCCTCTCCAAACTTTGAATGTCCTGTGTATGGGGCTGAAGAAGAAGATTATGATGAGATTCCAGAAGAGGTCTCACGGTTGCTTGAGCACGAGGAAAATACCATTCATCCATATAAAGAGCCATTGGAAGTGATCAATTTGGGTTCAGAAGAAGATCCGAAGGAAGTCAAGATTGGAGCATTGCTGCATCCAGATGTGAAGAGCAGGTTGATTAAGCTGTTTAAAGACTATGTGGATATTTTTGCTTAGTCTTATCAAGATATGCCTGGTCTAGATATAGATATTGTAGAGCACCGTTTGCCGTTGAAGCAAGAGTGTTCGCCAATTAAACAAAATTTGAGTAGAACTCACCCACATATGGCAGTGAAGGTCAAAAAGGAGGTTCTAAAGAAGATTAATGTTGGTTTTCTTGTGACGTCAGTGTATCCTCAATGGATTGCCAATATTGTCCCAGAACCGAAAAAAGACGGAAAAGTTCGCATGTGCGTAGATTACAGAGATCTAAATAAAGCTAGTCCAAAAGATGATTTTCCTTTGCCACACATTGATACTTTAGAGGATAACACAACAAAATTCAAAATATTCTCGTTCATGGACGGATTTTCCGGGTATAATAAAATAAGAATGGCTCAGGAGGACATGGAAAATACAATGTTTATCAGACCCTGGGGAACATTCTGTTACAGAGTGATGCCCTTCGGGTTGAAGAACGCCGGTGCAACGTACCAGAGGGCTATGACAACCCTATTCCATGATCTGATGCACAAGGAAATCGAAGTATATGTTGATGATATGATTTCCAAATCCCAGACTGAAGAAGGGCATGTAGAAGATTTGTTGAGGTTGTTTCAGCATTTGAGTAAGTACCGTCTCTGCTAGAATCCAAATAAATGCACCTTCGATGTTTGATTAAGGAAATTGTTGGGTTTCATTGTTAGCTAGAAAGGAATTGAAGTTGACCCTGATAAAGTCAAAGAAATTAAAGAGATGCCAGCACCAAGAACTGAAAATCAAGTTAGAGGGTTCCTCAGGCGTTTGAATTATATTTCCAGATTCATTTCCCACATGACTGTAACATGTGAACCGATATTAAAGTTGTTAAAGAAAGATCAAGGTTATGTGTAGACGAATGACTTCCAAAGGGAATTTGAAAGTATTAAAGAATATCTTCTTGAACCTCCTATCTTGCTCCCTCCTGTTGAAGGACGACTGTTGATTATGTATCTGACAGTGTTAGATAATTCCATGGGCTGTATTCTGGGACAACGAGATGAAATAGGAAAGAAAGAGTTTTCTATTTATTATCTCAGTAAAAAGTTCACTAATTATGAGTCGCGGTATTCCATGCTGGAAAAGACATGTTGTGCTTTGGCCTGGGCGACAAAGCATTTGCAGCAATATATGTTGAATCACACTACTTGGTTGATCTCCAAAATGGATCCAATTAAGTACATTTTTGAAAAGCCTGCTCTTACTGGGAGAATTTCCTGCTGGCAGATGGTGCTATCTGAATATGATATCGAATACCACACTCAAAAAGCTATTAAAAGCAGTGTGTTGGCAGATTATCTTGCTCACCAACCAGTGGAGGACCATCAGTCTGTAGAATATGAATTCCCCGATGAGGATGTGATGTTCCTGAAAGTGAAAGATTGTGATGAACCATTGCCTGAGGAAGGTCCTGACCCTGAATCTCATTGGAGTATGATATTTGATGGAGTTGTGAATTCTTATGGTAAAGGAATTGGTGTTGTGATTGTCACTCCACATGGATCGCACATTCCTTTTACCGCAAGGTTAACATTTGATTGTACTAATAATAAGGAATAATATGAGGCTTGCGTCATGGGTCTCAAAGAAGCTATTGATCTCAGAATTAAAAATCTAGATGTGTATGGTGATTCAGCTTTGGTAATAAACTAGATTAAAGGGGAATGGGATACTCGTCACCCCGGCTTGATCCCTTACAAAGATTATGCTAGAAGGTTGTTACCCGTCTTTAATAAAGTTGAATTCCATCATATTACAAGAGATGAAAATCAGATGGCGGATGCTCTGGCAACTCTGGCTTCTATGTAACAAGTAAATACTTGGAATCATAAACCTCGAATTATGGTTCGACGACTGGATAGGCCCACTCATGTGTTTACAACAGAAGAGGTAGCATATGAAAAACCTTGGTATCATGACATCACGCATTTTCTTTAGACTCGGGAATACCCGATCGGTGCATTGAAGAAGGATAGAAAGATATTGAGAAGATTGGCTGGCAGTTTCTTCCTCAGTGAAAATGTGTTGTATAAAAGAAATTATTACATGGTCTCGCTCAGATGTGTGGATAGGCACGAAGCAGGCATGTTGATGCATGAGGTTCATGAAGTTTCATTTGGAACTCCTACCAATGGACATTTGATGGCTAAAAAGATGCTAAGGGAAGGTTACTATTGGCTTACAATGGAATCTGATTGTTATAAATTTGCAAAGAAGTGTCATAAATGTCAGATTTATGCAGATAAGGTCCATGTTCCTATGACACTTCTCAATATGGTTTCCTCCCTGTGGCCTTTCTCCATGTGGGTATTGATATGATTGGGATGATAGAACCTAAAGCTTTGAATGGTCACTGTTTCATCTTGGTAGCAATTGATTACTTCACCAAGTGGGTAAAGGCTGATTCATATGCCAATGTTACTAAGCAGGTGGTTGTGCGCTTCATCAAGAATAATCTTATATGTCGGTATGGTGTGCCGAGAAGAATTATCACCGATAATGGATCAAATTTGAACAATAAAATGATGACATAGCTGTGTGAAGAATTCAAGATTGTCAATCATAATTCCTCTCCGTATAGGCCAAAGATGAATGGAGTTGTTGAAGCTGCTAATAAGAATGTCAAGAAGATTATCCAGAAAATGGTCGTTACTTATAAGGATTGGCATGAAATGCTCCCTTTTGCTTTGCATGGATATCGAACGTCTATCCGCACTTCAACAGGAGCAACCTCGTTCTCCATGGTGTATGGAATGGAAGTTGTACTCCCATTCGAGGTTAAGATTCCCTATTTGCGTGTGATAATGCAAACCAAGTTGACAAAGGCTGAATGGGTCCAAAACCGATTTGACCAATTTAATCTGATCGAAGAGAAGATAATGACAGCTTTGTGGCATGGACAGATATATCAAAAAATAATGAAGAATGCTTTTGATAAAAAGGTCAAACCTCATGAACTCAGAGAAGGCGACCTCGTGCTCAGGAAGATCATGTCTTTCAACACTGATTCTAGGGGCAAGTGGACTCCCAATTTTGAAGGTCCATATGTTGTCAAGAAAGCCTTCTCTGGCGGTGCATTAATTCTTGAAACTATGGATGGCGAGGAGTTCCCCGTCCCGTGAATGTTGATGTAGTCAATAAATACTTTGCCTAAAGAAATAAAAGAACAGCTCGCTAAGTTGAAAACCCGAAAGGGCGGCTTAGGCAAAAAAGAGCGTCTCGGTAGGCTTAAAACCTGAAAGGGCGGTCTAGGCAAAAGTTAGAGACATAAACAGAATAAATTTCCCGCTAAGTTGAAAACCCGCAAGGGCAGCTTAGGAAAAAGTTAGGGACTTTCTTGGCAAGTAATTGCATCATGCAAGATTTGATCATTGAAGCAACAATCTTCTCGAATCCTCATCATACATCAACGGAAGCTGCTGCTCAGGATTTCAAAAATTGTTAGAGGGGATAGTGGTCATTGTATCTCAATGTATCATATCCATTATATATTACCATTTTCCAAACTTTGTAATCATCTATGGAGTCTCGCCATTCACAGACTACCATTCTATTAATAAAGTTTGAGTGGTTACCCAATTCTTTGTGTTTATTATTTTGTTTAGTTTGCAAAGACCCCATTTATTATTGATAACAACTTTCAAAGAAAAAAGATTAAATAACAAAATCAATTTTTCAAAAAGAATTTACGATTTTCTTTTACTTTAGAATTTGTGATGCGAAAAAATAACGACAACAAAAATGGTGATCCCAGGAATGGACAAACTCCAATTGTTTTAAGAAGTTTTTGTTCCCCTCGGGAAAGTTTACTCAGGATGATTCTCCGTATTGGGTTCGAGACTCTGGTATCCTCGGTCAAGTTTGAATTTATTTCTCTTCCTTGTCTGAGTTTTCATGATGTAAGGTTTTAATCCGAGATTTCTCCAATGAAGTTTTCATTCGGTCTAATGGAAGTTCTTTTTCTAGAGAATTCGGTACCATAATCACTCTTGAAGAACGAAAGTCCCCGATTTCTCTAGTGAAGAACCTATTGTAGTTTTCCCTTTGAAGATGTCGTTTTAATCTCCCCATTGATGTGGGCCTGAATTCCCCAGTGAATGTTTTGATGATTTGGTGTCCATCTACTTTACTTGAGATTGGTTTTGCAATCCCCAGTAGAAGTGTTACTTTTGAAAACATTTGTTTCCCCGGTGAAGCCTAGACAAGGATGTTCTATTCGTGTATCTGTACTATTTTGTCACTTTGTTTTGTTTACTTCCGAATTATGTTTCTCCCCAGTAAAGCTGAAGCAGGCAAGTGGGTTATGTTTCCTCAGTTGGTGCTTACTTTTTCTTGGAATGATCATCTTGGATGTGATTTAGCCGAGTATTGTTTGTTCCCGAGATGGTTTTGTCTGGTTACTCCCAATGTTGTACATTTGTTTTATCAGCATACTCATGATAACACTCAAACATTCACACATACATCATGCATAGCTAAAATTGGCAAATCATTGTTCGTTGACATTTTTTTATGTTTTGTTGACATATCACCCTGTTTTGCAGAGTTACATTGTCCTCTCTTCAATAGAGTATTGGCCTTAAGCATAAAGCGTATATTCTTTCAATCTCATCACTGAGTTATCCCTCGTGGAAGATTTTTGCTTTAGCCTTCCTATACAACTCCTTGTTTGGATGGATTTGGTTTTCCCTCTTGAGTTTATTTCTCAAAGGTTATTTTTTGGTTGACTGTTTCATTCCAGTTTATTTCTGGTTCGAGTCTTTGGTTTCCCAGCAATATTATTTACTCTGGATTTCTGAAAGCTTCAAGTTTTGGTTCGTGCATTAATTTTGCACAAGAAGACTTTATATCCTCAGCAAGAATATTATGGCATTTCCCCAAGAAGTCATATTTCATTCCCCAGGAAGCCATACTGTTCTCCCCAGAAATTAATTTCTTTTTACAATCCTCCATGACAACAAGTGACATGTCTCTTTATTTGAGAAACTTGTGCTTCCCTGTAAAAGTCGACGTAACTTTTTTTTGCTATCTCCTCTATGAGTGGATAGTTTGTAGTCGGTCGTCAGTTTACGCCAGTGGATAGCAAGACTTTTCAAATTCGCAAAGACAGTTCGCAAGTGGAAGTCTCTTTATTTGAGACAGCTTACCCTTTCCAAGCAAAGTGCCTCGGTTAAAGAAGAAGTTGAGACCCATTCTAGGAGAAACGCCAGACCCTCAGTGAATGTTGGTAGTTCATCATCAGTGAATGATGGTGCTATGATATATTATCTTCCTACCTTCAGTGAAAGTTGGTAGGTCATCAACAGTGAACGTCGATGAGTGTTATCTTTTTGCTACCCTCAGTAAACATTGGTAGTTCATCGTCAATGAACGGTGGTGCTATGATATATTCTCTTCCTACCTTCGGTGAAAGTTGGTAGGTCATCGGCAGTGAACGTTGATGATTGTTACCTTTTTGCTTCCCTCAGTGAATGTTGGTAGTTCATCGTTAGTGAACGGCAATGCTATGATATATTCTCTTCCTACCTTCATTGAAAGTTGGTAGGTCATCGGCAGGGAACATCGATGATTTTTATCTTTTTGCTACCCTCAGTAAACGTTGGTAGTTCATCGTTAGTGAACGGCGGTGCTATGATATATTCTCTTCCTACCTTCAGTGAAATTTGGTAGGTCATCGGCAGTGAACATCGATGATTTCTATCTTTTTGCTAATATCAGTGAACGTTGGTAGTTCATCGTCACTGAACGACGATGCTCTGATATTTCTTTTCCTTCTACCTTCCGTGAATGTTGGTAGTTCATCGTCAGTGAACGTCAATGATTTTTTCTCTCTACCTTCAGTGAAAGTTGGTAGTTCACCGTCAGTAAATGTCGGTGTTGTTATTTCTTTCCTCTTTCTACCTTCAGTGAATGTTGGTAGTCTCGCCTTCAGTAGGAGTTGGTGTATCCTTTGACCATTTTTACCATCCTCCCTGATTCAGGTCTTTTCAATCCACCAGTGATTTATTTTCCTGGTTGGATTACTCTCTTGTTTCTCCTTTTTTTTATGACATCCCCAGTGGTGTTTTGCGTTTCTTTGGTCTTGTTCACATGCATTCATGCTCATAAACATTGCATGGCATCTTAGGGCCAAAAATAGGGTTTGTTTTATATTTAAGTATCTTCGATCGCGTCGACTTGAAGATTTTTAACCTTCGTATCTCCAGATAGAAGAAAATTAAATAAGGGCAGCTGTTGTACCCCAATTTTCCCCCCTAAGATCCCTTTATCATACCATGTTGATTCCATCACAACAAGATCACATTAGGATTCTTGGTTCCCCTCCCTATGTTTAGCTTTGCTCTTTGAGGAATCAACAAGCACCTTGACTTGTGTTCTTTTGTGATCATGAATATTTTTGTCTTGATTTCTTCTTTTAATTAATAAAATCCAATGTTTGTTTGTCTTGCTTGTTATCCATGTAGGTAAAGGCAATAAGATTCAACAAGTTGCTCCATGGGTTTATGAGTTTATTTCCATGCCCTAGTTAATAAAGCTTGAGAAATTCAAGCCTCACCATTGAATTTGTCTAGGAGGAAATGGCATGGTAAGCCTATTTTGGTTCACCATATTTCAAGATTATCAAATTTGATCCAAAAAAAAGTATAAGGGGTTGATTGAAAAATAGTCATGTTTGGATGAGGCCCTGTTCCCATTGATCAAAAGTGCATATTTCTATAAATTCTCAAGATATGGAAGTGGTTTTGGTGGCTATGAATTCTCATTTTCATCCTCAACAACTTCTATTTACAAATCATTTGTGTTGGTACAAGAAGTTTGTTCAAAATTGTCAAAGTTCCTCAAGGCATGTTTCTTAATCTAGGAGCTAGAGTTTTGAACTTCAAAGGAGTATATCTTGCTCATATTTTTGTATTTTTGAGTGATTAAAAAGACATAATTCTCTTCAAATTGTTATTAACAAATCACTTCAAAGGTTCCAAAGATTTTTCATGTGGAAGAAACTTGATGAAGAATAAAGATTACAAGTCCTCTAGATGAATCCCCAATTTTCCATATGTGACTTCAAATGATCATAACTTGGTCAATTTTTATCACCTTGAGCCCATGATTTTTCCACAATGATCTTGAGGATGTGAACTTTATGCCTTATTTTATGTGCAAGTGAGAAAATGGATGGAATTTTCCTTAAGGATACAAAAGATTATAGGTCGTTTCATGAAATCTTGCAAACTTCAACAAGTCATAACTCTCTCAATTTTTGGAGATTTTGAATGGTTTGAGTTTCAAAATGTCATTCAAAATATCTACTTCATGCCATATGTTTTGGTAAAGAGAAAATTTCAATAGGAAGGCTATGTTTGGATGCAAGACATTATAAGTCATTTTTGAAGAAAAATTTGAAATATTTCTAAGTATGGAAAGTCAACATTTTTTTCCAACTTTGACTCGTTATAACTTTTAGCTCAAGCATCCATTTGTCTCCATTATTTTCACATTGCAAAGCTTGTAACCTCATCTTTCTAAAGAATCAATAATCATGCCCTAAGACCCATTGAGCTGAGAATGCCATTGGTCAGAAGTTGGCAATTTAAAACTGAATTTTTCACCAAGTCAGAAGTTTGAAATCCTTGATTTGGCTTCTAAACACTTTGTTTCTGCATGTTTTTTCCTCTAAATATGTTTAGTTAACTTCCATAAGTGATTAGCACAATAGAACGCGTGTTTTGGATGAGTTTTGATTAACTTCACACAATAAAACGCGTGTCTTGTTTGCAATTTCACACGATTTCCCTCCAAACTTCATCATTTCACACACTTGGACATTCTATTTGATTCCCTATAAATAGAGGGTTATTCCCAATTCATTTCCTCAAGCTTGGATATCCAGAATCACCCTGCCAAACTTATTCCATAACTCAAAATTCAGCAACTTCAAAATCCATATACTAGCCTTTTTCAATCCAATTTTTCCATCAATCCACCTTCCTTGATCATCCCTAAAGCTAACCATATAATTACATTCAAGAATCGTGCTCTATATTGCTCCATAGAAGTCCAGTTTCAGAGCTCTGCAACTCAACTTCAATAGGTAGATTCCTTTATCAATTCTTAAAAACTTTGATATCATTGTGATGCTCTCATTTCCCTGGTTCTAGTCGTAACACTTGCTTTTTACTAGAAACATGTTTTGACCATGAAATTTCAAATCCATTTTCAAAACATTCCTTCCAAATTGCTTGAGCTACAGTTTATATAAATTTGGCGCGAGGGTGTGGTTGTCTTCGTCTTGAAGAAACGAAGCGAATGACATAGGTATGAGCTTATGATTTTACAGTTTAAGAGACCTGCAATTCACATTAGCTAGAGGTTGAAGATGACCAACGTGTCATCTTCCAACCAATGATGGCGTGCCACTTGTTTTTTTTTAATCTGATTTTATTTTTGATTCTATACTTTATTCACTAATGACCATGATATGCACATAGCGCTAGATCCCTTGGATTTGATTACTAACGCGTTTTGACTCTCATCCAATGGTCCACATATTTTTGACTTTTATTTTCTTTTCTGATTTTTATATTTAATTGTTTTAAACTTCAAAAAATTATAGAAAATCCATTTTTAGTCCAAAAAATCTGAATAAAATAATGAAAAATATTTTTGATTATTCTCTTTCTGATTTTTATTTTTTCACAATTTAATTTTGTGTTTTGGTATTTTTTTTATAAATTTTCACTTTATTTGAATTGTTTTAAATGTTTAAAATTACTTTTATGCATTTTTAAATTCTGAAAAAATTATGGAATGATCCAATGATATTGTGACAAATATTGGTGACCTTACTTTTTTTATTTATGAATTTTGTATTTTTTATCATTTTTAGTCTATTTTACTCATTTCTTTTAATTTTAAAAATAGTTTCTGACTTAAAAAAATTACCAAAAAATTTATAAAATCATTTGAGTCCTATTATTTTTTCATGGCCTTACTTCTTATTTCTTGATCAATTTGAACATAGTTGATATTTTTTTCTTTTATTTCTATTTTTAAACTTTTTTTAAAACCTTTTTGTATATATTAAAGGTAATATTATTTTGTGACTATTTTCTGGCTGATCGTGGGTTAAATTTTTAATCATGAACTTTATTAACATCATTGGATCCATAGTGTTGAGTCTAACTCCACAAAAATGGATGAATGATTTTAATAATAGTTTGAATAAATTTAATTCAAAAGCAGTTTGTATATTCTCTCACACCCCTCTTCATCTCATCTCTTTTCTTATTACACTAAGTGTTATTGGAGCATGATCTCTATATCATGTCTCAAAACAAATGGTGCATAGATTACTATTGACCGGCCTCAAAATAGGTGTGACTTCTATATAAGTCCACTCACGATTGCTTAACATAGCGCTAAATTTTGTCCCGATTCGAATAAATGATCATTCGTGGCCCAAACTTATGTTTGCAAGCCCAAGTATGTTAATTTGATCTCTTTGATCCAATAACATTGATATTCATTATGTGGAGGCTTTGGTTCTACCAATCCTCTAATGGATCTACAAATCCTTTGGTCAATGCGGATCACTTAAACATTGTTGATCATTAAACGATACTCATGAGGATTCTAAATGGATGATATATTTGAAAAAAAGCAAATGCAAATTGTTGTGTGAAAGCTTTGGTTCTACCAATCCTCTAATGAGTTTCAAATGCAAGTTTCAAGATGATCATCCAAATAACCACTAATCACTAATAATTGACTTTATCCTTTTTTTTATTATATGCCCCTTTATTTTTATGCACTATTTACTTTTAGCATTTACATTTCATGCCATTTTCATATTTTCTCATTTAAGTATTTACTTTCTTGTCATTTTTATTTTTGCTCACTTGAGCTTTACTTTTCTTTTTTCAAAACACCTAATAATCAACATAAACCCTAAAAATCTTTAATGATACTTGGATTATTTGGTTACTATCCTTGGCATTATGGAGCATTGGACTTTTTTGGACTTAGGATTAGAAACCTTGGCCTATGATTGGAGACCTTGTGTCCTTATGTGATTATTTTGTCTGGAGCTCTTGAGGTTTACTTGAACGCATTAGGTTGTTTGTTTGTTTTGTGTGCAGGTCATTGTGATTACACTCTTTTTTTGTAATCTAGAATGCACCCGTATACAACTGTTACTCTGCCCAATTTTTATGAAGACTTAATACACTTGAAGTTTGGTTCTTTCAAGAGGTCTAGTATCATTGCTTGTTTGGTTTCAATCCAAAGAATGATAATGCTATCTTGGCTCATAGTGCCAAATATTGGCTTCTTATTGGTTAGATGGTTCCTATCCCTAGCTTTTACCTTACTCTTTAGGATAGTCCCTTGTTCTCCTCCCATCTTCTTTAATTTCAAAAATATTCTCCCTCCTTTTGAAAACTCTTCTTGCTTTTAAACTTGAACCACTTTTATAATAAACTTGGACTTAGGTCCATGCATTTTCAAAATATTTTCATAAATAAACTTCAATAAACTTAATAATACTTTGACATTTTTTTAGAAGACTAAAAGTCAATCAATCTCATTTCAAACCATTATGCCACTTTGACTTTTTATCTTTTTAACTTTTCTATAAAAAAAAGATTGGACTCTTGTCAATCCTTGTAGTGATGCAAACGATTATACTTTTATAATATGTAGTGAAGAGAGATATTTTCCACTTGGGCGTTCAGTGAGGCATTGTTGATTTTAAAATCCAAGCCATATCCTCCACTTTGAGATGATGTAAATTCTCCTTTCTCATGATTGTGGGTAGTAAATATGTTTTCCACACGGAAAATGACAATGATGTCTTATCTCATAAAATTAACCAACACACTTGTGTTTAAAAATTTTAAAAGAGGAACTACGTGTACCATGATCCCCTATTGCAAGAAAAGGTGGTACGTAGGCACTTAAGGTTCGCAACCGCGGCAAGTGAAAAAATCATAAAAAATTATTTCTTTTCTCACCTCCACCATCTATTTTTTTATACAAAATTTTTATAGCCAAAACATACAGATTTTACAAAGAGGTTCCTGTGGAGTACCATAGATGTTTAGGGTGCTAATACCTTCCCTTTGCATAATCAACCCCCTTACATTGAATCATTCCCCCCCTCTTTTCGGTTATTCGCTCTTTTCCCATTCCTTTGGAAACAATAAAGCATGGTGGCGATTTTTATTTTGATCTGTATAAGTCTAGTCAATCCAATGGCTTAGTCTTAAACATTTCTACCGCTACACAAACCAAGGACTTTTTGGATATATTCTCTCAAGGACAGAGTTATAGTATGTAACTTCCTCTTTCATTTGATCATGAGTTTGTAAATTTCTATGAACCATGGAGAGAGTTATGGATGGTGCAAGATGTCAATATGAACATGTTTTCCACCTTGTTTATTTTCTTGATCTTTGTGATTCCACCTGGACAAACATCAACCATTGAGATTATTTGACTTGTAAAATATGGTGTTGACCTCAAAAAGGCATGAGTTGACTTTTAGCTTGCACAGTTGACTTTTACCCCAAATCATTTGATTTGTGTAATACGGTGGGAGAACTGACTTGAGTGTTTTGCGGTTTATCACAATTATTACGGATATCAAGAGTCGCCACCGAATTTTCTTTTATCCAATAAAGCAAAGGGTGAAAAGAACAGGAAAGACCTTTGAATTATTTTCTTGAGTTCGAGGGGTAGGTTATGAAAAGGGAAGGTGTTATCACTCTTTTCATCCGTAGTTATCTACGGGCTCTTAGTTGCTTGCTAGATCACTTTTAAAAAATGATTTGTTTGAAATGTGTTTGGTGTGGGTTTTTAAAAGTATTTTGAAAACACCTTTGTTGCGGAAAACTTTGTAATGATTCTCGTCTCTATAAGAATTTATACAAAGTGTTGGTTTTGAAAATAGTTCAAAGAGATGTTTGTTTTTGAAAATATTTTTGAAAGTGTAAGTTTGAAAATGGTTTTGATTTGTGAGCAAGAAACTACGAGTGGCCTACCTACTCAAAAGTTCTATGTTATTTTCCTCCTCCTTTAGATGTTGCTATCTTACCATTGATTGGTAAGAAGCCCCATTATTGGATGTGAAGGTACGGGCGTGGGTCAATCATATAATCATATAAGGCAATTTATGTGACGCTTTAGCAATTTTTGTAAGGGACTAGATAGTTTATCGAAGGCAACATCGAGGGACATCGAGGGACTATGATCTTTTTTATTGAGGGTCTGTGCTAAAGCGCCCATATTCGAGAGACATGATTGTTTTCCGAGGAAACAAAGTGGAGTTAAACCCTAGAGGTGCAAAGTATGCAAGTGTATTGTATTCCATGCTTGGTTTAATCTTGAATTAGGGTTGTCTACTTGTTGATTTTTAATCTTGCCATACACACCCTAATTACTAGCATTTTATATAAAAAACGTTAAATTGCAGAAAATAAATGTCCTACGCTATTACATAATTTGGGGATGGGGTATACAAATTTACAAATGGGGGTGAAAATCAATAAAAGTCCTAATTATTACAACCATATTGAATAGAAATGAAAGAAAATATATAGAAAATATAAATTAAAAAAACAGCGAAAAGAGAGAAAAAACAAATCTTTTGATTCATGCAGTATGTTCGAAGCATGCAACCTTCGATTCACAGAGAAAAAACAAATCTTTCGATTCATGTAATATGTTCGAAGCATGCACCCTTCAATTCACAGAGAAAAAACAAATATTTCGATTCATGCAGTATGTTCGAAGCATGCACCCTTCGATTCACACACGCTTTTTTCTTCCTTCTGTTTGGGCCTGTAACGCAGTATGTGTCGAAGCCTAAGGCTTTGTGTCGAACCATGCTGTAATTTCTCACTCCAAAATTGTTTTATGATCTGTACAGGTTAGTTCTTAACATATAATTGACAAGAAAAGAAAATAAACAAAAGGGGAGCTTCGAAGGTAATGATTATTACATGTTATCTTCGAAGATGAATCGTGAATGATTCTTGAAACGAAACATTTAAAGTCAAGAAGACTTACCTTGAAGCTGGAATTTGTGCTTCAAAATTGAGTTACTGCCTTGAATATTCTTGAGATTGAAAGAAAAGAACGGAGGTGTTGTGTTTTGTTGGTTCTGGATTCGAAAGAAATGAAACATAGGTGTTGTTTGTTTTTTGGTTATGAGTTTAAGAGTGTTTGAAGGCTTTAGCCTTTGCATTCTCTCCTCTCTCTTTTTTATTCTCCATTTTCCTTTCCAAAATCCCCCCTTTGTGTGTTGCGAAACAACTTATTTATAGAAGACTCTTGCTGGGGTTTTGGGGGGGGGGGGGGGGGGGGAAACAATTAACATTTGAACAGTTTGGGTATGCTCTTTTCATAGCTTTCGAGGTGCAGCTCTTATATGCTAGTTTGGTGCAAATATGGGACTGGTTTAGGAGCAGCATAGCAGGACTGTTTTGCAGCAATTTTGGAGTGTTATGGAAGCTTGGTGCAGGGTTGTTTCATAGCAGTGCAGCAGATTGCTTTTTGACATGGTTTTAGGTTGTTGTGTGGACAGTACAACGATCTTGGTCTTGGTAGCATATATGAATTTGTTCAGCAAGCATCTTGAATACTTCACCCTTTCATTTTGATCACATAGATCCACAAACCTTTGACCAAACTTTTCAACAAACAAAACAATAGTGTTTCCAACAATTGTGTGTTCTTCGAATGGACCACCAATTGTATGTTCTTCGAATTCACCAATTGTATGTTCTTCGAATGGACCACCAATTGTATATTCTTCGAATGGACCAATTGTATGTTATTCGAATGGACCACCAATTGTATGTTCTTTGAATAGACCACCAATTGTATGTTCTTGTATGTACCATTTTGAGTATGCAAAATGATCGCATTGGCATAGTCAAAATGAACGAATTTTTGGATTGCTTTCCTACCAGTAACCATCTGTTGATTAAGTGGTCGAAATTTCAAATGTCCAAACCTTAATTTGTAATTCATAGTGTAGAAACTATGTGTGTTGAAGGGTTTAGAGGTGGATTGAAGCAAGCATGAAGGAATCCATTGCCTTGTGGATCGAAGCAAGCATGAAGGAAGCCATTTCCTTATGGATCGAAGCAAGCATGAAGGAAGCCATTGCCCAGTCGAAGCTTATGGATTAAAGCAAGCATGAAGGAAGCCATTGCCCAGTCCAAACTTGGGAAATCGAATCAAGCTTTCTCTTATTCGACTTGTCAAAATCTGCCAACCACTCCTTTCGATTAGTCATGTGATTCGAACAACATGAACCCGATTTTGAATTCGAACTGTTATCTACAGCTGCACACCTTTTGATTTACTTTGCCCTTTCGATAGTTTCCTCTTCCTCCTTTCGAGGATTCAAAAGTTCCATCTTCGACCTAATGCTTGAGAGCTCAATATGATCCATGGAAACTATATGGGGCATTAAAAGTCCAATTGTACTTGTCCAAATCCAAACCTTAATTTGAGCCCAGTGTTGAGGAAGTGTCTTGAGCTGATCAAACCTTATGCAATTTTGAGAAATGGAGATTTTTGTGAGAGAATATTTGAGAAAAGAGAGGGCAAATTTTAGGGTACAATAGCTTCCCTTGTTCAATCTTCTTAAACCTGAAGAGTTAGATTGGCGAGTCTGCCATTCGTGACTTGAAGGTGGAAGATGATTGAACACTAGAGTGCCCATAAATTTGCACTCGATGATGTGGTGGTTGATTGTGTCACGAATGGGCTTAAAGATTCCATTTGGAGAAGTGATAGAGAGCCTACCCGAGATGGGCTTACAGATGCAATCCAAAGTGATTGTTGGTAGAAATGGGAAGAAATATCAGGATAAATCTTTGGTCGATTTATACTGAAATAGTTGTTATCTTGAAGGAAGTGTTTTTCATGTAGATAGTCGCCCCGTATTTTTTCGGGAATTGATCTACAATCAATTTGTTCACAGATAGTTGACCTATTTTGTTTCAGGTATTAATTTGGAACTTGTTTTTTGTTGGTCATAGAGATAGTTTCCCTGACTTGTTTCAGGAATTAGTTTCTGACCTTAGAGAAAGAAAGATAGTTTCCCTGGTTTGTTTCGGGAGTTAATCTTCAATCTGCTTATGTTTATAGTTGTCCTGTCTTGTTTCAGATATTAATCTACAGTCAGTTGTTCACAGATACTTGTCCTGTCTTGTTTCAAGTATTAATCTGGAACCCGCTTTTTATTGGCCGTAGAGATAGTTTCCCTGGCTTGTTTCAGGAACTAATCTCTAACCTATTTGAAAGAAAGATAGTTTCCCTGGCTTGTTTCAGCAGTTAATCTTTAATCTGCTCATGTAGATGGTTGTCCTGGCTTGTTTCAGGTATTAATCTATAATCGGTTGTTCACAGATAGTTGTCCTGTCTTGTTTCAGGTATTAATCTGGGACCCATTTTTTGTTGGTCGTAGAGATAGTTGCCCTGGCTTGTTTCAGAATTTAATCTATGACATATTTGAAAGAAAGATAGTTTCCCTGGCTTGTTTCGGGAGTTCATCTTCAATCTGCTCATGTAGATGGTTGTCCTGGCTTGTTTTAGGTATTAATCTATAATCGGTTTTTCACAGATAGTTGTCATGTCTTGTTTCAAGTATTAATCTGGGACTTGTTGAAAATTTATGTTGATATTTGTTTGTTGATCTTTCCTGAAAAGGTAAAGATTTTAGTTGTATGTAATGTCATGATTCATGATGTTCTCAAAATAAATGAGATTGTTTTATATGTATTTTGTATGAATATGCTATGATGCTTGTAACATTATGTATGAATGCAATATATGAACTGGTCAGTTGTAGCATCATTGAATTGAGGGAAAATAAACCCCTTATTATTGTTGGGATGAAGAATGTGATTCTTCATTATTTGTTGAAGTTGAATTGTTAGTAGATGACTTCTGTGGCTAGAGAAATAAACTCTACTAGGGAAAGAAAACTCCGTAAACTGCTTGAGGATTTCTATGAAACCCTGTTGGGAGAACCCAAGAAGTTAATGAACCATGTTGTGGAATTCCTTAAGATGTTTGGGAGATGATTGGAGACTCTTGCTCTGCAGGGGGTGTTGGAGCCTCTGACATCAATAGACTGTATGTTGAGGAGATGACAGTGACTTTGCAGGAGGACGTCCCTGTATCTATTGTGGGATGTATCTGCGAGGATTTACATATGGCTTTTTAGACATTGCCCCGTTTCTTAAAGCCATTAGTAGTTATCTTTCTATTTTTTATGCGTGTATTCGTAAACAGTGGTTATATTCAAATGCATATGTTAAAAATAAACAATGGAAATTTTTTTGCAAAACAAAATAGAAAAATAAAACAAATAGTTTATGCACTTTCAAAGAGGTAACTTTTGTATTAATCTGAAGAAGTCTGCCTATAACAGGCGTTTTTGTACAAGGAGACAAACATCCTAGTAAGAGAATGCCGTCGTAAGAATGAAAACTATACAAAGCAGTATACAAAGAAAAAAAAAACTATGTGAAATGATCCCATTGGGTTCCCATTCTGCTATTGCCTTTATATCTTTGAGCGTCTCATCACTTTGCTACTTGAGCGAAGCTGACTGGATTGATTAGTACCATTTGAATTTGACACCTGATATTGAGGTATGTCTGTGAGGTGATCCATTGGGACATAGTTGTACGCTTTTAATCCCTAACTTTTGCATGGACCTCCCTTTCGGGTTTTTAGTCCACCGGGATACCCTTTTTTCCCAAGCCTTCTTTTCGGGTTTTCAACTTGCCGAGTGTACAGATTTTTTCATATATGTATTCCTAACTTTTGCCCGAACCCTTTTGGTTTGCGGGATGGCCTTATTTTTTCTTAGGCCAATCAACCTAGCGGATCTCTGTTTATGCTTAGTATCTTTTAACTATGTCCATGTTTATAGGATACGGAAGGTCGTCACCGTCCATAGTGGTTAATATCATGGCTCCACCAGAAAATATGTTCTTGATCATAAATGGCCCTTCGTATGTGGGAGTCAATTTTCCCATGGGATCACTTTGTGGCGGGATAATCCGCATGATTACTAGGTCGCCAACTTGATATTCCTGACGTCTGACCTTTATGTTAAAAGTTTTGATCATACGTTTCTGGTACATCTGACCATGATAGATAGCCGCAAGCCTTTTCTCATCAATCAGGTTCAATTGGTCAAGTCGAGTTTGAATCCAATCATCTTCATTTAAACCCGCATCCTTCATGATTCTTAAGGAAGGGATCTGGACTTCGATGGATAAGACAACTTCCATACTATATACCAGAGAGAAAGGAGCTTCCCCTGCTGACGTGCACACTGAGGTACGGTAACCATGAAGAGCAAATGGTAACATCTCGTTCCAATCTTTGTATGTCATTGTCATCTTATGTATGATCTTCTTGATGTTTTTATTGGCGGCCTCCACAATTCCATTCATCTTCGGTTGGTAAGGAGAAGAATTATGATGTTGAATCTTGAATTTTGTGCAAAGCTCGGTGATCATAGTATTATTGATATTGGTACCATTATCTGTGATGATTCTTTCTGGAGTACCATACCGACAGATAAGGTTATGTCTGATGAACCAGGCCATAAAGTTCTTGGTAACAGAAGCAAATGAGGCTGCCTCGACCCACTTTGTGAAATAATCAATGGCAACCAGGATTAAGCGGTGCCCATTAGAAGCGATAGGTCTAATCTCTTTGATGATATCAATACCCCACATTGCGAAAGACCAGGGGGCAGTCAGGACGTTCAAGGGAACCAGAGGCACATGTACTCTATCAGCATAGATTTGGTACCTGTGACAAGTTCGGGAATGCTGATAACAGTATGCTTCCATAGTGGACTAATAGTACCCTGCCCTCAGAATCTTCTTAGACATTATGTGCCCACTAGAATGGGTGCCAAAGGTACCTTCATGCATATCTGCCATAATCTTCTCTGCTTCACTCTTGTCTACACACCGAAGCAAAGTAGAATCATGGTTGCGCTTGTAGAGGATTTTGTTACTAAAGAAAAACTTGGCAGAGAACCTTCTTAGGAACTTCTTATCATTAAGCTCCCTCAGGATACTCTTGGGCCTTGAGGTAACTTTTCACTTCATGGAACCAAGGTTTGTCAACTAGTTCTTCAGTATCCACCTCATAATAGTATGTTGGTTCGTCCAATCTCTCAATAGTGATTTGAGGAGCTATATTATCCCATATGACTTTAAACATGGATGACATAGTAGCTAGCGCATCTGCTAATTGATTTTCTTCTCGTGGAAAATGCTTAAAGGTAACTTCTTCAAAGTGTGGAATCAGTGTCAACACATGGTCTTGGTAAGGGATGAGATTAGGAAGCTTTGTGTCCCATTATCCTTTGATTTGATTGATTACCCGGGCTGAGTCTCCAAATACATTCAAGAATTTGATTCTCAAGTCGATGGCAGCTTTGAGACCTATAATGCATGCTTCATATTCAGCCATATTGTTGGTACAGTTGAAACATAGTCTGGCAGTGAAAGGAGTGTGACAGCCTTCGGGAGATATGATCACAACACTGATTCCATTGCCAAGTTTGTTGGAAGCTCCGTCAAAAACCATAGTCGATTAGGATCCTTGTCCAGGTCTATCATACGGTCCAAGTTTTGCACAGTCAGTCGTTAACATGATATTCTCATCTGGGAAGTCAAAGTTCATAGATTGTTAATCATCAATAACTTGATGGGCCAAATGACATGCCACCGCACTTCCTTTGATGGCTTTCTATGTTGTATATTGAATATTGTATTCAGTTAGAATCATTTTCCATCTAGATATTCGTCCGGAGAGAGCGGGCTTCTAAAAGATGTACTCGATGGGGTCCATCTTAAATATCAATAAAGTGGTGTGAGTTAGCATATACTGTCTTAGCCAGCGAGTAGCCCATTCAAGAGCATATCATGTTTTCTAGAGCAGTGAATATCTGGTTTCACAGTCGGTAAAAATTTTCTCAGGTAGTATATTGTGTGCTCTTTTCGGCCAGACTCGTCATGCATGCCCCAACATACACCCCATTGAGTTTTCTAATATTGTTAAGTACATGATTAGAGGTCTTCCTTCAACCAGCGACATCAAAATTGGAGGTTCTTGAAGATACTCCTTGATTCTGTCAAAGGAAGTATAGTAGTTGTCATTCCACTTCACTACTTAATATTTCTTTAGTAATTTGAAGATTGGCTCACAAGTAGCGGTTAGGTGGGAAATGAATCTGGCAATGTAGTTTAGACATCCTAAGAATCCCCTAACCTCCTTCTCAGTGCAGAGAGTTGGCATTTATTGAGTATCTTTAACCTTCGTAGGATCTACTTCAATAAATTTGTCATTGACAACAAAACCTAAGAACTCACCATATCTTACTCCAAAGGTGCATTTGTTCGGATTTAGTCTTAACTTGTACTTCCTCAGTCTTTCGAACAATTTCCGCAAGTGATCCAAATGCTCTTCTTTAGTCTGAAACTTGGATATCATATCATCGACGTAGACCTCTATCTCGTGATAGATCATATCATGAAACAAGGCTACCATAGCATGCTGATAGGTTGCTCCAGCGTTCTTCAACCCAAATGGCATAACTTTGTAGAAGAAGGTTCCCTACTACGTGACGAAAGTTTTTTTCTCCATATCTTCATGTGCCATTTTAATCTGATTATACCCTGAGAAACCGTCCATGAAGGAGAAGATCTTAGGTTGTGCAGTGTTGTCAACCAGAACATCAATATGGTGAAGCAGAAAGTCATCCTTGGGGCTCGCCTTATTCAAATCTCTGTAATCCACAAACATACGCACCTTGCCATCCTTTTTAGGTACTGGTACCACATTTGCAACCCATTGTAGATAAGAAGTAACAACTAAGAAACTGGTGTTAAACTGTTTCATAACCTCAGCCTTGATCTTTTATGACATCTCAAGACGCATACGGCGAACCTTTTGCTTTACTAGAGGGAAGTCTTCTTTTGTTGGTAGACGATGAACCACAATATCAGTGTCCAACCCCAGCATGTCTTCGTACGACCAAGCGAAGATCTCAATGTAATCATGTAACATCTGAATTTACCGCTCCTTGACACTCTGCTCCAAGTTGGCACCTACCTTGACCTCCTTTTTATCCTCTTTAGTACCCAAGTTTACCGTCTCGACTGTCTCTTTATGAGGCTGGATTGCTCTTTCCTCTTGTTGTAACAGCCTAGCAAGTTCTCCTGGTACTTCACAATCTTCCCTACCTTCGTTCTCAGCTTGGTAGATTGGATTTTCAAAGTCATACTTGGAAATAGAAGAACCGTTATCAATGGGATCCAGAGTGGATGTGGATCTGCAATTTGATATGTGGGTGTGTGTAAGAGAACATAGCTATTTTTATAAAGTAAAAACAGAAAAGAAAAACAAAGAGCACAAAATTTGTATGAAAAATGTCCAATGATTTATTTATGACATATGAAAGTGAAATGATAACCCTCACAAATAACCCATTGTGCCTCTGGTAAGACACGAGCTTTAGAGTTTAAATTGTTCGAATATTACATATCCCAAAAAGAAAACAAAAATACAATTACTCCTGGAAGAACGTAACGGGAACAAAGCCTATAGCTATCCAATTGCTGAGTCCATCATTGGTAGTAGGGAAGATCCAATTGTATAGGTCGCAGTCACTGTCAGTGTCTTCTACAACGTTGACTCCGTAGTGGCTGATGCGCAATGGTAGTCCTCCGGCGCGAGCACGTCAAATGGCTTTTTGAGCTCCGGAAGTGAAACCCAAATCAAACTTGTCAGACTTATAGGGATGTCAGGTAGTTGGCACCAAATAGTGCACCCACCTTCTTCAATTACAGCTTTGGCATCCTTTAGAGAAGCCATCTTCAATGGAGGTCCGATAATCTCTGGAACACTAGCAATAGTCTTGGTAGCGGTAATTGTCTGAGGAACTTCTTTAAAATTCTTACAGGGGGTCTCAATGAACTCGCCGTCCATCTCGAGATATCGGAAAGAGTTTAGGTGGCTCACCATATATTCTTCTTTCTCCATGGACTGTAACAATATTTCCATTAACCGGATATTTTAACATCTGATGCAAGGTGGAAGTGACAGCACCGGCCCCATAAATCCAAGGGCGTCCTAACAAATAAGAGTAAGATGGGCGAATGTCCATCACATAGAAAGTGGAGCCAAAATTTTGGGAACCAACATTAATAGGAATGTCCACCTCCCTGAGTACCATTCTCTTAGAACTATCAAAATCCCTCACCACAATATTACTGGGCCTCAAAGTCAGTCCTTCACAATCCAATATGTCTAAAGCAACCTTGGGCAGAACATTTAGTGACGAACCCATATCAACTAAAACATGAGCCAGGGTTGTGCCCCTACACTCAATAGAGACATGCAGGGCATCATTATGCTTTCTTCCTTTAGATGTCAAATTAGCATCATAGAAACCGAGTCCATTGTCAGCAGTCAGACTAGCAACACAGTTCTCGAATTGGTCGGCAGAAGTCTCTTGTGGTACGTGAGCAGATTTGAGGAACTTTACCAAAGCCTTAGCATGGGCTTCAGAGCATAATGGTAAGGCTAACACTTAAATTTTTGAAGGGGTTGCCCCAATTGTTCCACAACATTGTAGTCACTTTTTCGTATGATTTTCAGTATCTCCCCCATTTATTTTTTAGAGGCTTCAGGGATGGTTTCTTTAGGTGCCTCCGTCCGGGCAGGCTCAACCAATACTTCTTTTCCCCGAGTCTCAGTTGACTCAGTAGCAGGAATAACAACATGAGTGACAATAGGAGTAGCAATAGGAGTAACAATAAGAACATTAGCATGAATAACCAAAGGAGTGGAAATAGTCCTTGGAGAGATCTCATGAGAGAAGATCCTTTCGCTTCTGGTAATTTTACTGGTCCCAACAATGTTGTCGATGTTAGGATCAGTATCTTCAACAACTTCATTTTTGATAGCCAATAGGTCTTTCTTGACGCCATGGTAGTATACGTCATCTCCATAGTTCCAAGGAACAGCCTTATCGGAGGAATATGGTATTGGCCCAGGAAAAGTGATAATTAAAGGAGAAACCTTAGGAGTGGATGTAATCTTGAAAAGTCATTTGGAGGGGACCCTGGGAGGATTTTCGGAAATGGTAATAATTGATATATCTTCACATAAACTTCTCGTAGATGGAATCTTCTCAAACAGAATTTCCTTGTTGTCCATCGGGCATTGGACACCTATCTTTAACAACAAGCAACCATTGGGTAGAGATGCATACTGGTGGAAAACTTCACCACAACCCGTAAATAAACTGGCTCGCAAGAGATTCTTCTTAACAATTGGAAGAGGAGTACCTAGTTCATCAACAGAATAAACAAACAACTCATCATCAACAGAATTAACACTCTGACCATGCTTGGGCATTGGTGCAGTTATCACATTAGGGGTCTCGAGAGGGTAAAATTCAATCTCATTTGCCTCAATAAGATCCTGAACGTTATTCTTCAGAGCCCAACAGTCAATTGTATCATGCCCTGGACTGTTGGAGTGGTAGGCACACCGAACATTTAGATTATAATGAGGAGATGTTGTGTTTGGATTTTAAGGAGGCTCCTTCAGAGTGACCAGATTAGACTTCAAAAAGTGTGGCAAAACCATAGATAAGGACTTGTTAAGCCAGGTGAACTTTCTTCTAGGTGCATCCTTCCTACGCTGATTGTTTTGTCGTTGAGTTGATACAAGGTTGGAGATCATTACAGCTCCCACCGTTGGACGACGTTCAGTTTTTCTTTGATTCCTCTGATCGTATGCAACACTTACTTCTTTCTTCCCAGAGAATGGTTTCTCTACTATAATTGAAGACGCATCTCTCTGAATCTTACCGCTCTCGATACCAGCTTCTACTCTTTCACCTGTCAGTATCAGCTCGGGGAACCCAACGGAAGAGCTCCCGATCAAATGTTTTAAGAATGGGCCTGACAAAGTACCCAAGAACATATCTACCAGCTATCTATCAGATAGAGGAGGCTGGACTCTTCCCGCAAGATCTCTCTATTTCTGGGCATAATCTTTGAATCCCTCACTAGAACCCATAGACATGCTTTGAAGTTGTGTACAGGTTGGAGCAAGGTCAGTGTTGTATTGGTACTGCCTATAGAAAGCAGAAGCCAAATCCTCCCAGTTGCGGATATTGGTTCCCTCCAGCTGATAGAACCACTCCAATTGAGTCCCCGATAAACTTTCTTGGAAGAAATACACCCACAAATGCCTATCAGCGGTGTGAGGTTGGATCTTCCTGACATAGGACCTCAGATGCAGCTTAGGACATGAAACCCCGTCATATTTAGTAAATGCGGGAACTTTGAACTTCGGGGGAATGATCACTCCGGAAACCAAACCTAATTCTTCAAAATCCAGACCAAGTACTCTCTAAATTTCCATGGTGTTGAGACGATCCTCCAGTTGTTTATATTTTTCATCAGCAGGAGGATATTGTTCTTCAGCATAGTCAACCTCTTCTTCATCAGACCCCAGACTGTGGTCCCCTTCTTTTATCTTCTCTTCTTAATTATCCCCCTCACTTGGCGAAGTTGCGAATTCTAGAGCTCTCTTTGCTGGTTCTCTGAATCTCCTTCCCACATTCAAGACACCCATTGGTTTCCTTGTCTTTTTCTTTTTGTCTTTGATCATTAGAGCTTTCGGGTCCTCTTGTCCTTTAGCCAAAGCCAAGAACATTTGTTGTAATTGAGCATTCTATGTTTGAATATCCTTCATTGTTTATTCGATATCCATCTTACTGAAAGAAACAGTAGAAAGATAAGGAAACCCGTTGTGGAAAACTTGTTTATGTTATGATGCATGAACATGCATATGCAAATGATTTCAAAGACTTAGAAGATGTAAATTTGTTTAGACAAAATGGAACAAACATTAATTGTATTAATAAGTTCAAATTGATTACAACATGCCTCTTGGGCTTACAAAAGAAACAAAATGAACTAAAATACAAAAACAATGGCTCAAATATCCTATGGATGCTTCCTCTTTGGAGAGATATAGGAATTAAGGCTCCTCTCCACATTAAGTTGTCTTGCGAGCTCCAATGTCTTCTTCTCTCTTGCGTATAACTGGGCTTCAAAGGTGTCTCACTCCACCTTTAGCTGAATGCAAGCTCTTTGCAAATCTTCAAGAGAAGTAGGCATATCAGGATAAAGGACAGTATATGGAACATCTCCTTCGGCAACAGGCTCCATGATGATTGGTAACATTCTTATGTCCCAATGTCTTACTATCCACTTTGTTTATCATTCTCCAAGCTCGTATGAACCTTTAACGACGGCCTTGGTTGTCGCCCTCGTAATCGAATACCAAACCTTGGATGAGTGCATCATGGGGACCATCTCTTCATGCATACCCAAACTGTCGTAAAGCCAAACAAGGGTTGTAGGTAATACCTACCCTAATGCCAAGCAGAGGGACATTAGGGAATTCCCCACAACGGTCGATGATAGTAATGTCCTCCAAGGATCGAGAACACCAATGAATATCAGAATGTGTGAGTGACATCATCCTTTGAGACCATGTCAAGATTTTCTCATTCTTCAATGTTGATAGAGGTAGGTGCGAAATAAGACACCTAGAGAGTAAGGGAATGCAAAACAAAAGAGTACCTCTTTTCTTCATGGTGCGAGTGTGGAAACAATGTAGAATGTCTCCAAGCAGGGTAGGTGTGGGATTTCGAGAAAGAAAAACCTTGATGGCATTCACATCTATGAGTTGGTCCGGATTGGGAAATAGAACCAAACTATAGATTAGAAGGGCCAAGACATCCTCAAAATCTCTAAAATCCATATCTTCCCAAAACGAACGAGCCTTCTCTAATAGAAACTTGGCTAAGAAACCCTTAACTCCACTTCTTGTCTCCCAATTTGTCATAATGTCAGACTTCTACAAATGCAAGGCTTTGGAAATAACTTCAGGCTTTGGAGTCTCCTCTAAACCGGTGAATGGTATTTGATCAAGCACATGCACCTCTAGCAACTGAGAGAACTATTCTAATGTAGGCACCAATTGGTAGTTAGGAAAGGTGAAGCAATGATGCATAGGATCAAAGAATTGGAAAAGCACACACACATCATTTCTTCTTGGAAGTTTGAGGTAGCTAAGTTGAGAAGTCAACCATATTTCTTGGTGAAGGAAGAAACTCCAGGCACCCTTGATGCTAACTCTTGAAGTTGAGGATGCACTTTCACGAAGTTGAGTCGGATGGTATTCCTCGGAATGGAAGTCATGACCTACAAAAAAAAACAAAGATAAATCCCTAAATCCTTGAAATGGTTAGTGAGAATGCTTATGATGTTATGATGTCACAAATAATAATCGCAAATAAAACACACCAAGATATTAGGTTTAGGCTTGCATGGGTTTCATAGGTAAGTACCCTCTTGAAGTTTAGTTGGGTCAACCTGTCCTAGAAAATAATCGGGTTCTAGGGGAACTCAATATCATTGATCTTTCTTCATTGGACATTGTCTCAGCACAATCAATCTTTTCTTGCGGCTGAAATATCCCAAAGTCCAATCTCAATGAGTGTAGTATTGAGTATCAATCAATCTTCATCTTTACACCAAAGTCGGCTATCTCACTACTTCCTAATGGCCAAGTTGTTCAATTAAAGGTTCTACGGTCAGTTAGTGCTTCATGACACCGCTCACTGGTCCCGTATTCTCCTTAATTCAACACAAGGGATACCGGTACCAACAAATGTGTCACAATAACGTAGCCATTGCTTCAACCATATCGTTCTAGGCCGTATAGTTTCCATAATCTATTGCTACTTACCTAATGGTGTTCCCCGATCCGGGTAGAGGATCAATACAAAACCAAACAAGGTCCCATAAAGATAAAGCAAACAAATCAAAAAATGAAAGCAAAATGTGATCTAACTCTAAGGTAACTCCACTCTTAAGTTTATTTCCCCATCAGAGTCGCTAGTTCTGTAATAGAGTGGGAGAACTATTTGAAATTACTTGACCAATTAAAATCCCTCTGATCAAATTTATGAACAATATTCCACACATAGACTCTTGTGGACATGTAGTGTGCCATGGAATCAAGTTTTCTCAAAGAATAAAAAATAAACTAATTTTAGCATAAACCCTAGTTTTGACTGAAAATGCTATGAGATGATGTCCTAACTTCAAAAACCTAATTTCCCTGGTCACGATGGAGAATCTCTTGAACAAAAATGTACTATATGGTGATAAGATTATAATTTTTCAAATTTCTTTCCCACAAGAGGTGTCACACATTTCAATGGATCAAAAACCTAATCTCAAGAGATAGATAGGAGAAGTGTGATTCACTTCAAGACTTTGGAAAATTCAATCATCTGATGACATGATGGCCATACTAGGATGCCTTGAGGCATGTAAAACCCTTTTAGCCTGAGTGATACATGAGAATAAGGACAATGGATCCTCTTTTGCACTAATTTACCAACCAACCATCTTCTATTGCTTGAAGAACTCCACTTGAAAGATACATTGATCCCATAACCATAGAACCAATGATATAAATGCATGTGAATGCTAGAGATGCATAAGCCAATTAGGACTTAAATGAAGAGGGTAACTTTTTGGGTGCAACACCTTGTCACTAATAGCTGATTTAAAAGTTTGCAGTGACCCAATCAACTCATCAACTCTTATGTTGTTGATGTCATGAGCTTCTTCAATGGTTGTAACCTTAATGTCGAATCTCCTAGGTAAAGACCTAAGAATATTTCTAACCAGCTTTGCTTCTAACATATTTTCTCCCAAGGCATGTGATACACTATAAATTTCAAGAATCTTCATCCGACATTCCTGAATTGTCTCATCATCATTCATCTTCAAATTCTAAAATTTGGTAGTGAGAAATTGAAGTCTTGGAATATTCACTTTAGAGGTACCTTCATGAGTTGTTATGAAAATATCCAAGCATCATTGGCTTCAGTACATGTATTAATTAACCTAAAAACATTCTATTCTACTCTTATGAATAGAGCATTCAAAGCCTTGGAGTTTCTAATGGCTTCTTTAACATCAGCTTCATCCAAATCTTCTTCAAGTTTCAAATATTCTTTCCCATCTTTGTCCTTCCCAACAGGATGCTTCCATCCTTTCAACATAGCCTTCCAAGCTTTACTTTCCATAGATTTCAAAAAGGCTACCATTCTAACCTTCCACAAATCATAGTTTGAACCATCCAACATATGTGGCCTATTGTTATATCCTTCTTCTTTCTCCATAGTGCCAGAAAACTATATCCCTGGATCACACCCAAAAAACAGGACAAAGTGCTTGCTCTTGATTCTAATTAAAATTATGCACTTGCAATAATAGAAGTCAATACTGATGTCTCAACAACACACAATGTCACGACAATTGTTATAATATCTACTGACAGAAAAAATAGATTTGCTAAAAACAGAAAGATTGTGTAGTAAAGAAAATTGTAGAAATTTAAAGAACACAATCAAGTGTTAACCCAGTTTGGAACAACTCACCAACTCTGAGGTCTATCAAGCCAGGAAGGAAATCCACTATCAATAGTATCATTTCGAAGCTAAATAGACCCAATTTACATCTTCTCACTTAATCCCTACCTAATGCAATTTCTACCTAGGAACCTCCTAGATATGAGAACCCCTCTCACTCCATATCACCATAGTGATATAAAATAATCCCAATCCCAGAGAATGTCTCAAGAAACCAAAAAGAAGATTACACTTCCAGAACTAAAATACTTAGTTAAAACTCTTTACTAAGAACAATACTCAACTTTTTGCTTAAAATCTTAAAGGAGAACAATAACTTGATAAACAAGTAACAATCAGTCAACTCAAATGCATCAAAGATCCATGAGGACGTACAAAAAATGCATGGAGAAACTAAGGAACTCTCAAACCCTAAACCCTTATTTTCACACGGTTTTACAATAAAAACAATGCTTAAAAAACTAGGTCTTGAACGTCCCCTTAAATAGACTTCAGTAGTTGGGCTAGGATTCTTCAATCAAATCCAATCTTCAGCTCTAAATCCTTGCAGAATCTTCTCCATAAAAATAGAAACAAAAAAAATCTTTCAAATATTTCCTAAAAATTATTAAAGATCCTTTTTATGAAAGAAATCAAATCTATAATTGTTCTAAAAATCCTTGATTGCCTGCGCCTGTTATGAGTACTAGAAGCCTTTAGAAACTCATATTTTTCAATCAAATCTTCAAGGATATCATCTAACTATACTGTCATGATGTTTTGTTGTAACATGTTACAACATCTGATAGAACATCTTCCAAATAAAGTACCAGCAGACTCTATTGTACCAGCAGGTCAAGATGTTATGACATCTTATTCAACATTAGGCTGCAATACATGTTTTCCCAATGAAACATGTGTTGATAAAATTATTGTCAACTCTTTGTTTTACCAAAATTATTGCCAACCATAAAATCATAGACCTAACAAGCTTGATCTTGTCATAGGCCTTCAAAAACTGAAGTTCTCTTCATAAGCACTTTGTGAAGCATGTTAGAAGGGAAAGTTTTCAAAAACTTATTTTAAAGCAAAGAATGGTGTTTCTACTTCTAGGCCATTGGAGCTTCTGCATATTGACCTGTTTGGACCAGTGAAAACTGATTCTGTCAATAGTAATAATTACGGATTAGTCATTATTGATGACTATAGTCACGAACATGGGTTAAGTTTCCTAAACACAAGGGTGAGTCACATTCTGTGTTAACTACCTTATACTCTCGAGTGCGAAATGAGATGAATCTCAGAAGTTTCAAAGTCAGAACTGATCATGGTGGCGACTTCGAAAATAAAAACTTTGAAAAGATTTTTGATGAAAATGGAATTTCCCATGATTTCTCCTTCCCCAGAAATCCACAGCAAAATGAAGTTGTAGAGAGGAAGAATAAGACTTTGTAATAAATAACCAGAACCATGATCAACAAGAATAACATGACAAAACACTTCTGGGCAGAGGCAGTTACCACAACGTGTTACATTAAGAACAGAGTCTCCATAAGACCTATTCTGGATAAGACTCCTTATGAATTATGGAAGAACACAAAATACAACATTTCATATTTTCATCCTTTTAGATGTGATTGTTTCATGTTGAACACTAAGGAGAATCTTAACAAGTTTGATTCTAAAGCACAAAAGGGTATCATGTTAGGATACTCTAAACGCTCAAAAGGCTACAGGGTGTATAACACTAAAAATCTTGTTGTTGAAGAATCTATTCATGTTAGATTCAATGATAAGCTTGACCATGAAAATTCAAAGCTAGCTGAAAATTTTGTAGATCTGGAGATTACCTTTTCAGACTTAGAAGGTAATGATGCTTCTACAAAGGAACTGAAGAAGAAGGAATATGAAGAAGTTCAACTAGAAGCTGTTGAAGCTCAGACTCCCTTGAGGAAGCACATAACCAGATCCTCACATTCTAAATAATTGATTCTGAACAAAAAATTGAACCAGTCAGAACCAGATTCTTTTTCAAATCTTCTGAAGATACGCATCTGGGTTTGGTGTCCCTTATAGAGCCTGCATATGTTGATGAAGCGCTTCTGGACATAGAATGGATCATGGCTATGCACGAAGAGCTGAATCAATTCTCCATAAATGATGTGTGGGATCTTGTTCCAAGACCCAAACGAACTCATGTGATTGGAACTAAATGGGTCTTTCGAAACTAGCTCAACGAAAAAGGAGATGTGGTAACAAACAAGGCTCGAGTGGTTATACAAGTTTATAGTCAGCAAGAAGTAATTGAGTATACAGAAACCTTTGCACTAATTTCTAGGTTAAATTATATTCGTCTCTTAATTTCATTTATTGTTAATCATAACATCATCTTGTAACAGATGGATGTTAATAGTGCATTTCTAAATGGCTACATAACTGAGGAAGTGTATGTACACCAACTTCCTGGTTTTGATAATCATCAAAATCCAGATTTTGTTTTCAAACTTAGGAAATCATTGAATGGTCTGAAAGAATCTCCCAGAGATTGGTATGAAAGATTAAGCAATTTTCTTTTATAAAATGATTTCACTGGAGGAAAGGTTGATACCACCTTGTTCTGTAAGTCCTTCAAAAATGGTATTCTAGTATTTCAAATATATGTTGATGATGTTATATTTTGTTATTCTAATTCCACTTTGTGCAAGGAATTTATAACTCTATGCAGGTTGAGTTCAAGATGATCTTAATGGGAGAAATCAAGTTCCTTATGGGAATCCAAATCAATAAAGGACCATAAGAGACATTCATCCATCAGAGCAAGTACACCAAAGAACTTCTGAAGAAGTTTGACTTGTTTGAATGCAAGACAGCAAAGACGCATATGCATCCTACTAGCGTTCAGGAAAAGGACGAGGTAAGTGGTAAGGTAGATCAGAAGTTGTATAGAGGTATGATATGTTCTTTATTATATTTGACTGCTTCTAGGCCTAATATTTATCCAGTGTCTGCTTGTGTGCTCGCTTCCAATCAGATCCTAAAGAATCACACTTAACTATTGCTAAGAGGATTTTTAGGTACCTTAAGGGTACTATTAACCTTGGTTTGTGTTATAGAAAATCAAGTGAATACAAGTTAGTAGGCTATTGTGATGTTGATTATGTTCGAGATAGAATAGAGAGGAAAAGCACTTCTAGAAGCTGTCAATTTCTGGGAGACAATTTGATCTCATGGTATAGCAAAAGGCAATCAATAATAGCGCTCTCAATCGTAAAAGCTGAATATATTTCTGCTTTTGGATGCAGCACCCAGATTCTCTAAATAAAAAGTCAACTAGAATATTATCAAATATTTAATATTAACATTCCTATCTTCTGCGACAATACTTCTGCAATTTGTTTGTCCAAGAATCCAATTTTGCATTCTAGGGCTAAACATATTGAGATTAAGCATCATTTATAAGAGACTATGTTCAGAAAGGAATTTTATCTTTAAAATTCATAGATACAGACCATCAATGGGATGGTATCTTTACAAAACCCCTTGCAGAAGATAGGTTTATTTTCATTCTGAAACATTTAAAAATGGTTTCATGTCCAGAATAAAAAAGATGCATTCTTAGAATGTTAGCTTTCTAGAATGGAAAATTAGACTCTGAAGCTTGATTGTTGTTTTTTGTTACTTCTGGTATATGAGGCTTTTGATGAGTGAAGTTCTCATGTATTAGAAGTATCCAAGGTCAGAATCTTCTCTCTAGAATGCTTCTGTCCGTTGGAAACTGAAGAGTTTATTTCATCAATGAGCTGTCAGGATAGTGAAAGGTTGGTGATTCAAAATAAGACACTTGTATTTTCTAAAGCACACATAGCACTTTATGTGACTCATTGGAAGACGAGATCATATTGGGATTAGGTAAAAAAATTCACTCTTTACTCTTTGTCAGAATTTTTACACTTTTCAATATCTTTTAATCATTACGAAAACTATTTAAAAACCCACTCACTCTCACTTCACACACTTTCGCTACCATTATCCCAAACTTTCTCTTTTTTAAGCTAAGTTCTTTGAAAAACAATCAACTAATCAACAAGATGTTCAAGGTTCTTCTTCTCTTCTACAATAACAATAACAAATTCATGATCCTGATCTTCATTGTTCGATTCCTTTTTCTCAACTATCTATTCTTGCTGAACTGATAGTGGATTTTGTGAATCTAGATGCTAACAGTATTAATGTTTCTGAAGCTATAAACTTTAAAGGATGGGAAACCTACTTTGATCATTTGAAGGGACCAGTCTACATTAACTTGGTAAAATATTTTGGGTACATGCATTTGTATCTACCAGTGATCATATCTGCTCTAAAATTGCGGGGGGGGGGGGGGAGCATTCTCATCAATGAAGAGGATATTACTGCTCTCATCAGTCATGATGGGTCTTGAGAAAGGTACATCAACATGTCCACTAAATATGTTAAAAACTCTGGGATTTCGGTATATATATGTTCAAGGAAAACTCTCAAAACCATCTTCCTAAGAATCTTCTCAATAAACTTAGGGTATGGTGTAATACGGTGGGAGAACTGACTTAGGTGTTTTGCGTTTTATCGCAAATGTTGCGAATAGCAAGAGTCGCCACCGACTTTTCTTTTATCCAATAAAGGAAAGGGTGAAAAGAACAGTAAAGACTTTTTGAGAATTTTCTTGAGTTCAGGGGGTAGGTTATGAAATGGGAAGGTGTTAACACCCTTTTTCATCCATAATTATCTACGGGATCTTAATTGCTTGATCACTTTGAAATTGCTTTGTGTATTGTGTAAGTCGAAAAAAAATTTGAAGATGTTTTGAAAGTGGTGATTTTTGTAATGATTCTCGTATTGTTGAGAATGTATACAAAATGTTTGTTTTGGAAATATTTTGAAAACGCCTTAGTATGACAAACTTTATAATAATTCTCGTATCGTTAAGAATGCATACAAAGTCTTTGTTTTGAAAATATTTGTTTGAAAAGATGTTTGGTTTTGAAAGTGTGAGGTATGGAAAATGGTTTTAGTTTGTGAGCAAGCAATTATGAGCAATATACCTACTCAAAAAGTCTATGTTCTTTTCCTCCTCCTTTAGATAGTGCTATTTTACCATTGGCTGGTAGAGAGCCTTATCATTTGATGTGACGGACAGGCGTGGGTCATCGCACAGTCATAGAAGACAACTTGTAGAATGTTTTAGCAATTTTCGTAAGTGACTAAGATCGTTTATCGAAGGTAACATTGAAGGGTCATCAAGGGACTACGATCTTTTAATCGAGGGTATTTGATAAAACATGTCACATTCGAGGGACATGACTGTTTTTATCCGAGGCAACAAGTGTGGGTTACCCTAGAAGTGCATGTGTGCAAGGTGTGTTTGTTTTCAAGTATTTTATCTTTGAATTATGGTCTTTCTAGGTTCGATTTTAAGTCTTGTCATGTAAACCCTAATTACTAGCAATAATAAGGAAAGCGATAAATTGCCGAATTTTAAAAGTTCTACGCTATTATAATGCTTTGGGAATGTGGGGTACAATTTTGTGAGATGGGGAGGAAAGCAATAAACCTAATTATCTATTATAAACCATTGAACATGAATAATAATAGAATGCACAAAATGTAAAGTAGAGAAAAATAAATTGTTTTTGTGGTCTTCTTATGAAAATTTTTAAATTAACCTAATTAAATTAATTTGTTTAGAAAATAATTTGAAGCTTAATGTTAATTTGGAAAAATATTTTAAAATATGGAAAATAAACAACATCTAGTTCTAAATATTAACAAAAATAAAATAAGTGTTTTAATTGAAATATTTTTAATTTAATTATTTAAGAAAATATTTTTTGGATTTTAGGTTTAAATAAAATAAATAGATAAATTAAAATAATGAAAACATAAAAAAGAAATAAAAAGAAATGGCCTGGGGTGTTGAAAAGTAATCAGGAGGTTAAATGTAGTAAAAAAGCCCAAAACAGTTTTTTGTTAGAAACAAGAATGAAATAAAAATAAGAAAATAGGTCTGTGTTATTTTAGTAAAAGGAGGCTAAGAAAATAGAAAAAATAAAAAGAGAAAAGGCCAAAACACAAGGGAGGCCCAGCGTTTTTTATGGTTAAGTGTTGTTGGCTTTTAAGGGTGCATCATGTGCTTGCTTTGTGGAGCGCTGGATTGGCTTGTCTAATGATCAGATGGTGTAGAGGATAGGAATACCATGCATTCTTTTACTTTACTTGTACCTGATTAGTTTGAAACAAATATGAAAATAAAAAATGTCCCGCGCCTGGCTTAAACCCATGACCAGGCGTAGGAATGCCTTATAAGCACGCGCTCTGCTACTAGGGTGGCTATTACATCTGGTAGTAATGCAACTTGCACTAAATTTAAAATAAACTTAATTCTGAATTTGAAAATGACTTCATCTTCAATCTTACGCGCGCAGAGAAGAATACCACAGTGGTTGAATTCTGAACTTGCTCATTTCTCAACCATTTTCAAAAATGTAAACATGAAAGTTGTTCCATTTTCACCACGAATTCAACCATTTAAATAACTAAAGCTATAAATCAAATATGAACATGAATTTTGTTTGGTACCAAATAAAACCTAATTTTTTCAGAAAGTTCAACTTCAACTTTCGCATCACTCAGGCAACATAAATGAAAACTAAAGGCATGGTTAGCTTCAGGGAAATGATGTCTACATTTTTCATTCACAAAGTAACAATTAATGATGCTTGTATAGACCGTTCAAAGTTGAGAAAACTTACCTCAAAACTGGAAATCGTGTTTGGAGTTTAAGCACTCCTGGAAGTGTTGTGATGATATGGATAGCTTCACTGAACTCTTAGGAAGCTAATGCAATGCTTACTTTGTGTTGAAAGTGCCTGAAACTTCCTGGAGAAGTCAAGTTGCATGTTTGAGTTTTTGAGTTTGGTGGATGATGAAAATGAAGTTACAGTTATGAAACAGGGGTGGGATGAGTTGTATATGTTGTATGGAAGATTTGTGATGGATTTAGAGAGGTAATGCACAAGTGGATTATGAGTTTGAAGTTCAAGGTCAGAAATGACAACCAATGGAGGTTTTGATGCAATTTCTGGTTTTAGTGAGTTGTAGGGTGTCTCAAGGCTTATAATTCGTGTTTTAGCTTGCCAAATAGTGTCTCTATTTATAGGGAAAGGTTGGAGGGAAGGAGAACATAGGGTTTGTAAGCTACAAAGTTATTCCTAGCTGTTGTACCCTAAAATTTTCCCTCTCATATCACCCAACATATACTCATTGAAGCCCTCAATCTGCTCAAGGAGGCCCAATGGTTGACCAGACAAACTCTTTCCTAAAGCAATGAATCTCCAATTAGGGTTTCCATTTTCATCAAGATGGGTGAGCTCCAAAAGCCTCAAATATTTTCCATGGTCCTAATATGTTATAATTATCATCCATGTTAAGTCTCATGCCTTGCACAAGAAGTTTGCTCAGTCAACTGCTCAAATGCCTGAAAATTAACTATGTTAGGTAAAAAGTCAATTGTGGGCCAGATAAAGTCAAACTTCAAGATTTTTGGTCAGCATCAACATTTTGTTGTAACATCCATCATTTGATAAAGGTTTTATCATGATTCCTCAAGGTATGCTCCTAATTCATCAAAACTCAAAGGTTGCTAAATTAGGGTTTCTATAGGAAAAGTCAACCAAACTTTGCCCAAGCATAAATTTCTCATACTTTATTAGAAATTTCTCATCCAAGGCTCATTTTGAAGAGAATTCAATTCCCTACACTTCATCTTCAGCCCTAAAGTTCAAAAAATGCACTCATGAAAAGATATGAATTAAGACATTATAGGTCATTTCAAAAAGTCAACAAAAACACCTTTTGGGTCAAAGCTTCTTACATGAACATGGAAGATCCAATTGAGATGAAACCAAAAGGGTTATTTAGGGGACATCCCAAGCTTTCTAAAAAATTCAAGAAAACCCTCTTAGGGTCAAAGTTGAGAGAGATGTGCATTGTCAAAGTTGGCCATTTTTAGAAATTTGCACAAAGTCAACCATGCCCAAAAATGCATTTTTCTTCAAATAGGCCCAACTTTTTGTGCTTTTATATTGTTCCAAACATGGTCCACGACCCATGAACTACTCCATGCCTCATTAAATTATTTATTTAATTTATTGTGATTTTATTCATTTAAAATTCAAATAAAATCAATTAAAATCATATAAATCATATAAATTGCTTTTGGAATGATTTTGGCATTGAATGAAGATGATATATGCTGGCATATCAAGATCAAATCATGAAAAGGGTGATTGGAGCAAGAATGGCATGATTTGGCTTGTTTTGGAAACAAATAATGCAATGAACAAACAAGATCTTTTCTCCATAATTATTCAAGATTCAATTGTTTTTGTTAACCTAATATGTTTCAATACATATACACAAGGAGGCCAGACCTAGAGAACACGAAAAGTATGCCTCAATAAGAAGAACAAAACTCAAATTTTTTGAAAAAAAAGTGTGGTTCAAATTTTGAGTTAGAGGGCAATTCAAGCTGATTCAAAGCCATCAATCTATTCCCATGCGTGTAGTGAAGCTATTCCAATTGCTCTCAAGTCATAAAGCCTCTAGAAGCGTAAGATACAGATCACAGTTTACCCCCTTTTTCTTTTAGTTCATTTTCTTGGTTTTACATGTTTTAAATCAAATTCGTTTGCATAAATGTGTTTATAATCATGCTTGGAATCTATTTGAATGCTTGAATTTGAGTTTTAGCGCAGGAACAAACTTACGCCATTGCTAGGGTTTGAAAGCTTCAAATTAGGGATTCTTCGTAGAGGCAAAATTAGACCAAATCGTGGGTACCAATGAACTCAGGGCACGATTTCTGACTGTCCTATCCCTTAGTTAGAATTTATTTGGCTTGTATTGCATTTTTAATTGTTGCACATTTGTAGCTATGGATAAAAATTGTCACTATAGCCTTTAGTGACAGTTTTATCCGTAGGTAAAGGGTTGGCATCAAAGACGACGCTCTGAGGAAAGAGACAATGAGGTGGCTGACTCCCACTGGCCGGTTTTGAATCTTGCACGTTTTCCTATGGCACTGAATTTTCATTTAATATAATGTATTTGTGTTATTATATTTACAAATGAACGAAACAACTTGGATGGCAAGGGGTGACTCTGGTAAGAGGAAGGACCTGGGTTCGATCCCAGGTCCATAAATTTTAAATTTTCTCAACACTTTGTACAGGACCCCATGTGCTTCCTAAATAGTGCGTCCATCCTACAACCTAGGATCTGGCCACTAGATCCATCATCAAAGCAGATCCGGCACTCAAGCAAGCAAGGTCCATGGTGCACCCTCAGGCGTGGCCCTCATTGGATCCAAACAATTGGATGGGCTTGTGCATTTTGGGCCCAACGAAAGTCAGCAGTACACCTCCCAGATTTGCTTTCACCACAGGCCCAATTTACTTTCTTTTTTATTTTTCTTGTTTAAATTATTTGCTTAATCCATTTTTTACAAAAAAACAAATAAAACCATTTTTTTTATTATTAAATCATAAAAAATATAAAATCACAAAAAATATAGAATTAGGGTTTTTATTTAAATTAATTTTATTGAATATAATTTAGTTTAATTAGATTAACTTAATTACTTTTTTCCTATTAATTAAAATTAACTAGAAATTAGGTTTAATTTGCAATTAAATTATTTTCTCAATAAAAAATACACAAATATATATATATATATATATATATATATATATATATATATATATATATATATATATATATATATATATATATATATATATATATATATATATATATATATATATATATATATATATATATATATATATATATATATATATATATATATATATATATATATATATATATATATATATATATATATATATATATATATATATATATATATATATATATATATATATATATATATATATATATATATATATATATATATATATATATATATATATATATATATATATATATATATATATTTTAATTAAATTTGTAGTCTTCTAATTTACTCGTGTATTTAATTCGTCTCGCGCGCGTTTACTTATTTTTAATTCAAATCATTGTAACTGTTTCGAGGTTTGTAATAGATTAATTAGGGTTTTAATTTCCGCACCTTTATTTTTAGTCAAATATTCCTGTAACTGCCCAAAAGCCTTGTAATAGTTAGGATATTAATTTCTCGTACTTTTTAATTTCCGCAACTATTAAACTGCTAGATGTATGGATGTTAGGATTGTATGCAAAAGATAAATTAACGATTAAAAGGTAGATAACCCTAATTGTGCAAAGATAATTAACTGAAAAAACACACATGCACATGCTCACTCCTAGGGTTTGCCTCACTTGGTTGCCTCGGAAACAATGGTCGTGTCCCTCGAACGTAGAGATATCTTAGCAAAGACCCACAATTCAAAGTCGTCATAAAGATCATAGTCCCTTACTGTCCCTCGAGTTGCCTAGGAGAAATGATCTTATGATGATAGTCCCTTCGAAATGCTAAGGTATCCTTACATGTTGCCTTCAGTGACCATTTCGTCCCTTCGAATGTCCCTTAAAACTCCAACGATAGGGCTACCTACTCCTTAGTAGTAGGATAGCGCTGTCTAAAGGAAACGAGAACGAATAGTATTTTTTTCGAGTAGGTAGAAATCTTAAGTACTTACTCAAAACAACAAAAACTTCTTCACAAACACTTTCAAAATAGTTTTCAAAAACAACTTCGTCACACTCTTGAGGACAGATACAAGGGTTATCACGAATTTAAACAAAAACTTTTTTCAAAACACACACAAGCAATTTCAAAAAGAGCAAGTACCTAAGAGCCCGTGGAAAACCATGGATAGAAAGGGTGCTAACACCTTCCCTTTCTATAATATACCCACCGTACTCAGAAACATCTCGAAAGAAGGTTTTTTCTGTTCTTTTTCCTTTTCCTTTGTTGGATGAAATAAAAGTCAGTGGCAACTCTTGCTTACCGCAACATTTGCGAATACAAAATGCAAAACCAGTATAACAGTCGGTTCTGCCACCGTATCACAGAACTGGAGACTCTGTTGGGGACATAACTTAATAAGTGAGGTATACCTTAGGATCTAGGTCATTTCTAAAATTGCTTTCTTGTTTTGCTTTTCCTGCTTTATATTCAAGGGTTTTCTTGGGGTTATGTAGATCCTACACTCGGATTGGGGAACACCTTTTAGGTAAGTAGCAATAAACAATGAGGGAATTGTGTGGGGTATACTGACACTGTTGAAGCAGTAGATATGTTGATGTGACACTTTGGTTGGTACCGGTAACCCTTGAGTCAATCAAGGAGAGTACGGGGCCGCCGCGTGGTTTCATAAAGCATCAACTGACCTTAGAACCTTTAATTGCACAACTTGGCCAGTAGGACGTAGCGAGATGGCCGACTTTGGTGTATTCCCAAGGTCGACAGATACTCGATGCTACACTCATTGAGGTTTGACTCTTGAGTTTTGTTTGGTTGTGATTCAATCGCCTATTGAACAAAGCTTGGGGGAAAGATCGGTGATATTTATATCCCTTAGAACCCAATTACTATTTATAGGACATGTTTAACCAATCCATCTTCAAGAGGGTATGGCCTTAAAACTCATGCAGGCCTTAAACCTAAGGACTTGGTGTGATTTGTTTGTTACTTGCTATACATGTGATTTTTTAGCATAATCATGACATCATAAGCATGGCATATCATGCTAACCATTTCAAGGATTTTCTAGGGCTCATCTTTGCTTGGTTTTGTAGGATATGGCATCTGCCCACGGGAACACTATCCAGATTAACCTTGTGAAAATGCCTCTCCAACTAAATGATTTGGCATTAAGGATCCCTGAAAGCTCTCCCTTCTCTGTAAAACATGGTCGATTACTCAACTTGGTCACTTCAAAAACTGATGAAGAATTGTTAAAAGTGCAATTTCAGTTCTTTGATCCTTTGCATCACTGCTTCACCTTCCCGGATTACCAGCTAGTGCCTACTATGGAGGAATTTTCTCGGTTGTCGGGGGTACCTATTCTTAATCAGTTACCTTTCTACGGTACGGAAAAACATCCAAAGCCTGAAGATATTGCTCGAGCTTTGTCCTTACAACAGTCTGATGTAGTGACAAATTGGGAAACTAGGGGAAGTGTCCAAGGAATCTCGATTAAATTTCTATTCGAGAAGGCTTACTATTTTTGGGATACCCTGGATTTACAAGCTTTTGAAGAGGTATTGGCACTCCTCATCTACGGGATGGTACTATTCCCTAATGCGGACCAACTCGTAGATGTGAATACAATTAAGGGTTTTATTTATCATAATCCGGTTCCTACATTACTTAGGGATATTCTACACTCTCTGCATGCTCGCACTCTTAAGAGAAGGGGGGACCTCCTGTATTGCACCCCTCTACTGGCTAGGTGGTTTATTTCACACCTACCCAGGTCTATTTTGAAGAATGAGCAAGGTACAAAATGGTCTCATAGGCTGATGTCCCTTACACATTTAGACATTCATTGGTGTTCACGGTCCGCGAAAGATGTTACCGTCATCGATCGCTATGGTGAATTCCCTAATGTACCTCTCTTAGGCATTAGGGGAGGAATCACTTATAACCCTTGTTTGGCACTGTGACAGTTTAGTTATGTGAGAAGGGATGGTCCTCATGATACACTTATTGGAGGAATCTCCTTCGAATATGAGAATGATGCTCAAGGTTACCGTAAAAGGTTCATGCGAGCTTGGAGCATGGTACATAGAATTTATAGCAAGACATTGGGGCACAAGAATTCCATCCCTCTTGAGCTATATCTCTGATGGGTACAAGCCTGTGCCCAAAGTCTTATGATGCCTTACCCTGCTTTCCAACCAACGATTGTGGAACCAGTTGCTGAAGGAGACACTTCTTCTCTTGTTCATCATCCTGACATGCCAACTGATCATGAGGAGTTACAATAATCCTGGGTTCAACTTAAAGAGGAGCGGGATACATTTGAAGCTCAATTATATGCCAATGAGAAGAATTTTATGGAGTTCACTAGGCTACTTCATGAAGAGAGGAGTATAAATGCCTACATTGCACCAAAGAGGATGCGCTCCTAGGAAACCTAGTTTTCTATTTTTGCTTTAAGTCTTGTCTTGTTTTGATTGTAAGCCTAAAAGGCATTCTTTGTAACAATCCGAAATTATTAATACAATTAACGTGTGTTTCTTTTGGTTAAACAAATTTGAGTCTTTAAAAAAATCCTTGAAATCATTGCATACGCACACCATCCATGACATTGCATAAACAGGTACCGTTACAGGTTTCTCATCTTCTTCGCTATTTATTTCAGCAATAATGTCTTCTAAACAAAGCATAAAAGATCTCCAGGCACAAAATGCCCAATTTCAACAAATGTTCATAACTTTGGCAAAAGGGCAGGAAGATATGAAGGCCCTTATCTTGAAGGAAAAGAAGAAAAAGAAGAAGACCTCTGGTGTTCTGAATCTGGGCAGAAGGTTCAGGGGGCCATTAAAGCAACCAGTTGATCTGACCTCCTCGTCCAAAGAAGGGGAGAATCAAGAGAGAGAGAGAGACAAGGGAGAAAGACCCTAGCCCTGAAGTTTTTGATAATGACATGGACTAAAATGATGAGCAGTATCCTCCCACCAAGGATAGATACAAGCAGTTAGAGGATCGACTGAGCGCAATGGAGATCCAGAGAATACCAGGGCTAGATTTTGAAGAGCTGGGTTTGGTATCTGGGGTGGTCATCCCACAAAAGTTTAAGGCTCCGGTTTTCCCGAAATATGATGGGGTGTCTTGTCCCAAGCTTCATCTTCGTTCCTATATCAGAAAGATTCACCCTCACACTGCTGATAGGAACTTGTGGGTCCATTTCTTTCAGGACAGTCTGTCCGGGACTCAGCTCGAATGGTTCTATCAGCTAGAGGGAACCAACGTCCTCAAATGGGAGGATTTGGCTGCTGCTTTTTATAAGCAGTATCAATACAATGCTGACCTTTCCTCTACTCGTACACAATTCCAGAGTATGTACATGGGTGCAGGTGAAGGCTTTAAGGACTATGCGCAGAAGTGGAGTGATATGTCAGGGAGAGTCCAACCCCCTTTGTCTGATAGGGAGTTGGTTGACATGTTTCTTAGGACATTTTCAGGTCGATTCTTCTATCACCTGATCGATAGCTCTTCAGCTGGTTTCACCAAGCTGATATTAACTGGAGAAAGGGTGGAAGATGGGATCCGGAGTGGCAAAATACATAAAGATGCCTCGTCAAGCTCAGTGAAAAAGCCCTTCGCGAGTAAGAAGGAAGTCAGTGCTATTTATAGCCCAAGAGGTCAGAGCAGGGATTAACACCGTCCAACGGTAGGCGCTATAATGATACCTAGGCCTGCAGCTACCCCACCACGAAACAGTCAGCAAAGGGTAGAAAGACCGCAAAGGCAGTTTACTCGGATTAACATGACATTGACAGAGGTTCTACCCCATCTGCTAAGATCCAACTTGGCAACCTTGAAGGAGGCTCCCAAGAACCCCAACACCACATCTCGTCGGTATAACCCAAACGCTCGGTGTGCTTACCATTATGAGAGTCCTGGCCACGATACAAATGATTGATGGGCTCTGAGAAATAAGGTATAAGATCTAATTGAAGCCAAGGAGATTGAGTTTGACGCTCCGGAGAAGCCTAATGTCATAATTTCTCCCATGCCCAAGGACAACCGTGGAGTTAATGCCATTGATACTGATCTGTTTGTTAACTCTGTTGATGAATTTTCCACTCCTCTTATGACTGTTAAGAAGAATTTGTTGTTGGCCGGTTTATTTCTGGGCTATGGTGAAGGTTGCCACATGTGTTCATCTCTTCCCTTTGGTTTCTATTTGCTGAAAGCAGGTGTTCAACGCCTAATGGACAACAAATAGATTTTGTTCAAAAAGACTTTGATTCCGACTGTTCCGTGTGAAGATGTTGCCATTATAACCATTTCCTCCAATCCTTCCAAGGTTTCCTCTAAAAGACCCGTTAGGATTACACCTACTCTAATAATTGCTCCGTTGATAATCACTTTTCCTGGTCCCGTACTGTACTCCTCGGACAAAGTTGTCTCTTGGAATTATGGTGCTGACGTCTACTACCATGGCGTCAAACAGGATTGGAAGACTTAAGAGGCTGATCTCGATGTCAGTAATATTGTTGGGACTAGAAAGATGACCAGAAATGGAAGGATTTTCTCCCCCGAGATCTCCCCGAAGACAGTCACTAAGCCTGCTGTTATTTCATCTGTTGTTTCTACGGGTACTTATGTTATTACTTCAGTTCTTACTCCAATTCTTACCCCTACCGATGAGTCATCTAAGACTCGGGGAAAAGAAGCTATAGGAGAGCCTGCCCAGACGAAAGTACCTAGAAAAGTTGTTGTGGAATCCTTTAAGCAAGAAATAGAGGAAATCTTTAAAATAATCAAGAAGAGAGACTACAATGTGGTCGAGCAGCTGGGGAAGACCCCTTTGAAGATATCAATGTTGTCTCTTTTGTTATGTTCTGAGGCCCATGCAAAAGCTTTGATTTCATTCCTCAAGACTGCGCATGTGCCTCAAGAAACCTCAGCCGATAAATTCAAAGACTGTGTGGCCAGTTTGACTACTGACAATGGGTTGGGTTTTTCAGATGCCGACTTGACACCGAAGGGTAGGAAACAGAATGATGCTCTGCATGTCTCGATCGAATGCAGGGGCACTACTATGGCTCATGTGTTGGTGGACACTGGATCTTCACTAAATGTTCTGCCTAAGAAGGCTCTCGATCGGCTAGATTGTGAAGGCTTGACGCTAAAGCCCATTAACATTGTGGTAAGGGCTTTTGACGGGTCGAAGAGAATGATGCATGGGGAGGTAGACATCCCTGTCAAAGTAGGCTCTCAGACCTTTGGGTCCACCTTCTACGTGATGGACATCAGGCCATTGTACTCTTGTTATTTGGGTAGTCCTTGGATCCATGAAGATGGGGTTGTTACTTCTACACTGCACCAAATGCTGAAATATCCAGTGAAGGCGAAGATTATCACTATGCATGGTGAAGAGGAGTATATGGTGAGCCACCGAAACTCCTTCAGGTATATGGAGATGTACGGGGAATTCATAGAGACTCATTGTCAAAACTTTGAAGAGGTTCCCCAGATTTTGGCGTCAACCGAGACTACCACCAGCACCAAACCTCCTCTGAAGATGGCTTCCCTCAAGGACGCCATAGAAGCAGTTAAAGAAGGTGGGTGTACGAATTGGGGACAACTCCCTGATTTTACTCATAAAACTGACAAATTTGTTTGGGCTTTACTTCATGGGCTCAAAGGGCTGTTCAACGCGCTCGGGCAGGAGGACCTCCCATGCGCATCAGAAATCGTGGGGTCAACGCTATTGAAGACAGTGAGGAAGATTCTGATATTGACAGCTCGATCTACCCGACTACCAATGGTGGACCGAGTAATTAGACGGCCAAAGATTTTATACCAATTTCTTTTGTTCAGCAGTAATTTTCTTACTTATTTTCCAAGTTTGTAATAAATAATTTATAACTCTACAGCCTTGTGTCTTGCCCAAGGCACAATGGTTTTTGTTCGTGAGGGCTATTATAAGTCATTTTCATATGTCATCAATAAAACATTGGACGTTTCTTGCATACAAATCTTGCACTCTCTGTTTTTCTTTTCTGCTTTTCACTTTATCGATACAGCTATGCTCTTACACACACTCACATATCAAACTGCAGATCCATATCCACTCTGGATCCCATTGATAACGGTCTTGCTATTGCAAGTCATGACTTCGAAAATCTGATCAACCAAGTCGAGGACGAAGGTGAGGACGATTGTGAAATGCCTAGAGAACTTGTTGGACTATTGCACCAGGAAGAGAGGGCTATACAGCCTCATGAAGAGTCGATTGAGACGATAAACTTGGGCACAAAGATGGATAGAAAAGAAGTCAAGATCGGCGTAAGTTTGGAGATTAAGGTAAAACAACGGTTGATACAGATGTTGCACGACTATGTTGAGATCTTCTACTTGTCATATGAAGACATGCCTGGTTTATACACTGATATTGTGGTACATCGTCTTCCGACTAATGAAGATTATCCTCCAGTTAAATAGAAGGTTCGTTGTATGCGCCCTGAAATTTCAGAGAAGATCAAAGTAGAGGTTATGAAGCAGTTCATCGTTGGGTTCTTAGCTGTCACCTCCTATCCGCAGTGGGTTGCTAACGTTGTTCTGATGCCAAAGAAGGACAGTAAAGTACGGATGTATATGGACTGCAGAGACCTGAGAAGGGCAAGCCCCAAGGATGACTTCCCGCATCCCCACATTGATGTTCTGGTTGACAACACCGCACAACACAAAATTTTCTCCTTCATGGATGGTTTCTATGGCTACAACCAGATCAAGATGGCTCCTGAAGACATGGAGAAGACAACCTTCGTCACGCAGTGGGGCACATTCTGGTACAAGGTGATGCCTTTTGGGTTGAAGAATGCTAGGGCAACTTATCAGCGATCCATGGTCGCCTTGTTCCACGATATGACTCACCATGAGATCGAGGTTTATGTTGATGACATGATAGCCAGATCCCAAACCGAGGAAGAGCACCTTGACCACATACAAAAGTTGTTTGACAGGTTGAAGACATACAAGCTGAGGTTGAATACGAACAAGTGCACCTTTGGGGTAAGATCAGGTAAGCTTCTAGGGTTAATCATCAGTGACAAAGGTATTCAGGTTGACCCCGCAAAGGTAAAGTCCATACAAGAGATTTCAGCTCCCCGTATAGAGAAGGAGGTTAGAGGTTTCTTGGGACGCCTGAATTATATCGCCAGGTTCATTTCACATCTGACTGCTACTTGTGAGCCCATCTTCAAGCTTTTGAAGAAAGATCGAGTGGTAAAGTGGAATGACGAATGTCAGACTGCTTTCGAAAGGATCAAAGAATACCTTCAAGAACCACAAATTTTGATGCCTCCGGTTGAAGGAAGACCTTTGATATTATACTTAACGGTGCTAGACAATTCAATGGGGTGTGTGCTGGGGAAGCATGACAAGTCTGGTTGAAAAGAGCACGCAATATACTACCTTAACAAAAAGTCTACTGACTGTGAGACAAGATACTCACTGCTCGAGAAAACTTGCTGCGCTTTGGCATGGGTTGCTCGCCGACTAAGACAATATATGTTGACCCACACTACATTGTTGATATCTAAGATGGATCCAATCAAGTACATCTTTGAGAAGCCCGCTCTCTCTGGAAGAATAGCAAGATGGCAGATGATCTTAACTAAATACAATGTACAATATACAACCCAGAAAGCAATGAAGGGAAGTGTATTGGCTGATCATTTGGCTCATCAGGCCGTGGATGACTACCAGTTCATGAATTTTGAGTTCCCGTATGAGAATATTATGCTAGTGACTGACTACAAAGAACCTGGTCCGGATGAAGGACCTGAGGAAGGATCCCGATGGACCATGGTTTTGGACGGAGCTTTGAATGCACTCGGTAATGGTATCGATGTTGTAATTATATCTCCTGAGGGCTGTCATACTCCTTTCACTGCCCGACTATGTTTTAACTGCATTAACAATATGGCGGAGTATGAAGCCTGAATCATGGGCCTCAAAGCTGCTATCGATCTCAGGATCAAGTTCTTAAATGTCTTCGGGGACTCATCCTTGGTGATAAGTCAGATCAAAGGCGAGTGGGATACGAAGCATCCGAATCTCATCCCATACAAAGAGCACGTACTGACGTTTCTCCCACACTTTGAGGAGGTAACCTTTGAACATTTCCCACGAGAGGAGAATCAGTTGGCGGACGCTTTAGCTACCATGTCTTCTATGTTCAAAGTCAGGTGGGACAACGAAGCTCCCCGAATCACCATTGAGCGGTTGGATGAACCAGCGCACTGCTGCGAGATTGATACTGAGGAGGTAGCAGACAAACCTTGGTTTCAGGAAGTAAAGAAGTACCTCAAGACTCAAGAGTATCCCGAGGGGGCATTTGTCAATGATAAGAAGTTTCTGAGAAGGTTCACCGCGAAATTCTTCCTCAGTAATGGAATCCTCTACAAGCGCAACCATGACTCTACCTTACTATGGTGTGTAGACAAGAGAGAAACATAGAGGATTATGACAGATTTACATGAAGGTACCTTCGAAACCCATTCAAGTGGACATACCATGGCTAAGAATATCCTATGGGTAGGATACTATTGGTCCACTATGGAAGCAGATTTTTATCAGCACTCCCAAACTTGTCATAAGTGCCAAATCTATGCTGATAAGGTGCATGTACCTCCGGTTCCTTTGAATGTCTTGACGGATCCTTGGCCCTTTACAATGTCGGGCATCGGCATGATCGGAGAAATCAGACCTACCGCTTCCAATGGGCATCGCTTCATCCTGGTGGCCATTGATTACTTCACGAAGTAGGTGGAAGTTGCCTCTTTTTCTACTGTGACCAAGAATGTTGTGGCGCGATTTATCAAGCATAACCTGATCTGTCGGTATGGTGTGCCAGAGAGAATCATCACGGACAATGGTACCAATCTCAATAACACGATGATCAGCGAGCTCTGTAAGCAATTCAAGATACAACATCATAACTCTTCTCCCTACCGGCCGAAGATGAATGGTCTTATTGAAGCGGATAATAATAACATCAAGAAGATTATATAGAAGATGACGGTGACATACAAAGACTGGCACGAGATGTTACCATTTGCTTTTCATGGGTACCGTACCTCAACACGGACGTCGACAGGGGCTACACCCTACTCTCTGGTATACGGCATGGAGGTAGTCCTACCCATTGAGGTCCACATTCCTTCTTTAAGTATTATGAAGGATGCATGTTTGAACAAAGAGGACTGGATCCAAACTCGACTTAACCAACTGAATCTAATCGATGAGAAGAGACTTACTGTTGTCTGTCATGATCAGATGTATCTGTTGTACCCCAATTTTTCCCCTAAGATACCTTCATAATACCACATTGTTTCAATCACCACAAAATCACATTAGGGCTTTTGGTTCCTCTCCCTATCTTTAACCTTGCTCTTTGAGGAATCACCAAGCACCTTGACTTGTTTTCTTTGGTGATCATGGATATTTTGCTTTGATTTTATCTCTAAATTAACAAATACAATATTGGTTTGTCTTACTTGTTAATAATGTAGGTGAAGGCAATGAGGTTTAGCAAGTTGCATCATGGGTTCATGAGTTTATTTCCATTCCCTAGTCAAAAGCTTGAGAGATCCAGACCTCACCATTGAAGTTGTTTTGAAGTTGGTATGGAAGTAGTTCTGGTGGCCATGAGTCCTCATCATCATCCTCAACAAATCCTATTCACAAAGGAAGAATATTGGCATAAAAAGTTTGTTCAAACTTGACAAAGTTCCACCAAGCATTCTCTTGATCTAGAAGCTAGGGTTTTGAACTTCATAGGGGCATATCTTGCTCATATTTTGGTATTTTTGAGTGATTTTAAAGACATCCTTCTCTTCAAAGGGTTATCAACAAATCACTTCAAAAGTTTCAAGAATTTTTCATGTGGAAGAAACTTGGTGAAGAGGAAAGATTACAAGTCATCCAGATGAATCCCCAAATTTTCATAATGTGATTTCAAATGATCATAACTTGGTCAATTTTTATCACCTTGAGCCTATTCTTTTTTCATGATGACCCTAAGGATGTGTACTTCATGCCTTATTTTATGTGCAAAGTGAAAAAATGGATGGAAGTTGCCTTAAGGATGCAAGAGATTATAGGTCATTTCATGATTTTTGGCCAACTTCAACAAGTCATAACTTGGTCAATTTTTGGAGATTTTGAGTGGTTCAAGTTGAAAAGTGTCATTCAAGAGATCTACTTCATTTCATATTTTTTGTTAAAGAGAAAATTCTAAGTGGAAGGCCATGTTTGGATACAAAAGATTATAGGTCATTTTTAAAGAAGAGTTTGAAATTTTTCTAAGTGTGGAAACTCAACTCTTTTTCTTCAATTTTGACTCCATGTAACTTTCAGCTCAAACATCCATTTGATTCCATTCTTTTTCCATTGCAAAGCTTGTAACCTCATCTTTCCAAAGCATCAAGAATTATGCCCTAAGGCCCCTTAAGGTGGAAATGCCATAGATTTGAATTTGGTAGTATGAAACTGAATTTTGCACAAAGTCAGAATTTTGAAATCCATAATGTGACTTCTAAACACAAGATTTGTGCGTGTTTTTGATTTAAACTTGATTAGCAAACTTTCCATAAGTGATTAGCACCCCAAAACGCAAGGTTTGGCTGCGTTTTGATAGAAATGAAGTCACACTTCACTTGTGCTCGACCCTTGCTCAATTTCCCTCCAAACTTCCTTGTTTCTTCAAATTTTCATTCCCATTCACTTCCCTATAAATACAGGGTCATCCCCCATTCAATTTCCCAAGCTTAGAGAGCCAAGAACACCCTGCCAAAACTTCACACGAACCCACTTTTGTTGAATTCAGTTTTTGAAATTTAAGCTTCCTTTTCCAAAATTCTTTGCGTATTCATCATCCTTGAACTTCATACAAACTCTCCAGCACTTAAACCAATCAAAATGACCCATAATCCAAGCTACAGAAGTCCAGTTTCAGAGCTTCTTACTTGAACTTCGAAAAGGTAGAATTCTCCATCAATTGAATCCAAATCAAGCACTAATTTGTTCTACTCCTTTGTCAGATTATAATGATGCTTACAATTTTTAAATCCATTGAGAATTGAGAGAGAAATCTCAAATTGAAGGTGCTCGCTATTTTTCTGTGTTTTGATTCATATCTCTCTCCATACTTTACATAAATTTGACGCGATGGTTGTGTTAGAATCGTCTTGAAGAGACGAGTTCGATGATGCTAGCCAGGGATCCTATTTTTTCCATTTGAAGGATTTCACAAAAACCCCATTATAGGGTGTCTGGAGGTTGAAGATGATGAGATGTCTCGTCTCAGCCAATGATAGTGTGCCAAGCATTTTAATTTCATTGGTTGCCCTTTTTATGATTACGTATGTGTTTCACTAAGGTCCATATCAAGCACAACGCGTCTAGTCCATTGGATTAGCTTACTAACACGTTTTGACTTTGATCTGATGGTCCACATCTTTTTGGTTTTATTTTATTTTCTGATTTTATATTTTATTTGATTAAATTTTCAAAAATTCATAACTCTTTTATTTTTGATCCAAAAATTATGAAAAATTCACAAAAAATACTTTGAATTATTTCTGATCTCATAAATATATTTTTATTTTGACATCTGGTATTTTTTATATTTTTTGTATTATTTTCTTTATTTTAATTACTTAAAAAATACTTTCTAACATTTTTTAATTCTGAAAAAAATTCATAAATATTACTTTGCATATTTTTGACTTTCTAGAAATTTTCTAGAATTTTATGTTGAGGTTTACTATTTTTTATCTATTTTATGTTTGTTTTAGCAATTTTAAATGGTTAAAAAATAGTTTCTGACTTTTAAAAATTACTAAAATTTTTATAAAAATATTTGGACCCATTTCTGATTTTTCTATGGTCTTATTTTTCATTTCTTGATTAATTTAAATATAATTGATGTTTTCCTCATTATTTTCTAGTTTATTATAACATTTTCCATCCTTTAATATATATATTAAATATTATATCATTTTGTAAATATTTTCTGGCTGTCTTGGGTTGATTATTTGGTCATGGCTTTATTAACATCATTGGATCCATGATGTTGAGTTTAAGTCCACAAAAATGGATGAATGATTTTAATAATAGTTTGATTAAATATTAATTCAAATGTGGTTTTCTTTTTTACCCTAATTCCTCTTCATCTCATCCCCTTCTCCTTGCATTAAATGTTGTTGGAGCATGATCTCTATATCATGTCTCAAAACAAATGGTGCATAGATTGCTATTGACCCGCCTCAAAATAGGTGTGACTTCTATATAAGTCCACTTACGATTGCTTAACATAGCGCTAAATTTTGTCCCGATTCGAATAAATGATCATTCGTGGCCCAAAATTATGATTGCAAGCCCAAGTATGTTAGTTTGATCTCTTTGATCCAATAACCTTGAGATTCATTGTGTGGAGGCTTTGGTTCTACCAATCCTCAAATGGATCTACAACACCTTTGGTCAACGCAGATCACTTAAACATCGTTGATCACAAAAAGCAAATGCAACTTGTTGTATGGAGGCTTTGGTTCTACCAATCCTCTAATGAGTTTCAAAAGCAAGTTTCAAGATGGTCATCCAACTAACCACTAATTATTGACTTGTTTTATTTTATGCTTTTATTATTTTATGCTTTATGCACTATTTACTTTCAGCATTTACATTTCATGCCATTTTCATCTTTGCTAATTTGAGCATTTATTTTCTTGTCAGTTTTACTTTGCTCACTTGAGATTTTATTTTTCTTTTTTCTAAGATACTTAATAACCAACTTAAACCCTAAAAAACTCTTAATGGTACTTGGACTATTTGGTTACTATCCTTGGCATTATGGAGCATGGGACTTTTTCTTGGACTAAGGATTAGAAACCTTAGCCTATCTTGGAGACCTTGTGATCTTATCTGATTATTTTGTCTGGAGCTCTTGAGGTTTACCTCAAGACATTGGGTTGCTTGTTTGTTTTTGTGTGCAGGTTTTGTGATTACATCCTTTGTCTGTAATATGGAATTCACCCGTATACAGCCGTTACTCTGCCCAATTTTTGTGAAGACTTAATACACTTAAAGAGGTCTAGTATCTTTGCTTGCTTGGTTTCAATCCAAAGAATGAGAATTCTATCTTGGCTCATAATGTCAAGTTTTGGCTTCTTGTTGGTTAGATGGTCCTTATCCTTAGATTTTACCTTATGCTTTAGGATAGTCTCTTCTTCTCCTCCCATTTTCTTTAATTTCAAAAATCTTCTCCCTCTTTTTTTTAAACCCTTCTTGTTTCTAAACTTGAACCACTTTCATAAAAAACTTGGACTTATGTCCATGCATTTTCAAAAATCATTTTTATAAATAAACTTCAATCAATTTAATAATACTTTGACACTTTTTTGTAAGAATACTAAAAGTCAACCAATCTCATTTCAAACCATTTTGCCACTTCGGCTCTTACCTTTAAAACTTTTTCTCAAAAGGTTAGACTCTTGTCAATCCTTGTAGTGATGCAAACAACTACACTTCTACAATATATAGTGAAGAGAGATATTTTCCACTTGGGTGTTGAGTGAGGCATTGTTGATTTTAAAATCCAAGCCATATCCTCCACTTTGAGATTATGCAAATTCTCCTTTCTCATGATTGTGGTTAGTAAGTATGTTTTCCACACGGACAATGACGATGATGTCTTATCTCTTAAAAATCAACCAACACATTTGTGTTTCAAATTTTTAAAAGAGGAACTACGTGTATCCTGATCCCCTATTGCGCGAAAGGTGGTACATAGGAACTAAAGGTTCACAACCGCGGAGGGTGCAAAAATCATAAAAAAATACTTCTTTTCATACCTCTACCATCTATTTCTATACAATACATTTTCATAGCCAAAATATACAGATTTTACAAAGAGGTTCCTGCGGAGTACCGTAGATGTTTAGGGTGCTAATACCTTCCCTTTGCATAACCAACCCCCTTACCTTGAATCTTTCCCCCCTCTTTTGGGTTATTCGCTCTTTTCCCATTCCTTTGAAAACAATAAAGCGCAGTGGTGATTCTTATTTTGATTTATATAAAGGCTAGTCAATCCAATGGCTTAGTCTTGAACATTTCTACCGCTACAGTATCAAAAACGGATGATCAAGGCTTTCAACAAAAAAGTCAGACGCCAAGAGTATCAAGTCGGGGATCTAGTGATCAAGCGCATCATACTGCCGCAAGGTGATCCCAGGGGAAAATGGACTCCCATATACAAAGAGCCATTTGTGATTAAAAACATTTTCTCAGGTGGATCCATGATTCTAACCACCATGAACGGTGACGACCTTCCTCACCCTGTCAATGCAAACATAGTGAAAAGATACTACGTATGATAAAAGACCTGATAGATTGACTGGCCTAGGAAACAATAAGGGCTTCCCGGCGAACCAAAAGGGTTCGGGCAAAAGTAAGGGATGAAAATGAAAAAAATCAGTACACTCGGTAAGTCGAAAACCTGAAAAGCTGCTTGGGAAAAAGGGGTATGCGGTGAACTGAAAACCCGAAAGGGAAGTCCAGGAAAAAGTTAGGGATATAAAGCGTATCACTATGTCTCATTGGATCACCTTGCGATCAGACCTCAATATCAACTATCAAGCTCAAACAGAACCAATCAATCTAATCAGCTTCGGATAAGCAGCAAAGTGATGAGACGCTCGAAGACATATCGATAATAGTAGAATTGGAAACCAATGTGATTATTAAACATAGTTGTTTCCTTTTTTTGTACACAATATTTTATAGCTTCAATTTTTACGGGGGAGTTATCTTACTAGAGCGTCGTCTTCCTTGTACAAAAATTCCTGTTATAGGCCAACTTCAAAAATTAATACAAGTCATTTTTACAAAAACTATGTGTTTCTTCTTTTTCTGTTTTGTTTTGCAAGAACGTCCAATGGTTTATTCTTGACATATGCATTTGAATATAATTTCTGTTCATAAATATTCACATAAGATTTGGAAAGACATTTGCTCGTAACTTAAGAAATAGGGGCAAAACAAAAAAAATGTCAAACCCAACAGTTACTCTGTCCAGCAGGTACCGTGGCGAAGACAGCTTTGAAACACAATCATCAGTGCGTACGACCTCGTGACATCTGTACTTCCCCACAGAGTAAAGGTAATCAAAGCGTTATGTTGTACCCCAAAAATTTCCCTCCCATGTTACTCAATATATTCTCATTAAGACCCCTAACTTTCTCAAGGATGCTCAAGAGTTGACCTGACAAACTTTCTCCTTAAGCAATGAACATCCAACTAGGGTTTCCATTTTCATCAAGAAGGGTAAGCCCAAAAGGCCTAATATGCTCTGCATAGTCCTAATATGTCCTTAATACCCTCCATGTCAAATTTTAAGCTTTGCACAAGAAGTTTGCTCAGTCAACTGCTCAGATGCTTAAGAATCGACTATATTAGGTCAAAAGTCAATTGTGGCCCACATACAGTCAAACTTCAAGATTTTTGGTCAACATCAACATTTTGAAGTTATATCCATCATATTATCAAGATTTGACCATGATTCCCCAAGGAATGCTCTTAATTCATCAAAACTCAAAAGTTGCTAAATTAGGGTTTCTCAAGAAAAGTCAACCAAACTTTGACCAAGCATAACTTTCTCATACATTATCAGAAATTTCTCATCCAAGGCTCATTTTGAAGGGAATTAAATCTCCTACAACTCAACTTCATCCCTCAAGTTCAAAAAATGCAATCATAAAAAGATATGAATTTCTACATTATAGGTCCTTTTGAAAAGTCAACAAAAACACCTTTTGGGTCAAAGGTTCTTACATGAACATGGAAGACTCAATTTAGATGATACATAAAGGGTTGTTTAGGGGACATCCTAATATTTCTAAAAAGTCAAAGAACACTTCTCTAGGGTTAAAATTGGAAGAGTTATGCATTGTCAAAGTTGACCATTTTTGGAAAATTGCCAAAAGTCAAATGTGCTCAAAAATGTATTTTTTGCCAAAAGGGCCTAGCATTTTAGGTTTGTATCTTGTTAAGGACATGGTCCACGACCCAAATCAGCATCCATATCTTATTTTCTCTATTTATTTATTTTATTTTTATTTTTATTTATTAAAAATCACATTAAATCAAATAAATAACAAAAAATGTCAAAGATTTGGTCAAGGCAAAAAAGGCATGATTTGGTCAAGTTTGGAATGAAACATTATGGCTTAAAGATCAAAGATTTTATCCATATATTCTCAAGATTGGATCCATAATTGTTACCATAATTCTTCATACTACATATAATGAACAAAAACAAGGCAAGGGACAAGGGTTGGCAGTCATGAAAACAGAAAAAGAAACTTGAATTTTTTGGCAAAAAGTGGTGATTCGTTTTCTCACATAGAGGTTGATTCGGGCCATTCCAAAGATTCCAATCGCTTCCTGGACATCTCTTGGAGCTAACACAATAAATTGCAAGCATTCACAAGCCCATAATCACCCCACAGTCTTCATACTGTTTGCTTCTTTTTCTAAAATCGATTACGTTGATTGTTGCATCTTAAGCATGTTTGAATGATACATTTGTGATTGTTAACATATTTGCAACATGTTTGAATGGTTTAATTGATGTTTGGATGAATATACTGATGATTGTCATGGCTAGGGTTTAAGAAGCCATTTTGGGGCTTCACTATATAGGTGAAATTATTCCAAGAAACTAATGCCATGATACTCGTGAGACCAGGACGAATTGATTGGTATAGTTAGAATTGATTTATTGTGCATCATGTGTATTTTTGAAGCTTGCAGGTGTATAGCTATGGAGTTTTGTTTGTGGGTATAGATATGAGATCTAAAACGTCAGACAGGGAAGAAGATGGTGACTTGTCACCACCCCACTGGCCCATTTGAATTTCGCGCAAGTTTTCCAGCTCATCCATTATGTTTCATATATTATGATTTAATTTCATTATCGTTACAACAAAACCACATAGTGCAGATGGCCAGGGAAGGCGTGGAATGAATAGGAGGACCTGGGTTCGATCCCAGGTTCCAACATAAGTTTCTTTAATTTCTTAACACTCTACACAGGATCCCATGCGCCTCATGAGCAAACTTCCATCATGCGCCTCATTGATCCAGCCCCTGGATCGTTGCCAACGCAGATCCAATGTTCAATCCAAGGAGAACCCATGGCGCACCTTCAAAGCGTGCCAACACAGGATCTGGCATAGGATTGGGCCTAGCCATAATGGGCCTAACAAAATTCAGAAACACACCCCCCTGGGTGCTTATGCAAGTCCAAATTCTTACTCTTTTTTTATTATTTTAATTATTTTTCTTATTATTTATTAATTATGTTTTTTTAATAACACCAAAAAAATCATATTTTTTATTTAATCAAAAAATCAAAAAATCAAAAAAAACATCAAAACATCAAAAATCTTTTTTTTTTATATAAAAATTTAATTAATTAATTAATTAGATTAGATTAAATTTGGGTAATTTAATGACTTTTTATTATAATTCAAAATAATTAGAATTATGGTTTAATTTTATACTTAACCTAATTTTTCCTCAAAAACAACATAAATATTTTCTTAAATTAGATTTTTAGGTTGCCGAATTATTTCTCGTATTTAATTTTCCGCGCGCTTTGGATTTTCCTTTTTTATTATTATTTTTAAATGCTACTAGTTTGTAATAGAATTAAATAGGGTTTTAATTCCGCATTTTATTTTCAGTCAAAATAATTATGTATCTGCCCAAAGCCATGTAATAACTAGGACTCTAATTTCTCGCATTTTAATTTCCGCAAACTATAAACTTCTTAGATGTATGTATAGGATTGTATGGAAAGACAAATTGAGATTAAACAGTAGAAAACCTTAATTGTGTAAAGATAGTTAACTTTAAAAAATACACTTGCACATGCTCACTCCTAGGGTTTGCCCTACTTGGTTGCCTCAGAAATATTGGTCATGTCCCTCGAATGTAGGGTTACCTTAGCAATGACCCGCGATTCAAAATCGTCATAAAGATCATAGTCCCTAATTGTCCCTCGAGTTGCCTACGAATTGATCTTATGACGATAGTCCCTTCGAAATGTTAAGGTATCTTTACTTGTAGCCTGCAGAGACAATTTCGTCCCTTCGAACGTCCCTTTTAAACTCCAACGACGGTGCTACCTATTCCTTAATAATAGGGTAGCACTGTCTAAAGGAAAACAAACAAACCTTTTTCGAGTAGGTAGATTAGTTCTTAGGTACTTGATCAAACAAAGCTTTTCACACAAACACTTTTCAAAATAATTTTCAAAAAAACTTCGTCACACTCTTAAGGACTGATACAAGGGTTATCACGAAGTAAAACTTCTTCAAAACAAGCACACACAAGCAATTTAAAAAAATGAGAAAGTACCTAAGAGCCCATGGAAAACCACGAATAGAAAGGGTGCTAACACCTTCCTTTTCTATAATCTACCCCCCGTACTCAGAAAAATTCTCGAAAAAGGTTTTTTCTGTTCTTTTTCCTTTTCCTTAGTTGGATGAAATAAAAGTCGGTGGCAACTCTTGCTTACCGCGACATTTGTGAATACAAAATGCAAACCAGTATAACAGTCAGTTCTACCACCGTAACACAAAACTGGTGACTATGTTGGGGATTTTTTAAGTGGGGTATACCTTAGGATCTAGGTCATTTTTAAATTACTTTCTTGTTTTCTTTGCCTGCTTTATCTTTAAGGGATTTTGCTTGGGTATTATTGAAGATCCTACACCTGGATCTGGGGACACTCTTTAGGTAAACAACAATAGATCGTGTAGACTGTACGGTGTAGACCGATATGGTTTAAGTGATGGTTGTGTTGGTGTGACACTTTGGTTGGTACCGGTATCCTTCATGTTGAAACGAGGAGAATACGAGGCCTCCGCATGGTGTCGTGAAACAATAACGGACCTTAGAACCTTAGTTGAACAAACTTGGCCATTAGAAAGTAGTGAGATAGCCGGCCTCGGTATAAAGCTGAGGATTGGTTGATACTCGATGCTACACTCATTGAGATCGGACTTTCGGGATATTTCGGCCTCAAGAAAAGATTTCCTGAGCTGAGACAATGCCCAATAAAGGATGATCAGTGATATTGAGAATCTTTAGAACCCGGTTACTTTTCTAGGACAGGTCTGAAACTAACTAAACTTCAAGAGGGTACTTACCTTTAACCTCATGCAAGCCTTTGAACCTAAGGTCTATTGTGTGCTTTTCTTGTGTGTGATTTATTCTGTTTAAACATAACATCATGCATCATAACATAACATCCATTCTTATTACATTAATCATTTCAAGGACCAAGGGAATTTATCTTTGTTCTGTTTTGCAGATCATGGCTTTCGCTCGTAGAAACACTATCCGAATCAGCTTTGTGAGAATACCTCCCCAGCTTAAGGAGCTAGTATCAAGGGTTCCTGAAACTTTTGAGTTCACTAAGAGACATGGTCGACTTCTCAACCTGGTTACTTCAAACTTTGATGAAAAGATGATGAGTGTACTCTTTAAGTTCTTTGATCCCAAGCACCACTTCTTCACCTTCCCAGATTATCAGTTGGTGCCTACCATGGAAGAATTCTCTCAGGTGTTGGATATACCCATTCTTGAACAGTTGCCTTTCACAATTTTAGAAGAGGTTCCTAAGCCAAAAGTCATTGCCTCGACCTTGCATCTGAAATGGGCCGACGTGGTATCCAATTGGGAAACAAGAAGCGGAGTCAAGGGTTTTCTAGCCAAGTTCCTAATAGACAAAGCCCAGCTGTTTTGGGATGATATGGACTTTCAGGCTTTTGAGGAGGTCTTGGCCCTTCTAATCTATGGGTTAGTATTGTTCCCTAATCCAGACTTTCTCATAGATGTGGATGCTATCAAGATCTTCCTCTCTCGCAACCCCATGCCTACCTTTCTCATAGATATTTTACACGCTCTCCATACTTGTACCATGAAGAGAAGAGGGGTTCTTATGTGCTGCATGCCATTTCTATTGAGGTGGTTTATTTCTCACCTCCCTAAGTCCGTACTGAAGAAAGAAGAAGGTTTGGGTTGGTCGCAAAGGATAATGTCACTCGCTCACACGGATATTCTCTGGTATTCCCGAGCTATGGGAGATACTACTATTATTGACCACTGTGGTGAGTACCCTAATGTCCCATTACTTGGCATAAGAGGAGGCATAACCTACAATCCTTGTTTAGCTCTACGACCATTTTGTTACGCTCGAAGGGATGGTCCCCATGAGTTACTTATCGAGGGAATTGTATTTAACTATGAGGATGATGTTCAAGGGTATTGCCAGAGGTTCATACAAGCTTGGAGCATGGTAAAGAGATTTGGCGCTAAGGCTTTAGGGCCAAAGGCTTCCATTCCTATGGAACCTTATCTCCAGTGGGTACGAGGTCGCGCCTAGAAACTTATGATGCCCTACATGGCCGTTTTACCAGTGATTATGGAACCCACTACTGAAGGGGGTATTCCTTACACAGTTCTCTATCCTGATATGCCCACTTATCTTGGAGAAATACAAAGGTCTTGGATTCAGTTGAAGAAAGAGCAGGATACTTACAGGGATCAGTTCTATGCCTAGGAGAGCAGGGTTTTAGATCTCACGAAGCAGTTTCATGAGGAAAGAAGCCTTAATGTCTATCTCGGCACGAAGAGGAAGCATCCACGGGAAATTTGATTTTTCTAGTTTTTTAGAATTTTTTTAATTGTAACGCCAAAAAGGCAATTGAACTTTGAATTCTACTAATAAAATCTTTATTTCATTTTGGTTCGCAAATTTAAATTTCCCAAAGTCTTTGAAATCATTTCATACGCATGCCATCCATAAACACTGCATATACAGGTACCATTACAGGCTTCTCATCTTCTTTGCTGTTTATTTCAGCAGAAATGTCTTCTGAACAAAGAATCAAAGATCTTCAGGCACAAAATTCCCAATTCCAACAAATGTTCATAAATCTGGCAAAAGGGCAGGAGGATCTGAAGGCCCTCATCCTGAAGGATAAAAATAAAAAGAAGAAGGCCGCTAGTATTCTGAATATGGGCAGAAGGTTCAGGGGGCCGTTAAAACACCAAGTCGATCTGACCTCTTCATCCAAAGAAGAGGAAAATCAAGAAGAAGAGGCAAGGGAAAAGGACCCCAATCTAGAGGTTTCTGCGAATGATACCGATTATAATGATGAGTAGTATCCTCCTACTGAGGATATATACAAGTAGTTGGAAGACCGTCTGAGTGCTATGGAGGTCCAGAGGATACTTGGGTTGGATTTCAAAGAATTGGGATTGGTGTCGGGAGTGGCCATCCCTCAGAAGTTCAAGGCTCCAATTTTTGCTAAGTACGATGGGGTGTCTTGGCCAAAACTCCATCTTCGTTCCTACGTCAGAAAAATCCAGCCCCACACCGTTGATAGAAATTTGTGGGTTCACTTCTTTCAAGATAGTCTGTCAGGGACTCGACTTGAATAGTTCTACCAACTAGAGAGAGCCAATTTTCAAAATTGGGAAGATATAGCTGCTGCTTTTTATAAGCAGTATCAATACAACGCCGACCTTGCTCCTACTCGTACTAGACTCCAGAGTATATCCATGGGTGCACGTGAAGGCTTTAAGGACTATGCCCAGAAGTAGAGAGACTTGGCTGGAAGAGTTTAACCCCCGTTGTCTGATAGGGAGTTGGTTGATATGTTTCTGGGGACGTTATCTGGTCCGTTTTTTAATCATTTGATCAACAGCTCGTCAGCTGGTTTCACCGAGCTGATTCTAATTGGAGAGAGAGTAGAAGCTGGAATTCGGAGCGGTAAAATACCGAAGGATGCCTCTTCAAGTTTGGTAAAGAAGCCTTTTACTGGTAAGAAGGAAGCCAGTGCCATCTATAGCCAGAGAGGCCAAAGAAGAGCTGAACACCGTCAGACAGTAAGTGTCGTGATGATACCTAGGCCTGAAGTTGCTCCACAATGCAACAATCAACAAAGGGCGGAAAGACCACAACAGCAGTTTACCTGGATCAACATGACGTTGGCTGAAGTTTTACCCCATTTTATGAGATCCAACTTGGCGACCTTGAAAGAGGCTCCCAAAAATCCGAACACCACATCTCCTCGATATAATCCAAATGCTCGGTGTTCCAATCATTCTGAGATTCCTGGCCACGACACCAACGACTGTTGGGCTCTGAGAAATAAGGTATAGGATCTGATCGAAGCCAACCAAATTGAGTTCGATGCTTTGGAAAAGCCCAACGTCATAACTGCTCCCATGCCTAAGCACGGCCGTGGAGTTAATGTTGTTGATATCGATCTGTTTGTGACCTTAGTAGATGAAGTTTCTACTCCTCTTATGACGATTAAGAAGAATTTGTTGTCGGCCGGTTTATTTTCGAGTTATGGTGAAGGTTGCCACATGTGTTCATTTCTGCCTTCTGGTTGCCATTTACTGAAGTCAGGTGTTCAGCGCCTGATGGATAGCAAAGAAATTTTGTTCGAGAAAACTTTGATTCCCGTTGTTCCATTTGAAGACGTTGTTATTATAACCATTTTCGCCAATCCTTCCAAGGTCTCCTCGAGAAGACCAGTTAGGATTACATCTGTTCCAAGAGTCGCTCCACTAATAATCACTGTTCCCGGTCCTGTCCCGTATTCCTCGGACAAAGTTGTCCCCTGGCATTATGGTTCTGATGTGTACTATCATGGCATCAAACAAGATCTGAAAAATGAAGAGGCTGACCCTAATGTCAGTAACATTGTCGGGACCAGCAAGGTCACCCAAAGTGGAAGGGTTTTCTCTCCCGAGATTTCCCCGAAGACTGTCAATGGGCCTATTGTTATTTAGTATGCTACTCCTATTGGTACATCAACTACTACTCATGTGCTTACTCCAATTATCACTCCCACCATCGAGTCATCTGGGATCCGAGGCAATGAAGTTACAGGTGAGCCTTCCCGGACGGAGGAGCCTAGAAAAATTGTCATGGAAGCCTATAAGCAAGAGATAGAGGAAATATTGAAAATAATCAAAAAGAGCGACTACAATGTGGTCGAGCAACTGGGGCAGACCCCCTCCAAGATATCCATGTTGTCCCTGTTGTTGTGCTCTGAGGCCCATGTGAAGGATTTGATTGCATTCCTCAAGACTGTGCATGTGCCGTAAGAGACCTCAACTGATCAATTCAAAGATTGTGTGGCCAGCCTGACTGCTGACAATGGGCTGGGTTTTTCAGATGCAAACTTGACACCGAAGGGGAGGAAGCATAATGATGCTCTGCATGTCTCGATTGAATGTAGAGGCACCACTATGGCTCATGTGCTGGTAGATATTGGGTCTCCCCTCAATGTTCCGCCTAAGAAGGCATTGGATCAGTTGGATTACGAGGGATTGACCTTAAAGCCTAGTAACATTATGGTAATGGATTTTGATGGGTTGAAGAGAATGGTGCATGGGGAATTGGACATCCCCGTCAAAGTAGGTTCCTAGACTTTTGAGTTCACTTTCTATGTAATGGACATCCGACCATCGTACTCTTGTTTGTTGGGTCGTCCTTAGATCCATGAGCTGGGGCAGTTACTTCTACACTGCACTAAATGCTGAAGTATCCAGTAAAAGGGAAGATTGTCACTGTGCGTGGTGAGAAGGAGTATATGGTGAGCCACTTCAATTCCTTTAGGTATGTAGAGATGGACGGGGAATTCATAGGGACTCCTTGCCAGAACTTTGAAGAGGCTCCCCAGATCTTGGCATCGGCTGAAACTACTACCAACAAACCTCCTCTGAAGATGGCTTCTCTCAAATACGCTAGAGCAGTGGTTGAAGAAGGTGGGTGTACCAGCTGGGGAAAGCTCCCTGATTTTACTCATAAAATTGACAAGTTTGGTTTGGGCTTTACTTCAGGATCTCAAAGGGCTATTCGATGCGCTCGGGATGGAGGACCTCCACTACACATCAGTAATCGGGGAATTAATCACATTGAAGAGAGCGAGGAAGACTCAAATATTGACAGCTGGATCTTCACAGCTACCAACGGTGGACCGAGTAACTGGACGGCTAGGGACTTTATACCAGTTTCTTTTATTCCACAGTAATTGTCTTACTTGTTTTGAGATTTGTAATAAACAATTTAAAACTCTAAAGCCTTGTGCCTTGCCCGAGGAATATTGGCTTTGTTTGTGAGGGCTATTATTTGTCATTTCATATATCATCAATAAAACATTGGACGTTCCTTGCATACAAATTTTGTGCTCTTTGTTTTTCTATTCTGTTTTCACTTTATCAAAACAGCTATGCTCTTACACACACTCACATATCATACTACAGATCCATATCCATTCTGGATCCCATTGATAACAGCTCTGCTACTGTTCGTTATGACTTCAAAAATACGATCAACCAAGCCGAAGACGAAGGTGAGGATGATTGTGAGGTTCCCGGAGAACTTGCTAGACTATTGCAATAGAAATAAAGGGCTATACAACTTCATGATGAGCCAGTTGAGACGATAAACCTGGGCACGGAGATAGACATAAAGGAGGTCAAGATTGGTGAAATTTTGGAAGTTAAGGTCAAACAACGATTGATACAAATGTTTCATGACTATGTTGAGATCTTTGCCTGGTCATATGAAGACATGCCAGGTTTAGACACTGATATTGTGGTTCATCGTCTGTCGACCAAAGAAGAACGTCCTCTAGTTAAATAGAAGGTCTGTTGTATGCGCCCTAAAATGTCAGAGGAGATCAAGGCAGAGGTCATGAAGCAGTTCGACACAGGGTTCTTAGTTGTCACTTCTTATCCACAGTGGGTTGCTAACATCGTTCCAGTACCTAAGAAGGACGGTAAGGTACGAATGTGTGTGGATTATAGAGATCTGAACAGAGCAAGCCCCAAGGATGATTTCCCACTTCCTCACATTGACGTTCTGGTTGACAACACCGCACAGCACAAAATCTTCTCCTTCATGGATGGTTTCTCTGGCTACAACCAGATCAAGATAGCTCCTGAAGACATGGAGAAGACGACCTTCGTCATACAGTGGGGCACCTTCTTCTACAAGGTGATGCCTTTTGGGTTGAAGAATGCTGGGGAAACTTATCAGCGCGCCATGGTCGCTTTGTTCCACGATATGATTCATCACTAGATCGAAGTTTATGTTAATGACATGATAGCCAGGTCTCAAACTGCGGAAGAGCACCTTGATCATCTACAAAAGTTGTTTGACAGATTGAAGATATACAAGCTGAGGTTGAATCCGAACAAGTGCACCTTCAAGGTAAGGTCTGGTAAACTTCTGGGATTCATTGTCAGCGACAAAGGCATCCAAGTAGATCCTGCAAAGGTAAAGGCCATACAAGAAATGCAAGCTCCCCGTACAGAGAAGGAAGTTAGAGGTTTCTTTGGGACGCTTGAATTATATCACCAGGTTCATTTCACATATGACTTCTACTTGCGAGCCCATCTTCAAGCTTCTGAAGAAAGATCAAGTGGTAAAGTGGAATGATGAATGCCAGACCGCTTTCGAAAGGATCAAAGAATATCTCCAAGAACCGCCAATTCTGATGCCTCCGATTGAAGGAAGACCTTTGATATTGTACCTAACGGTGCTAGACAATTCAATGGGTGTGTGTGCTGGGGAAGCATGACGAGTCTGGTCGAAAAGAGCATGCAATATACTACCTTTTTAAAAAGTTTACCGACTGCGAGACATGATACTCACTCCTCGAGAAAACTTGCTGCACTTTGGCATGGGTTGCTCGTCGACTAGGACAGTATATGCTGACCCACACTACTTTGTTGATATCTAAGATGGACCCAATCAAATACATCTTCGAGAAACCCGCTCTCTCCGGAAGAATAGCAAGATGGAAGATGATCTTAACTGAGTATGACATACAATATACAACCCAGAAATCAATCAAGGGGAGTGTGTTGGCGGATCATTTGGCTCATCAGGTCGTGGATGACTACCAGTCCATGAATTTTGAGTTCTCTAATGAGAATATTATGCTGGTGACTGACTACGAAGAACCTGAACCGGATGAAGGACCCGAGGAGGGATCCCGATGGACTATGGTTTTTGACGGAGCTTCGAACGCACTGGGTAATGGCATTGTCGCATTAATTATATATCCTGAGGGTTGTCATACTCCTTTAACCTCCCGACTATGTTTCAACTTAACTAATAACATGGCGGAGTATGAAGCATGCATTATGGGTCTCAAGGCCGCTGTTGACCTCAGGATCAAGTTCTTGGACATTTTCGGGGATTCAACCTTGGTAATAAGTCAGATCAAAGGAGAATGGGATACGAAACACCCGAATCACATCCCATACAAAGAGTACATGTTGAAATTGCTCCCACACTTTAAGGAGGTAACTTTTAAACATTTCCCGCGAGAGGAGAACCAATTAGCGGACACGCTAGCTACCATGCCTTATATGTTTAAAGTTAGGTGGGAAAATGAAGCTCCCCAAATCACAATTGAGAGGTTGGATGAACTAGCACACTGTTGTGAGATTGATACTGATGAGGTGGCAGACAAACCTTGGTTTCACGAAGTCAAAAGGTATCTCGAGGCTCAAGAGTATCCCTAAGGGGCATCTGTCAATGATAATAAGTTTCTGAGAAGGTTCGCTGCAAAGTTCTTCCTCAGTAATGGAATCCTCTACAAGCGCAATCATGACTCCACATTACTACGGTGTGTAGACAAGAGCGAAGTAGAGAGGATCATGACAGATCTACATGAAGGCACCTTCGGAACCCATTCCAGTGGACACACCATAGCTAAGAAGATCCTACAGGCAGGATATTATTGGTTCACTATGGAAGTCGATTGTTATCAGCACTCTCAAACTTGTCATAAGTGCCAAATCTACACTGATAAGGTGCATGTGCCTCAAGTCCCCTTAAACGTCTTGACAGCTCCGTGGCCCTTTGAAATGTGGGGCATCGACATGATCGGAGAAATCAGGCCAACTACAGCAACCAAGAACTTTGTGTTAGAACAAAGTTTGAATCTACTACCCTATGTTTAAGTTTTGATGATAACAAAGTGAAAAGATATATGATTTATATGATTCATGTATGAACTATCTGCTGCCTAAGTTATTACGTTCTGATTTGCAGATACTCTGATTGATATAAGCAAGATCACACCTAATCAGCATCAGAATTTGGTTCCTGACATCAGCATCAGAAGTTGCCATATCAGAATGTCAAAATCAGAAGATTAACTCACGTATATGCTGAAGCCTGATGAACAAAACTACGCTCAACACTCTGATAAAGAAACACAACAGTTCATCAGCAGCTAAGCAGAGTCAGAATGAGCCAAGCCAGAACTTGCATTAAGTAAGCAACGGTACTGTGCATTGAAAGCAAATTAATACCAACGGCCTCATTCCAGACAAGATCTGCTCGATAAGGAAAGTTTGTTAATAGCATTGAATCAAGAATATTGCTCCAACGTTCAACATCTCAGTGCTATATAAACAAGACTTTGAAGATTGAATTGGCTAATGCTCTCCAAATCTTTACACGCATAAAAGCTGATCAAAATCTTCCTTCTCTCAGTTTGCTAAACACTACACATTCTCATATTCAATCATTGTTTAGCAATCTAGTTTCTAAGCTTTAAGTTGTGTATACATCACAGTTGTGATACAGTTTTTTAGAAAACATTCACACACTTAGATTTATCTTCTTTGTAAGAAAGTGTTTCCTTGACAAACCGGGTTGTGGTTTGCATCAAGAAGGCTTTAGCAGTTGTTAAAGCAGTCTGTAATATTCAGTTGAATATAGTGGATTAAGACCTCGTTGGAGAGAGGCTAAATCACCTTGACGGGTGGACTGGAGTAGTTTGAGATCAAACGAACCAGGATAAAAATATCATGTTCATTGCATTGATTTTCAGTTTTACAATTCAACCCCCCCCTTCTTGTGTTTTTCACTACTTCAATTGGCATCAGAGCGCCTGGTTCTGAGCTAAAACACTTAACCGTGTCAGTACAAGATCCAGCGTCAGAAAAACACAATGGCAGGAAACTATTCTCACACCAGCAATGACAACAATGAGGACAGAGACAGATTCAGCGGCAAACCTCCAGTCTTTGATGGAGAAAACTTTGATTACTGGAAAGACAGAATTGAAAGCTTCTTTCTGGCACATGATGCTGATCTGTGGGATATGGTGACAGATGGATACACGCACCCTGTGAATGCAAGCGGTCAGAAGATTGATAGAAAAACAATGCCTGACCAACAAAAGCGTGACTTCAAGAATCACCACAAGGCCAGAACCATCCTCCTCAGCGCCATCTCCTATACTGAATATGAAAAGATCTCCAACAGAGACACAGCAAAGAATATTTTTGACTCACTCAGAATGACGCATGAGGGCAACGTTCAGGTCAAAGAAACTAAAGCTCTGGCGCTCATTCAGAAGTATGAGGCGTTCAAAATGGAAGAATCTGAATCCATTGAAACAATGTTCTCAAGATTCCAGATTCTGGTAGCTGGTCTCAAGGTTCTGGACAAAGGATACTCTACTGCTGACCATGTCAAGAAAATCATCAGAAGTTTACCCAAGCAGTGGAGACCAATGGTTACAGCTCTGAAGCTAGCTAAAGATCTCAACAAAATCACTCTGGAGGAACTTATCAGCTCCCTCAGAAGTCATGAGATAGAGCTAGAAGCTGACGAGCCTCAGAAGCAAGGTAAGCCTTTAGCATTAAAATCTAACACAAAATTTGAGTCTAAAGTTTTGCAGGCAGTTGAAGAAACATCTGATGGATCCTCATCAGAAGAAGACGAACTCTCCCTCCTCTCCAGAAGAGTAAATCAACTGTGGAAGCAAAGACAAAGGAAGTTCAGGAATCCCAGAAGATCTGATCAGAACGAGTCTTCTTCCAGATACAGAAGGACAGATTCTTCCTCTGGATACAGAAGATCTGAAGGCTCCTCTAGTAGCAAAAAGCCAAACACCAAGGACATCATCTGCTATGAGTGCAATGAGCAAGGACACTATAAGAGTGACTGCCCAAAGCTTCAGAGGGAAAAACCCAAAAAGAAGTTTGGAAGAGAGAAGAAGAAAAGTCTCATGGCTACATGGGATGACTCTGACTCGTCTGAAGCTGACTCAGAATCAGATGATGAGAGGGAAAACATAGCTCTCATGGCTAACATCTAAGAAGATAGTGAAGCTTCTGAATCAGACTCAGAATCAGATACTGAAGAGGTATTTCCTAACTTTGCTGTTAACTTTACAAAGGCTGAACTTGCTGAAAGCCTTAATGTGATTCTGGAACGGTATCAGCAAATTAGAGTTAAATTCAGAGACCTGAAAAGGAATCTTGAATCTGACTCTAATAAGACTGAGAGTCTCAAATTGGAGAATTCTGAGCTGAGAAATAAGATTTCAAAATTAGAAAACACTTTACAAAACTCTCAGAAGGAACCAATTTCTAAAACTCTCAGCAACGCTGATGAGATCATCAAGGAGTATGATCACAGTTTCCAGAAGTTCCTCGCTAAAATCATAGATAGAAGCAAAATGGCTTTAATGATCTATGGAGTTAGCAGAAACGGCAGGAAAGGAATAGGATACCAAGGTAAGGTTCCTACACCAAAGAATGTCATGGACTTAACCATTAAACACACACCTCTGAATTCACATTTTGTGTATGGTCACACACATGATATTAAATACACTAGCAGTAAGCACTCTGTGAAACCAAAATTCAACCAGAGTTTTGGTAAAACTAACAAATCAGGACCCAAGAAAATCTGGGTACCTAAGGATAAAATAATACATGTTGCAGATATCTTTAGCAGCAAGTCAGAAACACCAGTCATGGTACCTGGACTCTGGCTGCTCGCGACACATGACGGGAAGAAGGCATATGTTCCAAAGCCTGGAACTTAAGCCTGGAGGCCACGTTGGCTTTGGAGGCAATCAGAGGGGAAAGATAATTGGCTCTGGAACTGTAGGTAATGGAAATCTTCCCTCTATTAACAATGTTCTGCTAGTAGATGGATTGATGCATAATCTATTATCCATAAGTCAATTAAGTGATAACGGTTATGATATAATCTTTAATCAAAAATCATGTAAAGCTGTTAGTCAGAAAGATGGGACTATCCTGTTTAATGGTAAGAGGAAAAACAACATCTACAAAATCAAACTTTCTGAACTAAAGAGTCAGAATGTAAAATGCCTTCTGTCTGTTAACAACGAGCAGTGGATCTGGCACAGAAGATTGGGGTATGTTAGTATGAGAAGAATATCTCAGATTAACAAACTCAATCTGGTCAGAGGACTTCCTAATTTGAAGTTCAATTCAGATGCTCTGTGTGAAGCATGTCAGAAAGGCAAGTTTGCAAAACCTTCTTTTAAATCCAAAAATGTTGTTTCTACCTCTAAGCCATTAGAACTTCTGCACATTGACTTATTTGGACCAGTTAAAACTGCTTCAGTCAGTGGTAAGAAGTATGGGTTAGTAATCGTAGATGACTATAGCAGATGGACATGGGTAAAGTTCTTAAGACACAAGGACGAGTCACACTCTGTGTTTGTTACCTTCTGTAACCAAGTTCAGAATGAAAAGGATCTTAGAATCATTAAAGTCAGAAGTGATCATGGTGGAGAATTTGAAAACAAAGATTTTGAGTCATTCTTTAATGACAGAGGCATTCTGCATGATTTCTCTTGTCCTAGAACTCCCCAACAAAATGGAGTTGTAGAACGAAAGAACAGAACATTGCAAGAAATGGCCAGAACCATGATCAATGAGACAAACGTTGCTAAGACCTTCTGGGCAGAGGCAATAAACACAGCATGCTACATTCAGAATAGAATCTCAATAAGACATATTCTGGAAAAGACTCCATATGAATTGTGGAAGAACAGAAAGCCCAACATTTCATATTTTCATCCATTTGGATGTACTTGCTTTATATTAAATACAAAGAATTATTTGAACAAGTTTGACTCTAAAGCACAGAAGTGTATCATGTTAGGATACTCTGAACGCTCAAGAGGGTACAGAGTATACAATACAGAAACACAGATTGTGGAAGAATCAATCAGTGTTCGTTTTGATGATAAGCTTGACTCTGAAAAGTCAAAGCAGAATGAAGTTTTTGCAGGTATGGAAATTGAATTTACAGGTTCTGAAGACAAGTCATCAGAAGCTCTCAACACAGACACTCCTTCAACGTTTGAAAGGAGCACTACTAGCAATCCTACAACAGCTGCTGATCAACCTCAGAAGAGATTACCCAGAAGCAGCTTGGATCACCCAGAAGAGACTATCTTAGGAAGAAAGGAAGATCCAATCAGAACAAGAGCAAGCTTCAGAAACTCTGAAGAAACTCTCATGGGACTTGTGTCTCTGATTGAACCTTCTTCTATTGATGAAGCACTTCTGGATAATGACTGGATTTTGGCAATGCAAGAAGAGCTGAATCAATTCACCAGAAACGACGTATGGGATCTCGTTCCCAGACCAAAAGGATTCAACGTCATTGGAACAAGATGGGTGTTCAGAAACAAGCTAAATGAACAAGGTGAAGTCATCAGAAACAAGGCACGACTGGTTGCACAAGGTTATAGTCAGCAAGAGGGGATAGACTATACATAAACCTTTGCCCCAGTCGCCAGGTTAGAATCTATCAGACTTTTAATTTCATTTGCTGTTAATAGAGGCATCACTCTGTATCAGATGGATGTCAAAAGTGCATTCTTAAATGGTTATATAGAAGAAGAAGTCTATGTACACCAACCCCCTGGTTTTGAAAATACAAAACATCCAGAACATGTTTTCAAACTAAAGAAGTCACTATATGGTCTGAAACAAGCTCCCAGAGCTTGGTATGAAAGGCTAAGTAACTTTCTATTAGAAAATGAATTCACCAGAGGGAAAGTGGACACTACTCTATTCTGTAAATCAGTTAAGAATGACATCTTAGTCTGTCAAATTTATGTTGATGATATTATTTTTGGTTCTACTAATCCTTCTCTTGGAAGAAAATTTACTACGTGTATGCAGGCAGAATTTGAGATGAGCCTCATGGGGGAACTGAAATTCTTTCTAGGAATTCAGATCAATCAAACTCCAGAGGGAACTTACATTCATCAGAGCAAATACATCAGAGATCTTCTGAAGAAATTTGACCTCTCAGAATGTAAGCCATCAAAGATTCCAATGCATCCCACGTGCATTCTGGAAAGAGAAGAGGTAAGCAAAAATGTAGAACAGAAAGTCTACAGAGGTATGATTGGTTCTCTCCTCTATCTGACTGCTTCAAGACCTGACATATTATTCAGTGTTTGTATCTGTGCTAGATTCCAATCAGATCCTAGAGAATCTCACTTAACAACTGTTAAGCAAATTTTCAAGTATCTGAAAGGTACTACTAATCTGGGTTTGTTTTATAGAAAATCTAGTGATTACAGCTTAGTAGGCTACTGCGATGCTGATTTTGCTGGAGACAGAGTGGAACGTAAAAGTACTTCTGGAAGCTGCCAGTTTCTAGGAGAAAATCTGATCTCTTGGTCCAGCAAAAGGCAATCAATAATTGCGCTATCAATAGCAGAAGCTGAGTACATAGCAGCAGCAGGATGTAGCACACAAATGCTCTGGATGAAAAGTCAGCTTGAAGACTTCCAGATTTTTGAGAGTAACATTCCTATACTTTGTGATAATACTTCTGCTATTTGCTTAAGTAAGAATCCCATTTTACATTCTAGAGCTAAGCATATAGAAATAAAACATCACTTCATTAGAGACTATATTCAGAAAGGAATTTTGAACTTAAAATTTATAGATACAGACCATCAATGGGCTGATATCTTTACTAAACCCCTTTCAGAAGATAGGTTTAATTTCATTCTGAAACATCTCAGCATGAAAGTCTGCCCAGAGTGAAAATGTTTTAATTCCATATATTTACCTTCAGAATGTAATTGTTTTACTGTGAACTTCTGATCAATCTTCCTTCAGAAAGATAGAACATGCAGATTGTATCAGATGCAAGTCTAAAGATCTGAGAGTCTAAGCTCAAAGACAGACGTGCTGATCACTACATCAAACAAGTGTCATCCAATCATCAGCAAATCTCTGAAGCAGAACGCGTGCACGCTTCTGAGAAGGCAAAGCGCTGATTGGGTGCATTGAGACACATGTCTGGTAACCGTTTTTAAGTATCTTTCTCAAATCCCCCAAAATCAGCAAGCATTTAATAAAAGTAATCATGCTTTTAAAACGCAATCATGATTTTTCTCTTTCTTAAAAACGTTTATTTTTTCAAAATATTCTGAAACTCTATTTAAACACATTAATCTCTCATTCTAATTCTTTACAGTTTCTCACTAATACTCAAGCATTCTCTGCATTTTTCTGTGTTTATCTCTTGCAAAACCTCTTTTTCTCAGTTTCTTCTCAAAATCTTTTAGTGTGAACATGGCAACCTCCAGCAGTGCTTCTGCAGGTCCTCAGAAGAAAGCATCATCTGAACAGTATCAAGTGCCATTCATAACACTCCTCACTCCTGTGAAGAATCTTGAAGTTCTATCTGAATTGATCATTGATTTTGGAAGCTTGAAGGAGAACGGTTTTGACCTAACAGAAGAAGTTAGGGCACAGAAATGGGAAAGGTATTTTGACAGATTGGTTGGACCAACATTCCCTATGTTAGTTAAGGAATTCTGGATTCATGTGAATGCTTCAACGCATCTAGTCACCTATTTTGTTATGGGGAAGAAGATTGTGATCACTGAGGATCACATAGCAAGGTTAATCGGTTACAGTGGCGGTGGCGTCCGCTGTGTTGATATGGCTGAGAGATGTGCTGACGTGGGCGTGATAGCTGCAAGGATTTTCACCCATGGGGTGCCCAACAGCAAGATCAAATATCTGAAGGATCATCACAGAGTTTGGGCTAAGATAATTCTGGGGTGCTTCAACCATAGGAAGCCAACGAGTTCACCTGATTACATAAATGTGGATCAACAGTTTCTGATCTACTTTATTGATCAGAAGGTAAAAATCAACTTGGCTCATCTTCTGTTCAACCACCTCAGAACAAGTGTGAAGGAAACCAGGGAAGAAGAAAGAACAAAGAGGGATTGGATACCCTTTGGAAGGTTGATATCAGATATTCTGACAGAGAATAGGCTGATAGAGCATCTGATAGAAGCTCAAGAGTTAAGCACCATTGAACCAACAGTTGGGAAGCCTCTGAACGCGAAGAACTTGAAGAAAATGAAGTTGATAGAGAATATCAAAAAGGAACCCAGAGCTACTCCTATTGCTGATATCACCAGCAGAAGAGTTCCACTGAGTGACTTTCCTTTATTTTCTGAGATAGAATCTAAGCCAGAGGTGGTTCTCAGATACTTAGATGCGTGCAAGGCAGATGGTACAGATCCAAATCTGATTATCAAAGCTCTGCATCAACCTCAACAAGAAGTGACTCTGAAGAAGACGAAGAAGAGGAAGGCACCTTCAGAAGGATCATCCCAGCAGACACCCAAGAAAAGAGGTAATTTATCTGCTGCTTCTGTTTTAAATTCTTCTACTATTCCAGCATATATTCCTCCTCCAACCTCTCATAGAATCTCAATCCCCATCCCAACAATAGATGAAACTGAACCAGAAGATGACCCTTCTGAGGCATTAAAACTCAGAAGACCTAGAACCAAACATCCCAAACCAATCTCAACAACATCAGCAATTGACAAAGTGCTGTCTGACATTGATCAACACACTTCTGATCACTCTGCCAATCCAACCTCTGAACCACATATTGTCCCTCCTCCACAACCAGAACAACAGCAATCTGCTGAAGAACCAGAACAACAACAACCTCTCTCATCAATTCCAGAAGAACCCCTTATCCCTGAACAACCAGAAATGCCAACAACTTCTCCTCAACCAGCAATCTCGTCTCCCTCTCCTCAACTAGAAATTCATCCACCATCACCTCAACCTGAGTTTCATCACTCTGAAACTCCTTCTCCTCAACCATCTGAGCCTCATTCACCTCATTCACCTCAACCATCACCTCTGGCAATCCAGCTGCCAGGTGGAACAACAATCACCTTGGCACAGTTGCCATCCTCACCAGAATCTACACCACCCAACACTCCCAAAACACCAACCAGTCCAATCATAATTTCTGATTCTCCCACTCCATCTCCAAAACAAACAGCTGCCAAGCAAACCACCGAAAACCCCAGTAGGACATTCATAGACTTAACCAGCCTTGACCGTCTTGCTGATCTGAAACATAAAATAGCCATCCCTAAACCAAAACAACCAGATGTTGGCTCTGGTATTATGAATTTTGAAACAGGTGTGCAGCAATGGATTGCTTCTTTGAAGCAAGTCTGTCCTGGAATGATTGACCCAGCTGCTTCTGATCAGCTCTGGTCACAATTCAGACTTTGGGTACGTGCTGAAGCCCTCAAGTTGCAGGATATCAACTATGAGCAGGCACAACAGAACTTCAGCAAGCTGCTGAAGGAAGTTGACAGTCTGCTGCCTCAGGAAGCTGTGCTCCCTCTGGATAGTGAACCTTGGTCTGAGAAACAGCTAGCTTCAAAGGTGCAACCAGAAGAAGACAAGACCATTCAAGCTGAAGCAAGTCAAGCAGAAGATGTTGCAGAAAGCTCTCAGAAGTTTCCTGCTTCTGATGCTTCTCAAGCTGCCTTGGACAGGCAGACTCTGGAAGAGCTGAAGCTGAATGACATGCGTCTGCAGCAGAGGATGGATGAAAACGACCAGAAGATGAAAGAAAGAATGGATGTGCATGATAGCAAGATTGACACTGTTGTCAGCATGGTGCACAAGCAGAATGAGACTGCTGATCAGATCAAAGCCATGCTGGAGAACCTGTTCACACGCTTTCCTCCCCAACCTTAGTTTTTTCATTCATGTCTTTTTCATGTTTTCTTTGATTTTCTGATGTACTATTTGAATATGTTTTGTTTGATGCTGAACCCTTTTAATATGACAAGTTTTTCTGATCTTAATTGTTTTAGCACTCACCTACACTTTTTGATTGCTGACAAAAAGGGGGAGAACAAGAATGATATTTTAAACAATAACGGTTAACTAAGACAGAAATTCTCGAACATTCTAACTCTATTATACTTGAAAATGTTTTCTGTTTTGCTTAAAGTCTACAGGTACAAGGAAGCTCCTGGACACTCTGAAGACTAAAAGCTATGAAGCTCTGATCCGCTCTGATACTCTGATCCAAAGCAAAGCTCTGACAAGAAAAGCTCTGATACGCTGATCTGAAGCTCTGCTCTGATATGCTGATCTAAAGCTTCCGATAGCCAAAGACTCTGATACTCTGATGTTCAAAGAAAGGCAAAAAGATCTGATCCCGAAGAACACTTGTAATCAAAGGGAAGCAATAAACTCAGGGGGGGGTATCTCTCAACTCTGATATCTTTTTTACCCCTTATCTTTGATAACCTCTTACTCTGATGCATCTCTCTGATACCTTTTCACGTTATTTTCATTTAAAAATATCTATTTTTTGTCATCATCAAAAAGGGGGAGATTGTTAGAACAAAGTTTGAATCTACTACCCTATGTTTAAGTTTTGATGATAACAAAGTGAAAAGATATATGATTTATATGATTCATATATGAACTATCTGCTGTCTAAGTTATTACGTTCTGATTTGCATATACTCTGATTGATATAAGCAAGATCACACCTAATCAGCATCAGAATTTGGTTCCTGACATCAGCATCAGAAGTTGCCATATCAGAATGTCAGAATCAGAAGATTAACTCACGTATATGCTGAAGCCTGATGAATAAAACTGCGCTCAACACTCTGATAAAGAAACACAACAGTTCATCAGCAGCTAAGCAGAGTCAGAATGAGCCAAGCCAGAACTTGCATTAAGTAAGCAACGGTACTGTGCATTGAAAGCAAATTAATACCAACGGCCTCATTCCAGATAAGATCTGCTCGATAAGGAAAGTTTGTTAATAGCATTGAATCAAGAATATTGCTCCAACATTCAACATCTCAGTGCTATATAAACAAGACTTTGAAGATTGAATTGGCTAATGCTCTCCAAATCTTTACACGCATAAAAGCTGATCAAAATCTTCCTTCTCTCAGTTTGCTAAACACTACACATTCTCATATTCAATCATTGTTTAGCAATCTAGTTTCTAAGCTTTAAGTTGTGTATACATCACAGTTGTGATACAGTTTTTTAGAAAACATTCACACACTTAGATTTATCTTCTTTGTAAGAAAGTGTTTCCTTGACAAACCGGGTTGTGGTTTGGATCAAGAAGGCTTTAGCAGTTGTTAAAGCAGTCTGTAATATTCAGTTGAATATAGTGGATTAAGACCTCGTTGGAGAGAGGCAAAATCACCTTGACGGGTGGACTGGAGTAGTTTGAGATCAAACGAACCAGGATAAAAATATCTTGTTCATTGCATTGATTTTAAGTTTTACAATTCAACCCCCCCCCCCCTTCTTGTGTTTTTCACTACTTCACTTTGTGGCACGGTTTATCCGACATAATCTGATTTGTCGATATGGTGTGCCAGAGAGAATTATTACTGACAATGGTACGAATCTCAACAATACAATGATCACCGATCTCTGTAAACAATTCAAGATACAACATCATAATTCTTCTCCTTACCAATCAAAGATGAATGGCGCTGTTGAAGCGGCTTACAAAAACATCAAGAAAATTGTACAGAAGATGACGGTGACATACAAAGACTGGCATGAGATGTTACCATTTGCTCTTCATGGATACCGTACCTTAGCGTGGACATCGACAGGGGCAACACCCTACTCTCTGGTATATGGAATGGAAGCAGTCCTACCCATCGAAGTCCAGATACCTTCTCTGAGGATTATGAAGGATGCGGGTTTGAATGAAGACGACTAGATCCAAACTCGACTTGATCAGCTAAATCTAATCGATGAGAAGAGACTTACTGCTATCTGTTATGGTCAGACGTATCAAAAGCGAATGATCAAGGCTTTTAACAAGAAAGTAAGACGTCAAGAATATCAAGTCTGGGATCTAGTGATCAAGCGTATCATACTATCGCAAGGTGATCCCAAGGGCAAGTGGACCCCCACAGACAAAGTGCCATTTGTGGTTAAGAACATTTTCTCAGGCGGAGCTATGATTCTAACCACCATGGACGGTGACGACATTCCTCACCCTGTCAATGCAGACATAGTGAAAAGATACTATGCCTAATCAAAAGACCTGCTAGGTTGACTAGCCTAGGTAAAAATAAGGGCTTCTCGGCAAACCAAAAGGGTCCGGGAAAAAGTAAGGGATGAAAACAAAAAAATTTATACACCTGGCAAGCTGAAAACCTGAAAAGGCGGCTTGGGAAAAAAAGGATATCCCGGTGGACTGAAAACTCGAAAGGGAAGGGATGTAAAGCGTATCACTATTTCCCATTGTATCACTTAGCGACCAGACTTCGGTATCAATTATCAAGCTCGAATGGCATCGATCAAGCTAATCAACTTCGGACAAACAACAAAGTGATGAGACGCTCGAAGACATAGGGGCAATAAAAGAGTTGGAACTCAATGGGATTGTTCACATAGCTGTTTTCTTTTACACAAATTTGTATAACTTTTATTTTTACGGTGACATTCTCTTACTAGAACGTCAGCCTCCTTGTAAGAAAACGCCTATTACAGGCCAACTTCAGAAATCAATATAAAATCATTTTCACAAGAAACTTTGAGTTTTCCCTTTTTCTGTTTTGTTTTACGAGAACGTCCAATGATTTAATATTGATATATGCATTTGAATATGATTGCTACTCATAAATAGTTACATAAGAAGTGTCAAACCCGACAATTACTCTGCCCAGCAGGTGCCAAGACAGAAACAACTTTGGAGCATAATCATTAGTACATACACTGCCCACAGAGTAAAATTATTCAAAATCATTAATGTCAACTTTCCCGAAACAGGAAGTAACCTCCCCAACCAGGGTCATTCAAAAACCTGACAACTATATCCCCCGGCCGAATTTCATAACCGCGAGTGGGTCAGTAAATTTCATCTCCGAAGCAGAGTTTATTTCTCTAGATGCATAAGCTCAATCCCATACATAGCTCATTACTTCAGCTACAGAAATTCACTTTCTAAATTTGTTCCCCGCAAAGTTTATTCTCAAGCAGAATCTCTTCCTGACTGAATATTCATAAATCTCCAGTAGTAGTCAGGGATTTATTTTCCCAGACTCGGACATACCCCGATAGCATTTCATGTACATACATCATGACATGCACACACATATCATATACATCATAATCTCATCTATTTTGAGACATCATCCCACCACGCATTTCATGCATCGCATATAATTAACCCTGATATCTTTTCAGGAAAGACGTTTAGCTTCAACAAATCCAGCAGTTATACAGGTCACGGCTGCAGACGACTAATGGAAACTCAGTTCCCAAAACCAAACGAGTCAACTAATCTACACTGTCATCCCGAAGTAACCCTATGACCCAAGTTCCTTCCCATAAGCCCTACCATCCAGGCTTTCACTCCTTATAGCCCTACTATCCAGGCTTTCATCTCGAAGTTACCCTACTATCCAGGTTTCTTCCCTTATTTCCCTACTATCAAGGCTTTCATCTCGAAGTAACCCTACTATCCAGGTTTCTTCCCATATTCCCTACTATCCAGGCTTTCATCTTGAAGTAACCCTATTATCCATGTTTCTTCCCTTATAGCCCTATTATCCAGGCTTTCATCTCGAAGTAACCTTACTATCCAGGTTTCTTCCCATAAGCCCTACCATCCAGGCTTTCATCTCGAAATAACCCTACTATCCAGGTTTCTTCCCATAAGCCCTACTATCCAGGCTTTCATCTCGAAGTAACCCTACTATCCAGGTTTCTTCCCTTATAGCCCTACTATACAGGCTTTCATCTCGAAGTAACCCTATTATCCAGGTTTCTTCCCATAATCCCTACCATTCAGGCTTTCATCTCGAAGTAACCTTACTCTCCAGGTTTCTTCCCATAAGCCCTACCATCCAGGCTTTCACCTTGAAGTAACCCTACTATCTAGGTTCCTTCCCATAAGCCCTACTATACAGGCTTTCATCCCGAAGTAACCCTACTATCCACGTTACTTCCCATAAGCCCTACTATCCAGGCTTTCATCTCGAAATAACCCTACTATCCAGGCTTTCATCTCGAAATAACCCTACTATCCAGGTTTCTTCCCATAAGCCCTACTATCCAGGCTCTCATCCCGAAGTAACCCTACTATCCAGGTTTCTTCTCACAGCCCTACTATCCAGGCTCTCATCCCAGAGTAACCCTACTATCCAGGTTCCTTCTCATAGCCTTACTATCCAGGATTTCACCTCGAAGAACCCCTACTATCCAGGTTCCTTCTCTCTTATCTCCAGATGACAGTTTATAACATTGTAAGACCTAAACCCGACCAGTTACGATCAAGTTCACCTTTCCCTAGTAAGTCACTGTGCAGCCTGGACCCTGACCAGATATGCAGTTCACTTCCACCTCCTCAATCAAGAATTAATTCCCCAGTAGAGTAATGGAAAACCGTAGCTCCTAGACTCTATTTCCCAAGACATAAATCAACTTACCTCGGTGAAGTCCTCCTCAGCAGCAGGTACAGGAGTTCTCGCAAAGGAATCTCTTATGCGACCGATATCTTTTCTAGATGGCATCTTTAAGCCTATCTCCAACGATTATCCGTCACCTTCTAAATGGAATCTGTAAGCCCATTCCCAATATTATCGATCGACTTTCACTTCACGTGAGTGCAAATTTCTAGGCACTCTAGTGTTCAATCATCTTCCACCTTCAGATCACGAAAAGCAGACAAGCCAATCTACATCCTCAAGTGTAATAAAATTGAACAAGGGCAGTTGTTGTACCACAAAATTTTCCCTCCCATTTTACTCAATATATGCTCATTAAGACCCCTAACTTGCTCAAGGATGCTCAAGAGTTGACCAGACAAACTCTCTCCTAAAGCAATGAACATCCAACTAGGGTTTCCATTTTCATCAAGAAGGGTAAGCCCCAAAGGCCTCATATGCTCTCCATAGTCCTAATATGTCCTCTAGACCCTCCATGTCAAATTTCAAGCTTTGCACAAGAAGTTTGCTCAGTCAACTGCTCAGATGCTTAAGAATCGACTGTATTAGGTCAAAAGTCAAATGTGGCCCACATACAGTCAAACTTCAAGATTTTTGGTCAACATCAACATTTTGGAGTGATATCCATCATTTTATCAAGGGTTGACCATGATCCCCCAAGGAATGCTCTTAATTAATCAAAACTCAAAAGTTGCTAAATTAGGATTTCTTAGGAAAAGTCAACCAAACTTTGACCAAGCATAACTTTCTCATACTTTATCAGAAATTTCTCATTCAAGGCTCATTTTGAAGGTAATTCAATCCCCTGCAACTCATATTCTGCCCTCAAGTTCAAAAAATGCACTCATAAAAAGATATGAATTTCTACATTATAGGTCCTTTTGAAAAGTCAACAAAAACACCTTTTGGGTCAAAGCTTCTTAGATGAACATAGAAGAATCAATTGAGTTGAGACAAAAAATGTTGTTTAGGGGATATCCTAAGCTTTCTAAAAAGTCCAAGAACACCTCTCTAGGGTTAAAATTGGAAGAGTTATGCATTGTCAAAGTTGACCATTTTTGGAAAATTGCCAAAAGTCAAATGTGCTCAAAAATGTATTTTTTGCCAAAAGGGCCTAGATTTTAGGTTTGTATCTTGTTAAGGACATGGTCCACGACACAAATCAGCATCCATATCTTATTTTCTCTATTTATTTATTTTATTTTTATTTTTATTTATTAAAAATCACATTAAATCAAATAAATAACAAAAAATGTCAAAGATTGTTTTGATGATCTGATTGATGGAAATGAAATCTAATTATGATGGCCTAATCAAGCCAAATCAAATCAAGGAAAAAAGGCATGACTTGGTCAAGTTTGGAATGAAAGAGTATGGCTTAAAGATCAAAGATTTTATCCATCAATTCTCAAGATTGGATCCAAAATTGTTACCCTAATTCTTCATACTACATATAATGAATAAAAACAAGGCAAGGGACAAAGGTTGGCAGTCGTGAAAATAGAGAAAGAAACTTGAATTTTTTGGCAAAAAGTGGTGATTCATTTTTTCATGTAGAGGTTTATTCAGGTCATTCCAAAGTTTCCAATCGCTTCCTGGGCATCTCTTGGAGCTAACACAATCAATTGCAAGAATTCACAAGCCCAGAATCACCCCACAGTCTTCATATGGTTTGCTTCTTTTTCTAAAATCGATTACGTTAGTTCTTGCATCTTAAGCATGTTTGAATGATACATTTGTGATTGTTAACATATTTGCAACATGTTTGAATGGTTTAATTGATGTTTTGATGAATATATTAACGATTGCCATGGCTAGGGTTTAAGAATCCATTTTGGGGCTTCTATGTATAGGTGAAATTATGCCAAGAAACTAATGCCATGGTACTCGTAAGACCAGGACGAATTGATTGGTATAGTTAGAATTGATTTATTATGCATCATGTGAATTTTTGAAGCTTGCAGGTGTCTAGCTATGGAGTTTTGTCCGTAGGTATAGATATGAGATCTAAAACGATGGACTGGGAAGAAGACGGTGACTTGTCACCACCCCACTGGCCCATTTGAATTTCACGCGTGTTTTCCAGCTCATCCATTATGTTTCATATATTATGATTTAATTTCATTATCGTTACAACAAAACCACATAGCATATATGGCCAGGGCAGGCGTGGAATGAATAGGAGGACCTGGGTTCGATCCCAGGTTCCAGCATAAGTTTCTTTATTTTCTTAACACTCTACATAGGATCCCATGCGCCTCATGAGAAAACGTCCATCATGCGCCTCATTGATACAGCCCCTGGATCGTTGCCAACACAGATCCAATGTTCAATCCAAGGAGAGACCATGGTGCACCTTCCAAGCGTGCCAACACAGAATCTGGCACAGGATTGGGTCGGGCCATAATGGGCCTAACAAAATTAAGAAACACACCCCCCTGGGTGCTTATGCGGGCCCAAATTCTTACTTTTTTTTATTTTAATTCTTTTTCTTATTATTTATTAATTATGTTTTTTTAATAACACCAAAAAAAATCATATTTTTTATTTAATCAAAAAATCATAAAAACATCAAAAATCTTTTTTTATATAAATTTTTTATTAATTAATTAATTAGATTAAATTAGGGTAATTTAATTACTTTTTATTATAATTCAAAATAATTAGAATTAGGGTTTAATTTTATACTTAACCTAATTTTTCCTCAAAAACAACATAAATATTTTCTTAAATTGGATTTTTAGGTCGCCGAATTATTTCTCGTATTTAATTTGTTGCGCGCTTTGGATTTTCCTTTTTTATTATTATTTTTAAATTCTCCGAGTTTGTAATAGATTTAAATAGGGTTTTAATTCCGCATTTTATTTTCAGTCAAAATAATTATGTATCTGCTCAAAGCCATGTAATAGCTAGGACTCTAATTTCTTGCATTTTAATTTCCACAAACTATAATTTGCTTAGATGTATGTATAGGATTGTATGGAAAGACAAATTGAAATTAAACATTAGAAAACCCTAATTGTGCAAAGATAATTAACTGGAAAAAAGTACACTTGCACATGCTCACTCCTAGGACTTTCCCCACTTGGTTTCCTCGAAAATATTGGTCATGTCCCTCGAACATAGGGGTACCTTAGCAATGACCCGCGATTCAAAATCGTCATAAAGATCATAGTCCCTACTTGTCCCTCGAGTTGCCTACTAATTGATCTTATGACGATAGTCCCTTCGAAATGTTAAGATATCTTTACTTGTTGCATTCAGAGACCATTTCGTCCCTTCGAACGTCCCTTTTAAAATCCAACGATGGTGCTACCTATTCCTTAATAATAGGGTAGCGCTGTCTAAAGGAAAACGAACACACCTTTTTTGAGTAGGTAGATTAGTTCTTAGGTACTTGCTAAAACAAAGCTTTTCACACAAACACTTTTCAAAACAATTTTCAAAACAACTTTGTCACACTCTTAAGGACTGATACAAGGGTTATCACGAAGTAAAACTTCTTCAAAACAAGCACACACAAGAAATTTAAAAAATGAGCAAGTACCTAAGAGCCCGTGGAAAACTACGGATAGAAAGGGTGCTAACACCTTCCCTTTTGTGATCGGTGGAAATAGAACTGACTGTTTTGGAATTCTGGTTCGCGTTTGCGTTTGTTTTTGCAAAATGTCGCGGTAAGCAAGAGTCGCCACCGTCTTTTATGTTCTCCAACAAGGAAAGGACAAAAGCACAGCAAAATTCCTTTTCGAGATGTTTCTCGGTTCGGGAGGTAGATTATAGAAAGGGAAGGTGTTAGCACCCTTTCTATCCGTGGTTATCCACGGGCTCTTAGATACTTGCTCACTATGTTTTCAAAAAAGTTTTGCTTTTCTTGTGTTTGTGGGTTTTGAAAAATTTTGTTTGAAAACTTCGATTTGACTCTTGTATCAGTCCTCAAGAGTGTATGAAGTGTTTGTTTGAAAACTTTTGTCAGAAAAGTGTAAGTGCGAAAAGTTGTTTTTTTTTTTGTTTTGAAAGAGCAAGTACCTGAGAACCTCTACCTACTCAAAAGAAATTAAGCTGTGTAAATGTCCTTTAGATAGTACTATCCCACTATTGAGAAGTAGGTAGCACCGTCATTGGAGTTTGTCGGGTCAATTCGATTATAGGAACATGTGGTCACCAAAGCAATAGTAGGACGCCTTAGCGGTAACCCTAATGTCCTAGATCCTTATATCCGAGGCAACCGTTTCGAGGCAACTTGGATCTTTAGACAAGAGGGCGACCTCTAAAACACCCTATACTCAATGACCACGTCGAGGCAACCAAGTGAGGCGTACCCTAAGAGTGGCATGTGCGAGTGTGTCAGGTTTCATGTTAAGTTATCTTTGTACATGTTATAGTGAGCTACGATTGATTTTAATTTAAGAGATAAGTCTTGTCATGCATAGCCTAGTTAACATATATCTAACAGTTTAAATATTTGCGGAAAGTAAATCTACGCTATTACAAGATGTCGGGTATCTACATCGCCAAAAGCAAACCTTTGAAAAAGTAAATTGCGAGAAGATAAATGAAAGCGATAAAAAGTCCTAATTAACGCTATTACATCCTCGGAGCAATTACATAATTATGATAAAAAATAAATATGCGCACGAGCAAAAAAATTGAATCGGAGAAGTCCTTAGGGTTTTGACCCTTTTTTGAGAAAGAAAGAAGTTTGATTATTTATGAGTTAAATTAAATTAAACCTAAACTAATGAATTGATTAAATAAAAAGAAATATTTTTGAGTTTTTTATGTGTTTTAAGGAAAATAAAATAAAAAAGAAAACATGATTAAAAGTTGTCAAAAACCTAATTCTAATTTATTTTAAATTATTGTGAAAATATCAAAAATTAACCTAATTAAAAAGACTAAATTAATTTGTTAGTATTTATTTACAAAAACAATAAATTAAAGGTGAAATTAATAATAATAAAAATATTTTAGTTTTCTGATTTTATTATGAAAATAATTAATTTGGTTAATTAAATAATAATAATAATAATAATAATTAGTGAAATAATTAAATAAAGAAGAAAAAAGAATTAAAAGAAGAATAAACCAAGGGGGGGTGCTGGCCCATTTAGGAGGTAAGTTCTGGAATTTTGAAGCCCATTTGCTGCAGCCTCTTTGACTTTTTGAGATCCTCCATGGCGCGTATTGACTGGGAGTATGGTGATCATCATCTCATGGCCATTAGATCTGCGCCTGTAGCCACATGGGGTATGGATGTTTGAGGTATATGATGGACATCACCTGGGAAGCTGCATGTAATTATATGAAGAAAAATAGAAACAAAAATTTTGGGGGACCTGGGATTCGAACCCAGGTCCCAACGTTTCCAAGCCAGCACGCTAACCACTCCACCATCACGCTTTAGTCATTAGTAAAATAAAGGGCAAATATTATATTGGGAAATTAATCCCCATGCTGAAAACAAAGCAAAGCGCGCGTATTTTCGAATGGTCCAACCATGTACTAACACGTACTCATCTTCTTCCTTCGTTCTGCAAAAACAAACGTTAGATAGCGGGGGTTTTTAACCCCCACTAATTCCTGCAACCAAAAATAGTGAATAGAAGCATGATGAATATAAATATTTCGCGATGGGTGGGTTAGGTTCGTCTTATTCTCACGATCTCAACCATGTGTCTCACTGGTCCCAATTGTTCCTGGTTTAGAAAGCCCTCTTTGAAAACTCAAGAACCCTAAAAATTCATTCATGGCATTCTTCGATCCAGGGCATTATAACTCAATTAAATTATACCATTAGCTTCGTATGGTTCCTAGCAACACAAATCAATCAAGAAAACACGTTAAATATGCATGATTTAAGAGTTACGATTTGGAATAGAAAAGGCAAACCGTAGTTATGTAAAGGATGATTCTTTGAGCTTTGGTGCGTGAATTCAATTGCAAAACGCTACTGACACTTCCTGCAATGTGTTTGAATCAATAGAATGCCTTGAATTGGCCTGGAATGTAAAAATCAGTTTTGACTTTTCTTGGAAATTCTTGAATATGCTATGGTGGTTTCTGCAGCTTCTCTCACGTGTGTGGCATCAGGGTTTGCTTGAATATATATAGGAGAATGAAATTAGGTCACAATCTTGAGCAAAAATCCATGGAATTGATGATTGAATATTTGATTGAAAATCAAATCTTTTTGCATTTTCATGATTGAATAAAGTTGCCAATTTTGGAGATTTTTGCATCTTTGATTTGTACACGAAATTGCCAGCATATCTTGACAACATTTGCTTCACAAAAAGATTGAAAAATCAAATCTTGCATTTTCCTACAATTTAAATTAATTAAATGAATTAATATTAATTAAAAATCCAATTAATTAATTAAAAATAAGAAAATAAATTCAATTAAGCTTTATGGGTCGTGCATAGGCCATGGATGAAGTTTCAAGAAGAGATTTGAGGCCCATTAGCAAAAATAAGGTGTTTTGTGCAAAGTTGACTTTTGCAAATTCACAAAAATTTCCCAACTTCTCCAATGCATATCTTGCTCAATTTTGATCATATGAACATGTTCTTGGACATTTTGGAAAGGTCTTGAAGTACTCAAACCAATGCCTTTGGTCCCATGTCATTTGGATTTACCAATCTCAAGTTATGGTCTTTGACTTAAAGTGCATTTTTGTTGACCTTTGAAATTGACCTATAATGTAGAAATTGATAACTTTTTGTGAGAGCATTTCTTGGACTTGGAGTGTGAAGATGGATTGTAGGAAATGTCATCCCCTTCAAAATGAGCATTGGATGGGATTTTTCTGATGAACCATGAAAAATTTATTCCCTGGTCAAGATGCAGTTGACTTTTCTACTGTCCAAAAATAGTAACTTTTTGCATCTTGATGATTTTTGAGCTATCCTTGTGGAATCATGACCAAGACTTGATCAAATAATGATTGTGTACTCAAAATAAGATGTTGACCAAAAATTCTGACTTTTGACTGTGAAATGACCATTTTGCCCTTGCAGTTGACTGTGGATCAAATGAGGCTTTTGACTGTGCAAATTGGCACTGTGAGTCTTGAAACTTGGTATGTAGGTGCTTGAGAATGTATATGGACCTATGAGACTTGATTGAACCATTGCAAAGCCCAAATTCCTTGAAAGAACCAAAACCCTAATTTCAGCTGTCTTAGGAGATGGTTTGACTGTCTACCTCTTGAATCATCTTGAACCATTTGAAGATGATTCTTGACAAACCTTTAAGAATATGGGAGGGCAAATTTTGGGGTACAACACCTTTCTATAATCTACCCCCCGTACTCAGAAACATTCTCGAAAAAGGTTTTTTCTGTTCTCTTTCCTTTTCCTTAGTTGGATGAAATAAAAGTAGGTGGTGACTCTTGCTTACCGCGACATTTGCGAATACAAAACGCAAACTAGTATAACAGTCGGTTCTACCACCGTATCACACATTGATATCAGCTTTCCTAAAACATGAAGTAATCTCCCCAGTCAGGTTCTTTCAAAAATCTGACATTTTTATCCCCTAGCCGAATTTCATAATTGCAAGCGGGTCATAAAGTTTTCTCGCGAACAAAGTTTATTTCTCTGAACACAGAAGCTCAATCCCCGACAGAGTTCATCCTCCAGTAGAGTTATTCCCCCGCAGAGTTATTCTCAAGAAGAGTCTCTCCCCGATAGAATATCCATAAACAAGGAGCAAATCTCCAGCATAGTCATCTTTGTTCACTATCCCTAGTGGAAGTAGAAGAACCACGATTTTCTACAACAGTCAGGAATGCTATACTCTCCAGCAGCAGTCAGGAATTTATTTTCCCAGACTCAGATATGTCACAATAGCATTTCATGTTCATACATCATGACGTGCGCATACATATTGCATACAGCATAATCTCATTTATTTTGAGAAAATCATCATACAATGCATTTCATGCATCACATATAATTAACCCTGTTATCTTTTCAGGAAAGACAATTATCATAAACAATCCTTGCAGTTATACATGTCATATCTGCAAATAGTTAATGGAAAATCAGTTCGCAAAGTCATACGGGTCAACTAACTTACATGATCATCTCAAAGTAACCCTAATATCCAGGTTCCTTCCCATAAGCCCTATTATCCAGGATTTCATCTCGAAGTAACCCTACTATCCAGGTTCCTTCCTAGAAGCCCAACTATCCAGGCTTTCATCTTGAAGTAACCCTACTATCCAGGTTCCTTCCCATAAGCCCTATTATCCAGGCTTTCATCCCGAAGTAACCCTACTATCCAGGTTCCTTCCCATAAGCCCTACTATCCAGGCTTTCATCCCGAAGTAACCCTATTATCCAGGTTCCTTCCTAGAAGCCCAACTATCCAGGCTTTCATCTTGAAGTAACTCTACTATCCAGGTTCCTTCCCATAAGCCCTACTATACATGCTTTCATCCCGAAGTAACCATACTATCCAGGTTCCTTCTTATAGCCCTACTATCCAGGCTTTCATCCTGAAGTAACCCTACTATCTAGGTTCCTTCCCATGAGCCCTACTATCCAGGCTTTCATCCCGAAGTAACCCTACTATCCAGGTTCCTTCCCATAAGCCCTACTATCCAGGCTTTCATCCCGAAGTAACCCTATTATCCAGGTTCCTTCTTATAGCCCTACTATCCAGGCTTTCATCTCAAAGTAACCCTACTAGCCAGGTTCCTTCTCATAGCCCTACTACCCAAGCTTTCATTTCAAAGCAACCCTACGATCCAGGTTCCTTCACTCTTATCTCCAGACAACAGTTTACAACACTGTAAGACCAGACCCGACCAGATACGATCGATTTCACATTTCCCCAGTTAGTCGTTGTGCAGCCTAGACCCTGATCAGATATGCAGTTTAATTCCATCTTATCAATCAAGAGTTAATTCCCCAGTAGAGTAATATACGACCGAAGCTCCTAGAATCTATTTCCCAGGACATAAATCAACATTCCTCGGCGAAGTCCTCCTCAACATCAGGTACAGGAATTATCGCAAAGGAACCTCTTATGCAACTGACTCCTTTTCTGCATGGAATCTTTAAGCCCATCTCTGACGATTCTCTGTCGACTTATAAATGGCATCTGTATTCCCATTCCCGATTTCACCAATCAATGTTATTTCATGCGAGTGAAAATTTCTGGGCACTTTAGTGTTTAATCATCTTCCACCTTCAGATCTCGAAAGGCAGACAAGCCAATCTACATCCTCGGGTTTAAGAAGATTGAATAGGGGCAACTGTTGTACCCCAAAATTTGCCCTCTCATATCACCCAACATATACTCATTGAAGCCCTCAATCTGTTCAAGGATGCCCAAGGGTTGACCAGACAAACTCTCTCCTAAAGCAATGAATCTCCAATTAGGGTTTCCATTTTCATCAAGATGGGTGAGCTCCAAAAGCCTCAAATCTTTTCCATGGTCCTAATATGTTCTAAAGATCATCCATGTTAAGTCTCATGCCTTGCACAATAAGTTTGCTCAGTCAACTGCTCAAAAGCCTGAAAATCAACTGTGTTAGGTCAAAAGTCAACTGTGGGCCACATACAGTCAAACTTCAAGATTTTTGGTCAACATAAACATTTTGGAGTAACATATATCATTTGATCAAGGGTTGATCATGATTCCTCAAGGAATTCTCCTAATTCATGAAAACTCAAAGGTTGCTAAATTAGGGTTTCTATAGGAAAAGTCAACCAAACTTTTCCCAAGCATAACTTTCTCATACTATATCATAAATTTCTCATCCAAGGCTCATTTTTAAGAGAATTCAATTTCCTACAACTCATCTTCATCCCTCAAGTTCAAAAAAATGCACTCATGAAATGATATGAATTAAGACATTATTGACCATTTCAAAAAGTCAACAAAAACACCTTTTGGGTCAAAGCTTCTTACATGAACATGGAAGATCCAATTGAGATGAAACCAAAATGGTTGTTTAGGGGAAATCCAAATATTTCTAAAAAATTCAAGAAAACCCTCTTAGGGTCAAAATTAAGAGAGTTGTGCATTGTCAAATTTGGCCATTTTTGGAAATTTGCACAAAGTCAACCATGCCCAAAATGCATTTTTCTTCAAATGGGCCCAACTTTTTGTGCTTGTATCTTGTTCCTAACATGGTCCACGACCCATGAACCACTCCATGCCTTAGTAACTTATTTATTTAATTTATTATGATTTTATTCATTTAAAATTCAAATAAAATCAAATAAAAACAAATAAATCATATAAATTGCTTTTGGAATGATTTTGGCACTGAATGAAGATTATATATGCAGGCATATCAAGATCAAATCGTGAAAAGGTTGATTGGAGCAAGAATGGCATGATTTGGATTGTTTTGGAAACAAATAATTCAATGAACAAACAAGATCTTTTATCCATAATCATTCAAGATTCAATTTCTTTTTGTTAACCTAATATGTTCCAATACATATACACAAGGAGGCCAGACCTAGAGAACACGAAAAGACTGCCTCAATAAGAAGAACAAAACTCAAATTTTTTGAAAAAAAAGTGTGGTTCGAATTTTGAGTTAGAGGGCAATTCAAGCTGATTCAAAGCCATCAATCTATTCTTGGGCGTGTAGTGAAGTTATTCCAATTACTCTCAAGTCATAAAGCCTCTAGAAGCGTAAGATTCATATCACGGTTTACCCCCTTTTGCTTTCAATTCGTTTTCTTGGTTTTACATGTTTTAAATCAAATCCGTTTGCATAAATGTGTTTATAATCATGCTTGGAATCGGTTTGAATGCTTGGATTTGAGTTTTAGCGCAGGAACAGACTTATGCAATTGGTAGGGTTTAAAAGCTTCAAATTAGGGATTCTTCTTAGAGGAAAAATTATACCAAATCGTGGGTACCAATGAACTCAGGGCACGATTTCTGACTGTCCTATGCCCTTAGTTAGAATTTATTTGGCTTGTATTGCATTTTTAATTGTTGCAGGTTTGTAGCTATGGATAAAAACTGGCACTATAGCCTTTAGTGGGAGTTTTATCCGTAGGTAAAGGGTTGGCATCAAAGACGACGCTCTGAGGAAAGAGACGATGATGTGGCTGACTCCCACTGGCCGGTTTTGAATCTCGCGCGTTTTCCTATGGCACTGACTTTTCATTTAAGATAATGTATTGGTATTATTATATTTACAAATGAACAAAACAACATGGATGGCAAGGGGTGACGCTGGTAAGATGAAGGACCTGGGTTCGATCCCAGGTCCATACATTTTACATTTTCTCAACACTTTATACAGGATCCCATGTGCTTCCTAACTAGCGCGTCCATCCTACAACCCAGAATCTGGCCACTAGATCCATCATCAAAGTAGATCTGGCACTCATGCAAGCAAGATCCATGGTGTACCCTCAGACGTGGCCCTCACTAGATCCAAACAATTGGTTGGGCTTGTGCATTTTGGGCCCAACGAAAGTCAACAGTACACCCCACATATCTGCTTTCACCACATACCCAATTTACTTTCTTTTTTATTTTTCTTGTTTAAATTATTTGCTCAATCTTTTTTTTACAAAAAAAACAAATAAAACCATTTTTTATATTATTAAATAATAAAAACTATAGAATTAGGATTTTTATTTAAATTAATTTTATTGAATATAATTTAGTTTAATTAGATTAACTTAATTACTTTTTTTCTATTAATTAAAATTAACTAGAAATTAGGTTTAATTTGTAATTAAATTATTTTCTCAATAAAAAATACACAAATATATATATATATATATATATATATATATATATATATATATATATATATATATATATATATATATATATATTAAATTTGTAGTCTTCTAATTTACTCGTGTATTTAATTCATCTCGCGCGTGTTTACTTATTTTTAATTCAAATCATTGTAACGGTTTCGAGGTTTGTAATAGATTAATTAGGGTTTTAATTTCTGCACCTTTATTTTCAGTCAAATATTCCTGTAACTGCCCAAAAGCCTTGTAATAGTTAGGACTTTAATTTCTCATACTTTTTAATTTCCGCAACTATTAAACTACTAGATGTATGGATGTTAGGATTGTATGCGAAAGATAAATTAACGATTAAAAGATAGATAACCCTAATTGTGCAAAGATAATTAACTGAAAAAACACACATGCACATGCTCACTCCTAGGGTTTGCCTCACTTGGTTGCCTCGGAAACAATGGCCTTGTCCCTCGAACGTAGGGATATCTTAGCAAAGACCCACAATTCAAAGTCGTCATTAAGATCATAGTCCCTTACTGTCCCTCGAGTTGCCTACAAGAAATGATCTTATGATGATAGTCCCTTTGAAATGCTAAGGTATCCTTACATGTTGCCTTCAGTGACCATTTTGTCCATTCAAATGTCCCTTAAAACTCCAACGATATGGCTACCTACTCCTTAATAGTAGGATAGCACTGTCTAAAGGAAACGAGAACGAACAGTCTTTTTTTCGAGTAGGTAGAAATCTTAAGTACTTGCTCAAAACAACAAAAACTTCTTCACAAACACTTTCAAAATAGTTTTCAAAAACAATTTCGTCATACTCGTGAGGACAAATACAAGGGTTATCACGAAGTTAAACAAATTTTTTTTTCAAAACACACACAAGCAATTTCAAAATGAGCAAGTACCTAAGAGCCCATGGAAAACCATGGATAGAAAGGGTGCTAACACCTTCCCTTTCTATAATCTACCCTCCGTACTCAGAAACATCTCGAAAGAATGTTTTTTCTGTTCTCTTTCCTTTTCCTTTGTTGGATGAAATAAAAGTCGGTGGCGACTCTTACTTACAGTGACATTTGCGAATACAAAATGCAAAACCAGTATAACAGTCGATTCTGCCACCATATCACACTAGGTGACTTAGTTTTGAAGCAAAATTGAGATAACCTTGTTTCAATGCATAGTACAAGAATGATCTGAAATGGCTAGAGGCTCTAGATAAGTTGCTTCTGGTTTTGAGATTGTGTGTGTTTAGAAGGAACAAGTACAAATCTCAAGGAAAGTGGACTTTGTGATTAAATCCATTTTTCCAAATTGGCAATGTTACCTTTGTGCCAAAAATGGATTAATCACTTGGAAAATGGCTCAAGCACTTGGATCATAGCTTAATCAGTTGTGTAAACATTGAATTTTTAGTTATTTTCAAGTTTGAAGATCTGCAAAGCAAGATTATGCAGCATGCTTGAAGATTAGATCATAAGGTTCATCACAAAATGACCTTAAATTAAAGAATGGATGCTTAACTTCTTATCTTCGATTCTCCTAGCTCAAGCATAATATCTTCAAGTTCTGGGACTTTTGGAAAGCTTGAAACATTTTATACAACCTACATGTTGAATACTTTGGCTAAATCAACTTGGAACATGGTGAAAAATTTTGAAGAAATTGGGACAAAAAATCTGCCTAACTTGATGAAAATTTCACTAAGTGTTTTTGATAAAAAGTCATGACTTCATGGGCCTATATCTCATAATCTAAGAATTTCTTGGAAATCAACCCTAAGGGAAAAAAATTTAGAATTCATTAAGATCTACAACCTTCATGTTGAAAGTTTTTCTTGAATCATCTTGCGTCTTGGTGAAAAATTGTCATGAAGTAGTGAAATTATCAAAGATAAAAATACTTAGAATTTTTTCCAAGTCTTGAAAATCTGGACTTTTGTTTACTTTATTGATTCTTTATGATCAAGTTTTATATTTTTGAATGTCTTTATGAATCTTGATCTTTGAAATTCAATGTTGACCAAAAAGTCAAAATTTGACTTTTTGTGTATCAATTGACTTTTCATCAGTTGATCCAAAATTCAACTATCAATCTCTTGATATTTAGAAATGATTTGATCCATGAAATTAGGTCAAAATGTTATGTTTGAGTCCTTGAGATCATGCTTCAATCCATTAGGTCATGTACTAGGTCAAAAGTCACTGATCCGTCATTCTCAATCAAAACCTTAATTTTTCCAATTTTACCCCTTTGATGATTTGAGTGCTTTTCTTAAGGAATTGTGATCAACCTTTGATTAATTGATGAATATGACTTCAAAATGTTTTTAGGTTGGCCAAAAATCATGAATTTTGACTGTATGTTGACCATCACTTCGAGCATAGCCAAATTGTCGTGGAGCTAGAAAATGGTTATAAGTAATACCTCCTCTAATGCCCAAGAGTGGAACATTAGAGAACTCCCCACAATGGTCAATGAGAGTAATGTCCTATTGAGATCGACAACACCAATAGACATTTGTATGAGAAAGTAACATCATCCTTTGTGACCATCTCAAACCTTTCTAATTCTTCAATACCGGTCAGGGAAGGTGCAAAATAAACCACCTAAATAGTAAAGGAAAGAAAAACATAAAAGTCCCTCGCTTCCTCATAGTGCGAGTATGAGTAGAGTGCAAAATGTCTCAAAGCAATGTAGGCACAGGGTTACGAGTAAGGAAAAGTTTGACAAAATTCACATCTATGAGTTGGTCAGGGTTAGGGAAGAGCACCAACCCATAGATTAGAAAAGCCAAGATTTCCTCAAAATCTTTAAAGTTCATGGCATCCAAAAACAAACGAGCCTTCTCCATCAATAATTTAGCCAAAAAGCCTTTGACCCTACTTCTTGTCTCCCAATTAGCTACAATGTCATAACTCTTCAAATGTAAGGTCGTGGCAATAACTTCAGGTCCTCGAGCTTCCTCTAAACCGGTGAAGGGTATTTGATCAAGAACACATACTCCTAGTAGTTGAGAGAATTCTTCCATTATGGGCACCAATTGATAATCAGGAAAGGTGTAACAATGATGTAAAGGGTCAAAGAATTGAAAGAGCACCCTCATCATATCTTCTTCAAAGCTTGAGGTAACCAGATTGAGAAGTCAACCATATCTTTTGGTGAACGGAGAATTTTCAGGAACCCTTGATGCCAACTCTTTGAGTTTAGGAGGCATCCTTATGAAGTTGATTCGGATGGTATTTCTGAAAGCGGAAACCATATCCTATAAAATAGAACAAAGATAACTCCCTAGGTCCTTGAAATGGTTAGTGAAAATGCTATGGCATGATGTCATGATGTTATGCTTGATCAAATAATCATACACAAACAAAGAACACAAGGTATTAGGTTTAAGCATGCATGGAGTTTATAGGTAAATACCCTCTTTAAGTTTTAGTTGGCCCATCATGTCCTAAAGAAGTAATCGGGTTCTAGGAGCCTCAATATCACTGATATTTCTTCATCGAGCATTGTTTTAGCTCAAGCATCCAAAATGCGACCAAATATCCCGAAAGTCTGATCTCAATGAGTGTACTATTGAGTATCCACCAACTTTAGTCTTGCACCAAAGCCAGCTATCTCACTACTTTCTAATGGCCAAGTTGTTAAACTAAGGTTCTACGGTCAGTTAATGCTTCATGACACCATACAACGGCCCTATATTCTCCTTTAATAGACTCAAGGGACACCGCTACCAATAAATGTGTCACACTAACATAGCCATCGCTTCAACCATGTTGGTATTACGCCGCATAGTCCCCACGATCTATTTCTACTTACCTAATATGCCACAGATCCGGGTATAAGATCTTTTCAAGAAATGAACCCAAGCATAACCCATAAATGTAAAGTAAACAAGGCAAACAAGTAAAATAAAGGTGATCTAGATCTTAAGTTAACCCCACTTTTTAGTTTATCATCCCCAGCATAGTCGCCAGTTCTGTAATACGGTGGGAGAACTAACTTGGGTATTTTGTGTTTTTATCACAAATGTTGTGGATAGCAAAAGTTGCCACTGACTTTTCTTTTATCAAATAAAGGAAAGGGTGAAAAGAACATGAAATACCTTTTGAGAATTTTCTTGAGTTTGGGGGTAAAGTTATGAAAAGGGAAGGTGTTAGCACCATTTTCATCTGTAGTTATCTACGGGCTCTTAATTTCTTGATCACTTTGAAATTGCTTTGTGTTTTGTGTAAGTTGAAAAAGGTTTTGAAGATGTTTTGAAAGTGGTGATTTTTTGTAATGATTACCGTATCGTTAAGAATGTATAAAAAATGTTTGTTTTGGAAATATTTCTCAAACGCCTTAGTACGACAAACTTTGTAATGATTCTCATATCGTTGAGAACGCATACAAAGTGTTTGTTTTTAAAATATTTGTTTGAAAAGAGAATGTTTAAAAAGATGTATTTTTTTAAAGTGTGAGGTGTGGAAAATGGTTTTAGTTTGTGAGCAAGCAATTACGAGCAATCTACCTACTCAAAAAATCTATGTTCTTTTCCTCCTCCTTTAGATGTGCTATTTTACCATTGGTTGGTAGAAATCCTTATTATTGGATATGAGGGACGGGTGTGGGTCATCATACAGTCATAGAAGGCAACTTGTAGAATGTTTTAGAAATTATCGTAAGGGACTAAGATTGTTTATCGAAGGTAACACTGAAGGATCATCGAGGGACTACAATATTTTAATCAAGGGTCTTTGCTAAAACATCTCACATTCGAGGGACATGACTGTTTTTATCAGAGGCAACAAGTGTGGGTTACCCTAGAGGTGCATGTGTGCAAGGTGTGTTTGTTTTCAAGTATTTTATCTTTGAATTAGGGTTTTTCTAGGTTTAATTTTAAGTCTTGTCATGCAAACTCTAGTTACTAGCAATAATAAGGAAAATGATAAATTGTGGAATTTTAAAAGTCCTACGCTATTATAACGCTTTGGGAATGGGGGGGGGGGGGGGGGTACAATTTTGTGAGACGGGGGGAAAGCAATAAACCTAATTATCTATTACAAACCATTGAACATGAATAATAATAGAATACACAAAATGTAAAGTAGAGAAAAATTAAATTTTTTTTTGGCTTTTTGATGGAAAGGTTTAAATGAACCTAATTAAACTAATTAATTAATTACCAAAAAAGTTAATTAATGTTTAACAAAACTTAAAATCTTAGTTAATTGAAATTAAGAAGAACATAAAAATCTAAGTCTAAATAATTTGTTTAGAAAATAATTTGAAGGTTAATGTTAATTTGGAAAAATATTTTAAAATATGGAAAATAAACAACATCTAGTTCTAAATATTAACAAAAATAAAATAAGTGTTTCAATTGAATAATTTTTAATTTAACTATTTAAGAAAATATTTTTTGTATTTTAGGTTTAAATAAAATAAATAGATAAATTAAAATAATGAAAATATAAAAAAGAAATAAAAAGAAATGGGTTGGGGTGTTGAAAAGTAATCAGGAGGTTAAATGTAGGAAAGAGGCCTAAAACAGTTTTTTGTTAGAAACGGGAATGAAATAAAAATAAGAAAATGGGTATGTGTTATTTTAGTAAAAGGAGGGTAATAAAAAAGAAAAAAGAAAAAGAAAAAAGGCCCAAACACAAGGGAGGCCCAGTGCTGTTTATGGTTCAGTGTTGCTGGCTTTTGAGGGTGCACCATGCACGTGCTTTGGGGAGCGTTGAATTGACTTGTCCAATGATCAGATGGTGTAGAGGAGAGGAATAACATGCATGACATTACTTTTTTTGTAACTGATTAGTGTGAAACAAATATGAAAAGAAAAAATGTCCCACGCCTGGCTCGAACCCATTACCAGGCGTAGGAATGCCTTATACGCGCGCGCTCTGCCACTAGGGTGGCTGTTACATCCGGTAGTAATGCGACTTGCACTAAATTTAAAATAAACTTAATTCTGAATTTGAAAATGACTTCATATTCAACCTTGTGCGTGCAAAGAAGAACACGACCATGGTTGAATTCTGGACTTGCTCATTTCTCAACAATTTTCAAAAATGTAAACATGAAAGTTATTCCATTTTTCACCACGAATTCAACCATATAAATAACTAAAGCTATAAATCAAAGATGAACATGAATTTTGTTTGGTACCAAGTAAAACCTAATTTTTTCAGAAAGTTCAAGTTCAAAATCCGCATCACTCAGTCAACGTAAATGAAAACTAGAGGCATGTTTAGCTTTAGGGCAATGATGACTACATTTTTCATTCACAAAGTAACCATTAATGATGCTTGTATAGAGAGTTCAAAGTTGAGAAAACTTACCTCAAAACTGGAAATTGTGTTTGGAGTTTGAGCACTCTTGGAAGTGTTGTGATGATCTGGATAGCTTCACTGAACTCCTAGAAAGCTAATGCAACGCTTACTTTATGGTGAAAGTGCCTGAAACATCTTGGAGAAGTCAAGTTGCAGGTTTAAGTTTTTGAGTTTGAAGGATGATGAAAATGAAGTTACAGTTATGAAACAAGGGTGGGGATGAGTTGTATATAATGTATGGAAGCTTTGTGATGGATTTAGAGAGGAAACACACGAGTGGATTGTGAGTTTGAAGTTCAATGTCAGAAATGACAAGCAATGGATGTTTTGATGTAATTTTTGGTTTTAGGGAGTTTTAGGGTGTTTCAAGGCTTGTAATTTGTGTTTTAGCTTGACAAATAGTGTCTCTATTTATAGGGAAAGGTTGGAGGGAAGGATAACATCAGGTTTGTAAGCTACAAAGTTATGGCTAAGTGACTTAGTTTTGAAGCAACATTGAGATAACCTTGTTCCAATGCATAGTACAAGCATGATCTGAAATGGCTAGAGGCTCTAGACAAGTTTCTTTTGGCTTTGAGATTGTGTGTTTTCAGAAGGAACAATTGAAAATCTCAAGGAGATGGACTTTGTGATTAAAGCCACTTTTCCAAAATGGCAATGTTACCTTTGTGCCAAAAGTGGATTAATCACTTGGACAATGGCTCAAGAACTTGGATCATAGCTCAATCAGTTGTGTAAACATTTAATTTTTGAGTGATTTGCAAGTTTGAAGGCCTGCAAAGCAATATTATGCAGCATGCTTGAAGATTAGATCATAAGGTTCATCACAAAATGCCTTAAAATTCAAGAATGGATGTTGAACTTCTTCTCTTCATTTCACCTAGATCAAGCAAGATCTCTTCAAGTTCTTGGACATTTTGGAAAGATTGAAACATTGTATACAACCTCCATGTTGACCACTTTGGCTATATCAACTTGGAACTTGGTGAAAAATTTCCAAGAAGTTGGGATAAAAAACCTGCCTAACTTGATGAAAATTTCACTAAGTGTTTTTTATAAGAAGTCATGACTTCATGGGCCTATATCTCATAATCTAAGCATTATTTGAAATCAATCCTAATGGAAAAATTTGTAGAATTTATCAAGATCTACATCTTTCATGTTGAAATTTTTCCTTGAATCATCTCGTATCTTGGTGAAAAATTGTCATGAAATAGTGAAATTCTCAAGGATAAAAATACTTAGAATTTTTTCTAAGTCTTGAAAATCTTGACTTTTGTTGACTTTCTTGAATTTCTTGATTCTTGATGATAAAGTTTGATATTTTTGAATGTATTTATGAATCTTGATCTTTGAAATTCAATGTTGACAAAAAAGTCAAAGTTTGACTTTTTGTGTATTAGTTGACTTTTCATTAGTTGATCAAAAATTAAATTATGAATCTATTGATCTTGAGAAATTATTTGAGCCATGAAATTAGGTCAACATGTTTTGTTTGAGTCCTTGAGACCATGCTTCAAGCCATTAGGTCATGTACTAGGTCAAAAGTCACTGATCAGTCATTCTCAATCAAAACCCTAATTTTGCCAATGTTGCCCCTTTGATGATGTGAGTGATTTTCTTGAGGAATTATGATCAACCCTTTATAAATTGATGAATATGACTTCAAAATGTTGAGGTTGGCCAAAAATCATGAATTTTGACTGTATGTTGACCACAGTTGACTTTTCACCCAATACAATTGATTTTCAGTCATCTGAGTAATTGACTGAGCAAATTTGTGGTACAAGACTTAAAACTTGGTATGGGAATTATTGAAGACCTATAATGAACCATGAAATTAATTTTAAGCATCAAAAGTCCAATTGTCCTTGAGAAAACTAAAACCCTAATTTATGGACTTAGTGCTCAAGAGGTGAACTTGTCTGATCAAACCTTGAGAATCCTTGAGCATTTGAAACCTTTGGTGAGAAATGTTTTGACAAAAGAGAGGGAAAATTTTGGGGTACAACATATGGCTTATGATCTTTCTGGGTAGCATCCATTATCGTTGCTCAACAAATTCCTCTGATTACATCAACAATGATCAGAAGCGTATGTTGTCAACTATCACTACAGAGCAAAAGATTAACATGTTTGCTGTGTTGTTCCACCACTTGAAGAACAACATCCTTGAAACCCAGAAAAATAAGTTGAAGTTTAAAAAGTATGTTCTTTTTGGAAGACTCATTTCTGATATCCTGGTTGAAAGTAGACTCATTGAATCTTTGAATATTTAAGAGGATACTGTTGTCATGATCAGACTGTCTTTGAATGGAAGTCCCTTAGATACGACTGTGATTCCTAAGGTGCTTCTGTCCCCTGTTGAACTCAATGATGATGTGGTTGCTAGTAGAAGAACTGGTGTGCAAGGTTTTCTTGTACACAACCTTGATAGATCCTTTGCGATCAATCAAGAAGCTGGTTGTGTTGATTCTTCTACTTCTCCAGCTAAGAAGAAGAGGAAGCTTGTTAAAAAATATTTTGCTGAAGGGTCTTCTGGAATGTTGAATAAGATCATAAAAAGATCTCTGGAGATCTCTTTTGGATCAGATGGCTCTAGACTTCTCAAGGTCGCCAGAACATCTGAATCCTCTAGAACCGCTGAGGTTTATGCTCAAAGTGCTTTTGAAGTTGCACCTATTAAGTGTGTCTATTATGAGAACATTGTTTTAAAGAATGTATTTATATCATCCTTTTATCCATCCGTTCTACCTTCGATTCCACCCACTCCACCTCTTGTTTCCACTTTTAGAACAACGACAACTCCCCAACCAAAGAATCTAAATGTCTCAGAGGTCACCACTTCTGATCTCAAGTATCCAAATTGTTCTGAAGTCACTACTTCATAACACTTCACCACTTTCAAACCACCTTCAAAACATTTCTCACCTCAACTCACCATATCCCTCCATCAACCATCAAATATCATCTTTTTTGAATCCCTCACTACCCAACAACTCCCCAACATTCTTCTCCTACAAACCATAGAAGCTAAGATTGATCTCACTTCTCTTAAATAGAGACTTCCTCTATCCTCCAACCAAACTGAGCCTCAGAACATTGAAGCTCAAGATACTTCTTCTAAAGACTCTATGTCTGAAGAAGACGATCTAAGTTTCTATGATCTATATGATAGAGCCTCTTGTCCTTATCGTGGAAAACTCCCCTCATCTTTACCATAAAACCGATAATCGTCAGATTCCATTGGATGAGATAATGCATTATTTTAAATGGTAATGCTCAGGACACTCTTAACTATGCTCTAGGGAGTTCTTCTGCTAGCTTGAATCCTGACTGGATAAACTTCATCTGGAATGGATTTAGGAAGTGGATGAATGATAACTCCAACATCATTCAAGCTTTATGTCATATGGAAGCTGTGAAGAAGCACAAGACTTTGCTTTCTTCTCAAGCACCTCCTCATGTTCTCCTCTTCTTTCCTACTCCAGAAGTAGAGATTCCAGAAGTAGCTGTTGCTTCTGCTATGGAAACTCAACCTTCAGATGCTACTGCTTTGGGGTTGGTTGAGTCATGGAATTCCATTGTTGAATATGGTAACACTTCTAGGATGTTGAAGACTGATTTTACTAAAGAGACCCCTTCTGGAATAAAGGAAACTCTGGATGAGCTGAAGAAAACCAATGTTTTAATCCAAGCTCATTTGGACAAGCAAGATGAAAGAGATGATCGACATGACGCTTCTATCACTTCGCTTTCCAACATGATGAAGGAAGTCATGGACAAGATTCATCCTCCTCCTCTACCGAACCCTTAGACCTTTGTTTTTTAGAACTCTAGATTTTTTTTTTGTTTCTTAGACCTTTGGTTAATGAAGTTTCTTTTGTCTCTTTTTAAATCTTTTTGATTTCTGACAAAGGGTGAGAAAGCGATATGATTTTGATATATATTTTCTCATAATCTTGTTCCTAAACATGTTCTGACGTTTTTTCCAATAACGTTGTTGACTCAGGAACTTTGAGAAAGTTCGCTAAAATTTTTCTTATTAGGAAAACTCGGATGCTCCGAAGGAGATTCAGAATCTAGAGAATCAGAAGTCATGGGTTATCTTTTCTTTGTAAAAGAATTTTCAACAAGACTCTGAAGTTTTGACAAGTTCAACCAAACTTTGATACATCATTCTTATGATAGCAATCCAGAATCTGAGATGAAGATTTCTGCATTGCTAGTCAGACTCTTGATAGTTTTTCAATCAGGGAAGAGTTCCTTCGTTCTGAATTATTCGTGTTATTTTCTTAAAACTTCTTTAAGTCATAAACTCAGGGGGAAACTCTGAACAAGATTAAAAATTTATGGGATATAGAACTTAAGGGGAGATGTTAGATAACTCTGAATTTATTTTATGTGATTAAACTAGTATAAAGTGTTTATGAAAATACATGGTTTTGTCATCATAAAAAATGGGGGAGATTGTAAGAACAAGATTTGGTTCTGCATCTGGCCTTGAGTTTAGATGATAACATTACATGGGTGATTAGATAACAATTTAGTACCCTAATGGTTTATTTAGTGTGTAGCTTTTGGTAACAAGTTTTAATTCTAAAGAATATATGTGTGACGTCATAAGATTATAGACTTAACACACTAACGGATACAAGTGTGTGTGTTATTGCCTAGAATGCTTCTTAAAACAATGGTTCTGATGAATGTTAGTTTTATTTATTCTAACAGTGAATCTGATAGTAGAGTTTCTGAAGGGTTCTAAAGCTCTAAAGATTCCAAGCTCTCGTGCTCCACGGCTCTGAACATTCCAAAGATAAGGTTATGCTGAATAAGTTCTGAAGACTCTAAAGACAAACAACCTTGAAGATTCTGAAGACAAGGATATGTTGAACAAGTTGTGAAGATTCTAAAGATATGACTCTGAATACCAACATGCTAAAGACTCTGAAGACAAGGTTCTATTGAACGAGTTCTGAAGAATATGAAGACCAAGGGGTTCTGAAGATTTGTTTTGATCCTTCTAAGCATGCTTATACTCTTACATACTTTGAGGCCTTTGAATATTAGAAGAGAAGATCAAAGGTATCACGTTAAGTGATAGTAAAAATTCACATCCTTCCACTACCTTGTTTTTGTGGCGCAAGGACTGTATTATTGGTACTATGTTGTCTACCACTCACACTGACCGTTGCAAGAAGACAACTAGAATTTTGGTATTCCTATTCTATCCTCCAACAAATTTATTTTCAGATATAAAAGGGAGACTTGAATAAATTGGAATTAAGTTGAACAACTTTGAAGAAACTCATGCTAAAACAAGTTGCTGAAATGCTACCAAAATAACTCTATAATTTTTGTAAAGCAAGGAAATTTTGTTCAATAACTTGCTAGCAAGGAACTGTTGTTCGCTATCTTGCTTAACAATGTTGTGATATTATTTGTTCCTCATTTCTGTGCATTCTTCTTTCAAGAAGCATTATTGTAAACACAAAAGCTTGTATTCAACAGTAAGTTGATTGTTCCTTGAGAGACTAAGTGTTAGCCTGAATACTCAAGACGTTATTGACAGTTTGTCTTTGAGGTGTTTTTCCTTGTACTCAAGAAGACATTGACAATTTTTCTTTGTGGATTATAATCAGTTTGGTTATAGTGAATGAAATTCTTAATTGAGAAAGGAAAATTACATTGGTGGGTGGACTGCGTTAACTTCGTTAATAGTGAACCAGGACAAAAATAATTGTGTTCATTTAATTTTGTTCTTGTGTAACTTCTTGTGTTTGGTTTCAAAAAAAGATTTTATTTCTAGAAACCCAGTTCAAACCCCGATTTCTTGTGTTTGTTGCACCTTCAAGCACTAAGTCCTAAGGTCCAAAGTCCAAACCACTCCTCAAGCACGAGATAGTGACACAAAATCCACAAGATCATATGACAGTTTTTTTTTGGGTTTTAGCCATTTTTATTAATATTTTTGTTCTTTTTGAAGCAATAAAGCAATAAAAGCAAAAGGATAAAAGGAATAAATTAAAAGGAAAAATTAAATGGAAAGAATCTAAATGACTTGAATGTAAATTGCATGAAATTAAATTGCAATAGATGTAAAGTGCTTAAAAGTAAATGTTAGATGTTAGCACAATTAATGTGTCAATGTTAGCGTTAATGAGGAATCAACCAAGTCGGAATAATTTACAGATATGTTAAGCAATCGTAAGTGGACTTATGTAGAAGTCACACCTATGTGAGGCCAGTCAATAGAAATTTATGTGTCATACATGTTAGAGAAATGATACAAAATCATTCTTCTAAAACAATGTAACACAAGGATCAAAACAAAAGTAAATAGAAGGAGATGGAGAATGAGAGATGATCAAGTACAATTGAAATGAACAAGGGATCATCTATAATCAATTTCAACCATTCATATTCACAATGAAATTGGATAAAATTATCATTAATCAAAATTTCCAAAAATGATCAAATGATCATTTAAATGACAAGTTTAAAATGATGAAAGTTCAATCAACCAAAACATCATCCAAAAACAAATTGAAATTGATGAAGCACTGATCGACCAAGTCATGATTCAAATTTAACAAAATTAAAACAAAGATAGATAAAAAATACAATTAAAAATGATTTTAATATTAATTGAAAATGGGAATTAAAAGGAAAATTCCAAAGAGGCATCAAAATATTAAATAAAATTCCAAAACAATTTGAGAAAGTCAAAAATATTAAAAGTAATTAGTTCTCAATAATTGGAGTGAAAAATATTAAAAAAGGCATGAAAATTAATTGTTAAATGAAAATTAAAAAGAAAATATAAATAATATAGCAAAAAAATACTAAAAAAATGATTTCAAAATTCTGGAAAAAATATATGTGATAGAAAATAATTTTTGTGATTTATGAAAAAAAGTTGGAGTAAAAAATATTAAAGGAGATATTTAAAATAAATCATAAAAGAAAAAGGAAATTAAAATGAATTAAAAGAAAAAGAAAATAAAAAGATCCAACGGCTAGAATGCATGGCGTGTGGTGATTGGAGATAATTTTAAATCTCCTACCAAATCACGAAGAGCCTGCGTTCTTTTCAACCTTGGAACCAATTTTGCAGATCTATGAACTCAGAGTTTTAAGCTTAAACACCACATGGTTAAGCTTTTTCTCATGCCATCGTTCATGTCTCTCTATATTAGAGCCATTGTTGGCTCTAAGCAGATAGAATTTGCTCAGAAACACAAAAACCCTAAAGCTTCAAAGTAAAATTAAATGACTAATACAAAGAATAAATTTCAGGTAAGTGAGGGCTTTGAATCAATGAATCATGACGAAGAGTGTGGTAACTAGTTTGTTCAGAAATTTAACTCGTATGTACCTTTTCAGTTGAAGCTTCAATGGTCAACAATGGTGAAATCAAGTTGAAGGTTGAATATGGTTTTGAACTTATGTAATGGTTCAGTTAGCTTTAGAAGGTGCCAAGGAGTGATTCTGGGACGAGATTTGAAGTTAATATGAGCTTAAAATGAAAATAGGGTTTCTGGTTTTTGAAGCTTCTCGTGAGTGAAAATGGCAGAGGTTTTGTGGTTGTTCAAGCTTGCAAATGAAGGCAGAAATAATTCTCTATTTATAGGAAACACAATCAGGTCATGGTACATCTTAAATTAGATCTTGAACGTGTGAACCCAGTTGAAAAATTCCAATTTGAAATCTTTGTGAGAAGAGGGATGAAATGCATGACTTGGGCATTGAAACAAGTCGTTTTTCACTATATGATACACATTTTACAAGGACAGATGATTTGTACATGTTCTTAGTGGTCCCAAGTGAAGTTTTGGACAATTTCTAATTATAGATCACACGTGCAAAGTAGAGTTTAGGGCACCATGTTGGAGCTTAGGCCAAATGAAATCTACTTGTACATTTTGAAATTTTCCTTGTGCCAAATAATCCTCTCATGATGAAAAATAAAATGAAAAAAGAATCACATCAAAAGGATGTTTGAGTTGAAAATGGCATGGATGACAAGTTCAGGTCATGACCTGATTTCTAGGCCAGGCAATAGGTCGAACCAAGTTTTGGACCAGCTTTGGACATCTTGTCAAATTTCAAAATTGAAGTCCTTAGAGGTAAAATTGATGTTTGACCCTTGAAACAAAGTTGTAAAGGAGTTCAAATGCGACATTTGGCTCAAAGTAGATTCCAAAAATGTTGAGAAATGAGAGAGTTGTGGTGTTTGGATCAAGTGACATGCCATTCTTGATTTTAGGTCAACCAACCATGTACAAACTGATATTTTTGACATTTCCTTGCATCCAAAGGCCCAATGATGAAGACTTGAACACCAAATGAAAGAATCTTGATTGTACCTTGATAATTTCTTGAGACTTGGATGGAGATGGCATGAAAATAAACACATGAACCAATATTGAATCAAATTTGAAATCATGCACCAAACTAGAACTTTTCTTGACCAAATGATGTTGAATGATGCTTGACATGAATATGACCTAAGATTATAGGTCATGCCTTAAAGTAAAAGCTCTTGTGGACCATTTGTTGACCATTATTTGACCTTTAGAACCAAAACCATAGTTTAGAAACCAAACTTGATCCTTTGATTGCAAGTCCCTACCTTGAATAATAAGAATATAAAACAACACATATTTTTGTATTTTGAATAAGATTAGTAAGGTAAAAATATAAACAAGCATAAATGCAAAAATAAACATAAAGGGTGCTTAATGATCTCCCACAAATATTGAACCAAAGAGGTAAAGGGTTAGGAGGATTCCATGCTTATGATCTTGAGTTTGATGTAAATGATATGATATGTGGAATCTTAGGGGTATAAATTAGGACATGACAGGAAGAATCTACTTAATTAAATTCCAATTCTCAACTTTTGAAGAAGTATAATTACTAACAATATAGTCAGGAGAGTAAGAAGGACCAAAATTAACCATATATAATAGCTCACTGAATCCTAGAATCCAATAGTCATACTAAAATTTGGAAGAATGACCATTACGAATTCCCCAAGAGATATAATTCTCCATTAAATGTAAATTACTTGTTATAAACTGTTGGATGTGTGTGAAGCCTTAGATCCATATTTAATGAAAGGATCAGTTAAATTGTCATAATTATATTAAGCAAAAATGGTTCAGATCCAAAGAGTGTATGTTTGAATCATCAAATCCATACCCATATTCATCATCTAACTCGATGATGGAGGCCTATAAATGGTATCATATCATTGCAAGTAATATCATGGTGAATACCATTATGTATCGAACACACGGATTGCAATTAGTATTGAATCTAGAATTTTATTCATTGAACAAAAATGTTTAGTTAGGTTGTTTGAGAGTTTGAATTTAAAAAATTAAAGTTTGTAAAATTAATGATTGAAATTTTATCAGGGATTAGCCTTACTTTTATTTTCCTGTGTACTACTTATATGAACTTATTATTTAAAAATATTATTCTAAATTATTACTCATTTACAAGATTATTTAACCATAATCCCTTAGTGTTTAATATTTATCAACTTACACGAACTCTTTGATCCCTTGTTATGTTACAATCTAAGATTAAGAATTCAGATGACATAAATGTATGAGTATCAAAGTTTCACCCTTATCCCTAGGTGGAAGTCAACTAGAATGCTTAATTCAAAGCATTTACCAATTCCACTTATGTTTCACAAAGTAAACCATAAACAAATTTATTAAATATTATTTAACAGAAAACATTAAGTGCATCTAATAGATAAATAACTTAAGAACAATACATTAATATAACTATTTAATACAAAGTACAAGGTTACTCTCAAAGATCAAGAGCTCATTCACCACAAATGAGGTGCTTAGCTATTCATAATTAAATTAAACATGCTAATAAGGATGGAGAAATATTACATGATTCATATAAAAGTTAAGTGATCTTCAATAGTTAAGATGATATTATTTTCCTTCAACAAAACTATGCAAATATTAATCTTAAATTCAAATTCAGAAACCCATCTTATGGCATAAGTTTAGCCTTTATAATAGGCTTTTCTGGTTGCAAAACTATGATGTAATTGCACACATCGAGTCACGTTTTTCCAATGAATATGTTGAATAATTGTCTCAAAATACAAGAGAAGGGGGATTTGTTATATTTGGTTTTCAAAAAGTATTTAGAAAAACAGTTTATTTTAAGAAGAGGGTAGAAATAGAGATTAAGTAGTAGAAATGATAAATCCCGATAAATAAAGAGATGATTAAGAGAGATGACACCAAATATTATCCTAGTTTGGCCTTAAATCATATTTCTTATTCCACTCTCCAAGATTTTCCTCTTGATATTTCTACTATCAACAAGTTGAGCTTTTACACATGTTCAACCCAACAACCTCACACCAAGATTTTTACAAGTTTAACTTGTAACATTCAAGTCTAGTACGACAACATTATTAAACTTGAGACTTCACATATAAGAGGGGGAGTGAACTGTGTGGTTTGGAAAAATATGGTTTTGAAAAATTTTAGAGATTAAATCAGAGTTTGAAAAACATTTTTCTATTTTTAAGCAGCAGAAAATAAATATTGAAATTAAATGCGAAATTTAAAGAGTTTTAAGGGAAGAAGAAAAACATTGTGAGTTATAGAGGTTCAGTCAAAATCAAAGTGACCTACTCCTCTCCCCAAGAATTGGTTTTGAGAGTTTCCATTATATACTTAAGGGCTTTTAGTAGGTGAAGCTCACGAACCCCATTATACAAGGAAATGGTGGTTGTCTTACAACCATGATAATACAAGACGAAAGATATGACCGTTTATATCTTTACCATGGAAAATGCTGACACTAAAATGGTCAAGCTTCCTTCCCAAATATAGATTTAAGTGATTAATCTTCTCTCCACGAAATATCTTAGCTCAATTTGGTTTAACAGGATAACCAATAACCTCTTGAGATTTTAAGAGGTTGATCTTATAACCTATGGTTTTAATCGGGATAACCACGAACCTAATGATAAGTTCATCAATGTTGATGATCTTAAACCTTCAAATTAACGAGGATTCCTAAGAGCCTTAAGGGAAGTTCATCAATATTAATGATCTTTAACCTAAACAAAAATTAGGAACTGATCGCATAATCCCCAACCAAAACTTTTCACGGGTTTAGCTTCTAACCATATATTTTTATCCTTAAAATGGACTTTGTTTATTTAGGGTGCATAAACAACAACCTTGAAGAACTTATACAATGCACTCATCCATAATTACAAGAACATCACCTCACTCACAAAATATATTTTCTACAAAAGCATTTGGCTATAAGAACTAGTGAGAGAAAGTGCAAAATGATAACTTAGAGAAAGATAGTGTGTGTGTCAGTACATAATTTGATTTCTGGATGCTTTGAACCGAGGAGTGAAACCTCTATTTATAGGGTTCAAATCCTTCAAAAGAGGAAATATTATTAAATCAAAAATAATTGTTATTAATCGATTAAGCCAATCGATTAGCGCTTTTAAAAATAGAGGATATGATTTCTAGAATAGGTAAGAAGTGATATATTATCGTTTCTAATCATTTGAGTGAATTTAAATTGCCTTGTTCCTTAAAAGCGCGCCAATCTAATCGATTGACACTTTGTTCTAATCGATTAGTTTCTGTCAAAAAATTTTTTTTGGATTTTTGAATGCTCTCATCACTTTCTATGCAACTTCTATATACGTTTCAAAGTTTATTAGTTTCAAAGCATTTTCTAAAAAGGTTTTAAGTGTGTGTGTGTGTGTGTGTGTGTGTGTGTGTGTGTGTGTGTGTGTGTGTGTGTGTGTGTGTGTGTGTGTGTGTGTGTGTGTGTGTGTGTGTGTGTGTGTGTGTGTGTGTGTGTGTGTGTGTGTGTGTGTGTGTGTGTGTGTGTGTGTGTGTGTGTGTATGTGTTTGTATGTGTGTGTGTGTGTGTGTGTGTGTGTCCTTATAGCCATCTACTTCTACAAAGAAAGAACTTATGCTTTTACAAAAGTTTCACTCACTTACTAAATTAGGATAACTTCCCTAAGCATGTGTCTGATGTATTCATTGTGTTGACACTATGCTTGAGATCTCCTTTTCAGGCTTGTGATGTAATCTATTTGTTTTCCTTTGTCTGAAGCTTTATCAATCAATTATCAAATGAGATTTGGTCAATCCTCATCAACCCTTATAGCTTGCAACTTTAACTACTTGAGTACATTGGTTGACTTTCTAAATGGTTGCATCTTTATTATGCTAAATGTTATCTATTATGACATTTTATAGTTTTCATCATGTTCCATCTTTATCATGCTAAATATTCGTTATGATCTTTATAGTTATCATCATCAAAACAACTTTTGTTACCTGCAAAACAAGATTCCATAAACAAAGAGAAATAAACTCTTGATTACATAAATTCGACACAATAATAAATAAACCCAGATGAAGCTTTTCACTCCATCGAAACTAAGGCAACTTTTAGTTAAAAAACTGATGACATAATGAGAATGAGTGAGATGAAAGAGTTGATAGTTCAAAAAAATTACGATTTATAAGTGAGGATTCCACTCTTTTATTTAGGAAACATTTAGCTAAAAAGGCAACAATCCATGGGCTTGGACATTGTCTAATCGATTAGAAATGATAGCCTAATTGTTTAGACTAAACCAGAAAAGGAAACATGTGATACGGTGGTAGAACCGACTGTTTTTTGTTACTACTGTTTTTTTGCGTTTTTCGTTTGCAAATGTACGGTAAGCAATAGTCGCCACCGACTTTTCTTTTATCCAACAAGGAAAGGGTAAAAAGAATAGAAAAAGACCTTTTTTCGAGATTTCTGAGTAAGGGGGGTAGATTATGGAAAGGGAAGGTGTTAGAACCCTTTTCATCCATGGTTTTCCATGGGCTCTTAGGTACTTGCTCATTTTTGAAATTGCTTGTGTTTGTGTGTTTTGAAAAGCTTTGAAAAATGTCTTAGTGTGGCGATTCACTTTATGGTAACTCTTGTATCAGTCCTCAAGAGTGTGATAAAGTGTTTTTGAAAACTTTTATTTGAAAAGTATATTTGAAAGTGTGGTGTGAAAATTTATATAAGCAAGTACCTAACAGTTATCTGCCTACTCGAAAAAAGATTGTTCTTCTCCTCCTTTCCTTTAGACAGCGCTATCCTACTATTAGTAAGTAGGTAGCCCTAGTCGTTGGATGTTTAGGGACTATCGAAAGGGATGTAATGGTCATTGAAGGCAACATGTAGGGATATCTTAGCATTTCGAAGGGACTATCATCATATATTCGTAGGAAACATCGAGGGACAAGATCATTTCTCGTAGGCAACTCGAGGGACTGTAAGAGACTATGATCTTTATGATGACTTTTAAACTGAGAGTCTTTGCTAAGATATCCCTACGTTCGAGGGACATGACCATTATTTTCCTAGGTAACCAAGTGAGGTATACCCTAAGGGTGCAAGTGTGCAACCGTGTGTTTTTTCAGTTATATTTATCTTGCAATTAGGGTTTTTCTATCGTTCATTTTTTATCTTTCCATACAATCCTATTAATCTAAGCATTGCATAAGATATAGTAGCTGAAGGTAAAGGAGGAAATGTAAACCTAGGCTATTACAGAGATTTAGGACAGTTACATAATAGTGAAGAGTGCGGAAAAGAAATCCTAAAACTATTACATGCCGGAAGCAATTACATGATGATGATGAAAAAAAGCGGGAAAAATAAAGCTACATTATTACAGTTGAATGCGTCATATACACTTTATCTAGGAAAATAAAAATAAGATGAAAATAGCAAAGAAAATGTTTTGGTGATCTTTTATGCAAAAAATGATTTATGATAATTAATTAAATAAACCTAAAAAACCTAATTAATTTTAATTAATAAAAAATGTTAATTTTGAAAAAAGTTAATTAAAATACCTAAATTCTAAATAGTTCGAATTAAAAAAAAGTTAGTTTTGAAAAAAAAAGGTTAATTAAAAAAACCTAAAAACCTAATTACTTTTAATTAAAAAAAGGTTAATTTTTTAAAAAAAGGTTAATTAAAAAAACCTAAAACCTAATTAATTTAAATTAAAAAAAAAGGTTAATTTTGAAAAAAATGTTAACTAAAAAACCTAAAAACCTAATTAATTTTAATTATAAAAAAGGTTAATTTTGAAAAAAAAAGGTTAATTAAAAAAAACCTAAAACCTAATTAATTTTAATTAAAAAACAGGTTTTAAAAAAAGTTTATGTGTAATGATTAATAAAAAAGAATTAAGTTTCCCAAAAAATAGATAGGGGAAGAAACATCAATAGAAAATAGGGTTAGAAAATACAAATAATGTAAATGTCAGGGTGGATGTTGAACCTAAAATTAAATTAAAACCTAAAATTAAATTAAAAACCTAAAATTAATTATTTGAGTTTATTAGGAAAAATCAAAGGTTTGTGAAAAATGTTAGGTTTTATGAAAAATATTTTAAATAGAAAGAAGGAAAATAGGTAAAATATTTAAAAAGATAAATAGAATGGAAGAAAACCAAAACCAATAAGGGTGGGTGTTGAACCCACGCCCTTAGCCTCCTTAGGATGCCTGCCTTGCCATGAGTCATGCATTGGTTGTTGTTTTGTTTTGGCCTCTGCGTTTTGTAATAAACCTGCATGGGACCTGTGATCGGTGGATCTGGAACTGACTGTTTAATGCTGGTTCGCGAAATATCGCGGAAGCAAGAGTCGCCACCGTCTTTTATTTTCTCCAAGTGGAAAGGACAAAAGCACAGAAAAATTCCTTATAGAGATTGCTCTCGGTTCGGGAGGTAGATTATAGAAAGGGAAGGTGTTAGCACCCTTTCTATCCATGGTTATCCATGGGCTCTTAGATACTTGCTCATTTGTGTTTTCAAAATTGTTTGTTTGCTTTTCAAGTGTGGGTTTTAAAAAGTTTCTTTGAAAATTCCAGTTCGACTCTTGTATCTGTCCTCAAGAGTGTTTGAAAAATTGCTTTTGAAAGCTTTTTGAAAATGTGTCGGTGTGAAAAGAGTTTTTGTTTTGTTTTGAAATTTAGAGCAAGTATCTAGAATCGTCTACCTACCCTAAGGAATTCGTCTGTGTAAATGTCCTTTAAAGTAGTGCCATCCCACCATTGAGAGGTAGGTAGCACCACCGTTGGAGGTGTTCGGGTCAATTCGAGGTTCGGGACATGGTGATCACCGGAGCAATGTGAAGACACCTTAGAAGCTACCCTCATGCCGGGTTCCCGGATCATGAGGACTTACTAAGACATCCTCTACTCGACGATCACCTTTCGAGGCAAGGCAACAGTGAGGCGTACTCTAGGGGTGGTGTGTGATTTGTGTGTCATGTTCATTTGCATTTATCTTGTTCATGTCAAAGTGATCTATGCGTTTGTTTTTATTTTGTCATTCATTCTTGCATGCCTTGATTAACAGTTAAAAGTGCGAGAAAAGGTAAAGATTCTAAGCTATTACAAAAGGCGCGGGTCCACATCGCCAAAATTTCCAGAACCCGATTTGACAGAAAGAATAAAGAATTAAAAGTGCGACAGATAAAAATGTTACATGGCCTTGGGAGAGATACATAAATATTATAAAGAGTAAAGAAATAAATATGCGAATTGGAATTAAAGTTGAAACGAGGGTGTTGGACCCTTTTTGCAAAATTAAATTAAATGATGAAATTAATTAATTAAAAAGAAAAGAAATTGTTTTTTGGTATTTTTTGATTTTAATGAAAAAGAATTAATTAAAATAACATGCTAACCCTAATTCTAGTTGTTTTTAGTTTATTAAGAAAAGATTAAATTTTAACCTAATATTTAATCTAATTATTTATATGCAATTTAATTACAAAAATGAATAATATTTTAATAATTAATTATTGTGAAAGAAAAGAAAAAGAAATTAAACCCTAATTCTACCAAATTTTAAATTGATTGAGAAAAATATTAAAATTTAACCCTAAGTTTAAAACTAGAATTAATAAAGACTTTATTTACAAAAAATGATATTTAAATAAAAGCTTATTTTTTTATCTTTTTGATTTTTTATTGTTTTTTTATATTTGTTATAAAAATATTTAAATTAAAGAAATTAATTAACAAACATTAATTGAAATAAAGAAAAGAATAAAAAAAACATAAAAGAAACTTGCAAACCTTGGGGGGTTCTGTCCCCAGTTGGAGGTATAAACAGCAATCAAGCCCACTTATTGCAAGGCCCTGTTTGACTTCTTATGCTAGCGCGTGGAGCATTGACTGGAGTCTATCCTATTCTTCAGATTGTGTTCCTTGGATTGATAGTGGTAAACATGTGGAGGGCCTGAATATTGAGTGCATGGTGGAACCCAGAGTTGAATCTGCATAGGAATATGTTTAAAGGAAAAATATAAGGAAAGGGTGAGGACCTGGGATTCGAACCCAGGTCCTGATGATTACCAACCAAGCGCTTCACCAACTACTCCACTTTGTTTTCTTTGTATACTATATAATAAGCAATCAATATAAAATAAAACAAACGCGTTAGTGGATTTTTAGCGCGAACTTTCAAACGGACCAACCGCTGATAGCCACCTAAGCGTCTTCCTCGTTGGCTTGTTTTTTTCCTGAAATACAAAAAATCATAGGCAACGGTTTTGAACCGTTCTAAAAGGCATCATTAGAGAAAATAGCGAATAGCACATGGGCATGTATAAATTGTTCGGACTAGGGCCATTAGAATCGTCTCTCTCTCACGATTCCAATGATGCATCTCTCATGGCCTAATTGTTCCAGGTTTGTAAACCCCTAAATCAATTTCCACGGAACCCTAATATGCTCTCATGGTGGATCCTTCGTTTTAGCATGAAACTACAATCAAATTACGCAGGTAGCTTGCAAACATCATTCTAAACACAAAAACAACAATGAAATATGTTAAAAACGCATGAATGATGGAAAACGATTTTGGAATTTTTCTTACCAACTTCAATGGTGATTTCGTGTTTTCTTGAGTATGGGACTTAGGGAACGATTGGAAAACGTTCTATGATCCTTAAGGAAGCTAATGGAACAGCTATTTGGCCCTGAATCGTCCTAGAACTTGGTTTTCAGATTTGACTTTTCTTGATAAATTTCAAGTTTGCATATGGCTTTTTTCTGCGCAGCTTCGAGTCCTTTTGCACGAGGGTTAGCTTGCTTGTATATGTATGAATGATTTAGGGTTGAAAACTTGATCAAAGAATCCTTGAATTGATTGTGCAATATTTGATTTTTTATGGCATTAGTTTTTCAATCTTTTTCATGCAATTTGATATCAAATCATGACAAAACCTTCCAAAAATGATTATGCACGAATCTTGAGTGTCCAATGAGAGTATTTTCTGCACAAAAAGATTTGATTTCATTAGTTTAGTATTTTTTCATATTTTATTTAGTTTAAATGAATTAATTGTAATAAAAAATTCAAATAAATAAATAAAAATAATAAAAAACTTCCCTTTGGGCCAAATGGTCGTGTGCATGTCTTGGATGATGAATTATGGAAGAAAAAGAGGCCCATTAGCAATTTTAGGTCATTTGAATCAATGTTGACTTTTCAAAATATCCAAAAATGTCCCAACTTCCACAAGGCATAACTTGCTCAATTTTTAAGCTTTGCTCATGTTCTTGGACATTTTGGAAAGGTCTTTGAGTCCTCTAACCAATTTATTTTGTCCCATGTCATTTTGATTTACCAATCTCAAGTTATGGCCTTTGACTTAAAGTCCCTTTTTGTTGACTTTTGAAAATGACCTATAATGTTGAAATTGATAACTTTTTGTGAGAGCATTTATTGGACTTGGAGTGTGAAGAGAAGTTGTAGGAAATGTCTTTCTCTTCAAAATGAGCTTTGGATGGAATTTTTCTGATAATCCATGTGAAAGTTATGCCCTGGTCAATTTACAGTTGACTTTTTCAATTGTCCAAATAAGGAAACTTTTGCATCTTGATGCTTTTTGAGCCAAGCTTTGAGAATCATGATCAAGCATTGATCAAATGATTTTTGTGGCTTCAAAATGATATGTTGACCAAAAATTTGGACTTTTGACTGTCAAATGACCATTTTGCCCCTATAGTTGCCTGTAGTGCAATTAGGGTTTTGACTGTGCAATTTTGTGCTGAAAGTCTTGAAACTTTGTATGAGGATGCTTGACCATATTTGTAGGCATGTGAGACTTGATTGGACCCTTGGAAACTTCATTTTCTTGATCAGAACCAAAACCCTAATTTTGACTGCTTAGGAGGCCCTTGAACTGTGCAACCTTTGGGGAGATTTTGAAGCTTGACTTTGCAATTCTTGAAGAATATGGGAGGGCAAATTTTGGGGTACAACAGGACCATTAGATGGTCCAAACCTGTAGTTTTGAATCTCATGAACACATTAAACAAATTAGTATACCATGAAATACAAAGAAAATAAATATATGAAATTTTGTAATGTTAAAACCGATATGGCATGTATGAATGCTTCTACACCCTTTTGATCATGGAGATCAAACCAGCCTTATCATTACTGGAGAAGTAGTGAGATGGGGGTTTGTAACAAGGATGACTTGTTTGGAGTGAGATGGGGGTTTGTAATAAGGATTTTAAGGTTTTTAGGGTTCTTGAAAGAATTTGATATTTTGACAAGGTTGTGGCAAAAGTTTTTTTTTCGTGTCCTGTTTGTGTGAAAAGAATGAAATTATATAATGGAAATTAGAGAAAAAAACATGGACTTTGAATGTGCAATTGGGCCTCTAATAACCTCAAGCAATAGTGCAGACTTTTATTCACTTGAGTCCGTCACGTTCCAGGCTAAATCGTGGGGGCTTAAGTGCAATTTTTGAAGTTGAAATGTGAAAACAAAATATATTCGACATCAAGAACTAACTCCTGTCTGAAAATGGGCTCAATCTGATAAATGGTAAATTAGTTATGAAATTTTGAAGTTTCGCCTCAGACAAACTTATTTTGGGCTCTAGTGTCAACTCTGACACGTTCTTCAATAAAAAACGGGTATTGATCAGAGAAGAATATGATCTCTATTTTGGAAGAAAAGTTGTAGATCTCTGTGTCAGTGACCTTGTGTAAAAATATGGGCCCGATCCGATAGAAATTGATCGAGTTATGAATTTTCGAAGTTTCGACCCAGATGAAATAATATTCAGCATTCAGGATTTTCGGCGCGTCACGCGCACTCTGAGCAAAAAACGAAGGCCTTTTGGAAACCGTTCTGTTGTGCCCAAAAATTTTCTCTCTCACTTATCAAGAATTTACTCACAAGATATCTTTGACTCAAGATTGCATTAGAGTTTGATCAGCTCAAGATACCTCCTTAGGCATTGATGACCAAAATTAGGGTTTGAGTTTGCACAAGGATTTTTGAACTTACAATGTCCCATGTGACTTTCATGGATCATTATGGACCCCCAAGATTACTCATGTCAAGTTTCAAGCCTTGGATCACCCTTTTGCTCAGTCAATTGAGCAGTTGACCTAAAAATCAACTGTATTGGGGAAAAAGTCAACCATGGCCAATTTATAGTCAAACATCATAATTTTTATCCACATCAACATCTTAGACTCATATGTATCATTTGATCAAGTTTGGACCATAATTCCTCAAGAAATTTGATCAAATCTCCAAAAGGGCAAAATGGTCAAAATTAGGATTTTGACTAGGAAAGGACAATTTCTGATTTTTGACCTAGAAAATGGTCAATTGGTTTAAGGCATGATCTCAAGAGTCAAATTGCATCATTTTGACCTAATGACATGGTTCAAAACATTGCAAGTTCATCGGATTGACAAATGAATTTTGTAGTCAACTGATCAAAAGTCAACTGTATACTGAAAAGTCAAACTTTGACTTTTTAGTCAAATTCAAATACCAAAGACCACAATTCATTAAAACATGTCAAAATATGAAGCTTATTCATCAAGAAATCAAAAAGTCAAGATTACATTTTGAAAAGTCAAAATTTGTAAACTTAGAAATTTTTCTAAGTGTTGGAAATTTCTTATTTTTTCATAACTTTGAGAACAAATTTCACCATGATGCAAAATGATTCAAGAGAAACTTCCAACATGAAAGTTGTAGACCCCATAAAATATACAACTTTTATTCACACAACTTCTTCTAAAAGTGCTTGGATCTCAAGTTAAAATTTTATGAATATGTGGCCATGAAACTAAACACTTAGTGAAATTTTGCCCTAATTTGGTCAGGATTTTGACCCAACTTCATGGCACTTTTTCATATAGTTCCAAGTGGAATATTCAAAAGAAATTCAAATATGGGTTATATATCACATTTCAAGACTTCCAAAATGTCATAGAACTCCTTGAGATCATTATTGAGTAGGGAGAATCGAAGAGATGAAGTTAGGGTTTTATCACTTCAATTACAAGTCATTTTAGTGATGAACAAGATTTAAATTCAAAGTTGTGCTGCATTAACTCTACTTTTCAGGCCTCAAACTTGTTAGGAACTCCATAATTAATGGTTTACACAGCTGTTAGAGGCCTCACTTCAAGCATTCAATGCATGGACATGCTTTTAATCCATTTTTGGAAGAAAGGTTACATTGCCATTTTGATAAAGTGACTTTTTGTACAAAACTTGTTCTTGAGCCTTGCATTTGTTCTCTTCTGATCAAACAGGTCCTATAACTCATGAGAAATGTTTCAAACACTTACAATCACCCATCCCATGCTTGTACCTCTTCTTGAAACTTGTTTCCCTCTTTTCTTCAAAATCAAGTAACCTAGCCAAAAGCTAGAAACTTGTACTTATGACTTGTCAATGCACTCCAATCCTTTTGTTTATACATACACAAACTATTGACATAAAACACACGAATTCTTGACCAAAAAAAGACCTAGAACTCAGAATCACACTTCACACTTCCATTTTCACACAAACTGACCAAAAACTTGAAAATCATAATCTACTCGTGCGTTTCTTGGCCTTTTGGTTTCTAAAGTTTCTAAACATCATATAGAGTTTATCCCACACCATGTTATAGAACTGTAACACCATTAACAGCCCCCTCCATTTCCAAAAACAGAGCTTTGCACATTGACTTCTCTAAACCATTTCAGCCATCCATTGCTCAAGCTAATCATTGCATTAGCTTCCTGGGACCTCAAGGAAGCTAACCTGATCATCACCATCACTTGAAACAAGCTCAAACTCAAAACACGATTTCCAGTTTTGAGTTTTCATTTTTGATGAGAAATGAGCAAGTTATAGTTGGTCTGGATGGAGGTTGAAGATGAAGTCATCAGGGCGCGTTTTGCCTTGTATATTTATTGTTTTGCTTATATTAACGGATGTATAGCCACCCTAGTGGTAGAAGCGTGTGCCTGTAACCTGGGTTCGAGCCCCAATGGTACCTTTTAATTTTTTGCATATTTTACTTTCTGATTTTTATCTTTTTGGCAGGCGTTGGGCCTCTTTGGGTCTGGCTTTGTTTTTTTTTGCTAGCTAACCCCCTACAGGCTATTTGCGCCCCCTGGCCCAAGTTATTTATTTTTCTATTTTATTTTTATTTATTTCATTTTTATTTTCTTAAATGTTTTTCCTATCATTAAAAAATCACAAAAAATTAGATTTTCATTTTAACTTAGTTTATTTTATTTTTCTCACAAAAAATATTATTTATTAACTATACTTTATTTATTTTTACTTATTATCTTGTAAATATTATTAAAACTAGGTTAGTATTTATTTTTCTCTTTACACCTATTAAAATATATTATTTTAATATAAAAAAGACCAAAATTATTTTATAATACTGTAAATATTTTCAAGACATAAAAATACTAAAAATATACTTTTCTTAAACTTATTTTCTTTGATTAATTAATAGAACTAGGGTTTTTTTTCAAATATTTTCTTAAAAAAATTCTTTTTATTAATTATTTTTCTTTAAATTAATTATATTAAGACAAAATCCCTTTTTCCTAAAAAAAAAATCAAACATATATCCATTTACTTCATATTTTGCATTTTTTGTACATTTATTCATTTTATACTTTGTATTTATTTAATTCCTTGTACATTGATACCAATTCAATATGGTTGTAATAGACTAACTAGGTTTACATTTTTGCAATCCTCATTCAATTTGTACACCCCCTTCCCACAAATGTTGTAATAGCGTAGTAACTTTAAATTCCGCAATTTATCGCTTTTATATGTAACATGCTAGTAATTAGGGTTTGTATGGAAAGACTAAAACCAATACTTAGAAAACCCTAATTCAAGACAAAAATAAGCATGAAAACAATACATTTGCACACAAGCACCCCTAGGATTATTCCACTTGGTTGCCTTATACAAAATGGCCATGTTACGCATGTTAGGTATCTTAGCAAAAACAAGAAAATACAAGATCATAGTCCCTCGATGACGCTATCTAAGTTGCCTTCCAAATGATCTTAGTACCTAAAAGAGAATGCTAAGCTACCTTGCAACATTTCTAATCATGGTTATACGACGACCCATGCCCGTCCCGTTTACATCCAAAGATAGGGTTGCTTACCAAATCAATGGTAAGACAACAATGTCAAAGGAAAAGGAAATAAACAAGAAAGACTTTTGAGTAGGTAGAATGCTCCTAATTACTTGCTCAATTTCAAACAAACATCCTTGCTATTTTCAAAACAACACTTACACTTTCAAACATCTTACAAACTTGAAAACATTTTCAAAAGATCAACATCTTTGTATGCATTCTTACAAACAAGGATCATTACAAAGATTTCCTAAACAATGGCCTATTTACAAAATACTTTCAAAAATCACACAAATCACAAAATTCAAACAAAAGCAAGTGATCTAGCAAGTAACTTAGAGCCCATGGAAAACCATGAATTAAATGGTGCTAATACCTTCCCTTTTCATAATCTACCCCCCGAACTCAAGAAATAATCTCAAAGGTCTTTCCTGTGCTTTTTTTACCTTTCCTTTTGAATAAAAGAAAAGCCGGTGGCGACTCTTGCTAACCGCAACATTTGCGATCAAACACAAAACACCCAAGTCAGTTCTCCCACTATATCATACATTCAAACTCGATACCTCCTGTGAAAACATAGCCAACTCAATTTGTGAAATTTTGGCGCCGGAACCAGCTCGATGCGATGAAAATCGACCAAGTTATGATTTTCTGAAAATGACGCAAATAAACTTTAGTCATAAATTTTCTGTATAAAAATACTTGATAAATCCTCATTTTTGAAGACCTTCTAATCGAATTGGATTCCATCAGTGAGAGATGAAAACGTGGATGACGTCAAGACAAAATTTTTGCCACCTGAACGGGTTCAAAATGAGCCATGATCTTCAAGTTATGAATTTTTTAGTGCGTAAAAACTGCACTTTCAGCACACTTTTTCACCACATTTCTTCGAGAAAACTCACACATTCAGAGACCTTCTTTAAAGAATTGGCTCTCAAGCTGAACCTGAATTTAAGAATATGTTATCATAGATATCTTGGCGAAAGAACACCTGAATATGATGCGCCGGGTTGGACTTGTGAATCTTTGAACCCTGAATTGTTGCGAAACGACGAATCGATCTTCAGCATGGAAAATACTCTGAGAACATACATTGGAGAAATAAACGTCACTTATAACCTGACGAAGCTTTCTAAATATACCTTTATTCCATAACCATAAAACCAATGATATGCGTGTATGAAAATAAAGAGGGTAAATTTTGGTGTACAACAGCTGCCCCTGTTCAATCTTTTTAAACCTGAGGATTTAGATTGGCTTATCTGCCTTTCGTGATCTGAAGGTGGAAGATGATTGAACACTAGAGTGCCCAGAAATTTGCACTCACATGAAGTGAATGTCGATCGATAATGTCGAGAATGGGCTTATAGATTCCATTTGGAAGGCGACGGAGAGTCGTCGAAGATGGGCTTAAAGATGCCATCCAGAAAAGATATCGGTTGCATAAGAGATTCCTTTGCGAGAACTCATGTACATGCCGTTAGGGAGGAATTTTCTGGGGAATGTTAATCTAAGTTCTGGGTAATATAGTCTAGGAGCTTTGGTTGTCCGTTACTCTACTGGGGAATTAACTCTTGATTGATGAGACAAAAGTGAGTTATTATCTGGTCGAGTCTGGGTTCCACGGAGATTTACTGGGGAACATGAAATCGACCGTATATGGTCGGGTCCAGGTTTTACAGTGTTGTAAACTGTTGTCCAGAGATAAAAGAGAAGGAACTTGTATAGGGCTTTCTCGGGATAAGTCCATTCAAAACTGCGTCAGGTAATTCATGAAAAAGAGCCTGGATAGTAGGGCTATGAGAAGGAACCTGGATAGTAGGGTTACTTTAAAATGAAGCTTGGGTAGTAGGGCTGCTTTGGAATAAAGCCTGGGTGGTAGGGTTGTGAGAAGGAACCCGGTTAGTAGGGTTACTTCGAAATAAAAGTCTGGGTAGTAGGGCTATAAGAAGGAACCTGGGTAGTAGGGTTACTTCGAAATGAAAGCCTGGATAGTAGGGCTATGAGAAGGAACCTGGGTAGTAGGGTTACTTCGAAATGAAAGCCTGGATAGTAGGGCTATAAGAAGGAACCTGGGTAGTAGGGTTACTTCAAAATGAAAGCCTGGATAGTAGGGCTATGAGAAGGAATCTGGATAGTAGGGTTACTTCAAAATGAAAGCCTGGATAGTAGTGCTATGAGAAGGAACCTGAATAGTAGGGTTACTTCGAAATGAAAGCCTGGATTGTAGGGCTATGGGAAGGAACCTGGATAGTAGGGTTACTTCAGAATGAAAGCCTGGATAGTAGGGCTATGAGAAGGAACCTGGATAGTAGGGTTACTTCGAAATGAAAGCTTGTATAGTAGGGTTACTTCGAAATGAAAGCCTGGATAGTAGGGCTATGAGAAGGAACCTGGATAGTAGGGTTACTTCGAAATGAAAGCCTGAATATTAGGGCTATGAGAAGGAACCTGGATAGTAGGGTTACTTCTAAATGAAAGCCTGGATAGTAGGGCTATGAGAAGGAACATGGATAGTAGGGTTACTTCGAAATGAAATCCTGGATAGTAGGGCTATGAGAAGGAACCTGGATAGTAGGTTTACTTCGAAATGAAAGCCTGGATAGTAGGGCTGCCTCATTTGATCACGCAGATTAGTTGACCCGTTTGGTTTCGGGAACTGATTTTTCATTAGTTGTCAGCAGATATGACATGTATAGCTTCATAGATTTAATCTTGAACTATTGGAATTGTTGATGATTACCATCTTTCCTGAAGAGGTATAGGATTAATTATATGCGATGGATGAAATGCATTGTGTGATGATGTTCTCAAAATAAATGAGATTATGTTGTATGCAATATGTATGTGCATGTCATGATGTATGAACATGAAATGCTATTGTGACATATTCGAGTCTGGGAAAATAAATACATGACTACTGCTGGAGAGTATTGGAAATTGAATTCCTGACTGCTGTAGAAAAAGTGGTTCTTCTACTTCCGCTGGGGATGGTGAACGAACATGACTATGCCGTGGATTTACTCTTTTCTGTTCGTGAATATTCTGCCCGGGAGAGACTCTGCTTGAGAATAACTCTGCGGGGGAATAACTCTGTTGGGGATTGAGCTTCTGTATTCAGAGAAATAAACTCTACTTGGGAGAAAAATCTATGAACCGCTTGCGATTATAATATTCGACTGGGGAATATAGATGTCAGCTCTCTGAAGGAACCTTGCTGGGGAAAGTAGCTCCTGTTTGGGGAAGCCAATGTCAAAGCTTTGGTTACCTCTACTCTGTGGGGAACATAGATGTCACTAGGAAGTATGCTGAGGGTACGGTGATGACTTTGCATCGGGACGTTTCGGCCCCTGTACCTGCTGAAAAAAGTACCCGCAGAGGCTTTGTGGATGGCTTGAGTGTTATCCCAACTCTTAGAGTCCTTGGTGAATGCAGATCATGGTAATTAACCTTCTACTGATTAGACAAGTGACGAGATGATGAGACGTAGTCGTACGCTTTAATCCCTAACTTTTTCCTGGACTGTCTTTTCATATTTTCAATCCACCGGGATACCCTTTTTTGCCCAATCCGCCTTTTTAGGTTTTCAACTTGCCGGGTGTACAGTTTTTTATTATTATCCCTAATTTTTGCCCGAACCCTTTTGGTTCGTTGGGATGCCCTTATTTTTGACTAGGCTAGTCAACCTAGCGGGTCTTTATCCATGCGTAGTATTTTCCGACTATGTCCACGTTCACCGGGTATCGAGAATTGTCACTGTCCATAGTAGTAAGTGTCGCCACACTGCCAGAAGATGTTTGTTTGATCGTACAGGATTTGCGGCTGGAATTCATGCCCAATGCCCCAAGTGATTCAGATGGAGATCTGCCCCTAGCTTTTTGGCATCCTTGAGAGATTCCTTAAATCTTGACTTGACTTCCCCAAATGATGGACAATGATCATGCCGTTCCCCTTGGTTGGAAGTGTTTTTCCACTTGAGGTGATCCTTTTTATTGAGAAGGTTTTTGTTCACTAGATATTCGTCATGCGAATTTATCTGTTGTTGAACAAATAGTCATATGTAAACAATGGTATTTTAAGAATGCAAAGCTTATGTCTGTCTTGAAGTCTGAAAATTCATTTTTTTAGTAAATCAAACAAATTTTGTAAAAGTTTGATATCAACTCGGGATTTATAGTGAATCCTACAGAAGTTAGGATACCTTTTGTAACAGTATGCTTTCGAACTAACCCATGCTTCAGCTAGGACTTTTAAGGGTTATAATGTGGCCTGGTTCACGGTTTAAGAAACAAAGGATAAAGGCTCAAAATTAATTTGTACCCACCTGTTCTTCGTGATGTTCTTCAGTCCTATGCTCAGTTAATCGTGCGTTTAAAATCCCAGTTGAGTTCTGGAGTATTGTCCTTGATGTTCCGGTGATGGTTCAGATACTGAAAGTTTATTTGAAAAAGGAAGTCATTTTGTAATTTTTTTTATTTTCCGAGGATTTGTAGTAACCTCTTTTTTGGTTTTACTATCCCTATCTTTTGCCTGAACTGTTTCTTTTGTGATTACAGTCAACAGGATGCCCCAGTTTTTCTTAAGTATAGGTTTTGACTTAATGGACTTTTATTTTGAGAGATAATGACTGCCTGCTTTAATGATTATGCGGAACCATCACCACCTTCTGATTTGGAAGGACGTCTCAGATATCATTTATTGTGCACGAAGCGGAAGTTTGCGACTGAATGCGCATCTGAATTGACTGAGAAACTACCCTACCCCAGGTTATGATTTAGGGTTTTAATTTGTGTGAAAAGAAAAAAACTCCTACTTCTTTGACTCAAAGGGGTTGAATATGGATTATCTTCCTTATAACTCCACTGTTTAGGATTTGAAACAATGCATGTACATCATTAACGGGGACTGTTCAAAAGCATACTGTAGAGATTATGGTATCATTTTAGTCTTCCTACCTCTAAAGGCTTACAACTTTTAATCAAGAGTCGAATATCACAAAAAGGAAGTAAGAATGCAGTTTTGAAATAGTTAATACGAATGAATTGATTCAAGACAAACATATGCAATGCATTGATGAAATAACAAACTTTGATGTGAAATAATGTTTGAACAATCAAAAGAAAATTACAAATTGAAAATTCTAATGAACTGAAAGCCTTTTTGTCGGAACTTGTCACCTCAGATGGTGTGCCTTGGAGGGATGGCAGAAGACCTTAGTCTGATCACCTTGTGTGAACTCCAACACTTCTTCATTGATGAGGTCCTGAATCTTATTTTGCAATGTCCAATAGTCATTCGTATCATGTCCAGGACTATCAGAATGGTATGCACGCCTTTCATCGGGGTGGTAACTAGGAGCAGAAGTATTGGGATTTCTCAAAGGAGCCCTTAACGTAATCAACTATGCCTTCAACATGTGTTGTAACGCTTGGGCTAGTGACATATTGATTCTGGTGAATTTTCTCTTGGGCTTGTCTTGCTTTTGCTGATTACCCCGTTGTGGTTGGTTAGATTGTTGTTGGGCTTCCGACGTAGCAGCAATTTGGAAAGGTCCACACTTCATCAAACCAACTCCTTGTCTAATCAGGGGATGACTAACGACATGATCCTCGGCCTCGACTGTTTGCTTCATATGGTTGTATTCGTCTTGATAAAGTTGGTTGATGATGGCTCTCAGCTCTTCTTGTCCCCGGGCTAGGCCTTTGATAAGAGCCAGCTGCCCTAGCATTTGAGTTCTCACTGCCTCCACATCAGCTTGCAATTGTTCCAACCGTTCGTCCTTATTGTCTTCCGGACTTTTCTTGACCAGGTTCCCAGCGGGGAGTGCTTTCAACTCTTCCTGCCCCTTGGATAAGTTTAAGAACATTTCCATGAACTGAGCCTCTTGAGTTTGGAGATCTCTGTTGTCTTGTTTGAGATCCATTGTTGAAATAAACAGCGAGAACATGAGAAACCTGCTTTGAAACCTGCTTACGCAATGATATGTATGATATGCAAATGTTTTCAAGGATCTCACAGGGTAAACACAAGAAGATGTCGGAGTTAAACTGCGACTTTGACTGAAGAACTTTTGTATCATTGAGTGTCCTTCTTCGAGAGTCAAGCTCACCATATCAAGTGGGTCATAGCCCTTTACTCAAGTTGTTTTGTTTTGATCTTTTGACGACATTATCTAGAGGAAAATAAATCCTCTTTCCCCTTGCTAGACGTCTAGTTCATCATAAATTGCATCCTAAACCCTTAAGATTCTTGAAATTGTTAAGTAAATAATGTGGCATGATGTTATGATGTGCATGTTATGCATCAAGCAAAAATGAATGGTGATGAAGACAAGTATGTCTTGCAAGAAAACTAGTTTTATTGGATAGTGATTATAATCAAATACTGCAAGGGAAATCACGTCGTTAGATAAAACCCCAGCAAGTAGCTTAAGTAGAAAGCAAAGAAATCACATAAGAAGCCTTAGGTTTAGGCTTGCATGAGGTTTGTAGGTAGTACCCTCTTGTAGTTGGATTGGTTCAACCTGTCCTAAATATAGTAATCGGGTTCTAAGGGATCTCAATATCACCGATCTTTCCCCCAAATTTAGTTCCGATAGACAATTGACTTGCCACCAAACAAAACTCAAGAGTCAAACCTCAATGAGTGTAGCGTCGAGTATCAACTGACTTTGGGTTTACACCAAAGACAACTATCTCACTACGTCCTAAAAATCCAAGTTGGTCAATTAAGGTGCTAAGGTCAGTTGACTCTTTATGATACCATGCAGCGGCCCCGTATTCTCCTTGATTACTAAAGGGATACCGGTACACACCAAAGTATCGCATCAACGTAGCTACTGTTTCAACCGTGTCGATATACCCCGCAAAGCTCCCTCACAGTTTATTACTACTTACCTAAAAGGAATTCCCTGATTTGGTTTTAGGATCCAAACAACCCAAACAGATACCCTTAAAATTAAATTAAACAAGACAAGCCAAATAAGCAATTGAAATGAACTTGATCCTAAGGTAAACCCCACTTTATAAATCATAATTCCCCAGCAGAGTCGCTAGTTCTGTGATACGGTGGCAGAACTGACTATTTTTTGTTACTACTGGTTTTTTGCATTTTTTGTTCGCAAATGTACGGTAAGTAAGAGTCGCCACCAAATTTTCTGTTATCCAACAAGGAAAGGGTGAAAAGAACAGAAAAAGACCTTTTTTTCGAGATTTCTGAGTAAGGGGGGTAGATTATGGAAAGGGAAGGTGTTACCTTCTATGACCATATCGATGACCCGCGCTTGTCCCTCATACATCCAACGATAGGGCTACCTACTCACTAGTAGCAGGATAACACTGTCTAAAGGATAAGAGGAAAATAACACCTTTTTCGAGTACGTAGAAACTCTTAAGTACTTGCTCAAAATAATCTTTTACACCATACACTTTCAAACACTTTTCAAACCAAGTTTTCAAAAACATTTTATCACACCCTTGAGGACTAATACAAGGGTTAAAATAAAGTGAAACGCCACACTAAGGAAATTTCTAAACTTTTCAAAAGCACACAAACACACCAAAGCAATTTAAAGAATGAGCAAGTACCTAAGAGCCCATGGAAAACCATGGATGGAAAGGGTGTTAACACCTTCCCTTTCCATAATCTACCCCCTTACTCAGAAATCTCGAAAAAAGGTCTTTTTCTGTTCTTTTCACCCTTTCCTTGTTGGATAAAAGAAAAGTCGGTGGCGATTCTTGCTTACCGTACATTTGCGAACAAAAAACGCAAAAAACCAGTAGTAACAAAAAACAGTAAGTTCTGCCACCGTATCACATAACTAAACAATTGAAAGAAAATTACAAATTGAAAATTCTAATGAACAAAAGCCTCCTTGTCTGATCTTGTCACTTAAAATGTTGGGCCTTGGAGGAATGACAGAAAAATTCCAGTTGACCATTTTGTGTGACCTCCAATGCTCCTTCATCAATCAAGTTTTAAATTTTATATTTCAACCTCCAACAATCATTAGTATCATATTTCGGACTATTGGAGTGATAGGCACACCTTGCATCAGGATTGTACTTAGGGGAAGAAGTCTTGGGATTCAGATGAGGCCTTATCAATGTAACCAGATTCATCCTCAACATATGTTGTAAAGCTTGAGACAGCGACATGTTGAGTTTGGTAAATTGCCTCTTGGGTGTATCCGACTTACTCTAATTAACTCGTTGTTTTTGGCGAGGTTGTTGTTAGACCCGTGATGTAGTAGAAATTTGGAAAAGTCCATCTTCTTGTCTTCTCAGAGGTTGATCAATGACTTGGTACCCAACCTCGACTGTTTGCTTCATACGGCTGCAGAGTCACCAGTTGTGATATGGTGACAGAACTGACTGTTTTTTGTTACTAATGGTTTTTTGCATTTTTTGTTTGCAAATGTACGGTAAGCAAGAGTCGCCACCGACTTTTTTATCCAACAAGGAAATGGTGAAAAGAACAGAAAAATACCTTTTTTTGAGATTTCTGAGTAAGGGGGTAGATTATGGAAAGGGAAGGTGTTAACATCCTTTCCATCTATGGTTTTCCATGGGCTCTTAGGTACTTGCTCATTTTTGAAATTGCTTGTGTTTGTGTGTTTTGAAAAGCTTTGAAAATTGACTTAGTGCGAAGATTCACTTTATGGTAACTCTTGTATCAGTCCTCAAGAGTGTGATAAAGTGTTTTTGAAAACTTTTATTTGAAAAGTATATTTGAAAGTGTGGTGTGAAAATTTATTTGAGCAAGTACCTAACAGTTATCTACCTACTCGAAAAAAGATTGTTCTTCTCCTGTTTTCCTTTAGACAATGATATCCTAATATTAGTGAGTAGGTAGCCCTAGTCGTTGGATGTTGAGAGACTATCGAAAGGGACGTAATGGTCATTGAAGGCAACATGTAGGGATACCTTAGCATTTCAAAGGGACTATCATCATATACTCGTAGGCAACATCGAGGGACAAGATCATTTCTCGTAGGCAACTCAAGGGACTGTAAGGGACTATGATCTTTATGATGACTTTTAAACCGAGGGTATTTACTAAGATATCCCTATGTTCGAGGGACATGACCGTTATTTTCTGAGGCAACCAAGTGAGGTATACCCTAAGGGTGCAAGTGTGCAACAATGTGTTTTTTCAGTTATATTTATCTTGCAATTAGGGTTTTCCTATTGTTCATTTTTTATCTTTCCATACAATCCTATTAATCTAAGCATTGCATAAAATATAGTAGTTGAAGGTAAAAGCGGAAATGTAAACCTAGGCTATTACAGAGCTTTGGGGAAGTGACATAATAGTGAAAGCAATTACATGATAATGATGAAAAAAAGCGGGAAAAATAAAGCTACGCTATTACAGTTGAATGTGCCCTATACACTTTATCTAGGAAAATAAAAATAAGATGAAATCAGCAAAGAAAATGTTTTGGTGATTTTTTATGAAAAAAATGATTTATGATAACTAATTAAATAAACCTAAAAAACTTAATTAATTTTAAATAATAAAAAAAAGTTAATTTTGAAAAAAGTTAATTAAAATACCTAAATCCTAATTAGTTCGAATTAAAAAAAAGTTAGTTTTGAAAAAAAAGGTTAATTAAAAAAACTTAAAAACCTAATTAATTTTAATTAAAAAAAGGTTAATTTTGAAAAATAAGTTAATTAAAAAACCTAAAACTTAATTAATTTTAATTAAAAAAAAGGTTAATGTTGAAAAAAAAGGTTAATTAAAAAAACCTAAAAACCTAATTAATTTTAATTATAAAAAAGGTTAATTTTGAAAAAAGGTTAATTAAAAAAACGTAAAATGTAATTAATTTTAATTAAAAAACAGGTCTTAAAAAAAATTTATGTGTAATGATTAATAAGAAAGAATTAAGTTTGCCAAAAAATAGATAGGGGAAGAAACATCAATGGAAAATAAGGTTAGAAAATACAAATAATGTAAATGTCAGGGTGGATGTTGAAACTAAAATTAAATTAAAACCTAAAATTAAATTAAAAACCTAAAATTAATTATTTGAGTTTATTAGGAAAAATTAAAGGTTTGTGAAAAATGTTAGATTTTATGAAAAAGATTTTAAACAGAAAGAAGGAAAATAGGTAAAATAGATAAAATGATAAATAGAATGGAAGAAAATCATAACTAATAAGGGTGGATGTTGAACCCACGCCCTTAGCCTCCTCAGAATGTCTGCTTTGCTATTAGTCATGCATTGGTCGTTATTCTGTTTTGGCCTCAGTGTTTTGTAATAAACATGCATGGGACCATTAGATGGTCCAAACCTGTAGTGTTGAATCTCATGAACATATTAAACAAATTAGTATACCACGAAATACAAAGAAAATAAATATATAAAATTTTGTAATATTAAAACCGATATGGCATGTGTGAATGCTTCTATATCCTTTTGATCATGGAGATCAAATCAGCCTTATCATTACTGGAGAAGTAGTGAGATGGGGGTTCGTAACAAGGACGACTTGTTTGTAGTGAGATGGGGTTTTGTAACAAGGATTTTAAGGTTTTTAGGGTTCTTGAAAGAATTTGATATTTTGACAAGGTTGCGGCAAAAGTTTTTTTTTTCGTGTCCTGTTTGTGTGAAAAGAATGAGATTATATAATGGAAATTAGAGAAAAGACATGGGCTTTGAATGTGCAATTGAGCCTCTAATAACACAAGCAATCGTGCAAATTTTTATTCACTTGAGTCCGTCACGTTCCAGACTAAATCGCAGGGGATTAAGTGCAATTTTTGAAGTTGAAATGTGAAAACAAAATATATCTGACATCGAGAACTAACTCCTGTCCGAAAATGGGCTCAATCGGATAAATGGTGAATTAGTTATGAATTTTTGAATTTTTGCCTCAGACAAACTTATTTTGGGCCCCAGTGTCAATTCTGACACATTCATCAATAAAAAAACTGGTATTGATCAGAGAAGAATATGGTCTTGATTTTGGAAGAAAACTTGTAGATCTCTGAATCAGTGACCTTGTGTAAAAAGATAGACCCGATTCGATAAAAATTGACCGAGTTATGAATTTTCAAAGTTTCGAACCAGATGAAATAATATTCAGCATTCAGGATTTTCGGCGCGTCACTTGCACTCTGAGCAAAAAAAAAACCATTTGGATACAGTTCGAACTCGATACAACCTGTGAAAATATATCCAACTCAATTTGTGAAACTTTGGCGCCAGAACCAGCTCAATACAATGAAAATTGATCAAGTTGTGATTTTCTGAACATGACGCAAATAAACTTGTCACAAATTTTCTGAATAAAAATACTTGATAAATCAGTATTTTTGAAGACCTTCTGATCGAAATTGGCTTCCAGCCGTGAGAGATGAAAATGTAGATGACGTCAAGACGGAATTGTTTCCACCGGAACGGGTTTAAAACGAGCCACGATCTTCAAGTTATGAATTTTTTAGTGCATAAAAACTACACTTTCAGCATACTTTTTCACCATATTTCTTCGAGAAAACTCACACATTCGGAGACCTTCTTTAAAGAATTGGCTCGCGAGACGAACCTGAATTTGGTAATAAGTTATCATAGATATCTTGGCGAAAGAACACCTGAATATGACGCGTCGGGTTGGACTTGTGAATCTTTGAACCCCGAATTGTTGCGAAACGGTGAATCGATCTTCAGCATGGAAAATACTCTGAGAACATCCATTGGAGAAATAAACGTCACTTGTAACCTGAAGAAGCTTGCTAAATATACCTTTATTCCATAACCATAAAACCAATGATATGCGTGTATGAAAATAAAGAGGGTAAATTTTAGGGTACAACAAAACCCTAATATTTTGTGTAGTTTAAATGATTAACAAGTTTTCTAATCAATTAGGAAGCGAACTCACGCCTTAATCGATTAGATTAAGGGTCTAATTGATTAGAAAGTGAGTTTATCTTTCTAAATTAATTATAATTGCTTCTTAATAATTTAAGTACTTTCAAGGATTTGTTTTTAATAAATTTTGAGAAAAAGATGAAGAGTTTTAGCTTATGTTTACATGTCTGTGTGTGTATAATACATTAGTACTGCAATACTTACTTTTGTTTCATTTACATTCAACTAATCAAATACAATATAAAAACCTTAAGCATGGGATCAGACGAGATTTCAAACCTTTAAATCGTTTTGCTTTATTAATTTGTTTATTTTTAGATCTTCAAAATTTAACTTGGATACTTTGCTTTGAACTTGCTTCTTGATTGGTGATACTTAGATTTTACTTCTCTTTGTTCAATTGTCATCATCAAAACTTTTAGAAGAATTTCACCTCACAGCATATAGAACCACAAATTAGACTTCTATGTCATCATGGAAGTTGTACCCTTGGATGTTAGCTTTAATTTTTTGTTGACTTTACTTTAATCAGGCTTATGTAACTATATATGGTCAAAATACTGCACATATGTCATATAGTTTTTCACAAAAATTAAGAAATGTGTCAAATCAAATAAATAAAATAAAAATACACGAAATCCTTCCTATCGTGGGGAGATTGTGAAAGGAATTTTATTTATTATTATGTTCTTTAAGCTCTTGTGTACTATTATTGATATGCTTCTTTTCACTATAAATTCCACATGTATTACATTGCAAAATTGTTTTGTTAGAGTGATTTTGAGGTGAAATACAATTTTCTATGATATTTTGAATCATGTCATAACATTCTCTCATTCATGCAATGTTAGTCACAAATATAACCAAAATACTAAATAAAATAATAGGAAAAAATAGTACGATAGGGTTCCATGACAATCTTAAACTTGAAATGTTACTTGTCCTCAAAGAATTTCAAGCTTGTAAGATGAAAATCTATAATAAAATAGAAAATCTACCTGACCAATGATAACTTTCAAGTGTAATGATTATTACAATATTTTCCCATATGTTACTTATGGTGTCAAACTTCAAGATGAATAAGCTCAGAAATTTCTTTCCAACTTTTAGTTCTACTAAAATTTTATTTCTTTCTCACCAATTCTCAAATCAAGTGTTGTTTGCGTACACTTGAGTTGATATAGATTTTAAATTGTAATATTTTGCCAACGAAAGTAAAACTCTTATGCATTGACCTTGTAAGAATTCAAATACAAATTCATCATATGTATCTCTTCACATTAGTGGCAATATAGGATTTCCAAAATTTTAGATCCAATTTCCGATTCATCAGTTCATAGCCTTATTAGGTTACCAATTTCGAAAAGCATTAAATTTTTTATTCCGATGATCTTTACAATCCATGTTGCTTTTTTGTTTCATTGCTCACAACTTCCTCAAATCTCAGAATTGAGAGCAATAAGAAGTTAATGGCGCCCGTATACCACAAGTTCCTACTTAAAGTCAAGTGTCGATCCAATTCCAGGATGCATCTTGTGGACACAACAAGATTCCCACTTGAAGCATCGGGGTCCCCTCAAGCCAGGTCAAAGATTAAAGGCTTCCTGAGCACACCTAAGGGATGTACCCCAGACTCCAATTATCAGGGGATCAATCGATAGCAATATCCAACATCCACTTACAGTCCCTATTTCAAAGGAAAGACTGAACGAGCTTATTAACGAGCACCGTCAGTGCCCAACCATCATTCTGAGTCCAAAAGAAGTCAACCCTCGGGCTAGATTAACCACAAGAGGAACATCGGTTCTACTTTAGGTAGACATACACTCTTAAGGTTGAAATAGGTCACGGAATCCTAACCCCGACAATTAAAAAACACCCCGCCAAAGTGTTGGACATATCGATTAAATGAGATCAAAGATCAATGGCTGACATCAAGTTACGTCCCCGAAGACACTCTCAAACATACGCTGACGGACAAATGAAAGGCAAAGCATCTCAGACACCTCCAACCAAAGAAGAGGGTCTAAAGCGTGGGGTTCATTCATCTTGAAGCTTCAAGGAAGAGCAACAATTAAAGACCCTAAACACCAGCCGACCATTCCGAGGCCATCATCGAGGATTATCCATCATGGTTATTTATTTATTTGTAACAAATTACTTATATATATATATATATATATATATATATATATATATATATATATATATATATATATATATATATATATATATATATATATACATACATATTCTCCTATGTCGTATGCTTCTTTGTTTCTTTCTTCTAGAAGGCCCGGAACAAAAGAGAAGAAATATAAAGTGTATGAATATGTTTCAGACATGAACTTAGCGCATTTCTGCAATTTTGATACGACTTAAACACACCTTGTATCCTAATGTGTGTCCGATACATACTTAACGCGTCTATGAGATTATGATACGACTTAAGCATATTCCATGTTCAACTGCATATATGATTAAACTTAACACAATTTTGAAATTCTGATACAACTCAATGCACACCTCCCATTTGAGGCACATAACACACTTCTGCATAGCTGGCGTACCCCCTCATATCTATCCAATCCTAGGGAGTATTTGGTGGAGCCTGGAGTCGTATACCTCGATCAGATCCAAGTCCCAGTGACAAGGACAGGGATACTACCCTTGATCGGGAAACGATTCTCACGTAGAGCACAATATAAATTATAATACATAACTCAATTTCACCAGTCCTAAGCATCGCTTGGCAAAAACCAAATATATTAACCAAAATTGGTATCCAAAATCATTCAAACGAGAAAATTCTAGAGGAACTTTTGTCATCTCATTACAATAAAATACTTTGTTTCCCGCATAAAGCAAAGCAATAAAGGTTCTCACGCTCGAAACAAGTATCCTGTGAGTATAAACTTCATCGTCAAATGTCTTGAATGATGTCAAAATTGGAAAAGCTTGCACTTCTGAGTATTGAATAGTATCCTTAAGTCTTGTGCCACTCCTCTGTATTAAAAGTCTTAGGAATCATCAAAAAGAATTTTAAAAGTGATCCAAGTCATTAAAAATAAGTTTCTACATAATTTTTTTGCTACATGTGTCGACACATCAGTGTTTCAGGTCGACACATGTAATGCATTTTTAAAGCCTATAACTTCTGTAACTCTCAGGCCGACACATTCACATTTCAGATCGACACATACTGAAGCTTTTCTGAAATTGTAGAAAATTTTATTTTACGTGTCGACACATCCATTTTTCAGATAGGCACATTTGCTATCATATTAAAGCATGTAGCCTTTGTAACTCTTCAGTCGACACATGGACCGTTTCAAGTCGACACATCCTTTTCAAAAATCACGTATGTGTCGACACATACGATTTTTAGGTTGACTACGTAATGTTTTACTTGGTCAATTTTTTAATTTATTTTATTTCGAATTTATCCCTCTTTGCCCTAAATGTTTCAAAACTATAAATACTCTTTCATGCATCATTATAACTTGTTGAAAACCATAAAAAATAGCCTATTTCTCTCTTCATCTTCAACCTCCAATCTATGTATACACATTGACATTACATTTTAATGATGTTCTGTTAGGGTGCCATCTAGACAAGGATTGCTAGTGTCCAATTGTGTATTGGGTGGAGTTTTATATGGGTTTTCTTCCGGGAAAAACCATGGGTTTTTCCTCCAAGATCATTGGTTGATTTGGTGGTTTTCGTGCAACATGTTCGAGAGGGAATCGTGGTAAAGTGAACAACGTTGGAGTGCTTAAAATCTTTGCAATGAACCTTGGAGTGTTTGAAATCTTTGCAAGGAAGTGACTTGGAGTACCAGATAGATTCGAAGTTTTATGTTCCAATAATTTTGAGATTGACGGTGTGTGAAAGCTTTCGATATAAAGAACGCAAGTGAGTAGCAAGATCCAGATATTCATTTCTCATCTATTGTGTCCTGGTCTCTCTCAAGATCAAGCAAGGAGAAGTGGCTAAATCAAAAACAAGCTTAGGGTTTATGAAGTTGCTCTTGAACACTTATCTTGTATTAACAATTATTTTGCATAGTAAGAATTATCATAATTCCATTGGAATTAAGCCCAGACATACCCACACGTAAGGGCGAGAGTGTAGAACTGGGAAGAAAAATTCCTTGTGTCGCTTTTACTTTTGCTTTTACTTGATTTGATTTTCATTGATCGATTTATCAAATAGCATTGAGTTATCATTTGAATTTTAAGAATTTTCCTAATTGATTTTTCTTTTAATTCAAGTGTTGATATAAATTATAATCATTTTAAATTTTAAGTGGTTTTGTGTATCAACACAATCAAAGGAAAAATTCTGAAAATTTACTTGCACAACAAGTGTTTGATAAATTGACTAAACTAGATATTTTTACTTTATCATTGGAAATAGCCTTGCTAAGCAAAACTGAATAAACGATAAATAGGTTTCAAAGTGATTCAAGGTTATTAATTCAATTGTTCTCATTCCATCTTAATTTTGATTTACGGTTTGCATATATGAGCTTCCCGATAACGTTCATAAAGACGACAATTTGCTTCTGCGTCGTACTTTGATAAAACTTTTTCAAAACCAAATTTTATTTGGATATTTTAAAAAGGGGTATCAATTCACCCCCCTATAAACACCTTTTGCATCGTCTAACAAGTGGTATCAAGAGCCCTAATTTTCATGGGAGAAAACTATGGTTATTGGAAAGCTTGTATGCAAATTCATGCCCGGTCATATGAGAAAGGTGTTTGGGAAGCTATTCTAAATGTCCCAACACCAGTGACATATGAGGTTGATGGTGTTACCGTACAAAAGTCGTAAAACTTATGGATTGAGAAAGATGAGAAAAAGTGGTCTTACAATTGGAAAGCAAAGAATATCATCGTATATGCACTTGGTGTTGATGAGTTCTATCACATTTCCCGTTGTTAAATCGCTAAAGCTACGTGGGACGCTCTACAAGTTACCTATGAGGGAAATAATATGGTCAAACAAGCTAGAATTAAAACACTTAATCAAGAGTTCAAACTCTTTCGCATGAATCAAGAGTTTGAACTCTCTCATCTTATTAATTGATTAAATTTACTCGGCAATCCTATTTCCAATGCTATTGTTACTAACAACGTGTTAAGATGTCTTACTAAAATTGGAAACCAAAGGTCACCGTGATCAAGGAAGCCATAAAACTTTTTACACTCGATCTCACCACTTTGTTTGGCAAGTTTGAAGACCATGAGCAAGAACTCAATTGTTTAGATAAACATGAAAACAAGCTTGAGAAAAAGAAGAAAGAAAAATGGGACATTAAGGAGAAAGTATTGAAGTCTAAGGGTCTCAAGGCTTCAAGCTCAATGTCCTCATAGGAATAGCTCACAAATGATAGTGACTCGAGTAATGAAGAGGATTCAGATGATGAAGAGATAAGATTATTTGTAAAAAGGTATAATTGATACATTCGAAAGAATGGAGTCAAACACTCCGACAATAATCTTGTCAAATTTAGAAGACAATCATCCTCCTCTAAAGATGAAGACAACAAAAAGGATAAGTCAAATGGTATTTGTTATGAGTACGGAAAATCAGGTCATTATAGACTGGATTGTCCTTCATTTTCTAAGAAGAATGGAAATTGTCAACTAAACAACTCCAAAAGTTCAAAACAAGCCTATGTGGCGTGGGATAGTGATAGTGATGCCTCAATAAATGAAATCTCAAGTGAGAGTGATAAATATGAAAACTATTGTTTCATGGAAAACCATTTTCGAAGTAAGAAAAGGGATGTAAGTCATTCAAAATACTCAAATATTGAAAATTTATCCTTTAATGAGTTGAAAAATCAATTTGAAAACATACAAAAAGAGTCTTTATATGCTAACAAAAAGTTGGCCTCACAAGAAAAAGTTTTTACATACTTGGAGGCCAAGGTTGAAGAAACAAATGAAAAATTTAATGCATTAAAGAAACTCATTGTAAATGGTTCAAATTGTTTAAAGGAGAATGAACAATCTTATATATATGGATGTGAAACATGTCAAATTTGGCAACTAGAAGTGAGTGCTCTTAAAACCAAATTGGACAAAATACATCATCCTACTAACATTATTGCTATTGAATGGTCAAAGGTTTAAAAGCATCATAAGAGCTATAACTGGATTAAAGAAAAGTCTAATAGCATAAGTGATTCTCATCATAGACTATTTTGTCACTATTGTTGCAAAAAGGGACACACTATTGAAAAATTAAAGTTTAGGTGCTTTTTGGTTCCTAAAGTCAATTTCCAATGGTTGCCCAAAAGCACCATTTATTTAAATCACTCTCAAGAACCCAATGAGAATTGGGTACCTAACACTTTTGTTTGATTCTTATAGGATGAGTGTCTTCATGCTATAACAGGAAAGTATATTCTCGATAGTGGATGTTCAAGACACATGACGGGATACATATCTCTCTTCTTCGACTTAATGGCGAAGAAGAAAGGATTTTTATCTTATGGTGAGCATAACAAAGGTGCGATACTCGGAAAAGGTAGTATAGGTAATCTCTCATATATTAATTTCTCAAATGTTATATTAGCAGAAGGGCTTAGACATAGCCTTCTTAGTGTTAGTCAATTATGCGATAATGGGTATAAAGTAAATTTTGCCAAAGATTATTGTATAATTAAACACAACAAAAAGAAGGATTATATGTTTATCGATTTGAGGGTTAATAATATCTATATGCTTGACTTAAAGGAAATATCCTTGAATAATTCCAAATATCTTGTTACCTTGAGTGAAGACTGTTGGTTATGGCATAGACATTTGGCTCATGTCAACTTTGATCTACTTAACAAAATTGTTGCAAAAGATTTAGTAATCGGTCTACCAAAAATGAATTTTTCAAAGGACCATCTATGTGATGCATGTCAAAAGGGTAAGAAAACAGGGGTCTCTTTTAAATCAAAAAATGTTGTTTCAACATCAATACCACTTGACCTCCTTCACATGGATCTATTGGGCCCCTCACGGAATAAAAGCATATGTGTTAATTATTATGCTCTCGTAATCTTAGACAATTACTCAAGATTTTGTTGGACATTTTTCTTACGTAGCAAAGATGAAATGTTCTTGTCTTTCAGACATTTTTCCAAGTTATCTTAAAACAAATTAAATTCAAAAATTGTTGTCATTTAAAGTGATCATGGAGGTGAATTTGAGAATCATCTCTTTGAAGAATATTGTGATAAAATTGGTATTGAACATAAATTTTTAGCTCCTAGAACTCCATAAAAAAATGGTGTTGTGGAATGTAAGAACCGTGTTCTAGTGGAGTTGGCAAGAAAAACATTCAATAATTGTGGTCTACCAAAATATTTTTTCCGAGGCTATTGGCACGACTTGTTATGTCTTGAATAGGATACTCATTCGTCCCATTCTTGATAAAACTTCATATGAACTTTTGAAAGGTAGAAAACCAAATTTAATCTCATCTTCATGTCTTTGGATGTAAATGTTGTGTTTTAAATAATGGAAAAGATAATCTTGAAAAATTTGACATGAAAGCCAATGAAAGTATCTTTCTTGGATACTCCATATTTAGTAAGGCATATAGAGTTTATAAGAAAAGATTATTTATGGTTGAAGAGTCCGTCCATGTTACTTTTGATGAGACCTCCCCAAATAGTGTTGGGAAAGGTAGTTCTTTTCATGGTGTAGATGAATCTACAAATATATTGTTCTACCAAAAAAAATTTCCCCCATTTTCTTCAAGACATTCTCCTAGGATTCTCAAATACTCAAGGTAGCTCAAGAATTGATCAGACAAATTCTCCTAAGCAATGGACCTACAACTTGGGTTTCACTTTTCTCAAGGAAATTTGAGCTTATAATTCCTCAAGTGGATTTCATGGTTTCTCGTATGTCTCTAAGAATGCTCATGCCAAATATCAAGCCTTGTGTCACAAGTTTTCTCAATCAATTGCTCAAATGATTGAAAACCAACTATATTGGACAAAAAGTCAACTATGGTCAACATATAGTCAAACCTTAATATTTTTGGGCAACATAAAGATTTTGAAGTCATATTCATCATTTGATCAAGGTTTGATCATGATTCATCAAGAAAACTCCCAATTCCTCAAAAGTTGCCAAATTTGGGTTCTCTTAAGGAGAAGTGAACAGAACTTTGACCAATCTCAACTTTCACATGCTTCATCATAGTTTCCTCAACCAAAGCTCATTTTGAATGAAATTTAATTCTATACAACTTTGTCTCTCTAAGTTCAAGTCCAAAAAATGTTTCATTTGAGAGATATGGGTCAAAATATTATAGGTCATTTCAAAAGTCTACAAAAAGACACTTTTGGTCAAATCAATTTACATCAAGATAAATCATCAAATGCAAAAATGATCAGAATAGAGATTGTAGAGGACATCTTGAGCTTTCAAAAAAGTTAAAGATCAACCTCAAATGATAAAAATTGAGAGAGTTATGATTGGTGCATGTTGGGAAATTTTGAGCAAATGCATGAAACCAAAAGTGACCAACCTTGAATTTTTGGGCTAATGGGCTATTGTTTCAAGGTCCATGCATGTTATGTACTTCATAGTGAACCTCAGAACTCGTTCATAAACTCCTTGGGTTTTCATTTTATTTATTTTGATTTTTATTAATTTAAATTCAAAATTAAATAAGATAAAGTCAATGCTTTTATTACAAGGTCCAAGCCCAACATGTTTGACCTAATTTCAAGCATTATATATCTTCTTCATTTAGACAAGAGCAGCCACAAAATCCTTGCAACAAGAAAACACTCCAAAATTTCCAAAATTCTCAAAACTAGGGAAAACTTCCAACCCTAGTTGCAACCACTTTTAAAGCAAGCCAATCTTCTCATTCACTTCCAGAAGCATTATAGGGTAAGATTGGATCATTTGTGATGATCCAAAGGGCATAAACTCATATACGAGCATCACCAATTTCCACCATTGTATGAAATTTACATTTTTACTTTCTTTGTGTTTTGATCAAAGCTAATGATGCTAACTTGTTTATGAGGTTTATTAGTGCAGGATAGACCCATTGTGTGAGCCCCATGACGATCGGACCATGAACTACCATGTTTATACCTTCTTATGATATTTTCTCCATATCTCACAATACAGCGTGAATCAGCCAAAAATAGTACTTCTATTGAAATTGCAAGGCCTGAATTAGGGGGGTAGGGTCCTTTGGAACCTCTAATGTTTATTGTTTTGTAGGATTGAAAGACATACTCATCGGAGAAAACGACCGGAGCTAGGGCTCTGGTGCCTCTATGGTCCATGCCATAATGTTTATTATATAATTATTTTATTTCATTTATATTATCAGATGCACAGCCACCCTAGTGACAGGAACCGCGTGTTAAGGTCTTACTATACCAGGGCGTGGGTTCGACCCCTGCCTTTTGGTGTTTTGGAATTTTTTTCTCACATTTTTCATATTTTGCAGGTTTTTTTATGTATTGTGTGGTTTCTATTCCCCTAACGAAAGCGCACGCTTGGCGCAGTGGCAAGCCTTGTTGGACAAGAGGCTAAGGGGGTGGGTTTAACACCAACCCCTGACAGTTTGTTTGACTTTGCTTCTTACTTGTTGTTTTTCCCCTAATTTTATCCCTTAAACCCTAATTCTTTTGGCAAAATCCTTTTTCACTTAACCTTACAACAAAACTTTTTTACAAATCCTAATTAAATTAGATTTTAGGTTTTAAATTAACTTTTAATTAATCTTTTTGTTACTAACTATAATTAATTAATTTTTAAGTTTTCTTTATTAACCCTTTAATTTAGTTAATTAACCTTTTTTGAAATTTTAAAATCAATTAGGATTTTTAGGTTTAATTACTTTCATCATAAATATATTTTTTTCCATAAAAATCACCAAAAAAATATTTTTATTTTCCTCTTTTCTTATTCTTACATTTTTGCATTCAATTGTAATATCGTAACTCGTTCTTCTCGCAATCTTCATTATTATGTAACTGCTTCTTCTATGTAATTACTTAGTATGTAATAGTTTAGTTTTATATTTTTTGCCTTTATTTTCTGCACTTTTACTGTTTATACTTACTATTACTATTAGTAACTAGGGTTGTATGACAAGACTAAAAACAAACGATAGAAAACCCTAACTGCAAAGATAAAATAATTGAAACAACACATTCACACACTTGCACCTCTAAGGTAACCTCCCTTGTGCCTTCGGAACAAAACAGTCTTGTCCCTCGAATGTGGGGACGCTTTAGCAAAGACCCTCAAATCAAAGATCATAGTCCCTCGACGACCCTTTCTACGTTTCCTTTCGATAAATGATCTAGTCCCTTATGAAATTGCTAAAGTGTCCTTACCAGTTGCCTTCAATGATTGTACGATGACCCTACGTTGTCCCTTCACATCCAATAGACGGGGCTACCAACCAACTAATGGTACGAATAGCACTATCTCTAAAGGAGGAGGAAAATAACAAGAACGACCTTGAGTGGGTAGGATACTTTTAATCGCTCGCTCATAAACTTTTCTCACAAACAATACACTTTTCAAAACAATGAATATTTTCAAAACACTTTGTACGCATTCTTCAGGACCGATACAAGAATCATTACAAAGTCAGCCTTACATTGGCTTTTTTCAAAATATTTTCAAACAAATCAAACACACAAAGAAAATTTCAGAATTAAGCTAGCGATTAAGAGCCCGTAGATAACTACGGATGAAAAAGGGTGTTAACACCTTCCCTTTTTATAACTTACCCCCCGAACTCAAAATCTTCAAGGTCTTTCCTGTTCTTTTCACCCTTTCCTTATTGGATAAAAGAAAAGTCGATGGAGGCTCTAGTTATCCGCAACATTTGCGATAAAATGCAAAACAAGTCAGTTCTCCCACCGTATTACAGAACAGGCGACTCTGCTGGGGACTTTAAACTTAAAAAGAGGGGTTACCTTAGAGTCTTAGATCACTTTATCTTCTTTATCTATTTTTTTGTCTGCTTTATCTTTGAGGGTTGCTTCGGTTTATTTTCTTGCAAAGATCCTACACCTGGATCTAGGGTACCTTAGGTTAGTAGCAATAGATCATAGAAACTGTATGGCGTAGACCGATATGGTTGAAGTGATGTCTACGTTAGTGTGACACTTTGGTTTGTACTAGTGTTCCTTGAGTCAGTCGAGGATAACACTGGGCTATCGCATAGTGTCATAAGCACTAATTGACTTTTAGAACCTTAATTGACCCATCTTGTCCATTAGAAGGTAGTGACACAGCCGACTTTGGCGCAATCCAGAGTTGGTTGATACTTGATGCTACACTCATTGAGATTCGACTCGCGGGATGTTTTGGTAGCAAATTTGTTGTTGTACTAAAATAAAACCTTTGAGAAATATCCGTGATATGAGATTCCTAGAATCCGGTTACTATTTTAGGACAGGTTGAGCCAACTGAACTTCAATAGAAAAGGTTACTTACCTACGGACCTCATGCAAGCCTTTAAACTTAAGGCTCTTGTGTGGTTTGCTTATGTTTGTTACATGTTCGAACATGACATCATAACATCATACAACAACATTTTCACTAACCCTTTTCAACGATCTTAGGGACTTGTGATGCAGGTTTATCATGAACCAGACTGCTAGCAAGGAGGCAAGGGGATTTATTTTCCTCTAACCAGACGCCACCAAAGATCACAACATGTTCTTTTGAGTCATAGGCTAGGACCCACTTAACATGGTGAGCTTGATTCTCATAGAAGGACGTTCAAAGATGTAAATTTCTTCAGTCAAAGTTACAGCCAGACTCAACTTCTAACATTTCATTTTTGTTAATCCCACGAGATCCTTGAAAACTTTGCATTTGCATATATATATCATGCATCTCATTACATAACAGGTACTTTCTAGATAGGTTTTCTCATCTTCTTATTGTTTATTTCAGTAAAAGATGGCTCTCGAATAAACCGTGAAAGATCTTCAAGCTCAGAACGCTCAATTTTAGCGAATGTTCCTGAACTTAGCCAAAGGTTATGAAGACTTGAAAGCACTCATCAACCAAGAGAGAAAGAAGAAGACTAAGAAGTCAGTCATCATTCTTAACATGGGTAAAAGATTCAAAGGTCCGGTTAGGAGGGCTTTATATTTTGAGGTCCCATCAAATGAAGATGATAACCAAGAGGAAGATGATAAGAGTGGGAAAGATGAAGAGAATAATAACCAGGGTTCTGATGAAGAAGAAGATAAACTATTCAGATGAACAATATCCTCCTGCTGATGACAAATACAAATAGTTGGAAGATCGTCTCAATGCTATGGAAATCCGGAGGGTTCCTGGGTTGGATTTTTAAGATCTGGGTTTAATCTCAGGAGTTGTAATTCCTCATAAATTCAAGGTCCCTACCTTTGCTAAGTATGATGGTGTTTCCTATCCAAAGCTTCATTTAAGGTCGTATGTTCGGAATATTCAACCCCATACTGCTGACAGGAAGTTATGGGTACAATTCTTTCAATAAAGCTTGTCGGGAACATAATTTGAGTGGTTCTATCAGCTGGAAGGGATCAATATTTGTACTTGGGAAGACTTGGTGTTTTTGCGACTGGTTTTTAAATTAGAACTGCCACTATTAGTTTTTATCCTAGGGAAGGGAATCTAATAGAAAACCCTAATTCGCAGATAGAGATTCTAGGTTTCGGACTTCATTAGACGAAAGGAAGGTGTTATGCACCTTTCATCTACCTTGTTCACAAGGATATTAGGTTTTAGGTTTAAGTTTGGGGAAAATAGGGTTTCAAATTTTAATAGGGGAAAGAGTTTTAATTTTTAATAGGGGTAAAGAGTTTGTTTTTTTTATAGGAGAACTCGCTACGATTTTGATCGTATGCCTATGTATCCTCTTAAGAGGAATCAGAGTCCCAATTCCTAGTTCGTATGGGTTGGTTTTTTTTAGGGGTCGCAAACGTACTTTAAATCACCTCGCATTTTGGCCGGGAGTAGTGATTGTGGAGATTTTGGCTAAATGCGCGGTTAGTCAAGATCTGTTTGAAACCCTTTTGCAAAAACAGTTGATTGCGAAAAATAGTTTGATGTTTGTTGCATGATTAAAAAAATATTTGATGCAAATAATATGATAAAATAATATATGCAATTTTTGAATAAAACAATTTAAATGATATAATAAATAATATTAACATTTACACATGGATAAGGAATAAATAATATTTACTTAGTAAATGAAATAATAGTAAATAGAAAATGAAATTAATAGATTATAATTATAATAAAAATATTAAAAAAATATGATAATTAATATAACTAACAATAATAATTATAAATAGGAAATAAATAACGTGAGGGGAAAATAAAAATTACAAGTAAAAAATAAAATAATTTAATTATGATCTAGGGTGTGTATTTTCATGTCAACAAGTAAAACATGGGAGTTTGACTAGAAATTTGGGCTGAGCCCAACACAGTTTCGCCAGAGGGAGTGTTGTTTGTTGTACGTTTTAGTGAAAATGGTAAAGGGGGTGTAGTTAAAATTGGGCTTGGCCCAATACAATGTTTTTTTAGGGCCAGAGTGATTAGATACATGAGGCGTATGGAAATTATGGTGAGACTTGGCCTAAGGCCGTCTGATGAAGATCGTGCGGATAGGATGTGGGGAAATGTTAACTATGGTAATCGCGCATGCATTATATTATTAAGGAACATAAAATTTCGTTTAGCATTTTATTATTATTTCATTTTTGTTTTATATCACTCTTTATTTTTGTTTTTCCCAATTTACAGTAAAACCTTTCTCCTCTCTCTCTCTCTCTCTCTCCTTATACCATTTTCTTCCTTCTTTTCCAACCCTAACCGATCACCTCCTCCGACCTAACCCCTTAAAACCTACCAGCGGCGGCGGCTGTATCCAAACTACATCCCTTACGCAAATCCAACCAACCTAAAGCCCCTCAAACCAGCAATCAGAGAAAAAAAAAGAGCTAAGTGATTACCCCTTTGCAATATTGTTTTCTGTTCTTGAACTTTCTTCCCGATTCGTGCTAATCTTATTCTTCTATTTTGATCCGTAGGTTTCCGATGATGGCTTCGACGGTGGCGACGGGTGTTCGGAGGTAAAGTTCAACGGCGGCTACAATGACTTGGAAACGGCACGATTAGGGTTTCAGATATTGAAACCCTAATCTTTGTCCTCTTTGTTCTTCATCAAATTGAGTTTTAGGTATTTCGCTTCCCCTGTGTCCTTCTTCAACTTCTTCTTCTTCTGTTCTTCAAGCCTCACGATTTCGTCCTCTTCAATTTCTCCCCCCTGTCTCTATTTTTTTATTTGTATTTTTAGGGTGAGAATTAGGGCTTGCTGTTACAATTTGTAAGCTTAGATTAGGGTTTTTTAGATCAATTAGGGATTGTGATTTATCTGTAATTGATGTTGTTCATTGAACATAATAGATTTGATTTTGTTTTACTGTAATAACTTGATTCTATGCATTTGGATTTGCTCTATAATCTGTGTTGGAACGAAGATTCGATTCAATATCCGATTTTATTCTGCATATTTTATATAAATAGCCAAGACTTGATTTAGTAATTTTTGGATTTGATTGTCTTAGATTTTGTCCTATAAAAATTTGGGATTTGTTTTAGAAGATTTGATTCAGTTTAATTTCTACAGTATTCATTAGTGGCAAAAAAAACATGCGCAATCTTCTGTAATTGATAAAGTAGCAGTTTATTCCATTTGGGCATGTGCTTGATTATTATCCAACAACAACATTTTTTACAACAAAACGCTTTTTGGACGACTAGGCCCAATGCTAGTTTTTTTTTATAAAAAACATTTAATAAATAAATAAATTTTATAAATAACATCTCTTAATAATAAGTAAAACCTTGTTATAAAAGCTTTAACGGGAATAATAAAACTATAAGGTTCTCTTAAAAAAGACATATTTTTTTTAGTAAAATGATAAAAGTTTTAATAACAATAATACTTTTTTCCAAAAATGTCAGATGGGCCAACTAAAAACTCAATGGGCCTGCCATTCTTATATTAATACCTCCTTTCTTGCTATCTAATGCCCAACGGAAATGGGCCAATTTTAACGGGATTTTAATTGACATTTCACACCCCCTTCTTTACTAAAAACAATAAGACTTAAATGGGCTTTATTAAGAACTTAATTATTATTATTGAAATATTTTTCACATTCGAATCTCATGGGCCATCGGCCAACATGCTTCGCGAATGGGCCAACGGGTATATGCGTCTTACTGACTTAGAAATCCCCATTCCCATAAATTAAAATGCACCCCCTGATTGTTTTGGATTTAAGAATGGACCATCAGATGTTGTTGAACCATCCCTAATTAAAACATCTTCTTCTATCTTTAAATCCTGAAAATATAATCACAAAGGTAGGGCAAATTTGGGGTATGACAGCTTCCCCCTATTCAATTATCTTCCAATCGAACATCGTGAGAATACAAGAGTCTTGCGCATTTTGATTGGGAGTTTATTGAATTCTTGGAATACCCAAAAAATTTCTGACCAATCAAAAGGTTACGCTAATATATCATACCCTCTTGAGTCTTGAGGAAATAGGCGAAGGTGATGATATATCGCTCACCAGGGTTTGAGGCAGATGATTTTGCACTTTGAGAGTTCTCTCGTGTCTTGGTTTGTTTTTAATTATTTATCCATTTGGGGAGATGAACAACACTTGATGGTGCATGGCTGCTTGGAGACTAAGGCCATGGGTTGTGTTCGCGAGTCGTTGAATGATGTGTTTAGGAGATAAGCTAGATTTTGTTTTCTTTTGAATATCACTGCATGAAGTCTGAAGCGATGATCTGTGTTACGGGATAAAGAAACACTTTTTTGCATGAAGTCTTAGGCAATGAGCTTAAATTTGTAAATCATTGCGTGAAGGCTGAGGCGATAAGCTAAATTTGGTTCTCGAGCATCGCTGCATGAAGTCTGAGGTGATGGTCTGTGTTATCGAATAAAGAAACACATTGGTGCATGAAGACTTAGGCAATGGGTTAGGTTCGCAAATCGCTACATGAAGTCTGAGGCGATAGGCTAGATTCTGGGTTTTCGAGCATCACTGCATGAAGTCCGAGGCGATGGTCCAGATTTTGGAATAAAGAAACATATTGTTGCATGAAGTCTGAGGCAATGGGTTGGGTTTGCGAATCGCCACGTGAATTATGAGGCGATGAGCTAAATTTTATATTTTTGAGCAATGCTGCATGAAGTCCGAGGCGATGGTCTGTGTTGCGGAATGAAGAAACACATTGCTGCATGAAATCTAAGGTAATGGGTTTGGTTCGAAGATCGCTGCGTGAAGTCTGAGGCGATAAGCTAAATTTGTTTTTGAGCATCGCTGCATGAAGTCTTAGGCGATGGTCTGTGTCGTGGAATAAGGAAACGCATTACTGCATGAAGTCTGAGGCAATGGGTTAGGTTCGCAAATTGCTGCATGAAGTATGAGGCGATAAGCTAAATTTGTTTTCGAGCATCACTGCATGAAGTCCGAGGCGATGGTCTGGAGCGTGGAATAAAGAAACACATTGCTCCATGAAGTCTGAGGCAATGTATCGAGTTTAGAGAGTACATTCAGGCTTAGAGACAATGTACCGAGTTTTGTGAATACACTGGGGCTTAGAGGCAGTGTACCGAGATAGAAGAATACATTGAGTCTTAGAGGCAATGTATCGAGCTTCGTTTATTACTGCATGGAGACTTAGGTAATGGACTACTTTATTAGGAACTCTTAACTGCATGGAGACTTAGGTGATGGGCTGAATGCGTTACGGCATGAAGACTTAGGTGACAAACTGAATCATAGGAGAAGTGTTTTGTTGGTTGACCCTTAGATAGTTAAATCGAGGGTGAGACTATTTGTTTGTTGTATGATACATGCGTACGATATCTGATATTGAGATGTTTGGATGTATGCAAAATGTATGATGTTTGACGTTGATATGGAACCTTGAATATATGCGTATTGTATGCAAAAATGTATAATGTATGTATGATTTGGGTATGCAAAATGTATGTATGAAATGTGTGTAAGGTGTGCGTATGTCTTGAAATGTTATGAAGATTATTTCTCGCATTCTCTCCTTTAAACCATTGACTTAGAGTTACCAATCCCCTGGCGTTGTATGTTGTGTCGTCGTAGCTTTGTTAAATTCGATTTGGATGCGGTGAAAAAGTGTTAGAAAAATTTTGAACATTGATTTTTTATTGTGAGCGCGGGTGTAGACGTATACGAAGACGTAGGTAATGGAATATGCATAGATTTGTATGTTGTAAGCACAAGCGTAGACGTATGTATTGGCATATGTGTAGCCTTTTATGTTGTAAGTGTAGGCGTATACGTGGACATGTGTATATACTTTGTATTGTGAGTCCAAGCATAGGCGCAGATGTATGTGTGGACATAGTCTTTTTGCATCGTGAGCGTAGACATAGGCGTAGACATGTGTATAGACTTTTGTGTTGCAAGACGTAGGAGTAGCCATATGTGTGGATGTAGACGTGGATTTTCTTTCCATGTTTTTCTAACCCAAAATGCCTTTTTGATGTTTTGTCAAATGATTTTATTTTGTTAACCCCCCGAAATGATTTCAAGACAGTATTCACAAGTAATGATCGTAGTATTTTGTAAACAAGTATGAGAAAAGAAAAAACGCAATTTGAAAGGTGCAAATAAAGTAAATGTTTTATTGATATGCCTCTGAATAGGCGAGAATACAGGATGTAATTCCTAGAAAGAGGTAATTACAGAAAGTTTTAAAATTGTAAATGGAAATAAAAAATGATAATTGTTTTTGTTGTTCCCCAATATCCTTTTAATGATCTTATCTCCTTTGCTTCTGAGTTGTATGATTCAGATATATCTTTCCCTTCATGGTTTGTAGTCGCAGTTCTTAGATCGCAGTCTTTTTGTTCTTTATTTCATTGTATGAAATCCCTAACTTTTTCTTGGATTTCTCTTTCGGGTTTTCAATCAACCGGGATAATTTTTTGTTTATATGCCCCTAATTTTTGCCTGGATCTCCCTTTAGGGTTTTCGATCCACCAGGACGCTCCTTTTTGCCTAAGTCGCCTGTTTAAGGTTCGAGCTTAGCGAGCTTCTTATACATAGTTTTTTTTACTGCGTTTGAGTTTGCTGGATGCGGTAGTTCTTACCGATCCATTGTTGTGAGGATAAGGCTACCACTGAAGAATTTTGTTTTCAGTACGTATGGACCTTCGTAGTTGGGTGTCCATTTACCACGTGAGTCGAGGCAAGGTAGCAGAATCTTCTTGAGTAATAGACCATATTGTAGTTCCTTTTGGGTAGTACACTGTTGCTCAGAAAGAATTTTGAAGCTAATTTTCGTAGAGTTTGTTTGTCGATGCTAGAGGTATTTTCTGGATGTTCTTGTTTTTCCAGGTACTTCTTGATGTCGTAAAACCAAGGCTTTTTATTTGGTCTTTCTTTGATAGCAAGACAGTCTGCGGGCTCTTGATCGTGATGTGTGGTTCATGGTTTGACCAAGTTACTTTGAACATAGCTGATATAGTTTCCATAGCGTCTACCATTTGATTTTCTTATCATGGGATGTGGCTGAAAGTTATCCTTGTGAATTCCGCATTCAGTTTTCAAAACATGATCTCGATATGGAATAAGTTTTGGGTGTTTTGTATCCCATTCGCTATTGACTTGGTATATGGCTTGCAGAGTATTTTTTTGGAGAGGTCAAAACTGTCCCTATATCGTGCCCCTGTGCATTTTAAGCCCCGTCGACCATGAGTGTCCAACGTGCCCTTGGCTTGGGTTTTTCGTCAGGTCCTGGTATTTCATAGTCGTTTATTTTTGCCTAACTAGCGAACAACCTTCTTTGAAGTGTTGATCTGTTCCCCATCATTTTCTGTATCTAACCTTGGCATGTTTCTGTAGGACCAAGCAAATATGTGCAATAATCTGATCAGTTTTTCCGTGGCTCTGCTCTAACATTTCCCCTTAGCTTGATTTCTTTGTACCTAGATTAATGGCCTTAATAGCCTGTTGATACGGTTATACATTGTCAGTATTTTTCTCTATTTCCCTCGTCATTTTCTCAGAGAGTTCAAGATCTTCATCATTTTCCTCTTCAGCTTGGTTGATGGGAGCATCAAATTATATCGGGTCACAACAATAACAATATCAGTGGTTTTGGGCATGGATTTGCACCTTTATCATGTTTTGGTGCATATTTTAGTATATGAATATTTCAAAATGCATATGCAGAGAAAGTATTTCCACTTTAAAATTCACGGAATAAGTGCAAGATAAAGACAAGGATCTTAATTGAGAACAAAATATAACTTTTATTAATTGCAAATATTGTGTGAAACAAAACGGGGGAACCCTTACAAGAAATCCCTATGCCTCGGGCTTGACATAGGATTTTTTCAAAAACAATAAAAATTAATTAGGAAAGAAAAAGATCTCAGGAATCTCCACGGCAGTCCATATTTTGAGTTCCTCTCCTGGGTGCATTCTCGGATGAATTCAGTTTCCTCTTTGGTGTTTTCTTTGTTGGATATCTTCGCCACATGTTCGCCATGCTCTATAAAGGTCTCTTAGATCTGGCGAAAGCATGCTTCACCCTTCAGAGTAGCTTTATACTTTTCTTCAGGGTATGGTCCGAATTGGACTATCCTCTGCCCCCTAGCTTTTACGGAGTTTTCTAGAAGGCTTCATTATGCTCCAATAGGAATCCACATTCGAACTGATACTCCTTCAACAAGCTTATCATAGTTTTTGCTTGTCTGGTTGCCCCGCAGTCATTGGTTACTATAATTGCATTTATTATCGGCCCTTCATGCAGAGGCATAGGATTTTATTTGATGTTAGGTTTCTCAAAAGTGATGTCCTGAGATTCCAATAAATCCTGCATCTTGTGTTTGAATGGCCAACATTGTTCTATGGTATGTCCATGAGAGTTAGCATGATACTCACATCTGGCGTTGGCATTGTACTTTTGTGGGAGCGGCCTGACTGGGGGAGCTAGAGGCTTGATTTCAACTAAGGATTCCTTAACTAGCTGTTGTAATAATTGGCTAGGTGGCATAAGCAGCGGATCAAATTTTCTTTGCGGTCTTCCAAATCTGTCTTGCTGCTGTCCTTGTGAGATCACTAATGGTTGTTGTACCCTGGGTTGTGACGCTACAACATTAGTTTCTCCCTCTTTTCCTTTGAGGACGTTTGAAACAGGCCTTCATGAATTGTAGGGAGAATTTGATAGTCCCCCTGATATCTTCCCACTTTTTATTCCAGTCTCGATTCTTTCTCCGATAGTCACTAGGTTTGAGAACCCCGAAGAGATACTTCCAACCATCTCCTCATAATACAGCCCTTGCAAAGTCCCCATGAACATGTCTACTAATTCCTTCTCTATCAGTGGTGGTTGCACACGGGATGCCATCTCCCTCCATCTCTGAGCATACTCTTTGGAGGACTCTTCTTTCTTCTGGGATAGATTCTAGAGTTGCATGCGGGTAGGCGCCATGTCCAGATTATATTTGTAATGCTTTAGGAAAGCATTAGCAAGATCTTCCCAAGTTCAAATATGTGTTCGCTCCAATTGCATATACCAGTCTGAAGATGCCTCACTCAGGCTATCTTGAAAATAGTGAATCACCAACTTCTGAACATGCGCATGGGCATGCATCTTCCTGCAATACATACGAAGATGATTTCTTAGACAAGTAAGCCCTTGTATTTCTCAAAGTCGGTTACTTTGAACTTTGGTGAAATCACCACATCAGGAAATAGGCCCATTTTGAGAGCATCTACTTCGAAAGCGTTAAAAAGTTCAACAACTTTTAATTTTCCCTCTAAAGCATTATACTGATTCATCACCAGTGGTTCATCAATAGCATGAGTACCTGTCGTCTTTAAGGGTGCTCGGTTTGCATCCTCTAGGTTGTGGTCTCCATATTACAGGTCCAAGTTGTTGTCTGCATTATTGGTTGGAATCTGAAGGGTATGTGATGCCCCTACTTTTGGTGGCGGTGGGACAAATCCTTCAGTTTCAGCTTCTTGTTGGGCCATGACGGACTTTTGGAGTCCTGCCTCTGGCTCTTTCCTTGGCTGGTGACTGCTTGATGCACCAATAGTTTGGGCTAGTTCTTCAAAAGCTACCCTGGGAATCTGGTTTTGCCTGTCAATAATGTTCTTCAAAGCTAGGAGAAGTTGACTCAAATCTCCTTTCATTGAACTTACATCGATCTTTACTTGGTTGAGATCCTCTTTGAATGCAGCCTGAGTTTCCTCGATTTTCTCCATTGCATTTTGTTGATAGGCCCTTGTTTGAAATGGAGGCCAAGGAGGTGGAAATCTCCTTCTACCAATGCTTCAACTGGAGAGATTTAAAAAAAAAGAGTTTTTATATGATATGCAGGTGTTTGTGAATGCGTGCGAATGGATGTGTATGAACATGAAACAATTTCTTGTTTTAAATCTCTTATTCACTTGGGTACATGCTTGTATTTTTCTTATTTTTATTCGGTGATCAGTTTAAAAATAGATATGCAAAGGAGATGTGGAAACAAAATTCCTTTATTTAAGGTAACATAATTCAGATATTGAAAAATATTACAATCTTAAACCAGAACTTGTTTGCATGAAATTGAACCAAAGGAAATAAGTCTTCTTGGTGCGCTTGCGAACGTCTTCTCTTGAAACCATCCACCTTTGCTTGACAAATATTGAGAAGGTCTTTATCATATTGTTTCCCTTTTGTGGCTTTGATTTCAGACATGTTTGGCGAATTGACGCGGATAAGTTGTTTCCTTTGGTATCCATTTTTTAAAGGCAGTCACCGAGATCTTGAGTTTATTATTATTTTTTGTACCCCCTGTAAATAATACAAATAAAAAGAAATGGGTGACGAATATATGAAATGTATGAATGCATAGGTGTAGGTTTGAGTGACGGGATTTTGTGATAAGTGCCCCTATAAGGTAGGGATATATAGTGACGAGGTTTTTGTGATAAGTGCCCTTAAAAGGTAGGTTCCTTAATTTTGACCTACGGGTAGTCTACCTTCCTAGAAAGTAGTTTCCTTAAGGGTATCATGAATAACGCTAGGGGGAAAAGGAACAAAGGCCTCCCTTAGGTGGAGCCTCTTTACGGACTAAAACTTTCGTCTCAAAGTCGTGAAAGGTCTCGTCATGAGATTTTAGGTTAAGGTTGTTACAAAGAGTCACGGGTGTCCTTCCAAAGTCCTACTCGTCAAGAGGATATCTCTCGATAAGTATTCCTTTTTCGGAAGTCTACCGACTCTAGGAGAAGTCGTCACATAAACTCGAAGGGATTATGTACCCTATAAGCTAATAGACGAACCTTCTTTCTAAGGGTTATTGAAAATATTTTTTGAAATAAAAATTCCCGCCACGCAGTAAATATGATGATAATAAAAATTGAGAATAAATAAATAAACGAAATAAATAGAATTAATAAAAATAAAAACCTAAAAGAAACCTAAAACCTGGGGTTAAGGAGAGTCCCCAGCAGAGTCGCCAACTGTTGCGACTGGTTTTTAAATCCGAGCCGCCACTATTAGTTTTTATCCTAGGGAAGGGAATCTAACAGAAAACTCTAATTCACAGACAAATATTCGAGGTTTTGGACTTCATTAGACAAAAGGAAGGTGTTAGACACCTTTCATCTACCTTGTTCAAAAGGATATTAGGCTTTAGGTTTAAGTTTGGGGAAAATAGGGTTTTAAATTTTAATAGGGGAAAGGGTTTTAATTTTTAATAGGGGAAAGAGTTTGTTTATTTATAGGAGTACTCGCTACGATTTTGATCGTATGCCTACGTATCCTCTTAAGAGAAATTAGAGTCTCAATTCGTAGTTCGTATGGGTTGGTGTTTTTTAGGGGTCGCAAATGTACTTTGAATCACCTCGCATTTTGGCCGGGAGTAGTGATTGCGGAGATTTTGGCTAAATGCACGGTTAGTCAAGATCTGTTTGAAACCCTTTTGCAAAAACAGTTGATTAGATTAGTTGATTGCAAAAAATAGTTTCATGTTTGTTGCATTTTTTCTAATCGCATTAACTGCAAGAAACTCTTGTTAATGCATGATTAAAAAAATATTTGATGCAAATAATATGACAAAATAATATATGCAATTTTGGAATAAAACAACTTAAATGATATAATAAGTAATATTAATATTTGCACATGGATAAGGAATAAATAATATTTACTTAGTAAATAAAATAATAGTAAATAGAAAATGAAATTAATAGATAATAATTATAGTAGTAATATTAAAAAAATGATAATTAATATTACTAACAATAATAATTATAAATAGAAAATAAATAATATGAGGGGAAAATATAATTATAAGTAAAAAATAAAATAATTTAATTATGATCTAGGGGTGTGTATTTTCATGTTAAAAAGTAAAACAGGGGGATTTGACTAGAAATCTGGGCTAAGCCCAACACAGTTTCGCCGGGGGGGGGGGGGGGGTGTTGTTTGTTGTGCGCTTTAGTGAAAATGGTAAAGCGGGGTGTAGTTAAAATAGGGCTAGGCCCAATACAATGGTTTTTTTGAGGGCCAGAGTGATTAGATACATGAGGCGTATGGAAATTATGGTGAGACTTGGCATAATGCCGTCTGATGAAGATCGTGCAGATAGGATTGAAGGGACATGTTAACTATGGTAATCGCGCATGCATTTTATCATTAAGGAACATAAAATTTCGTTTAGCATTTTATTATTATTTCATTTTTGTTTTACATCACTCTTCATTTTTGTTTTTCCCAATTTACAATAAAACCTTTCTCCTTTCTCTCTCTCTCTCTCTCTCTCTCTCTCTCTCTCTCTCTCTCTCGTCTTATACCCTTTGCCTCCTTCTTTTCCAACCATAGCCGATCATCTCCTCCAACCCAACCCCTTAAAACCTACCGGCGGCAGTGTCTGTATCTGAACCGCATTCCTTACGCAAATCCAACCAACCCGAAGCCCCCCAAACCAGCAATTAGAGAAAAGAAAAAAAAAGCTAAGTGATTATCCCTTTGCAATATCGTTTTCTGTTCTTGAGCTTTCTTCCTGATTTGTGCTAATCTTATTCTTCTATTTTGATCTGTAGGTTTCCGGTGATGTCTTTGATAGTGGCGATGGCGGTTCAGAGGTAAAATTCAACAGCGGCTATGATGACTTGGAAATGACACAATTAGGGTTTCAGATATTGAAACCCTAATCTATGTCCTCTTCGTTCTTCAGCAAATTGAGTTTTAGGTATTTCTCTTCCCCTGTGTCCTTCTTCAACTTCTTCTTATTTTGTTCGTCAAGCCTCACGATTCCTTCCTCTTCAATTTCTCCCCCATGTATGTATTTTTTTATTTGTATTTATAGGGTGACAATTAGGGCTTGTTGTTACAATTTGTAAGATTAGATTAGGGTTTTTTTAGATCAATTAGGGATTGTGATTTATCTGTAATTGATGTTCTTCATTGAATGTAATATATTTGATTTCGTTTTACTTTAATAACTTGATTCGATGCATTTGGAATTGCCCTATAATCTGTATTGGAACGAAGATTCGATTTAATATCCTATTTTATTCTGCATATTTTCTGTAAACAGCCAAGACTTGATTTAGTAATTTTTGGATTTGATTGTCTTAGATTTTGTCCTGTAAAAATCAGGGATTTGTTTTAGAAGATTTGATTTAGTTTAATTTCTACAGTATTCATTAGTGGCAAAAAAACGTGCGCAATCTTCTGTAATTGATATAGTAGCAGTTTATTCCATTTGGGCATGCGCTTGATTATTATCCAGCAACAACATTTTTTACAACAAAACGCTTTTTGGACCCCTAGGCCCAATGCTAGTTTTTTTTAACATATAATAAATAAATAAATTTTATAAATGACATCTCTTAATAATAAGTAAAACCTTGTTATAAAAACATTAACACGAATAATAAAACTATAAGGTTCTCTTAACAAAGAAATATATTTTTTTAGTAAAATGATAAAAGTTTTAATAACAATAATTTTTTTTCCAAAAACGTCAAATGGGCCAACTAAAAACTCAATGGGCTTGTCATTCTTATACTCTTACGTCCTTTCTTGCTATGTAATGCCCAAAGAAAATGGGCCAATTTTAACGGGCTTTTAATTGACATTCCACACCCCCTTCTTTACTAAAAATAATAAGACTTAAATGGGCTTTATTAAAAACTTAATTATTATTATTGACATATTTTTCACATTCGAATCTCATGGCCCATCGGCCAACATGCTTCGTGAATGGGCCTACAGGTATATGTGTCTTCCTGATTTAGAAAGCCTCATTCCCCTTAATTAAAATACACCCCCAGATTGGTTTGGACTTAAGAATGGACCATCAGATATTGCTGAACCATCCCTAATTAAAACATCTTCTGAAGAAATTTGATCTCTCAGAATGTAAGCCCTCAAAGACTCCAATGCACCCCACGTGCATTCTGGAAAAGGAAGAGGTAAGTAAAAGGGTAGAACAGAAAGTTTACAGAGGTATGATTGGTTCTCTCCTTTATCTGACGGCTTCAAGGCCTGACATTTTATTTAGTGTTTGCTTATGTGCTAGATTCCAATTAGATCCTAGAGAATCTCACTTAACAGCAGTTAAGCGAATTTTCAAGTATCTGATAGGTACTACTAATCTGGGTTTGTTTTATAGAAAATCAAATGATTACAGCTTAGTAGGATATTGTGACGCTGATTTCGCTGGAGACAGAGTAGAACGTAAAAGCACTTCTGGAAGCTGCCAATTTCTTGTGACCCGGATTTCGCTGGAGACAAAGTAGAACGTAAAAGCACTTCTGGAAGCTGCCAATTTCTGGGAGATAATCTGATCTCATGGACCAACAAGAGACAGTCCACAATAACACTATCAACAGCAGAAGCTGAATACATACCAGCTGCTGGATGTAGCACACAAATGCTCTGGATGAAAAGTTAACTTGAAGACTTCAACATATTTGAGAGCACCATTCCTATCCTCTATGACAACACTTCTTCTATATGTATCAGTAAGAATCCTATTTTGCATTCTAGGACTAAGCATATAGAAATAAAACATCATTTTATTAGGGACTACATTTAGAAAGGAATTCTTACCTTAAAATTTTATTGACACAGACCATCAATAGGCTGATGTATTTACAAAACCTCTTTCTGAAGATAGGTTCAACTTCATTCTGAAACATCTCAGCATGAAGTTATGTCTAGAATAAAATGTTTTATTTATATCTTAACCCTCAGAACTTTATTATTTTCTGTGAACAACTGATCAACCTGTCTTCAGAGTTTAGAAGTACATATTGCCTCAGAATCTATCCATGAAGATCTGAACGTTTCATTTCAAGGATAGAGGTGTGCAGTTCACATCATCAAACACTTGTCATCCTCTCACCTTCTACCTCCTGAAGCTGAACACGCGTTCAATTTCTGAAGGGTTCAAGGCGCTGATTGGATGCATTGAGACATTTGTAAGCGGTAACCGTTCAATATCTTTCTAAATCCCCTAAATTCAGGTCTCATTAATGCATATAATCATTACTAATTTTCTCTTTTACTTACTGTTTACGTTTTCAAGAAACCTATTTAAACTCAAAATTACTTTTTTCATTCATTCACTTTTACTCTTCTCAATATTTTCTCTTATTTCAAGTTCTTGCTTTCAAAAACCCTTTTCATCTTCCTTAAACCCGTGTGAACAATGGCTTCTTCATCAAACCTAGAAAGTCTCAGTGCTCCTGACTCTGCATCAAAAGAACAATACGAAGAACCCATCAGGACGCTTCTCACTCCTATTGATAACCTAGAAGTTCTCTCATAACTGATTATTGATTTTGGGAGTCTACAAGAGAATGGGTTCAATCTCTATGAAGACGTGACTGCTCAAGGTTGGAACAAGTATTTTGACCGTCTGGTTGGTCCAACGTTTCTCATTCTTGTCAAAGAATTATGGATACATGCTTCTTCATCAAATTACCAGGTTACTTCTTATGTCATGGGGAAGAAAATTATGATTACAGAAGATCTTATTACGAAGCTTCTTGGATACAACAGTGGTGGTGTCATATGCATTGACATGGCTGATAGATGCTCTGACCTAAGATCAATTGCAAAGGAAATTTTTACTTCTGAACAACCCTCCAATAAAATCAAAGATTTTAAGGATCATCGCAGAATCTGGGGCAGAATCATTCTGGGATGTATCCACCACAGGAAGCCTACAAGCTCTCCTGATTATATCAATATTGATCAGCAATTTCTGATCTATTTCATTGCTTAGAGGACAAAGGTAAATCTTCAACACTTTCTCTTCAACCATCTCAGAACAAGTGTGAAGGAAACCAGAGAAGACGAAAGGACCAAGAGGGATTGGATTCCCTTAGGAAGGCTGATATCAGATATTCTAACAGAGAACAGGCTGATAGAACATCTGACAGAGGCTTAGGAAATAAGCACATTGGAAGCAACTGTTGGGAAGCCCCTGAACGCCAAGAATCTGAAGAAAATGAAGATCATTGAGAATATCAAGAAGGAACCAACTGTTACTGCTCATGAGACCATTACTTCAAGAAGGATACCTCTGAAGGTTTTTCCTTTATTTTCTGAGATAGACTCCAAACCAGAAATAATAGTCAGATACCTTGAAGCTTGCAAGGCTGATGAAACTGCTCCAGAAATCAACATTCAGGATCTGCACAAGGCTGCTCCTGAAGTTGTGTTAAAGAAATCAAAGAAGAGGAAAACAACAGGAGAGGGACCCTCTCAAAGGACACCTAAAGCTGCCAAAAAGAAAGGTAATACATCTTATGTTTCTGTTATAGAATCAATAACTATTTCAACATCTGAAGCCATGCCTTCTCAACCAGAAAAATCATCACCCCAAACCTTTGAAGATTTTGACATAGATTTTGATCCATCCATAACTCTAGGTAATTTTTTGAATAAACCTCACTCCCGTACTCAAAATCCAAATCCTGAACATCATCAACCAGAACTTACCAAAGTTCTGTCTGACATTGAATTATTTGATCAAGATTTTTCCTCTCCCATACCAGAAAATCCAAACACTCAACAACCACCAAAAATTACTCAACCAGAAATCCAACAATCTCCTCAACCAAAAATTCCACATCCACAATCTTCTCAACTAGAAGATCTGAATCCCAACTCACCATAACCAGAAACTCAACCTTCTGAAAATCCATCTTCTGATATTCATGAACCAGAAACTCAACACACCTCCACAAACCAATCTGAAGACTCTCATTCAGACTCTGATACCACAATCCAAATTTCGGGGATAACAGAACCTCTTGTGGTTCGCATGCCTCTCACCATTCATGACATTCCAGAAATTCCTTCATCCCTTGAATCCACACCTCCAAATACCCCTACCAGACCAATTATCATTCCTGACTCTCCCACTCCTTCTCCCACTAACAGTCCAGCTGACAACTTAAGACTTGTCATTGATCCAATTGTGCTGGAAAGATTATGTTCCATCTCACACAAAACTACCATTCCCAAACATAAACCAACTGCAACCACCTCGGATGTTGGTACAAGTTTGTTGATTTTTGAAACAGGAATGCAGGAATGGATCAATTCTTTGAAGCATGCAAGTCAAGAGATTTCTAATCCTGCTGCTTCTGATTATATGTGGAAAAGATTCAGAAAATGGGTCAACACTGAAACTTTGAAGCTGAAGGAATTGTGTTTTGAAAAGGCTCAGCAGAACTTCAGTGATCAGCTGAAGGCTTTCCAAGACCAAGTTCTGAGCCAACTGTTCAAGAAAGATATCCTCTCGCTGGATAATGCTCCCTGGAAAGAGCATCATCCTTCAGAAGTAGCTGAACCAGAATCAGAAAGTCTCTCTCTGACTACTGCTCCAGAAAACATGATTTTAGCAGAAGAAATGGTTCATTCAGAAGAAGCTGCAGAATGCTCTGAGCAACATCCGACTCCTGAAGATACACCAGCTTCCTCCTTAGTCATGCAAACTCTGGAAGAGTTGAAGAAAGAAAATGTTTTAATCCATGCAAGACTAGATAATCAAGAGGATACAAACAAAGAGATTAAAATTATTCTGGGTCAACAAGAAGACACTACAAAGGAAATCAGAGGCATTCTGGGCAAGCAAGAAGAGTCAAATACTCAGATCAAAAGCTGGTTGGAAGCGTTGTTCACACATCTTCCCCCTCCTTCTTAGATTTTCTTTTAAAATTGTTTATCTGTAACTTTTATTTTTATCTCTTTGCTTCTGGAACTTGTCATTGCATTATGTTTTTAAATATAATACATCTATTTTGGCTCTGATTCTATTGCCTTTTTTATACTTGACAAAAAAGGGGGAGAAAGTAAGATATTTTCAATAATGGTTTACCGGGACAAAAGTCTCAAACATTCTGAATTATTTAACCTCTACTTTCTAAAAAGTTTGAACAGGAACAAATTCTGATAGGATATGCAGCTAAAACTCTGATGAGAAGGAACTTCAGGGAAGTAATCAACTCAGGGGGAGTTTCTCTTAATCCTTTCGTTCTTTATTTTTCATTGAAAATTCTAGTTTTTGTCATCATCAAAAAGGGGGAGATTGTTAGAACATAGTTTGATTCTACAATCCTTGATTAGAGTTTTGATGATAACCAATACAAAGAACAAATATGAACCCTAAAAATTATGTTATTTTGTATGTAGAAGTTCTGACCAAAGCAGCATCAGAAGATAAGCTATAGAAGCTACACGCTGAAGCAATCAGAATTTGCGCTGAAGATTGATGACCAGAACCTGCGCTTAAGTGAAGTAAACTCTGACTCTGAACAAAAGCATAATAATCTAAGTCATCAATGTGCTGAAGCATCAGCAGCAGGCAAGTATGAAAGATTTTGAAGCGTTACTATTCATTCAAGACATCATTAATTACAACGGCTTCATTCAGACAGGATTTTCTCCAAATGGAAACTGAGTTAATGACATTTATCACGCTTATAGTTCAACAGGAATCCATTGCCTATATAAACAAGCTCAGTGTTCAAATCATTTATGATTTGCATATACTACACACGAGAATTCAAAAACGCTGCAAGCTTACTCATATTTTCACGCTCTAAATTTGTGTAAAATATCACAGTTGTGATAATTGTTTTTGTAACGAAAAACATTTGTACACATATTCTTGTATCTTTGTTTAAGACAGTGTTCCTTGAGATTAACCGGATTATGGTTGTACTCAAGAAGACTTTAACAGTTGTTAAAGTAGTGATTGTAATCCTTTTGAGATTAGTGGATTAAGACCTCGTTGGAGAGAGGCGAAATCACCTTGACGGGTGGACTGGAGTAGTTTGAGATTAAACGAACCAGGATCAAAATACTGTGTCATTAGGAATTTTATTTCAAGCTTTCAATTCAACCCCCTCCCCCTTCTTGTGTTTTTCACTTCTTCAGTGTATAGCCAGAAGGGTCGTGCTAGAAATGACCGCAACCAGTCTGTGGGAGTTGTGCTAATTTCTAATCTTGTGTTGATACAACAACATCAACAAGGAAATCAACATAGGTCAGACGCACCCAGGAGAAAATTTACTAAGATCAACATGCCGTTGTCTCAGGCATTATAACATCTATTGAAGGCAGAATTGATAACGTTAAGAGATCCGCCTCAGAATCCCAACACTCCCTCCATAAAGTACAATCCTAATGTAAGATGTGCTTATCATTCCAATAGTCCCGGACACGACACAAATAGCTGTTGGGCTATGAAAAATAAAATTCAAGATATGATTGACAACAAAGAGATTGATTTTGATCCTCCCGAGACCCCCAATGTGATCACAATAGCCATGCCTAAGCACGACAGAGGCATTGGTGCTATTGAGGATGTTTCATATGTTTCTACTATAAGTTAATTTTCTGTCACCCTCCTAATTATCAAGAAGAATCTGTTGCAAGCTGACTTATTTTCGGGTTGTATTGAAAGATGCTACTACTACATAGCCCAATCCAATGGCTGCAAGTTGCTGAAAGAAGGTCTTCAGTGTCTGATGGATAACCATATCATTATATTTGAGAAGATTCCTTCTATTGAGAATATGTTTCAATACTTAGAATTTGAAGAAGTATTTGTAATTTCCGGTACTCCTATCAAAATCACCGCCAAAGGCATTATGAAGATTAAGGCTGAACCTAGAGTCACTCCTTTGATAATCACCGCACCCGGACTTATCTCGTATTCCTCGGAGAAAGCTATCCCTTGGAACTATGGAGCCGACGTCTACTACGATAGCGTCAAGCAAGAACCTTGACCTATTGAAAGTGAAGATACTAAAGTTACTGATCCCAACATTGATAATATTGTTAGGACCAGTAAAGTTACTAGAAGCGGAAGGTTTTCTCTTTAGAAATATCTCCAAAGACTGTCGCCACACCAGTTCGTGTTACTGCTACCAAGTCAACTATTGAGATTCAGGCCAAAGAACAAATGATGGAGCCTACCTAGACAGAGGCACCTAAAGAACCTACCACTGAAGATACCTCTAGGAAAGAGTTGGAGGAGGTATTAAAAATTATCCGAAAAAAGTGATTATGATATTTTTGAAAAGCTGGGGAAGACTCCCTCCAAGATATCCATGTTATCCCTGTTATTATGCTCTAAAGCCCATGCACAAACTTTGGTGAAGTTCTTAAAATCTGCGCACGTGCCACAAAAAATATCTGCTGATCAATTTGAAAATTATGTTGCTAGCCTGACGACTGATAATGGGCTAGGCTTTTCTGATGCTGGCATGAATCCCAAAGGAAGAAGCCACAATAAGGCCCTGTATGTCTCTATTGAATGCATGGGCACTACTTTAGCTTATGTGTTAGTGGATACGTGTTCCTCGGTGAATGTCTTATCGAAGGGTTCTCTAGGCAAACTTGATTGTGAAGGGGTTATGCTAAAACCCAGTGACATTGTGGTAAGAGCCCTTAATGGTTCGAAGAGGATGGTGCACGGAGAGGTAGATCTTCCGATTAGAGTAGGTTCGCAGGTATTCGATTCTACCTTCTACGTAATGGATATGACTGGCCTATTCATGTTTACTCGGACGCCCTTGGATTCATGGGGCAAGCACTATCACTTCTACATTACATCAAAAGTTGAAATATCTCGTGGAAGGAAAGATTGTAACAGTTTGTGGCGAAGAAGAGTATATGGTGAGCCACTTAAACTCATTCAAATATGTTGAGATGGACGGAAAATTCATCGAGACTCCCTGCCATACTTTTGAAGCTATTCCACGGGTAGCTACTGCTACTGAAGACGTTTTTTCTATTCCCAAAGATACCAGGTTTCCTCCCAGAATGGCTTCTCTGAAGGACGCCAGAGTTGTGGTAGAAGAAGGTGGTTGTACTACTTAGGGTCAGCTTCCTGACATTCCGTACAAGTCTGAAAATTTTTGTTTGGGTTTCATTGCAGAGGCTCAGAGGGTTATTCATCGTGCTCGTGCTGGAAGACCACCATTTCGCGTCAGCAATAGTGGAGTCAATGTAGTAGAAGATGCTGATAATGACTACGACCTAGACAACTGGATTTTTACCACCATCAACAGCAAGCTCAACAATTGGAAGACTGAAGATGTTATACCAATCTCCTCTAGTCAGGAGTAAATGCTACTTTCTATTTTATTGCATTCAAGTTTGTTTATGCAATTTTAAAACAATAACTTTAAGCCTTGTGTCTTACCCGGGGCACAACGGTTCATTTGTTAGAGTTGTCATTTCATTAACATATTTTCATTCAATAAAACATTGGACATTTTGCATTCAAATTTTATGCTCTTTATCTTTCTTTTATTACTTTCAAAATAGTTATGTGTTCCTACACACACCCACACAACAAATTGCAGATACATATCCACCCTGGATCCTATTGATAACAATTCAACTATTGCCACTTATGACTTTGAAAATCCAATCTACCAATCCTAAGATGAAGGTGAGGAAGATTTTTGAAGTACCTGCAGATCTTGTTAGACTATTAATGCAAGAGGAAAAGGCTATACAACTTCATGAGGATCCAGTCGAGGTTGTAAAATTGGGTACTACAGAGGACAAGAAAGAAGTCAAGATAGGTGCCAATCCAAAAGACAATTTCAAGAAAAAATTAATCCAGATGTTACGTGACTATGTTGAGATCTTTTATTGGTCATACAAAGACATGCCAGGGCTTGATACTGATATTGTGGTTCACCGTTTACCGATGAAAGAAGGTTGTTTTCCAGTAAAATAGAAAGTTTGTCGTATGCGTCCCGAGATGTCAGAAAAGATCAAAGTTAAGGTTATGAAGCAATTCAATGCAGGTTTCTTAGCTGTTACGTCCCATCCTCAATGGGTTGCAAATATGGCGCCAGTACCTAAGAAGGATGGAAAAGTGCACATGTGTGTAGACTACAAGGATCTGAACAGGGCGAGCCCCAAAGATGACTTTCCACTGCCGCATATTGATGTTCTGGTTGACAACACCGCTTAACATAAAGTATTTTCTTTCATAGATGGCTTCTCAGGTTATAATCAGATCAAGATGGAACCTGTAGACATGGAGAAAACTACTTTCCTCACACAATGGGGCACTTTATCTTACAAGGTTATGCCTTTCGGTTTGAAGAACACCGACGCAACATATCAGCGTGCTATGGTAGCTTTGTTTCATGACACAATCCATCACGAGATAGAGTTTTATGTTGATGACATGATAGATATATCTCAGAGTGAAGAAGAACATCTTGACCATCGGCACAAGCTGTTTGAGAGGTTGAACAAATACAAACTGAGGTTGAATAAGAATGAATGCACCTTTTGGGTAAGATCCAGTAAACTCCTAGGTTTCGTTGTCAGTGGTAAAGGTATTGAAGTTGATCCCGAAAAGGTCAAAGCCATTCAAGAAATGCCAGCTTTTTGTACTAAGAAGGAAGTTATAGGTTTCTTGAGATGATTAAACTACATTGCTAGATTTATTTCCCATTTGATCGCTACTTGTGAGCCAATGTTCAAGTTACTGAAGAAAGATCAAGTAGTAAGGTTGAACAATGACTGTCAGACAGCTTTTGTCAAGATAAATGAGTACCTCCAAGAACCTATGATTCTGAAGCCTACAGTTCAAGGAAGACCTCTTATCATGTACTTAATAGTGTTAGAGAATTCAATGGGGTGTGTATTGGGGAAGCATGACGAGTCTGGTCGAAAAAAGCATGCAATATACTACCTTAGCAAAAAGTTTACCAACTATGAAACAAGATACTCACTGCTCGAGAAAACTTGATGTGCTTTGGCATAGGATGCTCACGGACTAAGACAATATATGTTGACTCATACCACTTTAAGATGGATCCTATAAAATACATATTCAAGAAGCCCTCTCTATCTGAATGAATAGCAAGATGGAAAATGGTCTTGACAGAATACGACATTCAGTACACCACTCAGAAGGCAATCAAAGGAACTGTACTGACATATCATTTGGCTTATCAAGCCGTAAACGACTATCAATCTATGAATTTTAAGTTCCCAGATGAGAATATCATGCTAGTTATAGATTGTGAAGAACCTGGACTGTATGAAGGACCCGAGCCGGGATCCCGATGGACTATGGTTTTTGATGGAGCCTCTAATCTACTTGGTAATGGAATTGGTGTTGTGATTGTCTCTCCCAAGGGTTGCCATACGCCATTCACTGCCAGATTATGTTTTGACTGTAACAACAACATGGTAGAGTATGAAGCATGCATCATGGGCACAAAAGCTGCTATCGATATGAGAATCAAGTTCTTGAATGTATACGGGTGTGATCGGTGGATCTGGAACTGACTGTTTAACGCTGGTTCGCGAAATTTCGCGGAAGCAAGAGTCGCCACCGTCTTTTATTTTCTCCAAATGGAAAGGACAAAAGCACAGAAAAATTCCTTATAGAGATTGCTCTCGGTTTGGGAGGTAGATTTATAGAAAGGGAAGGTGTTAGCACCCTTTCTATCCATGGTTATCCATGGGCTCTTAGATACTTGCTCATTTGTGTTTTCAAAATTGTTTGTTTGCTTTTCAACTGTGAGTGAGTTTGAAAAAGTTTCTTTGAAAAATTTCAGTTCGACTCTTGTATCAGTCCTCAAGAGTGTTTGAAAAGTTGTTTTAGAAAGCTTTTTACAAAGTGTCGGTGTGAAAAGAAGTTTTTGATTTGTTTTGAATTAGAGAAAGTATCTATGAGTCGTCTACCTACCCTAAGGAATTAGTCTGTGTAAATGTCTTTAAGGTAGTGCCATCCCACCATTGAGAGATAGGTAGCACCACCGTTGGAGGTGTTCGGGTCAATTCGGAGGTTCGGGACAGTGTGGTCACCGGAGCAATAGGAAGACACCTTAGAAGCTACCCTCATGCCATGTTCATGGACATGAGGACTTACTAGAACGTCCTCTACTCGACGACCACGTTTCGAGGGGCAAGGCAACAGTGAGGCGTACCCTAGGGGTGGTGTGTGATTTGTGTGTCAGGTTCAATTATGTTTATCTTGTTCATGCATTGGTGAGCGACGCGTTGCTTTTATTTTGGCATTCGTTCTTTCATGCAAATTATTAACAGTTAAAAGATGCGGAATTAAAAAGTCCTACGCTATTACAAAGGCGCGGGTCTACATCGCCAAATAAATCCAAGACCCGATTTGAAATAAAATAAAGCGGAAAGATAAATGTCCTAATTAACCTATTACATGGCTTTGGGATAATTACATGGAATTTATAAGAAAAGAAATAAAATAAGCACGCGAAACGGGATTATAATCGAAAACGAGGGCGTTGGACCCTTTAAAGGAAATTACATTGCAATTAATAAATTAATTAAGTTAAATAAATAAAAAAAGAGTTTGTTTTTTTTGGAGTTTTTGTATTTATGGAGTTTAATAAGAAAATTAAATTGGAATTAAAAAGAAAAGTTAATTAACCCTAATTCTAAATTGTTTTTAATTTATTAAGAAAATGTTTAAATTAGACCTAGTTTAAATTAATTATTTACATGGCAAATTTATTTACAAAACAAAATAATTAATTATTAATAATGGTAAAAGAAAAGAAAAAAGGATAAAAGTATTTAAAACCCTAATTCTACATTTTTTAGTTCATTAAAAAAAACATTAGAATTAAACCTAGAATTAAAACTAAATTAATTGTTGAATTTATTTACAAAAATGTTAGTGAATTAAACATTAAAACATATTTTTTTTATTTTTATAGTTTCTGATTTTTTGGTATTTTTATGTTATAAAAAATTAATTTGTGAAATTTAAAAAGAGAGTAATTAAATTAAAGCAAATAATAATAATAAAAATAAAATAAAGAATGAAGGGAAGAAGTACAAACAAAGGGGGTGGTAGACCCAATTATGGAGGTAAATTGCCAGCAATCTGGCCCATTTATTGGAGGCCTGGTTGACTTTTGGTGGTCACGTGTGGACTCCTGGACTGAGGTGCACCATGGAACTCATGCCTTGGCTTTTGGATTGATCTCAGTGGCCATGTGGCAAGCACCAGCGCTGGACTTTTGGTGGACTTCAAGACATGTTAGGCACCTAATCACATTGTAAGGAAAAATAGAAAGAAATATGGGGGACCTGGGGATCGAACCCAGGTCCCATTGCTTACCAAACCATATGCCTACCAACTAAGCCATTAGCGCGTTTTGTGTATAATATGGAAAATAAAGAATATAATATAAAACAATGATGAGTGGTGTTTTTCGCGCGAAATTCAAACGTGCCTGTGAGCAATGGACACGTCCTCCATCTTCTTCATGCTGCCTGCAAAATAAAAAGAGATAGCGGGGGTTTTAAACCCCCACTAAATGGTAAACGTAAAAATAGCGAATAGGCCACCGTCGCTCATAAATTGAGCGCGATAGGTGTAATGAATTCGTATGAAGGTCGTGAGTTCAGTGGTCCAGGTCTTGTTGGCCAATTTTTCCCCAAGCGCAAAGCCCTAATTTTTGACCTCTAAAACCCTAAAGAGCTTCCATGGCAACTTCCTATTCAGACCACCATTCTCCAATTGAATCACATCATTAGCTTTAGAATCATCACATTAGTATAGTTCAAACATTAAAATGCATGAAAAGTATGTATAAATTCAAACACGAATATGCAATTTTTAGAAGAAAGTCAAGTTCCCATCTACCAATTCTTTGAGTATGGAAGTGTGATTCTGATTGGAAACGATTCCTGGCAACCTTGGAAAGCTTTTGGGATAGTTCTTTCACCTTGAAACTCCCTGCAATATCGTTTTCAGTTTTGAAAAATTTGATGAAAAATGCAAAGTTGGTTTTGGTTCTTAGGCGCAGCTTTCTGGTTGTGAGCATTAGGGTTATCATCTGCTTATGTATGCCAATGGATTAGGGTAAGAATTTTGAGTCAAAATCCTTTGCATTGATGAATCAAATATTTGATTTCCATGGAATCTTTTCCAATCTTTTCCTCATGAATAACATGCCAATTTGCACCAAATCTTCCCTTTTTTGATGTGCACGAGATCTTGAGTAACCAATGAGGGCATATGCTGTATAAAAAGATTCAAACACATTTGTTTTGTATTTTTGTCATATTTTATTTAATTAAATGAATTAATGGTGATAAAAATTCAAATAAATAATAAAAAATGATGAAATAAATCCCCTTTGGGCCAAATGGTCGTGCATAGCCTTTGGAGAATGATTCTTGGAAGAAAATGTGGCCCATTAGCAATTTTGAGGCATTTGAAGTAAAGTTGACTTTTCAAAATTCCCAAACATTTCCCAACTTCCACAAGGCATATCTTGCTCAATGTTTAAGCTTTGATCATGTTCTTGGACATTTTGGAAAGGTCTTGAAGTCCTCTAACCAATGACTTTGGTCCCATGTAATTTTGATTTACCAATCTCAAGTTATGGTCTTTGACTTAAAGTCCCTTTTTGTTGACTTTTGAAAATGACCTATAATGTTGAAATTGATAACTTTTTGTGAGAGTATTTCTTGGACTTGAAGTGTGAAGAGGAGTTGTAGGAAATGTATTTATCTTCAAAATGAGCTTTGGATGGAATTTTTCTGATAAACCATGTGGAAGTTATGCCTTGGTCAAGATACAGTTGACTTTTTCAGCTGTCCAAATATGGAAACTTTTGCATCTTGAGACTTTTTGAGCCATGCCTTGAAAATCATGATCAAGAATTGATCAAATGATGTTTGTGGCTTCAAAATTAGATGTTGACCAAAAATTTGGACTTTTGACTATCAAATGACCATTTTGCCCCTGCAGTTGACTGTTGGGCAATTAGGGTTTTTGACTGTGCAATTTTGTGCTGTGAGTCTTGAAACTTGGCATAAGGATACTTGACAATGTTTATAGGCATGTGGGACTTGATTGGACCCTTGGAAACTTCAATTTCTTTACCAGAACCAAAACCCTAGTTTTTGACTGTTAGGAGGCCCTTGAACTGGATAACCCTTGGGGAGATTTTGAAGCATGTTTTTGGCAAATCTTGAAGGATATGGGAGGGAAAATTTTGGGGTACAACAGTTGCCCCTGTTCAATCTTCTTAGACCTGAGGATGCAGATTGGCTGACGTGCCTTTCGTAATCCGAAGGTGGAAGATGATTGAACACTAGAGTGCCCAGAAATTTGCGCTCACATAGTAGCGTGATGATGGGAATGGGCTTATAGATGCCATTTGGAGATTGATGGATAGGATGATGGGCTTATAGATGCCATGCTAAGAGATGATGGATGAGTGGATGGGATTTAAGATGCCATCTGGATGTCGATCGCATAAGAGATTCCTTAACGAGATCTTGCGTACCTGAAAAAGAAAATGATTACCTGGCCTGTTACAGGAGCTGGTCTTCAAACTCTTTGTGTAGATGTGCCCTGACTGGTTACAGGAATTGAATCTGGAGCTTCAAAAGGTGATGAATGAACCACGGGTGGTTACTACCTCAATGGGACGGTGAGAGAACCTTGGACGATTACTACCTCAACGGGAACGCTGAGAGAACCCTGGGGCGATTACTACCTCAACAGTAACGATGAGAGAATCATAGGCGACTTCAACCTCAACAGTAACAATGAGAGAATCTTGGGCGACTTCAACCTCAACGATAACGCTGAGAGAATCTTGGGCGACTTCAACCTCAACAGTAACGCTGAGAGAATCTTGGGCGACTTCAACCTCAACAGTAACGCTGAGAGAATCTTGGGCGACTTCAACCTCAACAGTAACGCTGAGAGAATCTTGGGCGACTTCAACCTCAACAGTAACGCTGAGAGAATCTTGGGCGACTTCAACCTCAACAGTAACGCTGAGAGAATCTTGGGCGACTTCAACCTCAACAGTAACGCTGAGAGAATCTTGGATGTCTTCTACTAGGCTAAGAATCAGGGAGATCTTAGGGTCGATCTGACTAAACCGGAGAAGGCCTTTGACTGGATGAGAAACAGGAAAATCTTAGGGTCGATTTAACTGGACCGGGCAAGGTCTTGAAATCTTCAACTGGATAAGAAACAGGGAGATCTTAGGGTCGATCTGACTGAACCAGAGAAGGCCTTTGACTGGATAAGAAACAGGAAAATCTTAGGGTCGATTTAACTGAACCGGACAAGGTCTTGAAATCTTCAACTGGATAAGAAATAGGGAGATCTTAGGGTCGATTTGACTGAACCAGAGAAGGCCTTTGACTGGATAAGAAACAGGAAAATCTTAGGGTCGATTTAACTGAACCGGACAAGGTCTTGAAATCTTTAACTGGATAAGAAACAGGGAGATCTTAGGGTCGATCTGACTGAACCAGAGAAGGCCTTTGACTGGATAAGAAATAGGAAAATCTTAGGGTCGATTTAACTGAACCAGACAAGGTCTTGAAATATAGCTTGAGAACTTAACCGGATCTTTCCTGAAAGGCAAAGGTCAGTCATATGCAATGCATGACATGGATCAAGCAATGATGTTCTCAACATAAATGAGATTTGTATGTTCATGATGCGTATATGCATGCTATAATGTATGGAAATGCGATATTTCTGAATGTATGTTTTCGTCTTAGGAAAAATAAATCCTTGACGGATGCCGGGAAGTTAAATCCTGGGCTGATGTGGAGCTTTTGTTTCCACTGGGGATGATAGTTGCAAGAATACCGGTAGGAGAAGATAACTCCGTTGGGGGATAAACTTGACGAAGAGATTACTCTGCGGGGAGAAAATTACTCTAGCTTCCTTGCTGGGGAATAGTACTCTGTGGGGAGAGAGGTACTCTGTTGAGATGAATGAGAACTCCATTGGGGATACCATTGTTGAGTTTTGTTGGAAGATATGATGAACTCCGCTGGGGGATAGGAAGACTTTGTCGGGGACGATCTTTCCCTGGTTATTGGCTGAGGATAACCCAGTTATATCCTGGTAGGGAAATAACCTTTGAATAAAGCCGGGGGACGCGTTCGTGCTCTGCAGGGGATGAGCTTCCAGAATCTACTGGGGATAAACTTACTGTTGGGGAGATGATTCAAACTGTCCTGGGGAAATCTTGAACTATGCTGGACTCTCCTGGGGAAATTTTGTATCGGAAGTGGCTCCACTGAATGTCTGGTATACCGCCGGGGAACAATCTTAGATCAAGACTGTCGGGGATGCTTGTTAAGAATGTTTGTATACTGCGCTGGGGAATGTTGAGATCTGCGGGGGATGCCCAACTTCCTTAAGGCTGATAGTAGCTTTGCTTGGGGAGAGTGTATTGACTTGCTGACTCACTCTCTGGGGAATTAAGATGCACTGGTTATGTTCTTCAGCTGAACCTACCTTGATACCTTGATGGACAGAACAATTAGATCGCTTAGACCACTTATTATTGCCCCTGTTTCTGAGGTGGGAGAAGAAGACCTGTGAGATGCTGATAGTTCTTGAGGGTCAAACCTTCTTCCGGTAGGCAGGTGACAAGATGATAGGACATAGTCGTACGTTTTGATCCCTAACTTTTTCCTGGACCGCCCTTTCGGGTTTTCAGTCCACCGGGATACCCATTGCTTGGGGTACAGATTTTTTTCATTTCATCCCTCATTTTGCCCGAACCCTTTTGGTTCGCCGGGAAGCCCTTATTTTTGCCTAGGTATGTCAACCTAGCGGGTCTTTGATTGTGCGTAGTATTCTTTTCGACTATATCCACGCTCTCAGAATGTAGGGAGTTGCCCCTGTTAGAAGTGTTTTGTCATGCCACCAGAAGGTGTTTGATCAGGCAAGATTCGTTGTTGGAATGCCCCAAGTGACTCAGGCAGAGATTTGCCCCAGGCTATTTGGCCTTTGAAAGATTCTCCGAATCTTGATTGGACTGCCCCAGATAATAGACCATGATCATATCATGCCCCTTGATTGGAAGTGCTTTTGTTCATTAGGCATTCGTCGCGCGAATTTCTATGTTGTTCAAACAAAAAGTCATATGCAAACAAAGTTATGTTAAAAATGCAAAGCCTATGTCTGTCTTGAAGTTTTTGAAAATGCATTCTTTTTCATAAAACAAATGAATGTTTATAAAATGTGATGTCAACTCCGTATTTTACCGTGAGCCTTAAGGAGTCAGGATACCTTTCGTATAGTATGCTTTCGAACTAACCCATGCTTCAGTTAGGACTTTTAAGGGTTATAACATGGCCTGGTTCACGGTTTAAGAAACAAAGGATAAAGGCTCAAATTTTATTTGTACCCACCCGCTCTTCGTGATGTTCTCCAAACCTAAACTCAGTTGATCATGCGTTAGACCTTGTTTGAGTCTTTGCCTTGATTTTCCGGTGATGATTCGGATGTCGATAACTTATTTTGAATAGGAAGTCATTTTTTGTCGAGGGTTCGTAGGACCTCTTTCTTTTTCTGATTTTTGTTATCCCCTTTTTTTTGCCTGAGCTGTTCTTTTGTGATTACAGTCAGCGGGATGCCCCAGTTTTGTAAGTCTCCTTCCTAGGTTTTGACTTAATGGGTTCTTATTTTGAAAGATACTGACTGCCTTTCTTTATTGATTATTCGGAACCATCACTGTCTTTCTTTGTTTTGTAAGGACCTCTTTGGTGCCATTCATTATGCACTTGGATCAACTGAGAGAACTACCCTGCCCCAGGTTATGATTAAGGGTTTTAAATTTCGAAAAGAAAAACTCCTACTTCTTTGGCTCAAAGGGGTTGACGAGGGATTATCTTCCTTATAACTCCAGTGTTTAGGGATTGAAACAATGCATGTACCTCATCAGCGGGGTTTGTTCAAAAGCATACTGTAAAGATAGCGGTATCGTTTTCGTCATCCTCCCTCAAGAGGCTTAGCATTATTAATCGAGCGTTGATCATCAGAAAAAATATGAAAATAATTTGCATATAGTGAATACGAATATATTGCTTCAAAACAGACGTATGCGATGCATTAATGGAATAACAACGTTTTAACATGAGTAAATGTTTGAACAAAAGAAAATTACAACTTGAAAATCCTAATGAACAAAAGTCTTTTCATCTCAGGGCTTGTTACTTCAAACGGTGAGCCTTGGAGGGATGATAGAAAAACTCAGCCTGACCATCTTGTGTGAACTCCAATGCTCCTTCATCAATCAGGTCCTGGATCTTGTTCTTCAGAGCCTAACACTCATTTGTATCATGTCCTGGACTGGCAGAGTGGTAGGCACACCTTTTATTGGGATGATAGGTAGGAGATGTTGTGTTGGGGTTCCGGGGATGAGCCTTTAAGGTGATCAGATTCAATCTCAATAGGCGTTGTAGAGCTTGAAACATCGACATATTGAGCTGGGTGAATTGCCTCCTGGACTTGTCTTCCTGAAGCTGGTGAGGTTGATGCTGAATTTGTGACACGGAAGCCGTTTGAGGAGCTCTCCCCTTATCTCCTTGTCTCAAAGATGGTTGAATGATGACTGGCTCTTTACCCTTAGACGTTTGCCCCAGTTGGTTACCCTGAAGCAGTTGGTTGATGAGAACTCCGAGCTCTTCTTGTCTTTGAGCTAAACCTTGAATGGCAGTCACCTGCCCCAGCATCTGGGCTTTCAATATATCCACTTCAGCTTGCAGATGTTTCAGCCGTTCGTCCTCAGCGCTGTTCCTGACCAAAGTCCCCATGAGAAGTGTTCTCAGCTCCTCCTGCCCCTTGGATAGATTCAGGAGGATTTCCTCGAACCGAGTCTCTTGAGCAAGAAGGTCCTGGTTGTGTTGTTGGCAAGCCATTGCTGAAATAAACAGCGAAGAAGGTAAGTGACCTGCAACAAGTGTACCTGTAATGAAATGATATGCATGATATGCATGCAATGTTTTCAAGGATCTCGCGGGGTAAACAAGAAGATTGTTAGCATTTGGATTTGTAGCTTGATTGAAGGAACTCCATGCTGCTGAGAATCCTTCTTCAAGGGTCAAGGCTCACCATATCAAGTGGGTCATAGCCCCTGACAACCTTGGCTAGAGGAAAATAAATCCCCTTTGCCCCTTGCTGGGCAGTTGGTTTATCAAGACCTGCATCACAAGCCCTTGAGATCCTTGAAATGGGTTAGGATGTATGCAATGGTATGATGTTATGGTATGCATGGGGTGATGTAAGTAAACCCTGTTTTGAGTCCCCATTAAGGACTATAGACAAAACCTGCAAGAAACTCAGTACACCCTGTTGTGAGTCCCAATTAAGAACTATAAAAAAAACCTGCAAGAAACTCAAATGTCAGATAGCATGCAAATAATCAAGTTGGAAGGCACACAAGTCACACAAGAGAAGCCCTTAGAGTTTAGGCCAGCATGGGGTCTAGGTATTACCTTCTTTCAGTTTGTTGGTTCATACCTGTCCTATCAAAAGTAACCGGGTTCTTAGAGGATCCCAACATCATTGACTACCCTCAATCGGTCATAACTCCAGCATCGCAATCTTTTCTTGCGGCCAGAACCATCACGAGAGTTTAGCCTCAATGGGTGTAGCATACTGCTACTGTTCTAATGGCCAAGTTGTGTCTTTTAAGGTTCTAAAGTCTGTTGGTGCTTAATGACTCCTCAGAAGACCCATATTCTCCTCGTTGCAACACAAGGGATATCGGTACAGACCAAGGTTCCACACCAACGTAGCCACTGCTTCACCCGCGTCGGTCTACGCCGAACAGGTCCCTCACAGCTTATGCTACCTAAACAGGGTATCCCCAGATCCGGGTTAGGATCTATGTAACTCCCAAGACAGTCCCACAATGATAAAGCAAACAACTCAAAGCAATTGAAAACACAGTGATCTTAGTCCTAAGGTACACCTCACTTTATAAGTATTCCCCAGCAGAGTCGCCAGTTCTGTGATCGGTGGATCTGGAACTGACTGTTCAATGCTGGTTCGCGAAATGTCGCGGAAGCAAGAGTCGCCACCGTCTTTTATTTTCTCCAAATGGAAAGGACAAAAGCACAGAAAAATTCCTTATAGAGATTGCTCTCGGTTCGGGAGGTAGATTTATAGAAAGGGAAGGTGTTAGCACCCTTTCTATCCATGGTTATCCATGGGCTCTTAGATACTTGCTCATTTGTGTTTTCAAAATTGTTTGTTTGCTTTTCAACTGTGAGTGAGTTTGAAAAAGTTTCTTTGAAAAATTTCAGTTCGACTCTTGTATCAGTCCTCAAGAGTGTTTGAAAAGTTGTTTTTGAAAGCTTTTTGCAAAGTGTCGGTGTGAAAAGAAGTTTTTGATTTGTTTTGAATTAGAGCAAGTATCTACGAGTCGTCTACCTACCCTAAGGAATTAGTCTGTGTAAATGTCTTTAAGGTAGTGCCATCCCACCATTGAGAGATAGGTAGCACCACCGTTGGAGGTGTTCGGGTCAATTCGGGGGTTCGGGACAGTGTGGTCACCGGAGCAATAGGAAGACACCTTAGAAGCTACCCTCATGCCATGTTCATGGACATGAGGACTTACTAGAACGTCCTCTACTCGACGACCACGTTTCGAGGGGCAAGGCAACAGTGAGGCGTACCCTAGGGGTGGTGTGTGATTTGTGTGTCAGGTTCAATTATGTTTATCTTGTTCATGCATTGGTGAGCTACGCGTTGCTTTTATTTTGGCATTCATTCTTTCATGCAAATTATTAACAGTTAAAAGATGCGGAATTAAAAAGTCCTACGCTATTACAAAGGCGCGGGTCTACGTCGCCAAATAAATCCAAGACCCGATTTGAAATAAAATAAAGCGGAAAGATAAATGTCCTAATTAACCTATTACATGGCTTTGGGATAATTACATGGAATTTATAAGAAAAGAAATAAAATAAGCGCGCGAAACGGGATTATAATCGAAAACGAGGGCGTTGGACCCTTTAAAGCAAATTACATTGCAATTAATAAATTAATTAAGTTAAATAAATAAAAAAAGAGTTTGTTTTTTTTGGAGTTTTTGTATTTATGGAGTTTAATAAGAAAATTAAATTGGAATTAAAAAGAAAATTTAATTAACCCTAATTCTAAATTGTTTTTAATTTATTAAGAAAATGTTTAAATTAGACCTAGTTTAAATTAATTATTTACATGGCAAATTTATTTACAAAACAAAATAATTAATTATTAATAATGGTAAAAGAAAAGAAAAAAGGATAAAAGTATTTAAAACCCTAATTCTACATTTTTTAGTTCATTAAAAAAAACATTAGAATTAAACCTAGAATTAAAACTAAATTAATTGTTGAATTTATTTACAAAAATGTTAGTGAATTAAACATTAAAACATATTTTTTTATTTTTATAGTTTCTGATTTTTTGGTATTTTTATGTTATAAAAAATTAATTTGTGGAATTTAAAAAGAGAGTAATTAAATTAAAGCAAATAATAATAAAAAAAATAAAACAAAGAATGAAGGGAAGAAGTACAAACAAAGGGGGTGGTAGACCCAATTATGGAGGTAAATTGCCAGCAATCTGGCCCATTTATTGGAGGCCTGGTTGACTTTTGGTGGTCACGTGTGGACTCCTGGACTGAGGTGCACCATGGAACTCATGCCTTGGCTTTTGGATTGATCTCAGTGGCCATGTGGCAAGCACCAGCGCTGGACTTTTGGTGGACTTCAAGACATGTTAGGCACCTAATCACATTGTAAGGAAAAATAGAAAGAAATATGGGGGACCTGGGGATCGAACCCAGGTCCCATTGCTTACCAAACCATATGCCTGCCAACTGAGCCATTAGCGCGTGTTGTGTATAATATGGAAAATAAAGAATATAATATAAAACAATGATTAGTGGTGTTTTTCACGCGAAATTCAAACGCGCCTGTGAGCAATGGACACGTCCTCCATCTTCTTCATGCTGCCTGCAAAATAAAAAGAGATAACGGGGGTTTTAAACCCCCACTAAATGGTAAACGTAAAAATAGCGAATAGGCCACCTTCGCTCATAAATTGAGCGCGATAGGTGTAATGAATTCGTATGAAGGTCGTGAGTTCAGTGGTCCAGGTCTTGTTGGCCAATTTTTCTCCAAGTGCAAAGCCCTAATTTTTGACGTCTAAAACCCTAAAGAGCTTCCATGGCAACTTCCTATTCAGACCACCATTCTCCAATTGAATCACATCATTAGCTTTAGAATCATCACATTAGTATAGTTCAAACATTAAAATGCATGAAAAGTATGTATAAATTCAAACACGAATATGCAATTTTTAGAAGAAAGTCAAGTTCCCATCTACCAATTCTTTGAGTATGGAAGTGTGATTCTGATTGGAAACGATTCCTGGCAACCTTGGAAAGCTTTTGGGATAGTTCTTTCACCTTGAAACTCCCTGCAATATCGTTTTCAGTTTTGAAAAATTTGATGAAAAATGCAAAGTTGGTTTTGGTTCTTAGGCGCAGCTTTCTGGTTGTGAGCATTAGGGTTATCATCTGCTTATGTATGCCAATGGATTAGGGTAAGAATTTTGAGTCAAAAGCCTTTGCATTGATGAATCAAATATTTGATTTCCATGGAATCTTTTCCAATCTTTTCCTCATGAATAACATACCAATTTGCACCAAATCTTCCCTTTTTTGATGTGCACGAGATCTTGAGTAACCAATGAGGGCATATGCTGTATAAAAAGATTCAAACACATTTGTTTTGTATTTTTGTCATATTTTATTTAATTAAATGAATTAATGGTGATAAAAATTCAAATAAATAATAAAAAATGATGAAATAAATCCCCTTTGGGCCAAATGGTCGTGCATAGCCTTTGGAGAATGATTCTTGGAAGAAAATGTGGCCCATTAGCAATTTTGAGGCATTTGAAGTAAAGTTGACTTTTCAAAATTCCCAAACATTTCCCAACTTCCACAAGGCATATCTTGTTCAATGTTTAAGCTTTGATCATGTTCTTGGACATTTTGGAAAGGTCTTGAAGTCCTCTAACCAATGACTTTGGTCCCATGTCATTTTGATTTACCAATCTCATGTTATGGTCTTTGACTTAAAGTCCCTTTTTGTTGACTTTTGAAAATGACCTATAATGTTTAAATTGATAACTTTTTGTGAGAGTATTTCTTGGACTTGAAGTGTGAAGAGGAGTTGTAGTAAATGTCTTTCTCTTCAAAATGAGCTTTGGATGGAATTTTTCTGATAAACCATGTGGAAGTTTTGCCTTGGTCAAGTTACAGTTGACTTTTTCAGCTCTCCAAATATGGAAACTTTTGCATCTTGAGACTTTTTGAGCCATGCCTTGAAAATCATGATCAAGAATTGATCAAATGATGTTTGTGGCTTAAAAATAAGATGTTGACCAAAAATTTGGACTTTTGACTGTCAAATGACCATTTTGCCCCTGCAGTTGACTGTTGGGCAATTAGGGTTTTTGACTGTGCAATTTTGTGCTGTGAGTCTTGAAACTTGGCATAAGGATACTTGACAATGTTTATAGGCATGTGGGACTTGATTGGACCCTTGGAAACTTCAATTTCTTTACCAGAACCAAAACCCTAGTTTTTGACTGTTAGGAGGCCCTTGAACTGGATAACCCTTGGGGAGATTTTGAAGCATGTTTTTGGCAAATCTTGAAGGATATGGGAGGGCAAATTTTGGGGTACAACAACGGGGACTCATCCTTAGTAATCAGTAAAATCAAGGGAGAATGGGATACAAAGTATCTAAATCTCATTCCTTATCGAGATAATGTATTAACATTAATTCCATACTTTGAGGAAATCACTTTTGGACATATTCCAAGAGAAGAAAATCAATTGGCAGACGCATTAGCTACCATGTCATCTATGTTCAAAGTCAGATGGGACAATGAAGCTCCTAGAATCACTATTGAGAGATTAGACGAACCTTCATATTTCTATGAAGTTGATACCGATGGAGTAGAGGAAAAGCCTTGGTACCATGAAGTGAAAAGATACCTTGAGGCTCAAGAATATCCTGAAAGGGCATCTATCAACGATAAGGAATTCCTATGGAGGTTCTCTACCAAGTTCTTTTTGAGCAATGGAATTTTATACAAGCGTAACCATGATTCTACTTTGCTTCGTTGTGTAGACAAGAAGGAAGCTGAGAAGATTATGGAAGGTATGCACGAAGGTATCTTTGGTACTCATTAAAGTGGGCATATGATGGCTAAGAAAATTCTAAGAGCAGGTTATTATTGGTCGACCATGGAAACTGATTGTCATCACCACCCAAGAACTTCTCACAAATGCTAGATTTATGCTGACAAGGTACACGTGCCTTCGGTTTTTCTGAATGTATTGACCGCTCCTTGGTCATTTTCAATATGGGGCATTGATATGATAGGAGAGGTCAAGTCTACCTCTTCTAATGGACATAGTTTCATCCTCTTCGCCATTGATTATTTCACCAAGTGGGTTGCAGAAGCCTCATTTGCCTCTGTTACAAAGAATGTTGTGGCCCAGTTTATTAACCATAATCTTATCTATCAGTATGGTATCCCAAAAAGGATTATCACGGACAATGGTACTAATCTCAATAACACTATGATCATAGAACTCTGCATGCAGTTCAAAATCAAGCACCATAATTCTTCTCCATATCAATCGAAGATGAATGGTGCAATGGAAGATGCAAATAAGAACATCAAGAAGATTATACAGAAGATGAAAATTACATGAAAATATTGGAATGATATGCTACCATTCACTCTTCATGGCTATTGCACTTCAGTACGGACATCCACTGGGGCAACCCTATTCTCTCTAGTCTACGACATGGAAGTTGTCCTACATGTTGAAGTCCATATTCCTTCTCTAAGGATTATGAAAGACGCATATTTAGATGAAGACGAGTGGATTCAGACTAGACTGGACAAGATAAACTTGATCGATGACAAGATGCTTGCGGCTGTCTGGCATGGTTAGATGTATCAAAAGCGCATGATTAAAGCCTTCAACAAAAAGTCATGTATCGGGAATATCAGGCTAGTGACTTGGTAATAAAGCGCATCATCCTACCACAAGGTGATCCCAGGGGAAAATAGACTCCCACATACGAAAGGCCATTTGTAATCAAGAAGATATTTTCTGGTGGTGCAATAATACTTACTCTAATATGGTGGGAGAACTGACTTGGTAGTTTTGCATTTGATCGCAATTGTTGTGGATAACAAGAGTCCCCGCCGACTTTTCTTTTATCCAATAAGGAAAGGGTGAAAAGAACAGGAAAGACCTTTGAGGTGTTTTCTTGAGTTCGGGGGTAGATTATGAAAAGGGAACGTGTTAGCACCCTTTTCATCCATAGTTATCTATGGGCTCTTAGTTGCTTGCTATATCATTTTTTCTTTGTTTGAATGTGCTTTGTGGTGTGAGTTCGAAAATATTTTGAAAACGCCTTTGTTGCGGAAAATTTTGTAATGATTCTCGTCTCTATAAGAATGCATACAAAGTGTTGGTTTTGAAAATAGTTTAAAGAGATGTTTGTTTTTTGAAAGATGTTTTTGAAAGTGTAAGTGTGGAAACGGTTTTGATTTGTGAGCAAGCAACTACGAACGTCCTACCTACTCAAAAGGTTTATGTTCTTTTCCTCCTCCTTCAGATGTTTCTATCTTACCATTGATTTTGTAAGAAGCTCCATCGTTGGATGTGAAGGGACATGCGTGGGTCAATGGTATAGTCATAGAAGGCAACTTATGAGACGTTTTAGCAATTTTCGTTAGGGACTAGATCGTTTACCAAAGGCATCATCGAGGGACATCGAGGGACTACGATCTTTTTTATCGAGGGTCTTTGCTAAAACGCCCATATTCGAGGGACATGACTATTTTCTGAGGCAACAAGTGAGGTTATCCTAGAGGTGCACGTGTGTGAATATTGTGTTTGATTGCATGCATTTTTGTCTTTGAAATTAGGGTTTTCTAACGGTTGATTTTATCTTGCCATACACACCCTAATTTACTAGCATTTATATGAAAGCGATAAATTGCAGAAAGTAAATTTTCTACACTATTACATCATTTAGGGATGGGGTGTACAAATTTACAAATGGGGATTGCAAGAAATTAAATCCTAATTATCTATTACAACCATATTGAAACTTGAATAATGTACAAGGAATATAATGTACAAGACAAAATGGAAAAGGGAATAGATTTGTTTTATTTTTGTTGAAAAAAAGATTTTTGCCTATTTAACTAAAAGGAAATTTAATTAAACTAAAGAAAAATTAAGATTAAGTTAAAGAAAAGAAAATAAATAGAAAAATGTTTTTTTTGTCTATTTTATTGTAAGAAGTTAAATAAAATAAATAAAATAACTTAAATATATTTTTCGTGTTTTTGGGTAGAAAACAGTTTTTTGTGTTTAAAACAGTTTTTGTGTAGAAAACAGTTTTTATGTTTAAAACAATTTTTGTATAGAAATCAGTTTTTGTGTTTAAAATAGTTTTTGTGTAGAAAACAGTTTTTTTATGTTTGGACTCAGGGCCTGTTTGTTAGTTAGTAAACAAGGGGTCAGAAACATAAAAAATGTCAAAGCCCAACTGTAAAGGCCCAGGTGTGCTTCCTGCAAACAAGGCAAAGTGAGAAAATATGAAGAAAAAAATGACAAAAGGTCTAGCTGGGGCTTGAACCCAGGACTTTCTACATGGCAAGGCTTTTAGCGCGTGCTGTTTGTACCACTTGTGTGGTCTGTTTCATCTATTGGTTATACAACTTGCACTAAATATAAAATGAATTCAGTTCTGAATGTTTAAAGATGGCTTCATCTTATTCCTTTGAGTGCAGGGATGCATAACTCCAATTTGAGCTTCAAAAATCTCCATTTCTCATCCAGATCGAAAGATATAAATATCAAACCTGTCTAATCTTTGAAAACAAATCTAACCACATAATTTCAACAGTTATGGGTTGATGGTTAGCATGAATTTTTTTAGTACCAAAATCAAAACCTAACTAGTCAGAATTGAAATTCTCAAGACACAAGCAATGAAAATCAAAACTAAAAGCATGGTCCGCTTCCTAGACATGATGTCTACATTTTTTCTTTACAATGTATATACAAATGATGCTTGAATGAAGAGTTATAAGTTTTGAAAGAAAATTACCTCTTGAAGTGCAATTCGAATGAGCTCTGTATGACTTCCAGGAATGATTCGATGATGGGTTAAGCCTGATTTGACCTCCCTGAAGTTATTCCAGTTGCTACTTTGCTTTGAAAGTCACTGAATCAAAAGGATGGTATATGGAATACTGGGAGTGAATCAGAAGGCTGGTATATGGAGGCTAGAGAGTGAATCGAAAGGCTAGTATATGGAAGCTAAGGGATGAATCGAAAGCTCGCTAACGTATGAAGGGATTTGATATTTTTGTGTGTAAAGTCAAGATGTGCCAAGTTTTGTGCTTGTGTGAGTTTTTTAGAGTTCTTGGGAGTTTTTGAGAGTTTGGAAGTGTTTGAGGATTTTTTCAACACAACAAAGAATTTGGACCTTTGATTTGGAAATGGTCTATATATTTATAGAGAAAAGGTTTCGGAATTTGGAGTAACCAGATTTGTAAGATAACAAACTATGGTTTGGTTGAAAACGAAAAAAAAATCAAGTTGAATGAACTTTCATGGTTCCCAAGTTCAAGTGCAAGCGGGGCCTGATGTTTGTTGGGTGCAGGAGATTTGACCCATACTTTTGATGTTGCTTGTGTTCAGAAAAAACATGTTGGGAGTTCAAGAAGCTGACTTTGTGATTATAGTAATCTTTATGAAAATAGATACGTAGCTTTTTGCCATTTCGTCCAAAAATGGTATAATCCAGTGGATAAAGCTTCAAATCTTTGTGTAATGCATCACAAATTTGTGTAAACCTCTGATTATGTAAAGATTTAAAAGAAACATAGCCTGACAAGTGAGATTTGGAGGATAAGGTTATGAGATTTGATCAATGTTCTTCAACCAAGCTTGCTCGAAGGAGGTCAAATGCCCAATCGAAGCTTATGAACCAAGCTTTTTTGAAGGAGGTCAATGCCCAATCTAAGCTTGTGAATCAAGCTTGCTCGAAGGAGGCCAAATGCCTAATCGAAGCTTATGATACAAGCTTGCTCGAAGGAGGCCAAATTCACAATTGAAGCTTGTGAACAAAGCTTGCTCGAAGGAGGCCAAAAATTCCCAATCGAAGCTTGTGAGCCAAGCTTTCTCAAAGGAGGCCAAATTCCCAATTGAATCTTGTGAATTAAACTTGCTCGAAGGAGGCCAAATGCCCAATCGAAGCTTGTTAACCAATCTTGCTCGAAGGAGGCCAAATGGCCAATCGAAGCTTGGGGATCGAAGCAAAAATTTTCTTCTTCGATTTTTTCAAAATCTTCCAACCATTCCTTTTCGATCAGTCATGTGGTTCGAACAGCCTGAACCAGATTTTGAATTCGAACTGTTATCTGCAGCCACTCCTTTCGATCTGCTTTGAGAGCCCAATATGATCCATGGAAACTATTAAAAAGTCCAATTTTACTTGTCCAAACCCAAACCTTAATTTGAGCCATCAGTGTTGAGGAAGTAGCTTGAGCTGATCAAACCTTGTGCAGTCTTGACCCAATAGAGATCTTGGTGAGAAAATACTTGAAAAATGAGAGGGAAAATTTAGGGGTACGAGAGTTGCCCCTGTTCAATCTTCTTAAACCTAAAAAACGAGTATGGCACATTGTTATTCATAACTTAAAGCTAGAAGATGATTGAACACTAGAGTGCCCATAAATTTGCACTCGATGATGTGTTAATTCATTGTCTAGGAAATGGGCTTAAAGATTCCATTTGGAGAAATGATGGAGAGTTGTAGGAGATGGGCTTATAGATGCCATCCAAAGATGATTGTTGATAGAAATTAGACTAAGTCTAAGCTTGACTATAACTAGGAGAAGTATCAGAATAAATCTTTTGTTGATTTAACTCTGAATGATATGCTGGAATAGACCCATGTTAAGCCGTGTCTGGAAATGTATTAGAAGGAATATGTGTAAGTCTGCTTCAGGATAAATCTGTATCAAACTGTATCTGGAGAAGGAATCCGTGTAAGATTTCTTCAGGATGAATCCTTGCGAAATTGTGTCTGGAGGTATATGAAAAGGAATTTGTGTAAGATTTCTTTATGATGAGCCTGTGTGAAAGCTGCATCTAGGTAGGGCTACTTCAGGATGAATCCATGTGAAATTTTATCTGGAAATTATGAGAAGGAAACTGGGTAGGGTTGATTCAGGATGAGTCTGTGTCAAACTTTATCTGGAAATGTATGAGAAGGAATCTGTGTAATTGCTTTATGATGAGCCTGTGTAGGGCTGCTTTAGGAGATATATGAGAAGGAGCCTGGGTAGGGCTGCTTCAGTATGAATCTATGTGAAACTTCATCTAGAAATTATGAGAAGGAACCTGGGTAGGGTTGCTTCAGGATGAGTCCATGTGAAACTTCATCTGAAAATATATGAGAAGAAACCTGAGTAGGATTGCTTCAGGATGAGTCTATGTGAAACATCATCTGAAATATGAGAAGGAACCTGGGTAGGGTTTCTTCATGATGAGTCCGTGAAAAACTTCATCTGGATATATATATATATATATATATATATATATATATATATATATATATATATATATATATATATATATATATATATATATATATATATATATATATATATATATATATATATATATATATATATATATATATATATATATATATATATATATATATATATATATATATATATATATATATATATATATATATATATATATATATATATATATATATATATATATATATATATATATATGAGAAGGAGCCTGAGTAGGCCTGCTTCAGGATGAGTCAGTGTAAAACTTTATCTGGACATATATAAGTAGGATCCTTGGTAGGTTTGCTTCAGGATGAGTCTGTGTAAAACTACCTTTAGGAATTTATGAGAAATAACCTGGGTAGGATTTCTTCAGGATGAGTCTGTAAAAATTCATTTGAAAATATATGAGAATGGACCTGGGTAGGGTTGCTTCAGGATGAGTCCGTATGAAACTTCATCTGGAAATATATGAGAAGGAGCTTGGGTAGGGCTGCTTCACGATGAGTCCGTGTGAAAATTCATCTGGAAATTTATGAGAAGGAACCTGGGTAGGGTTGCTTCATGATGAGCCCGTGTAAAACTGCATCTGGAATTTAGAAGAAACCCGTGTAAGATTGCTTTAGGATGAGCCCGTGTAAAGCTACATCTGGTCGCATAGGTAGCTGCCAAAAAATAAAGACAAAAAAATCACAACCAAAAAATACATAAAGTATTCTCCAAGCCAGCAAAAGAATATACACTACAACTTACCTTCGGAAAACAAAAAAACGGCAACTACCCTCCGCGAATCTATTTTGCATCTGCTATCTTCTTTCATCAATCATCTTCAAATTTCGATGAGCACCAACTTTATCGTTTCTGCTCGCTTTTCATCAGCCTCCACGTACCACCTTCTCCATCACAAACCCTTCTCACCATAACATCCTTCACTTTCCGCTACAGACCGCATACTCCCTCGTCCAGCCCTGCTCACACAGCCTTCTACATCCATCGCCTCACCACGTCAAGTCCAGGCTACACCGCACCGCCACCATCACCCCCTCTATTCCGCCTCACCTTCATATTTAACAACTCATCAGCAACCCTAACACTATAAAAAAAGAAGAACATTAGCATGCGATGAAATCAGAGAACCAGAATTTTGACCCCTACCAGCAAATCAAAAGGAGTAAAGCACGTGGATGACGATGAAGATGATAGAGGGATATAATAGGTGTTGAACCAAAGTTGACGACGGTGAGTTTTGAATCTGCAAAAGTGAGCCGGAGAGGGATGCGTTTGAAGCAGAGGAGACTGAAATCAAAGTTGAAGCCTTGATGTTTTGAATCATAGAGAAGTTGACGGAGGAAGTGTTCGCGGCGTATGGAAGATGCGAAGAAGATAAATCGGTCTAGAAGGCAGAGAAGAGAGCTGCTGCATTTGAGGGAGGAGAAGGCCGAGCCTTTTGTTCACAGTAAAAGGTTGAGAGAGGAAGAGGAAGCTCAATTGTAAAAAGCTGAAATGCCAATGACCCTTGAACCCTAATTCTCAGCTGTTTCTTTTCTCATTATTTTTGTTGTATGTTAAACATGAGGTGTAGCTGGGCCTTGAGCCCGTTTTTTTTTTTTAAATTAGACATCAATAAAATGTCCTTCATGGACTCTTCCGGCTGGCCTAGCGTTAATTCCATCACTTTCTGCCTTATACCCCCTTTTTACTAACTTAAGTATTGTCATTTCTTTCACTAATTTTATTTAATTTTATTTATTATTATTAATCTAGCTTAGGTAGTAATTAATTAAATTAAAATGTTCTTTTTGATAATTTCTTTTAGTTAGTTTAGTATCAATTATAGAATTAGGATTCCATTCCCTTTTAATTTCTAAATTTTTGTACATAAAAAATGTATAATTGATTAACATTTTTATTTTTCTTAACATGATAAAATGCCCAAAATAATTTAGAATTAGGTTTTAATATTTATTTTCTCATAAAATCATAAAAATATTATAGAATTATCTTCTTTTATTAAAACCTTAAAAAAATTTATAGTTTTATTTTATTTTATTTGTTCGTTCAAACCTCGATGCCATACTCCCTTAGGTAGCTCCATGAGGCAATTAAACCCCGCTTCGATTGCCTTGTGTCGAAGTAGACTTTTAGTTCACTGTACATAACAAACAATTAGGTTTTTTTAGTCTCCCTCTTAACCCTTTTCTTCTTTTATAATTAAAACTCATCACTCACAAATCGAAAATCCCAAAAACATTAATCATTACTCAAATTCATTTTTTTTTAAAAAACTTGCAAAAAAATCCAACCAATCAAAACTCCCCAAAAAGGGCATGTTGTCTCCGTTCTACCGCTATCCCGGTCGTGCCTATTGCTAGAATGTGTGTGTTAATGTAGCCCACTAAAAAGCACCAACAAACCAACCGTTTTCTAGAGGATTTACAGTGTTCTGATTCCTTCACTGGATACATAGACAAAGGGTCGCAAAACCTTCACAAACACACTAATAAAAAACCATTCATTTCCCCTTAAGAAAGTATAGTTGTAGATAAACACACCCTTAGAGACAAACAAAAAAAATGGATCCCGTTGAGTACAACGGATGTGAGGGGTGTTAATACCTTCCCCTTGCATAACTGACTCCCTTAGCCTTTCTCTTGGCCGCAAGACCATCTTATCTATTCCCTCGTGGTTTTATCGATATTTCCCCTTCCTTCGGGATAAATAAAGTTTGGTGGCGGTTCTGTGTTTTCTGCCGGTGGCTTCAGCTGGAGACTCTGCTGGGGACTTTTAGAGAGTCTCTCCTAGTTTTTTTCATTTGTCTTTTTGGGTGTTTATTTACTCGCTTTATCTTGCTTTACTGTTTTATTTCTTTATTGCTTTACTGTATTCTTTTGTATATATTGCATATATTGTTGCTACTTACATATTCTGGATACGCTGTGATGTTGGGTTGGTGATTACATTTGATAAGTCCTATACCCGAGCTTCGGTTACACTTAGGATTAGGACGGGCGTTATAGTCATGTTAACTTCAACGGAGTAATCCCGAAGAAGGAGGCATGAAAATCCCTCACTCAGTGGAGGTCCCCTTAAAAGTAGTGATATTTACCGAGTAATTGGAAAGACATTGTTGCTTTTGACCTGGGATCTCGAGAAGCTGAGGGCCGTAGAATCATTAACCCATCCTGGCCTTTTTAGGTGCAGTGCGGAGACTATAAGGGAGTAATCTGGAAGTAGTTGTCACGCGATATTGCACTCAGGCGAGTTTTTCCTGTAAATATTACTGATTACCAAGTAATTGAGACGTCGATAATATCCAATGGAAGAGCGTAGACTCTAAGATCTCTTTAGAACCTTGTTCGGAAGGTGATAAACCCCTAGTACATAACTTATGGGTGGTTACTTTGACTCCATGCCTATGACGTCATACTTTTGATCCTATTATTTTCAGCTTGTGCAACGGGCTACGCAGTGGTTATCCAGAATATGTGGAGCTGAGACTTCATGCCATATCATACCATGACATCATATCGTCATGTATATATATCTCATATCTAAGGAAGTCCAAAGACAAGTCTCATTGGTATAGGTTTTCAAAAAGGAAAACAAAATTTCAAAGATAGACGAGTCTTTGGGCTTCCTCAGAAATGAAGATAAAACATTCATTCATACTATCATGCATTCATTTTTCACAACAAAAACTCATTGGGGTCCCTTTTCCGACATACTTCAGTAAACAGCAAAGACGACTTCTCCACATCCCTACCATACAAGAAGCAATCAGCGAAGAGTTATGGATCTTTTTGAAGAGAATCAGAATGCACTTCGCCGAGATATGGACACCACGGGCACTCGCATGGATCAGCTTACGGAAACCCTTCATGCTCTGATCAAGGGTCAAGAAGAGTTACATCAAAGTGTTGCCAAGCTTACTACTACTGCTCCCTCCACTTCTGCTAATGGGAGGAATGATAATGCAAATGTTGAGACCCCTACTAGAGCTCTTAGGAATAATATTGACGATCATAATAATGTTATTGATCTTGATGAACCCCAAGTGAACCTTGCCGCCGGAGTTGCCGAAACTGCAAAAATGTACCATGCTCTCGAAGAGCGTCTCAAAGCCATGGAGGATATCAAGGCTTCTGGATTCAATACTGCTACAATGTGTCTCATGCCTGGGGTGGTTATCTCTCCCAAGTTCAAAGTTACGGATTTTGACAAATACAAAGGCACTTCTTGCCCAGAGACTCATCTTCGTTCCTACTTTTGCAAGATGGCTTCTTATGCTGAAAATGAACCGTTACTCATGCACTTCTTCCAAGATAGCTTGGTCGGGGCACAGTTGGATTGGTATATGCAATTAGAAAGATCTCATGTCAGTAATTCGAGAGAACTTGCTGACGCATTTTTGAAACATTACCATTACAATATTGCCATGGCTCCTAGCCATACTCAACTCCAAGGGATGATACAGAAATATGAAGAGTAATTCAAAGAGTACGCTCAGAGGTGGCATGAACTGGCTGCAAGGGACCAACCTCCTCTCTTGGATCGTGAATTGATTGATCTGTTTATGGGTACTCCACGAGGCCCTTATCTCCATCATATGCTCAGTAGTACCTCTACTTCTTTCACTGATATGGTCATTATTGGTGAACATGTTGAGACTTGCATTAAGGCTGGAACGATCCAAGATGTCCCTAACAATACCAAAAACAATATTGGCATTGGTAGGAAGCCGTTTTCTGGTTTCATCAAGAAGAAAGAAGGTGGGACTAGTGTTGTCACCATCAATCAAGGAAAGGCTCCTGCATATACTCAAGTTCGATTTCCTTATTTTCCAACACATGCTGCTATTCCCAACAAATTTGTTCCTCAAGTGTGTGCTGCTACAACTCCAGCACCCTAGATGGCCCAACAACGGCCTTTTACTCCACAACCACAGTATCTTCCACAACAACAATTTGCACCTCCTCCAACTTATCAACAACATAATCAACAACCTCAAGGTCCGAGAGCTCCTCAAAGACAAAGATCGCCTGAAAGAAGATTTGATCTTATTCCTATGTCATATGCTTAGCTTCTCCCACAACTACTTTCTAATCAGTTGGTTCAACTACGTGAACTTGGTCCACCACCAAATCCTCTCCCTAGGGGGTATGACATTAATTATCATTGTGAATTTCATTCTGGTTCCCCAGGCCATACAATTGAGAATTGTAGAGCATTCAAATGTAAAGTTCAAGACCTCCTCAATGCAAAGGACATCAATTTTAACCATGTTGGTCCCAATATTTAGAATAATCCCATGCCTCCTTACCCAGGGGCAACGGTCAATGCCATTCAAGAAGGTAGTGAACAAATTCTGGTAATCAAGATCAACGAGATCAATATATCATTAATAACTATTAGAGAACATTTGTTAAAGCATGAGGTGTTGCAAGAACTCCATGATTTCTTCTTAACATGTTCCTCCAAACCTGAAGAGTGTAATGGTTTGAAGACGGTTGTTGTAACCCAAAATTTACCCTCTCATTTTACTCAATACATGTCCATTTGGATCTTCAATTTTCTCAAGGTTGCCCAAGGTTGGACCAGACAAGCTCTCTCCAAAGGCATTGTACCTCAAATTAGGGTTTCCATTTTCATCAAGATGGCTGAACCACAAAGTCCTCATATGCTCTCCAAGGTCTTAGTATGTTCTCAAGACCCTACATGTCAAGTTTCATACCTTGTACAAGAAGTTTGCTCAGTCAACTGCTCAGATGCTTGAAAATCGACTATATTAGGTCAAAAGTCAACTGTGACCCACATATAGTCAAACTTCAAGATTTTTGGTCAACATTAACATTTTGAAGTGAATTTCATCATTTGATCAAGGGTTGATCATGATTCCCCAAGGAATGCTCCAAATTTATCAAAACCCAAAAGTTGCTAAATTAGGGTTTCTCAATAAAAGTCAACCAAACTTTGACCAAGCATAACTTCCACATGCTTTATCAGAAATTTTCCACCCAAAGCTCATTTTTAAGAGGATGCAATTTCCTACAATTCATCTTCAGCTCCCAAGTTCAAAATATGCACTCATAAAAAGATATGAATTTCTACATTATGGGTCCTTTTGAAAAGTCAACGAAAACACCTTTTGGGTCAAAGCTTCTTACATGAACATGGAAGACTTAATTGATATGAGACAAAAATGGTTGCTTAGGGGACATCCTAAGCTTTCTAAAAAGTCCAAGAACACCTCTCTAGGGTTAAAATTGGAAGAGATACGCCTTGTCAAAGTTGACCTTTTTTGCAAAATTGCCAAAAGTCAAATAAGCTCAAAAATACATTTTTTTGATAAATGGGCCTAACTTTTTATGCTGGAACCTCACTTATAATGTGGTCCACGACTCAAATATTCACCCACACATTATTTGCTTCATTTTGCAATTTATTTTAATTTTTTATTAATTAAAAATTGAATTAAATCAAATTATTGGTGAATAATAGCAAAGATATGATTTGATATGGTTTTTGGATAGATTGGCAATCAAAATATGCTGAATTATCAAGGCCAAAACGAATCAAGCATAATTGGTACAAGAAAGGGAAGATTTGGCTCAAAATAGCAAGTTTGCATATGGCTAAAGAATCAAATCAAATCTCATCAAACTTCAAGATTCAATCCAAGTTTGTAACCCTAATTCATCCCTAGGTATATATTAGACAAGAACAAAGCAAAAAAATAAGGTTTTGTAGTCGTGAAAAGCACAAAACAAAACGTGGATTTCTTGCAAAAAGTAGTATTCGGTTTTTAGTCTATAGGGCGATTCAAGGCAATTTGAAGCTAGCAATCTATTCCTGTGCGTGCATAGAAGCTACTCCAATCATTCCCAAGTCATTAAACCACCAGAATCACCAGCTATATATCACGGTTTTCACCCTCTGAACTCAAACTTGTTCCTCTAGTTTTACGCATTCTTAATCCAATTTTCTTGCATATACATATTTAGGATCGTGCTAGGAAGCTTTTTGATAGCCTGGATTTGAGTTTTGATGCAGGGATAACTTTTTGCCATAATTAGGGTTCGTGAGCTCTAAATTGGGGAACCCTAGCTAGAGGCAAATTTGGGCCAAATTAAGGATCTTTTAATGTTCAGCGGATGATGTAAAGTTGATTCATGCCCTTGAATGGGGTTTATTTTTCTGGAATTTCGTTTTAAGCTTTTGCAGGTTTTAGCCACGCATAAAAAACCGTCACTATAGCCTATAGTGACGAGTTTGTCTGTAGGTAAAGGGTCAATGCCAAAAGCGATGGTTCCCTGTAGAAGAAGATTGCGTGTCCAATCATCATTGGACCATTTAAAAATTCGCGCACGTGGGAATCAAGGACTTGTTTTCTTTATATTATATTTGGTTTTCATTATACTAGCAGTTCAAACGCATAGCACAATTGGCAAGGCATATGGTTGGTAAGCATAAGGACTTGGGTTCGATCCCAGGTCCCAGCAACACCTATTTTCCTATTTTCTGAACGCAGATTGCAGCACTTCTTATCAAAGGGTCTACCATACTCCATCAACATCCAGCCACTTGATCCAACACTAACCAGGCTTGAAGGGTCAATGGGCTTGAAGAATTCAGATTGGCACCCCCCCCCCCCCCCCCCCCCCCCATTTGCTAGCATACAGGCCCAGTTTGCATTTTCTTTCTATTTTCTTTTAATTTCTTTAATTGATTTCTTTTATTTGTTTTAATTAATTAACCCAAAAATAAATTTATTTTTTTTTAATAACAAAAAATCACAACAAACTACAAAAATCTTTTTTTTGATAAAAATATTTTATTTCTTAATTAATTTAGTTTAATTAACTTAGGGAAATTTAACCTCTTTTTATAACTAAAAATAATTAGACTTAGGATTTGAATTGTATATAATTTAGTTAATTTTATTTAAAAATACACCAAAATTATTTTTTCTCATTAAAATATTTATAATAATTAATTAGATTAATCAGGTTAACTTAAATACTTTTTCATAAATAAAAAGCAATTAGAAGTTAGGGTTTTATTTAAATTGCAACTTCATTGTTTTCTCCAATGAAAAATATACAAAAATCTTTTTCCTTTCAATTAGGGTTTAGGTTATTTTTCAAATGCCCCTCGTATTTAATTCGCCGTGCATTTAATTATTTCTTTTCCATTATTTTTGTAACTACTGATTGTTTGTAATAGTTAAACTAGGGTTTTATTTACTGCTTTAATCCTCAATTCTTTGGTTATGTAATTAATCCCCATCCCTGAAGCCTTGTAACAGCTAGGTTTATTTTCTCGCACTTTTAAATTCCTGCAAATATTTAACTGTCTAGATGTATGCTAACAGGATTGTATGGCAAGATTACTTGAAATTAAAACGGTAGATCACCTAATGTGCAAATATTAAATAAATGAAACAATTCATATGCACATATTCACTTCTAGGGTTTACCTCACTTCGGTTTCCTTCGGTAAATAATCATTAAGCATAGGAAATTTTAGTGGTTGCCCTCCAGTCTAAAAGATCAAATTGTCCCATTCGAATGTTGCCTCGGAAATGTTGCCTCAGAAAGATCTTAAGACTCTAGGGTTACTACTAAAGTTTTCTAACTATTGCTTTAGTGATTGTACTTGTCCCTTTCGAATGTCCCTTACAACTCCAGCGATAGTGCTACCTACTCCTTAATAGTAGGATAGCGTTGTCTAAAGGAAACGAGAACAAAAAATATTTTTTCGAGTAGATAGATTCTTAAGTACTTGCTCAATAAAAACTTTTCACACAGACACCTTTCAAAACAAATTTTCAAAACAAACTTCGTCACATCCTTGAGGACTGATACAAGGGTTATCACGAAGTAAAACATTTTCAAGAAAAACACACACAAGCAATTTGAAAAATGAGCAAGTACCTAATATCCTATGGAAAACCATGGATAGAAAGGTTGCTAACACCTTACCTTTCTATAATCTACCCCCGTACTCAGAATATATCGAAAAAATGTTTTTTCTGTTCTTTTTCCTTTTCCATGATTGGATGAAATAAAATTCGGTGGCGACTCTTGCTTACCGCGACATTTTGCAAACAAAAACGCAAAACACAAACCAGTAAAACATTCGGTTTTACCACAATATCACAGAACTGGAGACTCTGCTGGGGATTAATTACAAGTGGGGTATACCTTAGGATCTAGGTTATTAAATTGCTTCTCTTGATTGTTTTGACTTCTTTACTTTTGAGGGTTTGTTTGGGGTTACTATAGATCCTACACCCGGATCTGGGGGCACTCATTAGGTAAACAACATTAGATCGTGGAGATTGTACAACATAGACCAATATGGTTTAAGCGATGGCTGTGTTGGTGTGGCACTTTGGTTGGTACCCGGTATCCTTCATGGGGAAATGAGGAGAATACGGGGCCGCGGCATGGTGTCGTGAAGCACTAACGGACCTTAGAACCTTAGTTGAACAAACTTGGCCATTAGAAAGTAGTGAGATAGCCAGCCTCGGTGTAGAGCTGAGGATTGGTTGATACTGGATGCTACACTCATTGAGATCAGACTTTCGGGATATTTCATCTGCAAGAAAAGATTGATTAAGCTGAAACAATTCCCGATAAAGGATGGTCAGTGATATTGAGATCCTCTAGAACCCAGTTACTTTTTAAGACAGGTTTGAAACCAACTAAACTTCAAGAGGGTACTACCTTTAACCTCATGCAAGCCTTAAACCTAAGGACTTTGTGTGATTTGACTGTGCTTTCTATACCTGTGTTTGCTATACCTGTGTTTTCTCATAACATCATGCATCATAACATAGCATCCATTCTTATTGCACTAACCATTTCAAATACCAAGGGAATTTATCTTTGTTCTGTTTTGCAGATCATGGCTTCCGTTCGTAGAAACACTATCCGAATCAGCTTTGTGAAGATACCTTCCCAACTCAAAGAGCTAGCATCAAGGGATTTTGAAACTTCTGCATTCACTAAGAGACATGGTCGACTTCTCAGTATGGTCACTTCAAATTTTGATGAAAAGATGTTGAGTGTACTCTTTCAGTTCTTTGATCCCAATCACCACTACTTCACCTTTCCAGACTATCAGTTGGTACCTACCTTGGAAGAATTCTCTCAGCTGTTGGATATACCCATTCTTGAACAGTTACCCTTCACAGGTCTAGAAGAAGTTCCTAAGCCATAAGTCATTGCCTCAGCTTTGCATCTGAATCGGGCTGACGTGGTATCTAATTGGGAAACAAGAAGCGAAGTCAAAGGTTTACTAGCTAAGTTTCTGATAGACAAGGCCCAACTGTTTTGGGATGATATGGATTTTCAGGCTTTTGAGGAGGTCTTGGCTCTTCTAATCTATGGGTTATTCCTATTCCCTAATCCGGACTCATTCATAGATGTGAATGCTATCAAGATTTTCCTCTCTCGCAACCATATGCCTACCTTGCTCGAAGATATTTTGCACACTCTCCATACTCGTGCCATGAAGAGAAGGGGGGTTCTTATGTGCTGCATGCCATTGCTGTTGAGGTGGTTTATTTCTCACCTCCCTAAATCCATACTGAAGAATGAAAAAGGTTTGGGTTGGTCACAAAGGATAATGTCACTCGCTCATACGGATATTCTTTAGTGTTCTCGAGCTATGGAAAACACGTCTATTATTGACCGCTGTGGGGAGTACCTTAATGTGCCATTGCTTGGTATCAGAGGGGGTATAACCTACAATCCTTGTTTAGCTCTGCGACAATTTGGTCACGCTCGAAGGGATGGTCCCCATGAGTTACTTATCTAGGGCATTGTATTCAACTATGAGGATGATGTTAAAGAGTATCGTCGGAGGTTCATACGAGCTTGGGGCATGGTAAACAGATCTGGCGTCAAGACTTTGGGGCCAAAAACTTCCATTCCTATGGAATCTTACCTCCAATGGGTACGAGCTCGTGCCCAGAAGCTTATGATGCCCTATGTAGCCGTTTTACCAGTGATCGTGGAACCCACTACGAAAGAGGGTATTCCTTACACGGTTCTCTATCCTTACATGCCCACCGATCTTGGAGAATTACAGAGGTCTTGGATTCAATTGATGAAGGAGCGAGATACTTACAGGGATCAGTTCCATGCTCAGAAGAGGAAGTTTTTAGAGCTCACAAAGAAACTACATGAAGAAAGAGGACTCAATGACTATCTCGGCACAAAGAGGAAGCATCCATGGGAATTTTAATGTCTTTTATAGTCCCAGATTTATTTTTAATTGTAACGCCTAAAAGGAATTTGAACCTCAAATTCAGCTAATAAAGTTTTTGTTTATTTTGGTTTGCAAATTTTAATTTCCCAAATTCTTTGAAATCATTGCATGCGCATCCCATTCATAGCATTGCATGTACAGGTTCCATTACAGGTTTCTCATATTCTTCGCTGTTTATTTCAGCAGAAATGTCTTCCGAACAAAGCATCAAGGACCTTCAGGCACAAAACGCACAGTTCCAACAAATGTTCATAAGTCTGGCAAAAGGGCAGGATGATCTGAAAGCCCTCATCCTGAAAGAGAAGAAGAAAAAGAAGAAGGATGCTGGTATTCTGAATATGGGCAGAAGGTTTGGAGAGCGGTTGAAGCGACTAGTCGATCTGACCTCTTCATCTAAGGAAGGGGAGAATCAGGAAGAAGAGAAGGATCCCAGTCCTGTAGTTTCTGACAATGATACCGATTATAATGATAAGAAATATCATCCTGTTGAGGATAGATACAAACAATTGGAAGATCGTCTGAGTGCCATGGAAGTTTAGATGATACCTAGATTGGATTTCGAAGAATTGGGTTTGGTGTCGGGAGTGGTCATCCCGCAGAAGTTCAAAGCTCCGGTTTTTGCCAAGTATGATGGGGTGTCCTGCCCAAAACTCCATCTCTGTTCTTATGTCAGAAAGATCCAGCCCCACACTGCTGATAGAAATCTGTGGGTTCATTTCTTTCAAGATAGTCTGTCAGGGACTCAGCTTGAATGGTTCTACCAGCTGGAGGGAGCCAATGTCCAAAATTGGGAAGATTTGGCCGCTGCTTTCTACAAACAGTATCAGTACAACACCGACCTTGCTACTACTCGTACTCAACTTCAGATTATGTCCATGGGTGCAAGTGAAGGCTTTAAGAACTATGCACTGAAATGGAGAGACTTGGCTAGGAGAGTTCAACCCCCGTTGTCTGATAGGGAGTTGGTTGATATGGAGTCAGCTGGCTTCACCCAGTTGATTTTAACTGGAGAGAGAGTAGAAGCTGGGATTCGGAGCGGAAAGATACAAAAGGATTCCTCTTCAAGTTCAGTAAAGAAGCCTTTCGCTGGTAAGAAGGAAGCCAGTTCCATCTATAGCCCGAGGGGCTAAAACAGGGTTGAACATCGTCAGACAGTAAGTGCCATAATGATACCTAGACCTGTAGTTTCTCCAGAATGCAACAATCAACAAAGGGTGGAAAGACCACAACGACAGTTTACCCGCATCAACATGACATTGGTTGAAATGATACCTCACCTGCTGAGATCCAACTTGGTAACCTTGAAAGAGGCTCCCAAGAATCCAAATACTACATCTCCCCAATATAATCCAAATACCCGGTGTGCCTATCATTCTGAGAGTCCTGGCCATGATAAAAATGATTGTTGGGCTCTGAGGAACAAAGTACAAGACTTGATTGAAGCCAAGGAAATAGATTTTGATGCTCTGGAGAAGCCCAACGTCATAACTGCTCCCATGCCTAAACACGGTCGTGGAGTTAATGTTGTTGACACTAATTTATTTGTTACCTCTGTTAATTAAGTTTCTACTCCTCTCATGACTGTCAAAAAGAATTTGTTGTTGGCCGGTTTATTGTTGGGTTATGGTGAAGGTTTCTACATGTGTTCATCTTTACCTTCTGGTTTTCGTTTGCTGAAGTCAAGTATTCAGCGCCTGATGGATAGCAGAGAGATTTTGTTTGAGAAAACTATGATTCCTGTTGTTCCAATTGAAGACATTGCCATTATAACCATTTCCGCCAAGCCTTCCAAGGTTTCCTCGAGAAGACCTATTAGGAAAACATCTGCTCCAAGAATTGCTCCGCTGATAATCACGGTTCCCGGTCCTGTCCCGTATATCTCGGACAAAGCTGTCCCATGGCATTATGGTGCCGATGTGTACTATCATGGCATCAAACAAGATTTAAAAGATGAAAAAGTTGATCCTGATATTGATAACATTGTCGGAACCAGCAAAATCACCCAAAGTGGAAGGTTCTTCTCTCCCGAGATTTCCCCTAAGACTGTTAACAAGCCTATTATCATTCCATCTGTTGTTCCTGCTAGTACATCCACTACAGTTCCTGTTCTTACTCCAGTCATTACCCCTATCGGCGAATCGTCTGATACCCGCGGCAAGGAAATTATAGGTGAGCCTGCGCAGACAGAGGCGCCTAAGAAAATTGTTGTGGAAGCATCTAAGCAAGAAATGGAGGAAATACTAAAAATCATTAAGAAGAGCGACTACAATGTGTTCGAGCAGCTGGGGCAGACCCTGTTGTACCCCAAAATTTGTCCTCTCATATTTCTCAAAACATTTCAAGAAAAATTCACAAGTCAAACCCAGCGCGTCATATTCAGGTGTTCCTTCACCAAGATATCTCTGATAACGTATTCTCAAATTCAGGTTCGGCTCAAGAGTCAATTCTTTAAAGAAGGTATCTGAATGTGTGAGTTTTCTTGAAGAAATATGGTGAAAAAGTGTGCTGAAAGTGCAGTTTTTACGCGCTAAAAAATTCATAACATGAAGATCGTGACTCGTTTTGAACCCATTCCGGTGGCCAAAATTCCGTTTTGACGTCATCTACGTTTTCATCTCTCACGGCTGGAAGCCAATTTTGATCAGAAGGTTTTCAAAAATGTGGATTTATCAAGTATTTTCGTACAGAAAATTTGTGACAGAAGTTTATTTGCGTCATGTTCAGAAAATCATAACTTGGTCGATTTTCATCGTATCGAGCTGGTTCCGGCGCCAAAATTTCAAAAATTGAGTTGGCTACTTTTCACAGAAGGTATTGAGTTCAAACGGTATTCAAAAGGCCTTCGTTTTTTGCTCAGAGTGCGTGACATGCTGAAAATCCTGAATGCTGAATATTATTTCATCTGGGCCGAAACTTCGAAAATTCACAATTCGGTCAATTTTTATCGGATTGGACTCATATTTTTACACAAGGTTACTGACTCATAGATCTACAACTTTTCTTCAAAGGTCGAGACCGGATTATGCTCCGATCAATACCAGTTTTTTATTGAAGAACGTGTCAGAGTCGACACTAGAGCCCAAAATAAGTTTGTATGAGTTGTAACTTCAAAAATTCATAACTAATTCACCTTTTATCCGATTGAGCCGATTTTCGGACAGGAATTAGTTCTCGATATCGGCTACATTTTGTTTTCACATTTCAACTTCAAAAATTTCACTTAAGTCCCTGCGATTTAGCCTGGAAAGTGACGAACTCAAGTGAACATTGAAGACCCAATTGCACATTCAAAGCCCATTTTCTTTACCCTAATTTCCATTATATAATCACCTTCTTTTCACACAAACCAGAGAGGAGAGAGGAGAGAAAAAAAACCTTGCCAAAACACTGTCAGAATATCAAATTCTTTTAAGAACCCTAAAACCTTGAAATCCTTATTACAAATCCCTCTCTCACTACAAACAAGCCATCCTAGTTACAAACCAACATCTCACTACAAACAAACCATCTCAGTTACAAACCAACACCTCACTACTTCTTCAGTAAGGGTAAGGCTGGCTTGATCTCCATGATCAAAAGGGCATAAAAGCATTCATGTCACTACTTTTCCAGTAAGGGTAAGATTGATTTGATCTCCATGATCAAAAGGGTATAATCATTCATGAATGCCATATTGTGCCTAAACATTAAATTTCTTCATATATTGGCTTTATTTGCATTTTATGATTTTATTTAATGTGTTCATGAGATTCAACACTGCAGATTTTAGACAGGATCCCATGCAGGTTCATTAAGGAACGTTGAGGCCAGAACACAAATGGCCAAAAGCCAAATAGCCAAAACAGAACGGCTTACACATGACACCAATACATGGCGAGGCAGACATCTTGAGAAGGTTAAGGAACGTTGAGGCCAGAACACAAATGGCCAAAAGCCAAAACACAAATGGCCAAAACAAAACAGTTTACACTTGACGCCAATAACTGTTTCACTCCTCCAATCAGGCTCGTATACTCCTAAACTCTCTCTCTATTTGTATTATGTTCCTTTAATTAATTAATCGTTATTATTTTTATTAATCACTAACCAATTAACATTTTTTCCTAATAAAATCAAAAACACAGAAAAATATTTTATTTATTAAAATTAACTTCATCACTTTTATTTTTGTAAATAAATTAATTTAATCAATTTAGCTTTAATTAGATTTAACTTTTGATATTTTTTGCAATATTTAAAATCAATTTAGAATATTAGGTTTTTATTAGCATTAATTCAATTTATTTTATTTCTTTAAAAACTCAAAAATCCAAAAATATTTTTATTATTTAATTTAATTTAATTGTTCATTTAATTTAATTCCATTTAATTCAAAAATAACCAAAAAAATCACTTTCTTTCAAAAAAAGGATCAAAACCCCAAAAAACTCGCATCCGATTTAATTTCCCGCACGCGATCCATTTTTCCATATTATTGTACTTGCTTCCGGAATGTAATAACTTTAATTAGGACTTTATTTATTTATTGCTTTATTTTACTTTCCACAATTTAAATTAAAGGGTTTGTTTTTGGCGATGTAAATACATGACACCTTGTAATAGTTTAGATTTAATTTCCCGCAATTTAATTTCCGCACAATATTAACTGTTAGATGTTTGATAATAGGGAATGCATGACGAGATCCAATGTATGAACTTAAAATCAACATAGATAACCCATGACATATACAAAGATAAAATTAACTGAAAAACAATACACTCGCACATGCCACTCCTAGGGTACTTCTCACTTGGTTGCCTCGACGTGGTCATTGAGTATAGGGTGTTTTAGAGGTCGCCCTCCTGTCTGAAGATCCAGTTGCCTCAAAACGGTTGCCTCGGATAAAAAGGATCTAGGACATTAGGGTTACTGCTAAGGTGTCCTACTATTGCTTCGGTGACCACACATGTCCCTTAATCGAATTGACCCGAATAACTCCAACGATGGTGCTACCTACCTCTCGATGGTGGGATAGCGCTATCTAAAGGACTCTTACACAGCCTAATTCCTTAGAGTAGGTAGATTCTCCTGGGTACTTGCTCTCTCAAAAACAAACAAAATACTTTTCACACCTACACTTTCTAAAAGTTTTCAAACAAATTTTTCATACACTCTTGAGGACAGATACAAGAGTTACTTAGAACTTTTTCAAACGAAACTTTTTCAAAACCCACAAACACAAGAAAAGCAAACATTTTTGAAAACATAGTGAGCAAGTACCTAAGAGCCCGTGGATAACCACAGATAGAAAGGGTTCTAACACCTTCCCTTTCTATAAATCTACCTCCCGAACCGAGAAACATCTCGAAAAGGAATTTTGATGTGCTTTTGTCCTTTTCTTGTTGGAGAACATAAAAGACGGTGGCGACTCTTGCTTACCGCGACATTTCGCGAACCAGCATTAACAAACAGTCAGTTCTATTTCCATCGATCACAGAACTGGCGACTCTGCTGGGGACTCTTAATAAGTGAGGTGTACCTTAGGATTAGACCACTCTTATGTTTTCAATTGCCTGTTGTGATTGCTTTAATATTGTGGGCCTGTTTTGGGAGTTTCATAGATCCTAACCCGGATCTGGGGGATACCTTTTAGGTAGCAACAAACTGTGAGGGAACTGTGCGGGGTATACCGACACGGTTGAAGCAGTTGCTACGTTGATGTGGCACTTTGGTGAGTACCGGTAACCCTTGAGTCAAGTCAAGGAGAGTACGGGGCCGCCGCGTGGTGTCGTGAAGCATCAACTGACCTTAGGAACCTTACTTGACCATCCTGGCCTCTTTAGGGGTAGTGAGATGACCGACTTTGGTGCAGTCCAAAGTTGGTAGATACTCGATACTACACTCATTAAGGGTTGTTTTCTTGGAATATTTTGATCACCATTTCAGTGGCTAAATCAAAACAATGAACACAGAAAACAACCCAATGATATTGAGCTCCTTAGAACCCGGTTACTTTTGATAGGACAGGTTTTTAGCCCACCAACTTCAAGAGGGTAGTACCTAAACTTCATGCTGGCCTAAAATCTAAGGGCTCTTTTGTGTGACTTGTGTGCCTTCATACTTGAACTACTTGCATACTTGTTATCTAACAACACGAGTTCCTTGCAGGTTTTATTTACAGTCCTTAATTGGGACTTATTACAGGGCCTACTTACATCACTCCATGCATAGCATAACATCATACCATTGCATACATCCTACATAAGGACTAATCCATTTCAAGGATCTCAAGGGTTTGTGATGCAGGTCATGATGAATCAAATATCTAGCAAGGGGCAAAGGGGATTTATTTTCCTCTAGCCAAGGTTGATGACTTGAGTCAGGGGCTATGACCCACTTGATATGGTGAGCTTGACTCTTGAAGAAGGACTCTCAGCAACATGAAGTTCCTTCAACCGAGCTACCAGATTTAGATTCTAACAGTTTCTTGTTTACCCCGCGAGATCCTTGAAAACATTGCATACATACATATCATTGCATTACAGGTACCCTGGGTACAGGTCACTTACCTTCTTCGTTGTTTATTTCAGCAATGGCTTCCCAATAAGACAATCAAGATCTTCACGCTCAAGAGACTCGGTTCGGGGAAATCCTCCTAAATCTATCCAAGGGGCAGGAAGAGCTGAGAACACTCCTCACGGGGACTTTGGTCAGGAACAGTCCAGAAGACAGTAAGGATGAACGGCTGAAACATCTGCAAGCTGAGGTGGATACAATGAGAACCCAGATGCTGGGGCAGATGACTCTCATTCAAGACTTAGCTCAAAGACAAGAGGAGCTCAGGGTTCTCCTCAACCAACTGCTTCGGGATAACCAACTGGGGCAAACATCTAAGGTTGAAGAGCCAGTTATCATTAAATTCCCTTTGAGACAAGAAGACAAGGGAAAGGCTCCTCAACTTGCTTCAGGGTCACAAATTCAGCATCAACCTCACCAGCTTCAGCAAGACAATATGAAGAAAGCAGTCAGGGTTGGAGACCAAACCGGTAATCAGCCCCCTAGAAGTCAAAGGTGTGGTTTGATGAATAGACCTCTCCAAGCGGCTACTACTTCACAGGTCCAACAACGACCTCGCCAAGAACAACGGGCTGATTAGAGCAAGCCAGACAAGCCTAAGAGGTAATTCACCTAGCTCAACATGTCGTTGTTTCAAGCCTTACAACGCCTGTTGAGATTGAATCTGATCACTCTAAAGGATCCTCCCCGGAATCCCAACACCTCTGCTCCTACCTATCATCCCTATGAAAGGTGTGCATACCACTCTGATGGTCCGGGACATCACACCGACAATTGTTGGACTCTTAAGAACAAGATCCAAGACTTGATCGACAGAAGGGTGCTGGAGTTCATGCCGGATGGTTAGATGAAAATCTTCCGCTGAGAATTCTCCATCTGAGATGACTAGTTCAAACTAAGAAACTTTTGTTCATTCGAATGTTCAAGTTGTATCTTTCTTTGCTTATTCAAACAATTATTGTCATGGCAAACTTTATTATTTCATTAAATGCATTGCATATGTCTGTTTTGAATCAATCCATTCGTATTCGCTAAATTCAAATTGCTTCATTTTTTGTGATGCTCAACTCTTGATTGAAATAATTCTAAGCCTCTTGAGGGAGGATGACGAAAACGATACCATGATCTTTACAGTATGCTTTTGAACGGACCCCGCTGATGAGGTACAGGCATTGTTTCAAATCCTAAACACTGGAGTTATAAGGAAGATAATCCCTCGTCAACCCCTTTGAGCCAAAGAAGTTGGAGTTTTTATTTTTTACAAATTAAAACCCTTAATCATAACCTGGGGCAGGGTAGTCTTCTCAGTTGATCCAGGCGCACAATGAATGGCATCAAAGGAGTCCTTCCAAAAAAAAGACAATGATGGTTCCGAATAATCATAAAGACAGGAAGTCATTATCTCTCAAAATAAAAGCCCAACAAGTCAAAACCTATGAAGGAGACTTATAAAACTGGGGCATCCCGCTGACTGTAAAAAGAAACAGTTCAGGCAAAAAACAGGGATAACGAAATCAAAAAGAAAGAGGCTCTACAAACCCTCGACAAAAATGACTGCCCATTCAAAATAAATTGTCAACATCCGAACCATCACCGAAATATCAAAGCAAAGACTCAAACAAGGTCTAACGCGCGATCAACTGAGTTTAGGTTTGAAGAACATCACGAAGAACGGGTGGGTACAAATAAATTTTGAGCCTTTATCCTTTGTTTCTTAAACCATGAACCAGGCCACGTTACAACCCTTAAAAGTCCTAGCTGAAGCATGAGTTAGTTCGAAAGCATATTGTTACAAAATGTATCCTGACTCCTTAAGGCTCGCTGTAAAATAATGAGTTGACATCACATTTTACAAAATTTGCTTAAAAACTGCATTTTCAAAAAACTTCAAGACAGACATAAGCTTTGCATTTTTAACATAACTTTGTTTGCATATGACTTTTTGTTCGAACAGCAAAGAAATTCGCACGACAAATATCTAGTGAACAAAGGCACTTCCAACCAAAGGGGCATACATGATCATTGTCTATCATCTGGGGCAGTTAGGTCAAGATTCAGAGAATTTCTCAAAATGCCAAACAGCCAGGGGCAAATCTCCGCCCGAGTCACTTGGGGCATTGGACATGAATTCCAGCAACAAATCCTGCATGATCAAACGAAGATCTTCTGGTAACATGGCAATACTACTGACAGTGACAACTTCCTGTATCCTAAGAGCATGGACATAGTCGAAAAATACTACGCATAATTAAAGACCCGCTAGGTTGACACACCTAGGCAAAAATAAGGGCTTCCCGGCGAACCAAAAGGGTTCGGGCAAAATGAGGGAGGAAAATGAAAAATCTGTACACCCGGCAAGTCGAAAACCTGAAAAGGCGGCTTGGGCAAAAAAAGGGTATCCCGATGGACTGAAAACCCGAAAGGGCAGTCCAGGCAAAAATTAGGGATCAAAGCGTACGACTATGTCCCATCATCTCATCACTTACCTACCATAAGAAGATTTGTCAATCGACAGTTATCAAGCACCTCCTAGGTATCTTCTCCCGCAGAAACTGGGGCAATAAGAATTGTTCGAACTGTATAAGCTGCTCTGTCTTCCAGGTACAAGGTAGATTCGGCTGAAGAATTTGACCAGGATACCTTCACTCCCCGCAGAGTAAGACAAGATTCAGCCATACTCTCCCCAAGCAGAGGTGGTCTCCAATCAGCCCGAAAAGGCACAGTATCTCCAACAAGTCAGCAACACTCTCCCCAAGCAGAGTTAGTCTACTGCCAGCCTTAAGGAAGTTGGGTATTCCCAGAAGATCTCAATATTCACCAGCCGAGTATACATATGTTCCTCAATAAGCATCCCCGGCAGTCTTGATATAAGATTGTTCCCCGGTGGAATAACAGACACCCCAGTGGAGCCATTTTCCCAGTACAGTCCAAAAGTTTCCCCAGGAGAGTTGAACCATCTCCCCAGTAGATTCTGGAAGCTTATCCCCAGTAGATTCTGGAAGCTTATCCCCAGTAGATCCTGGAAGCTTGTCCCCTGCAGAGTACATACGTCTCTCCCCGACCATATTCAAAGGTCATTCCCCACCAAGGGCTTATAACTGGGTTATCCTCAGCTGATTTCAAACGGAAAGTTCGTCCTCGGCGAAGTTCTTCCTATCCCCCAGCGGAGTCCACCAATTCCCCCAACATAACATATCAACGGTATCCCCAGCGGAGTTATCATCAAATCTCAGCGAAGTATCTCTTCCCACAGAGTAATTCCCCGCAGAGTAATCTCTCCAACAAGTTTATTCTCCAAAAGAGTCATCTTCTCCTACCGGTTTATTCTTGCAATCATCATCCCCAGCGGAAATGAAGAACTCTACTCTTCAAACATCAGCCCAGGATTCCACAATTTCCCGGCATTCGTCAAGGATTTATTTTCCTAGACGAAAATATATTCATAAACATCACATTATCATACACCATGACACATGCATATACGCATCATAAGCACACAATCTCATTTATTCTTGAGAACATCATGACATCATGCATTTCATACATCATGACATTGCATACAACTGATGTTTTGCCTTTTCAGGAAAAAGGTCAATTCAAAGATGATTACTATCAACTGTCGTAGTTCCAGATTCGATACCTGTATCTAGCCAGGGCATATCTATGAGCGATTGATTATGGATTCGATACCTGTATCCGGCCAGGGCATATCTACGTTAAAGAGATTTCAGAGATAGCTTAGAAATGCTCCAGATATGGATGTTGTTCTTTTGCTTATTCAGAGTTTCCTTTCAGATATAGCTTAGAGATGCTCCAGATATGGATGCTATTCTTTTGCTTATTCAACGTTTCTTCTCAGAGATAGCTTAGAGATGCTCCAGAGATGGATGTTATTCTTTTGCTTATTCAGATTTCCTCTTCAGAGATGGCTTGGAAATGCTCCAGAGATGGATGCTATTCTTTTGCTTATTCAAGAGTTTCCTTTCAGATATAGCTGGGAAATGCTCCAGAGATGGATGTTATTCTTTTGCTTATTCAGATTTTCTCTTCAGAGATGGCTTGGAAATGCTCCAGAGATGGATGCTATTCTTTTGCTTATTCAAGAGTTTCCTTTCAGATATAGCTGGGAAATGCTCCAGAGATGGATGTTATTCTTTTTCTTATTCAGATTTTCTCTTCAGAGATGGCTTGGAAATGCTCCGGATGTGGATGCTATTCCTTTGCTTATTCAAAGTTTCTTCTCAGAGATAGTCCAGAGATGGCTTAGAGATGCTCCGGACCCGGATGCTATTCTATCGCCTATTCATATTTATCTTCAGAGATAGCTTGGAAATGCTCCAGACATGGATGCTATTCTATTGCTTATTCAGATTCCTTCTAGATATAGTTCAGATGCGATCCAAACATGGCTACATTCTGATACTTATTCCAGATTCCCTTCTAGAGATGGTTCAGATGCGACCCAGATATGGCTACATTCTGATACTTATTCCAGATTCCCTTTCAGAGATAGCTTAGAGATGCTCCCGACGCGGATGATATTCTATTGCTTATTCAGATTCCCTTTCAGAGATAGCTTAGAGATGCTCCCGACGCGGATGATATTCTACTGCTTATTCAGATTTCTCTCCGGAGATGGCCTAGAGATGCTCCCGACCCGGATGTTATTCTACTGCTTATTCAGATTTCTCTCCAGAGATAGCTTAGAGATGCTCCAGACATGGATGTTATTCTTTTGCTTATTCAAAGTTTCTTCTCAGAGATAGTTCAGATATGCTCCAAAACCGGATGCTATTCTATTGCTTATTCAGAGTTGCTTTTCAGAGATGGCCTAGAGATGCTCTAGACATGGATGCTATTCTATTGCTTATTCAGATTTCCTTTCAGAGACAGCTTAGAGATGCTCCTGACCCGGACGCTATTCTATTGCTTATTCAGATTCGAACTTCTAAAGACAACTTAGAGATGCTCCAGACCTGGAGGCTATTCTATTGTTTAGTCCAGATTCATTCAAAAGACATTCCAGATAAGATCCAGGTTCGGATGACATTCTGTCACTCATTCAGATACGGTATGGATATACCCCAGACACGGCGGTCATTCTACTGTTTATTCAGACGTCAGTAATTAGATATAGACTAGATATGCTCCAGACACGGAAGCCATTCTATTTCATATTCAGATTCAACTATCCATGACATTTCCAAATGGCATCTATAAGCCCATTCCCGACAAGGTTCTGTTATATCTCCAGATGGCATCTATAAGCCCATCCTCCTATCCATCATATCTCCAAATGGCATCTGTAAGCCCATTCCCGACATCACATTGCTGATACTACATCATGCGAGTGCAAATTTCTGGGCACTCTAGTGTTCAATCATCTTCCACCTTCGGATCACGAAAGGCACGCAAGCCAATCTACATCCTCAGGTTTAAGAAGATTGAACAGGGGCAACTGTTGTACCCCAAAATTTGCCCTCCCACATTTCTCAAAACATTTCAAGAAAAATTCACAAGTCCAACCCAGCGCGTCATATTCAGGTGTTCCTTCGCCAAGATATCTCTGATAACGTATTCTCAAATTCAGGTTCGGCTCAAGAGTCAATTCTTTAAAGAAGGTATCTGAATGTGTGAGTTTTCTTGAAGAAATATGGTGAAAAAGTGTGCTGAAAGTGCAGTTTTTACGCGCTAAAAAATTCATAACTTGAAGATCGTGACTCGTTTTGAACCCGTTCCGGTGGCCAAAATTCCGTTTTGACGTCATCTATGTTTTCATCTCTCACGGATGGAAGCCAATTTCGATCAGAAGGTCTTCAAAAATGTGGATTTATCAAGTATTTTCGTACAGAAAATTTGTGACAGAAGTTTATTTGCGTCATTTTCAGAAAATCATAACTTGGTCGATTTTCATCGAATCGAGCTGGTTCCGACGCCAAAATTTCAAAAATTGAGTTGGCTACATTTTCACAGAAGGTATTGAGTTCAAACGGTATTCAAAAGGCCTTCGTTTTTTGCTCAGAGTGCGTGACATACCGAAAATCCTGAATACTGAATATTATTTCATCTGGGCCGAAACTTCGAAAATTCATAACTCGGTCAATTTTTATCGGATTGGACTCATATTTTTACACAAGGTTACTGACTCATAGATATACAGCTTTTCTTCAAAGGTCGAGACCGGATTATGCTCCGATCAATACTAGTTTTTTATTGAAGAACGTGTCAGAGTCGACACTAGAGCCCAAAATAAGTTTGTCTGAGCTGAAACTTTAAAAATTCATAACTAATTCACCGTTTATCCGATTGAACCGATTTTCGGACAGGAATTAGTTCTCGATATCGGCTACATTTTGTTTTCACATTTCAACTTCAAAAATTGCACTTAAGTCCCTGCGATTTAGCCTGGAAAGTGACGAACTCAAGTGAACATTGGAGGCCCAATTGCACATTCAAAGCCCATTTTCTTTACCCTAATTTCCATTATATAATCACCTTCTTTTCACACAAATCAGAGAGGAGAGAGGAGAGAAAAAAAACCTTGCCACAACACTGTCAGAATATCAAATTCTTTCAAGAACCCTAAAACCTTGAAATCCTTATTACAAATCCCTCTCTCACTACAAACAAGCCATCCTAGTTACAAACCAACATCTCACTACAAACAAACCATCTCAGTTACAAACCAACACCTCACTACTTCTTCAGTAAGGGTAAGGCTGGCTTGATCTCCATGATCAAAAGGGCATAAAAGCATTCATGTCACTACTTTTCCAATAAGGGTAAGATTGATTTGATCTCCATGATCAAAAGGGTATAATCATTCATACATGTCATATTGTGCCTAAACATTAATTTTTTTTATATATTGGCTTTATTTTCATTTTATGATTTTATTTAATGTGTTCATGAGATTCAACACTGCAGATTTTAGACAGGATCCCATGCAGGTTCATTAAGGAACGTTGAGGCCAGAACACAAATGGCTAAAAGCCAAATGGCCAAAACAGAACGGCTTACACATGACACCAATACATGGCGAGGCAGACATCTTGAGAAGGTTAAGGAACGTTGAGGCGAGAACACAAATGGCCAAAAGCCAAAACACAAATGGCCAAAACAAAACATTTTACACTTGACGCTAATAACTGTTTCACTCCTCCAATCAGGCTCGTATACTCCTAAACTCTCTCTTTATTTGTATTATGTTCCTTTAATTAATTAATCGTTATTATTTTTATTAATCACTAACCAATTAACATTTTTTCCTAATAAAATCAAAAACACAAAAAAATATTTTATTTATTAAAATTAACTTCATCACTTTTATTTTTGTAAATAAATTAATTTAATCAATTTAGCTTTAATTAGATTTAACTTTTGATATTTTTGCAATATTTAAAATCAATTTAGAATATTAGGTTTTTATTAGCATTAATTCAATTTATTTATTTTCTTTAAAAACTCAAAAATCCAAAAATATTTTCATTATTTAATTTAATTTAATTGTTCATTTAATTTAATTCCATTTAATTCAAAAATAACTAAAAAACTCACTTTCTTTCAAAAAAAGGGTCAAAACCCCAAAAAACTCGCATCCGATTTAATTTCCCGCACGCGATCCATTTTTCCATATTATTGTACTTGCTTCCGGAATGTAATAACTTTAATTAGGACTTTATTTATTTATTGCTTTATTTTACTTTCCGCAATTTAAATTAAAGGGTTTGTTTTTGGCGATGTAAATACCCGACGCCTTGTAATAGTTTAGATTTAATTTCCCGCAATTTAATTTCCGCACAATATTAACTGTTAGATGTTTGATAATAGGGAATGCATGACAAGATCCAATGTATGAACTTAAAATCAACATAGATAACCCATGACATGTACAAAGATAAAATTAACTGAAAAACAATACACTCGCACATGCCACTCCTAGGGTATGCCTCACTTGGTTGCCTCGACGTGGTCATTGAGTATAGGGTGTTTTAGAGGTCGCCCTCCTGTCTGAAGATCCATTTGCCTCGAAACGGTTGCCTCGGATAAAAAGGATCTAGGACATTAGGGTTACCGCTAAGGTGTCCTACTATTGCTTCGGTGACCACACATGTCCCTTAATCGAATTGACCCGAATAACTCCAACGATGGTGCTACCTACCTCTCAATGGTGGGATAGCGCTATCTAAAGGACTCTTACACAGCCTAATTCCTTAGAGTAGGTAGATTCTCTTGGGTACTTGCTCTCTCAAAAACAAACAAAATACTTTTCACACCTACACTTTCTAAAAGTTTTCAAACAAATTTTTCATACACTCTTGAGGACAGATACAAGAGTTACTTAGAAAATTTTTCAAACGAAACTTTTTCAAAACCCACAAACACAAGAAAAGCAAACATTTTTGAAAACATAGTGAGCAAGTACCTAAGAGCCCGTGGATAACCACGGATAGAAAGGGTGCTAACACATTCCCTTTCTATAAATCTACCTCCCGAACCGAGAAACATCTCGAAAAGGAACTTTGCTGTGCTTTTGTCCTTTCCTTGTTGGAGAACATAAAAGACGATGGCGACTCTTGCTTACCGCGACATTTCGTGAACCAGCATTAACAAACAGTCAGTTCTATTTCCATCGATCACAGACCCCATCAAAAATATCCATGTTGTCTTTGCTATTATGTTTCGAAGCCCATGCGAAGGCTTTGATTGCATTTCTCAAGACCGCGCATGTGCCGCAAGAGACTTCAGTTGATCAGTTCAAAGATTGTGTGGCCAGCCTGACTGCTGATAATGGGCTGGGTTTTTCAGATGCAGATTTGACACCAAAGGGAAGGAAGCATAATGATGCTTTGCATGTCTCAATTGAATACAGGGGCACCACTATGGCTCATGTGCTGGTAGATACTGGGTCTTCACTGAATGTTCTGTCGAAGAAGGCGTTGGACCAATTGGATTGCGAGGGTTTAACTCTAAAGCCTAGTAACATTGTGGTAAGGGATTTCGACTAATCAAAGAGAATGGTGCACGCGGAGGAGGACATCCCTGTCAAAGTGGGTTCTTAGACTTTCGGGTCCACTTTCTATGTGATGGATATCGGGCCGTCGTATTCTTGCTTGTTGGGTCGTCCTTGGATTCACGAGGCGGGGGAAGTCACTTCCATACTCCACCAAATTCTGAAGTATCCGGTGAAAGGAAAGATTGTCACAATGCGGGGTGAAGAAGAGTATATGGTGAGTCACCTCAATACCTTCCGCTACATAGATATGGACGGGGAATTCATAGAAACTCCTTGTCAAAATTTCGAAGAGGTCCCTCAGATCTTGGCATCAATGGAAACTACTACCAATAAACCTCCTTTGAAGATGGCTTCTCTCAAGGATGTCAGGGATGTGGTTGAATAAGGTGGGTGTGTCAATTGGGGTCACCTCCCTGATTTCACTCAGAAAACTGACAAATTTGGTTTGGGCTTTACTACTGGGGCTCAAAGGGCTGTTAGATGCGCTCGGGCTGGAAGACCTCCCCTACACATCAGCAATTGGGGAATTAACGTCATTGAAGACAATAAAGAGGACTCAGACATCGACAACTGGATCTACCCAACTACCAACGGTGGACTGAGTAACTGGACGGCTAGGGACTTTGTACCTGTTTCTTTTATTCCGCAGTAATTGACTTACTTGTTTTGAGATTTGTAATAAGCAATTTGAAACTTTACGGCTTGGTGCCTTGCCCGAGGCACCTTGGCTTCGCTTGTGAGGGTTATTATTTGTAATTTCATATATCATTAATAAAGCATTGGACGTTTCTTGCATACAAATTTTGCACTCTCTGTTTTTATTTTCTGTTTTTCACTCTATCAAAACAGCTATTCTCTTACACACACTCACATATCATAATGCAGATCCATATCCACTCTGGATCCCATTGATAACAGCTCTGCTATTGCCAGTTATGACTTCAAAAATACGATCATCCAAGCCAAGAACGAAGGTGAGGATGATTGTGAGGTGCCTGCAGAAATTGCTAGACTATTACAACGGAAAGAAAGGGCCATACAACCTCATGGAGAGCCGGTTGAGACAGTGAATTTGGGTACTGAGGAAGACATAAAAGAGGTTAAAATAGGTGCAAATATGGAGTTTAGCGTCAAATAGAGGTTGATATATTTGTTGCACGACTATGTTGAGATCTTCGCCTGGTCCTATGAAGACATGCCTGGTTTGGACACTGATATTATGGTACATCACCTGCCGACTAAAGAAGACTATCCTCCGGTTAATTAGAAGGTCCGCTGCATGCGCCCCGAAATTTCAGAGAAGATCAAGGCAGAGGTCATGAAACAGTTCGACGCAGGATTATTAGCTGTCACTTCTTATGCACAGTGGGTTGCCAACGTTGTTCCGGTACCTAAGAAGGACAGTAAGGTACATATATGTGTTGATTACAGAGATCTGAACCGGGCAAGCCCCAAGGATGACTTCCCACTTCCTCACATTGATGTTCTGGTCGACAACACCGCGCAACACAAAATCTTCTCCTTCATGGATGGTTTCTCTGGCTACAACCAGATCAAGATGGCTCCTGAAGACATGGAGAAGACAACCTTCGTTACACAGTGGGGTACCTTCTGCTACAAAGTGATGCCTTTTGGGTTGAAGAATGCTGGGGCAACTTATCAGCGTGCCATGGTCGCTTTGTTCCATGATATGATTCACCATGAGATCGAAGTTTATGTTGATGATATGATAGCTAGGTCTCAGATTGAGGAAGAGCACCTTGATCATCTCCAGAAATTGTTTGACAGGTTGAAGACATACAAGTTGAGATCAAATCCGAACAAGTGCACCTTCGGGGTAAGGTCTGGTAAGCTTCTGGGTTTCATGTCAATGACAAGGGTATTCAGGTAGACCCTGCGAAGGTAAAGGCTATACAAGAAATACCATCTCCCCATACAAAGAGGATGTTAGAGGCTTCTTGGGACTTCTGAATTATATCGCCAGGTTCATTTCCCATCTGGCTGCTACTTGTGAGCCAATCTTCAAGTTGCTGAAGAAAGATCAAGTGGTAAAGTGGAATGATGAATGCCAGACCGCTTTCGAAAGAATTAAGGAATACCTTCAAGAACCGCCAACTCTGATGCCTCCAATTGAAGGAAGACCTTTGATATTATACTTGACAGTGCTAGTCATTTCAATGGGGTGTGCTGGGGCAGCATGATGAGTCTGGTCGAAAAGAGCACGCAATTTACTACCTTAGCAAAAAGTTTACCAAATGTGAGACACGATACTCATTGCTCGAGAAAACTTGATGTGCTTTGGCATGGGTTGCTCGCCGACTAGGACAGTATATGCTGATGCACACTACTTTATTGATATCAAAGATGGATCTGATCAAGTATATTTTCGAGAAGCTCGCTCTCTCCGGAAGGATAGCAAGGTGGCATATTATCTTAACTGAGTACGACATACAATATACAACCTAAAAAGAACTAAAGGGGAGTGTATTGGCTGATCATTTGGCTCATCAGGCCGTGGATGATTACCAGTCCATGGATTTTGAGTTCCCATATGAGAATATCATGTTGGTGACTGACTACGAAGAACCTAGACCGGATGAAGGACCTGAGGAGGGATCCCGATGGCCTATGTATTTTGATGGAGCCTCAAACGCACTGGGTAACGGCATTGGCGCTGTAATCATATCTCCCGAGGGCTGTCATACTCTATTCACTGCCCGATTATGTTTCAACTACACCAACAACATGGCGGAGTATGAAGCATGCATCATGGGTCTTCGAGCTTCTATTGACCTAAGGATTAAGTTCTGAGCGTATTCGGGGATTCCGCTTTGGTGATAAGTCAGATCAAAGGCGAGTGGGATACGAAGCACCCGAATCTCATTCCTTACAAAGAGTATATACTGACGTTGCTCCCACACTTTGAGTAGGTAACCTTTGAACATTTCCCACGAGAGGAGAGCCAGTTGGCGGACACGCTAGCTACCATGTCTTCTATGTTCAAAGTTAGGTGGGACAATCAAGCTCCCCAAATTACCATTGAGAAGTTAGATGAAACAACACACTGCTGTGAGATTGATACCGAAGAGGTGGCGGACAAGCCCTGGTTTCACGAACTCAAAAGGTATCTCGAGGCTCAGGAATATCCTGAAGGGGCATCTGTCAATGATGAGAAGGTTCACTGCGAAGTTCTTCCTCAGTAATGGAATCCTCTATAAACGCAACCATGACTCCACACTATTACGGTGTGTAGACAAGAGCGAAGTAGAGAGGATCATGATAGATCTATATGAAGGCACTTTTGGAACCCATTCTAGTGGACATACCTTGGCTAATAAGATCCTACGGGCAGGATATTACTGGTCCACTATTAAAGTCGATTGTTATCAGCACTCTCGAACCTATCATAAGTGCCAAGTCTACGCTGATAAGGTGCATATACTTCCGGTTCCTCTGAATGTCTTGACGGCTCCTTGGCCCTTTGCAATGTGGGACATCGACATGATAGGCGAGATCAGACCTACTGCGTCTAATGGGCATCGTTTCATTCTGGTAGCCATTGATTACTTCACGAAGTGGGTTGAGGCAACTTCCTTTGCTACAGTAACTAAGAACGTTGTGGCGCGGTTTATCCGACATAATCTGATATGTCGATATATTGTACCAGAGAGGATCATCACTGACAATGGTACGAATCTCAACAACACAATGATCACTGAGCTCTGTAAACAGTTCAAGATACAGCATCATAACTCTTCTCCCTACCGACCGAAGATGAATGGCGCTGTTGAAGCAGCTAACAAGAATATCAAAGAGATTGTGCAGAAGATGACAGTGACATATAACGACTGGCATGAGATGTTACCATTTTCTCTTCATGGGTACCGTACCTCATCACAGACGTCGACAGGGGCAACACCCTACTCTCTGGTGTATGGCATGGAGGCAGTCCTACCGATCGAAGTCCAAATACTTTCTCTCAGGATTATGAAGGATACGGATTTGAACGAAGACGACTGGATCCAAACCCGACTTGATCAATTAAATCTAATCGATGAAAAGAGACTTACTGCTACCTGCCATGGTCAGGCGTACCAAAAGAGAATGATCAAGGCTTTTAACAAGAAAGACAGGCTTCAATAATATCAAGTCGGGGATTTAGTGATCAAACGCATCATACTACCGCAAGGTGATCCCAGGGGGAAATTGACCCCCACGTACGAAGGGCCATTTGTGATTAAGAATATTTTCTCGGGAGGAGCTATGATTCTAACCACCATGGATGGTAACGACCATCCTCACCCTGTCAATGTAGACATAGTAAAAAGATACTACGCCTAATTAAAGACCCGCTAGGTTGACTGGCCTAGGCAAAAATAAGGGCTTCCCGGCGAACCAAAAGGGTTCGGGAAAAAGTAAGGGATGAAAATGAAAAAATCTGTACACCCGGCAAGTCGAAAACCCAAAAGGGAGGCTTGGGAAAAAAGGGTATCCCGGTGGATTGAAAACCCGAAAGGGAAATCCAGGCAAAAGTTAGGGATTGAAGCGTATCTCCATGTCTCATTGGATCATCTTGCAACCAGACTTCGGTATCGACTATCAAGCTCGGACGGTGCCAATCAATCTGATCAACCTTCGGCTAAGTAGAAGAGTGATGAGACGCTTGAAGATATAAAGGAAATAGAAGAGTTGGAACCCAATGGGGTTGTTTCACATAGCTGTTTTTCTTTCTTTTACACAAATTGTATAATTTCCATCTTTCGGCGGTGTTCTCTTACTAGGACGTAAGCCTCTTTGTAAAAAACACCTATTGCAGGCCGACTTCAAAATCAATACAAGTTATTTTCACAGAAACTTCAATTTGTTTTTTCTTTCTGTTTTGTTTTGCAAAAACGTCCAATAATTTATTTTTAATATATGCATTTGGAAATGATTGTCGCTCATAAATATTTACATAAGAAACAAAAGGCAATTACTCGTAATTCCAAAAACAGGGAAAAAACAAGAAGTGCCAAACCCTACAGTTACTCTGCCCAGCAGGCACCGGGATAGAGCTAGCTTGAGAATATAATTATTAGCATATACACTCTGCACAGAGTAAAAGTATCCAAAGGCATTGATGTCAGCTTCTCCGAAATAGGACATAACCATCCCCAACCAAGGTTCATAATCGCGGGCGAGTCAGTAAATTTCATCCCCCAAGCGAAGTTTATTTCTCTAGATACAGAAGCTCAATCTCCAACAGAGCTCGTCATCTCCAGCAATGGAACTTCATCCCAAGCTGAGTTTATTCCTCCAGATCAGCAGGTCTACCAACAGATTATCTCTTCCCCTAAGTTTGGTCCCTGCAGAGTTATTCTCCAGCATCTCTTCCCGACAGAATATTTACAAATCTCCAGTAACAGTCAGGGATTTATTTTTCCAGACAGAAGCATACCCCGAAAGCATTTCACAAACATGCATCATGATATACGCATTCATATCATATACAGCATAATCTCATTTATTTTGAGAACATCGTCTCACCCTGCATTTCATGCATCGCATATAACTAACCCTGACATCTTTTCAGGAAAAGAGGATTAGCTTCAACAAGTTCAATAGTTATACAAATTACATCTACAAACGACTAATGGAAACTCAGTTCCCGAAACTAAACGGGTCAACTAATCTACACTATCACTTCGAAGTAACCCTACTATCCAGGTTCCTTCTTGTAGCCCTACTATCCAGGATTTCATTTCGAAGTAACCCTACGACCTAGGTTCCTTCTCACAGCCCTACTATCTAGGCTTTCATATCGAAGTAACCCTACGACCCTGGTTCCTTCTCAAAGCCCTACTATCCAGGATTTCATATTGAAGTAACCCTACGACCCAGGTTCCTTCTCACAGCCCTACTATCTAGGCTTTCATATCGAAGTAACCCTACGACCCAGGTTCCTTCTCACATCCCTATTATCCAGGCTTTCATATCGAAGTAACCCTACGACCCAGGTTCCTTCTCACAACCCTACTATCCAGGCTTTTATATCGAAGTAACCCTATGACCCAGGTTCCTTCTCATAGCCCTACTATCCAGGCTTTCATATCGAAGTAACCCCACGACCCAAGTTCCTTCTCACAGCCCTACTATCCTGGCTTTCATATCAAAGCAACCCTATTATCCAGGTTCCTTCTCACAGCCCTACTATCTAGGCTTTCATATCGAAGTAACCCTACGATCCAGGTTCCTTCTCACAACCCTACTATCCAGGCTTTCATATCGAAGTAACCCTACGATCTAGGTTCCTTCTCAAAGTCCTACTATCCAGGCGTTCATATCGAAGTAACCTTACTATCCAGGTTCCTTCTCACAGCCCTACTATCTCGGCTTTCATATTAAAGTAACCCTATGATCCTGGTTTCCTCTCACAACCCTACTATCCAGGCTTTCTAATCGAAGTAACCCTACTATCCAGGTTCCTTCTCACAGCCCTACTATCCAGGCTTTCATATAGAAGTAACCCTACTATCCAGGTTCCTTCTCACGTCCCTACTATCCAGGCTTTCATATCGAAGTAACCCTACGACCCAGGTTCCTTCTCACAACCCTACTATCCAGGCTTTCATATCGAAGTAACCCTACTATCCAGGTTCCTTCTCACAACCCTATTATCCAGGCTTTCATATCGAAGTAACCCTATGATCCAGGTTCCTTCTCACAACTTTACTATCCAGGCTTTCATATCGAAGTAACCCTATGATCCAGGTTCCTTCTCACAACCCTACTATCCAGGCTTTCATATCGAAGTAACCCTACTATCCAGGTTCCTTCTCACAACCCTGCTATCCAGGCTTTCATATCGAAGTAACCCTACTATCCAAGTTCCTTCTCACAGCCCTACTATCCAGGCTTTCATATCAAATTAACCCTACTATCCAGGTTCCTTCTCACAGCCCTACTATCCAGGCTTTCATATCGAAGTAACCCTACTATCCAGGTTCCTTCTCATAACCTTACTATCCAAGTTCCTTCTCTCGTATCTCCAGACAATAGTTTACAACACCGTAAGACTAGGATCTGATCAAACATGATTGTTTTCGCATTTCCCCTGTAAGTCGTGGTACAGCCTGTACATCGACCGAATATGGAGTTCACTTCCGCTTCCTCAAGCAAGAGTTATCTCCCCAATAGAGTAACAGACAAATGAAGATCCTAAAATTCTATTTCACCCAAGACAGATACCAATGTTCCTCAGCAGATTCCTCATCAACAACTGTAACAGGAACTCTCATCGAAGGAATGTCTCGGGAAATCAACATCCTCCAGATGGCATCTTTAAGCCCATCTCCGACGGTATTCCTCCACATCCAGGATGGCATCTTTAAGCCCATCTCCAACAATTCTCTAGCAGATTCCAAATGGCATCTATAAGCCCATTCCCAATATCACAAATCAAGTATCACTGCATGTGAGTGCAAATTTCTGGGCACTCTAGTGTTCAATCATCTTCCACCTTCAGATCACGAAAGGCAGGCTAGCCAATCTACATCCTCAGGTTTAAGAAGATTGAACAGGGGCAGTTATTGTACCCCAAAAGTTTCCCTCTCATTTTACTCAATACATGTCCATTGGGATCTTCAATTTGCTCAAGGTTGCCCAAGGTTGGACCAGACAAGCTCTCTCCTAAGGTAGTGTACCTCAAATTAGGGTTTCCATTTTCATCGAGATGGGTGAACCACAAAGGCCTCATATGCTCTCCATGGTCTTAATATGTTCTCAAGACCCTACATGTCAAGTTTCATACCTTGCACAAGATGTTTGCTCAGTCAACTGCTCAGATGCTTGAGAATCGACTGTATTAGGTCAAAAGTCAACTGTGACCCACATACAGTCAAACTTCAAGATTTTTTGTCAACATTAACATTTTGAAGTGAATTTCATCATTTGATCAAGGGTTGATCATGATTCCCCAAGGAATGCTCCAACTTTATCAAAACCCAAAAGTTGCTAAATTAGGGTTTCTTAGTAAAAGTCAACCTAACTTTGACCAAGCATAACTTCTACATGCTTTATCATAAAGTTTCCATCCAAAGCTCATTTTGAAGAGGATTAAATTCCCTAAAATTCATCTTCATCTCACAAGTTCAAAATATGCACTCATAAAAAGATATGAATTTCTACATTATGGGTCCTTTTGAAAAGTAAACAAAAACACCTTTTGGGTCAAAGCTTCTTACAAGAACATGGAAGACTCAATTGAGATGAGACTAAAAGGATTGCTTAGGGGATATCCTAAGGTTTCTAAAAAGTCCAAGAACACCTCTCTAGGGTTAAAATTGGAAGATATACGCCTTGTCAAAGTTGACCTTTTTTGCAAAATTGCCAAAAGTAAAATGTGCTCAAAAATGCATTTTTTTTGCTAAATGGGCCTAAATTTTTATGCTTGAACCTCACTTATAATGTGGTCCACGACTCAAATATTCCCCCACACATTATTTGCTTCGTTTTGCGATTTATTTTGATTTTTTATTAATTAAAAATTAAATTAAATCAAATAATTGGTGAATAATAGCAAATATATGATTTGATTTAGTTTTTGGACAGGTTGGCAATCAAAATATGCAGAATTATTAAGGCCAAAACGAATCAAGCATAATTGGTACAAGAAAGGGAAGATTTGTCTCAAAATAGAAAGTTTGCATATGGTTAAATAATCAAATCAAATCTCATCAAACTTCAAAATTCAATCCAAGTTTGTAACCCTAATTCATCCCTAGGTATATATTGGACAAGAACAAAGCAAAAAAGAAGGTTTTGCAGTCGTGAAAAGCACAAAACAAAACATGGATTTCTTGCAAAAAGTAGGATTCGGTTTTCAGTCTACAGGGCGATTCAAGGCAATTTGAAGCTAGCAATATCTTCATGGGCGTGCATAGAAGCTACTCCAATCATTTCCAAGTCATCAAACCACAAGAATCACCATCTATATATCACGGTCTGCACCCTCTGAACTCAAACGTGTTCCTCTAGTTTTACGCATTCTTAATCCAATTTGCTTGCATATACATATTTAGGATCATGCTAGGAAGCTTTTTGATAGCCTGGATTTGATTTTTGATGCAGGAATAACTATTTAACATAATTAGGGTTCATGAGCTCTAAATTGGGGAACCCTAGCTAGAGGCAAAATTGGGCCAAATTAAGGGTCTTTTCATTTTCAGGGGCTGAAGTACAATTGATTCATGCCCTTGAATGGAGTTTATGTTGCTGGAATTTCATTTTACGATTTTCCAAGTTTTAGCCATGCATAAAAAACAGTCATTATAGCCTATAGTGACGAGTTTATCTGTAGGTAAAGGGTCAATGCCAAAAGCGATGGTTCCCTGAAGAAGATGATGGCGTGTCCAATCATCATTGGACCATTTAAAATTCACGCGCGTGGGACAATTGGCAAGGCATATGGTTGGTAAGCATAAGGACCTGGGTTCAATCCCAGGTCCCAGCAACGCCTATTTTCCTATTTTCTGAACGCAGATTGCATGCACTTCTTATCAAAGGGTCTACCATACTCTATCAACATCCAGCCACTTGATCCAACGTTGACCAGGCTTGAAGGGTCAATGGGCTTGAAGAATTCAAATTGACACCCCCCCATTTGCTAGCATACAGGCCCAATTTTCTTTTTCTTTCTATTTTCTTTTAATTTCTATAATTGATTTCTTTTATTTGTTTTAATTAATTAACCCAAAAATCATTTTCTTTTTTTAATAAAAAAAATCACAACAAACTACAAAAATCTTTTTTTGATAAAAATATTTTATTTCTTAATTAATTTAGTTTAATTAACTTAGGGAAATTTAACCTCTTTTTATAACTAAAAATAATTAGACTTAAGATTTGAATTGTATATAATTTAGTTAATTTTCTTTAAAAATACACCAAAATTATTTTTTCTCATTAAAATATTTATAATAATTAATTAGATTAATTAGGTTAACTTAAATACTTTTTCATAATTAAAAAGCAATTAGAAATTAGGGTTTTATTTAAATTGCAACTTCTTTGTTTTCTCCAATGAAAAATATACAAAAATCTTTTTCCTTTCAATTAGGGTTTAGGTTATTTTTCAAACGCCCCTCGTATTTAATTCGTCGCGCATTTAATTATTTCTTTTCCATTATTTTTGTAACTGCCAATGGTTTGTAATAGTTAAACTAGGGTATTATTTACTGCTTTAATCCTCGATTCTTTGGTTATGTAATTAATCCCCATCCCCGAAGTCTTGTAATAGCTAGGTTTATTTTCTCGCACTTTTAAATTCCTGCAAATATTTAACTGTCTAGATGTATGCTAATAGGATTGTATGGCAAGATTACTTGAAATTAAAATGGGAGATCACGTAATGTGCAAAGATTAAATAAATGAAACAATTCATATGCACATATTCACTCCTAGGATTTATCTCACTTCGGTTGCCTTCGGTAAACAATCATTAAGCATAGGAAATTTTAGTGGTTTCCCTATAGTCTAAAAGATCAAATTGTACCATTCGAATGTTGCCTCGGAAATGTTTCCTCGGAAAGATCTTAAGACTCTAGGGTTACTACTAAAGTTTTCTAACGATTGCTTTAGTGATTGCACTTGTCCCTTTCGAATGTCCCTTACAACTCCAGCGATGGTGCTACCTACTCCTTCATAGTAGGATAGCGCAGTCTAAAGGAAACAAGAACAAACAATCTTTTTTCGAGTAGGTAGAATCTTAAGTACTTGTTCAATAAAAACTTTTCACACAGACACCTTTCAAAACAAATTTTCAAAACAAACTTCGTCACATCCTTGAGGACTGATACAAGGGTTATCAGGAAGTAAAACATTTTCAACACAAACACACACAAGCAATTTGAAAAATGAGTAAGTACCTAAGAGCCCATGGAAAACCATGGATAGAAAGGGTTCTAACACCTTCCCTTTCTATAATCTACCCCCCGTACTCAGAATATCTCAAAAAAAGGTTTTTTCTGTTCTTTTCTCATTTTCCATGATTGGATGAAATAAAAGTCGGTGGTGACTCTTGCTTACTGCGATATTTTGTGAACAAAAACGCAAAACGCAAACCTGTAAAACAGTCAGTTCTGCCACCGTATCACAACGGCTATCCAACAGCTTATGGCTGAAGGTGTCATACAAATAGAGAAGATATTCCGAGAGGAAGAGATTGATGTCTTGGAAATTCCCTAATATCCGAGAAGCTTTTCAGCAACAACAAGTATCCCGTTGAAAATTCAGGCTCTTACTGCCCCAGTAATGATTCAAGTTCATGCTACCCCCACAACGGTTCAAGATCTTACTCCTCTTATAAGTAACAACTCGAAGGAAGACCCGTGGGAGTATAACGTGGTCTATATTTATGGGAAGAAGTACGAATGTCCTCCAGTGGTTGACCATAATATTACCAACATTGCAGGAACTAGTAACATGACTCGTAGTGGTCGTATCTTTTCTCCCTCACCACCGCCTGCCAAAGAAAGTAACAGTGATGATCTGGCCAAGGCTAGGGGCAAGCAAGTGATTGATAGTCAGCCTGAACCTTCTGTAGGAAAAGAAGCGGAGCAGCTTTGAGGATTCTTAAGAGAAGTCATTACAAAGTGGTGGATCAACTCAACCAGACGTCGTCCAAGATTTCTATCTTGTCTCTCCTTTTATGTTCGGAGACCCACCGTAATGCTCTACTGAAGATTTTATGTTTCGCTCATGTTACCCAAGATATCTCTGTGGCCAAGTTTGAAGGAATTGTCACCAATATTTTTGTGGGAAATTATTTGAGTTTCTATGATGATGAACTCCCAGTTGAAGGCAGAGCCCACAACAAAGCGCTACATGTTTCTATGAAGTGTTTGGACACGATTTTATCTCGAGTTTTGGTAGACACGGGTTCTTCACTCAATGTGATGCCTAAGGCTACTTTGTGTAAGCTGAATATGGACAGGGTAATGATGAGGCCTTCCACTCTGAATGTTCGAGCGTTTGATGGTTCAAGAAGATCTGTGGATGAAGAAGTGGACTTGCCTTTCAAGATTGGTCCCCACACTTTCTATTTATCATTCTATGTTATGGACATCCTCCCATCCTATACTTTCCTTTTGGGTCGTCCATGGATCCATGTGGAAGGAGCTGTGACGTCTACTCTTTATCAACGCCCAAAGTTCATTGTAAATGACCAAGTTGTCGTTGTTTGTGGAGAAGAAAATATAGTGATTAACAATCTGACTACCTACCGTTATGTGGAAGTGGAAGGCGATGTGCAGGAGTTTCCCTTTCAAGCTCTAGAGATTGTTACTGTTGACAAGTTCCCCGTCGTGGAATGTAATAAGTCTGAAGCACCCCTGGCTTCTTTGAAGGATGCCAAAGCCCTCATAGAATCTAGACCTCCCATGACAGTTGGGGAAAATTGATTGAAGTGCCAGAGAAGAAAGATCGATATGGTCTTGGGTATCAACCATCGTCCCCCGTGCAAGCTGGTTGGGTTGCTCTCAAAGGAAAACAGGTTCCCCCAATTTCTGAAGTGTTCGTCAATGCTGGTGTAAGCAAAGAAGGACAAGTGCTCTCCACATATGATGAAGGTGACAATGAAGATGTTTCAAGATTTATCTATCAAGTTGCGCCAGACCAGGAGCTCAGAAATTGAACTGCCGTGGACATCCCTGAAGTTCTTTTCCTTGATGTGTAATTTTCTATTTCCATTTAAGTCATATGTCCTGCCCAAGGCATAATGACAACTTGTAGAAGGGGCCCCTTATGTTTCAATCTCCGTTTAACATTGAATGAAAAATATCACTTTCGCATACAATTTTGTTCCCTGTCTTTTCTTTTACTTTTTCAAAATAAAAATGGCAATACTTTTCTTTTCATATTCTAAATATTTTCTTGCACTTTTTAAAAATAAAACATAAAATCATCAATCATGCAGATCCGTCTCGAACTCCATTGGAAATGATAGTGCTATGGTTCCTTATATCCTTGAGAATTCAGTTGATCATGCTAACGAAGATAGTGAGGAAGATTGTGAAGTCCCTGAAGAACTAGCCAGGCTCTTGAGACAGGAAGAGAAGGTCATCCAACCATATCAGGAAGAAGAAAAATTCGTCAATCTCGGTACTGAAGAGGTAAAGATAGAAGTCAAGATAGGTGCTTCCTTGCAAAGTGAACAAAAAAAGGGGTTGATTAAGTTTCTTCAAGAGTATGTTGAAATCTTCACCTGGTCGTATGAAGACATTCCCGGTTTAGACACTGATATAGTGATGCACAGACTACCACTAAATCCAGAATGTCCTCCTGTAAAGCATAAGCCGAGAAGGACCAGACCCAACATGGCTTTGAAGATTAAAGAAGATGTTCAGAAACAACTTGAGGCAGGCTTCCTATCTATGATAAATTATCCACCTTGGATTGCTAACATTGTTCCTATACCTAAGAAGGATGGTAAGGTACGCATGTGTGTTGACTACCGAGACTTGAATAGAGCAAGTCTGAAGGATGACTTCCCGTTGCCTCATATTGATGTATTGGTTGATAATATTGCTCTGTCTTTAGTGTTCTCCTTCATGGATGGGTTCTCGGGCTACAATCGGATAAAGATGGCTCTGGAAGACATGGATAAAACAGATTTCACAACTCCTTGGGGTACCTTTTGCCATAGAGTCATGCCTTTTGGTCTCAAAAGTGCTGGTGTGTCATATCAGCGAGCTATGGTGACTCTCTTTCACGACATGATTCATAAAGAGATCGAGGTGTATGTGGACGACATGATTGCGAAATCACAAACTGAGGAAGAACATTTGGTCCATTTGTAGAAGTTGTTTGATCATTTACGAAAGTTCGGGTTAAGGCTTAATCCCAACAAGTCCACCTTTTGGGTTCGATCGAGGAAGTTACTTGGTTTTATCGTGAGTCAACAAGGAATTGAAGTAGATCCAGACAAAGTGAGAGCAATACAGGATATTCCAGCACCAAAAAATGAAAAGGAAGTACGAGGTTTCCTTGGAAGGTTGAATTACATAGCCAGATTCTTTTCTCACCTTACTGCTACTTGTGAACCCATCTTTAAATTGTTACGCAAGAATTAAGATGTTTGTTGGGATGAAAGTTGTCAAGAAGCTTTCAAGAAGATTAAGCAGTATCTTCAAGAACCACCAATACTCATACCACCAGTTCCAGGGAGACCTCTCATTATGTATTTGACTGTGTTTGAAGGATCTATGGGTTGTGTTCTCGGACAACATGATGATATTGGACGAAAAGAACACGCCATTTATTACCTGAGCAAGAAGTTTACTGATTGAGAATCAAGGTATTCCTTACTTGAGAAGACTTGTTGTGCTCTTACGTGGGCAGCTTGACGTTTGAGGCAATATATGTTGACACATTCTACACTTCTGATATCTAAGATGGATCCGATAAAGTACATCTTTGAGAAACCAGCATTTACAGGGAGATTGGCTCGGTGGAAAATGCTTATGTTTGAGTATGACATCTAGTACAAAAGGCTATCAAAGGTAGCATTCTTGCTGATCATCTCGCTCACCAGCCATTGGAAGAGTATCAGTACATGAAGTTTGATTTTCCAGATGAGGACGTTATGAAACTTGATGATAAAGAAGGACCCAAACCAGGGGAGCAATGGACTCTCATGTTTGATGGAGCATCCAATGCTATGTACCACGATATTGGGGCTGTTCTGACCTCTCCATGCAACACTCACATACCTTTCACTTCCAGATTATGTTTTGATTTTACGAATAATGTCGCCAAATATAAAGCTTGTGTGATGGTCTTAAAGCAGCCAATGATTTGAAGATCAAGATTCTTGAAATTTATGGGGACTCGGCCTTAGTGATACATCAAGTTTGAGGTGATTGGGATACACGACACCCTAACTTAGTCCCATACCAGGATTACATATTAGAGTTGTTGTCCGCCTTCGATGAGGTCACATTTGAGCATATTCCTAGAGAAGCAAATCAACTAGCAGATGCTCTGGCCACTTTAGCAGCAATGTTCAAAGTCAGTTATCTGAATCATGCGCCCAATATAAGGATATGTCCTTACAAGGAGCCAACTCATATTTTCCCTGCTCATTGTCTCACAATTGAAGATGTATCAGGCGAAAAGCTGTGGTACTTCGACATCAAAAGATATCTTGAGAAGCAAGAGTACCCCGAGGGTGCTACAATTTATGATAAGTGGACTCTTAGAAGGTTGGCAGCTAAGTTTTTACTGTCAGGAGACGTTCTGTACAAGACAAACTATGATTCAGTTCTGCTCAGATGCGTGGATAGACATGAAGCAGAATCCATTATATGAGAAATACACGAGGGCTATTTTGGGACTCATGCCAGTGGACATTCCATGGCCAAGAAAATACTACAAGCAGGTTATATTTGGATGACGATGGAAAGCGACTGTTGTGTATATGCCAAGATGTGCAACAAATGTTAGGTTTACGCGGACAGGATACATGTTCCTCCCACTCCTTTGAATGTGATGACTTCACCATGGCCCTTGGCAATATGGGGCATTAATATGATTGGACGCATCGAGCCGAGTACTTCAAATGGACACAGGTTTATTCTCGTTGCTATTGGCTACTTCCCCAAGTGGGTAGAAGCGGCTTCGTACAAGAATGTGACCAGGCAAGTTGTCACTCGTTTCATCAAGAAAGAAATCATTTGTCTTCATGGAACTCCTAACAAGATCATCAACGATGACGGGTCTAATCTCAACAACAAGATGATGAAGGAAATGTGTGAAGAGTTCAAGATTGAGAACCATAATTCATCACCCTATCGGCCAAAGATGAATGGGGAAGTTGAAGCTGCTAACAAGAACATAAAGAAGATCGTCTAGAAAATGGTGAGAACATACAAAGATTGGCATGAGATGTTGCCTTTCGCCTTACACGGCTATCAAACTTTTGTGCGTACTTCTACTGGGGCAACTCCGTTTTCAATAGTCTACAGTATGGACGCGGTACTCCCGGTCGAAGTGGAGATTCCTTCCTTGAGGGTTCTGATGGATACTAAACTTGATGAAGCTGAATGGATTCAAACGAGACTCGACCAACTTAATTTCATCGAATAAAAGTGCCTAGCAGCCATTTGTCATGGTCAATCATATCAACAACGTCTTAAGAGAGAATTTAACAAGAAGATTCAACCTCGAGAGTTCCACACGGGTGATCTGGTGTTAAGGAAGATTCTCCCAATCCACATTGATCCAAGAGGCAAGTGGACTCCCAACTATGAGGGACCGTACATCGTGAAGAAAGCTTTCTCAAGAGGTGCTCTAATCCTGACATACATGGATGGGGAAGACGTTCCGCTTCCAGTTAATTCAGACTCATTCAAAAAATACTACGCATAAAAGGACCTGCTAAGTCGAAAACCCGAAAGGGCGGTTTAGGTAAAAGTTAGGGCTAAAAAAAAAGAATAACCGGCTAAGTTGAAAACCCAAAATGGCGGCTTAGGCAAATATAGGTGTCCCAGTGGATTGAAAACCCGAAAGGGCGATCCAGGAAAAAATTAGGGACAAAAAGCGAGAGACTGCAGTATGAAGACTCTTCACGTACACCCTCCTAATACAGGATGGATCAATTCAGCTATTATCCTTTGGAAGCATGGCGCTAGGACGACCCAGGATATGGGAACTATAGCAATATCAGTTTTAACGGAAGTTCAAGATTTTCTTATTGCCATTTTACTCATTGTATTTTGTCTTTTTCTACGCAACTTCCTCATTTAGGAGTTGTTTCCATGTACGAATGCCTATTCACAGGCCAAACTCATTAATAAAAATTTGCCTTTCCACCAAAAAGTTTTTGTCCTTTTTACTTTATTTTCGTATGCGAATTGTGATTTAAATTCTTTGTTAAGCATTGCATTGAAAAAAATAAGTCAATAATAATCACAAGCTAATATGTGAAACACTACATTACATGGATATGAAGGCATCCCAAGGGAAAGCCATGGCGTTCAAGTGTTTGTTTTTCTATGCAGGTAGCAAGTTATACCGGTCACCTCGACCAAACTTGGGGCATTTGATGAGATCCACGTTTCTGTTTAGTCATTCACAAGAAGTCCATCATATGAAGAAAGTAAGATCAAGCTACTTCTCCTCAGCAAGATTTAATCCCCAGTGAACTCGACAAGGCTAACTCATTTCTCTTAGTTTTCAAAACACCAATCCATATTGGTATCTCAAGACGACGAGCAACGAATCCCAATGAGCTTAGCGTTTGGAACTTTGCATACAATAATCATCACTGCATATTGCATTGCATCCTCAAACATGTAGCCTATCCATGGATCATCATGCCACACTTCAAATGCATATGAAGCATGAGCCAGATTTGGTACCTTCCCCAAATCAACAAAGCATCCCCACAAAAAAAATGTGATCCTCATAATTCCCAGTCAACACCTGTCATTACACTACAAACCAAAATAAGTTGTGGTGCCAATACATTGCACTCCCCAACTCTCAATACTCACGTCATCTTTTTAGGGACCTATTTGTTTACCTTGGGATTTGGTAAACAACCGCTGATCCTCCAAATGGTTACTTATTTGGTTACTCGCAGGATCGATCAGATTGATCCTAGGACATAGGTTGATTTTGAAGTTTAGATTAAATTGGATAAGGCTTTAAATAAAGAGGCTTTAAGTGAAATAAAGAGGTTTCAAGTAAATTGCATGAAGAAAGGACTTGGTAAAATAAACAAGGCTTAAAGTAAAAGGTTTCGACAGGAATGTAAAGAGGAAAGCAAGTAAATTTCTGGAAAAGTAAATGACTTTGATTAATAAAATTGGTGTTTCACACATACATTTCTCAACAATTCTTTCTCACACGCTGGGTACTCGAATCTATATGAGTGACTTTGTATAGAATTGTGAACACACCCGAGAAACTACATGACTACTATTATTTATACTAAAACATCCCAAGTAACCGTCGGGCAGTTACACTGCTTCGAGATCAATCCACTTGGCACGTTCTCCATGTTCGACGCTCCAGATCCTTGCACGTTTGCACGTGGTAACTGCTGGAAACCGTTTTCCCTCCAAAAGCTTGAATTTCAAACTGCTCCACTCTGAACCATCGAACACTTTCGTCGAGAGACATCTTCGACGAGAAACTCCTTCGACGTCGAAGGCAACCAGTCTTCTCCCTTGGAAGAAATCTTCTAAGTACTTTGCCATCTTTCGATGGGCATTTCGACAGACTTATCCAGTCGAAAACATCTTTCAGCTTTAATGGCTGACATCAACAAAACAAAGGTGTCGAATTTAGGAGCCAACAAATTGCCCCCCAAGAATGCCTTATTTCGACTCTGAAAGAAAAAGGCATTCTTTGAAACGCCATTCGACACCTGTCTTTTCACGCTTAGTCACAAATTAACTTGTGCACTTTTTGTTGTTTTCTACCAACTATTGGCAATCCCAAGAAAACCATCATTTTTCCGTACCTAGGACGTCACTTTCAGTACGGCGTGCAGTACCAAACGTCATTTCAGAATTTGTCATTATGACAATTCCCAAAAACGAGGACGCACGCTGCGTCTCTCTATTTCTGCAGAACGGCTAAAACAACAGGGGGCTGCCACGCGTCCCACTATCTCCTGCAGCATTAAATGGCATTTAATGTCCTCGTTTTTGGGGATTTTTCCCCACTACTATAAATAGCAGTAAGTACCCCATTGTGGGACTTTTTACGCCATCTAGCTTTCAAACTTCTCTATCTTCATACAAGCTTGTTATCTTTGCAGAAACTCTTCCTCCTTCACTTCGTCTTCAAACTCATTTCAAACTCAACACTAAACCATGGCATCTGGCTCTACTGTTCCTAGTGCTACCGCACCATCTGAAAACGCTAAACCTAAGGTTTTCGTCACTGCTCCAGTAGTAACCTCTACAGGCAAACGAAGGGTTCCTGAACCCTTGGATATCGCCGTTCGCGATGCCTACTCGCGCCACCTTATGATCCCGGTTGGATACTCCAACCAGATGTTTGCAATGTCTGGCCCCATGTATCCAAGTATCTCTGAGGCTATGAAGATCAAGAGCTATTTCCCGGTAGTTGAGAGACTCAAACCGGTTGCATGTGCCAAGAAAGACGCAGAAGACAATGAAGATCCTGCACATGAAAAAATCGACCTCCGCTTCTTCAACAGAGGTGTTAGGGCCTTCAGGTCTGGCCCTAGCCTTACTCCTGACTACGTTGCTTGGCTAGAAAAGATGGAGAAGCACCAAACTTCGATCTGGAAGGATATGGGGATCTTCGACCTGGTGATGCTGTCGAAGACAGGTTTGAACTATTCTCCGGAGATGCTGATAGCTTCTCTGCTGTTCTGGGACTACTCCCACTTTACTTTCCATCTTCCTTGTGGGATGCTAACCCCCACACTCTTCGATGTGGCCGCTATTACTGGCCTTCGACCCACCGGAGATTACTTCGATCCAGAGGAGATGTCGGAGGATCAAATTGGCTTCTCTGAGACCAAACCAACCTATACCACCTTCATAAACCACTATCACGACAGGTCGACAGATGCTGTGTCGGATGTCGAACACATAGCGTTTCTAGCCCTATGGCTGACTCACTTTGTATTTTGCTCGAAGTCTTTACAGGTGACCAAAAAGATGGTCACTCTTGCTACTCAACTGCATCATCGCCAAAACATCTGTTTGGCAGAACTGATTCTGGCTAGCCTCTATGATTCGATCAGCAATGGGGCCACTCTTCTAAAAATTATCGAGAACAGGGCCAGTTTGCTACTTGCTGGGCCTTTTTGGTTACTCCAACTGTGGCTCAATGCCACTTTCGAATCTTTCTTGCCTAAGAAGGTTCAGATAAATGATCAGGCTCCAGAGATAGCGAACAGACGCGTCGAAGGAACCAGGCTGGCTCTGTTGACACCTATGGAAGATGGACTGGAGTTTCAGCAAACCTTCACCAACTTCGTTCTGATGTTTGCTCGAAGGAAAGAGTTTGTTTCAACTATGGCTCCATTTGCTCGACGGAAGGTAGGCCCAGCATGGTTCACAAGGCCACATCCAAGGACGTTGAGTGGTCCTAATGTTGACGAACATACAATACTGTGGGAGGCGTTCCTCACACCAAGGATCATGCCTCTTCGATACAGGAGCTCTAAGACTCATTTGAGTCTGATTGCATACCAACCAAACCTGGTATCTCGCCAGTTTGGTATTATCTAAACCCTACCTTCTCCGATTTTTCCACGAGAGAAGTCAATGTTGTACTTCTGCAATGATTACACCGAAGAAGCTGCCATCAAGCATATCGGAAGATATGCTGGTCGAACCGTTCTCTCGTTGTTTGACTACCAGCTCAATTTTCTTTGCTCACCATCCTTCGAGGAATGGTGGAAAAGCTATTATGCTGAGGAGTTCTTCGACGAGAAGGACTTCATGGATGAGCTACAGAAGTCTTTTGTCCTTGTGTTGGACAAAATAAAGAAATGTAAGTTCATCCTTTTACATTACTTTGTCTTTTTTTCGAAAGCTAGCCTGTTAACCTTTTTTTTATTTGCTTTCAGTTGTTCGGAAGCCTGTAGCCAAGAAGGCTACAGAAGGCCAACAGGGAGGAGACCCTTCAACAAAACCTCCACCGCCGGCGAAGACTACAGCGCCGGCGAAGACCACAAGCAACCAACAGGGGGAAGGCTCTTCGAAGAAGCCTTCTATATCGGTAACCAGACTTTCATTATTCCCTCCTGGCTTTCGATTTTTGACTTTCGATGCAATTATTAAATCGAATTCCCATTGGTTTTCTAGGCACCTTCGCCCAAGAAACGGCCAGCACTGGTGGTCGAATCTGGGAGCGATGAAGAAAATGATTCTCCTCCTGCCCCCTTAAAAAGGCGAAAGTTGACGAAGGATGCTCCTGTTCCTGCTTCTGCTCCTGAAGGTCGAACCATCAGAATAAAGGTTGCTGGGAGAAAGCCTAGGCCACCTCCAGTGATCATTGAGGAGCCAACGGAGGAGGAACTAAACGTTCTTCTTAACAAGCCTGTCGAAAGCGACAATTCCAGCCCTGGGGCTGAAGCTAATTTACAGGTAATCTCTTAGACCCTTTTATAACTTAGGTATAGATACCCATATTCAATTGTGTCCCTTTCGATCTCTGAAGATTTGTCTTCTTTCCTTTTTCAGGACACCACTGAAAGTTCTCCGCCAAGGACCTCTGAAACGCTGGAATCTGCTGAACTCAGCAGGCCACAAGAAAAAGGCTTGGGAAATGACGAAGCCCATACTGAAAATGAGGCCAATGCTGAAACGGTAGAAAAACCAGCAGAGGAACTTCAAACGGAGGAACAACAGCCAGAAGCGGTTCAGGTGGTGGATCTGTCAGAAGAGAATCCTGAAGAAAGGGACCAAGGCAATGCTGGCGAAGAAAATCAAGGTGCTGCTGGCGAAGAGAACCAAGGTGACACTGTCGAAGGGCACCAAGGTGACGCTAGCGGAGAGCACCAAGGTGACGCTGGTACTGCCCCAGTCCGAGTCGAAGAGCAACAAGTCGAGGCTCCTAACACTCAACAGCCTCAAACCCAAGACAATGCTGTTGCAAGGGTTACCTCAACGAAGCACATGTCAAAAGAGGATTTAGAACTCTTGAAACAAACTGACCCTGTTAGCTATCTCAACGCAATCATCGAGAGCAAGAGCTCGTCTGATGCTAGTCAGGAGATTCCTACCCTGTCGGGGAAGTCTACTGAAACCTCTCCTCTCGATGAAGCTTTGGCGAAGGTTAAGGCCCAGTTCTTCAAGAAGGACTTGATGAAGGCTTTAGAGGGGGACCCCACTGCTCCATCATGCTTGAAGGATGTCTTGAATGCTGTCGACTTGTTAGCTGTAGCCCCAGAAGTTTCAAGCTTGATCGTGGAGTTACACTCTATGATTGATCAAGTCTCAGCAGATTACAGGCGCCAAAGGGGGTTTAACAGTCAGCTTGAGGTGTTGTATGGAAAAAGCTCCTCTGCGTGGACTGCTGTCTCGGATACGACTTCTCGAATTGCGGAGTTGTCGAAGCAAAAAGCATCTACGCAGGAAGAAGTCGATGCCATCGATCGAGAGAATGCTTCCTTCCGGGCACAAATCGAAGAAATAGAGGCGAAGATAAGTGCCAACACTATACGCAAGGAGGAACTTCTTTCGACCATCTCAGACACCGAGAGCCAAACTGAAATCAAACAAGGCCTGGAATTCGCTGAGAAGGCCCAAGGCTTCGACGCTCAGATTGCCAAACTAGTGCAGGAGAACGCCTGGTGCAAGAAAAGGTTGGAGGTGCAGCAAGCCAAGTACCTTCGACTCAAGGACTCTATTTCCTTTTGATTGATTCTCTTTTGTAACCATATTTTTGTAATCTATATTCGACAACATTGCCATCTTGGCTGAAATTTATAAAATTTCCATTTTGGCATTTTTATGGTTAATTTAGTCTTGTTCTTTTATTATTTTATTTTTATCTCTTGAAGTGTAGGTCTGTATTTTTTCAAATATTTACCATTTACTTTCAAGAGCCTTTTATCTCCACCTAACTCTTCGACTTCATAGGCTCCACCAGAAAAAGTTTGGATGACTCTGAAGGGTCCTTCCCATTTGGGTGTCCATTTCCCCATGCTTCGATCCCTTCGATCCATGGGAAGAATTACCTTCCAAACTAGTTCTTCAGGCAAAAATACCTTAGGTTTTACCTTTTTATTATAAGAGTCTTCTACTCTTTTCTTCTGAAGCCTGAGTAGGTCGAGAGCGCGTAATCTCTCTTCGTCTAAATCCACCAGTTCGTCTAACATCATGTTCCAATAGACTTCAGAAGGAATATCATAATGCCTCTGAACCCTTGCAGATTGAAGACAAATTTCTGCTGGCAACACTGCATCATGGCCAAAAGTTAGCCTATACGGTGTTGTACCAGTGGCTTCTTTTGGGGACGTTCGACAAGCCCACAGAATCTGGTCTAACGTCTTATGCCAATTCTTTGTTTTCTTCCCAACATGTTTCTTTATCAAGCCAATCACCACTTTGTTAGCTGCTTCGACTTGACCATTCGCCTGTGCATAATAAGGCGTGGATGTTAGGAGTTTGAAACCTGTTTCCTGAGCAAATTCTTGCATCTTTCGACCAGTAAAAACTGATCCTTGATCAGTTGTTATTGTCTCAGGGATTCCATACCTAAAGATAATGTTCTTTTGAATAAATTCAATGACATTTTCCTGGTCTACATTGACTAAAGGGATAGCTTCGATCCACTTAGTAAAGTAATCAATGCCTACCAGTATGTATTTCTGACTCTTTGATGACGCTGGTCGAATCTCTCCAATGAGGTCCAACGCCCATCCTCTAAAAGGCCAAGGCTTCACTATCGAGTGAAGTTCGCTTGCTGGTACATGTTGGATGCCTGTATGGACTTGACACTCTTGACAACCCTTGGCGAACTCAACACAATCTTTCAGCATAGTGGGCCAATATAGTCCTTGTCGAAACAACAACCATTTCATCTTATAGCCTGCTTGGTGAGCCCCACATGCCCCAGCATGCGTAGTCGAAAGGGCTATGTATGCTTCAGTTTCACTTAAACATTTCAGCAACACCCCTTCAGGCGTCTTCTTGAATAACTCATTACCCATGAGTACATAACTCAACGCCCTGTATTTTATTTTTCGTTCTGTTGAAGCTCCTGGATTTTGAAGATAGTCCACAATGGGTTTCCTCCAATCTTGCTCTGACAAATTATCTATGAACGAAATTTCGAAGTTACTTTGATCAGCATATCCTAGTCTCGTCGATTCCAAGTCTGTTGGTGATAGACAAGTTGCTTTTATCTTTTCTCGAACTTCGATTGCTCTTTGTAATCTCGTTTTTGAAATTTTATACCCAGATGCAATTTGTGCCAAGTCGTTGGCTATCTGATTTTCGACTCTGGGTATGTGTCGAATATTGACCGCTTCAAATTTTTTCAATAAACGATTTGCTATCACAAAGTACATAATGAGATTTTCTCTTATGCATTTATATTCCTTTGTGACTTGCTTAATGACTAACTCTGAGTCTCCCATGATTTCGACTCGAGTTGCCCCCAATTCCAACAATATTTCAAGGCCAGTAATTAGAGCTTCATACTCAGCCTCATTGTTCGAACAAGAACTTGAGATTTTGTACTTGAATGTTGTTGGAATTTTATCTGGAGAAATAATCAAGACTCCTACCCCTGTTCCATCTTTATGGCTGGAACCATCGAAGTAGAATTTCCAAGGCTCTATCTCCACATAATTAATATCCTCAACTTGAATTGAGTGGTCGACTATAAAGTCTGCCACCACTTGTCCTTTTACTGCCTTAAGAGGCATAAAGGTCAAGGAGTATTCAGTTAACGCTAATGCCCACTTGCCAATTCGACTATGCAAGATAGGTTTCGACAACATATATTTGAAAACATCAAAATGAGACGAAACATAAACATCAACTGGTTTTATATATTGCTTGAGTTTTGTACAAGAAAAATACAGACATAGACACAATTTTTCAACTTCGCTATATCTAGTTTCTGCATCGTTCAAAACTCTACTGAGATAGTAAATGGATCTTTCGACTCCATTCTCATCTTCTTGGGCTAACATACTTCCCAGAGTTTTGTTGGATGCAGCTATGTACAATCTCATACTCCTATTGCTACAAGGAGGCACCAAAATAGGTGGCTTAGTGAGGTACCCTTTGATTTTGTCGAAGGCTTCTTGTTGCTCCTGCCCCCATTCGAACCCCTCTTTATTCAGTCGAAGTAAGGGTGAAAAGGCCTGAGCTTTCCCACTTAGATTAGATATAAACCTTCTTAAGAAATTTATCTTGCCTAAGAGATATTGCAATTCCTTCTTATTCGATGGCGCTTTCGCTTCCAGAATTGCCTTCGTCTTGTTCTGGTTGATTTCGATTCCTTTCTTGTGGACAACGAAGCCCAAGAAATCTCCAGCTTTCACACAGAACGCACACTTCAAAGGGTTCATCTTCAGACCATGTTCTCTCATTCTTTTGAATGATTGTCGAAGGTGGTCAATATGATTCTTCCTGGAAACAGAATTTATAACAATGTCATCAATATATACTTGCATAAAAGTGTTAATAAAATCATGGAAGATAGTATTCATTGCTCGCTGGTACGTTGCCCCAGCGTTTTTTAGGCCAAAAGGCATCACTACCCATTCGTAGGTGCCTAAGGCCCCAGGGCATCGAAAAGCTGTTTTCGACACATCCTCTTCAGCAATGAATATTTGATTATATCCTGAATAACCATCGAGCATACTCAGGTATTCATAACCAGCGGCAGAACCGACTAGCATTTCCGCCACAGGCATAGGATATTCATCTTTGGGGGTGGCAGCATTCAAATCTCTGAAATCTATGCACACCCTTAACGTACCATTTTTCTTGATTACTGGCACAATGTTTGCAATCCATTCGACATACCTTGTAACACAGATGAATTTTCATTTCAGAAGTCTTTCGACCTCCGTCTTGATCTTCGACAGTATTTCTGGAGCGAAGCGCCTTGGATTTTGCTTGATTGGCTTCTTCCCAGGTTTAATTGGCAACTGAAGTTCTACCAATCCTCTGTCGAGACCAGGCATTTCGTCATAATCCCATGCAAAACAGTCTTTAAACTCTTTCAGCAATTGGATTACTTCCAACCTAAGTTCTGGATCGATTTTGGCGCTGATGTAAGTTGGCCTTTTCTCTGATCCTTCGCCTAAGTTGATTTCTTCTAAAGGGTCTTGTGCTAACATTTTAATGTTGTTCGCCAAGGGGTCCTTTTCGAAGCCCAAAGGCTCATCGTCATAGATGGCGTCGAGCCTCTGTTCCTGCATTTCTTCTGGCATGATATCAGGAGGTTTTGGATCGAAATCCTTTCCTGGGCCTACAACAGATAATTGTTGATCATTGGCCTGTGTGGCCATGTACTTTACTTCGGCTTCGAGAGCCGTTATCATCTTGGTTTCGGCTACATAAGCCGAAATTCGCTTCAAAGATTGCGACTCAGTCATTATCACTGAATTCGCTTCCCCAACCAGTTGGTTGGATATCAGTTAACCCACTGAAGTCTATGTGGGACAAGTCTTCTCTGTCCCATTGGAAACCATGCTCAGGATGCAGGTATAGGGAACAAAAAGTGTTTGGCGCTGGCGCCATGTCGAAGTCAGGTGTTGGACATGGCCCTATGTGAGCCAGGTTCTTGTCGAAATCTGCCAAACCCAGGTGATTCACTTCGCCAAGGTAATAGCTTTGATCTGCCTCTATGTTTTCGACCATCCCATCTGGACGCCATAGAAGCAGCCTTTGGCGCATTGATGAAGGCACAACGCCAACACCATGAATCCATTCACGGCCCAACAAAAGATTGTAGTTAGGTTTGGCCGATATGACCATAAACATCGTTGGTCGAAGGATCGACCCTACTTTGATATCTAGCTGGATCACTCCCATAGTGGTCCCTATGCCGCCCTCATAGTTCGACAGGACCATATTGTGAGGCTTAATGTCCTCATCCCTTTTGCCAATTTTCCTTAGCATAGAGTGAGGAATAATGTTGATGGTTGCCCCACAATCCACCAATATTTTATTCACAGTAGTTTCTTCGAGTTTAGCCCTTATGAATAAAGGCTTGAGGTGATTTTTCATCACCTCTGTAGGTGGCTCGAAGAAGCCATTTTGTTCCTCAGTAGTGCCATTGTCCATGACAAAATAGCACACTGGCCTATGTTTGGCCATTTCTTGCTCCACTTCCCAGTCACTTGCTTCGACTTCTACCTGTCGATTGAATTCTCTGGGCAGCACTGAAACTATATTCACCATTATGTCCAAAGTATCATCAGACTCAGCATCGTCTTCGTCTTCGACTTCACTTTGGTTAGGCCAAACTAGCCTGTTGGTTACTGGCTCTCTTTCTAGAGGTTTCCTTTGCTTCCTTTGAGGAACGTTCGAACTGGTTTCTGCCTTTGGTTCGTTGGCAGCCTCCCTTTCAGCTTTTCGTCTCCTTTGATATCTCCTCCATTGAGATCGAGACATGGGATTTTTACCTTTGTAGTTGCTGGACACTTGTGCAACCTTAGGGGCAGCAACTTGAGGCTCTTTCTTTTGAGGCAAAGAGGAACCTCTTGGCACATCGAAAGAATGCCATTTCTCCTCACTTGGCCTTTTCCGACCAGAGGTTTTGTACCAAGTATCTACTGGCACATTTGTTGGAGGCCTAAAAGTCATTGGCCTCTTTTCTTGGTTAGAACCTCTTTGGGAGGCTCTTCTAGGATCATGTCGAAGGTCAACATTCTCCCTTCTCTTATTCGCTGCTCTTACGCCTTGAATGTGCTCAGCAGCTTTTTTATCAAAGATCGAACTGCATCTGGGACACAGCATCACCTCTGATTTCTTTTTCTGGCATCTTTGTAGAAAATCTGCCAAGTTTTCATTTTCCCGAGGGAAAGCAGTCTTATTAGCTTGTTCTTGCCTCATGGCCTCTTCTGATGCTTTTGGGTCAGAAAGTTCGACCATGTTGATATTCGTTGTATCTTTGTTAGCAAGAGTTAACTGCTTCATTTGTATCTCCAGATTCTCCGTCTGGCCTTGAACGGTGGCCAAGTGGGAACTGGGTCTTGATCCAGTTTTTTGTGCTTCAGCGGTCTCCGACTTCGGGTTTTCGACCGCTTTCTGGACAACTTCAAGTGTCTTCCTGGATAAATTTCCAGAAAAACTGCCAAAGATTGGCATGTTGATGTGGTCCTTTGAGACTTCGACCATGGTAATTCCTGGCTTCTTCGACTGGATCCTGGTTGCCTCTATCACGTTCACCTCAGAGGGTTCGGCATAGTGGGCTTCCGCCTGCAATGGATTTGAGTCGACAGCCATAGGGGATTTGTCAGCAAACTTCAATCTCCCTTCTTCGATCGCGTCTTGCACAAGATTCCTGAAAAGAAAACATTGAGAAGTTTTATGGCCCAAAAAATTATGATATTTGCAAAAACCTCTCTTCTTTCTTTGATCAAGAGGAGGCACTTTTACCCCTGGGGGTACTATCATTTGGCCATCTTTAACCAATAAGTCGAATATTTCATCACATTTTGTGATGTCAAAACTATAAGTCTTTTTTGGGAACCTATCGTTGGTCTTTTCTGGACCAATGGGATTTTTCCCATTTGAGGGGACTAACAGTTTACAAGAGTATGGTGGCCCTTGTTTCAGTTCTGCTAAATCGACTTCTCCTTCTTCGACAGTGAAAGTATCGTCGAAGGATTCTAGATCTTCGTCATCCATCTCAACGTACGCTATCCTCTCTCTCTTGTGAGTTTTCGTTGCCTTAGCTTTTTCAGCTTTGAGGCGTTCTACCTGTCGAACTCTATCGGCCAGTTGGGCCATGTCTCTTAGGTACTGGGTGTCTAGCTTCTTCCTAATGGAATAATCTAAACCGCCTGCGGCTATTTCGACCAACTCATGTTCTGGCACTTGTGTAAAACATCTCGCCTTGAGCAACCTAAACCTATTTAGATATTCGTCTATAGGTTCAGTGAAACGTCTCTTCACACTGGCCAGTTCTTTCAGGCTTATCTTGGTTTGCCCCATGTAGAATTGTTCATGGAACAATCTTTCCAACTGGGTCCAATGATGGATCGAATTGGGGGGGAGAGTTGTAAACCAAGTAAAAGCGTTCTTTGTTAAAGAACTTGGGAAGTACTTGATCCTTAGGTTTTCGTTATTCGAAATGTCACCCGCTTCGATCAAATATCTCGCCACATGCTCGACAGTAGATTCTGTCGTGTCCCCAGAGAACTTAGTAAATTTGGGGACTTTGCATCTAGGAGGTAAGTCCGTTTGTAACACGTATTCTGACAATGGAGATGTAAAGTTGGGCCTTCGAAAGCCCATGTTCATCCCATTCTGAGTCATGATCCTTTCAATCATGGTTGCCAGATTGTTTTCCAAACCCATGTTTTGGTATTGGATATGCTGAACCACTTCGTCAGCATTTTGGTTTCTGTTAACTAACCTTACCTCTGGGGTTATTACCCTAGGTTCCTCGACAGGTTGTTCCAATCGTGCCCTAAGGTTTTCTTCGACAGGCTGTTGAGCCTGGTTAATGGTGGTTTCTTCCTCTAAAAATATCCCCTGGTTTCCCCTTATTTGCGCCCTTTGGGGCTGTCGAATAGGTTGGGGTACTCCAAAGAAGTCAGCCAAACGCGTCATTTGCGCTGTCATTTGCTGATTCGATTGAGTAGTGTTTTGTATTAGAGGGTTTAGCACTGTACTCAAAGTTTGTGCCAACATTTGCACCATATCATGGTTGCTTTCGTCCATTTGTTGCCTCAAGACTGCTGTCGAGGCATTTGTAAGGCCATGGGCTACTTGGGACGTTCCTCCTAAGAGTTGGGTCCTATTTCTATTCGCCATGCCTACTCCAGAGCCTTGGAGTGGCGAAGAGGCACTCACGAAAGGGTCTGAAAAAGTGGACGCAGCATTCGTCAGGCTTGCCACTTCAGAAGTTGGCATACCATAGAATGGAATAAATCCTGGGGGAACCAAAGGCCTTTGCCTAAATTTCCCCTTGGTGGGGGAGTTCCCAAAGTCATCCTGGGGCCCGTTAACGAAGGTATTGGCCCCGTGGTTGTGACTGATACTGCTGGTGTCGAACCAACATTTGTCGCTTCACTTACGGTCGTACTAACCGTTGCTCCCACAGTCGTTTGTGGGATTTCGTTATTGTTTGGCGGATTCGCCATCTCTTCCCTTCTTCTGGCAGTATTGTTATCGTTAGTGTATATTCTACCACTTCTCAATAACATACAACTCGAAAAGATGAGATTATTTTCAACAATCAACACACAGTCCCACCAGGTGTGCCAATTTGTTTACCTTGGGATTTGGTAAACAACCGCTGATCCTCCAAATGGTTACTTATTTGGTTACTCGCAGGATCGATCAGATTGATCCTAGGACATAGGTTGATTTTGAAGTTTAGATTAAATTGGATAAGGCTTTAAATAAAGAGGCTTTAAGTGAAATAAAGAGGTTTCAAGTAAATTGCATGAAGAAAGGACTTGGTAAAATAAACAAGGCTTAAAGTAAAAGGTTTCGACAGGAATGTAAAGAGGAAAGCAAGTAAATTTCTGGAAAAGTAAATGACTTTGATTAATAAAATTGGTGTTTCACACATACATTTCTCAACAATTCTTTCTCACACGCTGGGTACTCGAATCTATATGAGTGACTTTGTATAGAATTGTGAACACACCCGAGAAACTACATGACTACTATTATTTATACTAAAACATCCCAAGTAACCGTCGGGCAGTTACACTGCTTCGAGATCAATCCACTTGGCACGTTCTCCACGTTCGACGCTCCAGATCCTTGCACGTTTGCACGTGGTAACTGCTGGAAACCGTTTTCCCTCCAAAAGCTTGAATTTCAAACTGCTCCACTCTGAACCATCGAACACTTTCGTCGAGAGACATCTTCGACGAGAAACTCCTTCGACGTCGAAGGCAACCAGTCTTCTCCCTTGGAAGAAATCTTCTAAGTACTTTGCCATCTTTCGACGGGCATTTCGACAGACTTAGCCAGTCGAAAACATCTTTCAGCTTTAATGGCTGACATCAACAAAACAAAGGTGTCGAATTTAGGAGCCAACACGTAGGTCGCCCATAGGTCTTACCCTCATGTTATCTTTTCTAGGGTCATAGGTCACACGTAGGTCTTACCCTCTCGTTATCTTTTATAGGGTCGTAGGTCGCTCGTAGGTCTTACCCTCATGTTATTTTTTATAGGGTCATAGGTCACCCGTAGGTCTTACCCTCACGATATCTTTTATAGGGTCTTAGGTCGCTCGTAGGTCTTACCCTCATGTTATCTTTATTAAGTTTGTAGGTCGCTCGTAGGTCTTACCCTCACGTTATCTTTTCATAGGGTCGTAGGTTGCTCGTAGGTCTTACCCTCACGTTATCTTTTTATAGGTTCGTAGGTTGCTCGTAGGTCTTACCCCCATGTATTCTTTTATAGGGTCGTAGGTCGCTCGTAGGTCTTACCCTCACGTTATCTTTTATAGGGTCGTAGGTCGCTCGTAGGTCTTACCCTCACGTTATCTTTTATAGGTTCGTAGGTCACTCGTAGGTCTTAACCTCACGTTATCTTTTCTAGGGTCGTAGGTCGCTCGTAGGTCTTACCCTCTCGTTATCTTTTATAGGGTCGTAGGTCACTCGTAGGTCTTACCCTCATGTTATTTTTTATAGGGTCGTAGCTCGCCCTTAGGTCTTACCCTCACGATATCTTTTTTAGGGTCGTAGGTCACTCGTAGGTCTTACCCTCGCATTATATTTTCAAGGGTCGTAGCTCGCTCGCAGGTCTTACCCTCATGTTATATTTCTTGGGTCATAGATCATACGCCGATCTCTACCTATTGTCTTTACCTTTCTTTTTGGGTCGTGAATCCCACACGACCGATTCTCTGCTGCCGTCGAGTTCTACCCATCGTCCTTAAGTTATCATTTTGTCAGTAATTCTACTTTCAATCACCACAACATCATCAACCATATCCTTTCGGTCACTTTACTGCCCACTTCCACGAGAAACTTATATTGGCACCGTTACCCCAGTACAAGCTACCATTATTCAACCATGTTTATCCATCATGACCATTCCAGCGGAAGACCAATTTTTCTTTCCCCGACATACACTCACACCAATAAATAACACTCACACCATCTCTCCAGGACAAATTTCGGGTTCTGGTATTTAACCATCTTCCACCTAGAACTTTCGAAAGGATGACGCCAATCTCACATTCAGGTTTAAGATGATTAAATAGGGGCAGTTGTCCTACCCCAAAATTTCCCTACCTCTTTTTACTTTTGTCTGGCTTTGAACTTTGCATCCCATTTTCACCATTTTCACTAAGCCATTTGCATATCCCGCATCTCATAGAATCAGGCACCATGGTTTAAGGTATTAGGGTTGTGCCCTCTTTATGCCTAATTTTGTTTTGAAGTTCTCTTATCAGGTAAAAGGGAAATTCATCTGGTTCTCGATTAGTGGATCATGGGATGAACATTTGAGGTATCATGGATTTCTCTCTTATCAAGTTACAAGGTTGTTTCTCGCTCGAATTTATCAGCACTTGGATTAGGGTTTATTTCCCTATTTGTTAGTCAAGATGCTAGGGTTTTGGATACTTGGTTTTTGTGAAGATGTTTCTTTCGCCTGCCTCAAAGATAACTCAAAGTTCAGAGCATTTGGTTAAGGATTTCATCTCCTTGCATTTCAATTTTTCTTGTTAAGATCTCTAAGTCACCGAGTCGAGAGTTTTAAGTTTAAGTTGACGAATGCGGAATCTGGGCACAAGAAATAAGGCTGGAGGTTCATGATAATCAAGGCTTGTTTTGGTTGCTTCAGTTACAAATTACTTGTGGTTTGGATATCTGAGTTAAGTTTCTTATTGAGAGTGCAAGTTTGATTTGGACATGATGTGAAGATTAAGATTTTCATTTAAATTACCATTATTTTGGGTTCGAGTTAACCAAGTGGAATTAAATTCTTAAGCATTTATTTTGTTCAAGAATTTGATTGGAGTTTGAAAGACAAGGCATATGGTTTACTTAAAATACAAGTTAAAAAAGTCATTTGTGATTTATTGAAGTTCAAGTTACAAAATCAAGGTGTATCATTCAAACCATTCAAGTGAGAATTTCAAAGTTCAAACAAGATCTAAAATTTGTCTAACTTCTGTACGACAAATTTCATCATTCATAAATTTACTCAAGTTTTGTGTTCATTAAATTTTTTGGGCCATTTACAAAGCATGTTACAATGTGGAAATGCAAGTTACGATATGTTATTTACAAAAAAAGAAAGAAATGTTTTTTCTTCAAATTTCCTTTTTGCTTCGTCTTCAAGCCACTCGTCCTCACTCCTCGCCATAGCCTTTTCATATTGCAACCTCACTTTAGCCATCCAATCCTCGTGCTCATGAAACAAGAAAAAAAGGAAAAAGTTAGCTAACATCAATATGTGAATAAGATTCCAAGCAATAATTATTTGTTAATAAAGAATGCTCATTATTAGGGTTTGCATTTGGAATCAGATGTTAAAAAGGGTTTTTGTTTTAAATCATAGGATGTATTCTCCTATTTTTGCAAATCGCAAAAAGTTTGGTCTTTTTGGTTCACATAAAAAGAAAAGAAGTTTTCAACTATTTTCCTACTACAAAAGCAAGTCAAAATTGTCAAATATGCAAGCTGAAAAGCACCAAAACAGCATGGCAGCTAGGAAAACAAGATATCTGCAGCAGAATAGGGCAGCAGGCTTCCTAAACAAAACAATAATACTGCAAAACAACACAGCAGTCCAAAGCTGCAACCATCACGCAAGCAGAACAAGCGCAACAAGCTACAAGTGCAAACAAAACAGCAGCAACTAGAAATAGCAAACAACAAGCAGCAACTGCCAAGCACAGCGAACAACAAAACAAGTGCAGCAAATAAAAACAAACAAGGCAGTAGCATCAAGTAAAAACAAATAATATAGCAGCTATAAATATCTCACATAGCCCTATATCATCACTTTCCTAAGCATACAAACCCTTCAGAATTGCTTTACATTATAAAAAGATAAAGAGGAAAAGATATCACCTGCATCAAACAAAACCTAACCCAAAACAGCCGAACAACACTGTCCAAAATCAGTCCATGCTACAACCTTACTACGCCAATCCACAACACAACAAAGTGTGTTACCCTGCATCAAACTTGCACGGAAATGGCAAAGAAAAGAGACTGTAGTAGAAAGTGTCAAAACAGGGTACCAAGATAAATTTCAAATTCATCATTATCCTTGCAATAGTCCTCTGAATCCATCTATAAATAAAGGCCCTTGTCAACAACAAAAACACGGTGTTGAGAAAGCAAGATAACCAGCCAGCAAGAAAAACCACATGAACCGGAAAAAAAAACCATAAATCCAACATACTAACAGCCAACAAAACAGAGAGATTTTACAAAGAAAAGAAGCCAGAAAACCAGAAAAAGATATCAACTGTTCAACACACATAAACCAAAGGATGACATTAGGAAAAGATAATAACAGAATTCGACAGCATTTTAGCAATTTTAGAAGCAAGAAGTGAAAGGGATTTTTTTGATACTCACCTATTCTGAAGCTCCATCGGAGAGACTCCGATAGGTAACTATTTGTTATCTATTGCTTTTACTTTAAACTTGTCATCCAATGAATTGATCGTAAGATGAAATTTATTGTTGTTATTTGTAAACTGTGAAGCCGTGAACGTCTTTGTCGTTGTTTTTGCTTGCTGTTCACATTTAGGTCTTAATTTGAGATAGCCAAGAGAGTAAGAACATGTGAGGAGGTCATTAAAAGTAATAGAAAGAACAGAGTTTGTTAAAATTGCAAAATAAGGCTATGCCAAAACGAAGACAAGAAAATCACAACAAAAAAAATACATAAAGTATTCTCCAAGCCAGTAAAAGAATATACACTGCAACTTACCTTCTGATAACAAAAAAAAAGGGCACCAACTTTATCATTTCTTCTCGCTTTTCATCAGCCTCCGCGTACCACATCCTCCATCACAAACCCTTCTCACCATAGCATCCTTCACTTTCCTGTGCAGACCGCATACTCCCTCGTGTGGCCCTGCTCACGCAGCCTTCTACATCCATCGCCTCACCATGTCAAGGCTAGGCTACATCACACTGCCACCATCACCCCCTTCTATTCTTCCTCACCTTGATATTTAACAACTCATCAGCAACCCTAACACAATAAAAAAAGTAGAACATTAGCATGCGATGAAATCAGAGAACCAGAATTCCGACACCTACCAGCAAATCAAAAGGAGTAAAGCACGAGAACGACGATGAAGATGATAGAGGAATAAAAGAGGCGTTGAACTAAAGCTGACGGCGATGAGGTTTGAATCCGAGAAAGTGAGCTTGAGAGGGATGTGTTTGAAGCAGAGGAGACTGAAATCAAAGTTGAATCCTTGATGTTTTGAAGCTGAGAAGTTGACGGAGGAAGTGTTCGCAGCGTATGGAAGATGCAAAGAAGATAAATCGGTCTAGAAGGCAGAGAAGAGAGCTGCTGTGTTTGAGGGAGGAGAAGGTCGAGCCTTTTGTTCGCAGTACAAGGTCGAGATAGGAAGAGGAATCTCAATTGAAAAAAGCTGAAATGCCAAAGACCCTTGAACCCTAATTCTCAGTTGTTTCTTTTCTCATTATTTTTGTTGTATGTTGAACATCAGGCGTGGCTGGGCCTTGAGCCCGTTTGTATTTTTTTTTAAATTAGACATCAATAAAATGTCCTTCATGGACTCTTTTGACTGGGCCTTGCATTAATTCCACCCCTTTCAGCCTTATAGCCCCGTTTTTACTAACTTAAGTTTTATTATTTCTTTCACTAATTTAATTTAATTTAATTTATTATTATTAATCTATATTAGGTAGTAATTAATTAAATAAAAATGTTATTTTTGATAATTTCTTTTAGTTAGTTTAGTGTCAATTATAGAATTAGGACTCCATTCCCTTTTAACTTTTATATTTTTGTGCATAAAAAATGTATAATTGATTAATATTTTTATTTTTATTAACATGATAAAATGCCCAAAATAATTTAGAATTAGGTTTTAATATTTATTTTCTCATAAAGTCATAAAAATATTATAGTATTATATTCTTTTATTAAAACCTTAAAAACATTTAGAGTTTTAGTTTAAAACTCATCACTCACAAATCGAAAATCCAAAAAACATTAATCATTACTCAAATTCATTTTTAAAAAAAAATTACAAAAACACCCAACCAATCAAAACTCCCCAAAAAGGGCATGGTATCTCCGTTCTACCGCGATCCTGGCCGTGCATATTGCTAGAATGCGTGCGTTAACGTCGCCCACTAAAAAACACCAACAAACCAACAATTTTCTAGAGGAACTAAGGTGTTATGATTTCTTCACTGGATACGTAGGCAAAGGGTCGCAAAACCCTCACGAATGCACTAATAAAAAACCATTCATTTCCCCTTAAGCAAGTATAGTTGTAGATAAACACACCCTTAGAGATAAACATACAAAATGGATCACGTTGAGTACAACAGATGTGAGGGGTGCTAATACCTTCCCCTCGCAAAACTGACTCCCTTACCCTTCCTCTTGGTCGCAAGACCATCTTATCCATTCCCTTGTGGTTTAATCGATATTTTCCCTTCTTTCGAGATAAATAATGTTCGGCGGTGGCTCTGTATTTTCTGCCGGTAGCTTAATATGTAAAGATTTAGAAGCAACATAGCATGACAAGTGAGATTTGGAGGATAAGGTTATGATAATTGATCAATGTTCTTCAACCAAGCTTGCTCGAAGGAGGCCAAATGCCTAATTGAATCTTATGGATTAAACTTGCTCGAAGGAGGCAAAATGCCTAATAGAATCTTGTGAACCAAGCTTGCTCGAAGGAGGCCAAATGACCAATCGAAGCTTGGGGATCGATGAAAACTTGTTCTTCTTCGATTTTTTCAAAATATGCCAACCATTCCTTTTCAATCAGTCATGTGGTTCGAACAGCCTGAACCAAATTTTGAATTTGAACTGTTATCTGTAGCCACTCGTTTCGATCTGCTTTGCGAGCCCAATATGATCCATGGAAACTATTTAAAAGTCCAATTGTACTTGTCCAAACCCAAACCTTAATTTGAGCCATCAGTGTTGAGGAAGTATCTTGAGCTGATCAAACCTTGTGCAGTCTTGACCCAATAGAGCTCTTGGTGAGAAAATTCTTGAGAAATCAAAGGGAAAATCTTGGGGTACAACACTTACCACCATGGACGGTAAATATTTTTCGCACCCTGTGAACGCGGACATAGTTAAAAAACACTAAACATGAAAGAGACCCGCTAGGTTGATTGGCATAGGAAAAAATAAGGGCATCCCGACGAACCAAAAGGGTTCGGGAAAAATTATATATATATATATATATATATATATATATATATATATATATATATATATATATATATATATATATATATATATATATATATATATATATATATATATATATATATATATATATATATATATATATAAATTGTATACTCGGCAAGTCGAAAACCTGAAAAGGCGGTTTGGGCAAAAAAGGGTATCCTGGTGGACTGAAAACCTAAAAGAGAGGTCCAGGCAAAAGTTAGGGATTAAGGCGTACAACTATGTCCCGTTAGATCACCTACATACGACAAATTCTTTTACCAATGTTAAGTTCGAATAGTACAAATGAATTCAGTCAACTTCTTCCGACAGTAAGGGATAAAATTCTCAAACACATAGAGGCAATAGCAGAGTTGAAACTCAATGAGATCTTTCCACATAACTGTGTTTCTATGTTTTACTTTTTACTTTTTCATTTCACGACGATTTCCTCTTACTAGGATTTTGTCTCTTTGTAAAAAACTGCCTGTTTATAGGCAAATTATCAATCAAGTCAATTTCAAAATTCAAAATTGCTTTACTTTCTCTATTTTGTTTACAAAAACGTCTAATGACTAATTTTAATGAACATATGCATATGAATATGATTACTATTAACAAATATATGCATAAAAATAGGAATAGGCATTTACTAAAGACTCTAGGAATTAGGATAGGATTCATAAATTCCCACAGAGAAACCCCCACAGAGCTACCTTCACAAACTCATCCCCGACGGAGATACATTCCTCAGCAAGTCAAATATGCCTTCAGACAGGAATTGAGGCATCTTCCAGCAGTTCACATGATCATCTCCCTCAGTAGGTCCCCTAGCATACAAGGATGTTTGATCATTTCCCTAACATAAGTGGAAACTTCCTCCGCACAGCCTATGAAATTAGAAATGATTCCCTCAGCATAGTTTACGGGAATTTAATTCTCCAGTGGAGTTTATTTCTCCAACTGTAAAATCCCCTGCAGAATTATCTTCTCCAGCAGCGTTTATTTCACCAACAGGGTTTACTTCCCCAGCAGGGTTTATTTCCCCAAAAAAGTTTATTTCTCCGATTACTGCAAATCCCCGGCAAAATTCACTTCTCCAACAAAGTGAAGTCAAGGTTTCTATCCCCAGAGAGTTTCTACGGCACCTAAAACCTGGTATGGTATCGCGTCCGAAGAATATCCATTTCTTTTATCTAAATCCCCTAGTAAAGTAATGAACAACCGATATTCCTGTAATTCTTCTATCCCCAAGCTAAAGTCGAACATCCCCAGTGGAGTATCCTCAAATAGAAAGCAGGAATCCCCAGTATAGACATTCTAAACAAGATGGAGGATTCATATTCCTTATCCCCAACAACAGTCACAGATTTATTTTCCCCAACCAAAGATGTTGCACGGAGCTACCATGCGCTTCAACAACATATTGCATTCATACATCATTTAAAATACATCATAACATGTGCATACGAAACACATATAACACTCTCATTTACTTTGAGAACATCATTACACGAAACATTACATACATCATGACATTGCATACATCATTACCCAAGGATGAAGCCTCAGAACACTCTTAAACCCAGAACAAAAAAAACACAACACCTCTGTTTATTTTCCTTCGAACCCAGAACCAACAAAGACAACACCTCTTTTCTTTCCTTTCGAACCCAAGAGCATTCGAAGGCAGCAACTCAAGTCCAAAACACACATTCCAGCTTCAAGGTAACTCTTCTAGACTCTAAACCCTTCGTTTCAAACATCATTAATCATTTCCTTCAAAGCTACTCTTCTTATTTGTTTTCCTTTCTTGTCAAGAACTAACCTGTACAGACCATAAAATAATGTTGAAGTGAGAAATTACAGCATGCTTCAACACAAAGCCTTAGGCTTTGACACACACTGCTTTACAGGCCCAAACAGAAGAAAAAAGGGTTTGTGAATCGAAGGGTGCATACTGCATGAATCAAAATATTTGTTTTTTCTCTGTGAATCGAAGGATGCATGCTTCGAACATACTGCATGAATTGAAAGATTTATTTTTTCTCACCTTTGCGCTGTTTTTGTTTTTTTTAATATTTTCTATATATTTTCTTTCATTGCTATTCAATATGGTTGTAATAATTAGGACTTTTTATTACTTTCCACCCCCACTTGTACATTTGTATCCCCCATCCCCTAAAGTGATGTAATAGCTTAGGATTTTAATTTCAGCTATTTACCGCTTTAATATGAATTGTTAGTAATTAGGGTGTGTATGGAAAGATAAAATCAACCGTTAGGATCCTATGCATCATTGCTTCACCTTTCCTGACTACCAATTGGTGCCTACATTATAAGAGTTCTCTCAATTTCTAGGAGTTCCTGTGCTTGATCAAATACCATTCACCAGTTTAGAGGAGACTTCAAAGCCTGAAGTTATTGCCAAAGCCTTACATTTGAAGAGATATGACATCATGACAATTAGGAGACAAGAAGTGGAGTTAAAGGTTTCTTAGCCAAGTTTCTGTTGGAGAAGGCTCGTTCATTATGGGAGGATATGAATTTTCAAGCTTTTGAAGATGTCTTGGCCCTTCTAATCTATGGTTTGGTCCTATTTCCCAATCCAGACCAGCTCATAGATGTGAATGCCATCAAGGTTTTTCTCTCTCGCAATCCCGTACCTACCCTGCTTGGAGACATTCTACATTGTTTCCACACCCGCACCATGAAGAAAAGAGGTACTCTTTTTTGTTGTATTCCCTTACTCTCTAGGTGGTTTATTTCGCACCTGCCTTTATCGATGTTGAAGAATGAGTAATGCTTGACATGGTCTCAAAGGATAATATAACTGTCACATTCTAATATTCATTGGTGTTCTCGATCCTTGTAGGTTATTACTATCATCGACCATTGTAGGAAATTCTCTAATGTCCCTTTGCTTGGTATTAGGGGAGGTATTACCTACATCCCTTGTTTGGTTTTACGAAAGTTTGGGTATGCACGAAGAGATGGTCCCCATGACGCACTCATCTAAGGTTTGGTATTCGATTACGAGGGAGACAACCAAGGCTATCATTAAAGGTTCATACGAGCTTGGAGAATGATAAATAAAGTGGATAGTAAGACATTGGGACATAATAATTCCACCCCCTTGCGCCTTACCTTAAGTGGGTATGAACTCGTGCTCAAAGTCTCGTGATGCCTTACCCCGCCATCTTACCAATCATCATGGAGCTTGTTACCGAAGGAGATAATCCATATATCGTCCTTTATCCTGATATGCGTACTTCTCTTGAAGATTTGCAAAGAGCTTGGATTCAGCTGAAGGGGGAGCGAGACACCTTTGAAGCCTCGTTATACGCAAGCGAGAAGAAGACATTGGAGCTCGCAAGAGAGCTTCATGAAGGGAGGAGCCTGAATGCCTATATCTCTCCAAAAAGGAAGCATCCATATGATATTTGAGCCATTGTTATTATATTTTAGTTCATTTTATTTCTTTTGTTTCAATGGAAGCCCAAGGGGCATGTTGTAATCAATTTGGACTTATTAATACAATTAATGTTTGTTCTCTCTGTTTCTAAACAAATTTAAATCTTCTAAGTCCTTGAAAACATTGCATTCACATATCATGCATCATATCATAATAGGTTTTCCCCATACAGGTTTCTCATCTGCTTACTGTTTATTTCAGTAGAGATGACTCTCGAATAGAATATTATGGATCTTCAAGCATAGAATGCTCAATTCCAGTAGATGTTCCTAGCTCTGGCTAAGTGACAAGAAGACCTGAAGGTTCTCATTCTCAAAGACAAGAAGAAAAAGACAAAGAAACCAGTGGGTGTCCTGAATATGGGAAGGAGACTCAGAAGACTAGCAAAGTGACCTCTAGAATTCACAACTCCGTCAAATGAGGGAGACTATCAGGAAGATAAGACACAAGAAGAAGACCACAATCTAGGGTCTGATGAAGAAGAGGTTGACTAAGCTGAAGAACAATATCCTCCTGCTGATGACAAATACAAGCAGCTGGAGGATCGTCTAAACGCCATGGAAATTTATAGGGTACTTGGTTTGGATTTTGAAGAATTAGGGTTGGTTTCTTAAGTGGTCATTCCACCGAAGTTCAAGATTCCCGCATTTGCTAAAGATGACGGGGTCTTGTGTCCTAAGCTGCATCTGAGGTCTTATTTCAGGAAGATCCAACATCACACCGCTGATAGGAATTTGTGGGTGCACTTCTTCCAGGAAAGTTTATCGAGGACTCAATTGGAATGGTTCTATCAACTAGAGGGAACCAACATCCAAAACTGGGAGGATCTGGCTGCTGCTATTTACAGGCAATACCAATACAATAATGACCTTGCTCCAACGCATACACAACTTTAAAGCATGTCTATGGGTTCCAGTGTCGGCTTCAAAGATTATGCCCAGAAGTGGAGAGATCTTGCAGGAAGAGTCCATCCTCCTCTGTCTGATAGAGAGCTGATAGATATGTTCTTGGGTACTTTGTCAGGCCCATTTTTCAACCATCTGATCAGAAGCTCTTCAGTTGGGTTCACCGAGCTGATATTGACAGGTGAAAGAGTAGAAGCTGGTATCAAGAGCGGTAAGATTCAAAAGGATGCATCTTCAGGTACAATGAAGAAACCTTTCACTGGGAAGAAAGAGGTCAGTGCTGCTTATGACCAGAGAAACCAGGGTAAGACTGAATGTCGTCTAATAGTCGGAGCAGTGTTAATTTCTAATCCTACACCTGTTCAACAACAATAAGGAAATAGGCGTAGGATAAAGTTTAAAGAAAGGCAATACACAAAGATTAATATGCCATTGTCTCAAGCGTTACAACATTTTCTAAAAGTGGAATTGATCACACTAAGGGATCCTCCTCAAAACCCTGATACCTCCTCTCCTAAGTACAATCCAAATTCGAAATGTTCCTACCATTCTAATAGTCCTGGGCACGACACCGACATCTTTTGGTCTTTGAAAAACAAAATTCAAGATTTGATTGACAATAAGGAGATTGAATTTGATCCTCCTAAGGCTCCCAATGTGATCACTTCTTCCATGCCGAATCTTGGCAAAGATTGAGAGCGTTTATTTCATTTGAATTCTCAAATTATAATTTCTTTTGATTGTTCGAACACTTATTTTATGTCAAACTTTGTTATTCCATTAATGCATTGCATATGTTTGTCTTGAATTAATCCATTTTTTTACTATATTTAAACTGTGCTTTTATTCCCTTATTTTCGTGATATCCAACTCTCGTTAAAAGTTGCAAGCCTTTAGAGGGAGGATGATGAAAACAATACCATAATCCTATACAGTATGCTTTTGGACAGACCTTGCTGACGATGTACAAGCGTTCTTTCAATCCCTAAACAGTGGAGTAATAAGGAAGATAATCCCTAGTCAACCCATTTGAGCCAAAGAAGTAGGAGTTTTCTTTTCTGTACAAACTGAAACCTTTGATCATAACCTGGGGCAGAGTTAGTTTCTTAGTTAATTCAAATGCGCATTCAGTCGCGAGCTTTCACTTCATACACAAACATCCTTCTGAATCAAAAGACGGTGATGGTTCCCTGTAAAATAGGTAGTCATTATCTCTCAAAAGAAAAGCCCGCTAAGTTAAAACCTATGAAGGAGACTTAAGAAAAACTAGGGCATCCCGCTGGCTATAATCTCAAAACAAGAACAGTCAGGCAAAAATTAGGGATAATAAGTCATAAAAAGGGCCATTACAAATCCTCAACAACAGAAAAATATTGCAAAATGATTGCCTTTTCCCACAAACTTAACTTGTCCGAACCATCACCAAAACGTCATTCCAGACTCAATTGGAATTCAAACGCACAATTAACTGAGTTTAGGATTGGAGAACATCATGAAGAACGTGTGGGTGCAAATAAAGTTTTAGCCTTATTCTTTGTTTCTTGAAACCATGAACCAGGCCACGTTACAATCCCTTAAAAAGTCCTAATTGAAGCATGGTTTGGTTCGAAAGCATAATGTTACAAACCGTATCCTGACTCCTTTAAGGCTTATTATAAATCCTGAGTTGAATTCATATTCTGACAAAACTCTTTTACTTGTTAAAACTGCATTTTCAAAACTTCAAGACAAACATAAACTTTGCATTATTTTGAATACCGTTGTTTGCATATAGCTATTTGTTTGACGATAGAGAAATTCCCACGGAGAATATCCAATGAACGGAAATTCTCAATGAACATAACCACTTCCATTGACAAATATTCCATAATCAAGGGGTAATAACATGATTGTTATCCAACCCATCTGGGGCAGTCAAGCCAAGATTCCAAGAAATCTCTCATAGCCGGGGGCAGGTCTCCATTCAAATCACTTGAGGTATTGAACATGAATACCATAAAAGGGGCATGTACAATTAAGATATTTTTTTCTAGCAGTAACTACAACACTTACTACTTTGGACAATGACAAATCCCCACAAAGTCCCTTTCACAAGTTGATCCCCGGTAAAGTCACCAGAGCCACCTCTATAAGGTTATCCCCACAGAATAATCTACACATATAAGGGTAAAAACCCCACAAGGCCAAATTCATAGATATCTCCACAGAATTATCCCTACAAAGTTGGATTCATGTAATCCCCAGCGAGAGTTTCAATCTCCGGAAGGTCCTCTCCCCAGCTGAGTTGGTCTTAAAAGGAAGCCTTGTGGAATTCTTCCTAAAGAAAATCCTCCCTAGCAGTTCATCCAATATCCTTTTCAATAGGGTTTATTTCCCCCAACATACGACATATTCCCCAGCTTAAGTTTGCCTCTCAGACCAATACAAATCAACAGACAAAACCCTTTAACCCCCGATAGAGTCATTGATATCCCCAACAGAGTCGTTACTATCCCCAAAAGTTACTAAAGCCTGGACCCAACCAGCTAATAGTTTAACTTCTTCAAATAACTAACAAAACTCCTCTTCCCCAGTAAAGTTTTCCACTATCCCTAGTGAGTTATTGCAAAGACTTAATGCCGATCAGATAACAATTAACTTCTTTATCCCCCAACAAGTTATTGACTTCCATTCTCTCCAATCAAGAGTATAACTCCCTAGTAGAGCAAGAGATAATTAAAACTCCTGAACTCTTTTCCCCAAGAAGAAATCAACATTCTCTGCAGAGTTTCCCTCAAGTAAAATCAACTTCCCCAACAGATTTCTCCTCAAACAACAAAACGGGAATCCCTAGTGGAAACATTCTAAACAAGGTTCAAATATGTGCATACGCTTCATCCCCAACAGCATTTTGGGATTTCATTTCCCGAGACTCCCCAGCATTAGTCAGGGATTTATTTTCCCAGACAAAGCTGCACTTTAAAATAATTTCACATTCATACATCATAGCATATGCATACAAAACGCATATAGCACAATCTCGTTTATTTTGAGAACATCATTACGCAATGCATGCATTATGACATTGCATACAACTAAACTTTTACCTTTTTGGGAAAAGGTTTCCTTTTAAGGAAAAGATCAATCAACAGGTGAACGTCATCAATTATCTGTAAATTTCTCTGAGACAAAATCAAGCTTGGATTTTTTTTCTGTTACCTGCTGAAGTAGTAGCATCCAAGATTCCTTCATTACCTGCTGAAGTAGTAGCCGTCCAAGATTCCTTCATTACATGCTAAAGTAGTAGTCGTCCAAGATTCCTTCATTACCTACTGAAGTAGTAATTGCCAAAGATTCCTTCATCACTTGTCGAAGTAGTAGTCATCAGATTCCTTCATTACCTGCTGAAGTAGTAGTCGTCCAAGATTCCATCATTACTTGCTGAATTAGTAATCGCCAAATATTCCTTCATTACCTATTGAAGTAGTAGTTGTCCAAGATTCCTTCATTACCTGCTGAAGTAGTAGTCGTCCAAGATTCCATCATTACTTGCTGAACTAGTAATCGCCAAATATTCCTTCATTACCTATTGAAGTAGTAGTTGTCCAAGATTCCTTCATTACCTGCTGAAGTAGTAGTCATCAGATTCCTTCATTACCTGTTGAAGTAGTAGTCGTCAAAGATTCCTTTATTACCTACAGAAGTAGTAATCGTCAAAGATTCCTTCATTACCTGTTGAAGTAGTAGCCATCCAAGATTCCTTCGTTACCTGCTGAAGTAGTAAACATCAAAGATTCCTTCATTACTTGTTGAAGCAGTAGTCATCAGATTTCTTCATTACCTGTTGAAGTAGTAGTCGTAAGATTCCTTCATTATACGTCACGATCAAGCTTTATACTTACCAACAGTCACTCTGGATAGCTTCTGTAAGCCCATCTCTGACAAAATCTTTATCACCTATCCAAATGGAATCTTTAAGCCCATTCCCGACAAAATCAACCACCACATCATCGAGTGAAAATTTCTAGGCACTCTAGTGTTCAATCATCTTCCACCTTCAAGTCACGAATGGCGGACTCGCCAATCTAACTCTTCAGGTTTAAGAAGATTGAACAGGGGAAGTTGTTGTACCCCAAAATTTTCCCTCTCTTTTCTCAAGACATTTCTCACAATAATTTTCAAAATCTCACGTTTGCACAAGTACAAAGCAGACAAGAAGGGTGTGCAGATGCAGTTAACTATTTTGAATTCAAAATTTGGTTCAGGCTACATGACTGATCGAAAAGAGTGGTTGGCATATTTGGACAAATTGAAGAAGAAGCTTTGATCCACAAGCTTTGACTAAGAAGTGGCTTCCTTCATGCTTGCTTCGATCCACAAGGCAATGGCTTCCTTCAAGCTTGCTTCGATCCATAAGGCAATGGCTTCCTTCATGCTTGCTTCGATCCATAAGGCAATGGCTTCCTTCATGCTTGCTTCGATCCACAAGGCAATGGCTTCCTTCATGCTTACTTCGATCCACAAGTCAATGTCTTCCTTCATGCTTGCTTCGATCCACAAGGCAATGGATTCCTTCATGCTTGCTTCGATACACAAGGAAATGGCTCCCTTCGAAACAACCTACTTTGATTCCACCTCTAAACCCTTCAACACACATAGTTTCTACACTATGAATTACAATTTGAGGTTTGGACATTTGAACTTTAGACCACTTAATCAACTGATGATTACTAGTAGAAAGCAATCCAAAAATTCTTTCATTTTGACTATACAAATGAGATCATCTTGCATGTTCAATATTTCATACCATTTGAAGAACACACATTTGGTGGAAACAAATATTGTTTTGCCTGATGTTGAGTCTGGTTGAAGGTTGTGTGGTCCATTCGAAGGACACACATTTGGTGGAAACAAGTATTGCTTCGTCTGTTGTTGAGTATGGTCGAAGGTTGTGTGGTCCATTCGAAGGACACACATTTGTTGGAAACAAGTATTGCTTCATCTGTTGTTGATTCTGGTTGAAGGTTATGTGGTCCATTCGAAGGACACACATTTGTTGGAAACAAATATTGTTTTGTTTGTTTTATTGAGTCTGGTTGAAGGTTGTGTGGTCCATTTGAAGGACACATATTTGTTGGAAACAAATATTGTTTCACCAGTTGATGAGTTTGGTCAAAGGTTGTGGATCTATGTGATCAAAATGAAAGGGTGAAGTATTCAAGATGCTTGCTGAACAAACTACTATATGATGCCAAGCCCAAGCTTGCTGTACTATCCACATAACAGCCTAAAACCATGTCAAAAGCATTATGCTGCACTACTATGAAACAACCCTGCACCAAGATGCCACAACACTCCAAAACTTCTGCAAAATAGTCCTGCTATGCTGCTCCTAATTTGCACCAAACCAGCACATAATAATTGTACCTCGAAAGCTATGAAAAGAGCATATCCAAACTGTTCAAATTTCATTTGTTTTCCCCCCAAAACCTCAGCAAAACTCTTCTATAAATAAGTTGTTTCACAACACATCTAGAGGGGGCTTTTTGACAAGGAAAAAAGAGAAGAAAAAAAAGAGAGAGGAGAGAACCCAAGGCTGAAGCCTTAGAACACTCTTAAACCTAGAACAAAAAAAAACAAAACACCTTTGTTTCTTTTCTTTCGAACCCAAAACCAACAAAGACAACACCTCTTTTCTTTCCTTTCGAACCCAAGAGCATTCGAAGGTAGAAACACAAGTTCAAAACTCACATTCCAGCTTCAAGGTAAGTCTTCTTGACTCTAAACCCTTCATTTCAAACATCATTAATCATTTCCTTCGAAGCTACTCTTTTTGTTTGTTTTCTTTTCTTATCAATAACTAACCTGCATAGACCATAAAACAATATTGGAGTGAGAATTACAACATGCTTCGACACACACTTCTTTACAGGCCCAAACAAAATAAAAAAGGGTGTGTGAATCGAAGGGTGCATACTGCATGAATCAAAAGATTTGTTTTTTCTCTGTGAATCAAAGGATGCATGCTTCGAACATACTGCATGAATCGAAAGATTTGTTTTTTCTCTCCTTTGGTTGTTTTTATTTATTTATATTTTCTATATATTTTCTTTCATTGCTATTTAATATGGTTGTAATAATTAGAACGTTTTATGGCTTTCCACCCCCCATTTGTACATTTGTATCCCCAATCCCCTAAAGTGATGTAATAGCTTAGGATTTTAATTTCCGCAATTTACTGCATTAATATAAATTGTTAGTAATTAGGGTGTGTATGGCAAGATAAAATAAATCGTTAGAAAACCCTAATTTCAAAGACAAAATGCATGCAATCAAACACACGATTAACACACGTGCACCTCTAGGGTAATCACGCTTGTTGCCTCAAAAAATAGTCATGTCCCTCTAATATGGGCATTTTAGCAAAGACCCTCAATAAAAAAGATCGTAGCCCCTCGATGTCCCTCGATGTTGCCTCCGATAAATGATCTAGTCCCTTATGAAAATTACTAAAACGTCTCATAAGTTGTCTTCTATGACTATTCTATTGACCCACGCCCGTCCCTTCACATCTAATGATGGGGCTTCTTACCAATCAATGGTAAGATGTCAATATTTAAAGGAGGAGGAACATAAAATAGACCTTTTGAGTAAGTAGTACGCTCGTAGTTTCTTGCTCACAAATCAAAACCATTTTCACACTTACACTTTCAAAAAACACATCTTTAAAAACAAACATCTCTTTGAACTATTTTCAAAACCAACACTCTGTATAAATTCTTATAGAGACGAGAATCATTACAATGTTTTCCGCAATAAAGGTGTTTTCAAAATACTTTCAAAAAAACCCACCACAAACTCATTTCAAACAAGGCATTTTTCAAAAGTGATCTAGCAAGCAACTAAGAGCCCGTAGATAACTACGGATGAAAAGGGTGCTAACACCTTCCCTTTTCATAACCTACCCCCCGAACTCAAGAAAACATATCTAAAGGTCTTTCCTGTTCTTTTCACCCTTTCTTTTATTGGATAAAAGGAAATTCGGTGGCGAATCTTGCTATCCGCAACAATTGCGATTAAACACAAAACACCCAAGTCAGTTCTCCCACCGTATTACAGAATTGGAGACTCTGCTGGGGAAAACTTAAAAGTGGGGATACCTTAGAGCAATATCACATTTACTTTCTTTCATTTGTTTGATTTGATTTCTTTACATTTATGGGTTCTTGTTTGGGTTTGTGTTAATCCTCTACCCGGATCTAGGAACACCATTAGGTAAGTAGCAATAGATTATGGAAATTGTACGGCGTAGACCGATATGGTTGAAGCAATGGCTATGTTAGTGTGACGCATTTGTTGGTACTTGTATCCATTGTGTTGAATCGAGTAGAATACGGGGCCGGTGAGCAGTGTCATGAAGCACTAACTGACTGTAGAACCTTAATTAAACAACTTGGCCATAAGGAAGTAATGATGCAATGATTACATATCCCCATATATATGCAATGATGCAAACTTTTAAATAGCAAGCAACACACATTACAACAAATTTAATGTAATGCAAAAGCAATGAAATTTAATTTGAGCGTCATGATGTTTTAAGATTTTAGAATGCAACTACCGATGTTGCACACGCATGTGCCAACCATAGCAAAAACATAGTTTCACTACTACAACCAAAATGAAAGTGTTTATCAAAATATCATAACTATGACAACATGAACAATACATTTCAATATAAAATAAGGAAAAAAAAGCACATACTTGTATATAGAGAATAAATCTATACAAATGTGAAAGAATTAATACATGAAAGTCATTGTAAACATATAGAACAAGAACACACAATGGTTATTGATCGGAAATTTTTGGAAATAAACATTCATGGTTTTCATCATTTGAAGGATTGTGTGATATAGTGGCAAAACCGACTGTTATATTGGTTTTGCATTTGTATTCGCAAATGTTGCGGTAAGCAAGAGTCTCCTCTGACTTTTCTTTTATCCAACAAAGGAAGGGGTGAAAAGAACAGAAAATGACCTTTCGAGATGTTTTCTGAGTAAGGGAGGTAGATTATGGAAAGGGAAGGTGTTATCACTCTTTCCATCCGTAGTTATCTACAGGCTCTTAAATGCTAGCTCATTTTGAAATACCTTGTGCTTTGTGTGTTTGGAAAGTATTTTGAAAGAAAGCGCCTTAGTACGATGAACTTTGTAATGTTTCTCGGAATGGTAGATAACATATACAAAGTGTTTGAAAATGTTTTTAAAAAGAAGTTTTGTGTAAGTGTAAAGGTTGTTTGAGCAAGCATCTAACAGCTATCTACTTTACTCGAAAGGTTGTTCTTTTCCTCTTTTCCTTTAAACAATGTTATCATACTATTAGTGAGTAGGTAGCCCTAGTCGTCGGATGTTTGAGGGACATTCGAAGTGACGTTTATATAGTCACAAAGGCAGTTGGGCAAGAAACTTTAGTAACTACCCTAGGGTTTTTAAGATCATACTGAGGCAACATCGAAAGAGTCATTTTGATCTTTAAACCGGAGGGTAGCCACTAAAGTCTCTCACTTTTCAAGAGTTGTGACTGTTTATCCGAAGGAAACCAAAGTGGGAATACCCTAGAGGTGTATATGTGAGAGTGTGTTGTATTCAGTTATTTTTGTCTATGTGTTAGGTTTGCTAGCGTTTGTTTATTATGTTCTTTCCATACAATCCTATTTATCATGCATCTAGACAGCTAATAGTTTGTATTAATTAAAAGTGCGAAAAGATAAATCTTAAACTATTACAAGACTCCGGGGAGGGGGATTAATTACATATCCAAAACTTTGGGGGAAAATAAAGCAGTAAATGTAAAGTCTTAGTTATGCTATTACATCCAGTGGGCAGTTATAATAGTATGAAAAATAGATTACGAAACATAATAACACGCGCGAATTGAAAGGACGTCTAAAAAATCCTACGAGAAAATATTGTGTTTGTTTTTTGTTTTAATTTATGAAAATGGTTTAAGTTAAAAAATAATTGATCTAGATCTATATTTAAAGAAAAAAGGTTAATCATTAAAGAAACATAAAATTTAAAGAAAAGAAATTAATTCTATGTTTTTCTTTTTGGTATTTTTGTTATGAAAAGGAAAATGAATTAAAATGAAATTAAACCTAAATTCTATTAATTTAAATTTAAATTTTTTTAAGTAATTAGTTAATTGATTTACCAAAATTAAAATTTAATTAAGAAAAATCCTAAAATTTATTTTTATGTGATTTTTATATTTGTTTATTGATTAAAATAAAAAAAGAAATTAAAATAAATAAATAAAATGAATAAAACAAGAAAATAAAGATGGGCCTAGTAGCAAAAGTAAACAGGGGGTGAAATCATCAGAAATCCCCAGACCCAAATCTTTGAAAGCTTCATGCCCTAACCATGGTGTTTTCAGATTATTGCATGGAACCTCTGATTCAACCATCCATAACTTTTCTATATAAACTCGAACAAACATTAGCATGCCATAAAATGTGATTAAAATTAGAGATTCAAAGTTTAAAATTTTACCAAACCGGTGTTGTCAAATGGGGGCGTGCTAGGCATGTGATGGACTGCTCTTGGGCCTTGTAAGACTCCTAGGGACTTCAGGAGGATTGTTTGAGGCTTGGTGTCAATTGAGAGAGACCGGAACCTTGAGATATGACTTGCACCAATTATTTGATTTTTTGAGAGCTTTTTTAACAGCTTTTGGAGAGCTTTTTGGAGAGGAATTTTATGCCCCATTTGGCTTGTAATGTTATGTATTTATAGAGTGAGGAGAAGAGTGAACAAACATGGTAAAGAATAAATGCATTCATGTCCTTGGAGACAAGGATAAAACACATTGAAAAATGTCCATATTTGTGATATATTTTCCTCTTTGTTCACTTGCATGAACCTGGTCCTTTTGGATGTATCTTGCACGAAAATATGGGCTTTCTAATAGATCAAATCAAACCCAAATGTCATGGCCTATTATTCTTCGTATTTTTTTTATTTAATTCATATTTAAATGAATAAAAATTCGAATAAATAAAAATCAAAATAAAAAAATTCATGGATAGACTTAGAGGTCCTTGGACACATCATGAACATATTTGAACTCCAAAAAGTCAGGCCCAATAACTTTAAATCACAAATTTTCTCAATTGAGATTTCATGAATTTTTTTGAACTTTAGGATAAAAGAGAAGTTGTAGGGAATTGGATTCTCTTCAAAATGAGCTTTGGTTGGGGCAAAATGGATGAAGTATGTGAAAGTTATGCCTGGTCAAAGTTCAGTTGACTTTTCCTATAGAAACCCTAATTTAGAAATTCTTGACTTTTGATAAATTAAGAGCATTCCTTGAGGAATCATGATCAACACTTGATCAAATGATCGATATCACTTCAAAATGTTGATGTTGACAAAAAAATCTTGAAGTTTGACTGTATGTGGGCCACAATTGACTTTTGACCTAGTACAATTGATTTTCAAACATTTGGGAAATTGACTGAGCAAACTTGTTGTGCAAGGTATGAGATTTGGCATGGACAATATTGGGGACATATTAGGACCCTGGAAAACACTTGAGGCCTTTGGAGCTCAAATATCTTGGTGAAAAGTGAAACCCTAATTGGAGGTTTATTTCTTAGGAGGAGAATTTGTCTGATCAATTCTTTGGTCAACCTTGAGAAATTGAGGACCTCAATGAGCATGTCTTGAGTACAAATGGGAGGGAAAATTTTGGGGAACAACAGCTGCCCCTGTTCAATCTTCTTAAACCTGAGGATTTAGATTGGCTTGTCTAACTTTGGTAATCTTAAGGTGGAAGATGATTGAACACTAGAGTGCCCAGAAATTTGCACTCGCATGAAGCAACGCTATTGGTTGATGATATCAGGAATGGGCTTACAGATGCCATTTGGAGAAAATAACAGAGAGTCTTCGGAGATGGGCTTATAGATTCCATCCAAAGTAACTTTTGATAGGAGTATCAGAATGAACATGCGTCTAGTTTTATCTGAATGAAATGCTGGAAAAAGCCCATGTCAAGCCGTGTCCAGAAATGTATTAGAAAGCAATCATGTAAGACCACTTCAGGATGAGACTGTGTTAGACTACACTTGGAAAGTCTTAGTAGGAACTTGTGTAAGATTTCTTCAGGATGAGCCCGTGTTAGACTACATCTGGAAATGTCATAGTAGGAACTTGTATAAGATCACTTCAAGATGAGCCCGTGTGAAGCTGCATCTGAGTGGTTATTAGAGGGAACCTGTGTAAGATTGCTTCAGGAAGAGCCCGTGTAAAGCTGCATTTTGGGAGGAGAAGGAATTTGTTTAATATTTATTCAGGATGAGCCCATGTAAAGCTGCATCTGAAAGGTTATTAGAGGGAACCCGTGTAAGAGTGCTTCAGGATGAGCCCATGTAAATCTACCTTTCAGAAGGAGCGGGAATCCGTGTAAAATTACTTCAGGATGAGCCCGTGTAAAGCTGCATCTGAAAGGTTATTAGAGGGAACCCATGTAAGATTGTTTCAGGAAGAGCCCGTGTAAAGCTGCATTTCAGAAGGAGAAGGAATCTGTGTAAGATTGCTTCACGATGAGCTCGTGTAAAGCTGCATTTGGAAATTGTGAGAAGGAATCCGTGTAAGATTATTTTAGGATGAGCCCGTGAAAAGCTGCATCTGGAGATTATGAGAAGGAACCCGTGTAAGATTGCTTCAGGATTAGCCCGTGTAAAGCTGCATCTGGAGATCATGAGAAGGAACCCGTGTAAGATTGCTTCAGGATGAGCCCGTGTGAAGATGTATCTAAAAATTGCGAGAAGGAATCCGTGTAAGATTGTTTCAGGATGAACCCATGTAAAGCTGTATCTGAAGGGTTATTAGAAGGAACCCGTGTAGGATTTCTTTAGGAAGAGCCCGTGTAAAGCTGAATTTCAAGATGAGAAGGAATTCGTGTAAGATTGTTTTAGGATGAACCTGTGTAAAGCTGCATCTGGAGGGTTATTAGAAGGAACCCGTGTTAGATTGCTTCAGGAAGAGCCCGTGTAAAGCTGCATTTCAGGATGAGAAGGAATCCGTGTAAGATTGCTTCAGGATGAGCCCATGTAAAGTTGCATTTGGAAATTGTGAGAAGGAATCTGTGTAAGATTGTTTCAGGAAGAGCCCGTGTAAAGCTGCATTTCAAGATGAGAAGGAATCTGTGTAAGATTGCTTCAGGATGAGCCCGTGTAAAGCTGTATTTGGAAATATATTAGAAGGAGCCTGGGTAGGGCTGCTTCATCTGGTCGTGTAGATAGTTGCCCCGCCTTGTTTCGAGAATTGATCCACAATCAATTGTTTGTAGATAGTTTCCCTGTCTGGTTTCAAGAACTAATCTGGAATTGTCTTTGTTGGTTGTTGAGATAGTTTCCCTGTCTGGTTTCAGGCATTAATCTGTAGCCTGTTTTTGGCTAGTCACATAGATAGTTTCCCCGTCCATTTTCGGGTATTAATCTGTGGCTTGCTGTATTTGTTGGTAAACATGTCCTGCTCCTGGAGTTCATACCACTTGGTCATGTAGATGGTTTCCCCATCTGGTTTCGGGCATTAATCTTTGACCTGCTATGCATAAGTTGATAGTATTCGTCTGTCTGCAAATTTAACCTGAAAAGGTAAAGGCAGTTTCATGCGATGTTATGATGTATGAATTGCATTGCATAATGATGTTCTCAAAATAAACGAGACTGTGCTATATGCGTTTCGTATGCACATGCTATGATGTATGAACGTGAAATGTTATTGAAGTGTATTTTTGTATGAGAAAATAAATCCCCCTGACTACTTTTGAGGAGTATTAGGATGCTGAAACCTGGACTGCTGCTGGAGATGAAGAAAGTGATTCTTCAGTTTCCGCTAGGGATAATTTTACTGGGGATTCCCTCTTTATGTTTGAGAATACTCCGCTGGGGATCTTCTACTTCTTCTTGAGGAGAGTCGGTCGTTTGTCATTCTTTTTGTTGAAGGAATTAATTTTTGTATGCCCTGACAGGGGATGAAAAGATGGATAATTCTTCCGATGTGCTATCTGACCAGGTTTCAGATATGGATAACAGTTTTCTGGGGATGATAGCTTTGAAAGATCCTGTTGGAGATAGAGAATTATGTTGGGGAATTTGCAGTATTGGAGAAATGAACTTCGTTGGGGAATTTGATTTTATATATTGTGTTGAGGAAATGAATTCTGATTAGAAATTCATAGGTCGCGCTAAGGAAGTTTTCGTTGTTTGCTGGGGAAATAATTAGACTTCCTCATTTGTCGGGGGACCTCTTGGGGAAGATCCTCTTGTTAAGCTATCCCTCGGAGGTATGGAGATGAATTGCTGGAAGTTTCCTTAGCTTCTGTTTGACTTGCATATTGGACTTGCTGGAGAATATATCTCTGTTGAGGGTGAGCTTGTGAAGATAGCTCCGTAGAGATGGTTCCATGGAGATTGCTCTGTGGGGATTTCTGGATAATTTGAACATTATCTCCATGCCTAGAGTCCTTAGTAAATGTTGATCAAAGTGATAACTCTTCTACTAACATTCAAGCGATGAGGTAACGGGACATAGTCGTATGTTTTAATCCCTAACTTTTTCCTGGACTGTCTTTTCAGATTTTCAGTCCACCGGGATACCCGTTTTTGCCAAAGTCGCCTTTTTAGGTTTTCGACTTGTTGGGTGTATAATTTTATTTATATATCCCTAATTTTTCCTGAACTCTTTTACTTCGCTCAGGTGTGTTGTACCCCAAAATTTGCCCTCCCATATTTCTCAAAACATTGCAAGAAAAATCTCCAAGTTGCTCAAGGTTGCTCAAAGATTGGTCAGACAAGCTCTCTCCTAAGACAGTCTACCCCAAATTAGGGTTTTGTGTTGCATCAAGATCCTTGAGTCCAATTGACCTCAAGTTCTCTCCAATGTCCTAATATGCTCTCAAGATCATCCATGTCAAATTTCAAACCTTGCAGAGGAAGTTTGCTCAGTCAATTGCTCAAAAGGTCCAAAAGTCGATTGTGTTAGGGCAAAAGTCAATTGTGACCTACAAACAGTCAAACTTCAAGATTTTTTGCCAACATTCTCATTTTGAAGGATATTTCATCATTTTATCAAGGTTTGATCATGATTCATCAAGGATTTCCAAAAATTCATCAAGATTCAAAAGTTGCTAAATTAGGGTTTTGTAGTAAAAGTCAACTCAAGTTTGACCAAGCATAACTTTCTCATACTTTATGAGAAATGACCCATCTAAAGCTCATTTTGAATAGGATGCAATTTCCTATAATCCATCTTCATACCCCAAGTCCAAAAAATGCACTCACAAGAAGTTATGAATTTGGACATTATAGGTCATTTTGAAAAGTCAACAAAAACACCTTTTTTGCCAAAGCTTATAACTTGAGCATGGAATATCAAAATGAAATGAGACAAAAATTGTTGGTTAAAGGACATCTCAAGATTTCTAAAAATTCAAAGAACACTTCCAACAGTTCAAAATTGAAGAAGTTATGCATTGTTGAAGTTGGACTTTTTTGCAAAATTGCCAAAAGTCAACTATCCCCAAAACTTCAAATTTTGCCAAATGGACCCATTCTTTTCCACTTGAATTGAGTTTGAATTGTATCCCACGTGCCCTATCCTCAGCCATGTGCCTATATCTCATTTTTACTATTTAATTTGATTTTTATTTGAATTTATTCATTTTAAATCAAATAAAATCATATAAAATTCAAGGCATTGATAATTCATGATTATTTGGTTGCTTTAGGATTTGAATACATCTCTTATATGAATCAAATTCGAATTAAGGCTTGTATGCACAAAAATATCCAAATCAAATAAAATTTGGAAGGTTTTAATGGCGGAATCAAATCCAATTCATGTGCATTGATATGGAGAGATTTGGACCATGATTCTTACCCTAATGCAGTACACATTACATAAGGAAGCTAAACACACGAAAATAAGGGTTGGCAAGTGTTGGAAAGAGGCAGAACAAGAATTGAAAAAATCACAAAAAAGTGAGAGATCAAAATCAAGGTTAGAGGCAGTTTCAGGACGCGAGAGTGGTCTCAATCGATTCCTGACCATTCACACAAGCTAACTGGATCAAAACCATGCATCCTCAAGCCTCCAAACGCGCTGTAAGTATCACGTAAACGACCCCTGTTCTTGAATTCGATTTGATTTATTCTTGCATCATTTGAGAAAACTAATGGCATATTTGTAATCACAAGAGCATTTGCAAGATTTTCATAATATTCAATTGCATTTATCTGGCTCATATGGAGAATCACCATAGCTAGGGTTCTTCATTTGCTTTTAGGGTTTTCCGTTTCAGGTAAAATTGAGACACAAGAAGAACATGGTTTTGATCAGGAGGCCATGACGAATTGAACCATGTTCTTGGAATGCATTTATATGGCCTGGAGAGAATTTTAGAACAGGGCTGCGTTTTTAGCTGCGGATTCAAATCCGCAGGTATTTTTTACAGGGGTTTGAGGACAGGGATGAACTCGTGTCATCCGCCTGTTGGCCAATTCAAATAATTTTGCGCGCTTTTTGTTTTGCTGGAATTTGTTTTGTTTTATTATATTATTAATTCTTTGTATTATACTAACAACAAAAACAACTTGGCGTAGTGGTGGACATAGCGTGTGTATCTCCTTCAGGACCTGGGTTCGAATCCCAAGTCCCCCTCTTTCTCAGTGTTATTATTTTTCAGATATTCCAGTGCACGCTCAAGCTTGCAATCCACCATATGCCATCACCAATCTAAGCACCAGATGGCCAATGGCCAGATTTGATGGCCAGGGATTGAAGGTCCACCAAGACGCCAGTCAATGCGTGAGCACCAGATCCACAAAGTCAAAAAGGCCAACACTAATGGGCCTACAAAATTGCTTCTCACACCCTCAAATCAGGCCCAACACTCCTCTCTCTTTTACTTATTTTTGTTTTGTTTTATTAATTGTTTTATTTTTATTTAATTAATCTTCTAACCAATCACAAAATTATGTTTTTATTAAATAAAATCACAAAAAATATTTTTATTTCAATCAAACTTAAAACTTTTATTTTTCTTAATAAATTTATTAATTGATTAGGTTTTTAATTAGAAAACTTTAATTCATTTTGTAAATATTTTAATTAATTAGATTTAATTAGATATTAACCACTAATTTAATCATTTTAATTTCTTTCCTAAATAATCAAAAACTCCAAAAATAATTTATTTTTTTCATTTAATTAATTTATTAACTTAATTTAGGAATTTAATTTAGGTTTAGTTTCTTTCTTAATTTAAAAACAATAAAAACCAAAAAGGATATTTTCTTTAACCAAAAGGGTCAAAACCCTAAACTCGCACTCGATTTAATTTCCCGCGCACGTTATTTATTTTTATCCATAATGTACCTGCTTCCAGATTGTAATAGTTAAATAGGATATTTAATTATTTTTACCGCTTTATTTTATTTTTCAAAGGGTTTGTCTTTGGCGATGTAAATACCCGACGCCTATAATTTAAATTCCGCATTTTATTTCCGCAAATTACAACTGCTAGATGTTTGATAATAGGGTTTGCATGACAAGACTGAATGTTAATCTTAAAATCAAATTAGATCACCTTTAACACGTACAAAGATAAAAAATAACTGAAAATGACACACTCGCACATGCGCACTCCTAGGGTACACCCCACTTGGTTGCCTTCATACACGGTCATTAAGTATAGGTCACTTTAGAGGTCGCCCTCTTGTCTAAAAGATCATAGTCGCCTCAAAACAATTGCCTCAGATATAATTGCCTCAAATAAATGATCTAAGACATTAGGGTTACCGCTAAGGCGTCCTAACATTGCTTTAGCGACCGTATGTCCCTCATTCGAATTGACCCTCAAACTCCAACAACGGAGCTACCTACTCATTAATAGTAGGATAGCATTGTCCAAAGGAAATTAGCTTAGAACGATTCCTTTTTCGAGTAGGTAGATTGGTTCTTAGATACTTGGTCTTTCAAAAAACAAAAACTATTCATACTTACACTTTTCGAACAAGGTTTTCAAAAGCACTTCATTACACTCTTGAGGACAGAAGCAAGAGTTAAATCGAAGTTTCAAAACAAAAACTTTTTTCAAACCCACAAGCACAAAGAAAACAATTTTGAAAACAATTAAGCAAGTACCTAAGAGCCCGTGGATAACCACGGATAGAAAGGGTGCTAATACCTTCCCTTTCTATAATCTACCCCCCGTACTCAGAAATATCTCGAAAAAGGAATTTTTCTGTGATTTTTTCCTTTCCTTGTGGATAAAATAAAAGTCGGTGGCGACTCTTGCTTACCGCGACATTTTGCAAAAACAAACGCAAACCAGCATTCCAAAAAACAGTCAACTCTTCCTACCGTATCACAGGATGCCCTTATTTTTTCCTAGACCTGTCAACCTATCGGGTCTCTTTTCCATGCGTAGTATTTTCTAACTATGTTTGTGTTCACAGGATGTAGAGAATTGTCATTGTCCATAGTAGTAAGTGTTGTAACACTGCCAGAAAATGTTTGCTTGATCGTACGTGATTCATTGCTGGAATTTATGTCCAATCCCCCATGTGATTCAGATGGAGGTCTGCCCCTAGCTATTCAGAAATTTTGAGAGATTCCTTGAATCTTGAATCAACTGCCCCCAGATGAGTTGGGAACCATGTCATGCCCCATGATTATGAAAGGCCTGTTACTGGAAATGTATTTCCATCTGAGGTAATTATGTCCATTGAGAGGATTTTCGTTCTTGAGTTTCTGTCGTGCGAATTTCTCTGCTGTCGAATGATTAGTTATATGCAAACAGTGGTATTAAAAATACAAAGCTTATGTCTGTCTTGAAGTTTTTGAAAATTCATTTGTTAGTAAAATAAAATTTGCAAGATTGTGATATCAACTCGGTATTTATAGCAAACCTTATAGGAGTCAGGATACCTTTTTGTAACATTATGCTTTCGAACTAACCCATGCTTCAGCTAGGACTTTTAGGGGTTGTAACGTGGCCTGGTTCACGCTTTAAGAAACAAAGGATAAAGGCTCGAAATTTATTTGTACCCAACCTGTTCTTCGTGATGTTCTTCGGTCCTATACTCAGTTAATTGTGTGTTAAGATCCCAATTGAGTTCTGGAATCTTGGCCCTGATATTTCGGTGATGGTTCGGATACTGAAAGTTTATTTGAGAAGGCACTCATTTTTGTAATCTTTTCTTTTTGTTGAGGATTTGTAGTGACCTCTTTTTTTTTGCTTTTATTATCCCTACTTTTTTCCTGAATTGTTTATTTTGTGATTACAATCAGCGGGATGCCCCAGTTTTTCTTAATTCTCCTTCATAGGTTTTGACTTAGCGGGCTTTTCTTTTGAGAGATAATGACTTCCTGTTTTAATGATTATGCGGAACCATAACTGTTGTACCCCAAAATTTTCCCTCTCATTTATCAAAGATTATTCTCACAAGATCTCTTTGACTCAAGACTGGATTAGGGTTTGACCAGCTTAAGACACCTCCTTATTCATTGATAACCAAAATTAGGGTTTGAGTTTGCATAAGGATTTTTGGACTATCAATGCTTCATATGACTTTCATGGATCATTATGGATCCCCAAGATTACTCATGTCAAGTTTCAAGCCTTAGATCACACTTTTGATCAGTCAATTGGATAGTTGACCTAGAAATCAATTGTATTGGGGAAAAAGTCAACCATAGCCAATTTACAGCCAAACTTCATAATTTTTAACTCACATCAACATTTTAGACTCATATGTATCATTTGATCAAGTTTGGACCACATTTCCTCAAGAAATTTGATCAAATCATCAAAAGGGCAAAATGGTCAAAATTAGGGTTTTGACTGAGAAAGGGAAATTTCTGATTTTTGACCTAGCAAATGACCAATTGGTTTGAAGTATGATTCCAAGGGATCAATTTCTTCATCATGACCTAATGACATGATTCAAAACATTGCGAGTACATTGGATTGACATATGAATTTTGTAGTCAACTGATCAAAAGTCAACTGATTACTGAAAAGTCAAACTTTGACTTTTTAGTCAAAATCAAATGCCAAGGATCACAATTCATCAAAACATGTCAAAATGTGAAACTTGTTCATCAAGAAATCAAATATTGAAGATTTAGTTTTGAAATTTGAAATTTTCTTAACTTAGAAATTTTCTAAGTATAGAAAATTTCTTATTTTTTCTCAACTTTAAGCCAATTTTTCACCGTGACACAAAATGATTCAAAGAAAGTTCCCAACATAAAAGTTGTAGATCTCCATGAAATCTACAACTTTTTTTCACACATTTTCTCCTAAGTATGCTTGGATCTCAAGATATAATTTTGTGAATACAGGCTCATGAACTAAAATAACTTAGTGAAATTTTGCCCTAATTTAGGCAGGTTTTTTACCTAACTTCATGGAAATTTTTCACCTAGTTCCAAGAGGAATCTTGAGATGCATTTCAAAAATGATTTATATAGCACATTGCAAGCTTTCCAAAATGTCAAAGAACTCCTTGAGATCATTTTTGGTTAAGGAGAATCGAAGAGATGAAGTTGGCAATTTCTCACTTTGATTTCAAGTCATTCCATGAAGAACAAAATTCAAATCTGAACCTATGCTGTCTAATCCTTGCTTTACAGGTCTCAAACTTGTTTCTCACTTCATAATTTAATGCTTACACAGTTGATAAAGCCTTAATCCAAGCATAAGAGTCTTTGCCCAAGCTTTAATTCCATAAATGGCACAAAGTTGTCATTGCCATTTTAGTAAAGCATAAATTTTGCAACTTTTCACTTCTTGAGCTTTGCACCTGTTCTCTCTACACACACAAGTCCTATAAACCAAAAGAAAATTATCTAGGATTTGTACCAACTCCAAGCAGGCTTGTACAAGCATGTAGAGAGTTGTCTCCTCACTTTTCTTAAAGGACAAGCAATAGAGAAAAAAGCATACAAGTGAGAAATCTATTGTGGAGCTGACTTGAAACCCTCTCTATACTTATACACAAACACATTGCAACCTAAGAGACAATTGATCAAGTCCAGAAACTCTCTAAAACTCCTTATTACCAAAAACCTGTCATAACTTGAAGTTTGAGACCAAGCATAAGCAATCCAAAAATCTACTCGTGTGTTTCAAGTTCTAATCACTCAAACACTTAACCTACCTCATACCTAAGTGTTCCAGACCTTCACCCCTTCACTGTAACTCCTCCTTCTCCATCTTCCATTTTTGCATTTCAAGCTTGCAGGTTGACTTGGATAGAGAGATTCAGGTACTTTCAAAGCAAGGCAAGGATTGGAACACACTCAGGGAGGTTCAGGTAAGCTAAAGGAATCTCCAGGCCTTCATAAAACTCACTCAAACTCCATTCACGATCTCAGTTGAAGGAGGTAAGAACTCTAACTTCTATCTTTTCATACAGACATCCATTGGTCTCAATTTGTGAAAGGAAAATGTAGATATTATTGTGCTAAAGCCAACCATGTGCATAGATTTCATTTATGTTCATTATGTATAGAGAATTTTAGATTTCAAATTTATGTAAAAAATAGGTTTAAAATTAGGGCCATTGAAATTAGCTTTGATCTTTGTCTGATAGTTTATATGAGTTACATGGTTGAAATCATGGGAAAAAGTACTACCATTTTCATGTTTGAAGTTTCCATTTTCAAGGAGAAATGAGAAAGATACAGAGGTTCTGGCTAGCTTGAGGAAGAAGATGAAGTACAGGGCAAGGAGGCGTTATGTATTATGTGTTTTTATTTCATATGAACTAATGGATGTACAGCCACCCCAGTGGCAAGGCAGCGCGCTGAGAATGCCAAGGTCATGAGTTCGAGCCTCGGTGCCTGCCTTTTGCATATTTTCTCATTTTTTGCCATTTTTCTCATTTTTGCAGCGCTGGGGTTTTGTTCATTTGGGCTTATGTTTTTTTAATGTCACCTCCTGATTACTCAGGACCCCCCTGGCCCAATTTATTTTCATTTATTTATTTTATTTTTGTTCATTTTATTAAATATTTTCTTTAACATAAAAAATAAAAAAATATAAAACATGATAAATATTTCATTTTGTTTATTTGATTTTATTTTCACATAAAAAATATTTTTATTAAATTATATACTAACTATTTTTCTTAAATAAGCTTGTAAAATAAAATAGATTTAGATATATTTTTATCCCTTCTTCTTCATACTTGTAAATATTTACTTTGACATATAAAAAGATTAAATATTTTCATAAGTATTATTTATTATTTTAAGACAAAAAATACACAAAAATAATGCTTAAAAAACTTTATTTTCTTAAGTTGGAAATTAGGGTTAACCACTTTTCAAGAAATAACTTCGTTTTTTTAAATATTATTAGGTTTAATTGAAAACTCTTCTTTATATGAAAAACAAAACAAATTTCTTTTTCTTGCATATACATAAACATTGCATATTTAATTTATATTGTATATTATTTATTCAAATACTTGTACAAATTCGATTTGTTTGTAATAGATTATATTAGGTTTACATTATTTGCAAATCCCCGTTCATAATTTGTATACCCCCTCCCATAAAATGTTGTAATAGCGTAGTAATCTTTAAATTATGCAATTTACCGCTTTTATATGTCATGCTAGTAATTAGGGTTTGTATGGAAAGATAAAAACAAATCAAATAGAAAACCCTAATCCAAGACAAAATCAAGCATGAAAATAACACACTTGCACACAAGCACCCTTTGGGTTACTCCACTTGGTTGCCTTATACAAAAATGGTCATATTACGCATGTGAAGTGTCTTATCAAAACAAACAAGTATAAGATCATAGCCCCTCGATGACGCTATTCAAAGTTGCATTACAAAATGATCTTGGCCCCTCAAAAATGCTAAGATACTTTGCAACATTTCTAATCATGGTTATACGATGACCCAAGTCCGTCCCGTTTACATCCAAAGATAGGGTTGCTTACCAAATCCATGGTAAGACAACAATATCAAAGGAAAATAAAATGAACAAGAAAGACATTTCAGTAGGTAGATTGCTCCTAATTACTTGCTCTATTTCAAAACAAACATCCTTGCTACTTTCAAAACAATCACATACACTTTCAAACATCTTGCAAAATTGAAAACATTTTCAAAAGATCAACATCTTTGTATACATTCTTACGAATGAGAATCATTACAAAGATTGCCTAAACAATGGCCTCTTTACAAAATACTTTCAAAACATACAAAGCACCATTTCAAACAAAAGCAAGTGATCTAGCAAGTAACTAAGAGCCCATGGAAAACCATGGATGAAAAGGGTGATAATACCTTCTCTTTTCATAATCTACCCCCTGAACTTAAGAAACAATCTCAAAGGTATTTCCTGTGCTTTTTCACCTTTCCTTTTGGATAAAAGAAAAGTCGATGGCGACTCTTGCTAACCGCAACATTTGCGATAAAACGCAAAATCCTCAAGTCAGTTCTCTCACCGTATCACATAAATGGCAACTCTACTGGGGAATATTATAAAAGTGGGGTTACCTTAAGGCTATATCACATTTATTTACTTACATTGTTTGACTTGTATGCTTTATATTATGGTTCTTTGTTTGGGTTTGAAATCCTCTACCCGGATTTGGGATACATTATAGGTAAATAGCAATACGTTGTGGAAACTGTGTTGTGTATACCGACATGGTCTAAGAAATATCTATGTTAGTGTGACATATTTGTGGGTACCAGTAGCCTTTCAGTTAATCAAAGAGAATACGGGGCGGCTGAGTGATGTCATGAAGCACTAATGAACTTCTAGAACCCTTTACTTGACCAACTTGGCCTTTAGGATGTAGTGAGATGACCGGCTTTGGTACAGTCCGAAGTTGGTAGATACTCGATACTACACTCATTGAGGGTTGTTTTCTTGGGATATTTCGGTCGCCATTAAACAGGCTTGAGCTGAAATAATGACCAAGGAAACAATCCGGTGATATTGAGCTCCTTAGAACCCCGGTTACTATTATTAGGACAGGTTTAAGCCAACTAAACTTCAAGAGGGTACTTACCTATAAAACCCCATGCAAGCCTAAACTAGGAACTTGTTTGCTTTGCTTGTATATGCATACTTGTACATAACATCATGGACATCATGAACATCATATACATCTACTAACCATTTCAAGGATTTTAGAGATTCATCTTTGTTCTTGTTTTGTAGGATATGGATTCACTTTGCAGGAAAACTATCCAAGTCAACCTTGTAAGAATTCCTCCACAACTTAAGGAGCTAGCTTCAAGGATCCCTGAGAACTTTTCATTCTCCGAGAGGCATGGTCGTCTACTCTACTTGGTCACCTCCAACACAGATGAGGATATGATGAAGGTGCTCTTCCAGTTCTTTGATCCTTTGCACCATTGCTTCACATTTATTGACTATCAACTTGTGCCTACTTTGGAAGAATTCTCTCAACTCTTGAGGATTCCCATTCTCAATCAACTACCTTTAAACGGTACGAAAAGAGACCCAAATCCAGAAGAGATTGCTCAAGCTCTGCACTTGCACTCATCTGATGTCACAACTCATTGGGAAACTAGAAGTGGTGTCAAAGGATTCTTAGCAAAGTTCCTGTTTGAGAAAGCCTAAAGCTGTTGGAATTCTTTAGACTTGCAAGCCTTTGAGGAAATTATGGCTCTTCTTATCTATGGGATGGTCTTATTTCCCAATCCTGACCAGCTCATAGATGTGAGCACCGTCAAAATCTTCATGTCACGCAATCTGGTGCCTATATTGCTAGGGGATATCCTACACTCTTTTCACACTCGCACAATGAGGAAAAGAGGTGTCCTTATGTGTTGCACTCCTATCCTGGAAATATGGTTTATTTCTCATCTTCCCCAATCAGTCTTAAAGAATGAGCAAGGTTTAAGGTGGTCACAAAGGTTAATGATGCTCAAACATTCAGATATTCATTGGTGCTCTCGATCCAAAGAAAATGTTATCACTGTTGACCATTATGGGGAATTACCTAATGTCCCTCTACTTGGAATTAGGGGAGGCATCACCTACAATCCATTCTTAGCTCTAAGACAGTTTGGTTATGCCCGGAGGGATGGCCCACACGAGATGCTGATTCAAGGTTTGGTATTCGACTACGACAACGACGATCAAGGTCTTCGCCAGAGATTCATCCGAGCTTGGAGGATGCTAAACAAGGTGGATAGCAAGACTTTGGGGCACAAGAATTCCATCCCTCTTGAGCCTTACCTCAAATGGGTACGAACCTGCGCTGAAAGTCTTATGATGCCTTATCCTTCCATTCTTCTGGTGATTTTTGAGCCTGTTAAGGAAGGAGATGTTCCATACAATATCCTACATCCTGACATGCCCACATCTCTTGAAGACCTACAAAGGGATTGGATACAGCTCAAAGGAGAGAGAGATACTTTCGAAGCCCAATTCTACGCAAGCGAGAAGAAGGTTTTGGAACTCACTAGGCTACTTCATGAGGAGCAGACTCTAAATGCCTACATAGAACCAAAAAGGATGCGCACTACTTTTTTATCTTAGAGTTTTGTATTATTTTGTCCAAGGGGCATTGATATACTCAAACTTTATCTTATTTATATAATGTGTATTTTTCTTTTTGTCTAAAACGAACTTGAATCTTTGAAATCCTTGAAAATATTGCATATGCACATATCATTCATCATAACATAAACAGGTCGTTTGCGACGAGTTTCCTCATCTCTCTACTGTTTATTTCAGTAAGATGGATCTCGAACAAATAATCAAAGATCTCCAAGCTCGGAACACGCAGTTTCAACAGTTTCTCATGACCCTAGCTAAGGGGAAAGAAGAGTTGAAGACTCTGCTGGATGAAGAGAGAAAAAAGAAAACAAATAAGGTCACCAGGGTCCTAAACATGGGGAGAAGATTTCAGGGGCAGACTAGAAGAAGCTTAAATTTTGCAACAACATCAGATGAAGGAGAGGGGAAAGGAAAGGAAACATCGGTTCCGTCAGAATCTGAAGAGGAGGAAGAAGAGGAAGACTACTCTGAGGAACAGTACCCTCCAGTTGATGATAAGTAAAGACATCTTGAAGAGCGTTTGAGCGCTATGGAAATACAAAAGGTGCCAGGCCTAGACTTTGAAGAATTGGGACTAGTGTCAGTAATTGTGATTCCTCCGAAATTCAAAGTGCCTTTGTTCGTAAAATATGATGGAGTGTCATGTCCTAAGATGCACCTCTGATCATATGTGAGAAAGATCCAACCACACTCCGTTGATAAAGACTTGTGGGTGCATTTTTTCCAAGATAGTCTATCTGGAACACAACTCGATTGGTTTTACCAACTGGAAAGGGCCAACGTCCACAATTGGGGAGATCTTGCTGCAGCTTTCTACAAGAAATATCAATATAATGCTGATTTGGCGCCTACCCGTACTCAACTTCAGAGTATGGTTATGGCTTCCAATGAGGGTTTCAAGGATTACGTGCAGAAATGGAGAGATCTAGCTGGAAGAGTTCAACCCCCTGCTTGAAAGGGAATTGGTGGACATGTTCTTAGGCACTCTATTGGGCCCTTTCTTCAACCATTTAATTGGAAGCTCATATGCAGGATTTACTGAGTTAATACTGACCGAAGAGAGGGTGGAAGCTGGCATAAAAAGTGGAAAGATTCAGAAGGATTCATCTTCTTCTACAGTTGTGAGGAAGCCTTTTATTAGGAAGAAAGAAGTAGCTGATGTATATCCATAAAGGAACCAAGGGAGAGCCGAACGCCGACCAATGGTAGGGGCTGTTATGATCCCAAAGCCTACATATGATCAACCAAGAAGTAATCAACCAAGGGTGGAAAGGCCAGTCAGGAAATTCACCAGAATCAATATGATTCTGTCTCAAGTATTACCGTATCTTCTGAAATCCAATTTGGCGACTTTGAAAGAAGCTCTGAAAAACCCCAACACAGCAGCCCCTCATTATCACCCCAATGCCTGTTGCGCATATCACTGCGAAAGTCTGGGTCACGATACCAGTAATTGTTGGGCCTTGAAGAACAAGATACAAGACCTCATTGAAGCAAAAGAAATTGAGTTTGATGCGCTCGAGAAACCAAATGTCATTTCTGCTCCTATGCCCAGACATGGTCATAACACCAATGCTATTGAAGAAGATTTGTTTGTTACCACAGTTGATGAACTCGTGACTCTACTCCCAATCATTCAGATAAACTTGTTGAAAGTCGGTGTATTCCCGAGTTGTAATGAAGAATGCCACCTCTACTTATCCTAACCAATTGTTTGCCCTTTGTTGAAAACAGGCATTCAACGCTTGATACACAACAAAGAGATCCTGTTTGAAAGTACTCCTATTTCACCTGTTCCTGTTGAAGACATTTCAATCATTACCATCTCCACCAATTATTCCAGGGTCCCCAAAAGACCTGTTAGAATTACATTGGTTCCTAAAACTACTCCTCTTATAATCACAATGCCCGGGCCAGTCCCATATGAATCAAACAAAATTGTGCCATGGAATTACGGTGGGGGCATCTATTACAATGGCATCAAACAAGATGGGCTGGCTGCCGAAGAGATAAACTCAGAATAAGAAGATTCCGAAATTAGAAATATTGCAGGAACTAGTAAGATTACCCGAAGCAGTAGGATCTTTTCTCCAGAGATTGCCCCCCCAAAGGCAGTTTTTGGACCCGTGGCTGCTCCAAAGGTTACTTCCATACCAATAATCATCTTTGCAAGTGCTCTTATTGATGAAGCCGTTATAACCCCTGTTGTCATTCCTACCAACACTCCTGCTGCTGAAACTCGATGGAAAAGTATTCAAGTAGAGCTTGTCCGGACGAAGTATCAATCACTGACTATCCCCGAGACCTCCAAGAAAGAAATGGAGGAGATTCTAAAAATAATAAAGAGGAGCGACTACGATGTAGTTGAACAGTTGGGGAAAACTCCCTCCAAAATCTCCATGCTGGCATTGCTACTGTGTTCTGAGGCACATGCGAAAGCCCTGGTGAAGTTCCTAAAGACAGCCCATGTGCCTCAAGAGACGTCTGCTGATTAATTTCAAGATTGCATGGCCAGCTTGACAACGGATAACAGCCTAGGCTTCTCAGATGTTGATCTGACACCAAGGGGAATAAAGCACAACGAGGCGTTACATGTATGTGTGGAATGTAGAGGCACAACTCTGGCCCATGTCTTGGTGGACACTGGCTCATCTTTGAATGTTTTACCGAAAAAAGCTCTTGAGAGACTTGACTGCGAAGGACTGACTTTAAAGCCAAGTAACATAGTAGTAAGGGCATTTGATGGCTCGAAGAGGATGGTACATGGGGATGTGGATATCCCAATAAAGGTTGGGACTCAAACTTTCAATTCAACCTTTTATGTAATGGACATCCGCCCCTTTTACTCTTGTCTGCTAGGACGGCCATGGATCCATAATGTTGGCGATGTCACCTCTACACTGCACCAGATGCTGAAATATCTGGTTCACGGAAAGATTATCACTGTCCACAGAGAGGAAGAATATATGATTAGACACCTCAATTCCTTCAGGTATGTGGAATTGGACGGAGATTTCATTAAAACTCCTTTTCAACATTTCAAAGAGGTAGCAGTAACCAAGATTGTGTCCCAGATTCCCAAGATTACAAGACCTCCAATTCAAATTTCATCTCTGAAGGATGCCAAAGCAGTAGTAGTGGAGGGTGGATGCACCATCTGGGGGAAACTTCCGGATATTCTGTATAAATCTAACAAATTTGGCTTAGGTTTCACTTCAAGTGCTCAGAAGGTTGTACATTGTGCCCGTGCTGGAGGGACATCCTTGAAGATTAGCAACCGAGAGGTAAATGCGGCAGAAGATGGTGAAGAGGATTGCAGCTTGAAGGATTGGATATTTCCGACTATCGATGGAGGACTCCGCAATTGGGAGGCCATAGACTTTGTACCAATAACTTTCATCCCTCAGTAATTTACCTTTACTTTTTTTTGTTGGATCTGTAATATTCAAAAACAATTCGCAGTCTTAAAACCTTGTGTCTTGCCCGAGGTATAATGGTCCATTTGTAAGGGTTATTATTTCATCTTCATATGACATTCAATGAATCATGGACGTTTTTCGCATATAAACATTTATGCTCATTGTTTTTCTTTTACATTTTATTTTTAAGGATGGCTATACCCTTACACACACCCGCACTCACAAATGCAGGTACCCCTACATTCTGGATCCCATGAGTAATGATACTGCTATGGCCTTTTGTAACTCTGAGGATCTAATCTACCAAGCCGAAGACGAAGGTGAGGAAGATTGTGAAGTACCAGGGGAACTTTCCAGAATACTATAACAAGAGGGAAGAACCATTCAGCCTCACGAGGAACCTGTGGATACAATCAACCTGGGTACCGAGGAGGATAAAAAAGAGGTCAAGGTGGGTGCTAATCTGGAGCCCAGTGTCAAGGAGCGTCTGATTCAGCTGTTGCATGATTATGTTGAGATCTTTGCTTGGTCATATGAAGATATGCCAGGACTTGATACGGACATCATGGTACATTGTCTACCTACAAGAGAAGATTGTCCGCCAATAAAACAAAAGGTATGCCGCATGAGACCTGATATGTCATAAAAGATCAAAGCGGAGGTCATGCAACAATTCAATGCTGGATTCTTGGTTGTCACTTCCTACCCTTAATGGGTTGCCAACATTGTTCCCGTACCTAAAAATGATGGAAAAGTACGAATGTGCATGGACTATAGAGATTTGAATAGGGAAAGCCCTAAAGATGATTTTCCACTCCCCCACATTGATATACTGGTTGACAATATGGCACAACACAAAGTGTTTTCCTTCATGGACGGATTCTCAGGTTACAATCAAATTAAAATGGCACCTGAGGACATGGAGAAAACAACATTTGTCACACAGTGGGGAACATTCTGCTACAAGGTGATACCATTCGGACTGAAGAATGCTGGGGCAACCTATCAACACGCCATGGTAGCTTTATTTTACGACATGATACGTCAGGAAATAGAGGTCTACGTAGACGATATGATAGCCAGATCACAGACGGAAGAAGAACACCTTGATCACTTACAAAAGCTGTTTGAGAGACTGAAGAAGTACAAGCTGAGGTTAAATCCAAACAAGTGCACATTTGGAGTACGGTCTGGTAAACTCCTAGGCTTTGTCGTTAGTAACAAAGGTATTGAGGTCGATCCTGCCAAAGTTAAAGCAATACAAGAGATGCCTGCTCCTCGTACTGAGAAGGAAGTCAAAGGATTCTTGGGACGCTTGAACTATATTTCCATATTCATTTCTCACCTAACAGCTACTTGTGATCCAATCTTCAAACTATTGAAGAAAGATCAAGTAGTCAGATGGAATGATGAATGCCAAGTTTCTTTTGACAAAATCAAAGAATACTTACAAGAGCCTCCTGTGTTGATGCCACCAGTCGAGGGAAGACCACTGATCATATATCTGACTGTTTTAGAAAAGTCAATGGGGTTTGTATTGGGACAGCATGATGAGTCTGGACGAAAAGAGCACGCTATTTATTACCTGAGCAAAAAGTTTACCGACTGTGAAACCAGATATTCACTGCTTGAGAAAACTTGTTGCACTCTGGCATGGGTTGCTCGCCGGCTAAGACAGTATATGCTGACTCATATTACCTTGTTGATATCTAAGATGGATCTGATAAAATACATCTTCGAGAATCCCGCTCTCTCTGGGAGAATAGCTAGATGGAAGATGATCCTAACAGAGTACGACATACAGTATACTACCCAAAAAGCTATAAAGGGCAGTGTATTGGCTGATCACCTTGCTCACTAAGTTATAGAAGACTATCAGTCCATGATGTTTGAATTCCCAGATGAAGACATCATGACATTAGACAACTGTGAAGAAATCAGACCATATGACGGACCTGAACAAGGATCCTGATGGACCCTGTTCTTTGATGGGGCATCCAACGCCCTCGGAAATGGTATCGGCGTTTTAGTCATATCTATGGAAGGGTGTCATACTACCTTTACTACCAAACTTTGCTTCAATTGTACAAACAACATGGCAGAATACGAAGCATGTATCTTTGGTCTCAAAGCTGCCATATACTCGGGGATCAAATCATTGCATGTATTCGGAGACTCAGCTTTCGTCATCAGTCAGATCAAAGGGGAATGGGACACTAAGCACCCAAACCTCATCCCTTACAAAGAACATGTTTTAACATTGCTACCACATTTTGAGAAGATTACCTTCGAGCATTTCCCGCGAGAAGAAAATTATCTAGCAGACGCTCTAGCCACAATGTCATCTATGTTTAATCTTAATTGGCATAACGAGGCTCCCCAGATCACCATTGAACGAATGGATGAACCAGCGCACTGTCACGAGATTAATACTGAAGAGGTAGTGGACAAGCCTTGGTTTCATGAGGTCAAGAGGTATCTCGAGGCTCAAGAATATCCAGAAGGAGTTTCAATCAATGATAAGAAGTTCTTAAGGAGATTCTCTGCTAAATTCTTCCTTAGTAATGGCATCTTGTACAAACGCAATCATGAATCCATTTTGCTTCGGTGCATGGATAAGGTTGAAGCTGAAAAAATCGTGCCTGAATTACATGAAGGTACTTTTGGCACCCACTCCAGTAGGCATACGATGGCGAAGAAAATCCTACGGGCAGGCTATTATTGGTCTACCATGGAAGCAAATTACTATCAACACTCTCAAACCTGTCATAAGTGTCAAATTTATGCTGACAAGGTGCACGTACCTCCGGTTCCTCTAAATGTTTTGATGGCTCCTTGGCCCTTTGCTATTTGGGGAATTGATATGATTGGAGAGATCAAGCCTACAGCCTCTAATGGACACCACTTCATCCTAGTGGCCATTGACTATTTTACAAAGTGGGTTGAAGCAGCTTCCTTCGCTTCCGTTACCAAGAATGTTGTTGCTCGCTTCGTTAAGAAAAACATATTTGCCGATATGGTATTCCGGAAAGGATCATCACTGTCAATGGTACAAATCTCAAAAACACTATGATCACCGCTTTATGCGAAAAATTCAAGATCCAGCATCACAATTCTTCTCCCTATCGTCCAAAGATGAATGGTGTTGTCGAAGCTGCAAATAAAAACATTAAGAAGATCATACAGAAAATGACAGTCATATACAAAGACTGGCATGAGATGCTACCATTCGCTCTCCACGGTTATCGTACCACGGCTCGCACGTCAACCGGGGCAACACCCTATTCTTTGGTTTACGGCATGGAGGTTGTCTTGCCTATTGAAGTCCAAATCCCCTCTCTAAGAATTATGAAGGATGCAAGGTTGAATGAAGACGATTGGATCCAGACTCGACTTGATCAACTGAAATTAATTAATGAAAAAAGACTTACTGCTGTCTACCATGGTCAGGCGTATCGAAAACGGATGATCAAGGCTTTCAACAAGAAAGTCAGATGCCAAGTATATCAAGTTGGGGATTTAGTGATCAAACGTATCATTTTGCGACAAAGTGATCCCAGGGGAAAATGGACTCCTACCTATAAAGGACCATTTGTAATCAAGAACATATTCTCTGGTGGGGCAATGATCTTGACCACCATGGATGGCGACAACCTGCCACACCCTGCGAACACAGACATAGTCAAAAGATACTACGCATAAGAGACCCGCTAGGTTGACACACCTAGGCAAAACAAGGGCATCCCGGCGAACCAAAAGGTTCGGGCAAAAATTAGGGATGAAATGAAAAAAAATCTGTACACCCGGCAAGTTGAAAACCCGGAAGGGCGACTTGGGCAAAAAAGGGTTTCCCGGTGGACTGAAAACCTGAAAGGGTGGTCCAGGAAAAAGTTATGGAATTAAAGTGTATGACCATGTCCCGTCGGATCATTTGATGGACAACCTTTGACTTCCACTGACAAACTCGGAGTTTCTGATTAATTCAATCATCTTCGGACAAGGCATATAGACAAGATACTCGGAAATACGAAGGCTATAACGGAATAGGAACCCTATGGGATTATTACACATAGTTGTCTTTCTTTGTATCAAAATTTTCTTGTTTTACACAACATTTACTAGAAAGTTTGTTCCCTTTGTACAAAATTACTTATTCAAAGTCAATACACAGATGTCCCTTTAAAAGTACAAAAACTATTTGTCTTTTTCTTTACGCTTGTGTTTTGTTTGCAAAAACGTCCAATGATTCATTGATGAACATATGCATTTGAACATGATTGCTGTTTACAAATAAACAAAATGAGGAAGACAATTACTGATAGGTTGAAAGAATAGGAAAATCTCTCTAGGCTATTCCATGAGTAATCCCCTACAGTACGTCATTTAAATCCCCAGCAGAACAAAATTTCAAATTATCAATCCCCAGTAGAAATCGTCAAATTTCTCAGGATTCCCCAAGCAGATCTTACGAGCAGTACGTGGCATTTCCCTCACAACGGAATTTACTTCTCTCAACAAGAGTTCATCAGTACTTCAACTACATAAAAATTCAACATATCCTCAGCAGAATTCAGGAATTTATTTTCCTCAAACGGACAGCAGTACACGAAATCAGCTCACATACGCATACATTGCATCCATATATCATAAAGATTAATGAAGCAAATACATTGCATCATACATTTCATGCAAACATAACTTTGTATTTCAGCTAATATTTTACCCTTTTAAGGATAAGATTAATAGCTACCATTAACAATATGCAATCATGATACAGTTCAGATACGCTCTAGACGCGGATGCCATTCTGATACTCATTCAGATTCAACTTTTAGATACAATACAGATACGCTCCAAACGCGGATGCCATTCTGATGCTCATTCAAATTCAACTTTCAGATACAGTACGGATACGCTCCAGACACGAATTCCATTCTGATACTCATTCAGATTCAACTTTCAGATATAGTACAGATACACTCCAAACGCGGATGTCATTCTGATAATCGTTCAAATTCAACTTTCAGATACAGTACGGATACACTCCAGACACGGATATCATTCTGATACTCATTCAGATTCAACTTTCAGATACGGTTCAGATACGCTCCAGACACGGTGCCATTCTGATACTCACTTAGATTTAACTTGCTTGATACAGTACAGATACACTCCAGACACGGACGCCATTCTGACACTCATTCTTTCAGCTTACAAATTACAATTCAACAATCACTCTTTGATGGAATATTTAATCCCATCTCCTACAACTTTCTACCACCTCTCCAAATTTCATCTTTAAGCCCATTCCCTCAACCACACATCGTCGAGTGCAAATTTCTGGGCACTCTAGTGTCCAATCATTCTTTCACCTTCGAGTCACGAATGGCAAAACTCACCAATCTAACTCTTCAGGTTTAAGAAGATTGAACAGGGGCAGCTATTGTACCCCAAAATTTATCCTCTCATTTATCAAAGATTATTCTCACAAGATCTCTTTGACTCAAGAGTGGATTAGGGTTTGACCAGCTTAAGACACCTCCTTATGCACTGATAACCAAAATTAGGGTTTGAGTTTGCACAAGGATTTTTGGACTATCAATTCTTCATATGACTTTAATGGATCATTATGGATCCCCAAGATTACTCATGTCAAGTTTCAAGCCTTAGATCACACTTTTGACCAGTCAATTGGACAGTTGACCTAAAAATCAGTTGTATTGGGGAAAAAGTCAACCATAGCCAATTTACAGTCAAACATCATAATTTTTTATCCACATCAACATTTTAGACTCATATGTATCATTTGATCAAGTTTTTACCACATTTCCTCAATAAATTTGATCAAATCATCAAAAGGGCAAAATGGTCAAAATTAGGGTTTTGACTGAGAAAGGGCAATTTCTGATTTTTGACCTAGCAAATGACCAATTGGTTTGAAGCATGATTCCAAGGGCTCAATTGCATCATCATTACCTAATTACATGATTCAAAACATTGCAAGTACATTTTATTGACAGATGAATTTTGTAGTCAACTGATCAAAAGTCAACTGTTTACTGAAAAGTCAAACTTTGACTTTTTAGTCAAAATCAAATGCCAAGGATCACAATTCACAAAAACATGTCAAAATGTGAAACTTGTTCATCAAGAAATCAAAGATTGAATATTTGGTTTTGAAATTTTAAATTTTCTTAACCTAGAAATTTTTCTAAGTATAGAAAATTTCTTATTTTTTCTCAACTTTAAGCCAATTTTTCACCATGATACAAGATGATTCAAAGAAAGTTCCCAACATGAAAGTTGTAGATCTCCATGAAATCTACAACTTTTCTTCACACATTTTCTCCTAAATATGCTTGTATCTCAAGATATAATTTTGTGAATACATGCTCATGAACTAAAATAACTTAGTGAAATTTTGCCCTAATTTAGGCAGGTTTTTGACCTAACTTCATGGCAATTTTTCACCTAGTTCCAAGAGGAATCTTGAGATGCATTTAAAAGATGAGTTATAGAGAACATTTCAATATTTTCAAAATATCCAAGAACTCCTTGAGATCATTTTTGGTTAAGGAGAATCGAAGAGATGAAGTTGGCAATTTCTCACTTTGATTTCAAGGCATTCCATGAAGAACAAAATTCAAATCTGAACCTATGCTGCCTAATCCTTGCTTTACAGGTATCAAACTTGTTTCTCACTTCATAATTTAATGCTTACACAGTTGATAAAGCATTAATCCAAGCATAAGAGTCTTTGTCCAAACTTTAATTCCATAAATGGCACAAAGTTGTCATTGCCATTTTAGTAAAGCATAACTTTTGCAACTTTTCACTTCTTGAGCTTTGCACCTGTTCTCTCTACACACACAAGTCCTATAAACCAAATGAAAATTGTCTAGGATTTGTACCAACTCCAAGCAGGCATGTACAAGCATGTAGAGAGTTGTCTCCTCACTTTTCATAAAGGACAAGCAATAGAGCAAAAAGCCTACAAGTGAGAAATCTGTTGTGGAGCTAACTTGAAACCCTCTCTATACTTATACACAAACACATTGCAACCTAAGAGATGATTTCTCAAGGCCATAAACTCTCTAAAACTCACAATCACCAAAAATCTGTCATAACTTGCAGTTTGAGACTAAGCATAAGCAATCCAAAAATCTACTTGTGTGTTTCAAGTTCTAATCAGTCAAACACTTAACCTACCTCATACTTAAGTGTTCCAGACCATCACCCCTTCACTGTAACTCCTCCTTCTCCATCTGCCATTTTTTCATTTCAAGCTTGCAGCTTGACTTGGATAGAGAGATTCAGACACTTTCAAAGAAAGGCAAGGATTGGAACACACTCAGGGGGTTCAGGCAAGCTAAAGGAATCTTCAGGCCTTCATAAAACTCACTCAAACTCCATTCACGATCTCAGCTGAAGGAGGTAAGAACTCTAACTTCTATCTCCTCATACATACATCCATTGGTCTCAATTTGTGAAAGGAAAATGTAGATAATATTATGCTAAAGCCAACCATGTGCATAGATTTCATTTATGTTCATTATGTATAGAGAATTTTAGATTTCAAATTTCTGTAAAAATTAGGTTTAATATTAGGGCCATTCAAATTAGCTTTAATCTTTGACTGATAGTTTACATGAGTTACATGGTTGAAATTGTGGGAAAAAGTACTACCATTTTCATGTTTGAAGTTTCCATTTTCATGGATAAATGAGAAAGATATAGAGGTTCTGGCTAGCTTGAGAAAGAAGATAAAGTACAGGGCAAGGAGGCATTATGTGTTAAGTGTTTTTTATTTCATATGAACTAATGGATGTACAGCCACCCCAGTGGCAAGGCAGCGTGCTGAGAATACCAAGGTCATGGGTTCGAGCCTTGGTGCCTGCCTTTTGCATAATTTCTCATTTTTTTGCCATTTTTCTCATTTTTGCAGCGCTGGACTTTTGTTCATTTGGGCTTATGTTTTTTTAATGTCACCTCCTGATTACTCTGGCCCCCCTGGCCCAATTTATTTTCATTTATTTATTATATTTTTGTTCATTTCATTAAATATTTTCTTTAACATAAAAAATCATAAAAAATATAAAACATGATAAATATTGCATTTTATTTATTTTATTTTATTTTCACATAAAAAATATTTTTATTAAATTATATACTAACTATTTTTCTTAAATAAGCTTGTAAAATAAAATAGATTTAGATATATTTTTATCCCTTCTTCTTCATACATGTAAATATTTATTTTGACATTTTAAGACAAAAAAATACACAAAAATAATACTTAAAGAACTTTATTTTCTTAAGTTATAAATTAGGGTTAACCACTTTTCAAGAAATAATTTCCGTTTTTTTAAATATTATTAGGTTTAATTCAAAACTCTTCTTTATATGAAAAACAAAACAAATATCTTTTTCTTGCATATACATAAACATTGCATATTTAATTTATATTATATATTATTTATTCAAATACTTGTACAAATTCGATTTGGTTGTAATAGATTAAATTAGGTTTACATTATTTTCAAATCCCCATTCATAATTTGTATACCCCCTCCATAAAATGTTGTAATAGTGTAGTAATATTTAAATTACGCAATTTATCGCTTTTATATACCATGCTAGTAATTAGGGTTTGTATGGCAAGATAAAAACAAATCAAATAGAAAACCCTAATCCAAGACAAAATCAAGCATGAAAATAACGCACTTGCACACAAGCACCCTTAGGGTTACTCCACTTGGTTGCCTTATATAAAAATGGCCATATTACGCATGTGAAGTGTCTTAGCAAAACAAACAAGTATAAGATCATAGCCCCTCGATGACGCTATTCAAAGTTGCCTTACAAAATGATCTTGGTCCCTCAAAAATCCTAAGATACTTTGTAACATTGCTAATCATGGTTATATGATGACCCACGCCCGTCCCGTTTACATCCAAAGATAGGGTTGCTTACCAAATCAATGGTAAGACAACAATGTCAAAGGAAAAGAAAATGAGCAAGAAAGACATTTGAGTTGGTAGATTGCTCCTAATTACTTGCTCCATTTCAAAATAAATATCCTTTCTACTTTCAAAACAATCACATACACTTTCAAACATGCAAAATTGAAAACATTTTCAAAATATCAACATCTTTGTATACATTCTTACGAACGAGAATTATTACAAAGATTGCCTAAACAATGGCCTCATTACAAAATACTTTTCAAAACAGACAAAGCATAATTTCAAACAAAAGCAAGTGATCTAGCAAGTAACTAAGAGCCCATGGAAAACCATGGATGAAAAGGGTGCTAATACCTTCCCTTTTCATAATCTACCCCTCGAACTCAAGAAACAATCTCAAATTTCTTTCCTGTGCTTTTTCACCTTTCCTTTTGGATAAAATAAAAGTCGATGGCGACTCTTGCTAACTGCAACATTTGCGATAAAACGCAAAACCCTCAAATCAGTTCTCCCACCGTATCACAATCACCATGTTTTGGAATGATACCTCTGACACTACTTGTCGTGTACGAGGGGAAAGCTTGTGATTAAGTGCACTATTTAATTAATTGAGAAACTACCCTGCCCCAGGTTATGAATAAAAGTTTAAATTTGAGTAAAAAAGAAAACTCCAACTTCTTAGGCTCAAAGGGGTTGACTAGGGGTTGACTAGGGATTATCTTCCTTATAACTCCACTATTTAGGATTTGAAACAACGCTTGTACATCGTCAGTAAGGTCTGTTCAAAAGCACACTTATGAGATTGTGGTATCGTTTTCGTTATCCTCCCTCTAAAGGCTTACAACTTTCAATCGAGAGTCGAATATCACAATAAGAAGTAAAAGCATAGTTTCGGTATAGTGAAAATGAATAGATTAATTCAAGACAAACATATGCGATGCATTAATGGAATAACAAAGTTTGACATAAAATAAGTGTTCGAACAATCAAAAGAAATTACAATTTGAGAATTGAAATGAAATAAATGCTCTCAATCTTGGCCATGATTCAGCATGGGAGGAGTGATCACGTTGGGAGTCTTAGGAGGGTCAAATTCAATCTCTTTGGCGCCAATCATATTGTGAATCTTGTATTTCAGTGCCTAACAATCATTAGTATCATGTCTAGGACTACCAAAATAATAGGCACACCTTGCATCGGGATTTTAGTTAGGAGAAGAAGTTTTGGGGTTTGGATGAGGTTATATCAATGTAATCAAATTCATCCTCAATATGTGTTGCAATGCTTGAGACAAAGGAATGTTGATTTTGGTAAACTGTCTCTTGGGCCCATCTTGCCTTCGCTGATTACCCAGTTTTTGTTGTCGCACTGGTGTATGATTAGAAATCATAACTGCCCTCACAACTTGATGACGATCTTCTTTACCATGACCCTTCTGGCCGTACATAGCATTAGCCTCTTTCTTCCCATTGAAAGGCTTCTTCACAACATTTGAAGACACAACCACCTAAATTTTCCCACTTCTGATTCCAGCTTCTACTCGTTCACCTCTCAATATCAGCTCGGTGAACCCAGCCGAAGAGCTTCCGATCAAGTGGTTGAAAAATGGACCATACAATGTACCCAAGAACATATCTATCAGCTCTCTATCAGATAGAGGAGGCTGGACTCTTCCTGCAAGATCTCTCTATTTCTTCAAAATCCAGACCAAGTACCCTCTAAATTTCCATGGCATTGAGACGATCCTCCTGCTGCTTGTATTTATCATCAGTAGGAGGATATTATTCTTCCGCGTAATCAGCCTCTTCTACATCGGTCTCTGGGCCGTGGTCTTATTCTTTTGGCTTCTCTTCCTGATTGTCTCTCTCGTTTGACAGAGTTGTGAATTCTAGAGCTTGCTTGGTCGGTCCTCTGAGTCTCCTTCCCGTATTCAGGACACCCACTGGTTTCTTGGCCTTTTGCTTCTTATCTTTGAGAATGAGAGCCTTCAGGTCCTCTTGTCCCTTAGCCAGAGCCAAGAACATCTGCTGGAATTGAGCATTCTGGGTTTGAAGGTCTTTAATATTCTGTTCGCGAGCCATTTTTTTTTCTGAAATAAATAGCAAAAATATAAGAAACATGTCCTTGAAATACTTGTAATGATATGTATTCCATGTTTATGCAATGTTTTCAAGAATCTTGCGGGGTAAACACAAGAAAATGTTTAAATTTTGATTACAACTTTGATTGAAGAACTTTGTATCGTTGAATGTCCATCTACATGAATCAAGATCACCATGTCGAGTGGGTCATAGCCTCTGACTCAAGACATTGTACTTTGATGACATTGGCTAGAGGAAAATAAATCCTCCTGCCTCTTGCTAGGCGTCTGGTTCATCATAACCTGCATCACAGGCCCTTTGAGATCCTTGAAATGGTTAACGAAATACTATGGCATGATGTCATGATATGTATGCTATGCACCGAGAAAAATTGTAAGGTGATGAAGACAAGTAAGTCTCGTAAGAAGTCCAGGTTATTGGATAATGACTACAAACAAGTCCTGCAAGGAATTCACGTTGTTAGATAATGAATGCAAACAAGTCACACAAGTAGTCTTAGGTTCAAGCTTGCATGGAGTTTGTAGGTAAGTACCCTCTTGAAGTTTAGTAGGTTCAAATTGTCATAGTAATAGTAACCTGGTTCTAAGGAGTCTAAATATCACTGATATTTCTTTATCAGGCATTGTTTCAGCTCAGACAATCTTTTCTCACGACTGAAATATCCTGAAAGTCCGATCTTAATGAGTGTAGCATCAAGTATCAACCAATCCTCAGCCTCATACCGAGGCCGGCTATCTCACTACTTTCTAATGGCCAAGTTTGTTCAACTAAGGTTCTAAGGTCCGTTAGAGCTTTATGACACCACACAACGGCCCCATATTCTCCTCGATTTAACATAAGGGATACCGGTACCAACAAATGTGTCACACTAATGCAACCATCGCTTTAACCATATTGGCCTACGTCGTACAATCTCCATGATCTATTGTTTCTTATCTAAAAGTGCCCCAGATCCGGGTATAGGATCTTTTAGTAACAACCCAAATAAGCCCTCAAAAGTAAAGAATACAAATCAAACAATGTAAAGTAAATTTAGAATGATCTAACTCTAAGGTAACCCCACTTTTATAATTCCCCAGCAAATGGTTTTACTGTGATACGGTGGAAGAACCGACTGTTATACTGGTTTTGCGTTTGTATTCGTAAATGTTGCAGTAATCAAGAGTCGTCACCGACTTTCCTTTTATCCAACAAAGGAAAGGGTGAAAAGAACGTAAAAAGACCTTTCGAGATGTTTTCTAAGTAAGGGAGGTAGATAATGGAAAGGGAAGGTGTTAGCACCCTTTCCATCTGTAGTTATATATGGGCTCTTAGATGCTAGCTCATTTTGAAATACCTTGTGCTTTGTGTGTTTGAAAAGTATTTTGAAAGAAAGCGCCTCAGTACGAAGAACTTTGTAATGTTTCTCGGAATGGTAGAGAACGTATACAAAGTGTTTGAAAATGTTTTTGAAAGCAGTTTTTGTAGGTGTAAAGGTTGTTTGAGCAAGCATCTAACAGCTATCTACTTTACTCGAAAGTTTGTTATTTTCCTCTTTTCCTTTAGGAAGTTCTATCCTACTATTAGTGAGTAGGTAGCCCTAGTCGTTGGATGATTGAGGGACATTCAAAGGGAAGTTTATACAGTCACAAAGGCAACTGCACAAGAAACTTTAGTAACTACCCTAGGGTTTTTAAAATCATACCGAGGCAACATCGAGAGGGTCATTTTGATCTTTAAACCGTAGGGTAGCCACTAAAGTCTCTCACATTTTGAGAGTTGTGACTGTTTATCCGAAGGAAACCAAAGTGGGAATACCCTAGAGGTGTATATGTGAGAGTGTGTTGTATTCAATTATTTTTGTCTTTGTGTTAGGTTTGATAGCGTTTGTTTATTATGTTCTTTCCATACAATCCTATTTATCATGCATCTAGACAGTTAATAGTTTGCAGTAATTAAAAGTTCGGAAAGATAAATCCTAAACTATTACAAGGCTCCTGGGATGGGGATTAATTACATATAAAAAACATTGGGGGGAAATAATGCAGTAAATGTAAAGTCTTAGTTATGCTATTACATCCAGTGGCAGTTATAATAGTATGAAAAATTGAATGCGAAAGATAATAACACGCGCAAAAAGGAAAGGACGTCTAAAAAATCCTAAGAGAAAATCTTTTGTTTTTTTTTTTTTAATTTATGAAAATAGTTTAAGTTAAAAAATAATTGATCTAGATCTATATTTAAAGAAAAAAGGTTAATTATTAACGAAACATGAAATTTAAAGAAAAGAAATTAATTCTATGTTTTTTTTTTGGTATTTTTGTTATGAAAAGGAAAATGAATTAAAATGAAATTAAACCTAAATTCTATTAATTTTAATTTTAAAAAAATGTTAAAGTGATTAGTTAATTGATTTAACAAAATTAAAATTTAATTAAGAAAAATCCTAAATCTATTTTCATGTGATTTTTATATCTGTTTATTGATTAAAATAAAAAAAAAGGAATTAAAAAAATAAATAAAATGAATAAAACAAGAAAATAAAGATGGGCCTAGTAGCAAAAGTAAACAGGGGGTGCAATCATCAGAAATCACGAGGCCCGAATCTTTGAAAGCTTTGTGCCCTAACCATGGTGTTTTCAGATTCTTGCATGGAACCTCTGATTCAAACATCCATAACTGTTCTATATAAACTCGAATAAATGTTAACATGCCATGAAATGTGATTAAAATTAGAGATTCGAAGTTTAAAATTTTACCAAACTGGTGTTGTCGAATGGGGACGTGCTAGGCATGTGATGGACTCCTCTTGAGCCTTGTAAGACTCCTGGGGACTTCAGGAGGATGGTTTGAGGCTTGGTGTCAATCGAGAGAGACCGGAACCTTGAGATATGACTTGCACCAGTTCTTTGATTTTTGGAGAGCTTTTTGAAGAGGTTTTGGAGAGGAATTTTGTGCCCCCTTTGGCTTGTAATGTTATGTATTTATAGAGTGAGGAGAAGAGTGAACAAACATGGTAAAGAATCAATGCACTCATGGCCTTGGAGTCAAGGATAAAACACATTGAAAAATGTCCATATTTGTGATATTTTTTCCTCTTTAGTCACTTGCATGAACCAGGTCCCTTTGGATGTATCTTGCGTGAAATTATGGGATTTCTAATAGATCAAATCAAACCCAAATGTCATGGCCCATTATTATTTATATTTTATTTGATTTAATTCATATTTAGATGAATAAAAATTCAAATAAATCAAAATCAAAAATCAAAAAAATGCATGGATAGATTTAGAGGTCCTTGGACACATCATGAACATATTTGAACTCCAAAAAGTTAGGCCCAATAACTTTAAATCAAAAATTTTCTCAATTGATATTTCATGAATTTTATTGAACTTGAGGATAAAAGAGAAGTTGTGGGGAATTAGATTCTCTTCAAAATGAGTTTTGGTTGAGGCAAAATAGATGAAGTGTGTGAAAGTTATGCCTGGTCAAAGTTCAGTTGACTTTTCCTATAGAAACCCTAATTTAACAATTCTTGACTTTTGATAAATTAAGAGCATTCTTTGAGGAATCACGATCAAACCTTGATCAAATGATATTTATCACTTAAAAATGTTTATGTTGACAAAAAATCTTGAAGTTTGACTGTATGTGGGATACAATTGACTTTTGACCTAGTATAGTTGATTTTCAAACATTTGGGCAATTGATTGATCAAACTTGTTGTGCAATACATGAGATTTGGCATGGACAATCTTGAGGACATATTAGGACCCTGGAAAACACTTGAGGCCTTTAGAGCTCAAACATCTTGGTGAAAAGTTAAAACCTAATTGGTGGTTCATTGCTTAGGAGGAGAATTTGTCTGATCAATTCTTTGGTCAACCTTGAGAAATTGAGAACCTCAATGAGCATGTCTTGAGTAAAAATGGGAGGGCAAATTTTGGTACAACAGATTGGAAGTTGTACTCACATAACATAATACACTAAAACACACAGTTAGAGTGAGAGTTCAACAAGAAATATACAAGAGAGAACTAGGTGACATTTGAGATATCAATGATCCCCAACTCTCCGCGTATGTTGACAAAAGATTCGGTTGCGAGTGGTTTAGTGAAAATATCAGCAAGTTGATTTTTACTATCAGCATTCTCAAATGCAACATCCCCTTTTTTAACAAGATCACAAAGGAAGTGGCGGCGTATCTCAATGTGTTTACTCCTTGAATGTAACACCAGATTTTTGGTTAGATTTATGGTACTAGTGTTGTCGCACATGATAGGAACATGTGATAGTTTAATATCAAAGTCCAATAGTTGTTGTTTTAGCCACAAAATTTGAGTACAACAACTACTTTCCTCCATGTATTCCGCCTCGGCAGTTGACAAAGCTACGGAAACTTGCTTTTTACTATGCCAACTAACCAAGGATTTTGCAAATAAGTGACAAGTTCCACTAGTACTTTTCCTATCAATTTTACAACAGAAAAAATCATAATCAAAATAAACAACCAAATTACAATCGTTTCCTTTGGAGTACCAATTCCCGAATTTTAATGTTCTAATAAGGTATCTAAAAAAATGTTTTACGGCTTTTAAATGAGATTCCTTGGGAAGCGCTTGATATCGTGCACACATGCAAACACTAAACATAATACCAGGACGAGATGATGTAAGATAGATAAGATAACCTATCATACCTCTATACCTTTTTACCTCAGCATCCTTACCTTTCTCATGCTTATCTAGATTACCATTTGTTGCCACGGGAGTATCAATCTCCTTAGCATAGTCCATTCTGAATATCTTAAGTAATTCAAGACAATACTTAGTTTGACATATCTCCGATAAAGTAGTTCAACTCCCCCATTAGGCTCATCTTAAACTCTCCAATAAGCTTAGAGAACTCCTTGACAAGATGCATATTAGTAGATCCAAAAATGATATCATCTACATAAATTTGAACTAATAAAATATGATTTCCTTGACATTTAATAAAGAGTGTAGTGTCAACTTTCCCTCTAGAGTATCCTTGTTAAATCAAAAACTTGCTAAGTCTAACATACAATGCCCTAGGGGCTTGTTTAAGATTGTACAATGCATATTTAAACTTGAAAACATGATTAGGAAACTCATCATTTTCAAAACTGAGAGGTTGAGAAACATACACCTCTTCACTTATGTATTCGTTAAGGAACACACTTTTTACGTCCATTTGAAATGATTTGAAGTTCTTAGAGCAAGCATAAGCTAATAAAAGGCGTACATCCTCAATTCGGGCTACCGGAGCATAAGTCTCCTCATAATCGATGCCCTTCTCTTGGTTATATCCTTGAGCCACAAGACGAGCCTTATTTCTTGTTATCACACCATGTTCGTCAAGCTTATTCCTAAATACTCATCGAGTGCCTATGATTTGATGATTTGTAGGACGAGGGACAACATCCCAAACATCATTCCTTTCAAATCAATTTAATTCTTCTTGCACGCTAATAAGCCAATGCTGATCAAGTAAGGAATTGTTAGTGTTTTTAGGTTCAACTTGTGATACATAAGTATGATGACAACAAAGACTACTTATTTTAGACTGAGTAGTTACCGCCTTTTTGATATCACCTATAATGTTGTCAAGAAGATGATCTTTGTATGTTCTCCACTCCAAAAGGAGACCATCATTTTATTTATGACCTTCCTCATCTTTCTTTTCTTGGGTTCTATATCCATCTTCCTCAATCTCCACCACTTTAGGTTCATAAACTCCTTCATCGGTGTCTTTGAGTATGTCTTCTGTGGATGCACCTACACCATGAAAAGAACTACATTTCCCAACACTATTTGGGGAAGTTTCATCAAAAGTAACATGAACGGACTCTTCAATAATAAGTAATCTCTTGTTATAAACTCTATATGCTTTACTAGATTGAGAGTATCCGATCGGCTTTCACGTTAAATTTTCCAAGATTTTCCTTTCTATTATTTAAAACAAAACATTTACATCCAAAGACATGAAGATGATATAAATTTGGTTTTCTACCTTTCAAAAGTTCATGAGGAGTTTTGTCAATAATTGGACAAATAATTATCCCATTCAAGACATAACATGTCGTGCTAATAGCATCAGCCCCAAAATATTTTGACAGACCATGATCATTGAGCATTGTTCTTGCCAACTCCACTAAAATGCGATTTTTCCTCTCAACAACACCATTTTTTTGTGGAGTTCTAGGAGATGAAAATTTATGTTCAATACCAAATTTATCACAATATTCTTCAAAGAGGTGGTATTCAAATTCACCTTCATGATCGCTTTGGATAGCAACTATCTTTGAGTTTATTTTATTTTGATCAATCTTGGCAAAACGTGTGAAAGCTATGAATGTTTCATCTTTGCTACTTAAAAATAAAGTCCAACAAAATCTAGAGAAATCATCCACAATCACTAAACCATAGTAATTGCCACCTATGCTTTTAGTCTGCGGGGGAGCAAACAAATCCATGTGAAGGAGCTCAAATGGTCTTGATGTAGAAATAACTTTCTTAGATTTAAAAGATGCTCTTGTTTGATTACCCTTTTGACATGTATCACATAGGTAGTCTTTAGAAAATTTTATTTTTGGAAGACCGATTACTAAATCTTTTGAGATAATTTTATTAAGTAAGTCAAAGTTGATATGAACTAAACTTCTATGCCATAGCCAAGATTTTTCACTCAAGGTAACAAGACATTGAACAATATTCAAGGAAATATCATTTAAGTCAAGCATATAAATGTTACTAACACTCAAACCCTTAAACATATGATTCTTCTTTTCATTATGTTTAATTATACAACAATCTTTTTCAAAGGACACTTTGTATCCATTGTCACATGATTGTCTAATACTAAGAAGATTATATTAAAGACCTTCAACTAACATAACATTTTAGATATTAATAGTTGTGGTATTACCTATACTACCTTTTCCAAGTATTGCACCTTTATTTTGATCACCATAGGACACAAATCCTTTCTTCTTCGCCATAAAGTCGGAGAAGAGTGATATGTCTCCTGTCATATGTCTTGAACATCCATTATTGAGCCACGTTCCCGTCATATCATCAAGACATTCAACCAACAGAAGTCAAACAAGGGTGGTAGGTACCCAGTTCTCATTGGGCCCTTGAGAACGAGTTAAATAAATATTGCATTTTGGAAACTAATTAAAATCAACCTTAGGATTCAAAGAAGTCCTAAACTTGCATTTTTCAATCGTGTGACCCTTTTTGCAACAATAGTGACAAAATATGCTATGATGAGAATTAATAATACTATTAGGTTCTTTCTTAATCAAATAGTAATTTTTATGAGGCTTTTCAACCTTCAAAGACCTAATAGACATGTTCTCAATGGGATGATGTAAACTATCTAATTTGGTAGCAAGAGTACTCACTTGTTGTTGCCAAATTTGACATGTATCACAATCATACTTATAAGATGGCATATCCTCTTTTTCATGATTTTAACTATCTACAATAAGTTCTTTTAATGCTTCTAACTCATTTTTGGTTTCATCAACCTTAGCCTCTAAAAAATTGAAAACTTTCTCTTGAGAGGCAAGTCTTTTGTTAGCACTTAAGAACTCTATTTGTAGTTTTTCAAATTAACTTTCTAGTACACTATAAGACAAAGTAGAAATGTTTGAATATTTAAGACTTACATCCTTTTTATTTCCTTGTCGATGATTTTCCATGAAACAATAATTTGCCTCTTCATTACTCTCACTTGAGATTTCATTGCTTGAGGATTCACTTTTGCTTTACTATGCAACATAGAATTGTCTAGGATTGTCTAGGCTTGTCTAGGCTCGTGTAGGCTTGTCTAGATTTGTTTCTTTGGCCTTTTCCCTTCTTTTTGGCAAGAGATGGATAATCCGGTTTATAGTGACCGGGCTTACCACATTCGTAGAAAATAACACTTCATTTGTTGTTTTTTTTGTTCTCTTCTTTAAGGGATTAGGATTTTCTTCTAAACTTCATGAGATTATTGTCAGAATGTTTGACTCCATTTTTCTGAACATACCGATTATATTTCTTCACGAACAATCCAATTTCTTCATCATCCGAACTCTCATTATCACTAAAGTCACTATTTTTACTTTGCTCTTCTTTTAAGGATTTGGAGCTAGAAGCCTTAAGAGCTTTGGACTTTATAACTTCCTCCTTATGAATTTCCTTATTCTTCTTTTTCTTCTCAAGCTTCTTTTCATATTTATCCAATCAATTGATCTCTTACTCGTGTTCTTCAAGCTTACCAAAAAGTGAGGTAAGATAGAGTGTTTCAAGATTATTAGCCTCCTTGATCATGGTGACTTTAGGTTTCCAAATCCTAGTAAGACATCTCAAAACATTATTAGTAGCAATAGCATTGGAAATAAGATTACCTAGTAATTTCAAACGATTAATAAGATGAGAGAACCTCTTTTGCATTTCCACAATGGTTTCACTTTGTTTCATGTGAAAGAGTTCAAACTCTTGAGTGAATGTATTAATCCTAGATTGTTTGACATCATCAGTTCCCTCATGGGAAACTTGTAAAGTGTACCACATAGCCTTAGCAGTTTGACAATGAGAAATGCCATATAACTCATCGACACCAAGTGCGGATACGATGATGTTCTTAGCTTTCCAATCTCAAGACCACTTTTTATTATCATTCTCATCCCATAGATTTCCGGCTTAGGAATAGTAATGCCATCAAAATCATTTGTCACCATTGTTGGACCATTTTGAATGGCTTCCTAAACACCTTTGTCACATGACTTGATATGAATTTGCATACAAGTTTTCCAATAAGTATAATTTTCTCCCGTGAAAATTGGAGCTCTCTTATGAATCCCCTTAGGTTTGTAAGTCATTTTCTAAAGAGTGTTATTAAGCCAGAATGAAACAGGCTCTTGACGCAACTTGTAAGACGACAATGCGTATCTAGAGGAGGGCTGAGTAGAGGCGTAAAAATATTTCTAGACACAAATCTAGAAATTTATTATTTTTAAAAAATTTTGATGCAGAAGAAATTAACTGGATAAGTCGTCTAAAAACAGCTTGTTGGAAACTCAGATATACAAATTATGAAAGGTAAACCTATGAGACAAAATTTAGTAGTGTATTAATATAAACTCAAATCAACATCCACTTATTTATTGTTTGAACACAATCACTTTGCAATGCTACTTCTAAGGCTAAATAATCAAGGCACAAACTTGATCGTTTTATCAAACACTTGGCGTACAAGTGAATATTCAAAAGTTCTCTTTGAGTAGTGTTGATATGTGTTGAACCAAAAAAATTTCCCTCCCATTTTCTTTAAGACATTCTCCTAGGGTTCTCAAATGCTCAAGGATGATCAAGAATTGATCAGACAAATTCTCCTCCTAAACAATGGGTCCACAACTAGGGTATCATCTTTCAAAAGGAAATTTGGGCTTATAAGGTCTCAAGTGGAATTCATGGTCTCTTATAGGTCTCCAAGAATGCTCATACCAATTTTCATGCCTTGCATCACAAGTTTGCTCAATCAATTGCTCAGATGACTAAAAATCAACTGTAATTGACAAAAAGTCAATTGTGGTCAACATACATTCAAACTTCAATATTTTTGGTATACCTCAACATTTTGAAGTCATATTCATCATTTGATCAAGGTTTAATCATGATTCATCAAGAAAACTCCCAAATCATCAAAAGTCAAAAGATGCCAAATTAGGGTTTTATTAAGGAGAAGTCAACTGAACTTTGACCAAGCATAACTTTCACATGCTTCATCAGATTTTCCTCAACCAAAGCACATTGTGAAGTAAATTCCATTCTATACAACTTTTCCTCTCTAAGCTCAAGTCTAAAAAATGCTTCATTGAGAGATATGAGCCAAAACATTATAGGTCATTTCAAAAGTCAACAAAAAGACACTTTTTGTCTAGGCAACTTACATCAAGAAATATTCTTCATATTAAAAAATGGTTAACATAGAGATTGTAGAGGACGCCTTGGGATTTCCAAAAAGTCCAATATCACCTTCATATGATGAAAAGTGAGAGAGTTATGACTAGTGCAAGTTGGGAAATTTGAGCAAATGCATGAATTTCAAATTAAGTAAACTTGAAATTTTGGGCCATTGGGCTATTGTTTCAGAGTCCAACGTGTGCTACACTCCATATGCACCTCAAGACTTGTTCATACACCTCCCTTTGGTTTATTATGTTTTATTTTATTTTTTTTATTATTTTAAAGGTCAAAATAAGATTAAATAAGACAAGGTTCATTACACAAGTCCAAGCCCATATATTCTGACCTAAATTCAACGTATATATAGCACATATTCAGACATCAAAAGGAACGAAAACCTTGCAGCCACATAACCTTCAAAAAATCACAAAATTATCAAACTAAGGCAACCTTCAAACCCTAGTTTGCAGCCCTCTTCCAAGAATCCTTGCATCACTAATCGATTCCTGAGAAGATACAGAGTAAGAATGGACCAAACCTGATGGTCCAAAGCTCATAAAACTTACATGCATCCATCTCCGATCTCATGATTTTTTTAAATTCATACTTTGGCTTTCGTTTTGTTTTAAGTCATACTAATCCCATTAATATGTTTGAGATGTGTCTATATAGAAATGGATCATCATAGGAGTCCCATGCAATCAAAACTGTGAATTGCAATGTTTGGTCCGATCCATATAATTTTCACTATACCTCCAAAACTGTTGTGTTTCAGGGTAAAATAATTGTCCCATTGAACTCGCAGGCCTCGATTTAGGGGGGTAGAGTGCTTTTGGGTTGCTAACATCGTTTTTTTTTGCAGGTTTAAAGGAAGGAGGCTTTGTACCCCAAAATTTTCCCTCTCATTTCAAAAGATATTTTCTACAAAGATCTTCAATGACTCAAGCTTGCACAAGTACTAACTAGGTCAATACGTCTCCTCAACATTGATGCCTCAATTAGGGTTTGAGTTTGTACAAGGACAGTTGGACTTCCAATATTTCAAATGACTTTCATGGACCATTATGGACCCTCAGGATTGTTCTTGTCAAAGTTTCAAGTCTTAGATCAAAAAAATCACTCAATCAATTGATCAGATGGCCTAAAATCAGTTGTATTGAAAAAAAAACCAATTGTACGCTGAAAAGTTCAAACTTTGAATTTTTTATCAAAATTGAGTCCCAAAAATCACATTTTCATCAAGACATTCAAAATATGATATTTGATCATCAAAATCAAAAGAGTCAAAAATCCAACTTTGCAAGACTTGGAAAAATTTTCTAAGTATTTTCTACACATGATTAATTTCATTACCTCATGACATATTTTTATAATTTAAAATGATTCCGAGTGTTACAAATAATTAAAGTTATTACAAGGTTGCATTTTTGCAAGATTACAAACCTTAAGCTTTGTCTTGTTTGAATGTCCAAACTTTCCCACTATGATGTCCACAAAACAAACTTGTGTCATGCTACAAACAATATTGTCCAAACTACTACTGAACAAAGCCATGTATGCTACCAAGTCCAAGACTGTTGTACTATCCACATAATAGCCCAAAACCATGTCAAAAATAGTCTGTTGTACTGCTATGAAATAGCCCTGCACCAAGCTGCCACAACACTCCAAAATTGTTGCAAAAACATCCCTGTTATGCTACTACCAACCCAGTCCAAGCCTGCAGTATCCCAGTCCCGTGTTTGCACCAAATTTGCATATGAGAGATGCATATAAAAGGCAATGATATAGCATACCCAAACTGTTCAAAAACTTATTTGTTTCCCCCCCCAAACTCAGCCAAACTTTATCTATAAAACAAATTGTTCTCACAACACACAGGGTTGGCTTTTAGAGAGAAAAAAAGAGAATAGAAAAAACAACATTCTTTGTAAACTTTGATCATTTAACAAAAGACCCTTTCCCATACTCATCTTTATTCTCAGTCACAAAAACATAACCTCAATCCATTATTCCATCTTACAAACTCTCCCATAAGTCAACCAGCCAAACACTTCACATCACATAGAGATTGTTCAAACATAAAAACAGTTTCTATGGTGCCATTATTGATCAACAATTTCTGATCTATTTCATTTCTAAGAAGACAAAGGTAAATCTTCCACACTTGCTCTTCAACCATCTCAGAACAAGTGTGAAGGAAACCAGAGAAGACGAAAGGACTAAGAGGGATTGGATTCCCTTAGGAAGGATGATATCAGATATTCTAACAGAGAACAGGCTGATAGAACATCTGACAGAGGCTCAGGAAATAAGCACATTGGAAGCAACTGCTCGGAAGCCCATGAACCCCAAGAATCTGAAGAAAATGAAGATCATTGAGAATATCAAGAAGGAACCAACTGTTACTTCTCATGAGACCATTACTTCAAGGAGTATTTTCTGAGATAGACTCCAAACCAGAAATCATTGTCAGATACCTTGCCGCTTGCAAGGCTGATGGGACTGCTCCAGAAATCAACATTCAGGATCTGCATAAGGCTGCTCCAGAAGTTGTGTTAAAGAAATCAAAGAAGAGGAAAGCAACAGGAGAAGGACCCTCTCAGAGGACACCTAAAGCTTCCAAAAAGAAAGGTAATCCATCTTTTGTTTCTGTTATAAAATCAATAACTTTTTCAACATCTGAAGCCATGCCTTCTCAACCAGAAAATCCATCACCCTAAACCATTGAAGATTTTGACATAGAGTTTGATCCATCCATAACTCCAGGTAATTTTTTGAATGAACCTCACTCCCCTACTCAAAATCCAAATCCTGAACATCATCAACCAGAACTTGCCAAAGTTCTGTCTGACATTGAACTATTTGATCAAGATTTTTCCTCTCTTATACCAGAAAATTGAAACTCTCAACTCCCAGAAAATCCAAACACTCAACAACCACAAGAAATTCCTCAACCAGAAATCCCATAATCACCTCAATAAGAAATACCAAAACCAGAAAATACTCAACCACATTCTCCTCAACCAGAAAATCTGAACCCCAACTCACCATAACTAGAAACTCAACCTTCTGAAAATCCATCTTCTGATATTCTTGAATCAGAAACCCAACATGCTGCCACTAACCAATCTGAAGACTCTCCTTCAGATTCTGATACCACAATCCCAATCCCTGGAATAACAGAAACTCTTGCGGTTCGCATGCCTCTCACTATTCATGACATTCCAGAAATTCCTTCATCCCTTGAATCCACACCACCAAACTCCTCTAACAGACCAATTATAATTCCTGACTCTCCCACTCCTTCACCCATCAACCATCCAGCTGACAACCTCAGAATTGTCATTGATCCACTAGTGCTGGACAGACTAGCTTCCACCTCTCGCAAAATTGTCATTCCCAAACCTAAACCAAAATCAAATGTTGGCAAGAGTCTGTTGATTTTTGAAACAGAAATGCAGGAATGGATCAATTCTTTAAAGCAAGCAAGCCTAGAGATTTCTAGTCCTGCTGCTTCTGACTTTCTCTGGGAAAGATTTAGAAAATGGCTCAACGCTGAAACTATGAAGCTGAAGGAATTGAGTTATGAAAGGGCTCAACAGAACTTTAGTGATCAACTGAAAGCTTTTTAAGATCAAGTTCTGAGTCAATGGTGCAAGAAAGAAATTCTTCCGCTGGATAATGCTCCCTGGAAAGAGCACCATCCTTCAGAAGTTGCTAAACCAGATTCAGAAAGTCTCTCCCTGACTACTGCTCTAGAAGACATGATTGTAGCAGAAGAAGTGGCTCATTCAGAAGAAGCTACAGAATGTTCTGAACAACATGCAACCCCTGAAGAGACACTAGCTTCCTCTCTAGTCATGCAAACTCTGGAAGAGTTAAAGAAAGAGAATGATTTAATCCATGCAAGACTGGACAAGCAAGAGGATACGAACAAAGAGATCAAAGGAATTATGGATAAACAAGAAGATACTACAAAGGAAATCAAAGATATTCTGGGCAAGCAGGAAGATTCAAACAATCAGATCAAGAGCTTGTTGGAAGCGTTGTTCACACGCCTTCCCCCTCCTTCTTAGATTTTATTAAAACTGTTTATCTGTAATTTTTATCTTTACCTCCTTGTTTTTGAAACTTGTCATTGCATTATGTTTTTAATATAATTCATCTTTTTTGCTCTGATTATATTTATTTTTGATACTTGGAAAAAAAAGGGAGAAAGTAAGATATTTTCAACAATGGTTTACCGGGACAAAAGTCTCAAACATTCTGAATTATTTAACTTCTACTTTCTGAAAAGTTTGAACATGAACAAATTTTGATAGGAGATGAGCTAAAACTCTGATGAGAAGGAACTTCAGGGAAGTAATCAACTCAGGGGGAGTTTCTCTTAAACCTTTTGTTCTTTATTTTTCATTGAAAATTCTAGTTTTTGTCATCATCAAAAAGGGGGAGATTGTTAGAACATAGTTTGATTCTACAACCCTTGATTATAGTTTTGATGATAACAAATACAAGGAACAAATATGCACCCTAAAAATTATGTTATTTTGTATGCAGAAGTTCTGACCAAAGCAGCATCAGAAGATAAGCTATAGAAGCTACACGCTAAAGCAATCAGAATTTGCACTGAAGATTGATGACCAGAACCTGCGCTTAAGTGAAGTAAACTCTGATTCTGAACAAGAGCATAATAATATAAGTCATCAATGTTCTGAAGCATCAGCAGTAGGCAAGGATGTAAGATTCTGAAGCATTATTATTCAATCAAGACAGCATCAATTACAACGGCTTCATTCAGACAGGATCTTCTCCATATGGAAACTGAGTTAATTTCATTTATCACGCTTAATGAACAACAGGAATTCATTGCCTATATAAACAATCTAAGTGATCAAATCATACACGATTTGCCAATATTACTACACGAGAATTCAAAAATGCTGCAAGCTTACTCGTCTATTCCACGCTCTAAATTTGTGTAAAATATCACAGTTATGATAACTGTTCTTGTAACGAAAAACATCTGTACACACATTCTTATATCTTTGTTTAAGACAGTGTTCCTTGAGATTAACCGGATTGTGGTTGTACTCAAGAAGACTTTGACAGTTGTTAAAGTAGTGATTGTAATCTATTTGTGATTAGTGAATTAAGTCCTCATTGGAGAGAGGCGAAATCACCTTGACAGGTGGACTGGAGTAGTTTGAGATCAAATGAACCAGGATAAATATACTGTGTCATTGCACATTTGATTTCAAGTTTTCAATTCAACCCCCCCTTCTTGTGTTTTTCACTTCTTCAGCGCATACTATTCCAACAGTCAGGGACACGACACTAACCAATGTTGGGCGTTGAAGAACAAAATTCAAGACCTAATCGATGAAGGAGTGTTGGAGTTTACACAAGATGACCAACTGGAGTTTTTTTGTCACCCCTCAAAGACATACCATCTGAAGTGAGAAATTTAGGCGGAGAAGCTTTCATTCATTCCAATTTTCATTTACAATTTCTTTGTTTGCTTAAACATTTATCTTTATGTCAGACTTTGGTTACTTTCATTAATGCATTGCATATGTTTGTCTTGAATTAATCCATTCGCTTTCACTATATTTAAATTGTTCTTTTATTCCCTTTTTTTTACATTTAACTCTCGTTAAAAGTTACGAGCCTTTAGAGGGAGGATGACGAAATGAATACCATAATCTCATATAATATGTGTGATCGGTGGATCTGGAACTGACTGTTTAACGCTGGTTCGCGAAATGTCGCGGAAGCAAGAGTCGCCACCGTCTTTTATTTTCTCCAAGTGGAAAGGACAAAAGCACAGAAAAATTCCTTAAAGAGATTGCTCTCGGTTCGGGAGGTAGATTATAGAAAGGGAAGGTGTTAGCACCCTTTCTATCCATGGTTATCCATGGGCTCTTAGATACTTGCTCATTGTGTTTTCAAAATGGTTTGTTTGCTTTTCAATGTGGGTTTTAAAAAGTTTCTTTGAAAATTTCAGTTCGACTCTTGTGTCAGAGTGTTTGAAAAATTGCTTTGAAAGCTTTTGAAAAGTGTCGGTGTGAAAAGATTTTTGTTTGTTTTTGAAGAGAGCAAGTATCTACGAGAACCTACCTACCCTAAGGAATTCGTCTGTGTAAATGTCCTTTAAAGTAGTGCCATCCCACCATTGAGAGGTAGGTAGCACCACCGTTGGAGGTGTTCGGGTCAATTCGAGGTTCGGGACATGGTGATCACCAGAGCAATAGGAAGACACCTTAGAAGCTACCCTCATGCCAGGTTCCCGGATCATGAGGACTTACTAAGACATCCTCTACTTGACGATCACCTTTCGAGGCAAGGCAACAGTGAGGCGTACCCTAGGGGTGGTGTGTGATTTGTGTGTCATTTTCATTTATATTTGTCTTGTCATGTTAAAGTGATCTACGCTTGATTTTATTTGTCCATTCATTCTTGCATGCTTTGTTAACAGTTAAAAGAGTGCGGAAAAGTAAATCTAATGCTATTACAAATGGCGCGGGTCCACATCGCCAAAATTAAACCGGACCCGATTTGACAGAAAATAAATAAAGAATTAAAAAGTGTGAGAAGTAATTAAAACTTTACAAGGCTTTGGGAGAGATACATAATTATTTAAGCAATAAAATAAATACGCAAATTAATGAGAATTAAGAACATGGGCGTTGGACCCTTTTGCAAAAATTAAAGTTAATGAGGAATTAAAATTAAAATTAAAAGAAAGCAAGAATTTGTTTTTGGTGTTTTTAGTGTTTTAAGATTTAATATGAAAAAGAGAATTAATTAAAATCAAAATTGAATGCAAACCCTAATTCTAATGGCTTTTAAATTTATTATGAAAGTATTAAAATTTAACCTAAATTAAACCTAAATTATTTATGTACAATTTTAATTATGAAAATAAATAAATAAATAATATTATGGTAAAAAGGAAAATTAAAAGGAATAAAAATTACTTAAACCTAATTCTACATTTATAGATTTTTTATTAAAAGTATTAAAATTAAACCCTAATTTATACTAAATTAATTTACATGCAATTTGTTTATGAAAATAATTAAAATAAATATTCATTATATTTTTTTATCTTTTTCTGAGTTTTTCATGATGTTTTTTGTATTTTGTTAAAATAATTAGTTAAATCAAAACAATAAAGTAAATAAAATAACAATTGAAAACAAAATAAAAAAAAGAAAATTGCAAACCAGGGGGGGTGGAAGTCCCAATATGGAGGTTTTGATTGTGAAATTCTGGCCCAATAAGACATGGGTCCATTGACTTTTTTGAGTAGCGTACAGCAATGTTGACCAGCGTTTATGGTGCTCTCCCAATCTCCGCCCTTGGCTTGATCTCAGTGTACACGTGGGTGGAAGGATGATGAAGGTGTATGATGTGCCTTGACATTGAAAACGCACATGAATTCCTGTGGAAAAATAATGTGAAGAATAACGCAGACCTGGGGTTCGAACCCAGGTCTTGGACGTTGCAAGTGTATGTACCTGCCACTGAGCCACTTCAATTTCATTTAATATATAATATCAAACAAACAATATAAAAAGAAAGTGGGTCAACGCTTGGGAACGCGCGCGAGTTTTCAAACTAGCGTATCACTTGTTGACAACACATCATCTTCCTCACCATCCCTGTAAAACAAAAACAAAAGCAACGGTTTTATAACTGTTCTCTTAGGCCGTTTTCAAGAAAATAGCGATTAGCTCTCCTTGGCACATAAATTCAGCGCGATTGTTGCATCTTCTCCGTCCAAGCTTGCTGGTTTGAATGGTGGTGGTTTGGAGTCTCAATTTTTCCTAGTTTCAGAATCCCTAATTTGAAGCTCTGAAAACCCTAAAATTCAATCATGGTATAATCGTATATAGTGCACAAAAATACAATTGAATGCATTGGTTAGCTTCAAAACATCATAATGAACATGAATCCATGAATAAAAATTACAAAAGATGCTTAAATTATGATGCACGATTCTGCAAATTTTCTGAAACAGTTTGAGTCCTGGGTACCGGTTCTTGGCGTTTGAGTGGATGTTCTGGATTGGAATATGATCAGTGAAGCTTCAGGAAGCCAATGGAATATGAATTATGCCTTGAATCAACCTAAAAAGGGGTTTTCAGTTTTGAACTTTTGGCAAGAATTTCAAGTTTTGGTTATGGTCTGAGGCGCAGCTTCAATGTGTATTAGCATTAGGTTTTCACTCAGGCTTATGTACTGAATAGATTAGGTTAACAAAATTGATCCAAATATCTTTCATTCATGGATTTGGAGATTTGATTTTTCACCATTATGTTTTCAATCTTTTCCATGTGCTCTTGTATCAATTATGCTCAAATCAAATCAAATCTTCCTATTTTTGAATGTGCACGAAATATTGAGGGCAAAACATGCATGAAAAGATTTATTAGGTCAAGTTATATATTTTTCACATATTTAAATGATTTAAATGAATTAATATAAATAATAATTCAAATAAATAAATAAAAAATGAGAAAATACTTCCCTTTGGGTCAAGTGGTCGTGCATATGCTTAGAATGATGAATCATGGAAGAAAAATGGGCCCATTAGCAATTTTAGGTCATTTGAATCAATGTTGACTTTTCAAAATATCCAAAAATTTCCCAACTTCCACAAGGCATAACTTGCTCAATTTATAATCTTTTCTCATGTTCTTGGACATTTTGGAAAGGTCTTTGAGTCCTCTAACCAATGTATTTGGTCCCATGTCATTTTGATTTACCAATCTCAAGTTATGGCCTTTGACTTAAAGTCCCTTTTTGTTGACTTTTGAAAATGACCTATAATGTTGAAATTGATAACTTTTTGTGAGAGCATTTCTTGGACTTGAAGTATGAAGATGAGTTGTAGGAAATGTCTTTCTCTTAAAAATGAGCTTTGGAGGGAATTTTTCTGATAATCCATGTGAAAGTTATGCCCTGGTCAATTTCAGTTGACTTTTTCAACTGTCCAAATAAGGAAACTTTTGCATCTTGATGATTTCTGAGCCAAATTTTGAGAATCATGATCAAGCATTGATCAAATGATGTTTGTGGCTTCAAAATGATATGTTGACCAAAAATTTGAACTTTTGACTGTCAAATGACCATTTTGCCCCTACAGTTGACTGTGGTGCAATTTAGGGTTTTGACTGTGCAATTTTGTGCTGAATGCCTTGAAACTTGATATGAGGATACTTGACCATATTTGTAGACATATAGGACTTGATTGGACCTTTGAAAACTTCATTTTCTTGATCAGAACACAAACCCTAATCTTGACTGTATAGGAGACCTTTGCACTGTGCAACCCTTGGGGAATTTTGCAGCTTGGCTTGGCAATTTCTTGGAGAATATGGGAGGGCAAATTTTGGGGTACAACAGTTGCCCCTGTTAAATCTTCTTAGACCTGAGGATGCAGATTGGCTGACGTGCCTTTCGTAATCCGAGGGTGGAAGATGATTGAACACTAAAGTGCCCAGAAATTTGCGCTCACATGTTAGCAGTGTGATGGGGGAAATGGGCTTGTAGATGCCATTTAGAGGTTTGCTGGATAGGATGATGGGCTTATAGATGCCATCTGGATGTCGACCGCGTAAGAGATTCCTTAGCGAGAACCTGCATACCTGCAAAAGAAAAAAGAGTACCTGACGCGTTGCAGGAGTTGATTTCAGATGCTTGGCATAGATATGTCCTGACTGGTTACAGGAGCTGAGTCTGGAGCTTCGAAAGATGATGACTGAACCAGGGATGGTTACTACCTTAGCATGAATGGTAAGAGAACCTTGGACGACTTTAACTTCAACAATGCTCGTTGAGAAAAATCTTGGGTGTCTTCTACTGGGATAAGAATCCGGGAGATCTTAGGGTCGATCTGACTGAACCAGAGAAGGCCTTTGACTGGATAAGCATCAGGAAAATCTTAGGGTCGATCTAACTGAACCGGGCAAGGTCTTGAAATATCTTCAACTGGATAAGTATCAGGGAGATCTTAGGGTCGATCTGACTGAACCAGAGAAGGCCTTTGACTGGATAAGCATCAGGAAAATCTTAGGGTCGATTTAACTGAACCGGACAAGGTCTTGAAATATCTTCAACTGGATAAGCATCAGGGAGATCTTAGGGTCGATCTGACTGAACCAAAGAAGGCCTTTGACTGGATATGCATCAGGAAAATCTTAGAGTCGATTTAACTGAACCGGTCTAGGTCTTGGAATGTCTTCAACTAGATAAGCATCAGGGAGATCTTAGGGTCGATCTGACTGAACCAGAGAAGGCCTTTGATTGGATAAGCATCAGGAAAATCTTAGGGTCGATTTAACTGAACCGGACAAGGTCTTGGAACATCTTCTACTGGATAAGCATCAGGGAGATCTTGGGGTCGATCTGACTGAACCAGAGAAGGCCTTTGACTGGATAAGCATCAGGAAAATCTTAGGGTCGATTTAACTGAACCGGTCAAGGTCTTGAAATGTCTTCAACTGGGATAAGTGTCAGAACGTCGCCATATCTGGTTCACATCTGAAACTATATCTGGAAGGAAATCTGGAAGCAGCATCAGAACGTCACCATATCTGGTTTACATCTGAAACTATATCTGGAAGGAAATCTGGAAGCAGCATCAGAACGTCACCATATCTGGTTTACATCTGAAACTATATCTGGAAGGGAATCTGGAAGCAGTATCAGAACGTCACCATATCTGGTTTACATCTGAAACTATATCTAGAAGGAAATCTGGAAGCAGTATCAGAACGTCACCATATCTGGGTCATATCTGAAACTATATCTGGAAGGAAATCTGGAAGCAGTATCAGAACGTCACCATATCTGGTTTACATCTGAAACTATATCTAGAAGGAAATCTGGAAGCAGCATCAGAACGTCACCATATCTGGTTTACATCTGAAACTATATCTGGAAGGAAATCTGGAAGCAGTATCAGAACGTCACCATATCTGGTTTACATCTGAAACTATATCTAGAAGGAAATCTGGAAGCAGCATCAGAACGTCACCATATCTGGTTTACATCTGAAACTATATCTAGAAGGAAATCTGGAAGCAGCATCAGAACGTCACCATATCTGGGTCATATCTGAAACTATATCTGGAAGGAAATCTGGAAGCAGTATCAGAACGTCACCATATCTGGGTCATATCTGAAACTATATCTAGAAAGAATTGCGATAGTTGATAGTAATCATTTTTGTATTGATCTTTTTCCTGAAAAGGCAAAACATAATTGTATGCAAAATCATGATGCATGAACTGTATGTCTTCAAAATTAATGAGATTCGTGTAGTATGATGCATATGCATGCTATAATGTATGAAGATGTGACGTCTAAGAAAATAAATCTTTGACGGGTGCCGGGAAGTCACTCCTGGGCTGCTGTTTGAAGAATAGATTTTTGCCTCCGCTGGGGATACCCTTGTTGTTGGAAGTGTTGATGGACTTCGCTGGGGATACGAAGGCTTCGTTGACGACGCTCTTTCCGTGGCTTTTGGCTGAGGATAACCCAGTTATATCCTGTTAGGGAAATAACTCTTTGAATAAAGCCGGGAGGCGCATTCGTGCTCTGCGAGGATAAGCTTCCAAAATCAACTGGGGATAAGCTTACTGCTTGGGGAGATGGATTCCGACTCTCTTGGGGAAACTGGATTGGACTCTCTGGGGAAGTATTGAACTGTATTGGTTATGTTCTTCAATGGAACTTACCTTGATACCTTGGAGGACAGAAACAATCAGATTGCTTAGATCACTCCTTATTGCCCCTGTTTCTGAGGTGGGAGAGGAAGATACCTGTGGAGGTGCTTGGTAGTTGTTGATGGACAAACCTTCTTCTGGTAGACAGATGGCAGGACATAGTCGTATGCTTTAATCCCTAACTTTTGCCTGGACCGCCCTTTCGGGTTTTCAGTCCACCGGGATACCCATTTTTGCTCAAGCCGCCTTTTCAGGTTTTCGACTTGCCGGGTGTACAGATTTTTTCATTTCATCCCTTCATTTTGCCCGAACCCTTTTGGTTCGCCGGGAAGCCCTTACTTTTGCCTAGGTGTGTCAACCTAGCGGGTCTTTGATTTTGCGTAGTACTTTTCGACTATGTCCACGCTCTTAGAATGCAGGTAGGTGCCCCTGGCTGCTTGTGTTGCCATATTACCAGAAGGTGTCTGATCGTGCAAGATTCGTTGCTAGAGTGCCCCAAGTGACTCAGGCAGAGATTTGCCCCAGGCTTTTTGGCCTTTTGAGAGATTCTCTGGATCTTGACTTAACTGCCCCAGATGGTAGACCATGATCATGCCGTGCCCCTTGATTGGAGATACTCTTGTTCATTAGACTTTCGTCATGCGAATTTCTATGTTGTTCAAACAAAAAGTCATAAGCAAACAAAGTTATGTTAAAAATGCAAAGCTTATGTCTGTCTCGAGGATTTTGAAAATGCATTCTTTTTTCATAAAACAGGTGAATGTTTGTAAAATGTGATGTCAACACCGTATATACCGTAGGCCTTAAGGAGTCAGGATACCTTTCGTAACAGTATGCTTTCGAACTAACCCATGCTTCAGCTAGGACTTTTTAGGGTTATAACGTGGCCTGGTTCACGGTTTAAGAAACAAAGGATAAAGGCTCAAATTATTTGTACCCACCCGCTCTTCGTGATATTCTCCAAACCTAAACTCAGTTGATCATACATTAGACCTTGTTTGAGTCTTTTGCTCTAATATACCAGTGATGGTTCAGATATTGATGATTTATTCTGACCAGGCAGTCACTCCTTTTTTGTTGAGGGTTTGTAAGACCTATTTCTTGTCTGATTTTTGTTATCCCTTTCTTTTTTGCCTGAACTGTTTCCTTTTTTGGAATTACAGTCAGCGGGATGCCCCAGTTTTGTAAGTCTCCTTCATGGGTTTTGACTTAATGGGTTTTGATTTTGAGAGTTAATGACTGCCTGTCTTTATGATTATATGAACCATCACTGTCTTTTGTTTTGTAGGGACTCCTTTGGTGCCATTTGTTATGCACTCGGATCAACTGAGAGAACTACCCTGCCCCAGGTTCTGATTAAGGGTTTTAAATTTCGAAAAGAAAAACTCCTACTTCTTTAGCTCAGATTGGTTGACGAGGGATTATCATCCTTATAACTCCAGTGTTTAGGGATTGAAACAATGCTTGTACCTCATCAGCGGGGTCTGTTCAAAAGCATACTGTAATGATCGCGGTATCGTTTTCGTCATCCTCCCTCAAGAGGCTTAGAATTTTAGATCCAGAGTTGACATCAGAAAAAATATGAATAGAAATTTGAACATAATGAAAACAATTGTATTAATTCCCAAAACAGACGTATGCGATGCATTGATAAAATAAAAGAGTTTGCTATGACATTAATTGTTTGTATAAGCAAAGAAAAATACAACTCAAAAATTCAAATAAACAAAAAGCTTCAATGATTGGGCAACGGAGCAGTGATTATGTTCGGAGTCTCAGGCACTTCAAACTGGATCTCCCCGGCGTCGATCATGTCTTGAATCTTGTTCTTGAGAGGCCAGCAGTTGTCCGTAGTGTGCCCCGGGATATCGGAATGATATGCGCACCTATCATTGGGATGATAGTTGGGAGCAGAAGTGTTCGGATTCCGGAGAGGAGCCCTTAAGGTGATCAGCCCTGCCTTCAACATTTGTTGCAGTGCTTGATCCAGCGACATGTTGATTTTGGTGTACTGTCGTTTCTCCTTGTGCTGCTGCCCCTGTCCTTGTTGAGCAGGTCCAGGATTGGAGATCTGGATTGCCCCTACCTCATGACGGCTCTTTTTACCGTGCACAGCATTGGATTCTTTCTTTCCATGATGAGGCTTTTTATCAGAAGGTGCAGCCTCTTGAATTTTCCCAGACCGGATGCCAGCTTCTATTCGCTCTCCAGTCAAGATAAGATCTGTGAATCCAGCAGATGAATTCCCAATTAGGTGGTTGTAGAACGGACCAGACAGGGTCCCCAAGAACATATCGACAAGTTCCCGATCATTCAGAGGTGGTTGTACCCTTCCAGCAAGATCCCTCCATTTCTGCGCATGTTCTTTAAAACCTTCACTTGATCCTAACGACATACCCTGGAGTTGGGTACGCGTAGGAGCAAGGTCGGAATTATATTGATACTGCTTGTAGAAAGCAGTAGCCAACTCCTCCCAGTTATGAACCTTGGTCCCATCTAGCTGATAGAACCATTCGAGATGAGTCCCTGAAAGACTCTCCTGGAAGAAGTGGATCCACAAATTCTTGTCCACCGTATATGGTTGAATCTTCCGAACATAGGACCTGAGATGTAACTTGGGATAAGACGCCCCGTCATACTTGGTAAAGGATGGTGCTTTGAACTTACGAGGAATAATCACACCAGTTGACAAACCCAGATCTCCAAAATCCAGCCCAGGTACCTGTTGGATCTCCATAGCATTCAAACGGTCTTCCAACTGCTTGTACTTGTCCTCAGCCGGAGGGTACTGTTCGTCGTTGAAATCTGTCTCGTTGTCGGAGACCACTGGACTAGGCACCTCTCTCTCATGGTGACTGCTTTCCCTCACAGATGGAGTAGTCCTCTCAGTTTCAGTTTGCCGTGTGTTCCCAGATCTGCGTCTAGGGCTGAACAAAACAGTCCTCTTCTTCTTCTTGTCCTTCTTCAAGAGCAAAGCCTTCAGATCTTGTTGCCCCTGGGTCAAATTCATGATCAGCCCTTGGAACTGGGTATTCTGAGCCTGGAGGGCCTTGATAGTGTGCTCGGTTGATGATTCAGGATTCATGACGACCGGCTGAAATAAACAGCGAAGAAGGGTAAGCAACCTGTCAAAGGGATACCTGCAATGCAATGAGATGTATGACATGTGTGTAATGTTTTCAAGGACCTCGCGGGGTAAACAAGAAGATTGTAAGAATTGGAAACCGGTAGCTTGATTGAAGGAACTTCATGTTGTTGAGAGTCCTTCGTCAAGGGTCAAAGGCTCACCATATCCAGTGGGTCATAGCCCCTGACAACCTTAGCTAGAGGAAAATAAATCCTCTTTGCCCCTTGCTAGATGTTTGATTTATCATGACCTGCATCACAAGCCCTTGAGATCCTTGAAATGGGTTAGGATGTATGCAATGGTATGATGTTATGTTATGCATGGGGTAATGTGAGTAACCCTGTTATGAGTCCCAATTAAGGACTATAAACAAACCCTGCAAGAAATTCAGTATACTTTGTTATGAGTCCCAATCAAGGACTATAAACAAAACCTGCAAGAAATTCAGTATACTTTGTTATGAGTCCCAATCAAGGACTATAAACAAAACCTGCAAGAGACCTGGTAAACCCTGTTATGAGTCCCAGTTAAGGACTATAAACAAAACCTGCAAGTAGCTTATGTGTCAGATAACACGCATGCAATTAGTCAAGTACGAAGGCACACAAGTCACACAAGAGAAGCCCTTAGAGTTTAGGCCAGCATGAAGTTTGGGGTACTACCCTCTTGAAGTTGGTTGGTTCAACCTGTCCTATTAGAAGTAACCGGGTTCTAAGGGTCCCAATATCACGGGATTGCTTTCATTGTTCATCGTTTCGATTTAGCCACTGAACTGGCAACCGAAATATTCCAGGAAAGCAACCCTCAACTGAGTGTAGTATCGAGTATCAACCAACCTCGGACTGTACCAAAGTCAGTTATCTCACTACCCTAAAGAGGCCAAGATAGTTCAATTAAGGTTCCTAAGGTCTGTTGATGCTTCACGACACCACGCGGAGGCCCCGTACTCTCCTTGACTGAACTCAAGGGTTACCGGTACACACCAAAGTGCCACATCAACGTAGCAGACTGTTTCAACCATGTCGGTATACCCCGCACAGTTCCCTCACAGCCTTGTTGCTACTTTCTAAGAAAGGTATCCCCCAGATCCGGGTTAGGATCTATAGAACTCCCGAGACAGTCCCACAATAATAAAGCAAGCAAGTCAGACAATTGAAAACACAGTGATCTTAATCCTAAGGTACACCCCACTTTAAGTTAAGTCCCCAGCAGAGTCGCCAGTTCTGTGATCGATGGATCTGGAACTGACTGTTTAACGCTGGTTCGCGAAATGTCGCGGAAGCAAGAGTCGCCACCGTCTTTTATTTTCTCCAAGTGGAAAGGACAAAAGCACAGAAAAATTCCTTAAAGAGATTGCTCTCGGTTCGGGAGGTAGATTATAGAAAGGGAAGGTGTTAGCACCCTTTCTATCCATGGTTATCCATGGGCTCTTAGATACTTGCTCATTGTGTTTTCAAAATGGTTTGTTTGCTTTTCAATGTGGGTTTTAAAAAGTTTCTTTGAAAATTTCAGTTCGACTCTTGTGTCAGAGTGTTTGAAAAATTGCTTTGAAAGCTTTTGAAAAGTGTCGGTGTGAAAAGATTTTTGTTTGTTTTTGAAGAGTGCAAGTATCTACGAGAACCTACCTACCCTAAGGAATTCGTCTGTGTAAATGTCCTTTAAAGTAGTGCCATCCCACCATTGAGAGGTAGGTAGCACCACCGTTGGAGGTGTTCGGGTCAATTCGAGGTTCGGGACATGGTGATCACCAGAGCAATAGAAAGACACCTTAGAAGCTACCCTCATGCCAGGTTCCCGGATCATGAGGACTTACTAAGACATCCTCTACTTGACGATCACCTTTCGAGGCAAGGCAACAGTGAGGCGTACCCTAGGGGTGGTGTGTGATTTGTGTGTCATTTTCATTTATATTTGTCTTGTCATGTTAAAGTGATCTACGCTTGATTTTATTTGTCCATTCATTCTTGCATGCTTTGTTAACAGTTAAAAGAGTGCGGAAAAGTAAATCTAATGCTATTACAAATGGCGCGGGTCCACATCGCCAAAATTAAACCGGACCCGATTTGACAGAAAATAAATAAAGAATTAAAAAGTGCGAGAAGTAATTAAAACTTTACAAGGCTTTGGGAGAGATACATAATTATTTAAGCAATAAAATAAATACGCAAATTAATGAGAATTAAGAACATGGGCGTTGGACCCTTTTGCAAAAATTAAAGTTAATGAGGAATTAAAATTAAAATTAAAAGAAAGCAAGAATTTGTTTTTGGTGTTTTTAGTGTTTTAAGATTTAATATGAAAAAGAGAATTAATTAAAATCAAAATTGAATGCAAACCCTAATTCTAATGGCTTTTAAATTTATTATGAAAGTATTAAAATTTAACCTAAATTAAACCTAAATTATTTATGTACAATTTTAATTATAAAAATAAATAAATAAATAATATTATGGTAAAAAGGAAAATTAAAAGGAATAAAAATTACTTAAACCTAATTCTACATTTTTAGATTTTTTATTAAAAGTATTAAAATTAAACCCTAATTTATACTAAATTAATTTACATGCAATTTGTTTATGAAAATAATTAAAATAAATATTCATTATATTTTTTTATCTTTTTCTGAGTTTTTCATGATGTTTTTTGTATTTTGTTAAAATAATTAGTTAAATCAAAACAATAAAGTAAATAAAATAACAATTGAAAACAAAATAAAAAAAAGAAAATTGCAAACCAGGGGGGGTGGAAGTCCCAATATGGAGGTTTTGATTGTGAAATTCTGGCCCAATAAGACATGGGTCCATTGACTTTTTTGAGTAGCGTACAGCAATGTTGACCAGCGTTTATGGTGCTCTCCCAATCTCCGCCCTTGGCTTGATCTCAGTGTACACGTGGGTGGAAGGATGATGAAGGTGTATGATGTGCCTTGACATTGAAAACGCACATGAATTCCTGTGGAAAAATAATGTGAAGAATAACGCAGACCTGGGGTTCGAACCCAGGTCTTGGACGTTGCAAGTGTATGTACCTGCCACTGAGCCACTTCAATTTCATTTAATATATAATATCAAACAAACAATATAAAAAGAAAGTGGGTCAACGCTTGGGAACGCGCGCGAGTTTTCAAACTAGCGTATCACTTGTTGACAACACATCATCTTCCTCACCATCCCTGTAAAACAAAAACAAAAGCAACGGTTTTATAACTGTTCTCTTAGGCCGTTTTCAAGAAAATAGCGATTAGCTCTCCTTGGCACATAAATTCAGCGCGATTGTTGCATCTTCTCCGTCCAAGCTTGCTGGTTTGAATGGTGGTGGTTTGGAGTCTCAATTTTTCCTAGTTTCAGAATCCCTAATTTGAAGCTCTGAAAACCCTAAAATTCAATCATGGTATAATCGTATATAGTGCACAAAAATACAATTGAATGCATTGGTTAGCTTCAAAACATCATAATGAACATGAATCCATGAATAAAAATTACAAAAGATGCTTAAATTATGATGCACGATTCTGCAATTTTTCTGAAACAGTTTGAGTCCTGGGTACCGGTTCTTGGCGTTTGAGTGGATGTTCTGGATTGGAATATGATCAGTGAAGCTTCAGGAAGCCAATGGAATATGAATTATGCCTTGAATCAACCTAAAAAGGGGTTTTCAGTTTTGAACTTTTGGCAAGAATTTCAAGTTTTGGTTATGGTCTGAGGCGCAGCTTCAATGTGTATTAGCATTAGGTTTTCACTCAGGCTTATGTACTGAATAGATTAGGTTAACAAAATTGATCCAAATATCTTTCATTCATGGATTTGGAGATTTGATTTTTCACCATTATGTTTTCAATCTTTTCCATGTGCTCTTGTATCAATTATGCTCAAATCAAATCAAATCTTCCTATTTTTGAATGTGCACGAAATATTGAGGGCAAAACATGCATGAAAAGATTTATTAGGTCAAGTTATATATTTTTCACATATTTAAATGATTTAAATGAATTAATATAAATAATAATTCAAATAAATAAATAAAAAATGAGAAAATACTTCCCTTTGGGCCAAGTGGTCGTGCATATGCTTAGAATGATGAATCATGGAAGAAAAATGGGCCCATTAGCAATTTTAGGTCATTTGAATCAATGTTGACTTTTCAAAATATCCAAAAATTTCCCAACTTCCACAAGGCATAACTTGCTCAATTTATAAGCTTTTCTCATGTTCTTGGTCATTCTGGAAAGGTCTTTGAGTCCTCTAACCAATGTCTTTGGTCCCATGTCATTTTGATTTACCAATCTCAAGTTATGGCCTTTGACTTAAAGTCCCTTTTTGTTGACTTTTGAAAATGACCTATAATGTTGAAATTGATAACTTTTTGTGAGAGCATTTCTTGGACTTGAAGTATGAAGATGAGTTGTAGGAAATGTCTTTCTCTTCAAAATGAGCTTTGGAGGGAATTTTTCTGATAATCCATGTGAAAGTTATGCCCTGGTCAATTTCAGTTGACTTTTTCAGCTGTCCAAATAAGGAAACTTTTGCATCTTGATGATTTCTGAGCCAAATTTTGAGAATCATGATCAAGCATTGATCAAATGATGTTTGTGGCTTCAAAATGATATGTTGACCAAAAATTTGAACTTTTGACTGTCAAATGACCATTTTGCCCCTACAGTTGACTGTGGTGCAATTTAGGGTTTTGACTGTGCAATTTTGTGCTGAATGCCTTGAAACTTGATATGAGGATACTTGACCATATTTGTAGGCATATAGGACTTGATTGGACCTTTGAAAACTTCATTTTATTGATCAGAACACAAACCCTAATCTTGACTGTATAGGAGACCTTTGCACTGTGCAACCCTTGGGGAATTTTGCAGCTTGGCTTGGCAATTTCTTGGAGAATATGGGAGGGCAAATTTTGGGGTACAACAATATGCTTTTGGACAGACCTTGCTGACGATGTATATGCGTTGTTTCAATTCCTAAATAGTGGAGTTATAAGGAAGATAATCCCTAGTCAACCCCTTTGAGCTAAAGAAGTAGGAGTTTTCTTTTTCACACAAATTGAAACCTTTAATCAGAACCTAGGGCAGGGTAGTTTCTCAGTTAATCCAAATGCGTGTTCAGTCAAAAATCTTCACTTCATACACAACGAATGACATAAAAAACATCCTTCTGAATCAAAAAACGATGATGGTTCCCCGTAGAATAGGCAGTCATTATCTCTCAAAAGAAAATCCCACTGAGTCAAAACCTACGAAAGAGACTTAAGAAAAACTGGGGCATCCCGCTAACTGTAGTCCCAAAACAAAAACAATTAGGCAAAAAATTAGGGATAATAAATAAATAAAAAAGAGGTCGCTACAAATCCTCAACAACAGAAAAATGTTGCAAAAATGACTGCCTTATCAAATAAACTTCCAAGTATTCGAACCATCACCAAATTATCATTCCAGAGTCAATAGGAGTTCAAACACACAATTAACCGAGTTTATGACTGGAGAGTATCATGAAGAACAGGTGGGTACAAATAAACTTTGAGCCTTATCCTTTATTTCTTAAACCGTGAACCAGGCCACGTTGCAACCCCTTAAAAGTCCTAATTGAAGCATGAGTTAGTTCAAAAGCATACTGTTACAAAAGGTATCCTGACTCCTGTAAGGCTCACTATAAATCTTGAGTCGAATTTATATTCTTAAAAAAAAATTATTTTATCTGCTAAAAAATGCATTTTCAAAACTTTAAGACAAACATAAACTTTGAATATTGTTGTTTGCATATGGCTAATTGTTTAACAATGGAAAAATTCGCATGGTGAATATCCAATGAACGAAAATTCTCTCAATGAACAAAACCGCTTCAAATGGAAAGACACTTCCAATGAAAAACCCTCAATAATCAAGGGGGATAACATGATTATTGTCCAACATATCCGGGGCAGTCAAGTCAAGATTCTAAGAAATCTATCATAGCCAGGGGAAGGTCTCCATTCGAATCACTTGGGGCATCAAACATGAATTCCATTAAAAGGTCATGCACGACCAAGCAAATATTTTTCTGGAAATGCTACAACACTTACTATTATGGACAGTGACAAATCCTCACAAAGTCCCTTTCATAAGGTGATCCCCAGTGAAGCCGCTACAGCCACCTCTATAAGGTTATCCTCATAGATTAATCTTCACGGATAAGGGTCCAAACCCCACAAGGCCAAATTCATGGATATCTCCACTGAATTATCCCTAAAAAGTTAGATTCATGCAATCCCCAGCCAGAGTTTCAATCTCCGGAAAACACAATCCCCAGCCGAGTTGGTCTTAAAAGAAAAATCCTTACAGAATTCTACCTAAAGAAGTCACCTCCCCAGCAGGTCGTCAATATACTTTCTTCAACATGGTCCATTTCCCCAAAAAACTACAAATTCCCCAGCTTGAGTTGACCTCTCAGACTATTAAAAATCAATAGACAAAACCCCTTTAAACTCTGGTTAAGTCATTACAACCCCCAACAGAGTCGTTACTATCACCAGACGTTACTGTAAAGCATGGAACCCGACTAGATAACAGTTGATTCCATTATTTTAAAGCAAGTTACTACGAAGCCTGGACCCGACTAGATGCTAGTTCAACTTATCTCTTTCAAAACAAATAATTGCTGAAACCTGGACCCGACCAGATAACAACTCGAGTTGCTGAAGCTTGGACCCGACCAAATACCAGTTAACCTCGAGATCAAATTACTGTAAATCCTGGAACCCGACCAGATAACAGTTCAATTTCATCATTTCCAGAAAGTTACTGTGAAACCTGAACCCGACCAGATAACAGTTCGAGTTGCTGAAGCCTGGACCCGACCAAATACCAGTTAACCTCAAGATCAAATTGCTGAAACCTAGACCCGACCGGATAACAGTTCAAGTTGCTGAAGCATGGACCTGACCAGATACCAGTTAACCTCAAGATCAAATTGCTGAAACCTGGACTTGACCAGATAATATTTCAAGTTGCTGAAGCCTGGACCCAACCAGATACCAGTTAACCTCAATATCAAATTACTGAAACCTGGACCCGACCAGATAATAGTTTGAGTTGCTGAAACCTGGACCCGGCTAGATACCAGTTAACCTCAAGATCAAATGGTTGAAACCTGGACCCGACCAGATAACAGTTTGAGTTACTGAAACCTGGACCCGACCAGATATCCGTTCGAGTTACTACGAAACCTGGACCCGACCAGATAATATTTTAGCTTCTTCAAATCACTAACAAAACTCCTCTTCCCCAGTAGAGTTTTCCAGTATCCCCAGTGAGTTGCTGCAAAGCCTGGAAGCTGACCAGATAACAGTTAACTTCTTTATCCCCAACAAGTTGTTAACTTCCATTCTCTCTAATCACGAGTATAACTCCCCAGTAGAGTAACGAACGTCTAAGGTTCTTGAACTCTATTCCCTAAGCAAAAAACAACTTTCCCCATAAAATTTCCTCAAACAAAACCAAAATCCCTAGCGGAAACACATACTCTTCGTCTCCAGCAAAAGTCTGGGATTTAGCTTCCCAAAACTCCTCAGCAGTAGTCAGGGATTTATTTTCCCAGACAAATATGCACTTCAATAACATTTCACATTCATACATCATAGCATATACATACAAAACGAATATAACACAATCTCATTTATTTTGAGAACATCATTCAGCAATGCATGCATTATGACATTGCATACAACTACCTCTTTACCTTTTCAGGAAAAGATTAATCAACAGATGAACATCATCAACTATCTGTAAACTTCTCCGGGACAAAATCAAGCTTGTATTTTTTCTAATACTTATTGAAGTAGTAGTCGTCAAATATTCCTTCATTACCTGTTGAAGTAGTATTCATCCAAGATTCCTTCATTATCTGTTGAAGTAGTAGTCGTTAGATTCATTCATTACCTATTAAAGTAGTAGTTGTCAGATTCCTTTATTACTTGTTGAAGTAGTAGTCGTCAAAGATTCCTTCATTACCTGTTGAAGTAGTAGTCGTCAAAGATTCCGTCATTACCTATTGAAGTAGTAGTCGTCTAAGATTCCTTCATTACCTGTTGAAGTAGTAGTCGTCAAAGATTCCTTCATTACCTGTTGAAGTAGTAGTCGTCAAATGATTCCTTCATTACATGTTGAAGTAGTAGTCATCATATTTCTTCATTACCTATTGAAGTAGTAGTCGTAAGATTCCTTCGTTACTTGTTGAAGTAGTAGTCGTAAGATTCCTTCATTACATGTTGAAGTAGTAGTCATCAGATTCCTTCATTACCTGTTAAAGTAGTAGTCGACAAAGATTCCTTTATTACCTGTTAAAGTAGTAGTCATCAAAGATTCCTTCATTACATGTTGAAGTAGTAGTCGTCAAAGATTCCTTCATTACCTATTGAAGTAGTAGTCGTCAGATTCCTTCATTACCTGTTGAAGTATTAGTCATCAAAGATTCCTTCATCACCGGTTGAAGTAGTTGCCGTCAGATTCCTTCATTACCTGTTGAAGTAGTAGTTGTCATATTCCTTCATTACCTTTTGAAGTATTAGTCATCAAAGATTCCTTCATCACCTGTTGAAGTAGTTGTCGTCAGATTCCTTCATTACATGTTGAAGTAGTAGTCATCATAGATTCCTTCATTACTTGTTGAAGTAGTGGTCATCAAAGATTCCTTCATTACTTGTTGAAGTATTAGCCGTCAAAGATTCCTTCATTACCTGTTGAAGTAGTAGTCGTCATATTCCTTTATTACTTGTTGAAGTAGTAGTCATCAAAGATTCCATCATTACATGTTGAAGTAGCATTCGTCAAAGATTCCTTCATTACTTGTTGAAGTAGTAGTCGTCAGATTCTGTCATTACCTATTGAATTAGTAGTCGTCAAAAATTCCTTCATTACCTGTTGAAGTAGTAGTCGTTAGATTCCTTCATTACCGGTTGAAATAGTAGTCGTCATATTCCTTCATTACCTGTTGAAGTAGTAGTTGTAAGATTCCTTCATTACCTATTTAAGTAGTAGTCGTCAAAGATTCCTTCATTATATGTCGCAATCAAGATTTATACTTACAAGCAGTCATTATGGATGGCATCTATAAGCCTATCTCCGATAGTTATTCATCATTTCTTTAAATGGCATATCTAAGCCCATTCCTGATGTAATCAACACATCATCGAGTGCAAATTTCAGGGAAATCTAGTGTCCAATCATCTTCCACCTTTAAGTCACGAGTGGCGGACCCGTCAATCTAACTTTTCAGGTTTAAGAAGATTGAACTGGGGCAGCTATTGTACCCAAAAATTTTCCCTCTCATTTCATCAAGACATTCAAAATATGAAATTTGATCATCAAAAAATCAAGAGGGTCAAAAATCAAACTTTGATAGACTTGGAAAAATTTTCTAATTATTTTCTACACATGATTAATTTCATTACCTCATGACATATTTTTTCTTATAATTAAAAATAATTCAAGGTGTTACAAATAATTCAAGTTATTACAAGGTTGCATTTTTGCAAGATTACAAACCCTAAGCTTTGTCTTGTTTGAATGTCCAAACTTTTCCACTATGATGTCTACAAAACAAACTTGTGTCATGCTACAAGCAATGATGTCCAAACTACTGCTGAACAAAGCCCTATAAGCTGCCAAGTCCAAGCTTGTTGTACTATCCATATAATAGACCAAAACCATGTCAAAAATAGTCTGTTGTACTGCTATGAAACAGACCTGCCCCAAGCTGCCACAACACTCCAAAACTGTTGCAAAAATAGCCCTGCTATGCTACTACCCCAACCCAGTCCAAGCCTGCATTATCTCAGTCCCATGTTTGCACCAAATTTGCATATGAGAGCTGCATCTAAAATGAAATGATACAGAATACCCAAATTGTTCAAAAACTTATTTGTTTCCCCCCCAAAATCTCAGCCAAACTTCACCTATAAAATAAATTGTTCTCACAACATCTAAATGGGGCTTTGGGAGAAAAAGAGAGGTTGGCTTTTAGAGAGAAAAAGAGAGAACAGAAAAAACAACATTCTTTGTAAACTCTGCTCATTTCAAAAAAGATCCTTGATCATACTCATCCTTATTCTTAGTCACAAAAATGGAACCTCAATTCATTATTCCATCTTACAAACTCTCCCATTAATCAACCAGCCAAACACTTCACATCACATAGAGATTGTTAAAACATAAAAACAGTTTCTATGGTGCCATTATCTTCCCCTTCCAAACACAAAAACAGTACTTTACAACTTGATTGGTTCAGTGTGGTTCAAACAGCTTGGAACAACTCCCTACGGGTATATTAAGGCCCTCACAACTTCTTAAAAAGTATTCAGACTCAACATTAAGTGTAGTCTCAAGGTAAGTCTTCTTGACTTTGCATTTTTCATACACCACTAATGATTTATTCTTGAAGATAAAATGTAGTAATCATTACCCATTTCAGCTAACCATTTGCTTGCTATTCATTTTTTATCAATCATATACTATGAACTTACCTGTATACACAATAGAATGATGATAGAGGCAAAAAACTACAGCATGAGTCGACACATACCCATATGAGTCGACTCATTCTTGTGACAAAACATGGTATGAGTTAACGCATGGCCTTATGCATCGACTCATACTGTTATCCAGACCCCAAAACAGAAGGATGAAAGGTGCATGAGTCGACACAAAACGCGTATATTTCGACACAAACAGGTGCATGAGTCGAAACATCCCTTTATATATCGACTCATACTAAGTTGATTTTGCTTTACAGGAGCAAGAAGAGTTATGTATCGATGCACAGCAGCATGTGTCGATACATAATAGTTCAAAATGCAAATTTTCTTTCTTTTTACACTGTCTTTATATTTTTCACATATTTTCTTCCTTGATGTCCATTTATTCGATATAGTTGTAATGGTTAAAGCTTCTACTTCATCACCATTTGTAAATTGTACCCCCATCCCCCTAATGATGTAATAACGTAGAATTTTAATTTTTGCAAATTTATCATTTTTCATATAAATTGTTAGTAATTAGGGTGTGTATGGAAAGATAAAATCAACCGTTAGAAAACCCTAAACTCAAAGACAAAAATGCATGCAATCAAACGCACTTCACACACGCGCACCTTTAATGTAATCTCGCTTGTTGCCTCGAAAAATAGTCATGTCCCTTGAATATTGGCGTTTTAGCAAAGACCCTTGATAAAAAAGATCGTAATCCCTCGATGTCCCTCGATGTTGCCTTCGGTAAATGATCTAGTCCCTTATAAAAATTGCTAAAGCGTCGCATAAGTTGCCTTCTATGACTATATGGTTGACCCGCGCTTGTCCCTTCACCAATGATGGGGCTTCTTACCAATCAATGGTAAGATAGCAACATCTAAAGGATGAGGAAAAGAACAAAGACATTTTGAGTAGGTAGGACGCTCGTAGTTGCTTTCTCACCAAACTAAAAAACCATTTTCACACTCACACTTTCAAAACATCTTCAAAAACAAATATCTCTTTAAATTATTTTCAAAACCAATACTTTGTATGCATTCTTATAGAGACGAGAATCATTATAATGTTTGCCGAAACAAAGGCGTTTTCAAAATATTCTCAAACTCACACCAATCACAAACACATCTCAAACAAAGCATTTTAAAAGTGATCAAGCAACTAAGAGCCCGTAGATAACTACAGATGAAAAGGGTGCTAATACCTTCCCTTTTCATAACCTACCCCCCCGAACTCAAGAAAAACATCTCGAAAGTTCTTTCCTATTCTTTTCACCCTTTCCTTTATTGGATAAAATAAAAGTCGGCGGCGACTCTTACTATCTGCATTATTTGCGGTAAAACGTAAAACACCTAAGTCAGTTCTCACATCATATTACAATAGTAACTTTTGATTATGTCCTCGTTCACAGGGTGCAGGAAATCTTCACCATCCATGGTGGTTAATATCATAGCACCGCCAGAGAATAATTTCTTGACTACAAATGGCCCTTCATAGGTGGGAGTCCATTTGCCCCTAGGATCGTCTTGCGGCAGAATGATGCGCTTTATTACCAACTCACCAGCTTGGTATACCCGATGTTTGATCTTCTTGTTGAAAGCTTTGATCATACGCTTCTGGTACATTTGACCATGAAAAAAAGTAGCAAGCCTCTTTTCATCAAACAAATTCAATTGATCCAACCATGTCTTAATCCATTTGTCTTAATCCATTTGTCTTCATCTAAGTCTGCTTCTTTCATAATCCTTAGAGAAGGGATTTGAACTTTGACAGGAAGGACAACTTCCATACCATAGACTAAAGAGAAAAGGGTTACCCCAATTGATGTTCACGCTGAAGTATGGTAGCCTTGAAGAGAAAATGGTAACATCTCATGCTAGTCTTTATAAGTCACAACCATCTTTTGCACAATCTTCTTTATATTCTTGTTGGCAGCTTCCACCGTGCCATTCATCTTAGGTCTGTATGGAGAAGAGTTGTGATGCTTGATCTTGAACTGTATGCAGAGTTCAGTGATCATGTCACTGTTAAGGTTAGTGACATTTTTAGTGATGATCCTCTCAGGGATACTATACCGGCAAATGAGGTTATGCTTGATGAATCGGGCCACAATGTTCTTGGTAACTGAGGCAAATGAAGCTGCTTCAACCCACTTAGTAAAGTAGTCAATGTCGACAAGAATGAAACAATGTCCATTAGAGGCAGTAGGTTTGATTTCTCCAATCATATCGATTTTCCATATTGCAAATGGCCAAGGGGAAGTCATGACATTCAAAGGTATTGGAGGCACATGAACCTTATTAGCATAAATTTGGCACTTATGGAAAATCCTCGAGTGGTGATGATAATCGGTTTCCATGGTCGACCGATAATAACCAGCTCTCAAAATCTTCTTGGACATAGTATGTCCACTAGAATGAGTACGAAAGATACCTTCATGTATATACTCCATGATCTTTTCTGCTTTCTTCTTGTCCATACAACGGAGCAGAATTAAATCATGGTTGCTTTTGTATAAGATCCCATTTCTCAGGAAGAACTTGGCTGAGAACCTCCGCAGGAATTTCTTGTCTTTGAATGACGCCCCTTCAGGATACTCGTGAGCTTCGAGATATTTTTTCACCTCATGAAACCAAGGCTTCTCCTTTACACCATCACTGTCAATCTCATAGCAGTGTGATGGTTCGTCAAATATTTCAACAGTAATTCGGGTAGCTTCATTGTCCCATCTGACCTTGAACATATAAGACATGGTAGCTAAAGCATCTGCCAAATTATTTTATTCCCTCGAAATGTGTTCAAAGGGTAACCTCTTCAAACTACGGGATCAAGGTTAGCACAAGCTCTTTATAAAGGATAAGATTTGGATGTTTTGTATCCCACTCTCCTTTAACTTGACTGATGACCAAAGTTGAGTCTCCATACACACTTAAGAATTTGATTATTAAGTGAACAGTAGCTTTAAGACCCATGATGCACGCTTCATACTCGGAAATATTATTGGTACAGTCATAGTAGAGTCTGGAAGTGAAAGGCGTATGGAAACCTTCGGGGGAAATGATCACAGCACCAATACTGTTACCCAGTGCATTGGAACTTTCGTCAAAAACCATAGTCCATCGGGATCCTTGCTCAAGTCCTTCATACAGTCCAAGATTTTCACAATCTGTAATCAGCAGGATATTCACATTCGGAAATTCAAAGTTCATAGATTGGTAGTCATCTACAGCTTGATGTGCCAAATGATCTGCCAGGACACTTCCTTTGATTGCTTTTTGTGTAGTGTACTAGATATCGTATTCAGTGAAGATCATTTGCCATCGGGTTATCCTTCTGGAGAGAGATGGATTCTCTAAGATATACTTGATGGGATCCATCTTAGAGATCAATAGAACGGTATGAGTCAACATATACTGTCTTAGTCGGCGAGTAGCCCATGCCAAAGCGCATCAAGTTTTCTCGAGCAGTGAATATCTTGTTTCAAAGTCGGTAAACTTTTTGCTAAGGTAGTATATTGCATGCTCTTTTCGACCATACTCGTCATGTTTCCCCAGCACACACCCCATTGAATTCTCTAACATGGTTAAGTACATGATCAGAGGTCTTCCTTCAACTAGTGGCATCAGGATTGGAGGTTCTTGTAAGTATTCTTTGATCTTGTCAAAAGCTATTTGGTAGTCGTCATTCCATTTTACTACTTGATCCTTCTTCAGCAGCTTGACGAGTGGCTCATAAGTAGCAGTCAAGTGAGAGATGAATTGTGCAATGTAATTGAGTCTTCCTAGAAAACCTCTAATCTCCTTTTTAGTACGAGGAGTTGGAATTTCTTGGATAGCTTTGACTTTGGCAGGATTGACTTCAATTCCTTTGCCACTGAAGACGAAGCCTAGGAGCTTTCCAGACCTTACCCCAAATATGCCTTTGTTGGGATTCAACCTCACCTTGTATTTTTTCAACCTCTCAAATAGCTTGTGCAGATGATCAAGGTGCTCTTTCCTAGTTTGTGATCTTGCTATCATGTCATCCACGTAGACTTTTATCTCATGATGGATCATGTCATGAAATAAAGCCACCATAGCCCATAAGTTGCGCCTGTATTCTTCATCCCAAATGGCATGACCTAGAAGGTCCCCCACCGTGTGACAAAAGTAGTTTTTTCCATGTCCTCAGGCACCATTTTGATTTGGTTGTACCCGAAGAATCCATCCATGAAGGAAAACACCTTGTGTTGAGTAGTGTTGTTAACTAATACATCAATATGCAGTAGTGGGAAGTCGTCCTTGGAGCTTGCCCTATTTAAATCCATGTAGTCTACACACATACGGACCTTACTGTCTTTCTTCAGAACTGGAACAACATTTGCAGCCCATTGAGGATACGACGTCACTACCAAGAAACCTGCATTGAATTGTTTCAATACCTCATCCTTGATATTTTCAGACATGTAAAGACGCATGTGCAAACCTTTTGTTTGATTGGAGAACAACCTTCTTTCATTGGTAGTCGATGAACCACGATACCAGTATCAAGCCCTGGAATGTCTTCGTATGAACAAGCAAAGACCTCAACATATTCGTGCAACATCTGAACCAATCTACTCTTGACACTGTCTTCCAGGTTAGTGCCAATCTTGACTTCTTTCTTATCTTCCTCAGTACCCAAGTTTATTACATCTACCAACTCTTTGTGCAGTTGGATAGCCTTTTCCTCTTGTATCAGGAGTCTGGCGAGTCTCCAGGTATCTCACAATCTTCTTCACCTTCATCTTCGGCTTGATATATTGGATTTTTAAAGTCATAAACGGAAATAGCAGAATTATTATCAATGAGATCCGGAGTGGATATGGATCTGCAAATGTGTGTGTGTGTGTATGCATGTAAGGTCACATGGCTATTTGAAAAATGCAGTAAAGTAAAATAAAGACAAGGAGCACAAAATTTAAATGCAAAATCGTCCAATGTTTTCATTAAATGAGCATATGATATATGAAATGACAACCCTTAACAAATGGACCATTGTGCCTCAGGCAAGGCACATGGTCTAAAGTCATTGTTTTAAAGGAAATTATACAGACAAACTTCTTAAAGAAATAAAATTAGGAAATAGCAATTACTCCTGGCTGAAGGAGATTGAGATAAAGTTTTTGGCCTTCCAGTTGTAAAGTCCACCGTTAGCAGTTGGGAATATCCAGTCGTTCAAGTCACCATCACTACCAGCGTCTTTCAGCGTGTTGACTTCATTGTAGTTAATACGGAGAGGTGGTCCACCGGCACGAGCACGTCGAACCTCTTTTCGAGCCTTTGAAGTAAAACCCAATCCAAATTTGTCAGATTTGTAGGGGATTTCAGGAAGTTGTCCCCAGATAGTGCAGCCTCCATCTTCTGCAACAGCCCGAGCATCCTTTAGAGAGGCCATTTTTGGTGGATCCTTGACAATCTTGGGAGCAGCAGGAGTAGCATTAGCAATTACAATCATTGGAGGGATTACTTCAAATGCTTAGAAGGGGGTTTCAATGAATTCTCCATCCATTTCAATGTATTTGAAAGAATTCAAATGACTGACCATATATTCTTCCTCTCTACAAACCGTGACTATCTTCCCTTTCACCGAATATTTTAGCATTTGATGTAATGTAGAGGTAACCGCACCTGCCCCATGAATCCATGAGCGTCCGAGCAAGCAGGAATATGTTGGGCAGATATCCATCACATAAAAAGTTGAATTGAAGACTTGAGACCCCACCTTGATCGGGAGATCAACCACTCCATGGACCATTATTTTCGAACCATCAAAGTCTCTTACCACAACATCGCTGGGTTTCAGCACCAGCCCTTCACAATTCAGTCTATCCAAAGCACCTTTGGGCAAAACATTGAGCTAGGACCCAATATCTACTAACACATGCGCCAGAGTGGTGCCTTTGCATTCAATAGAGATGTGGAGAGCCTTGTTGTGATTCTTTCCCGCCGGAGTTAAATCTGCATTAGAAAATCCCAAGCCATTATCAGTAGTTAGGCTCGCAACACAATTCTCAAATTGATCGACAATGGTCTCTTGTTGTACATGGGTATTCTTCAGGAATTTGAACAAGGCTTGGGCATGAGTTTTGAAGCATAACAACAAAGACATCATGGATATTTTTTAGGGTGTCTGCCCTAGTTGCTCAACTATTTTGTAGTCTCTTTTTTGGATGATCTTCAGATTTTCTTCCATCTCTTTCCTAGATGGGTCTTCACTTGTCACTTCCTTTGAGGGTGCCTCTGTCATGGCAGACTCAATAATTTTCTCTTTACCTCGGGTAGCAGCAGGAATACGAACAGGTGTTGTAGTAATTGTTGGAGGAGAGATCTCCAGAGAGAAGACCCTTCTTGTCCTACTGACCTTACTAGTTTCAGCAATGTTTGTAATTCCAGGCTCTTCATTTTCAGTAATCCATGGCTCTTGCTTGACACCATGATAATAAACTTTTGCATCATAGTTCCAGGGCACAACTTTATCAGATGAATAGGGGATTGACCCCGGTAAAACGATAATTTGGGGAGCCACTCTTGGCTCAGTAGAAATCCTTATAGGGCCTTTAAAAGTGATCCTAATAGGAGTATTTGAAATGGTGATTATGGAAAAATCTTGAGGTATACTTTCAAGTAAACTCTTCATGGATGGAGTTTTCTCAAACAAAATTTCATGGTTGTCAATCAGGAATTGGATACCTTTCTTCATCCACATACAACCATTAGTTTGGGAAGCACAATGGTAACAAATTTCAAGGAAGCCAGGAAATAAACCGACTCTCAGCAGATTCTTCTTAATGGTCAATAATGGAGTAGTCAAATCATCAACGGTGGAGACAAAGGAGGCATCTTCAATGGCATTAACACCTTTACGATGACTAGGCATGGGTGCGGTAATCACATTAGAGGTTTGTGGAGCTTCAAACTCAATCACCTTGTTATCAATCAAATCTTGGATCTTGCTCTTTAAGGCCCAACAATCATTGGTATCGTGCCCAGAGTTATTGGAAAGATAGGCACATTTTGCATTTGGGATATATTTTGGAGATGAAATATTGGGGTTTTGAGGAGGATTCCTCAATGTAACCAAATCTACCTTTAACAGATGTTGTAAAGCTTGAGACAGTGGCATGTTGATTCTAGTGAATTACCTCATCGGGGCATCAAGCCTTTATTGATTGTTTGATTGTTGTGGTCATTGAACTAGGGTCGGGTTTGAAATCAATGGAACTCCTACTGATTGATGAGGATCACTCTTGATACGGCTCTTTTGTCCGTAAATAACATTAGTTTCCTTCTTGCCAATGAATGGTTTTTTCACAGTATTAGAGGTTGAGGCCATTGAGATCTTTCCGCTTTTGATTCCACTTTCAACTTGCTCGCCAGTCAAAATTAACTCAGTAAACCCTGAAGAAGAACTCCCGATAAGCAAATTAAAGAATGGGCTAGTCAAGGTGCCCATGAACATGTCCACTAATTCGTTGTCAGTTAAAGGGGGTTGCACCCTTCCAACCAGGTCCCTCCACTTTTGAGCATACTCTGTAAAGCCTTCATTTGAACCCATTGTCATATTTTGTAATTGCATGAGGGTTGGCGTAAGGACAACATTGTATTGGTATTTTTTGTAGAAGACAGCAACTAGATCTTCCCAGGTGTGGATATTAGTCCCCTTAAGTTAATAAAACCACTCCAAATGTGTCCCATATAAGCTTTCTTGGAAGAATTGCACCCAGAACTTCCTATCGGTGGTGTGTGGTTGAATATTGCGGACATAAGACATCAGATGCATCTTTGGACAGGAGACCCCATCGTATTTGGCAAAGACAGGAACCTTAAATTTGTGGGGAATGACCACCCCAATGAACAAACCTAAGTCTCCAAATTCCAAACCAGGCACTGTTTGGATCTCTACAGCCTTAAGTCGTTCTTCCAGCTATTTGTATTTGTCATCTGCCGGTGGGTACTGCTCTTCGGAATAGTCTTCGTCCTTAGTAATCTTGTTATTTCCACCCCCAACTCTGGTACTCCTATTATCCTCGTCTTGATTGTCTTCTTCCTCAGAAGAAGCCTATTCTATTTGAGTCATTCGGGCGGGCCCCTTGGACCTTCTTCCCATGTTGAGGATAACAACCCTCTTCTTGGTCTTCTTCTTGATGGCAAGGAGTGCCATCATATCTTGTTGTCCTTTAGCTAGGTTGAGGAGAGTCTCTTGGAACTGTGCGTGTTGAGTTTGCAGATCTTTGATGGTTTTCTCTAGAGCCATCTTATACTGAAATAAACAATAAAAGAATGAGGAAACTTGTATAAGAAAACCTACTTATGATATGATGCATGCTATGTGGGTGCAATGTTTTCAAGGACCTTAAGAGATCTAAATTTTCTAGCCAAAAAGGAAACAGAAACAACAATTGCATTAATAAATTTAAGAGCTACAATTTTCCCTTGGGCTTACAACATGAAAACAAAAAGGTCTTAAAGAGACAACAATTCTTCCACAGGCGCTTCCTCTTTGGTGCAATGTATGCATTTAGGCTCTGCTCCTCGTGAAGTTGCCTTGTGAGATCCAAAACTTTCTTCTCGCTTGTGTAAAATCAAGCTTCAAAGGTGTCTCGTTCCCCCTTGAGTTGAATCCATGATCTCTGAAATTCCTCGAAGTCGGTAGGCATGTCAAGATGGAGAATGGTATAAGAAATATCTCTCTCGGCAAAAGGTTCCACAACTATTGGTAGGATAGCAGGATATAGCATCATGATATTTTTAGCGCGAGCTCGCACCCATTTGAGATAAGGCTCCAAAGGAATAGAGTTCTTATATCCCAAAGTCTTGCTATCAACCTTGTTTACCATGCCCCAAGCATGTACAAACCTTTGATGATAACCTTGAACATCGTTCTCATAGTCGAAAACAATATCTTGAATGAGTGCGTCGTGCGGACCATCTCTTCGATCATAGCCAAATTGTCATAGAGCAAGAGAAGGGTTATAAGTATTACCTCCCCTAATGCCTAAGAGTGGAACATTAGGGAACTTCCCACAATGTTCAATGATAGTAATGTCCTCTTGAGATCGAGAGTACCAATGGATATCTATATGAGAAAGCGACATTACTCTTTACGAACAATTCAGACCTTGTTCATTCTTCAAAACTGATCGGGGAAGGTGTGAAATAAACCACCTAGGTAGCAACGGTATGCAACACATAAGAGCTCCTCTCTTCTTCATGGTGCAAGTGTGAAGAGTATGAAAAATGTCTTCGATTAAAGTAGGCACGGGGTTACGAGAAAGGAAGATCTTAACAACATTCACATCTATGAGTTGGTCTAGATTAGGAAATAACACTAACCTCTAGATTAGGAGAGCCAAGACTTCTTCAAAGGCTTGCAAATCCATATCCTCCCAAAACAGTCGATCCTTCTCTAACAAAAACGTATCTAGAAAATCCTTGACTCCAATCCTTGTTTCCTAATTGATGTTTTAGTTGGTTCTACCTGTTCTAAAAGAAAGTAACTAGGTTCTAAGGAATCTCAATATCATTGATCTTTCTTCACCGGGCATTGTTTCAGCACAAGCAATCATTTTTCGCGACCGAAATATCCCGAAAGTCTGATCTCAATGAGTGTAGTATCGAGTATCAACCAACTTTAGTCTTGCACCAAAGCCAGCTATCTCACTACTTTCTAATGGCTAAGTTGTTCAACTAAGGTTCTACAATCGGTTAGTGCTTTATGACACCACTCAGTGGCCCCGTATTCTTCTTGATTTGAATCAAGGGACACCGGTACCCACAAATGTGTCACACTGACGTAGACATCTCTTCAACCATATCACTCTATGCCGTACAGTTTCCACAATCTTTTGCTACTTACCTAATATTCCCCAGATCCGGGTATAGGATCTATACAAGAAATAAACCCAAGCATAACCCACAAATGTAAAGTAAACAAGGCAAACAAGTAAAAAAAATAAAGGTGATCTAGCTCTTAAGGTAACCCCACTTTTAGTTAATTCAAATTCCCCGGCAGAGTCTCCAGTTCTGTGATACAGTGGGAGAACTGACTTGGGTGTTTTGCATTTTATCGCAAATGGTGCGGATAGCAAGAGTCGCCACCGACTTTTCTTTAATCCAATAAAGGAAAGGGTGAAAATAACAGGAAATACCTTTTGAGAATTTTTCTTGAGTTCGGGGGGTAGGTTATGAAAAGGGAAAGTGTTAGCACCCTTTTCATTTGTAGTTATCTACGGGCTCTTAATTGCTTGATCACTTTGAAATGCTTTTGTGTTTGTGTAAGTTGGAAAATATTTTGAAAACGCCTTTGTTTGGCAAAATTTGCAATGATTCTCGTATCGTTGAGAATGTATACAAAGTGTTGGTTTTGAAAATATTTGTTGAAAAGGAATGTTTGAAAGATGTTTGAAAATGCCAATGTAAAGCAATTTTGTAATGATTCTCGTATCGTTGAGAATGTATACAAAATGTTTATTTTGACAAATGTTTTGAAAGTGTGAGGTGTAAATGGTTTTGTTTGTGAGAAAGCAACTACGAGAAATCTACCTACTCAAAAAGTATTTGTTCTATTCATGCTCCTTTAGATAATGCTTGTCTATCATTAGCTAGTAGAAAGCCATATCATTGGATGTGTGGGACGGGTGTGGGTCATCGTACAGTCATAGAAGGCAACTTGTAAGATATTTTAGCAATTGTCCTAAGGGAATAAGATCATTTACCGAAGGCAACATTGAAGGGTCATTGAGGGACTACGATATTTTAATCGAGTATCTTTTTCTAAAAGCAGCTCGCGTTCGAGGGACATGACTGTTTTTATCTGAGGCAACAAGTGTGGGTTATCCTAGAGGTGCATGTGTGCAAGGTGTTTGATTTCAAGTATTTATCTTTGAATTAGGTTTTTTCTAAGTTTTATTTTAAGTCTTGTCATACAAACCCTAATTACTAGCAATAATAAGGAAAGCGATAAATTGTGGAATTTAAACGTCCTACGATATTACAACGCTTTGGGATTGGAGGGTACAATTTTATGAATAGGGGGAAGAAAAGCAATAAATCTCTAATTACTATTACAAACCATTGAATATGAATAATCTTAAATGTACAAAATGTAAAGAGGAAGAAAGAATTTGTTTTTAAGGGTTTTTGATATAAAACAAAGTTTGATCATTAACCTAAGAAAGTTAATTAGTTTTAATTAAAAGAGATGTTAACTAATTAATTTAAACAAAAAACCTAAAAAATCTAAGTTAATTGAAATTAAAATAAAATCTAAGTTTAATGATTATTAATTGTTTAGAAAATAATTTGATTGTTAATGTCAATTCCCATCAATGCAAAATGTCCAATGTACCCTTAATGATCCAAAATTATAGTAAAAATCTCAAAATTAGGATTTTTGGCGCCAGGCTGACACGGGTCGTGTCACCGGACACGAGCACCCGTGTCAGAATCTTCTATTGCTCTTGCGCATTTTTCTTGTCCCAGCTGAATTGACACGGGTCATGTTGTGTGACACGGGAACCCATGTCAGCTCATGCCTTGCCCTTTTGCCAAGTTTTTAACCTCAGCTGAATTAACACGGGCCGTGTTGCCGGACACGGGCGCTCGTGTCAGATCCTACCTTACCTTTTTGCTAATTTTTCTCCCTGACACAACCAGTGTCGGGTGACACGGCCTCCCGTGTCAGGGCTCCTGAAGCATTTTTGGAATTATGAATGTTTGCACTCTTTTGCCCCAATTTGTCCTGTTTTATTCATTTGAAAGCGAAATCAAATGATGTATGGACAAGGATATCACGGTTTGAGAATAACTTACCTCTTGAAGTGGAAACTCATAACACGTATGGATGCTTCCATGTGAAATATGATGATTGATTTAGGTTTCTTGGACCTCCTTGAAGTTGTTCCAATCCTGACTTTATGCTGAAAGTGTTCGAATCTCCCCAACCAAGTCAACTTGCAAGGCACATTTTTTTTTTGAATTTGGAAGATGGTGATAATGATGATACGGAAGTTGTTCTTATGATTGGACAACTTCTATATGATATATGTGGATTATTTGGATGATTTGTTTGGGCAAAACTTGAAAGGTTTGAGAGATTCAAAGATATGGACTTCAAAACTCAAAAATGGAGGTTTTGTCGACAATTCTAGTTTCTTGAGAGTAAAGGGTTTTGAGGGCTTATTCCTATGTTTTTTCTCCTTTTTTTGGCTTGCAAATGAGATTTATATTTATAGGCAAGAGGTTTGGGAAGTTGAAGTAATCAGATTTGCAAGATATCATGTTATGGTTTGGTTGAAAGTGAAAAACCAAGTTGGATGAATTTCCATAGTTTCAATGCTTCAAGTACAAGAATGTTTTGAAGTTGTTAGGTGCAGAGGGTTTTCTCCATGATTTTGATCTTGCTTGTGATCAAATATAACCATTACAGATCTCAATGCATTGACATTTTGCAAAAGCATGCTTTATTAAAATGGAAGTCTAACCTTTCTCCCTTAAATGGCAAAATGGATTGGATAAAGCTTTAATATCTTGGATAATGGCTCAAAAGTATGTGTAATCTTTTGATTATGGATATATTTTCAAGTCAAGAGGCCTGCAAAGCAAGATTATGCAGCATAGTTGTGGGATTTGGTTATGTGTTCTTCATGAAGATGCCTTGTAATTCAAGAATGATAGCTCAACTTCTTCTTCTCGATTCTCCTAGCTCAAGCATGATCTCTTCAAGTTCTTAGAAATTTCGGAAAGCTTGAAACATTGTCTACAACCTTCATGTTGACCACTTTGGCTAAATCATCTTGGAACTAGGTGAAAATTGGTCAAGAAGTTAGGTCAAAAATCTGCCTAAACTTGTTGAAAATTTCACTAAGTGTTTTATTAAAAATGTCATGACTTCATGAGCTTATATATTCAAATCTAAGCATTTTTTAGACATCAACCCTAACGAACAAAGTTGCAGAATTCATCAAGATCTACAACTTTCATTTTGAAAGTTTTCCTTGACTCATCTTACATTTTGGTAAAAATTTGTAATGAAGTATATATGGAAATTATCAAGGTTAAAAATGCTTAGAATGTTTCTAAGTCTTTGAAATCTTGACTTTTTGTTGACTTTTTGACTCTCTTGGTTCTTGATGATCAAGTTTGACATTTTTGAATGTCTTGATGAATTTTGATCTTTGAAATTTAATGTTGACCAAAAATTCAAAGTTTGACTTTTCGTATATCAGTTGACTTTTTATCAGTTGATCAAATTTCAACTATCAATCCATTTATCTTGAGAAATGATTTGACCCATGAAATTTGGTCAACATGTTGTGTTTGAGTCCTTGAGATCATGTTTCAAGCCATAAGGTCGTGTACTAGGTCAAAAGTCACTTATCAGTTCTTCTAAATCAAAACCCTAATTTTGACAAATTTGCCCCTTTGATGATTTGAGTGCTTTTCTTGAGGCATTGTGATCAACCCTTGTTCAATTGATAAATATCACTTAAAAATGTTTATGTTGGCCAAAACTAATGAAGTTTGACTGTATATTGACCATAATTGACTTTTAACCCAATACACCTGATTTTCAATCATCTGAACAATTGATTGAACAAATTTATGATGCTAGGCTTGAAACTTGGTATGAGAAATATTGAAAACTTATAATGAACCATGAAAGTAATTTGAGATATCAAAAGTCCAATTGTCCTTAATAAAGTCAAAACCCTAATTTGGAGGCTCAGTGCTTAGGAGGTGAGCTTATCTGATCAAACCCTTGAGAACCCTTGAGCGTTTGAGATCTTTGGTGAGAAATATCTTGAGAATAGAGAGGGAAAATTTTGGGATAAAAAACTTCCCTACAATACACCCATGAAGCTGCAGCGCACCAGATCAGTGGGCCTCTCCTCTTTGGGCCTGGCGAAATGTTTTTCAGGACCCCCCTGGTTGCTACTTCAGGCCCAATTTCTATCCTTTTTTATTATTTACTTTTTTTTATAATATAATTAGTTTAATTAAAATTGTTTATACTTTTAGTGTTTTTAATCATTTTCTAATTAATTTAACTAATCAACTTTTTTTATAATTAAATTAATTTCTTTTTTTAATCAAAATTAATTAAGATTTTTTTTAGGTTTTATTTTAATTAATAATTTCTTTATTAATCAACGTTAATTAGGGTTTTAATTAATTAATGATAAATATCATTTTTTTCATAAAAAACAACAAAAGCATTCTTGTTTCCTCCGATTTAAATTTTTAGGTTAACTGTGTTATTGCAGATGTTTTTCTATTTCTTGCATTTCTTTTCATCATTATTTGTAACTGCCTATGGATTGTAATAGTAATTAGGGTTTACTATTCCGCATCTCTATTATGTATCTCTCCCGAAGTTGTGTAATAGTCTTAGGTTTACTTTCCGTCTTTTATTTTTCGTATCTACTTTCCGCACTATTTTATTGTTATTGTTAGTAATTAGGATTGTATGGAAAGATTAAAAGAAATCGGTAACAAACCCTAATACAAGATAAAATAACTTAATCACAACACACTTTACACACGCGCACCTCTAGGCTAACCTCCTTTGACGCCTCGGAAAAAAAGTCATGTCCCTCGAACATGGGGATGCTTTAGTAAAGTCCCTCCGATACAAAAGATCATAGTCCCTCGATGACCATTTCGATGTTGTCTTTGGTATATGATCTAGTCCCTTAAATGATAATTGCTAAAGTGTCTTTACGAGTTACCTTCGATGACTGTACGATGACCCGCGTCCATCCCTTCACATCCAACGTAGGGCTTCCTATTAACTAATGGTAGGATATCACTATCTAAAGGAGGAGGAAATTACAAGAAAGACCTTGAGTAAGGGTAGATCTTAATCTATTGCTCACAAAACTCTTCTAAACAAAACATTTTTCACATAAACACTCTTCAATAAATATTTTCAAACAAACACTTTGTACGCATTCTCGAGGACAGATACGAGAATCATTACAAATTTCTCCTTACAATTGGCATTTTCAAAATATGTTTAAACATGCACAACACAAAGAAATTTTAAAAACAAAGTGAGCTAGCAATTAAGAGTCCGTAGATAACTTCGGATGAAAAGGGTGTTAACACCTTCCCTTTTCATAACCTACCCCCGAACTCAAAATCTAAAAAGGCCTTTCCTATTCTTTTCACCCTTTCCTTATTGGATAAAAGAAAAGTTGATGGCCACTCTAGCTATCTGCAACATTTGCGATAAAATGTAAAACAAGTCAGTTCTTCCACTGTATTACAGAACTGGCGACTCTGCTGAGGAATACTAAAAAGAGGGGTTACCTTAGATTTTAGGATCACTTTACTTTTTTTACTTGTTTTCTTTTACTGCTTTATGTTTAAGGGTTGTTCGGGTTTTACTTTCTTGCAAAGATTCTGCACCCGGATCTGGGGACCTTAGGTAAGTAGATATAGATCATGGAAAATGACGGTATATACCGATATGGTTGAAGTGATGGCTATGTTAGTGTGACACATTGGTTGGTACTGGTGTCTTTCGAGTCATTTGAGGGAGAATATTAGGCTGTCGCATGGTGCCATAAGCACTAACTAACCTTTAGAACCTTAATTGACCCAACTTATCCATTAGAAGGTAGTGAAATAGACAACTTTGGTGCAGTCCGAAGTTGGTTGATACTCGATGCTACGCTCATTGAGATTCGACTCTTGAGTTTTTTTTTTGTGGCAAGTCAGTTGTCATGCTGAACAGGACCTGTGAGAAAAATCGGTGATATTGAGATCCCTAGCACTCGGTTACTACTTTAGGATAGGTTGAGCCAACTAAACTTCAAGAGGGTACTTAGCTATGAACCCCATGCAAGCCTTAAACCTAAGGCTCTTGGGTGCTTTATTTGTGTTTTTTATTTGTTCAAACATGACATCATGACATCATAACATCATAACATCATATCATGACTAACCATTTCAAAGATATAGGGGATTTATCTTTGTTCTTTGTTGTAGGGTCATGGCTTCCAATCGCAAAAATACTATCTGAATCAACTTTATAAAGGTACCTTCCAAGCTTGAGGAATTAGTCTCAAAAGTTCCTGACCATTCTCAATTCACTAAGAGACATGGTTATCTACTCTGTTTGGTTACTACCAGTTTCAAAGAAGACATGATGAATGTTTTGTTCCAGTTATTTGATCTTAAACATCATTGTTTTACCTTCCCGGATTATCATTTGGTGCCCACAATGGAAGAATTATCTAAATTACTCTGAGTGACTATTCTTGATCAGATACCTTTCACCGGTCTAGAGCATGTTCCAAAACCCGAAGACATTGCAGTCACCTTATATCTAAACGATCGGACATTGTATCTGATTGGGAAACAAGGAATGGAGTCAAGGGTTTTCCTCCTAAATTTCTGATAGAGAGGCTCAGTGGTTTATAGATGCCATGAGTTTTTGTGATTTTGAGGATATTTTGGCTTTGCTGATCTATGGTTTGGTATTATTTCCTAATCTGGGCCAATTCATAGATGTGAGTGCCATTAAAATATTTCTCACTCATAATCTGGTAACTACTTTGCTTGGAGATGTCATGCATTCCCTTCACCCTTGTAATATGAAGAAGCGGGGAACTCTTATGTATTGCATACATCTTCTTCCCAGATGGTTTATTTTGCACCTACCCCAATCACTGATAAAGAATGAACAAGGTTTGAGGTGGTCTTAAAGGTTCATGTCACTCGCTCATTCGGATATCCATTAGTGTTCTCGATCTCAAGCAAATGTCACTATTATTTACCGTTGTGGAGAATTCCCTAATGTACCACTCCTTAGTATAAAAGGGGGCATCACCTACAACTATTCTCTAGCTTTGCGTCAGTTTGGTTATGCTCGAGGGGATGGTCCTCATGATATGCTCATCCAGGGTATGATGTTCGACTATGATAACGACCCTCAAAATTACCATCAAAGGTTTATACATGCTTAGGGAGTGGTCAACAAGATTGATAGCCAGACTTTGGGACATAAGAATTTCATTCCTCTAGAGTCTTACCTCAGATGGGTACGGTCTCGTGCTCAAAATCTTATAATGCCATATCCTTCTATCCTACCAGTTATCATAGAGCCTATTGTTGAAGGGGATGTTCCTTATACCGTTCTTCATCCCGGTATGCCTACTAACTTTGAATAACTACAGAAGTCCTGGATTCAACTCAAGGAAGAAAGGGATAACTTTGAAACTCAGCTTTATGCTAGTGAGAAGAAAGTATTGGAGCTGACGAAACAACTCCACAAAGAACAAAGTCTTAATGCATATGTGAACACAAAGAGGAAGCACCCATGGGAGACTTGAGTTCATATTTTGTTTCTTTGTAACTCTTCTTGTTATCATTATAAGCCTAGAAGGCAATCATAATTTGAGCTTGTTACTAAAATTAATTTTGTATCCTTTTGTTTAAACAAATTTAAATCCTGCAAATGTCCTTGAAAACATGCACTTGCATTTATATATCACGCATATCATCACATAACAGGTACTTTCTAGACAGTTTTTCTCATCTTCTTGCTGTTTATTTCAGTAAAAGATGGCACTTGAACAAACCGTGAAAGAACATCAAGATCAGAACACTCAGTTTTAGAAAATGTTATTGGACTTAGCTAAGGGACAAGACGAGTTTAAGACTCTCATCGCAAAGGGGGATAAGAAGAATACTAAAAAGCCAGCAGTCTTTCTTAATATGGGCAGAAGATTCAAAGGTCCGGTCAGAAGGGCTCTAGATTTTGAGGCCCCCGTAAATGAAGACGATAACCAAGAACAAGATGGCAAGAGTTTGAAAGCTGAAGAGAATAACAACCTCGGTTTTGGCCAAGATTCTGATGAAGACTATTCTGCCAAATAGTATCCTTTCGCGGATGATAGATACAAGTAACTAGAAGACCGACTTAATGTTATGGAGATACAGAAAGTGCATGGGCTGAACTTTGTAGAGTTAGGTCTTATTTTGGGGGGTTTTATCCCTCACAAGTTCAAGGTTCCTAATTTTTCAAAATATGATGGTGTGTCCTGTCCAAAGCTCCATCTGCGGTCTTATGTTCAGAAGATCTAACCCCATACTGCTGATTGAAATTTATGGGTTCACTTATTTCAAGAGAGTTTATCTGGGACACAACTTGAATAGATCTATCAGCTAGAAGGAACCAACATCCATACTTGGGAAGACCTGCCTGCTGCTTTTTACAAGCAGTATCAATACAATGCTGACCTTGCACCAACTCGCGTGCAACTACAAAGTATGACTATGGGCTCGAATGAAGGGTTTAAGGAGTATGCCTAAAAGTGGAGAGATCTGGCTAGAAGAGTGCAAACTCCTTTATCTTAAATGGAGCTGGTTGATATATTCATGGGCACTTTGAAAGGGCCTTTCTTTAATCATCTGATTGGAAGCTCCTCGTCTGTTTTTACTTAGTTGATTCTAACGGGGGAACATGTCCAAGGTGGAATTCAAAGTGGAAAGATTCAAGTGGCTGCCTCTTCGAGTGTCGTAAAGAAGACATTTAACAGAAAGAAAGAAGTTAATGTTGTCTATGGCCGGAAGGGTCGTACTAGAAATGATCGCCATCAATCTGTAGGAGCACTGTTGATTTCTAATCCAGTTCCCGTGCAACAACAACAGGGCAACCAGCATAGGTCAGACACACCGAGAAAACATTTTACTAAGATCAACATGCCACTGTCTCAGGCATTGAAACATATTTTGAAAGCAGATATGATAACGTTAAGGGATCCTCCTCAGAATCCCAACACCTCCTCTCCTTGATACAATCTAAATGTGAAGTGTGCTTACCATTCCAATACACCTGGGCACGACACCAATAACTGATGGGCCTTGAAAAACAAAATTCAAGACATGATTGACAAAAAAGAGATTGAGCTCAATCCTCCCGAGACCCCGAAAAAAATTACAGCACCTATTCTGAAGCATGACAAAGGCATAAGTGTTATTGACGATGTTCTTTATGTTTTTAGTGTAAGCGACCTGGCTACTCCCCTCCCGATTATCAAGAAGAATTTGTTGTAGGTCGGTTTATTCTCGGGTTGCATTGAAAGATGTTACTACTGCGTATCCCAAACCAATGGCTACAAGTTTCGGGAAGAATGTATTCAGCGCCTGATGGATAATCACATAATTCTGGTTGAGAAGATTCCGTCTGTTGAGACTTTGTTACAAGACTTGGAGTTGGAAGATATATCTGTAATATCCGGCACTCCTATCAGGATCACTTCCAAGGGTCATGTAAGGATCACTGCCAAACCCAAAGCTGCTCCTTTAATAATCACCACACCTGTACCAATTCCATATTCTTCAGATAAAGCTATCCCTTGGAACTATGGATCTGACGTCTACTACCATGGCGTGAAACAAGAACTACCAGCTACTGAATATGGAGGTACTGAAGTTGTTGATCCCTACATTTACAATATTGTTGGGACCAGCAAGGTTACTAGAAGTGAAATGGTTTTCTCTTTGGAAATCTCTCTGAAGACTATTGCTACACTGGTTAGAGTTACCGCTACCAAGTCAACTATTGAGACTCGGGGCAAAGAGAAAATAACGAAGCCTGCCCAGATGGAGGTGCCTGAAGAAGTGGCAACTAAAGACACCTCTGGACAAGAGTTGGAGGAGGTATTGAAGATTATCTGCAAAAGTGATTATAAAACTGTCGAACAGCTGGGGAGGACCCCCTCTAAAATCTCCATGTTTTCTTTGTTACTGTGTTCCGAAGCCCATGCCTATGCTTTTGTAAAGTTCTTAAAATTTGTTCATGTGCCACAAGAGATTTATGTCGATAAATTTGGGAGTTATGTTTCTAGCCTAACTACTGACAATGGGCTAGGTTTTTCTGATGTTGGCCTGAATCTTGAAGGAAGAAACCATAACAAGGCCATATATGTCTCTATTGAATACAGGGGCACTACTCTAGATCATGTATTGTTTGATACTTGATCCTTGCTAAATGTTCTACCGAAGGGTGCTCTCGACATACTTGATTGTGAAGGGGTTATGTTGAAACCCAGTGATATTATAGTCCGAGCCTTTGTCGGGTCAAAGAGGATGGTACATGGAGAGGTAGATCTCCTGATTAAGGTAGGGTCGTATGTATTTGAATCTACCTTCTATGTGATGGATATCCGACCAGTTTATTCTTGTTTACTCGGATGCCCTTGGATTCATGGGGCAGGTGTAGTCACCTCTACATTGCATCAAAAGCTGAAATATCTTGTGAAGGGAAAGGTTGTCACAGTCTGTGGTGAAGAAGAATATATGGTTAGTCAATTGAACTCATTCCGGTATGTAGAAATGGACGGCAAATTCATCGAGACTCCATGTCAGACTTTTGAAGTGATCCCTCCTACCACTACTAAAGATGTTTCTGTTATTCCCAAGGTTACCAGGGATCCTCCCATAATGGCTTCTTTGAACGATGCTAGAGCTGTCATGGAAGAAGGTGGTTGCACTACTTGAGGTCAGCTCCCTGACATTCCATATAAATCTGACAAATTTGGTTTAGGTTTTACTGTAGAGTCTCAGAGGGCTGTTCGTCGTGCTCGGGCTGGAAGACCACCATTCCGCATCAGCAATAATGGAGTCAATGCCATAGAAGATGTTGACAGTGACTATGACTTTGACAGCTGGATCTTTATGACCATCGGTAATGGACTCAGCAATTGTAATACTCAAGACATTATCTCAATCCCCTTTAGTCAGGAGTAATTGCTACTTTTTTTTATTGCTTTCAATTTTTTGCTATGTAACTTTTAAACAATGACTTTAAACCTTGTGTCTTACCCGGGGCACAATGGTCCATTTGTTAAGGATTGTCATTTCATAAACATATTTTCATTTAATAAAGCATTGGAAGTTTTGCATTCAAATGTTTTGCTCTTTGTCTTTCTTTTATTTTTATCACTTTGAAATTGCTATGTGTTCTTACACACACCCATACAATAAATTGCAGATCCACATCCACTCTGGATCCCGTTGATAACGATTATGCTTTTTCCACTTATGACTTTGAAAATCCGATCTACCAAGCCAAGGAAGAAGGTGAGGAAGATTGTGAAATACCTGTAGAGCTTTCCAGACTGTTAGCGCAAGAGGAAAAGGCTATGCAGACGCATGAAGAGTCGGTCGAGGTTATAAACTTGGGTACTAAAGCAGACAGGAAAGAATTCAAGATAGGTGCTAACCTAGAAGGTGGTATCAAGAACAGGTTAATCCAGATGTTTCATGAATATGTTGAGATCTTTCCTTGATCGTACTAGGATATGCCAGGGCTCGATACTGATATTTTGGTTCATCGTTTTCCGATGAAGGAGGGTTGTTCTCCAATAAAACAAAAAGTTCATCGCGTGCATCCCGATATGTCAGAGAAGATCAAGGCCGATTGTTGTACCCTAAAATTTTCCCTCCCATTTTTCTTCAAGACATTCTCCTAAGATCCTCATATGTTCAAGGTGGCTCAAGAATTGATCAGATAAATTCTCCTCCTAAACAATAGACTCACAACTAGGGTTTTGTAGTTCTCAAGGAATATTTGGTTTCCAAGGTATCAAATGGTTTTCATGACTCCTTATATGTCTCTAATAATGCTCATACCAAATTCCATGCCTTGCATCACAAGTTTGCTAAGTCAATGGCTCAGATAACTGAAAATCAACTATATTGGATAAAAAGTCAACTATGGTCAGCATACAGTCAAACTTCAATATTTTTGGTTAACATCAAAATTTTGAAGTGATATTCATCATTTGATCAAGTGTTGATCATGATTCCTCAAGAAAGGGCCTCAAATCATCAAAAGTCAAAAGTTGCCAAATTAGGATTTCCTTAGGAGAAGTGAACTGAACTTTGACCAAGCATAAATTTCAGATACTTCATCCACTTTTCCCCAAACAAACCTCATTTTGAAGTGAATTAAATTCTAAACAAATTTGACTCTCTAAGATCAAGTCCAAAAAGTGCATCATTTGAGGGATATGAACCAATACATTACAGGTCATTTCAAAAGTCAACAAAAAGACATTTTTTTGTCAAGGCAACTTACATCAAGATAAATTATTCAAAAGTAAAAATGATTAAAAGATATATTGTAGAGGACATCTTGATATTTACAAAAAGTCTAAGATCACCTTCAACAGATGAAAATTGAGAGAATTATGGCCATTTCAAGTTGGGTAATTTTGAGAGAATACATGAATTCCAAATTGAGCAAATTTTTAGTTTTGGGCTATTGGGCCTATGTTTTCAGATCCAAACGTGTTCATGACATGTTTAAAGACCCATAAGTCCATTCATGCATTATATTTTATTTTTATTTTATTTATTTTGATTTTTATTCAATTAAACTCAAAATAAATTAAATAAAATATAAAATTAATAGACTAAGCCACAAGGCTTTTGATTTCAGTCATGTTGGAGGCCTAAAATAATATATTTGAGATGGAAAAACCGTGTGGAGCATTTGTGAATCAAATCTTGGCCAAAATAGCAAGTTTCACATAATTCCAAGTAAAATCTCTTTCTCATAACCATGCATGATTCCTCCCACTTTTTTAACATAATTTGATTGTCCTATATATACCTAACAATACCGGATACAAAAGACATGAAAAAGATGCCTCAAACACAACCCTAAAAAATTCTCAAAATTCCAAAGATTAGGACAAAGACAAACCCTACTCTTCATCCTTTCTCAAGCAGTTTTGAGAATCACATCATCTTCCTGAAGCTTCTAGGAGTTGATACCAGTCCTTATCCATCGCAAAATCAACCTCAGAACCCCTCCTTGCATTTACTCCGGTTGGTAAGTTTGTTGAGTTTTGATTTTTATGGTTTCACATAATTTAAATAGTTGTTAATATGCCAGCATAACTCATATGCATCATTAGAGTTGTTATAACGTCCTACATCTAAGGTTTGATGCAGAAACAGAAGTGTGTCATTGTTAGGGCACGAAGCTTTTAAAGCTTCAGATCTCACGATGCAGGCGTTTTTAGACCAAGCTAACCATACCATTGAAACTGCAGGACCTTAATTAGTCAATTAGGGTTATTTTCTTTTTCGTTTTGATTGAATTTCGCAGGTTTTGATTTTGGTGCAATCGGAGAAGGTGATCGGAGCCATCGTCCAGGGTGGTTTGACTGGTGGTTGAAAATGCGTGGAATGATAGGATGTCGTGATTGGTCCATTCAAAATAGAAGGGTCCCAATCAGGCGCATATTTTGTGTTGTTTGAATTTTGGAATTTGTTTTATATTATATATTTATTGATTGACATAGGTTAATGGATGTATGGCCACCCCAGTGGTAGCGCGCTTTCCTCTAAGTCATTATTATGCCCATATACGGGTTCGATCTTGGTGCGAAACAAATATTTTCATGTTTTCTTGTTTACAGATCCTATGGGAGCCATACAACACGTCCACCATGCGCCTTCCATTCCCAGCCACTAGATCTCGTCATCAGCCAATCCAATGATTCTGATGGGCTCCCCACGGTGAATCTCCTGGAAACATCCCAACTGGATCTCATGCAGGATCTGGGCTTGCATGTTTTTGGCTTAGAAATTTGTTCTTCACATCCCCCCCCCCCATTTTCTACCATAACATGCCCAAATTTTTATTTTTTTATTTTTTTAACTATCTTCTTAACATAATTAGGCAAACTTTTTTTTCTTAATTAAATTAATTTATACCTTGGGTTTTTTTAATTAATTAACTTAATGAATTATCTTTTTATGAAATTAATTTAACCTTTTAATTATTCAAATTAGTCAAAATTAATTTAGGGTTTTTTTAAATTAATTAATTCTTTTTCTTAATCAAAATTAATTAATTTTTTTCTTAATTAAAACTATTTAGGGTTTTTTTAGTTTAAGTATCAAACATTTTTATCAAAACCATCACAAAAAAATTTCTTTTCCTTTTTACCACTTCGCATACTTTATTATTTTCGCATTAGTTTTTTCCTAATTATGTATCTACTACAGGATGTAATAGTTTAATTAGGATTTACTTTTTCCCCGATTTTATGGTTTGTACCCCCTTTCCCAAAGCTTTGTAATAGCGTATGACCCTTTAATTTCTACCTTTACTTTCTACAACTTACCGCTTTCCTTATTATTGTATAGTAACTTGGCATGTATGGCAAGATCTAAAAGCAATCATAGAAAACCCTAAATACGAGATAAATAACCAAATTGAATCACTTTTCACACACTCACCTCTAGGGTAACCTCACTTGTTGCCTTCGAATAAAAATGGTCATGTCCCTCGAACGTAGGAATACCCTTAGCAAGGACCCTCGGTTAAAATCATCATAAAGATTATAGTCCCGCGATGTCCCTCGAGTTGCCTACGAGAAATGATTTTGTCCCTCGATGTTGCCTACAAATATATGATAGCAGTCCCTTCGAATTGCTAAGGTATCCCTATATGTTACCTTCTATAACCATAATGATGACCCGTGTTTGTCCCTCATACATCCAACGATAAGGCTTCCTACTAACTAATGGTAGGATAACACTATTTAAAGGAGGGGAAAATAACGCGAAATACTTTTGAGTAAGGGTAGAACTGTTAATCGTTTGATCACACTTTTCAAAACATCTTTTTCACAAACACTTTTTCTGAAATATTTTCAAAAACAAACACTTTGTACGCATTCTTAACCGATACAAGAATCATTACAAAGTTGTCGTACTTAGGCATTTTTCAAAAAAATTTCAAAACACAAACACAAAGCATTTTTAAAGTGATCTAGAAATTAAGAGCCCGTAGATAACTATGGATGAAAAGGGTGCTAACACCTTCCCTTTTCATAATCTACCCCCCGAACTCAAAATATCTCGAAGGTCTTTCCTGTTCTTTTCACCCTTTCCTTATTGGATAAAAGAAAAGTCGGTAACGACTCTTCCTATCTGCAACATTTGCGATAAAATGCAAAACCAAGTCATTTCTTTCATCGCATTACACCGAGGTTATGAAACAATTCAATGCAGGTTTCTTGGTTGTTACATCATATCCTCAGTGAGTAGAAAATGGTGTTCCGGTACCGAAGAAAGATGAAAAAGTACGTATGCATGTATACTATAGGGATATAAACAGGGAAAGCCCCAAGGATGATTTTCCGCTTCCACATATTGATGTCCTGATCAACAACACCGCTCAACATAAAGTATTATCCTTTAGGGATGGTTTCTCGGGTTATAATCAAATAAAGATGGGACAACGAGGCTCCCTGAATTCCTATTGAAAAACTAGACGAACCGGCACACTGCTATAAAGTTGACACTGACGGAGTAGAAGAGAAGCCTTGGTTTCATGAAGTGAAAAGGTACCTCGAGGCCCAAGAACATACCGAGGGGGCATCTATCAATGACAAGAAATTCTTACGAAGGTTCTCTTCTAAGTTCTTCCTAAGCAACAAAATTTTATACAAGCGCAACCATGATTCGACTTTGCTTCATTGTGTGGACAAGAAGGAAGTTGAGAAAATTATGGAGGATATGCACGAAGTTGTCTTTGGTACTCACTCCAGTGGACATATGATGGCTAAGAAGATTCTTAGAGCGGGTTACTATTGGTCGACTATGGAAACTGATTTCCATCGTCACTCAAGAACTTGTCATAAAATCCAGATCTATGATGACAAAGTACATGTGCCTCAGGTTCCTCTGAATGTATTGACTTCTCCTTGTCCATTTGCAATGTGGGGCATTGATATGATCAGAGATATTGATCCTACTTCTTCTAATGGACACCGCTTCATCATCATCGTCGTTGATTATTTCACAAAGTGGGTTGAAGCAGCCTCGTTTGCCTCTATTACTAAGAATGTTGTCGCCTGGTTCATTAAGCATAACCTCATTTGTCGGTATTGCATCCCCGAAAGGATTATCACAGAAAATGGTACTAATCTGAACAACATTATGATCACAGAACTCTGCATGCAGTTCAAGATCAAGCATCACAACTCTTCTCCGTATCGACCGAAGATGAATGAAGCAATGGAAGCCGCCAATAAGAACATTAATAAGATTATACGAAAGATGACGATGACATATAAATATTGGCATGAGATGTTACAATTTTCTCTTCATGGATATCTTACCTCAATTCGTACATCAATTGGGGAAACCCCATTCTCTCTAGTCTACGGTATGGAAGTTGTCCTACCTGTCAAAGTCCAGATTCCTTCTCTAAGGATTATGAAAGACGCGGATTTAGACGAAGATGAATGGCTTCAGACTATGCTAGACCAGATAAGAATTATCCTAATTTCATTGGAATTAGATGCAAACGTACCCACACGTCAGGACGACTATGGAGAACTGTGAAGACAAATTCCTTGTGTCGCTTTTACTTGCTTTGATTTGTATTGATCAAATTTATCAAATAGCATTACATTATCATTTGAATTGTAAGAATTTTCCTAATTGATTTTGCTTTTAATTCAAGTCTTGATATATCTTATAATCACTCTTGATTATAAGTGGTTTGGTGTATTAACGCAATCAAAGGAAAAATTCTGAAAATTTACTTGCACACCAAGTGTTTAATAAATTGACTAAACTAGATATTTTTACTTTATCATTGGAAATGTCCTTTCTAAGCAAAATTGATTAAACAATAAATATGTTGTAAAGTGATTCAAGGTTATTAATTCAATCGTTCTCATTCCATCTTAATTTTGATTTACGGTTTTTATATCCAAGCTTCTCGATAACGTTTGTAAAGACGCCAATTTGCTTCAGTGTCGTACTTTGATAAAAAAATTCAAAACCAAATTTTATTTGGATATTTTTAAAACGGGTATCTATTCACCCCACTCTAGATACTGTTGTCATCATCTAACAAGTAGAATCAAGAGCCCGATTCATTCCAGCTTAGACACTTTTTAGAAAATGGCTTACGAACCTAAGGAGGATTATAAAAGAGACCCAATTTGCACGGGAGAAAATTATAGTTATTAGAAAGCTTGTATGCAAATTCATTTTAGATCATATGAGAAAGGTGTTTAGGAAGCTATTATAAATGGCCCAACATTGGTGACATATAAGGTTAATGGTGTTACCATACCAAAGTCGGATAACTTATGGGATGAGAAAAGGTGGTCTTAAAATTGGAAAGAAAAGAACACCATCGTGTCCACACTTGGTGTTGATGAGTTCTATCACATTTCCCATTGTCAAACCACTAAAGATATGTGAGATGATCTTCAAGTTACATATGAAGGAACTAATTAGGTCAAACAAGCTAGAAATAATACACTTAATCAAGAGTTCAAACTCTTTCGCATGAAGCAAGGGGAAACATTGCTCAAATCCAAAAGAGATTCTCTTATCTTATTAATCGTTTAAATTTGCTCGACAATCCTATTTCCAATGCTAATGCTACTAACAAGGTGTTGAGATGTCTTACTAGAAATTGGCAACCAAGGGTCACCATAATCAAGGAAGCCAACAACCTTGCTACACTCTATCTCACTGCTTTATTTGGTAAGTTAGAAGAGCATGAGCAAGAACTCAATTGCTTAAATAAACATGAAAAGAAGCTTGAGAAAAAGGAGAAAGAAAAAGGGACCTTTAAGGAGGAAGTATTGAAGTCTAAGGCTCTCAAGGCTTCAAGCTCAAAGTCCTCAAAGAAATATCTCATAAATGATAGCGACTCGACTAATGAAATGGATTCGAATGATGAAGAGATAGGATTATTTATAAAAAGGTATAATCGATACATTCAAAAGAATGGAGTCAAACACTTCGACAATAATCTTGTCAAGTTTAGAAGACAATCCTCCTCCTCTAAAGATAAAGACAACAAAAAGGATAAGTCAAAGGGTATTTTTATGAATGCGGAAAACCGAGTCATTATAGACCTATTATCCTTCACCTACAAAGAAGAAAGTAAAGGGTCAACAAAACAACTCCAAAAATTCAAGACAAGCCTATGTGGCTTGAGATAGTGATAGTGATGCCTCAACAAATGAAAGCTCAAGCTCAAGTGACGAAGATGCAAACTATTGTTTCATGGCAAACCATCGTCAAAGTAAGAAAAAGGATGTAAATCATTCTAAATACTCAAATATTACAAATTTATCCTTTAATGAGTTGAAAAATCAATTTGAAAACATACAAAAATAAGTCTATATATGATAACAAAAAGTTGGCCTCACAAGAAAAAGTTTTTACATACTTAGAGGTCAAGGTTGAAGAAACAAATGAAAAATTTGATGCATTAAAGAAACTCATTTTAAATGGTTCAAATTGTGTAAAGGATAATGAACAATATTCTATATATGGATGTGAAACATGTCAAATTTGGCAACAAGAAGTGAGTGCTCTTGAAATCAAATTGGAAAAATTACATCATCCTACTAACATTATTGCTATTGAACGATCAAAGGTTGAAAAGCCTCATAAGAGATATAACTTGATTAAAGAAAAGTCTAATAGCATAAGTGATTCTCATCATATACTATTTTGTCACTATTGTTGCAAAACGGGACACACTATTGAAAAATACAAGTTTAGGTGCTTTTTGGTTCCTAAAGGCAATTTCCAATGGTTGCCCAAAAGCAACATTTATTTAACTCACTCTCAAGGACCCAATGAGAATTGGGTACCTACCACTTTTGTTTGATTCTTGTAGGATGAGTGTCTTGATGCTATGACAGGAAAGTGGATTCTTGATAGTGGATGTTTAAGACACATGACGTGAGACATATCTCTCTTCTCCGACTTTATGGCAAGGAAGAAATGATTTGTATCTACGGTGATTGCAACAACGGTGCGATACTCGGAAAAGGTAGTATAGGTAATCCCTCAACTATTACTATTTCAAGGGCATCTAACGACCCAAAAGAAGAAGTTTCTCCCTCTAGGGAAGGCTTAAACATCCCTTCTAACCCATAGTTTCAGATATGGTTATAACCTCTAGTCCTACGTGATCGCTGCTAAAAGAAGAGTGAAGAGAACTAGATGATGATTCAAATGAGGTTTCCACTTCATAATCTCTTACTAAGTCAACATTATTATCTCTCATTTTAGGAAGATAAAATAGAATATGATGGAAAGCTTGAGTGATTGTTAACGAAGGTTGATGAGGCAGAAAGAATGACAAAGGTGAAAGCTTTAAAGCAAAGATCTGAATCACTTTTATTAATGTTTTCAGGTAAAGAAAGAAACGAAGACGTTTTTTTATAAAGTAACTGGAAGTTTGATAGTTGAAAGGTTGTCAAAACCTCTCACGCAATTATAAGCAATGACATTTGATGAATCAAGACCGACGATGGATGGAAATCACATGATAAGCGAATACAATTCCACTCAGGAAAGCAACCCAAACTTAAGTAACTTAATCACTCTATGAGTCATGCCACACCATAGCTGGTCATGTCATCCCACGTGTCAGGAATGGGTGACGAAGCGTCTCAATGATAAAACCACATTAAATGCACTTGTCTCCCATTACTTTTCAAAATTGAGCCCAAGCGATTCAGTTTTACTTTACACTGGACTACGAGACAGAGGCAAATTAATGATACTTAAGGCTTTCACGACTCTTTCAGTGGCCAAGCAAGCCTTGGGGAAAACTATTTTGGACCGACCAAAGACCCATTTTACCAAAGCCCAATTCGTCTCAGACCCACTTGAAGAATTTAAAAACACAAGAAGGGGGGTTTGAATTGGGGTTTTTAAAACTTAAATAAAAGAACATGTTGGTTATCCTGGTACGTTTGAACTTAAACTACCCCATTCCACCCGCCAAGGTGATTTCGCCTCTCTCAACGAGGTCTTAATCCACTAATCAAACTTGATTACACAGCTACTATGACTACCGTCAAAGTCTTTTTGAGTTTAAACCATAATTCGGTTCTCTCAAGGAAATACATTAAACAATATTTAAGAGAGTGTACAAAAAGTGTTTTCTAATAAAACAATATCATACAAGTGATGTTTTACACAATTGAGATTTTGTACTTTGAAGATGATGAAGATGACTTCTTTGCTATGCGTGAAAATCGTAAACAATTTCTCCTTCAAGCTTTGTTTATATAGGAAATGTGTGTAGGAACTTTTGGAATGTTGATCAATGATAATTAAAGAGATTTCCAAAAATAGAGATCATTGTTCCCTTTCAGCCGTTACTTTTGAATAGCAATAATTGAATTGTAATGCTTCAGAACATGCTTGCTTCAGAAGATGGTTACCATTGCTTCTTTCCAGAACTTTATGGATTAGAAACACGGAGTCCTGTTTGTAGCATTAGAACTTCTTTAAGAGATGTATAGAATCACAGTTGAAACAACTATTTAACTCATCTTTTTTGCTTCTTCCATCAGAACTTCTACGCAAAAAAAAAATACAAATTTAGGGAGCATATTTGTTCTTTGAGTGTTTGTTATCATCAATACTCTTACAAGGGTTGTAGAGTCAAACTATGTTCTAACAATCTCCCCTTTTTTGATAATGACAAAAACATGGATATTTCAAAAGACACATAAAGAACATAAAGCATTTAAGGTCTCCCCCTGAGTTGAATACTCAGATAGGGAAGAAATACTTCCCTGAAGTTTATTCTGATCAGAGTATTTGATGCGTCCACTTTTGTCCTCAACTTCTAAAGTTTGTTCCTGTTTTTCTTTCAGAAAAAATAGTAGAAGTTATGATATTCAAAATGTTTGAGACTGCGTCTTGATACTGTTATATTAGAAATATATTACGTTCTCCCCTTTTTTGTCAAGAATCAAAAAGCAATAAAAACACTATAAGTAATAAAAGAGGATTTGTATTCAAAAGCTTGCAATAAACACATTCAGAAGGAAACAAATAAAATTAACACAGTAAAGAAAACCAATTTCAAAACTAATATTGAGGTGGAGGAAGTCGTGTGAACAGGGCTTCCAACAAATTCTTAATCTGATTGTGTGACTCTTCTTGTTTTTCAAGCATCCCTTTGATTTCCTTACATGTATCATCCTTCTTGTCTAGTCTTTCCTTGAACACTACATTTTCTCTTCAACTCCTCCTGAGTTTGTAGAACAAGAGATGAAGAGGGTATATCAACAGAAAGTACCACCTTTTCAGAGCAAGTTACTACTGAATCTGACTCAGTAGCTTCTTCAACTTCCTTGCCTTTGTCTAGAATCCTGACCAGAGGCAGAGGATCAGAGGATGGTTCATCATATTCTGAAGTCTGGTGATCTTCCCCAGGGGCATTGTCCAACAGAAGAAGAGGTTTCTTTTACCAGTGGTGCATGTTGCACCCCAAAATTTCCCTCTTACTTGTAAGTGAAATGGCTTATGCTCCACCATCATATTCATCGTTTGCATTGCGTTAACTCGAGGACACATAATCAAGGGTTTGGCTGGATAAGTGAATATTGCCTTAAAGAAGAATATTTATCTTCAAAGATCACGTATCTGAAGTATTTTCATCTTAAATATTATCTCAAGTCACGAGGTATATGGGTACAAGAGTGATTCAGGATGTTCCAATTGGATTAGTTTTTAGGAGTTATGGTCAACATCTCCAATATTTGTGATGCAATCAATGTTCTTGATCGATGGCATGATTTAACTGATTTTTTAAAGTCTAAAATGGTCTCGTGGTTTTTCTATCTGCATTAAAAGTATCTGCGTGTGGTCTGCTGGTCTCCACATTTTTATCAGAAGGGTCGATTGAATAAAAAGAGATTTAAGCGTGTATGAGTAAAATTCAACAAAAGTCAAAGATCGACTAAATGAGTTTTTGGTCAAGATTATTGGTAGAAGTCCAAACGTGAGAAAATTTGTTGAGTTGTTAGGTAAAATCGAAAGAATCGGCCGAATTTGAAGTTTCTCGCATTTTAAGTAATATGGTCTCTTAATAATTTTGATAAGATTTTACAAAATATGGTAAACTTCATGGCTATTTTTATGGTCCTGTTTAGACTCAGAAGCAAAATCTCTGAACATGAAAGTTGAAGATCAGATTCTCCTCTCTGATTTTGATTCAAGAATCTTACCATTTGGAGGTTCGTAGAGAAAGGTATAATTCTTACATTTTGAAGGCTTGAGAGGCAAAATGCTGCCAAGACTTGCTTTTCCTGGCCATCCTTTCATCGAGCAGGTGGCAGGCTCATGTTTAGGACGTTTTTATCATGGATTTAATTCTCGTTTCGAAAAATGTCGAACATGAAAGTTGGAGTGTGTTGCGTACTCTTTATTTTAGGTTTAAACTTCGTTTCGTTTTATGCGTCGTGGAAAGAAATATCGAAGTGCAAAGTAGGAAGATTGAAGCGGACAAGATGCATGTGCCACGCGTAGAACTTGCCATGCCAAGCCTATCATTTTGTCGAACAGTGCAAGGCGTATATTCATGACATTTTTCTTTATGATTAAGGTCGTGTCCGGATTAGAGGCGAACTATAAATGTGTTCTATCATTTGTCCTCTTTCTAACGGTATCAAGTTTGTGGCATTTGGATCATTATTGGGAAAGTTGTGAGGTTTTGAAATCATGATGATGGAATTGATTTCTGCATGATGAGTTTTCAGCCACTGTGGACAGTTTTGATACTACGGCTTCGCGACCATTTTTTAGTATGTTTCAAGTGTTATTTCAAGAAATTTCCAACATGAATGTTGTTTAGAGAAGTTCACTCTTCAACTTTAATGTTGAGATCTCATCCTGAAGAATGTTATACTTCAAGTTATTGAGCCATAAAGTGGAGGTTAGAGCGTTGACGGATAATCGCCGATAATAACAGAATTGCCGGTATTTATTTTAGTTATGATATCGTAACTTCAGGGCCATTTTAGGACGTGCTACGAGTGTTATTTCGATGCGAGGCCAACATGAAAAATTTTCCTTGATGCGTCCTCTTTTTAATGATGCCAAGATTGCGCCACGAGGAGGGTTGTAATTCAAGATATACGAGCGCGAAGATGACTACATGGCCATGCATAATGACAAAATCTTTTAGGAAAAAAAAGCTATTGTACTATAGTTCATGCAGGGTGATGTTTTATTATTACATGGCCATGCAATGATTCACTATTACATGCATGGTGAGAGTAAACCATAAGGAACCCATTCCATTTATCATCATGTAACAATCGTAACAAACTTTTTGCAACGGTTACAAAAGCACTCTCGCGTCTGCAACAGAATTCTCTCTCACTCTCGCGACTGCAACAAAAATTTTTTTCTCACAATCGCTTCCATAATAGAATGCTCACACTCTCTCTCTAGCTACAACAACTTCATTCACTCTGGCATAAAAAAATCTCTCTTCTCACTACCACTACACACGCTCTTTCTCACTTCTCCATTCAACAAACTCATTCGGTTTCTCTCACTTCTCCATTCTACAATAGTAACAACCTCTCTCATTTTCTCTCTCAAGAATCTCAACAAACTATCCCTGTAACAAAGCTTTTCTTTGCTCTCATCTTCACAAGTACAGAAAAAGGCTCTTTTTCTCTCAACATGATTGGAGAAGAAAAAGCAGTTGCGGAATCAGAGAGATTTGAAGATTTATCTTGAGTTTTCTTCAACGTCAAAGTCAAAGTGGAGGCTGTAGAGTTTTCTTCCACAATATTAACGAATCTTCAAACACGTAAGTCCTCTAAAAACTTTTCTCAGCATGTTAGATTCAAGAAAACTGAATGCATAGTTATGCATATGAAGCTTGAAGTAATGTTCAGATCTACTTTCATGTCACGTTTTCTCGATGATTTTGAATGAATAAATGCGGTCGAGTCTTGGATTCATAAACTACGCGATGATGCAAGCAGAACGGTACCGATTTCATGGATTTTGCTTGAGATTCGACCGATTCCAGCAGAGAAGCCGTCGGAGAAGATAACCGGTAATCTCATCATCGGAAAGGACTTGCAAAGCTCTAGGCGTGTCGTGTTGTCATTTATTCATTTGGAAGTTGGGCCTAACGATTGCATAATCACACCCCTTGTTAGTGGGCCTGAGTGTAGGTGTAATTAGATTTAGGGGAAATTTGATATTTGGTTATACACCCCCTGACAGTTGTATACAACTTTGATGCTTGTTCGATTTAGCACACGATTTTCGATTTTTCTTGTCTATAAAAAATCTGAAAAAATATATTCATGTTGGGTAGAATGTGGTTTGTCCAGAATATTATCTAGAGTAAGTGAGGAGTCAAATTCAATGTCAAAGTCATCAAAAATTTATGGTGAAGGGTCTTTTGTGGGTTTTGGAGAGGAAGTGGTTTCAGATGTTGATAAAAGAATTGATTCCATAAAAGAAATAAAAGATGGATTACCTTTCTTCTTAGCAGCATTGGGAATCTTCTGAGAAGATCCTTCTCCAGCAGCCTTCCTTTTTCTTGATTTTCTGGGGGCAATCTCCAGAGGTTTTTGTCTCAGATCACAAATTTTCACTTTTGGATCTGTCCCGTCCCTTTTGCAAGCATCCAGATATCATAATAATTTTTGGAGAAGCATCTGTTTGAGAGAAGAGAGGAAAATCCTGCAGAGGTACTCTTCTAGTTGTGATGAATTCTTTGGTTGTTATTGTTGGATCCTTCTTGATGGTTTTAATGATCTTCAGATTCTTAGCATTCAGAGTTTTACCAGCAAAAGCTTCCAGAGTGCTGACTTGTTGAGCCTCAGTCAGATGTTCTAAAAGTTTGTTTTTTGTCTGAATATCTCAGATGAGCCTTCCTAGAGGTATCCAGTCTCTCTTGGTTCTTTCTTCTTCTCTAGTCTCTTTGAGGCTGGTCTTCAGATGATTAAACAGAAGATGAGGAAGATTGATCTTTACCTTGGTTGCTATAAATTATAGAAGCTACTATTGATCAATGTTGATATAGTCTAGAGAACTTGTGGGTTTTCTGTGGTTGATGCAGCCCAAGATAATTTTTGACCAAATTCTGAGGTAGTCTTTCAGATATTTAATTTTGTTTGAAGGTTGACCAGAAGAAAAAATCTCTTTTGAAATATTTGTTAGGTCAGAGCTTTTGTCTACCATTTCACTACAACGAATACCTCCGTCGTCATGACCTACCAATCGTCCAATGAGATCTTCAGAGGTTGCTATTTTATTTCCCATCACAAAAGAAGTGACCTGATGATTTGAAGAAGTAGCGTGAATCCAGAATTCTTTAACCAATCTTGGAAAAACTGGACCTAGTAGACGATCAAAATACTTTGTCCATCCTTGAAATTCAACGCCAGGTGTTAAATCGTAATTGTTTCCTTCATACTGACGAAGTCCACAATGAGTTCACACAGAACTTCCAGCGAGTCAATGGGAGTCAGGAGTTTTCTTGAGGGTCCTTCATACCTTTCAGCTATTGAAGAGGAATATTCGGGAACACTTTGAGAGCTTTGAGCAGTTTAGGAAGAAGCCATTGTTCACACAGACTTTTGAGGGTTTTTCAAAAAAATAGAACACAAGTAATAGAGAGAAGAAGTGAGAGTGAAAAAGTGAATGTGAAAGTGAGCAACAAATTTATAGAAAAATAGGAAACTTAATTAACAAGAAAATGGTTAAAAGAAATGATTACAAAGCATTAATGATTTCTAAAAATAGGGGGATGGCGTAGAGATATGAAACAATTACCGATACGACACGAGTCTTAATTCATCCAATCAACGCTTTAGTCTCTTCAGAATTTGAACACGTGTTCATCCTTAGAAGAAACTCTTGTGAGGAGATGACAAATGTTGTTGTTGTGAACTTGCATGCTTCTATATTTGAAATGAACCGTTTGGAAACTGTTCAGATCTTCTTAGATAGATCCTGCTACAACTTTCCTTCTAACTTCTGAAAAATTATTGATCATATGTTCACAAAAAAAAAACATAAAATTATGAGGTTAATGAATACAAAAATAAGACTATCATTCTGGACATAATTTCATGCTGAGATGTTTCAGAATGAAGTTAAACCTATCTTCAGAAAGGGGTTTAGTAAAAAATCAGCCCATTGATGGTCTGTGTCAATCAATTTTAATAAAAGAATTCCTTTCTGAATATAGTCTCTAATAAAATGATGTTTTATTTCTATATGCTTAAGCCTAGAATGTAAAATAGGATTTTTTTGATAAACAAATAGCAGAAGTGTTGTCACAGAGTATAGGAATGTTACTCTCAAATATGTTGAAGTCTTCAAGTTGACTTTTCATCCAGAGCATCTGTGTGTTGCATCCAGCTGCTGTTATATATTCAACTTCAGCAATTGACAATGCAATGGTGGATTGCCTCTTACTGGACCACGAGATAGGATTTTCTCCCAGAAATTGGCAGCTTCTAGAAGTACTTTTTCTTTCTATTCTGTGTCCAGCGAAGTCAGCATCACAGTACCCTACTAATTTATATTCTTTGGTTTTTCTATAACAAAGACCAAGATTAGTAGTACCTCTCAGATACTTGAAAATTCGCTTAACAGCTGTTAAGTGAGATTCTCTAGGATCTGATTGGAATCTAGAATACAGACATACACTATACAGAATATCAGGTCTTGAAGTTGTTAGATATAAGAGAGAACCAATCATATGTTTGTAGATCTTATGTTATACCTTCTTACTTACCTATTCCTTTTCCAGAATGCATTTGGGATGCATGGGAGTTTTGGCTTGCTTACATTCTGATAGGTCAAATTTCTTCAGAAGTTCTTTAACATACTTGCTTTGATGTATGTATGTTCCTTCTGGAGTTTGATTGATCTGGATACCTAGAAAGAACTTGAGTTCTCCCATCAAGCTCATTTCAAACTCTGCCTGCATAGACTTAGCAAATTCTCTTCCCAGAGAGGCTTTAGTAGATCCAAATATAATATCATCTACATAAATCTGACAAACTAGAATGTCATTTTTAAATAGTTTATAGAATAAATTAGTGTCCACCTTCCCTCTGGTAAAATCATTTTCTAATAGAAAACTACTTAGTCTTTCATACCAAGCTCTGGGAGCTTGTTTTAGACCATATAATGATTTCTTTAGTTTATAGACATATTTTGGATGTTTTGAATTTTCAAAACTAGGAGGTTGATGCACATAAACTTCTTCATCAATGTAACCATTTAAAAATTCACTTTTAACATCCATCTGATAAAGAGTGATGCCATTATTTACAGCAAAAGAAATTAAGAGTCTGATAGATTCTAACTTGGATACTGGGGCAAAGGTTTTTATATAGTCTATCCCCTCTTGCTTACTATAACCTTGTGCCACCAGTCGTGCTTTATTTCTGACGACTTCTCCTTGTTCACTCAATTTGTTTCTAAATACGCATTTGGTTCCAATAATGTTGAACCCTTTTGGTTTAGGAACCAGATCCCACATATCGTTTCTGGTGAATTGGTTTAATTCTTCCTGCATATCAAGTATCCAATCATTTTCCAGAAGGGCTTCGTCAATGGAAGTTGGATCAATCAGAGACACTAATCCCATGAGAGATTCTTCAGAGTTTCTGAATGTAGACCTTGTTTTTATTGGGTCTTCTTTCTTTCCCATATGAGCTAAGCTGCTTCTGGATTGTCTTTTCTGGAGAGGCTCTTTATATGTTGATGTAATGTTTGTGACATCTTCTTCTAGATACGATTGCGATTCTTTGTGAGAAAATTCTGATGCAATGTCTTCCGTACCTGTAAATTGGACTTCTATGTTTGCAAAAAATTTATCTTGCTTTAACTTTTGAGAGCCAAGCTTATCATCAAATCTGACACTGATGGACTCTTCTACAATCCATGTTTATGTGTTATATACTCTATAGCCTCTTGAGCGTTCAGAGTATCCTAACATGAGACACTTTTGTGCTTTAGAGTCAAACTTGTTCAGATTTTCTTTAGTGTTCAGAATGAAACAAGTACATCCAAATGGATGAAAATAAGAAATGTTAGGCTTTCTGTTCTTCCACAGTTCATATAGAGTCTTATCCGGAATAGGTCTTATGGAGATGCTATTTTGAATATAACACGCTGTGTTGATTGCTTCTACCCATAAGTTCTTAGCAATGTTAGTCTCGTTGATCATGGTTCTGGCTATTTCTTGTAAAGTTCTGTTCTTTTGTTCTACAGCTCTGTTTTGTTGAGGAGTTCTAGGACAAGAGAAATCATGAGAGATGCCATTCTCATTAAAAAATATTTCAAATTTTTTGTTTTCAAATTCTCCACCATGATCACTTCTGACTTTAACAATTCTAAGATCTTTTTCATTTTGGACTTGGTTACAAAAGGCAAAGAACACAAAATGTGACTCGTCCTTGTGTCTTAAGAACTTTACCCATGTCCATCTGCTATAGTCATCTACGATCACTAATCCATACTTTTTGCCACTAATGGATGCAGTTTTCACTGGTCCAAATAGATCTATATGCAGAAGTTCTAATGGTCTAGAAGTAGAAACAACATTTTTGGTTTTGAAAGAAGGTTTTCCAAACTTGCCTTTTTGACATGCTTCACACAGAGCATCTGAGCTGAACTCCAGGTTAGGAAGTCCTCTGATCAGATTGAGTTTGTTAATCTGAGATATTATTCTCATACTAACATGCCCCAATATTCTGTGCCATACCCATTTCTCATCGTTAACAGATAATAGAAATTTTACATTCTGACTTTTTAGTTCAGAAAGTTTTATTTTGTAAATGTTGTTCTTTCTCTTTCCATTAAAGAGGACAAATCCATCTTTTTGACTAACTGCTTTGCAGGACTTTTGATTGAAGATTATATCATAACCGTTATCACTTAATTGACTTATAGATAAAAAGTTATGCATTAATCCATCTACTAACAGAACATTAGTTATAGAGGGAAGCGTACCGCTACCAATAGTTCCAGAGCCAATAATCTTCCATTTCTGATTGCCTCTGAAACCTACGTAGCCTCCATATTTAAGCTTCAGGCTTTGGAACATATGTTTTCTTCCCGTCATGTGTCGAGAGCATCCAGAGTCCAGGTACCAAGATTGGTGTTTTAGTCTTGATGTTAAAGATATATGAAACATAGACAATTTTATCCTTAGGTACCCATATCTTTTTGGGTCCTTGTTTGTTAGAGTTACCAAAATTATATTTGAATTTTGGTTTAGCAGAAAAAGCATTACTAGTATACTTTATGTCATGTGTGTGCCCATAGGTGAAGTGAGAATACATAGGTGTGCGTTTAATGACCATATCTTTAACTTTCTTAAGTTGAGATACTTTTCCCTTGTATCCTATTCCTTTTCTTCCATTTCTGCTAACTCCAGAGATCATTGAAGCCATCTTGCTTCTATCTATATTTTTAGCAAGAAATTTTTGAAAGCTATGATCATATTCCTTTATGATCTTATCATAGTTCCTAGGAACTTCTGAGATAGTTTCTTTCTGAGTATTTTGTAAAAAAAAAATTAGTTTGGAAATTGTTTCTTTCAGCTCAGAGTTTTCTGATCACAGTTTCTTAGTTTCTCCAGAGTCAGAAAATAGATCCTTTTTCAGATTCTTGTTTATGGCTCGAAGTTTCTGATATCTTTCAAGAATTTATGACAGACTCTCTTCTAATTGAGATCTACATAAGTTAGAGAATATATCTTCTGCCTCTGAGTCTTGAAGAAGTGAAAAACACAAGAAGGGGGGGGGGGGGGGGGTTGAATTGTAAAACTGAAAATCAATGCAATGAACAAGATATTTTTATCCTGGTTCGTTTGATCTCAAACTACTCCAGTCCACCCGTCAAGGTGATTTCTCCTCTCTCCAACGAGGTCTTAATCCACTATATTCAACTGAATATTACAAACTTCTTTAACTACTGCTAAAGCCTTCTTGATGCAAACCACAACCCGGTTTGTCAAGGAAACACTTTCTTACAAAGAAGATAAATCTAGGTGTGAATGTTTTCTACAAAACTGTATCACAACTGTGATGTATACACAACTTAAGCTTATGAAACTAGATTGCTAAAACAAAGATTGGATAAGGAGATATGTAGTGTTTAGCAAACTGAGAGGAGGAAGATTATGATTAGCTTTTAGGCGTGTAAAGTGTTGGAGAGCATTAGCCAATTCAATCTTCATAGTCTTGTTTATATAGCACTGAGATTCTTGAACGTTGGAGCAATATTCTTGATTCAATGCTAATAACAAACTTTCCTTAATGAGCAGATCTTGTCTGGAATGAGGCCGTTGGTAATAATTCGCTTTCAATGCATAGTACCGTTGCTTACTTAATGCATGTTCTGGCTTGGCTCATTCTGACTCTGCTTATCTGCTGATGAACTGTTGTTTTATTTATCAGAGTGTTGAGCGCAGTTCTGTTCATCAAGCATCAGCATACACGTGAGTTGATCTTCTGATTCTGGTATTCTGATATAGCAACTTCTGATGCTGATGTCAAGAACCAAATTTCTGATGCTGATTAGGTGTGATCTTGCTTATACCTATCAGAGTTTCTGCAAATCAGAACGTAATAATTTAGGTAGCAAATAGTACATACATGAATCATATAAATAATATATCTTTACATTTTGTTATCATCAAAACGTAAACATAGGGTAGTAGATTCAAACTTTGTTCTAACAATCTCCCCCTTTTTGATGATGACAAAAACTGGATATTTTTAATTGAAAATAACGTGAAAAGGTATCAGAGAGATGTATCAGAGTAAGAGGTTATCAAAGATAAGGGATAAGAGTTGAGAGATACTCCCCCTGAGTTTATTGCTTCCCTTTTTGATTTCAAGAGTTCTTCAGGATTAGATCTTTTTGCCTTTCTTTGAACATCAGAGTATCAGAGTCTTTGACTATCAGAAGCTTTAGATCAGCATATCAGAGCAGAGCTTCAGATCAGCGTATCAGAGCTTTTCTTGTCAGAGCTTTGCTTTGGGTCAGAGTATCAGAGCGGGTCAGAGTATCAGAGCTTTAGTCTTCAGAGTATCATGGAGCTTTCTTGTACCTGTAGACTTAAGCAAAATAGAAAACATATTCAAGTATATCAGAGTTAGAATGTTCGATAATTTTTGTCTTAGTAATCCGTTATTATTTAAAATATCATTCTTGTTCTCCCCCTTTTTGTCAGCAATCAAAAAGTGTAAGTTATGTGCTAAAACAGTTAAGGCAAAAAAACTTGTCATATTAAAAGGTTCAGAGTCAAATAGAACATATTAAAACAGTACAACAGATAATCAAAGAAAACATGAAAAAGACATGAATGAAAAACTAAGGTTGGGGAGGAAAGCGTGTGAACAGGTTCTCCAGCATGGCTTTGATCTGATCAGCAGTCTCATTCTGCTTGTGTACCATGCTGACAACTGTGTCTATCTTGCTATCCTGCACATCCATCCTTTCTTTCATCTTCTGGTCGTTTTCATCCATCCTTTGCTGCAGATGCATGTCATTCAGCTTCAGCTCTTCCAGAGTCTGCCTGTCCAAGGAAGCTTGAGAAACATCAGAAGCAGGGAGCTTCTGAGAGCTTTCTGCAACATCTTCCGCTTGACTTGCTTCAGCTTGAATGGTCTTGTCTTCTTCTGGTTGCACCTTTGAAGCTAGCTGTTTCTCAGACCATGGCTCACTATCCAGAGGGAGCACGTCTTCCTGTGGCAGCTGACTTTCAACTTCCTTCAACAGCTTTCTGAAGTTCTGTTGTGCCTGCTCATAGTTGATATCCTGCAACTTGAGGGCTTCAGCACGTACCCAAATTCTGAATTGTGACCAGAGCTGGTCAGAGGCAGCTGGGTCAATCATTCTAGGACAGACTTGCTTCAAAAAAGCAGGGGGAGATTGTTATTATTGTTCTGGTTCCTCAGCAGATTGCTGTTGTTCTGGTTGTGGAGGAGGGACAATTTGTGGTTCAGAGTTTGGATTGATGGAGGAGTGATCAGAAGTGTGTTGATCAATGTCAAACAGCACTTTGTCAATTGCTGATGTTGTTGATATTGTTGGTATTGGATGTTTGGTTCGGGGTCTTCTGAGTTGTAATGCCTCAGAAGGGTCATCTTCTGGTTCAGTTTCATCTATTGTTGGGATGGGGATTGAGATTCTATGAGAGGTTGGAGGTGGAATTGATGCTGGAATAGTAGAAGAATTTAAAACAGAAGCAGCAGATAAATTACCTCTTTTCTTGGGTGTCTGCTGGGATGATCCTTCTGAAGGAGCCTTCCTTTTCTTCGTCTTCTTCAGAGTCACTTCTGGTTGAGGTTGGTGCAGATCTTTGATCTTCAGATTGGGATCTGTACCATCAACTTTGCACGCGTCCATATATCTGAGAACTACTACTGGCTTGGATTTTATCTGAGAGAATAAAGGAAAGTCACTCAGTGGAACTCTTCTGCTGGTGATATCAGCAATAGGAGTAGCGCTGGTTTCCTTTTTGATATTCTCTATCAACTTCATTTTCTTCAAGTTCTTCGCGTTCAGAGGCTTCCCAACTGTTGGTTCAATGGTGCTTAACTCTTGAGCTTCTATCAGATGCTCTATCAGCCTATTCTCTGTCATAATATCTGATATCAACCTTCCAAAGGGTATCCAATCCCTCTTTGTTCTTTCTTCTTCCCTGGTTTCCTTCACGCTTGCTCTGAGGTGGTTAACCAGAAGATGAGCCAAGTTGATTTTTACCTTCTGATTGATAAAGTAGATCAGAAACTGTTGATCCACATTTATGTAATCAGGGGAACTAGTTGGCTTCCTATGGTTAAAGCACCCCAGAATTATCTTCGCCCAAACTCTGTGATGATCCTTCAGATCTTTGATCTTGCTGTTGGGCACCCCATGGGTGAAAATCCTTTCAGCTATGACGCCCACATCAGCACATCTCTCAGCCATATCAATACAGCGGATGCCACCGCCACTGTAACCAATTAACCTTGCTATGTGATCCTCAGTGATCACAATCTTCTTCCCCATAATGTAGGAGGTGACTTGATGCGTTGAAGTCGTCACATGAATCCAGAACTCCTTCACTAACATAGGGAATGTTGGTCCAACCAACCTGTCAAAATACCTTTCCCATTTCTGTGCCCTAACTTCTTCTGTTAAATCAAAACCGTTTTCCTTCAAGCTTCCAAAATCAATGATCAATTCAGACAACACTTCAAGATTCTTCACAGGAGTGAGGAGTGTTCTGAATGGCACTTGATATTGTTCAGATGATGCTTTCTTCTGAGAACCTGCAGAAGCACTGCTGGAGGTTGCCATGTTCACACTTAAAGATTTTGAGAAGAAAAGCTGAGAAAATGGGTTTGAGAGAGATGAACACAGAAAAATGCAGAGAATGCTTGAGAAATAGTGAGAAACTGTAAAAGATTAAAATGAGAGGTTAACGTGTTTAAATAGGGTTCAGAATATTTTGAAATTGTAAACGTTTTTAAGAAAGAGAAATAAAATCATGATTACGTTTTAAACACATGATTACTTTCATTTAATGCTTGCTGATTTTGGGGGATTTGAGAAAGATACTTAAAAACGGTTACCAGACATGTGTCTTAATGCACCCAATCAGCTTTTTGCCTTCTCAGAAGCGTGCACGCGTTCTGCTTCAGAGATTTGCTGATGATTGGATGACACTTGTTTGATGTAGTGATCAGCACGTCTGTCTTTGAGCTTAGACTCTCAGATCTTTAGAATTGCATCTGATACAATCTGCATGTTCTATCTTTCTGAAAAGAGATTGATCAGAAGTTCACAGTAAAACAAATACATTCTGAAGATAAATATATGGAATTAAAACATTTTCACTCTGGGCAGATTTTCATGCTGAGATGTTTCAGAATGAAATTGAACCTATCTTCATAAAGGGGTTTAGTGAAGATATCAGCCCATTGATGGTCTGTATCTATAAATTTTAAATTCAAAATTCCTTTCTGAATATAGTCCCTAATGAAATGATGTTTTATTTCTATATGCTTAGCTCTAGAATGTAAAATGGGATTCTTACTTAAGCAAATAGCAGAAGTATTATCACAGAGTATAGGAATGTTACTCTCAAAAATCTAGAAGTCTTCAAGCTGACTTTTCATCCAGAGCATTTGTGTGCTACATCCTGCTGCTGCTATGTACTCAGCTTCTGCTGTTGATAGCGCAATTGTTGATTGCCTTTTGCTGGACCAAGAGATCAGATTTTCTCCCAGAAACTGGCAGCTTCCAGAAGTACTTTTACGCTCCAGTCTGTCTCCAGCAAAGTCAGCATCGCAGTAGCCTACTAAACTGTAATCACTAGATTTTCTATAAAACAAACCCAGATTAGTAGTACCTTTCAGATACTTGAAAATTTGCTTAACAGCTGTTAAGTGAGATTCTCTAGGATTTGATTGGAATCTAGCACAAATACAAACGCTGAATAATATATCAGGTCTTGAAGAAGTCAGATAGAGGAGAGAACCAATCATACCTCTGTAGACTTTCTGTTCTACATTTTTGCTTACCTCTTCTCTTTCCAGAATGCACGTGGGATGCATTGGAATCTTTGATGGCTTACATTCTGAGAGGTCAAATTTCTTCAGAAGATCTCTGATGTATTTGCTCTGATGAATGTAAGTTCCCTCTGGAGTTTGATTGATCTGAATTCCTAGAAAGAATTTCAGTTCCCCCATGAGGCTCATCTCAAATTCTGCCTGTATACACTTAAAAAAATTTCTTCCAAGAGAAGGATTAGTAGAACCAAAAATAATATCATCAATGTAAATTTGACAGACTAAGATGTCATTCTTAACTGATTTACAGAATAAGGTAGTGTCCACCTTCCCTCTAGTGAATTCATTTTCTAACAGAAAGTTACTTAGCCTTTCATACCAAGCTCTGGGAGCTTGTTTCAGACCATATAGTGACTTCTTTAGTTTGAAAACATGTTCTGGATGTTTTGTATTTTCAAAACCAGGGGGTTGGTGCACATAAACTTCTTCTTCTATATAACCGTTTAAGAATGCACTCTTGACATCCATCTGATACATAGTGATGCCTCTATTAACAGCAAATGAAATTAAAAGTCTGATAGATTCTAACCTGGCGACTGGGGCAAAGGTTTATGTATAGTCTATCCCCTCTTGCTAACTATAACCTTGTGCAACCAGTCGTGCCTTGTTTCTGATGACTTCACCTTGTTCATTTAGCTTGTTTCTGAAGACCCATCTTGTTCCAATGACGTTGAATCCTTTTGGTCTGGGAACAAGATCCCATACGTCCTTTATGGTGAATTGATTAAGCTCTTCTTGCATTGCCAGAATCCAGTCATTATCCAGAAGTGCTTCATCAATAGAAGAAGGTTCAATCAGAGACACAAGTCCCATGAGGGTTTCTTCAGAGTTTCTGAAGCTTGCTCTTGTTCTGATTGGATCTTCCTTTCTTCCTAAGATAGTCTCTTCTGGGTGATCCAAGCTGCTTCTGGGTAATCTCTTCTGAGGTTGATCAGCAGCTGTTGTAGGATTGCTAGCAGTGCTCCTTTCAGACGTTGAAGGAGTGTCTGTGTTGAGAGCTTCTGACGACTTGTCTTCAGAACCTGTAAATTCAATTTGCATACCTGCAAAAACTTCATTCTTCTTTGACTTTTCAGAGTCAAGCTTATCATCAAAACGAACACTGATTGATTCTTCCACAATTTGTGTTTCTGTATTGTATACTCTGTACCCTCTTGAGCGTTCAGAGTATCCTAACATAATACACTTCTGTGCTTTAGAGTCAAACTTGTTCAAATAATTCTTTGTATTTAACATAAAGCAAGTACATCCAAATGGATGAAAATATGAAATGTTGAGCTTTCTGTTCTTCCATAATTCATATGGAGTCTTTTCCAGAATAGGTCTTATTGAGATTCTATTTTGAATGTAGCACGCTGTGTTTATTGCCTCTGCCCAGAAGATCTTAGCAACGTTTGTCTCATTGATCATGGTTCTGGCCATTTCTTGCAATGTTTTGTTCTTTCGTTCTACAACTCCATTTTGTTGGGGAGTTCTAGGACAAGAGAAATCATGCAGAATGCCTCTGTCATTAAAGAATGACTCAAAATCTTTGTTTTCAAATTCTCCACCATGATCACTTCTGACTTTAACGATTCTAAGATCCTTTTCATTCTGAACTTGGTTACAGAAGGTAACAAACACAGAGTGTGACTCGTCCTTGTGTCTTAAGAACTTTACCCATGTCCATCTGCTATAGTCATCTACGATTACTAACCCATACTTCTTGCCACTGGCTGAAGTAGTTTTAACTGGTCCAAATAAGTCAATGTGCAGAAGTTCTAATGGCTTAGAGGTAGAAACAACATTTTTAGATTTAAAAGAAGGTTTTGCAAACTTGCCTTTCTGACATGCTTCACACAGAGCATCTGAATTGAACTTCAAGTTAGGAAGTCCTCTGACCAGATTGAGTTTGTTAATCTGAGATATTCTTCTCATACTAACATGCCCCAATCTTCTGTGCCAGATCCACTGCTCGTTGTTAACAGACAGAAGGCACTTTACATTCTGACTTTTTAGTTCAGAAAGTTTGATTTTGTAAATGTTGTTTTTCCTCTTACCATTAAACAGGATAGTCCCATCTTTCTGACTAACAACTTTACATGATTTTTGATTAAAGATTATATCATAACCGTTATCACTTAATTGCCTTATGGATAACAGATTATGCATTAATCCATCTACTAGCAGAACATTATTAATAGAGGGAAGATTTCCATTACCTACAGTTCTAGAGCCAATTATCTTTCCCCTCTGATTTCCTCCAAAACCAACGTGGCCTCCAGGCTTAAGTTCCAGGCTTTGGAACATATGCCTTCTTCCTGTCATGTGTCGCGAGCAGCCAGAGTCCAGGTACCATGACTGGTGTTTTTGACTTGCTGCTAAAGATATCTGCAACATGTATTATTTTATCCTTAGGTACCCAGATTTTCTTGGGTCCTGATTTGTTAGTTTTACCAAAACTCTGGTTGAATTTTGGTTTCACAGAGTACTTACTGCTAGTGTATTTAATATCATGTGTGTGACCATACACAAAATGTGAATTCATAGGAGTGTGTTTAATGGTTAAGTCCATGACATTCTTTGGTGTAGGAACCTTACCTTGGTATCCTATTCCTTTCCTGCTGTTTCTGCTAACTCCATAGATCATTGAAGCCATTTTGCTTCTATCTATGCTTTTAGCAAGGAACTTCTAGAAACTGTGATCATACTCCTTGATGATCTCATCAGCGTTGCTGGGAGTTTCAGAAATTGGTTCCTTCTGAGAGTTTTGTAAAGTGTTTTCTAATTTTGAAATCTTATTTCTCAGCTCAGAATTCTCCAATTTGAGACTCTCAGTCTTATTAGAGTCAGATTCAAGATTCCTTTTCAGGTCTCTGAATTTAACTCTAATTTGCTGATACCTTTCCAGAATTTCATTAAGGCTTTCAGCAAGTTCAGCCTTGGTAAAATTAACAGCAAAGTTAGGAAATACCTCTTCAGTGTCTGATTCGGAGTCTGATTCAGAAGCTTCACTATCTTCTGAGATGTTAGCCATGAGAGCTATGTTGGCTCTCTCATCATCTGATTCTGAGTCAGCTTCAGACGAGTCAGAGTCATCCCATGTAGCCATGAGACTTTTCTTCTTCTCTCTTCCAAACTTCTTTTTGGGCTTTTCCCTCTGAAGCTTTGGGCAGTCACTCTTGTAGTGTCCTTTCTCATTGCACTCATAGCAGATGATGTCCTTGGTGTTTGGCTTTTTGCTACTTGAGGAGCCTTCAGATCTTCTGTATCCAGAGGAAGAATCTGTCCTTCTGTATCTGGAAGAGGACTTGTTCTGATCAGATCTTCTGGGATTCCTGAACTTCCTTTGTCTTTGCTTCCACAGTTGATTTACTCTTCTGGAGAGGAGGGAGAGTTCGTCTTCTTCTGATGAGGATCCATCAGATGTTTCTTCAACTGCCTGCAAAACTTTAGACTCAGATTTTTTGTTAGATTTCAAATCTAAAGGCTTACCTTGCTTCTGAGGCTCGTCAGCTTCTAGCTCTATCTCATGACTTCTGAGGGAGCTGATAAGTTCCTCCAGAGTGATTTTGTTGAGATCTTTTGCTAGCTTCAGAGCTGTAACCATTGGTCTCCACTGCTTGAGTAAACTTCTGATGATTTTCTTGACATGGTCAGCAGTAGAGTATCCTTTGTCCAGAACTTTGAGACCAGCTACAAGAATCTGGAATCTTGAGAACATTGTTTCAATGGATTCAGATTCTTCCATTTTGAACGCCTCATACTTCTGAATGAGCGCCAGAACTTTAGTTTCTTTGACCTGAATGTTGCCCTCATGCGTCATTCTGAGTGAGTCAAAAATGTTCTTTGCTGGGTCTCTGTTGGAGATCTTTTCATATTCAGTATAGGAGATGGCGCTGAGGAGGATGGTTCTGGCCTTGTGGTGATTCTTAAAGTCACGCTTTTGTTGGTCAGACATTGTTTTTCTATCAATCTTCTGACCGCTTGCATTCACAGGGTGCGTGTATCCATCTGTCACCATATCCCACAGATCAGCATCATGTGCCAGAAAGAAGCTTTCAATTCTGTCTTTCCAGTAATCAAAGTTTTCTCCATCAAAGACTGGAGGTTTGCCGCTGAATCTGTCTCTGTCCTCATGGTTGTCATTGCTGGTGTGAGAATAGTTTCCTACCATTGTGTTTTTCTGACGCTGGATCTTGTACTGACACAGTTAAGTGTTTTAGCTCAGAACCAGGAGCTCTGATACCAATTGAAGAAGTGAAAAACACAAGAAGGGGGGGTTGAATTGTAAAACTAAAAATCAATGCAATGAACAAGATATTTTTATCCTGGTTCGTTTGATCTCAAACTACTCCAGTCCACCCGTCAACTGAATATTACAAACTTCTTTAACTACTGCTAAAGCCTTCTTGATGCAAACCACAACCCGGTTTGTCAAGGAAACACTTTCTTACAAAGAAGATAAATCTAGGTGTGAATGTTTTCTACAAAACTGTATCACAACTGTGATGTATACACAACTTAAGCTTATGAAACTAGATTGCTAAAACAAAGATTGGATAAGGAGATATGTAGTGTTTAGCAAACTGAGAGGAGGAAGATTATGATTAGCTTTTAGGCGTGTAAAGTGTTGGAGAGCATTAGCCAATTCAATCTTCATAGTCTTGTTTATATAGCACTGAGATTCTTGAACGTTGGAGCAATATTCTTGATTCAATGCTAATAACAAACTTTCCTTAATGAGCAGATCTTGTCTGGAATGAGGCCGTTGGTAATAATTCGCTTTCAATGCACAGTACCGTTGCTTACTTAATGCATGTTCTGGCTTGGCTCATTCTGACTCTGCTTATCTGCTGATGAACTGTTGTTTTATTTATCAGAGTGTTGAGCGCAGTTCTGTTCATCAAGCATCAGCATACACGTGAGTTGATCTTCTGATTCTGGTATTCTGATATAGCAACTTCTGATGCTGATGTCAAGAACCAAATTTCTGATGCTGATTAGGTGTGATCTTGCTTATACCTATCAGAGTTTCTGCAAATCAGAACGTAATAATTTAGGTAGCAAATAGTACATACATGAATCATATAAATAATATATCTTTACATTTTGTTATCATCAAAACGTAAACATAGGGTAGTAGATTCAAACTTTGTTCTAACAAGTCTGATTCTGATCCAGATGATCTAGTGTCTTCTGATATGTTGGCCATTAGGGATATGTTGGCTCTTTCATCTTCTGATTTTGTTTCAGCTTCAGAAGAGTTTGAGTCGTCCCATGTTGCCATGAGGCTTTTCTTCTTTTCCTTAAAGAACTTATTTTTAGGTTTCTCTTTTTGAAGATTTGGACAGTTGCTTTTGTAATTCCCTTGTTTATTACATTCGTAGAAGATAATGTCTTTGTTACTTGACTTTTTGTATCCAGAAGATGGTTCAGAATGATTTCCTATTCTTCTGGAATTTCTGAACTTCTTTTGCCTGTGCTTCCACAGCTGATTGACTCTTCTGGAGAGAAGAGACAGTTCATCTTCTTCTGATGAGGATCCACCAGAGTTTTCTTCTTTTGCCTGCAAAATTTTCAATTCATATTTTTTGTTAGATTTAAGAGCTAAAGACTTACCTTGCTTCTGGGGCTCATCTTCTTCTAACTCTATTTCATGACTTCTCAGGGAGATGACAAGTTCTTCGAGAGAGATTTTGTTCAAATCTTTGGCCAGTTTAAGAGTTGTGACTATGGGTCTCCATTTCTTGGGTAAACTACTGATGATCTTCTTTACATGGTAAGTAGTTGAGTATCCTTTATCCAGAACATTTAACCCAACCACAAAAATTTAAAACTTTGAGAACATTGTTTCAGTGGTTTCATCTTCTTCCATTTTGAATTCTTCATACTTCTGAATGAGCACAAGAGCTTTGGTTTCTTTGACTTGCGTGTTGCCTTCATGTGTCATTCTCAAGGAGTCAAACATGTATTTTGTTGACTCTCTGTTTGTGATCTTCTCATACTCTATGTATTAGATGGCACTCAAGAGAATAGTTCTAGCCTTGTGATGATTTCTGAAATCTCTCTTTTGATGATCTGACATTCTTTCTATATCAATCTTCTGACCGCTTTTATCAATAGGATGTATGTACCCATCAGTCACCATATCCCAGAGATCAGCATCACGAGCTAGAAAGAAACATTCAATTCCGTCTTTCAAGTAATCAAGTTCTCACCATCACAAATAGAAGGTTTGCCGCTGATTCTGTCTTTCTCATCATGGTAGTCATTGCTGATGTTCTGACTTGGTCCCATTATATTGTTTTTCTTGCTTGGATCTTTTTCTGACACAGTTAAGTGCTTGTATTCAGAGCCAGACGCTCTGATTCCAATTGAAGAATGGAAAAACACAAGAAGGGGGGTTTAAATTGGGGTTTTTAAAACTTAAATAAAAGAATACGTTGGTTATCCTAGTTCGTTTGAACTCAAACTACTACAGTCCATCCTCCAAGGTGATTTCGCCTCTCTCAACAAGGTCTTAATCCACTAATCAAACATGATTACACAGATACTATGACAACCATCAAAGTCTTCTTGAGTTTAAACCACAATCTGGTTTTGTCAAGGAAATACACTAAACCATATTTAAGAGAGTGTACAAAAAGTGTTTTCTAATAAAACAGTATCACTCAAGTGATGTTTTACACAATTGAGATTTAGTACGTTTGAAGATGATGAAGATAACTTCTTTGCTATGCGTGAAAATCGTAAGCGATTTCTCCTTCAAACTTTATTTAAATAGGAAATGCACGTAGAAGCTTTTGGAATGTTGATCAATGATAATTATAGAGTTTTCAAAAAATAGAGATCCTTGTTCCCTTTCAGCCGTTACTTTTGATATCAATAATTGAATTGTAACGCTTCAGAGCATGCTTGCTTCAGAAGATGAAAGTTATCGTTGCTTCTTTCAAGAACTTTATGGATCAGAAACACAGAGTCATGTTTGCAGCGTTAGAACTTATTTAAGAGATGTATAGAATCAGATTTTAAACAACTATTTAACTCATCTTCTGTGCTTCTTCCATCAGAACTTCTCTGCAAATTAAAATACAAATTTAGGGAGCATATTTGTTCTTTGAGCTTTTGTTATCATCAAAACTCTTACACGGGTTGTAGAATCAAACTATGTTCTAACACCACTCTATTCAACTCAAATATAAAAACAGTTCGCATGTGATGATAAAGTACACACTCTTTAATCTCCAATTTCACTTTACTCATCTTGAACCTTTAAATTACCTGGGTGTTGCAGTGCTAACCATGCAAGCCACTCTGCACCACCGTAAAAGAGATTAGACCCATCATTCAAGATCAACAATTATCAACCTCTCATTATTTTTTGTTCTTTCGTAAGGTTAGAACATATATTTCTGATTCCAGGACAGAACATCACTAGTGCAGAAATGACTTTTTACATCGGGAGAAACTGACTTTTTACATCTGTTTTGAGTCCGATGTAAAGTCAGGCGATATAGTAAGTCAGAGACTTTTTACATCGGTTCTGGGTCCGATGTGAAAAAGACAGTTAACACATCGGTTATAAGCTAAGCCTGATTTAAAAAATAAATATAACATTTTTTTTAAAAAAATTGACGTAACATTTTACATCGGTGGACCGTGTGGACCGATGTAAAAGATACCATATTTACATCGATTGTGCTTTTCGCCCGATGTAATAGATACAATTTTGACAGTTTTTACATCAGCGGAAAGTAATGACCGATGTAAAATGTATGCAATTTTTTTTGACTAAATTATTTATTTTCTGGATGATTCCCTGTAAAAAGAAAATTGGTACCCATTTTTTCATATTTTTCCAATATCACACAGACTATATTTAGGTCACTATATATATGTCATAGCTTTCCAACATCACATAGACCACATCTAGGTCGATATTTCCATATTTTTCACAACAAACTTATAAAATGAACAATTTTATTGCAAACTTGAATTGTATCACAACAAACAAACTCACAACAAACTTACAAATATATATTCTTCACAACAAACAAACATACAATTGTATCACAACAAACAAACTCACAATAAACTTACAAATATATATTCTTCACAAAACATACAAAAATATCCAACCATTTATAAGTGTTTTTCCAAACTTGAATTACCAATATAAAATCCACAAGTAGATGAGTTGTAGCTTCGGTAGACAACCCCAAAATCACATTTCCTGACAATAAATAATAACAATTAACATCAGCAAAAAATATCAAGAAACTCAATACATGTGCAAAAACCACATGTAATGTGCAAAAACTCAATAATAACAATTATGTGCAAAAACTCAATAATAACAATTATGTGCAAAAACCACAACTTAGACAATTCCATAAAACTCACCAGATAAAGCTTAATTTTTATATAACTCAAAGAAACATTTTGCTCAACAAATTCGCAAATCATACAAATCATCTTGTGTTAATTCTGTTGGGTCATCAAATACCTATAATACATATATAACAATATAGAGTTATTCTTTAAAAATTCATATTAAGTTGCAAAACACAAAGTAAATAACAAAGCAAAGTTATTTTTATTACCTGCATCAAATTCTCTGTTATATTAGCAGAGACAATATCCAACATATTTTTCATCACATAGTACCCACAATCATTATAGTTATGTTGTTGCTTGTCTACAATTGAATGACATAATTAGTGCAAAAACTATACATGTAATGTGCAAAAAGCTCAATAATAACAATTATGTGCAAAAACCACAACTTAGACAATTCTATAAAACTCATCAGATAAAGTTTAATTTTTATATAACTCAAACAAATATTTTACCCAACGGAGTCATAAATCATACAAATCATCTTGTGTTAATTCTGTTGGATCATCAAATACCTATAATACATAAATATAATAATATAGATTTATTCTTTAAAAATTCATATTAAGTTGCAAAACACAAAGTAAATAACAAAGTAAAGTTATTTTTATTACCTACATCCAATTCTCGGTTATATTGGCAGAGACAATATCCAACATATTTTTTATCACGTAGTACCCACAATCATTAGAGTTATGTTGTTGCCTTGTCTACAATTGAATGACATAATTAGTGAATATTTTCATAAATTTAACTATAGAATTACAATTTACATCATACTTACATTGGGATGAAGTCGTGTAGCCTTTTTTCTATTTCCATTTGCCATTTGATGAACCCCAAAAGAACTAATACAGAAAGATAAACATTACATAACTAAATTTACTCGCCAATAAAATATCACATAACTATTAATTGCCAATGAAAGTCACATGAAAGATAAACTTACTTTGTAATAATTTTCTTCGTGTTTTGATCAATTTCCCGATGAAGTGAACAAAATACGACAACTAAATTGTCTCTTGGACACGTGACTATTAATTGCCAATGTCTCCTGTACGTGTGTGCGGAAACAAAAAAGTCACATAAAATATATATGTTATCAAAATTAAATAATATAAAACACAATTTCATAAAAATTCTTACCCATGAATTAATGGTAGTAAGTGGCACACTCTGTTTTCATCACGTAACTTTTCTAGTATGTAATTTTTAACATCCGCTTGAGATTTCGCTCCATTATCATTATAAATACACCTAGCAGGGTCCATAAATTAATATAATTCTGAAATGGAATTCTCAAGACATACACGATGAATATACTTGAATAATTTTAAAATAAACATTAGAATCAAAGTGATGAGAGATATAACATATTAATAGAGGTTGACTTTAATAAAACAATAAAATGTACTTACGTGCACCAAATTTGCAGAATAGACACGTCAAGCCAATGACCTAAATCCACCAATAACTCTCGGATACACTTAGCTGACATATAAAAATTAGAGACACTCGTACAATGACTTAATTGTATTTCCAAATGGTTGTCATCCATTTTCAAAACTATGAGTAACAATCTCTGAACATCATCAACTTCCACGTCTTTTGTGCTTCCTTTTGTGCTTCCTTTTGCAGTTGAACAACTTCCTTTTCCGCTTCCATCGACAATTTCCATTTTTTCAATGCATTTAATATTATTTGTGTTTTGTGATAAACCCATAGACTTAAGTGTCTCCATTAAATATTGTTGAAACATCTTACGCTCTTCAACCAACTTTTCTTCAAGTTCAGCTCTAAGTTTTGTTTCCAATGTTGCAAGTTGTTCATTTACGTCAATATGTTGTTGTTGACGTGACCTTCCAAAGTAAGTGCTTTGTTTATGGCGTTTTCCAACACCACGAACACGACCTCCATGCTCAGATGTTCCAATGGATAATGTTAAGATATCATTACGTCCATACAGAACAATTGCACCTTTTTCAGCTTCTTGAAATAGAGAATCCTACAAAATGCAAAAACCACAATTAATCAATCACAAAAATATAATGATACTTGAAGTATTTTTTATTGTTTACTTACAATTTTTTCAGCAACCTCTTGTGTAGATTTTGATGTGTATTCTCCTCCTTTATTTTGTCGTGCTCTCTTTCATAACTCATGGCGTGATGGTGGAGATAGACTACCATTATCATATAATATGGAATTATCTCTCGATGATGACTTTTCTTTCATAATTTTCTCCTCAAGCAAGCGATACCTTCCACGAGAAAATAAGTGTGGGTATACATTCTTAGCCATATTATCCTTACCCTTTTGACTTTTTTCCTATTATAAACTCAAAAAGTTATTAATCACTAAATATAATAAAAATGTTATGCACACAAAAACATATAACTCCTACTAACCTTAAATTAAGGGGAATCTCGAATCTTGAGAAACTCTTTCCATGCGTCTTCCGTAATAAAGTTATACTTGACACATGGAGGGGGATCGTTTTCTATGGGATGATTAATATATCTGTCTGTGAGTTGTGTCTTAAAACCTCTCCATCGCTCTCCCGCATATTTAATCCATTCTTTCTTCAACCTATCCATCTTTGGATCTTTACATTCTGGAATAGTGAAATGAGCCTACAAATATAGTATATGTCATATGTTGTTAATCAATATATGATTATAAATATAATAAAGTGTTGTATTTAAAATACCTGAATATCAGTCCAAATAGCATTTTTTACGCCTTCATCTACTTCTTTCGAATCATTTTTCACAATACTACAGTACTGCCGAGCAAGACATGCTATATAACTCTTAAAATGTGTAGCATTTTTACCAACACCAATACATTCATAGGTTCTTGGATTAAACTCGACCTTTATTTTTCACCTGTTTGATGAACTTTGTCAATTTGTGTCATGAAAGTAGAACCTCTAACTCTTCTTTTATTGGGGTTACTAGATGAAGAAGGATTTTCGTTTGAATCACCCATGTATCTGTTTACACAAAATAAAAATAATTAGAAATAAAATTAAGCACAAAATAAAAACAATTAGAAATAAAATTAAGCACAAAATCTAAATAATTGGACATCAAATTAGGCACAAAATAAAAACAATTAGAAAATAAAGTAACGTAGAATTAACTTATAAAAAAAAATCTTACTAGTCCTCCCATATCCCTTCTTCATGGTCCATGCGAATAGCGTGCACATCATCCCCTTCATTTTCTTCAATGAATGTAGTCACATTTGTTGAGAAAGGATGAGTTTCTGAAATATCAAGATTCTCATCAGGATTTTCATCACTATCATGCACCCTTTCCTTGTAAAACCACTGACCACTTTTTATTAGAAGGATATGTGACATAAAACACATTTTTTGCTTGAGATGCCATGATGAAAAGTTCATTCGCATAAGCTAACTTGCTAAGATCAACTAGTGTAACTCCAAATTCATTGATTCTTACACCACTATTGATATCAATCAATTTGCATTTAAATACAGGAACTTTAAACACAACATAATTAACTTCCCAAATCTCTTCAATCACCCCAAAGTACGGTGTAGATGCCATAACCGGGTTTTTTTCTTTAACACTAGAGAAGTGCATGGTCTCGGCCACAATCATTACCCCACTATCTTGAGTGGTACTACGGTCATCCTTTGACTTTGTAGAAAAAGAGGTTTTATTAATATCATATCCATTCCAAGTTTTTATGTTACATTTAGGCCCATAAGACAACCACTTAATTGTATTAGAAGCATTATCTTCATGAGGAATTCTTTCTTTAAACCACTCAGAGAAACTCTTATTATGCTCTTTTAACAACCCTCTTTCATTCATCTTGGGGTACTTTTTCTTTATGATGCTTTTGTGAGAAGATAAGTAAGGTTTAACTTCATCTATGTTATTCAATATATACAAATGCGCTTGAACAACCACATCAATACTTAAGCTCTTGACCTTTAAACCTTGTGTACCCACACCCTCACATCTTCCATCATGACGAGACTTGGGAACCCCTACAACATCCACTCCTGACAAATAGTTAGAATAAACCTCAATTGCTTCTTCTGCAATGTACCTCTCAATAATCGATGCTTCCGGACGGTGTGGGTTTTTTGTATACCCTTTTAGGATCTTCATGTATCGCTCTATTGGATACATCCACCGTAAAAAAATTAGACCACATGATCTAATCTCCCTTACTAGATTAGCAATCAAGTGAACCATAATGTCAAAAAATGAAGGAGGAAAATACATCTCTAATTGGCACAAGATAACTGCAGCCTCATTTTCCAAATCGTCTAACTTTAGTGGATCAACGGCTTTACAATAAATTGCATTGAAAAATAAGCACAACCTAGTTATAGTCTTCCTAACGTTGTTAGGAAATATCCCACGAATAGCCAATGGTAGTAGTTGTTGCATTAAGATATGACAGTCGTGAGATTTTAAGCCAACTAATTTAAGATCTTTAACTGATACAAGCCTCTTGACATTGGATGAGTAACCATGCGACACTTTGATACTTTGTAAACACTCACAAAAACTTGTTTTCTCTTTTTTAGACAAAGGGTAGCAGGCAGGAGGAAAATATGTCTTGTTACCTATATATTGTGGAGTTAACTCTTCTCGTACACCCATCAAACCCAAATCCATACGAGCATTAATACCATCTTTTGTCTTGCCTTGAATGTTGAGAAGTGTTCCGATTACACTATCGCATACATTTTTCTCCACGTGCATCACATTAATACAATGTCTTACATGAAGACTAGACCAAAATGGAAGATCGAAGAAAATCGATCTCTTTTTCCATACATTTTTTACAGTAGATCATTTTTGGTACTTTCTAAAGACAACATCAAGTCCATGTTGTCGCTGATAAACTTCCTCTTCAGACAAGGGCTTTGGAGCAACACCATGCTCTTGTTCCCCATTGAAAGCTTTCCGCAATCTACGATATGGATGATAACGTTTTAGAAATTTTTGATGCCCGAGATAAATGGTATTATTTCCTTTTTCAAGATGATGGTAACATGTGTCTTTTTCACATATAGGACACGCCTTATGCCCTTTAACTTTATACCCAGACAAATTACCATATGCCAGAAAATTGTTGATGGTGCAAAATAACATGGCACACATATTGAACTGTTCGCCAGAATACGCATCAAAAACATCCACCTCTTCCTCCCACAACACTCTTAAATCATCAATCAGTGGACTTAGATAAACGTCTATGTCATTTCCTGGTTGTTTTGGGCCTGATATCATGATCGATAACATAATATATTTACGCTACATGCACAGCCTAGGAGATAGGTTGTAAATCATCAGGAGAACATGCCAAGAACTATGGTTAGTAGTTAGATTACCAAACGAATTCATTCCATCAGTAGCAAGTCCAAGTCTAAGGTTTCTTGACTCTTTGCCAAAATTTGGAAACAAATAATCTATTTTCTTCCATTGCAAAGAATCAGCTACATGGCGAATTTGTCCATCATATTTTCTTTCTTCTGCATGCCATCTAAGATTCTTTACGTCATCTGCATTGGCGAATAATCTCTTGAACCTTGAAATTTTTGGTAGGTACCATACCACTTTTGTAGGAGGACCCTTTTTGACTACCTCATCATCAATTGATTCACCATGTTTCTTTTTGTAGCGTGACGCCTTGCACTTTGGACAATAATTATAGTTTACACACTCTTTTCTGTATAATATGCAATCATTAAGGCATGCATGTATCTTTTCATACTACAAACCCATCGGACAAACTATTTTCTTCGCCTCGTAATAACGACTTGGCCTTACGTTACCTTCTGGAAGCATTTCGGTCAACAATTCAAGCAACTCGGTAAAACTTTTGTCAGTCCAACCATTCTTTGCCTTTAGATTAAATAATTTTAACACGGATGACAGACGTGTAAATTTTTTGCATCACGGGTACAATGGTTTATTCTTGTCACTGCATAGAGTATCATACGCATGTGCCCTCTTAAACTAATCTTGTCCAATATCACGCATCATGTCTTCTAGAAGATCATCCATTTCTACACTAACATCATCTCTTTGAGACACATTTTGACTTTTCTACTACTTCACCGTGCCATATCCATTATGTATAACTTTGACAAATCCCTATACAAATTAGATGATCCATAATTTCTTTCTTACTACATTTTGGTTCTTTATTTGCACAACGAACACTTGGATAGAGAAAAAGTGCAGGAAGACTTTTTTCAGCATTACTTTCAGTAAACTGTAGAAATTCCATCACTCCATGTCCGTACTCGTCACTTAATCGATTAGCTCTCATTCAAATACGATCCATAACTATGTTCGCACGGAGGAAGGTCTGACGAAGGGTGTGCCCGCGGCTGTGCTACTTCACGGAGATTCTGAGATCGCAAGTTGCGCTACTTTGCGGAGAAAGAAAAATAGAATCAAATTTCAATGGCAAGATGATAACTCTATTAAGTTTGATAGGTTAAAGATAAACTGCGTGTTTCTGAGAGGACCATTAACGTTTCTTTCGGAGGTTTCTAAGGAGACAATTTCTCTAATGAAAAAGAATGACATATACACAACATGTACTATATTCTTAACTCTATACAAAATATATACAATTTATAACTAATTAGACTTAATTAACCTCTCTAAGAATAATAAACTGTTTAGTAATTAAAAAACAAATATGAACAAAGGAATGGATTCACCAAGCCACTGAGTTAGTATCTAGTATAATCTTCTAATTGTTTTTATATGTACTTCTAATTTTTTATAATGTATCTCAGTAGCAAGTAAAGCAACAAGAGTAGCTTAAAAACTTTTTTGTATATATACCTCTTAGCAATCCATAGATATACAATGAAGTTGAACAAAATAGAAAATTTCTTACCGGAATCGTAGTTGGAAGGCGGCGGGGGCTTCGAAGACGGTGGCAGGCTGTGACGCCGGGAGATTCGAGGACGTCTTCGTGCAGGAGGTCTTCGTGCACGGTGGGAGACGGCGGCTTGTGACGGGCGTCTTCGTGCAGGACGACGCAGACCTTCGAGGAGACGGCGGAGGGCGGAGCAAAGGGCCTTCGTAGGCGGAGCGGAGGAACTGTGTAGGCGGGCGGAGAGTTGGTTTTGAGGAGAGAATAAAAACGAAATGTACAGTAGTGAGAAGATAGGGTTTATTTCTTAAATATATATTGGAGTTTTTACATCGGTGGCAAATTTAGCTCGATGTAAGGGTTACTTTGCAATCAGGTTTTTACACGGTGCATATATTGATTGATGTAATGGTCACGTTTTCAGATTTTTACATCGGTGGGTTGTAGAATCGATGTTAGCGCATTTTTTACATCGGTGGATAATAAGGCCCGATGTAAGGTTTAACGTGTTTTTTATTTACCAATTTGTCATCTAGTTTTTTATTTACAAAACTACTACCGTGTTTTTTTTACAAAAACTTTTACATCGATAGATAAATTGGCTCGGTGTAATAACCAGCGAAAAATATTTTTTTAATATTGTTTATATCATTACAAATAAATATCTAATATAAAATCTTTTTAATTTTATTTTTTACATCATATATTTTTATACCTGATATAAAGACATTTTCTCAAATGTCTTTTTTTTAGTAGTGCATGCACGTAAGATATTTTCTACCGTAATTTTGAGAAACTATTATATGTAATCTCTCTCCAACAGTGATTTCCCACCGTGATTTTCATGTTTCCAAAACACACTAAACAATGCCTAGTGTAGTGGATTAAGTGCTTGACTGAAATATGACAAATTTCTCTATAAAGGGAATACTAAAGATAACGACACACTATTGTAAACTAGTATAAAAAAAAAAAAATACCAATGTGTAGCTTCTGGATGAAATTTCTACCAACTTCGTCCAACTTCTTTCTACTTTCATTTTCATTACTTCAATTTAATAATGAGAATTAACAAGCCAAAAAGAAGAGTCATATCACTTTAATAAGTATCCAAAGTTTGAGTAACATTATGTTATCAAAAAAAGTCTGTGAGTAATATCAATTTCATACTTTACAATATTAACAACAACATCTTGTGTTACATACCATATCCAACCAAATATATAAGAAGGTGGATGAAAAAACTCGATATAACAAACATTAAACTTTTGAAAAAAGTAGTGCTAGCCATAGTATCATTATGCTTCAATTTCAAACCTTGAACACTTGATTGAACCCATGGATATGTCAATCTCTATTAAATTCTCTTCCTCAAACATATCATTAAATTCTGCTAACAATTCCATCAAACGTTGTTGGTTGAACTCTTGTTTATGTTTATCCATTAAGTGTCCACTTGGAAGTGATATTTCAATGAGACTTTCTTCATCAGAAATGGAACCATCTAAGTCAGAATATGAGTCATAATTAGCAACAGCACTAGCTTCTTCTTCTTTCATTTCTATTGCTTCAATGATAGATTCATTCATGAGCATCGGAGTTGTTGTTTCAACATTTTCCCTTCCACGTGAAGCCAATACATTTTCATCAAGTGTAACTGCTTTGTGTTTCCATATGTATAAGATAATAGTAGACAAAATTAGTGCTATAGATGAGAAGAAGAGAGAGAGAAAACCAAATCCATCAACTATGTAAGTCGAAAAAAGCATCAAGAAAACAAAAGGAGAAGCCATCCATAAGGATGAAGTTTTGAATAAGCAAAAGCAAAAGCAAAAGCAAGAGAGCATATGATATGTTACTTTGCTTTCCCACCCCATCAATTTCAAAAAGAAAACAATGAAAATGACTTTTGATTTTGGACTTATTATTACTATTTATAGGTTAGTAAGATAGGAGGAAAGGACACTCGACAACATGTACATATGTTTGTATCTATATAATATATGACACTTGAGATTCGAGGTGTGAGGTGTGTCTTGTTTCAATCAATTCCAATTGTAAAAAAGAATTCCAATTCGTGTTTATATCGTTTGTTCACCGTTGACATTTGACGATATAACATGGCATCTCTTTAACTATACATGCCACATAAGTTGCTATTATTTTTATGCCTTTACTAAAAATTTTAAATTTTTTTATTGTTTTACTTTTTGAAATTTTTAGTAAAAATTCACTTATTTTCGATAAAATATCGTATTTTTTAAAAAATTTAGTTCATATTTGATAGAAAATATAAATAAATTAACTCTATCAAAATTTTCAAAATTTTCTTTAAACTACCACACTTTTTAGTAAACTATAATATTTTTTTAAATTTTTGGTAGTGTTAAATTTTTTATTTTTTTTATTGAATATGAATTACCGAAATCTTAAAAAATTTGAGAAAAAATAGATATTGGATTTATTATAAAATCTAATATGTTAAAAAAAATTTCAATAAAAGGATAAAAAATTTATATCGGAAATTTAAAAATGAACTATCGAAATTTTAGTTTGTTATAGGAAATTTTGAATGAATTATCGAAAATCCTATTCGTATTTTTTAACTCAAATTTATTCATGGGCAGTTTAGAAATTATAAAAATGTGTGTGGATGCCAAATTTAATTGAGGGAGTGACATGTTAAATACTCTTGACATTTTGGTTTAAAATAAGTTAAAAAGATAAGTGACTTTTCTTTCTCAAAACTAAACTTTAGAGCTTATAGAGAAATACAATGAGGTTGTTTAGATTGTAATTTCTTGTGTTGAAGAAGGTTGTTCGACATAAAATAAGGTTGTGTCAATTAGTCTAGTGTGCGTGTATCGAATTTGTGTGTGTCGAATTGTAGAATGAGTTGGCTCGACAGAATTTCGACTTAGACCTATTTTTGTAGTTAACAAAATTAAGTATTTTGGGATTTTGTATTTTGCGCTTTCGCTTAGGTAGCAAACAAATATAAAACTATAAATAGGGAGTAACACATATCATTGTATAACGCTTGTCGTTGTAAAGAATAAAATCACAGTTTGTGAGCAGAGAGAAACTCTGTAGAAAATTCTCATTTCCCATCATTTTGTTCAAACCCTAAATTCATCTTTCTTCCAATTTCATCTTTTTCTCTTCTTCCATTATCATTGTGCAGCATAATCATCTTGCAACCAAGGTTTATTGATTCACTCGAGTGAAGAGTGAAGAACAAGAGGAGATTTGATTGGTTGACTGAATCTTGTTCATCAATATTGATTCAGAATTCTCCATAGGTTTGGTTTAATTCCAACATCTAGTATCTAGAGTTTTGGCTGAGCGATTCAAGCCAAGCCAAAGTGATGGCAATGAATCATCTGAATGGGTATTTTTCAGCGAGTCTTCTATTTCAGAAGAGTCAGAATTATGAGAATTGGTGCAACCAGATGAAGGTGGTATTCTGTTATCAATATCTTTGGGATCTTGTGAAGGAAGGGTATCACCGCTTGAAAAGACGTTGTGGATGAAGAAAATTATGAATATAAAGAATTGAAGAAGAAATATTATAAAGCTCTCTTTATAATTCATCAATGTGTTGATCTAGAAAATTTTGAGAAGCTGAGTGATGTCGAATCATTGAAAGAAGCATGGCAAATTCTGGAAAAATCGTTTGGATGTGCAAAAATGGTGAAAGATGTGAGGTTACAAACTCACAAAAGAACATATGAATTGCTTCAGATGGAAAAAAAGTGAAAGCTAACATAATTCACTAGGGTTACGAAACTGGTGAATCAAATCAAGGTATGTGGAGAAGCATCGACATCAAGATCAGTTGTCACAAAGACCTTGAGGTCATTGGCTCCTAAGTTCGACCACATGGTGGTTGCCATAGAAGAGTTGAAAGATTTACCGACATTGACAAAGGAAGAGCTTCAAAGGAGTTGCAGGCAAGTCAAAGAGTGGTGTGGCTCTGCAAGCGCAATCGACAAGAGAAAAGAAAGGCAAAGGAAAGTGGTTCGACGATAAAGGTAGGGGAGGCTACAACAATTCAACTGGTAGAGGAAACCAGCAAGAAGGAAATTTTTCGAACCAGAGAAGGCCCTCGTACCAAAGTAACCAAAGAGGTGGTGTTGCGCGTAGAGGAATAGGTGGTGGTCGAAAACCTGACAATAGTCACATTAAGTGTTTCAATTGTCAGAAGTATGGTCACTACTCTAGTGATTGTCCAGAAAAATAGAAGAATCAAGACAATAATGCAAAGTTTACAAAACATGAAGAATAAGAGATGATGTTGATGGTTACAACAAGAGATGAAGAGAGATTCAAGGACCAATGGTACTTAGACCCAGGATGCTCATCACACATTTCTGGAAGGAAATTTTTTGTTTGTCAACATAAAACCCTTGATGAAGAACAGGGTGAAATTTGCAAATGACAATACTCTAGCAGCTGAAGGTATTGCCGATGTTCTGATTATGAGGAAAGATGGCAAAAGGTTAGTGGTTTTCAATGTATTGTATATATCATGCATGAAAAGTAATCTTCTAAGATAGGGAAGTTGGTCGAAAAGAAATACAAGGTGTCAATCAAAGACAAGTTGATGAGAGTTCTCGACTCAAGAGGAAGGTTAATCATGAGGGCTCCTATGTCTCGGAATAGAACCTTCAAGATTGAACTCAATGTAATGGAGCATAAGTTCCTTGCAACTGCAGCTAGCAGGGATTAGTGGATATGTCATTATAGACTTAGACATCTAAACTTCAAGGACATCATAGATCTGAAGATAAGAAATATGGTTTCAGGAATAGCAGAAATCGACATTCCAAATGAAGTGTGTGAGAAATATGTGCAAATGAAGCAACAGAAGAATAACTTCTTTAAGGATGCAGGAAGCAAGTCAAAGGAAATCCATGAAGTCATATACTCTGATGTATATGGTCCCATATTGGTGGATTCAATTGGAGGTAACAAATACAATGTCATATTCATAGATGATTTCAGTAGAAAACTGTGGACATACCTGATAAAGAAGAAAAGTGAAGTTATCGAGGTATTTTTAAAGTTTAAATCTATGGTCAAAAGACAAAGTGGTCAAAAGTTCAAGATTCTAAGCATTGATGGTGGTGGACAATTTTGTCGAAATACTTTGACACATTATGTGAGAAAGAATGGGTTGTGCATGAGGTGGTGTCATCCTACACTCCACAACAAAATGGAACTCCATAAAGGAAGAATTGAACCATCATGAATATGGTGAGAAGTATGTTGAATGTCAAATATTTATCTAAAGAGTTTTGGGGTGAAGTTGTGTTCACTGTAACATATATCCTGAATAGATGTTCGACAAAGAAGCTATAAGGAATCACACTAGAAGAATGCTGGTCTGGTGGGAAGCCCAGCTTGAATCATTTGAAGGTATATTGATCTATAGCACATAGATGTTAAAACAAGATTTGGATTTGTGTTTAAATCTCTAGTTTTGATGATAACAATACATATATTTTATATGTAACAATTTTTTTATTTAATAGTTTCTTGAGAGTGCAGATAAATTTTCTAATTGATTCAAGATTGTTGTCTAAATAATCATCAGAAGTGTCTTTTGGACGGCTCAGAAAGACTATTGCATTCACTTCTGAAGAAACATCAGTAGTTCTGATGAATGTTGAATGTTCGCCAGAAAAGGATCCATGTTTACTTCTCCAGATAAGTTTTTACTTCAGAAGTCATGAGTGTTCGCTAGAAAAAGATATCCATGCGTCAAGATTAGATATCAAGCTTATGCGTCAAAGATCAAAAATCAAGCTTATGATCAAAGATCAGATATCAAGATGATTTTATTCTAAGATAAGCTTTTGCTTCCAGCTCAGGTATCAAGAATTGTTTGTCAAATAAGTTGTTGCTTCAAGTCTAAAGACAAGGTTTAATTCTGAAGACTCTGATACTTTTGGGAACATTACAATGAAACATCTTCTGGATTGTTTATCATTTCTCATCAGAAATACTCCATCAGAAGAATAAGAACAAAAAGGTGATCTCTTCTGTACTTTATTCACTACTTCATGTAGAAGTATTTCATCAGAAGATAAGATCAAGGAAACCTGCACAAGAAGAAAATAGTACAACAATATTGTACGTATTTCACAATGGTGAAGACTACGTAGTACGACCAAAGGAATTTGTATCCCACGATTTGATGCTACCGTTGTAGCAACTGGTAAATGAAAGTGACGTTTTGTACTATACAACAGTTTACTTTCTCAGCCTATATAAAGGGATGACTACTTCATTGAATATCAATGATTCAGTATCAAGAAATTGAAAAGAAAAGCTATTGTGGAAAGAAAACAAAGAGAGAAAATATTTAAGAGAAATTCAAAACACAAAGAGTCGTTGCTCATATAACATAAGAGTTGTTGTCATTATTATGTTATTATCATTGTTGTATACACAAGACTTGTTGCTCATATTTGTGTGTAAACATTTGTTCTTTATTGTAGTGTTAAATCTGCTTTTTAGAATTATTGTAAACACTGTTTGATTGTAAATCTTTCAATGTTTGTTTTCCTCAAGTGGCTAAGTTGTATTATGTATACTTGAGAGGGCTAAGGTGTTTTTCTAAACTATTTTCTAAGGCAAAATCACTTTGGCGGGTGGAAAAGTGTAGCATTTTCTAATTTGAACTTGTATAAACTGATTACGCCATTTTTCATTCTAGCTTGTCTATCACTGATTTTTTGTGAGAAGCATTTCTAAAAGAATTTTTTTTGAAAACCCAATTCAAACCCCCCCTTTATTGTGTTTTTCTCAAACTTCAATTGGTATCAGAGCTTCGACTTTGTTATTTATTGTTTAATCAAACACTTAATTGTGTAGAGAGATCTAGTGTGAGAAGAACTTCTATGGTTGTGCTCATACAAACGAAATAGATAGTTACAATTCTAAACCTCCTATTTTTAATGGAGACAAATTTGACTATTTGGTTGATAGACTAGAAAGTTTCTTTCCAGGATATGATATAGATCTCTGGGATATTATTACAAATGGATACGAAGCACCTGTTAGTGCGATTGGTATTCTCATTCCCATAAACAAAATGAATGATGCACAAAAGTGATATCTCAAGAATAACCACACAGCCAGAACTATTGTTCTCAATAATATTTCCTATAATGAATACAAAAAGATCACTACTAGAGAAACAACAAAGGATATTCTGGATTCTCTAAGAATGACACATGAAGGCAATGCTCAAGTCAAGGAAACTAAAGCTCTTGCCTTAATTCAAAAATATGAGGCTTTCAAGATAGAAGAAGAAGAAACAATTGAGACTATGTTCTCAAGGTTTCAAACCTTAGTAGCCGAAATTAAAGTTTTGTACAAAGTTTACTCCACAGTTAATCATATTAAGAAGATCATCATAAGTCTTCCCAAAAAAATAGAGACCAATGGTTATTGCGCTAAAGATGGCTAAGGATATGAGCAGCATAACTCTTGAAGAGTTAATCAGTTCTCTTAAGAATCATCAAATAGAGCTAGAAGAAGATGAGCACCAGAAAAAAGGAAAATATGTTGCTCTAAGATCAAGTTCAGAAAGACCCAAGTCATAAAAGTACAAAGCCTTCTAAGCTGAAGAAGTAAAAGATTCTGACGATGAAGTTTCTGATGACGAAGATGAATTGTCCCTTATGTTCAGAAGATTCAAGAAACTCTGAAAGAAAAGACAAAACAACTTCAGAGGATCCATAAGCAGAAGAGGTCATCCAGAAACATGTTCGAGAGGAAGATCAAGCAAGGAAGTAACATGTTACGAGTGCAAGGATCCTAGACACTACAGAAATGAATGTCCAACTCTAAAAAAGGAAATCCCCACTAAAAAAAGCTTCAAGAAAAGTAGTTTGAATGCCAAGAAGAAAGGTATCATGGTAACATGAGATGAATCAGTCTCTTAAGGATCAGAATCTGAAGAAGAGCATGCCAACATAGCATTCATGGCTACCACGTCAGATAGACACACATCCGAAACTGAGTCTGAATCAAAAGAGGTATTTCCAAAACTCTCTCGCGCTAATTTAGAATTATGTTTGTCTGAATTTCTGAGTAGGTATCAAAAACTTCAATGGAAATTCAAGAATCTACAAAAGGTTCATGACTACCAAATTGAAGACTATGGTAAACTAGAGAAAGAAGTTTCTGAACAAAAATAAAATAATTTTATTTTAGAAAAGAAAAATATTTTTCTAAACAAAAAATGTTTAAAACTTGAAGAAACTCTCTCTAAAGTTCCTCCATCTTCTGAAACTGTCTTATACAAGTATGATAAGTGTTGTACTCTAAACTTTTACCTCTCTTTTCTCAATATATTTCTTATAAAGATCTTCAAAAGATCAAACTTGCACAAGTATTGACTAGATCAAGCCATATCCTCCACACTGATACTTCAAATTAGGGTTTGAGTTTGCACAAGGACAATTGGTCTTCTAATGCTTCAAATGACTTTCATGGATCATTATGGACCCTCAGTATTTCTCATGTCAAGTTTCAAGTCTTGAATTATAAAATTTCTCAGTCATTTGATCAGATGACCTAAAATCAACTGTATTGGTGATTTTGGACCAATGTCAACATTTTAAATTCATATGCATAAATTGATCAAGTTTAGATCATAATTCCCCAAGAAAATTGTTCAAATCACCGAAAGCGGAAATGGTCAAAATTAGGGTTTTGATTGTATTTGACTGATCTAGGGTTTTTGACCTAATACATGATCCAATGGTTTGAATCACAATCTCAAGGATTCAAATACAACATATTGACCTAATTTCATGGCTCAAGACATTTCTCAAGATCATTTGATTGATAGTTGAAATTCAGTCAACTGATGAAAAGTCAACTGATACACCAAAAGTCAAACTTTGACTTTTTGATCAAAATTGAGTTTCAAAGATCACATTTCATCAAGACATTCAAAAACATGAAACTTTATGATCAAGACTTAAAAAAATTTCTAAGTGTTTTAAGTCTTACTTTTTCATGAATTCATGCCAACTTTTCACCAAGATGCAAGATGATTCAAATAAAAATTTTAACATGAAAGTTGTAGATGTTGATGAGATCTACAAAGTTTTTTACTTATCAAGTTCTAGAATTTCCTAAATTTTGAGTTATGAATTCACAAAGTCACGCACTTTGTATAAAAACACTTGGAGAAAATTTGACCTTGTTAGGCAGATTTTTGGTACTAACTTCATGCAAATTTTTCACATAGTTCCAATTGGATTCTTCAAAATTGAAAAACATTAACGTTGCAAAGAATGTTCCAAGCTTTCCAAAATGTCAAAGAACTCAATGAGATCATTCTTGAGCTACGAGAATCGATGAGATGAAGTTAGGGTTTCAAAACTTAAATTACAAGTCAAATTTGTGATGAACACTTGATCAAATCTCAAACCATGGTGCACCAATCTTGCTTTGCAGGATTCTAACTTGCTAATCACTCAATAATTTAATGTTTACACAATTGTTATAGCTTTGATCCAAGCATTTAAACCATTGTCCAAGAGATTCATCCATTTTTGGCACAAAGTAACATTGTTATTCTTGTAAAGTGACTTTAATCGCAAAAGTGCACTCTCCTTGAGCTTTGCACTTATTCCTTCTGCACACACTCCATCTACAAGCCATAAGCAACATGTTTAAAGATTTTAACAACTCTAGCTAGCCTTATACCATGTCTGGGAAAGATGTTTGTCAACTCTGCTTCAAAATCAAGTAACCTAGCCATAACATGTGATTCTTTAAATCTGATTGTTTGAACATCCGAAACCTCTTGCCTATAAATAGAAGCACTATTTTCAAGCCATAACATGAATATACAAGCCCTCAAGCATCCTAAAACTTTCACAAACTCATATTACATACAAACTTCCATTGTTATGCAGAATCTGGTAAAAAACTTCCATCTTCAAATTCAATCGTGCGTTTCTTGGCCAAACCATTTCAAAAGCTCCCTTACCTCAAATATAAGCCATCCCAATACCTGTTACACTTCGGTAACACCTCCATAACCATATTCCATTTTAAAAAATAGAGGTCTGCACTTGGACTCCTCTAGAATAGTTCAAGCACTCTCAGCTCAAAGCAACTGTTGGAATAGCTTCCTGGAGGTTCAAGGAAGCTAACCAGATCATTAAAACACCTTGAAGTGAGCTCTAACTCAAAACATGATTTCCAGTTTTGAGGTAAGTTTTATTATTTTCAATATCTTCATATAGTCATTGTTATCTTTCCATTTTCAAAGATAAAATGTAGACATCATTATCCTGAAGCTGGCCATGTCCTTAGAATTCATTTATATTGCTTAAGTAATGAGAATTTTAAGCTTGAACTTTCTGAAAAATTAGGTTAGATTTGGTACCATTTAAAATTTATGCTCATCTTTGATCCATTGTTTAATTTATTTATATTTCTGGAATCGTGGTGAAATTTCTAACAAGTTTGATGTTCATACTTTTGAGAATGGTTGAGAAATGAATGAGTTGTAGAGGATCTGGCTAGCGCGAGGAAGAAGATGAAGTTTATCATTAGAAATAGTTTTGTAATATATATTTATGGTTTGATATAAGACACTGGATGTATAGCCACCCCAGTGGTAGAGAGCGTGCACGTTATTGCCAAGGGCCTGGGTTCGAGCCCCAGCGCTGCCCTTTTTCTTAATATTTTCTTTGTTTTTTTTTTGTTATAGCGCACGCCTGGGCCTAAGATCATTGGGCCTTCATCATTTTTGCTCAGCTTCACCCCTCATTATCGTTTTTAATGCACAACCCAATTGCTTGTTTTCATTTTATTTCTTTCTGATTACAAAACATGCTAATGGGCCTAATACTCAAACAAATATGCTTTTTCTACTAAACCACCAAATTCAATTTTACACCCTCCTGACTTTTATTTTATTTTTCTATTTTATTTTCTTTTCTTTATTTTTATTATTTTTAATATAATTATCATTATTATTTTTATTAATCAAAAATATCAAAAATATTTTATATTTTTATTTTGATATTTAGTATACTTTTATTTATTTTATTTCTTTTAAGACAAAAAGATCAAAAATATTTATTTATCAAATTTATTTTTTTAATTAAATTAATATTAGATTTAGATTTATTTTATTAATGAAAATTAATTTAGAATTTAGCATTCTTTAGTTAATTAACTTTTCATACTAGTTTAGTTAAGATAAAATCTTTTTTCATAAAAACCCTAAAAATGTCTTCTTGATTAATTCAATTTCTTTTCTCAAAATAACTTAGGTTTAATTTTATTAAATTAATTTAGACTAATTAATTATTTTTCTTTTTTATTTAATTAAGTTAAGCCCTTTTATACAAAAAACTCAAACAAAAAACAATTTCATTTTCCTTTCATATTGCCTTTACATTCTTGTACCTATAATTGACATCATTCAATATGGTTATAATAGTAATTAGGTGTAATTTCTCTTATCTCCCCATTTGGAAATTTGTACCCCTCATTCCCAAATGATGTAATGGTGTAGAATGTTATATTTTCGCAATTTATCGCTTTAAATATAAATGCTAGTAATTAGGGTTTGTATGGAAAGACATAAAATCAACATGTAGCAAACCATAATTCAAGAACACAAGCATGAAAACAAACACTTCGCACACTTGCACCTCTAGGGTTAACCTTACTTGTTGCCTTGGGAATAAATAGTCATGTTACGCAAACATGGGATACTTTAGCAAAAGCAGTCAAATACAAGACCATAGTCCCTCGACGACCCTTCAAATGATGCCTTCATAAATGATCTTAGACCCTTACAAAAATTGCTAAGGTATCCTACAAAATTGCTTTCTATGATTATACGACGAACCGCACATGTCCCTTCACATCCAATGATAGGGCTTCTTATCAATCAATGGTGAGATAGTAATATCTAAAGGAGGCGGAAATGAACAAAGACTCTTTGAATAGGTAGAATGTTCATAGTTTCTTGCTCACAACCATTTTCAAAACATCTTTCAAACACACTAACACTTTCAAATGAAATATTTTCAAAAGTCAACACTTTGTAAGCATTCTTATAGAGACAAGAATCATTACAAAGTTCTCCTAAACGAAGGCACTTTTCAAGAATACTTTCAAAACCAATCACCAACACATTTCAAACAAAGCATTTCAAAATGAGCTAGCAACTAAGAGCCCATAGATAAGTATGAATGAAAGGGTGCTAATACCTTCCCTTTTCATAACCTACCCCCCGAACTCAAGAAAATTCTCAAAAGGTCTTTCCTATTCTTTTCACCCTTTCCTTTATTGGATAAAAGAAAAGTCGATGGTGACTCTTGCTATCTGTGACAATTTCGATAAAACACAAAACACCAAGTCAGTTCTCCCACCGTATTACAGAACTGGAGACTCTGCTGGGGAATGACTTAAAAGTGGGGTTATCTTACAGAATAGATCACTTTTAATTGCTTTTATTGTTTGACTTGCTTGCTTTATATTTTGGGTCCTTGTTTGGGTTTTGTATTGATCCCCTACCCAGATCTAGGAATGTTATTAGGTAAGTAGAAAATATTATGGAGATTGTACGACGTAGACCGATATGGTTGAGACAATGTCTACGTTAGTGTGACACATTAATGGGTACCGGTATCCATTATGACGAATTAAGGAGAATACGGGGCCGCTGTGTGGTGTCCTGAAGCACTAACTGACCTTAGAACCTTTTGTTGAACAACTTGGCCATTAGGAAGTAGTGAGATAGCTAGCTTTGGTGCAGTCCGAAGTTGGTTGATACTCGATACTATGCTCATTGAGATCGGACTTTTGGGATATTTCGGTCGCCAAAAAAGAGGCTTGCGCTGAAACAATACCCAATAAAGAAAGATCAATGATATTGAGATTCCCTAGAAGGCGATTACTTTCTAGGACAAGTTGAACCAACTAAACTTCAAAGAGGGTAGTTACCTATGAAACTCTATGCAAGCCTAAACCTACGGATTTTTTTTTCTTTTCTTGTATATGTTTACTTGTACATAACATCATGACATCATACCATGGAATTTTGCACTAACCATTTCAAGGACTTTTGGGATTTACCTTTGTGCTATTTTGTAGGACATGGCTTTCATGCAAAGAAATACTATCTGAATCAACCTTGTGAAAGTGCCTCCTCAACTCAAGGAGTTAGTGTCAAGAGTTCCAAATGATTCTCCATTCACCAAGAAGTATGGTTGTCTCATCAACTTGGTTACCTCAAACTTTAAAGAGGACATGGTGAACAAAGTTGATAGCAAGAAGTTAGGGCATAAAAACTCCATTCCTTTGGAGCCTTATCTCATGTGGGTGCGAGCTCGCGCTCAAAACCTCATTATGCCATATGAGGCCATCCCACCTATCATCATGGAACCTATTGCCATAGGAGATGTTCCCTACACTATTCTTCATCCTGACATGCCTACTACTCTCGAGGAGCTACAAAGATCGTAGATTTGACTCAAAGGGGAGGGAGACACCTTTGAAACCCAATTCTACGCAAGCGAGAAGAAGGTTTTAGAGCTCACAAGACAGCTTCATGAATAGCAAAGTTTGAATGCCTATATTGCACCAAAGAGGATGCGCTTGTGGGAAACTTGAGTCCTTTTTTGTTTTAGGACTTTATTTTGTATTATTTTGCTTCTTCCATTGTAAGCCCAAGAGACATTTTTGTAAATCATTTTGAACTTATTAATATAATTAATGTTTATTCCTTCTTTGTTTAAACAAATTTAAATCTTAAAGGTCCTTGAAAACATTTGAATTCACATTACATGTATCATAACATAAGAAGGTTTTCCGACACAGGTTTCCTCATCTTTCTAATGTTTATCTCAGTAAGATGGATCTCGAGTAGACTGTGAAGGACTTGTAGACACAAAATTCTCAATTTCAAGTAACCTTGCCCAATTTGGCCAAAGGGCGGCAAGACTTGATGTCACTTCTGGTTGCAAAGAAGAAGACCAAGAAGAAGGCTTTGATCAACATGGGAAAGAGATTTAAGGGCCCGATTCGACAAGTTCAAGTGATATAAGACTCCTCCGAGGAAGATGAGAATCAGGATGAAGACACAAGGAGAACCCGTGCTAGGGGTGATAACAATCCAGTATATGAGGATGAGGACTATTTTGACGAACAATATCCACCGGTTGAAGACAAGTATAAACAACTGGAGAACATATTGAAGGCTATGGAAGTTCAAGCTGTGTCTGGCCTAGATTTTGGTGATTTGGGTTTGGTTCCTGGGGTGGCAATCCCCCGTAAATTCAATATTTCATATTTTTCCAATTACGATGGTGTTTCATGCCCGAAGCTTCACTTGAGATCTTACGTCTGTAAAATTCAACCGCATACCATTGATAAGAAGTTGTGGGTGCACTTATTTCAAGAGAGTATGTTTGGGACTCAATTGGAGTGGTTTTACCAGTTAGAGGGCTCCAACATTCATACCTGGGAATACTTGGCCACTGCCTTTTGTTGTCAATACCAGTACAATGCTGATCTGGCGCCAACTAGAGTACAGTTACAAGGAATGACCATGGGTTCCAATGAAGGCTTCAAACAGTACATGCAGAAATGGAGAGACTTGACAGGTAGGGTGCAGCCACCATTGAATGATAGGGAGTTGGAGGATATGTTCATGGGAACATTGACTAGACCATTTTTCAACTTGCCAATTGGGAGCTCATCATCTGGTTTCAATGAGTTAATCTGGACTGGTGAAAGGGTTGAGAATGATATTAAAAGTGGAAAAATTCCCATGGCCTCTACCTCTACATCAAATACTGTGAAGAAACCTTTTATCGGTAAAAAAAGAAACTAATGTCTTGTATGGGTCGAGGGACCATATCAAGAAGGACCATCGTCAATTTGTAAATGTAGTTCTAATCTCCAATCTGACCTCTACTCAAAGACCACAACAACAAGCTGGCTACCAAAGATGTGATATTTTGAGAAGACAATATAAAAGGATCAACATGTCATTATCTCAAGCCCTACAACACCTGTTGAAGGCTAATTTGGTAACATTGCGTGATCCCCCTTCAAATCCCAATGTTTCATCTCCAAAATATAACTCAAACACCAAATGTGTTTACCACTCCAATAGTCCCAGACACGACACTGATCATTGTTGGGTATTAAGATGCAAGATCCAAGACCTCATTGACAACAAGACCATTGGATTTGATCCTCCTCCAACTCCGAATGTAATCATCGAACCTATGCCAAACCATGGCAAAGATATCAATGCTATTGAAGATACTGTTTTTGTTTCCTCTGTTAATAACTTAACCACTCCACTAAAGTTTGTTAAAAACAATTTGTTGAAATTCGGGGTTTTACCTGGTTGCCTTAAAGATTATTGTTACTGCACTGTGCAAATCAATGGTTGTGAATGGCTGAAAAGAGGGGTCCAACACCTAATAGACAACCATGAGATCCTATTCAAAAGAACTCCATCCGTAAAAAGTTTGACCAAAGTTATAACTCAAGAAGTTTAAGACATATCCATCATCACTATATCCAACAAACCTATTAGGATCACTTCAAAGGGTCCTATTCGGATTTACAATGAACCAAAGATATCTCCATTGATAATCACCACACCGGGGCCAGCCCCTTATTCTTTCGATAAAGAGGTACCTTGGAATTAAGGCTTTGAAGTATACTACCATGGTATTAGACAAGACTTCTGGATTGATGAAGACAAGACCACTGATATTGCCAATATTGCTGGCTCTAGCAAGGTGACAAAGGACAGGGAGAATCTTCTCTCCTAACATTTCACCTCCAACCACAACAACCACACCTATTTGTATTAATGTTGACAAGCCTAATACTGATGCTAGGGGAAAAGATAAGATGATTGAGCCTGCTAGGATGGAGGCGCCCACCAAAGACATTACAACTGAGGGACCTTCCACCCAAAAGATGGAGGAGATTTTGAAGATCATTACGAAAAGTGATTATAAGATAGTATAGCAGTTGGGGAAAACCCCCTCTAAGATTTATATGCTATCTTTATTACTTTGTTCTGATGCGCATGCTCAAGCCTTGATAAAATTTCTGAAAAAAAGCTTATGTTCCTCAAGAGATTACAGTTGATCAGTTTGAAAATTATGTAGCGAGCTTGACTGCCGATACTGGATTGGGATTATCGGATACTGATTTAACTCCAATCAAAAGAAATCACAACAAGGCTTTGCATGTATCCATCGAATTCAAAGGAACCACTCTAGCCCATGTATTGGTTGATATTGGGTCCTCTCTGAATGTTCTTCCTAAAGGTGCTCTAGATCGATTGGACTGTGAAGGTTTGGTGTTGAATCCAAGTGACATAGTGGTAAGGGATTTAGATGGATCAAAAAGGATGGTACATGGAGAGGTTAACCTCCCCATCAAAGTTGGTTCTTAAACTTTCAACTCTACTTTCTATGTAATGGACATCCGTCCTTCCTACTCTTGCCTACTTGGAGGCCCCTGGATACATGAGGCAGGGGCAATGACTTCTAAACTTCATCAAAAGCTGAAATATCTGGTCAAGGGAAAGATTATTAACGTCTATGGTGAAGAAGAACTTATGGTTAGCCATCTGAATTCATTTCAATATGTTAATATGGATGATGAATTCATAGAAACTCCTTGTCAAGCCTTCTAAGTGGTTTCTCCCATGGTTGCTCCTGCCAAGGCTACTCCTAATGTTCCAAAAGATATTAAAGATGTTCCTAGGATGGCTTACCTCGAAGATGCTCGTATTGTGATTGAAGACGGAGGTTGTACCATTTGAGGACAACTCCCTGACATCTCTTTCCAATCAAACAAAAGTGGTTTGGGTTTCACTGCCAAAGCTCAAAAGGAGGTCAGACATGCTCGCATAGGAAAACCACTTTTTCGTATCAGTAATCATGAAGTGAATGTTCTTGAAGACTCCGACAACGACTGTGATTTTGATGACTGGATCTACCCAACTTCCGAGGAAGGACTCAACAACTGGCGTGCCAAGGATTTCATTCCCATCTCCTTCAATAAGGAGTAATTATCATTTAATATTTTATCAATTTAAGAACTTTGTCTGTAATTTTATTGAAACAATGACTTTAAGCTTTGTTCTATACCCCGGGAACCATGGTCCATTTGTTAAGGGTTTGTTCATTTTCATATGCCATATGATCATTTAATGGAAAAAAATTGGACTCTTTTGCATTCAAATTTTGCGCTCATTGTATTTCTTTCACTTTATTGCATTTTCAAAATATCCATGTATCTTACATGCACACACACACATATACGCATTTGCATATCCTCATCCACTCCGGGTCTCATTGACAACGACTCTGCTATTGCCACCTATGATTTTAAACATCCAATCTACCAAGCTGAAGACGAAGGCAAGGAAGATTGTGAAATACCTGGGGAATTAGCCAGACTTCTGATGCAAGAAGAAAAATCCATTCTACCGCATGAAGAGCCATTTGAAGTGATCAACTTAGGTGCTGAGGAAGACAAGAAATAGGTTAAGATTGGAGTCAACTTGAGATACGGTGTCAAAAGCAAAATGGTTCAGATGTTGCACGACTACATTGAGGTGTTTTCTTGATCATATGAAGATATGTTGGGACTTGATACTGATATGGTGGTTCATCATCTACCAACAAAGGAAGATTGTCCTCCAGTCAAGCAAAAAGTTCGTCGTATGCGGCCAGACATGTCTGAAAAGATAAAAGTTGAGGTAATGAAGCAATTCAATGCAGGTTTTCTAGCAGTGACATCATATCCTCAATGGGTGGAAAATGTGGTCCTCGTGCCAAAGAAGGACGTAAAGGTCTGTATGTGCGTAGACTATAGAGATTTGAATAGGGAAAGCCCCAAAGATGATTTCCCACTACCTCATATTGATGTCTTGGTCAACAACACTGTTCAACATAAAGTCTTCTCCTTCATGGATGTCTTCTCTAACTATAAACAAATCAAAATGGCTCCCGAAGATATGGAGAAAACCACTTTTGTTAAACAGTGGGGCACTTTTTGTTACAAGGCCATACCTTTCGACTTGAAGGATGCATGGGAAACCTATCAACGAGCTATGGTAGCCCTATTTTATGATATGATCCATCATGAGATAGAAGTGTATGTGGACGATATGATTGCAAGGTCACATACTAAGGAAGAACACCTTGATCACTTACACAAGTTGTTTGAGAGGTTGAAGAAATACAAGCTAAGACTGAATCCCAAAAAATGCAAGTTCGAGGTAAGATCTGGAAAACTCTTAGGGTTTGTCGTCAGTGGAAAAGGTATCTAGGTCGACCCTGCAAAAGTAAAAGCCATACAAGAAATGTCGGCACCTTGTACTGAGAAAGAGGTCAGGGGTTTCTTAGGTCGACTCAACTACATTGCTCAATTCATATCTCACTTGACTGCTACTTGTGAGCCAATCTTTAAACTCTTGAAGAAAGATCAAGTAGTCAGATGGAACGACGACTGCCAAACGGCCTTTGATAAGATCATGGAATATTTATAAGAACCTCCCATCCTGATTCCTCCAGTTGAAGGAAGACCTCTGATTATGTACTTGACTGTATTAGAGAACTCAATAGGGTGTGTGTTGGGCCAACATGACGAGTTTGGCCGAAAAGAGCGTGCAATATACTTCCTGAGAAAAAATTTTACCGGCTGTGAAACAAGATATTCACTGCTTGAGAAAACTTGTTGCACTCTGGCATGGGTTGCTTGCCGGATAAGACAGTATATGTTGACTCATACCACTTTGTTGATTTCTAATATGGACCCTATCAAGTACATCTTCGAGATACCAACCCTCTCCGGACGAATAGCTAGATGGAAAATGATCTTGACTGAATATGATATCCAATATAATACACAAAAGGCCATCAAAGGAAGTGTGCTGGAGAATCATTTGGCCCATCAGGCTGTTGATGATTACCAATCCATGAACTTTGAATTCTCGAACGAGAATATCATGCTAATAACTGATTGTGAAAATCTTGGACCATATGACGGACCTGAACAAGGATCCCGATGGACTATGGTTTTTGATGGGGCTTCTAATGCTTTGGGTAATGGAGTTGGTGTTGTGATTATTTCTCCCGAAGGTTTCCATACACCTTTCACTTCCATACTATGCTTCGATTGTACAAACAACATGGTTGAGTATGAGGCATTCGTCTTGGGTCTTAGGGCTGCCATTGACCTAAGAATCAAATTCTTAAGCGTATATGGAGATTCAACTCTAGTAATCAGTCAAGTTAAAGGAGAGTGGGATACCAAACATCCTAATCTGATCCCCTACAAAGAGCTTGTGTTAACCCTGATCCCATACTTCGAGGAGGTTACCTTCGAACACTTTCCAAGAGAAGAAAATCAGTTGGCGAACGCCTTAGAAACAATGTCATCCATGTTCAAGGTCGAGTGGGATAATGAAGCTCCTATAATTACAATTAAAATATTTGACGAAACTACACAATGTTATGAGATCGACACCGACGAGGATAAACCGTGGTACCATGAAGTGAGGAGATATTTGGAAGCACAAGAATATCCTGAAGGAGCTTCCATCAATCACAAGAAATTCCTATGAAGGTTTTCATTCAAATTCTTCCTAAGCAAGGGGATCCTATATAAGCGCAACCATGATTCAACTCTTCTACATTGTATGGAAAAGAATGAGGTAGATAAAATCATGGAGGGCATGCATGATGGTATCTTTGGAACTCACTCTGATGGGCACACTATGACCAAGAAGATTCAGAGGGCTGGTTACTATTGGTTGACAATGGAAACTGATTGTCACCATCACTCGAGGACTTGCCATAAGTGTCAAATTTATGCCAACAAGGTCCATGTGCCTCCAATTCCTTTGAATGTCATGACTGCTCCGTGGCCATTTTCAATGTGAGGCATAGATATGATTGGAGAGATAAAGCCCACAACTTCTAATGGACATTGTTTCATCCTATTCGCCATTGATTACTTCACCAAATGGCTCGAAGCAACTTCATTTTCCTCAGTAACCAAGAACGTTGTAGCCCGGTTTATCAAGCATAACCTCATATGTCATTACGGTATCCCTGAAAGGATCATCATTGACAATATTACCAATCTCAACAATTCTATGATTATGGAACTCTGCACTCAGTTCAAAATCAGGCATCACAATTCTTCTCTATATAGACCTAAGATGAATGGATCAGTGGAAGCTACCAATAAGAACATTAAGAAGATTATGCAAAAGATGGTGGTAACCTACAAAGATTGGAACGAGATGCTACCGTTTACTCTTCATGGCTACGATACCTCGGCTCGAACATTAACTGGGGTAACCCCTTTCTCTTTAGTTTATGGTATGGAAGTTGTCCTGCATGTGGAAGTTCAAATTCCTTCCTTAAGGACTATGAAAGAAGCAGATTTGGGCGAAGGTGAATGGATCCAGACTAGGTTGGATCAGTTGAACTTGATTGATGAGAAGAGTCTGGCTGCTGTTTATCATGGACAAATGTTTCAAAAATGTATGATCAAGGCTTTCAACAAGAGGATCAAACCTCGAGTGTATCAGACCAGAGATTTGGTAATAAAGCGCATCATTCTTCCTCAAGGCGATCCCAGGGGCAAATGGATTCCCATTTACGAAGGTCCATTTGTTGTTAAGAAAGTATTCTTCGGAGGTTCCATGATGCTAACTACTATGGATGGTGAAGATTTCCCGCATCTTGTGAACACGGACATAGTCAAAAAATAATATGCATAAAGTGACCCGTTAGCTTGACATACCTAGGACAAAACAAGGGCATCCTGGTGAACCAAATAGGTTTGGGCAAAAATTAGGGATATATACAAAAGATTATATACCCAGCAAGTCAAAAACCCGAAAGGGCGGCTTGGGCAAAAAAGGGTATCTTGGTGGGCTGAAATCCTGAAAGGGAGGTCCAAGCAAAAGTTAAGGATGAAAGTGTATGACTATGTCCCGTACAACTAGTTTTATTACCGAGGTCCAAGTTCTTGGGTGTAAGATCAATTCAATCAACTTCTTTCAACGGCAAGGGATGATGTTCGAAGATATCGGGGCAATAGCGAAGTTGGAATACAATGAGATCACTTCCACATGGCTATTATTTTTGCTCACTTTATATTCTTTCGAAGATTTCCTATTACTAGGATCTCTATCTCATTGTATAAAAATGCCTATTTATAGGTAAAACATCAATACAAATATAACTTTGAAGTGCAAACTTTTTATTTTTTCTGTTTTGAGTGCAAAAACGTCCAATGACTAAAATTGAATGAACATACGCATATGAACATGATTAAATGTTAACAAATGTATGTTTAAAAACAGTAATAAACATTTCAAGATATCCCCCATAGAGTTACTTCAATTATCCTCACAAATTTGAATTTATACAGTATTCATCTTGAATTCCAATCTCATGACAACCATTTCCCTAGTCGAGTTGGTCCTAAGTTATAAGAGAGACTTTGTGGAGTTCGCCTCTATAAGAATTAATCTCCCCAATAAGGTCTTCAAAAATAAATTCCTCAACAGGGTTTATTTGCCAACAAACTACAAGATTTCCCAACAGACTACAAATTCCCCAGCTCGAGTTCTTTCCTCAGACCATTGCAAATTAACAGACAAAATCCCTTGTCTCCAACGGAGTCGATACTATCCCCAGTAAGTTGCTGCAAAGCCTAGAATCCGACTAGATAAAAGTTAACTTCATCCTACCAGTAAGTTACTGCAAAGCTTGGAAATCAACCAGATAACAGTTAACTTCATCAACCATAGAAAGTTGTTGCAAAGCCTAGATTTCGACCAGATACCATTCAACTATTCCTCTCCAAGACAAAAGTTTAACCATCTCTTTTATCCCCAGTCAGGGCAAATAAGAATTAAATTTCCCAGTAGAGCAATGGATAACCACAAGTTCCTAAACTCTATTCCCCAAGCAGGAATCAACATTCCCCACTGAGTTTCTTCAAATAGCAAACAGGAATTCCCAGTGGAAGCATTCTAAACAAGGTCGAAGATACACACACTCTTCATCTCCAACAGTAGTCTGGGATTCAGCTTCCCAATACCCCCCAGCAATTTGTCAAGGATTTATTTTCCAGAAAAAGATGCACTTCAATGTTTCACATCATATCGCATGCATGATAATTGGCATACAGCATAATCTCATTTATTTTGAGAACATCATTACGTCATGCATACATCTGCATGCAACTAACCCTCTTCCTTACAGGAAAAATCAATCAACAATACAAAAGACCTCTTCTGAGTAGATTTATTTCTTCTATATTAAAGACAGGCGAACGAAGACCTCTTCTGGGTAGATTTATTTTTTCCAGATTAAAGACAGGAAGACGAAGACGTTTTCTAGTTTAGATTTATTTCTTCCAGATTAAAGAAAGACAAACGAAGACCTCTTCTGGGTAGATTTATTTCATCCAGATTAAAGACAGGCGAACAACGACCTTTTCTGGATTAGATTTATTTCTTCTAGATTAAAGACAGGAAAATGAAGACCTATTCTAGTTATATTTATTTCTTCCAGATTAAAGACGGGAAAATGAACACCTCTTCTAGTTAGATGTATTCCTTCCAGATTAAAGACAGGCAAATGAAGACTTCTTCTAGGTAGATTTATTTCTTCCAGATTAAAGACAGGAGAATGACGACCTTTTTTGGTTTAGATTTATTTCTTCCAGATTAAAAACGGGCAAACAAAGACCTCTTCTAGGTAGATTTATTTCTTCCAGATTAAAGACAGGTGAACGAAGACCTCTTCTGGTTTAGATATATTTCTTCCAGATTAAAGACAGGAAAACGAAGACCTCTTCTGGGTAGATTTACTTCTTCCAAATTAAAGACAGACGCACGAAGACCTCTTCTGGTTAGATTTATTCCTTCCAGATTAAAGACAGGCAGACGAAGACCTCTTCTGGTTAGATTTATTTCTTCCAGATTAAAGACAGGCAATCAACAGACCTTTTCTGGTTAAATTTATTTCTTCTAGTTAAAGACAGACGTACGACAAACCTCTTCTGGATAGATTGTAATATCAAGCTTCTCAATGAACGTTATTTTGACGAATGTCAAACCATAATGGCAAGAAGGCAAAGATATTGATAAAGCTACAACATCAATGGATAAAAGTCTTTGATTTAAGCTCTTGGAAAATTTCACAAGGTATAATAACAAATCTTGCTATGAAATTAAGTCTTAGATGCTCAATGATCAAAAGAAGTGTTTAAAACTTGTCCAAACTTTTTCTCAAGTTTTCTAAGCAAAAAATCCATTTTTTACTTCTGTGCATTCGATTTATATGTTGGTGCAATCGATTGCATGACTCACATTTTCAGCTGTTTTGCTTCTGTTTCTTAGTGCAATCGATTTACACAAGAGTGCAATCGATTTCTCTCTGGTTAAAAATGCTTTTATTTTAAAGTGCAATCAATTTGCATGTTTGTGCAATCAATTTCTCACTGAAAATATTTGAATTTTCTGGTTGTTAGAACTCGTGCAATCGATTTGCATCAAGGGTGCAATCGATTGCTTGCTGAACGTTTTAGAAAAACAGCAGCTTTGAACATACCTTTTCATAACACCACTTCATGGAATCTTTTCATTTAATCTTGGAAATTGTTCATGATTAATTTACAGAAAATTATGTTGTTTCAAAGGGATGCTATAAACATATAAATACTGAAATTTCAAAATCAAAATTAATCTCTTCCAATCAATATTTTTCTGAATTTTCAAATATTCAACTCAAGCCTTTTCAACTTTCATTCAAAAAGTTTTATGCATATTTTCATATATTGTATAATAGAAAACTTTGAGCAATCTAAGTCTTGAGTCATTGTATATCATTGTTATTGGAACAGAAAATCAAGTTATTGATAAAATCACTCAAAGTGATTATTGCTCTACAAACTCACTCAATCAAAATATTGTTGTACACTTTCTTATTTTTCAGGATTGTTGAAAATAAGACTAGTGGTTTTTGTACTCTTGTTTTCCAGGATTGTTGGAAACAAGTAAGGTCACCTTGAGAGGATTGTTCTCATTGTTGACATAGTGAAAGTCCAAGAGGATATTTCTTGGTCCAAGAGGATTGTTCTTGGTTTTGGTAGTTCTTGTTTAAGTTTGCCAACTATACGGAAATATCTTTCATGTTGAAAGGGGACTGGAGTACTCTCATACTGTGAGGGGAACCAGGCTATCTCGCTTGTGTCTCTTTATTTTTCTGCACTTTACTCTTTCATAAACTAACCATAAACCAGAAAAATAATATCCATCATCACTAAAACCAAAAAAATTCTAAAGTACCTAATTCACCCCCCTCTTAGGCACACTTCGTACTTACAATTGGCATCAGAACAGGTTATAAGTAACCTATTCCTAGAGATCCAGAATGGCTTCCGCAAATCAAAATCCTGTTTTCAGAGATGGTGGTAGTAACAACAAGCCTCCTCTATTCTATGGTGAATATTTTGACTTCTGGAAAATATGCATGAAGGCACATCTAGAAGCACAAGGAGAAGAAATATGGTATGTCGTCGAAAATGGTCCATTTATTCCTATAACGATGATCAACGGTGCTGGTTCATCAAAACCTAAAACTGCATGGGATGAAGATGATAAGAAAAAGGTCCTCTATGATAAAAAGGCAATCAATATTCTTCAAGGTGCACTTAGCATGGGTGAATTATTTCGTGTCTCGACATGCAAAACGATCAAAGAAATATGGGATACCTTGGTACAAACTCATGAAGGAATCGTTGAAGTTAAAAAATCAACATTAAATACTTTAAGTCAAGAATACGATTTATTTCGAATGAAGCTCAGTGAATCCATCCTTTACTTGCAGAAAAGATTTGTGCACTTGACAAATCATCTAAGTGCTCTTGGTAAGACTATAACTAATGATGAACTAATTCTGAAAGTGCTTAGATCATTAACTAGGGAATGGCAACCAAAAGTAACGGAAATTTCTGAAAAGAAAAGTCTTTGTACAATGACGTCCGCAACATTGTTTGAAAAACTTCAAGAATATGAAATGGAACTCATAAGACTTGAAAAGCATGAAAATCAAGAGAAAAAATCCAAGAATATTGCTTTAAAGATCGATTCCAAGGAAGTTGAAAAGGAAGAAAATCCGGAAGAAGATGAAAATTTCATGCTTCTTGTTAAAAGGCTTGGTAAGTTCTTTGGTAGAAATGACAAATCCTTTTCTCATTCAAAAAGAAAGAAACAATTCAAGAAAAAGGAAGCTTCCACATCAACACATGAAGTCACATGTTATGAATGCGGTAAGCAAGGTCATAATGAGATGATTTCTTCGTCCAATTCCGATAGTGATGAAAGTGCAAATCTAGCATTGATGGCCTCACATCATTCCGATAGTGAAGATGACGAGGTTAGTAATGAATTTAATCTTTTTGATAATGATGCACAAGGTGCTATAGATGAACTATTAAATGAATGCAAAATTTTGTACAAAACTTTTTCATCTCAAAAGAAACAAATTTCATCTTTAGAAGAAAAACGTGAATCTATGGAAAAAGATCTCAAACATGAAAAACAAAAACTTAGTGAGCAAAAGCAGAATTTTGTATGCAAAAATTGTGAATCACTCTCTTTCCAAATTGTCCAATTAAAAACAGTTATTGAGAGATATGAAAAATGTCAAATTGGATTGGAAGGTGTTCTTAGCCAACAAAGATATTCCAATGATAAAAATGGACTTGGATATTCAAAGTTTTCAAAACCAAGTTATAATAAAACTATATTTATTAAGGCTAGTGATCAATCAACCAAAGAGAAAGTGAACAAACCTAAAGTGGTTCATCATTATCCTAAAAAGAAAAAATTTCCTAAGAAGAAATCTTATCCTTCTAATATAGAAGTAACTTTTAACATACTTATTTTTATTGTGGTATTAAAGGCCACACACCTAATGATTTCTATGTTAGAAAATTTAGTGTGGCAAGTGGGCATTATGTGTGGGTAAAGAAAGGTACTAATTATGAAGGACCCAAAGCAACTTGGGTACCTAAAAAAACCTAATTTGTTTTGTAGGTATGCTTGAAGACCACATGCAATCTATGGTATCTTGATAGTGGTTGCTCAAAGCATATGACGGGAGACATAAACCAATTTTCAAATCTAGTGCTAAAGGCCAAGGGTTTTGTGACTTATGGAGACAACAATAAGGGAAGAATTCTTGGAAAAGGAAAAGTTGGTGCTCCACCCTTCACATCCATTGAAGATGTTCTTTATGTTGAAGGACTAAAGCATAATATTCATAGTATTAGCCCACTTTGTGATAAAGGCCTCAAGATCAAGTTCACCAAAGATGAATGCTTGATAGAATACGAAGTCACACATGAGGTAATACTTAATGGTAAAAGAATTAATAACATATTTATGATTTCCCTTGATGATCCATCTTTGAAATTAAAATGTCTCATGGCGAACAACGATGATTCATGGCTTTGGCACAAAAGAATTGCTCATATTCACATGGAACACTTGAATAAATTAATCAAGCATGATCTTGTCATTGGGTTACCTAAGAGAAATTTTGTCAAAGATAGACTTTGTGATGCATGTCAAAAATGGAAACAAACAAAATCAACTTTCAAATCTAAGAATGTGGTGTATACTACAAGGCCACTACAATTGTTGCATATTGACTTATTTGGTCCATCAAGAACAAGAAGTTTCAGAGGTAATGTAAATGCCTTGGTTATTGTTGATGATTTCTCTAGATATACTTGGACATTATTTTTAGTGCAGAAAATTGATGCATTAAAGGCTTTCAAGAAGTATGATAAGCAAATTCAAAATGATAAATCTTTAACAATTTCCTCCAAAAGAAGTGATCATGGCAGATAATTTCAAAATGCTCTCTTTGAAGAATTTTATGGAGAACATGGAATCTCTCACAACTTCTCGGCACCAAGGACTCCTCAACAAAATGGAGTGGTGGAAAGAAAAAATAGATATGTTGTAGAACTTGCAAGAACAATGCTTAGCGATTCAAATCTTCCAAAATATTTTTGGGCGGATGCGGTAAGCACGACATGTTTTGTTAGCAATAGAGTTAACATAAGACAAATCTTGAAGAAAACTCCATATGAACTTTTCAAAGGGAGGAAACCAAACATTGCTTTCTTTCACATTTTTGGTTGCAAATGCTTTGTCTTAAACAACGACAAAGATAACCTTGGTAAGTTTGATGAAAAATCCGATGAAGGTATTTTTCTTGGCTACTCTCTTACTAGTAAGACATATAGAATATATAACAAAAGAAATTTAACAATTGAAGAATCAATGTATGTATCTTTTGATGAATCTAACCCCTCCAAGAAGGATAATGTTGTTTGTAATGATGATGTTGATGATGAAATATTAGAAGTTCCTCAAGAAAATACTTCCAAAGATGTCAATATGGATCAACCGATTCAACAAGAAGAAGTATGTCAACAAGAATCAAATATCAATGATCTACCAAAGGAATGGAGAACTCATAGAGATCATCCTATCGATAAATTCATTGGTGATATAAGTCAAGGTGTGACAACAAGATTAAATCTTAAAGATGCTTGTCTAAACATGGCGTTTGTCTCTCAATTTGAACCTTCCAAAGTTAATGAAGCCTTAGGCGATGACCAATGGATTATTCCTATGCAAGAAGAGTTAAACCAATTTGAAAGGAATCAAGTTTGGGAACTTGTCCCTAGGCCAAGCAACAAACACATCATTGGAACAAGATGGGTGTTTAAGAACAAACTTGACAAGAACGGTATAATTGTTCAGAACAAAGAAAGGTTGGTAGCACAAGGCTACAATCAAGAATAAGGAATCGATTTTGAAGAAACTTTCTCTCTGGTTGCAAGGTTAGAAGCTATTCGTCTTTTACTTGCATATGCACATTAAATTTTCAACTTTTCCAAATGGATGTCAAGAGCGTATTCTTGAATGGATATATCAATGAAGAAGTATATGTTAAGCAACCCCCGGGGTTCGAAGATTTCAAGAATCCATCTCATGTATTTAAATTTAGAAAAGCTCTCTATGGTTTGAAACAAGCACCAAGGGCATGGTACGATCGACTAAGTAATTTCTTATGCGAAAAAGGCTTTGAAAAAGGTAAAGTTGACAAGACTTTGTTTATCAAAAAAATCAAAGGTAACACTTTGCTAGTTCAAGTCTATATTGACGATATCATCTTCGGTTCGTCAAACAAAGAAATGTGTGAAGAATTTTTAGCAATAACACAAGGATAATTTGAGATGTCCATGATGGGTAAAATGAATTATTTTCTTGGACTTCAAATCAAGAAATTAAAGGATGGCATCTTCATCAACCAATCCAAGTATTGCAAGGAATTGTTGAAAAGATTTGACATGGATAATTGTAAAGCTATGACTACTCCAATGGATTCCGGTACATATAATGATCAAGATGAATCGGGTGTCTCTATTGATATTACAAAATATCGAGGTATGATTGGATCTTTATTGTATTTGACGGAAAGTCGTCCTGACATAATGTTTATTGTGTGTCTCTGTGCTCGCTTTCAAGAAAATCCAAAGGAATCACATCTCATGATGGTAAAATGGATCATGAAGTATCTCAAAGGAACAACAAATGTTTGATTATGGTATCCTAAAGGTAGTTTTTTCAATTTAGTTGGTTATTTTGACGCGGATTATGCAGGTTGTAAAACTGATAGAAAATGCACAAGTGGTATTTGTCACATCCTTGGAAATGCATTAGTATTGTGGGCTTGCAAGAAACAAGTATGCGTTGCTCTTAGCACGGCCGAAGCAGAATATATTACAGCGGGTAGTAGTTGTACACAAATATTATGGCTCAAGCAACAATAATGTGACTACGGACTCAATCTAGGATGCATTCCTCAACGGTGCGACAATACAAGTGCAATAAATATTACAAAGAATCCGGTCATGCACTCAAGAACCAAACACATCGACATACAACATCATTTTATTCGTGATCATGTAATTCAAGGAGATGTCGAAGTCACATTTATAGATACTCATAATCAACTTGCCGATATCTACACAAAACCTTTGGCAAGAGAACCATTTTACAAAATTCGACGAGAACTTGGTATTTTGGATGAACATGACGTCTAAGGTGCATTCAATCCTTTCTTAATGCTTTCAAAGTTATATTCATGTTTATATGTAAAAATTCATGTCTATATGTTGCCTTAAGATGTTATGTATATTAAAATTTGTTTAAATTCAAGAACAATGTGCTTTTGGTCATTTTTGGTTGATGCAATCGATTACACCATTGCGAAATCGATTGCTCACTATATGTTTTTATTCTCTGACCATTTTGTTTCAGTGCAAATCGACTGCACCATAGTGCAAATCGATTGCACGCTGTTCATTTCAGTTTACTGTTGTTTCTGTTTATTGTGCAAATTGATTGCATTTGTGTGCAAATCAATTACACCTGCTGTAATTTAACTTTATGACATGTTTTAATATTGGTCAGAATTCCTATCCTCTCCTATTTCCAATCTCACCTCCATTATTGACCAATTAAATATCTTTGAATACATTAAACCCCACTCATAACTCTCTACTCACAAATCTTATCATATAACACAACCTTCTTTCCAAATTCATCTCATCACGTATCTACTTCTCAAAACCTCAAAAGTATTGTGACATATACAAACCCACCAAAACCTAATTTCAAAAATCACCTTCCTCATGGCATCCAGACAAAAGAGAAAATTGGAAGCTCAAGAGAAAGGGAAGAAAGCTGGATTCCCATCTATGGAAAATCCACTCATTCAAACTCTAACACAACAACAAGAAGAGAGGTTCACAAAGTATTTTCAATGGAAAATTGTCTCAACTCCAAAATATGGTATGCTATCATCCTTTCCTCAAGAATTCTTTACATTTCAAAAATGTTTTAGCATCCTATGATTTGGAACTGATCATTTCATCATATGGATACTATTACCCGAATTTGGTGCGGACATTCTTTAGAAACTTGGCAACTTATAAAGGAAAGTTTGTCACATATGTTTTGGGTACAAGAATCTCCCTAACCCCTGAAATTCTTGGAGGTATCTTAAACATTCCTTATACCGGGAGCACCCTTTATGACCCGGAAGATGAAGATTGGTATGAATACAAAAAGAAGAATTTTTACTACAGTATCGGAAGGTTAAATGAAGCAAAATTCCATGTAAAAAGGATTCGAAGTCTAGGCGATGTTGTTCCCTCAAGAGACTCTTGGAGTGCAGGTAATTTTTATATCGATGATAGGTTGTTTCACTATTTAATGGTATACATCATGTTTTCGTGGGTTGGAAATCACTGGAGTGTGACAGATCTTGAGATGTAATTTTTGTACGCTAGAAAAAGAGGAATAAGTGTCAATTGGGCTCGTCTTATCATGACTCATATGCAGAGGTTTGATGCAAAATCAAAGTTCCTGCCATATGCTTATTTTATTACTCTTATTATTGAGCATTATGGAATTGATTTTGATGGTTTTGAAAAAGCTGAAATGGATACGAATATGCATAAGATTTCAATCAAAAGTGTTGATTCAAGAATGGGTGTTCATTACAATCCGAAATCGAAAACTATAATGTATATTGGTGAAGATGTGGTTGGTGATGAAATAAAGGATCAAGAAGATGAAGGTGGTGAAGTTGTACCTCCTCCACCTGCTCCTGTTGGTCCAAGCAATCAAGATGTAATTAACTTTATAACTCAACAGTTTGCTACACTCAACACCAACATCAATAACCAATGGAATGCTATCAACGACGCCACAACGACCCAGATCAATGATTTTCGCACAGATGTGAATCAACAGTTTTCTTACTTTTACTCTCATCTCCACATACCTCCATATGATCCCAACAACCCAACTGTCCCTCCTCCACAATACACCGGTCCTCCATTTCAACAATAATTTCCCAATCAAGGACCATTTTTCTATAACAACCCCGACATGAACCAACCATGAATTTTGTCCATTTGTGTTATTTTTATTGTGTTTATCATTATATCTTTGTTCTCTCTTGTGACTATGTTTTGTTTAATGAACATTATTGTTTAAGTTTTCAATATTATTACATGTATATTTTCCATCTTTTATGCATCTTTCTCTTATTTTTGATAATGTCAAAGAGGGAGAAGGATGTTACACTTTATGCTTGTGTATTTCATTGTCTTAAACTTTTAAGGACAAAGAATCCTTCAAGATGAGAAAATCCAAATGATTACAAAACTTCTCATACAAAGGGGGGAGTTATACATCTTAGGGGGAGAAGTCTCTTTCCGGAAATACAAAGCTTTAAGAAAGATTGTTTTGTCATCATCAAAAAGGGGGAGAATGTAATATCAAGCTTCTCAGTGAACTTTATTTTGATGAAGACAAACCATAATGGAAAGAAGGCAAAGATATTGATCAAGCTAAAGCATTAATGGATAAAAGTCTTTGATTCAAGCTCTTGTAAAATTTCATAAGGTATAATAACAAATCTTGCTATGAACTTAAGTCTTAGATGCTCAATGATCAAAAGAAGTGTTTAAAACTTGTCCAAACTTTTTCTCAAGTTTTCTAAGCAAAAAATCCATTTTTACTTTTGTGCAATCGATTTACATGTTGGTGCAATCGATTGCATGACTCACATTTTCAGTTGTTTTGCTTTTGTTTCTTAGTGCAATCGATTTACACAAGAGTGCAATTAATTGCTCTCTGGTTAAAAATGCTTATGTTTTAAAGTGCAATCGATTTTCATGTTTGTGCAATCGATTGCTCACTGGAAATATTTGAATTTTCTGGCTGTTAGAACCCGTGAAATCGATTTGCATCAAGGGTGCAATCGATTTCTTGCTGAACGTTTTTGAAAAATAGCAGCTTTGAACATACCTTTTCATAACACCACTTCATGGAATCTTTTCATTTAATCTTGGCAATTGTTCATGATTAATTTACAGAAACTTATGTTGTTTCAAAGGGGTGCTGTGAACATATAAATACTGAAATTTCAAAATCAAAAATAATCTCTTCCAATCAATATTTTTCTGAATTTTCAAATATTCAACTCAAGCCTTTTTCACTTTTATTCAAAACAATTTATGCATATTTTCATATCTTGTATAACAAAAAACTTTGAGCAATCTAAGTCTTGAGTCATTGTATATCATTGTTATTGGAAGAGAAGATAAGTTATTGATAAAATCACTCAAAGTGATTATTGCTCTACAAACTCACTCAGTCAAAATATTGTTGTATACTTTCTTATTTTTTAGGATTATTGAAAATAAGATTAGTGGTTTTTGTACTCTTGTTTTCCAGGATTGTTGGAAACAAGTAAGGTCACCTTGAGAGGATTGTTCTCACTGTTGACATAGTGAAAATCCTAGAGGATTGTTCTTGGTTTTGGTAGTTCTTGTTTAAGTTTGCCAACTATAAGGAAATCTCTTTCATGTTGGAAGGGGACTGGAGTACTCTTGGACTGTGAGGGGAACCAGGATATCTCGCTTGTGTCTCTTTATATTTACGCAATTTACTCTTTCATAAACTCACCATAAACCATAAAAATAATATCCATCATCACTAAAACCAAAAAAAAATCTAAAGTACCTAATTCACCCCCCTCTTAGGCGCACTTCGTACTTACATAGATTACTTCTTCCAATTAATGATAGGAAATCTGAAGGTATATTGATCTATAGCACATAGATGTTAAAACAAGATTTGAATCTCTGTTTAAATCTCTAGTGTTGATGATAACAATACATATATTTTATACGTAAAAATTTTGTTATTTAATAGTTTCTTGAGAGTGCAGATAGAATATTCTAATTGATTCAAGATTGATGTCTTAATAATCCTCAAAAGTGTGGTTGGCACGACTCAAAAGAATATTGAATTTTCTTCTTAAGAAACATTAATAGTTCTGATGAATGTCGAATGTTCGCCAGAAAAGGATCCATGTTTACTTCTCCAGATAATTTTTTGCTTCAGAAGTCATGAGTGTTCGCTAGAAAAAGATATCCATGCATCAAGATCAGATATCAAGCTTATGCGTTAAAGATCAGAAATCAAACTTATGATCAAAGATCAAATATCAAGATGATTTGCTTCCCAGATAAGCTTTTGCTTCCAGATCAGGTATCAAGAATGTTTTGTCAAATAAGTTGTTGCTTCAAGTCTAAAGACAAGGTTCTGATTCTGAACACTCTAATACTTTTGGGAACATTACAATGAAACATCTTCTGGATTATTTATCATTTCTTATTAGAAATACTCCATCAAAAGAATAAGAACAAAAATGTGATCTCTTCTGCAGTTTATTCACTACTTCAGATAGAAGTATTTCATCAGAAGATAAGATCAAGGAAACATGCACAAGAAGAAAATAGTACAACAATATTGTACCTATTTCAAAATGGTGAAGACTACGTAGTACGGCCAAAGGAGTTTGTCTCCCACGATTTGATGCTACCGTTGTAGCAGCTGGTAAATGAAAGTGACGTTTTATACTATCCAATGGTTTACTTTCTCAGCCTATATAAAGGGATGACTACTTAATTCAATATCAATGATTCAGTATCAAGAAATTGAAAATAAAATCTATTGTGCAAAGAAAACAAAGAGAGAAAATCAGATTTGTGTTAACTTTTATTCTTTATAACATAAGAGTTGATGCTCATTATTGTGTTATTATCATTGTTGTATACACAAGACTTGTTGCTCATATTTGTGTGTAAACATATGTTCTTTATTGTAGTGTTAAATATGCTTTTTAGAAGCATTATTGTAAACATTGTTTGATGGTAAATCTTTCAAAATTTGTTTTCCTCAAGTGACTAAGTTGTATTATGTATACTTGAGAGGGCTAAGGTGTTTTTCTAAACTCTTAGATGTTGTTTGTAATCTATCAAGATTAGTGGATTAAGTCATTTTCTAAGGCAAAATCACCTTGACGGGTAGACAAGAGTAGCCTTTTCTAAGGTGAACTTGTATAAATTGATTGTGTCATTTTTCTTTCTAGATTATCTATCATTGATTGTTTATGAGAAGCATTTCTAAAAGAAAAAGTTTTTGAAAACCAAATTCAAACCCCCCTTTATTGTGTTTTTCTCAAACTTCAATTGGTATCAGAGCTCCGACTTTGTTATTGATTGTTCAATCAAACACTTAACCGTGTAGAGAGGTCCAGTGTGAGAAAAACTTTTATGGTATTGCTCATACAAATGAAAGTGATAGTTACAATTCTAAACCTCCTGTTTTTGATGGAGAGAAATTTGATTACTGGGTTGATAGGCTATAAAGTTTCTTTCCAGGCTATGATATAGATCTCTGGGATATTATTACAAATAGATATGAATCACCTGTTAGTGCGATTGGTATTCCCATTCCCATAAACAAAATGAATGATGCACAAAAGTGAGATCTCAAGAATAACCACAGAGCCAGAACTATTATTCTCAATAATATTTCCTACAATGAACACAAAAAGATCACTACTAGAGAAACAACAAAGGATATTTTGGATTCCCTAAGAATGACACATGAAGGCAATGCTCAAGTCAAGGAAACTAAGGCTCTGGCCTTAATTCAAAAATATGAGGCTTTCAAGATGGAAGAAGAAGAAACGGTTGAGACTATGTTCTCAAGGTTTCAAACCTTAGTAGCAGAAATTAAAGTTTTGTATAAAGTTTACTACACAATTGATCATGTTAAGAAGATCATCAGAAGTCTTCTTAAAAAATAGAGACCAATGGTTATTCCGCTAAAGCTGGCTAAGGATATGAGCAGCATAAATCTTGAAGACTTAATTAGTTCTCTTAAGAGTCATCAAATAGAGCTAGAAGAAGATGAGTACCCAAAAAAGGCAAATATGTTGCTCTAAGATCAAGATCAAATAGACCCAAGTCAAAAAGACCCAATTCTGATGATGAAGATGAATTGTCCCTTCTGTCCAGAAGATTCAAGCAACTCTGATAGAAAAGATAAAACAACTTCGGAGGATCCATAAACAGAGGAGGCCGTCCAGAAACATCTGCAATAGGAAGATCAAGCAAGGAAGTAACATGTTACGAGTGAAAGGAGCCTAGACACTACAGAAATGAATGTCCCACTCTCAAAAAGGAAATCCCCATAAAAAGCTTCAAGAAAAGCAGTTTCAATGGAAAGAAGAAAGGTATCATGGTAACATGAGATGAATCAGACTTTGAAGGATTAGAATCTGAAGAAGAGCATGCAAACATAGGATTCATGGCTACCATGTCAGATAGAAACACATCAGAAACTTAGTCTGAATCAAAAGAGGTATTTCCAAAACTCTCTCGCGCTAATTTAGAATTATGTTTGTCTGAATTTCTGAGTAGGTATCAGAAACTTCAATGAAAATTCAAGAATCTACAAAAGGTTCATGAATACCAAATTTAAGAGTATGGTAATCTAGAGAAAGAAGTTTCTGAACATAAATAAAACAATTTTATTTTAGAAAAGGAAAATATTTTTCTAAACAAAAAATGTTTAAAACTTGAAGAAACTCTCTCTAAAGCTCCTCCCTCTTCTGAAACTGTCTTATACAAGTATGGTAAGTGTTGTACCCCAAAACGTTCCCTATATTTTCTTAAGATATTTCTCACAAAGATCTTCAAGAGCTCAAGCTTGCACAAGTATTGACTAGGTCAAGCCATCTCTTCCACACTGATACCTCAAATTAGGGTTTGAGTTTGCACAAGGACAATTGGGCTTCTAATGCTTTAAAGGACTTTCATGGATCATTATGGACCCTCAATATTTCTCATGTCAAGTTTCAAGTCTTGAATCACAAAATTGCTCACTAACAAACCGTATACTTCATGACCGTTTAACCGAAGGCAACCGAAGTGGAGTAAACCCTAGGAGTGAGCATGTGCGAGTGAACTTTTTCAGTTAATTTGTCTTTGAACATATAGGGTTTTCTACCGTTTTAATTTTCAAATATTCTTTCCACACAATCCTATTAGCATACATCTAACAGATTATAATTGCGGAAATTAAAATGCAGAAATAGAAATCCTAACTATTACATGGCTTTAGCAGATATGGAATTATTTTGACTGTAAAATAAAATGCGGAATTAAAACCTAATTAACGCTACTACAACCTCGAAGCAATTATAAAAATAATAAAAAAAGGTAATTAAAATGCGCGCAACGAATTAAATGCAAGGATAATTATAAAATCTAAAAATCTAATCGAGAAAAATATTTAAGTTGTTTTTGAAGAAAAAATTAATTATATACAAAATCAAACCCTAATTTTTAATTGATTTTAATTTACAAAAAAAAAACAAGATTTAATTGCCCTAATTTTGAATTAAATTAATTAATTAAAGAAAATAAATATTTTATGAAAAAAATGATTTTTGGTATTTTTTGTGATTTCATGATTTAATAATAAAAATAATAATTTTGATGTTATTTTAAAAAGAAAAATAATTAGGAAATAATTTTAAAAAAAGAAATAAAAATAATAAATAAATAAATAAGAAGAATGGGCCTGTTTGCTAAAAAAATCAGGGGGGTGTATTGTTGAAAATATTCCAGGCCCACCAAGCTGAAGCCTAGTCAACGCTTGATCCAGTGGGGCTCCCTTCTGATGGTGTACCATGGTCTCTGGCAGGTGGGGACGTTGGATCTAGTTGATCATGAATCCTGTGGCTGGCTGTTGATGGCGCATGATAGGCGCTTGGGATGGTGATGCGTAGGATCTGTAAAGGAAAATAAAATAAAGAATGTTGATGGAACCTAGGATCGAACCCAGGTCCTCTACCCTTTCCAACACACATCCTTTCCAGCAGCGCTACATGTTTTGTTTGTTAATATAATAACAATAATATATAATATATAAATCAAGGTAGCTAAGTCACAAACGCGCGCGAAATTCAAAACGGCCAATGGTTATCAGCCACGTCCTTATCTTCTTCCTGGAACCGTCGTTTTAGATAATGACCTTTTACCTACAGACAACGCCTGTAACTAAAAACTTGTAAATCTCAAAAATCCAACACAGGCATGATAAATTAATTATGGCTACATCAATCAATTTGTTTTGACCTCACGAGTACGATGGTACCCTTTGTGTAGGCCAATTTCACCTATATCAAGAAGCCCCAAAACGCAAGGGAAAACCCTAGCCATGGCAGTCCCACATATAAGCCTAAAAAATTCAATTAAACGATCCAGACATGTTAGAAATACATCAATGATTACAAATATGACATTAAATTATGCTAATGATACAAGAATGGTGGTAATCGATTTTGAAAAAGCAAGCAAACCGTATGAGGTCTAGGGAGTGATTCTGGGGGCGAGAATGCTTGCTACTGATTGTGTTAGCTTCTGGGAAGGTCCAAGAATTGATTAGGAATGTTGGAAGGCCTTGAATCATCCTCTAGGGTAGATATCAGATCACCATATTTTTCCAAAATTTTGAGTTTGTTCTAGTGTTCTTCACGACTGCAACCCCTCGTTTTTGTGCTTGGTCTTGTTCATTATATATCCCTAAGTGAATTAGGGTTATAAAAATAGCTAGTATCTTTTCAATTTTTGAAGATTTGATTTGGTTTTCATCTTGTATGATATCTTTCCAAATTAGGCCTAATCATGCCATTCTTGTGCCAATCAACCTTGATTCGATTTGATCTTGATATGCCAGCATAATTAGCTTGTGATCCTGTCCAAAAATCAGATCAAAACAAATCTTTGCTATTATTTGTCATTTATTTAATTTAATTCAATTTTTAATTAATAAAAATCAAAATAAAATGAAAAATGAAGAAAATAATGTGTGGGTGAATATTTGGGTCGTGAACCATGTTATGAGTGAGGTGCAAGCATAAAAAGTTAGGCCCATTTGGAAAAAATGCATTTTTGAACATATTTGACTTTTAGAAATTTTGCATCCCTAAACAACCCTTTTGGTCTCATCTCAATTGGATCTTCCATGTTCATGTAAGAAGCTTTGACCTAAAAAGTGTTTTTGTTGACTTTTCAAAAGGACCTATAATATGGAAATTCATATATTTTTGTGAGTGTGTATTTTGAACTTGAGGGCTGAACATGAATTATAGGGAATTGCATCCTCTTAAAAATGAGCCTTGGATGAAAAATTTCTGATAAAGTATGAAGAAGTTATGCTTGGTCAAAGTTTGGTTGACTTTTCCTAAGAAACCCTAATTTAGCAACTTTTGGGTTTTGATGAATTTGGGGCATTCCTTGAGGAATCATGATCAAACCTTGATCAAATGATGAATATAACTTCAAAATGTTGATTTTGGCCAAAAATATTGAAGTTTGACTGTATGTGGGCCACAATTGACTTTTGACCTAATACAGCCGATTCTCAAGCATCTAGGCAGTTGACTGAGCAAACTTCTTGTGCAAGGCTTGAAATTTGATATGAAGGGTCTTGAGAACATATTAAGACAATGGACAGAATATGAAGTCTTTGGAGTTCACCCATCTTGATGAAAATGGAAACCCTAGTTTGAGATACATTACCTTAGGAGAGAGTCTGTCTGGTCAATTCTTGGGCATCCTTGAGCAAGTTGAGGATCTCAATGGGCATGTGTTGAGTAAATTGAGAGGGAAAATTTTGGGGTAAAACAGCAGCCCCTGTTCAATCTTCTTAAACCTGAGGATATAGATTGGCTTGTCTGCCTTTCGTAATCTGAAGGTGGAAGATGATTGAACACTAGAGTGCCCAAAAATTTGAACTCGCATGAAGTGATACTTGATTTGGTGATATCAGGAATGGGATTACAGATTCCATTTGGAAGTTGACATAGAATCATCGGGGATGGGCTTAAAGATGCCATCTAGGATGTGATGGAGAATCGTCGGAGATGAGCTTAAAGATGCCATCTAGAGGGTGTTGATTTCCTGAGATATTCCTTTGATGAGAATTCCTGTTCCTGTCGTTGAGGAGGAATCTGCTGAGGAATGTTGGTACCTGTCTTGGGAGAAATAGAATTTTAGGAGCTTCAGTTGTTCGTTACTCTACTGGGGAAATAACTCCTGCTTGAGGCAGCGGAAGTGAACTGCATATTTGGTCAGGGTACAGGCTGCGCAGCGACTTACTAGGGAAATGTGAAATCGATCATGTTTGATCAGGTCTAGGTCTTACAGTGTTGTGAACTGTTGTCTGGAGATAAGAGAGAAGAAACCTGGATGGTAAGGTTATGAGAAGGAACCTGGATAGTAGGGTTACTTGGAAATGAAAGCCTGGATAATAGGGTTGTGAGAAGGAACCTGGATAGTAGGGTTACTTCAAAATGAAAGCCTGGATAGTAGGGATGTGAGAAGGAACCTGGATAGTGGTTACTTTGAAATGAAAGCCTGGATAGTAGGGCTATGAGAAGGAACCTGGATAATAGGGTTACTTCGAAGTGAAAGCCTGGATAATAGGGCTATGAGAAGGAACCTGGGTTGTAGGGTTACTTCGAAATGAAATCCTGGATAGTAGGGCTATGAGAAGGAACCTGGATAGTAGGGTTACTTCGAAATGAAAGCCTGGATAATAGGGCTATGAGAAGGAACTTGGATAGTAGGGTTACTTCGAAATGAAAGCCTGGATAGTAGGGCTATGAGAAGGAACCTGGATAGTAGGGTTACTTCGAAATGAAAGCCTGGATATTAGGGCTATGAGAAGGAACCTTGATAGTAGGGTTACTTCGAAATGAAAGCCTGGATAGTAGGGCTATGAGAAGGAACCTGGATAGTAGGATTACTTCTAAATGAAAGCCTGGATAGTAGGGCTTATGGGAAGGAACCTGGATAGTAGGGTTACTTCGAAATGAAAGCCTGGATAGTAGGGCCTATGGGAAGGAACCTGGATAGTAGGGTTACTTCGAGATGAAAGCCTGGATAGTAGGGCTTATGGGAAGGAACCTGGGTCGTAGGGTTACCTCGAGATGAAAGCCTGGATAGTAGGGCTTATAGGAAGGAACCTGGGTCGTAGGGTTACTTCGAGATGAAAGCCTAAATAGTAGGGCTGTGAGAAGGAACCTGGGTCATAGGGTTACTTCAAAGTGATAATGTATATTAGTTAACCCGTTTGGTTTCGGGAACTGAGTTTCTATTAGTCGTCTGCAGACGTGACCTGTATAATTGCTGGATTTGTTGAAGCTAATCGTCTTTTCCTACAAAGATATCAGGGTTAATTATATGCGATGCATGAAATGCAGGGTGAGATGATGTTCTCAAAATAAATGAGATTATGTTGTATATGATATGTATGTGTATGTCATGATGTATGTATATGAAATGATATCGGAGTATGCCCGCGTCTGAGAAAATAAATCCCTGACAGTTGCTGGAGATTTGTAAATGTTCTGTCGGGAAGAGATTCTGCTTGAGAATAAACTATGTGGGGAACAAACTTAGGAAGTAAATTTTTGTAGCTGAAGTGATAAACTCTGTCGGGGATTGAGACTCTGTATCTAGAGAAATAAACTCTGCTTGGGGGATGCGATTATGAAATTCGGCTGGAGTATATAGCTGTCATATTTCAGAACGAACCTGGCTGGGGAGGTTACGTCCTGTTTCGGGAAAGCTGACATCAATGCTTTTGAACACTTTTAATTTGTAAGGAGTGTATGGAATAATGATTATGCTCCGAAGCTAACTCTATCCCGGTACTTGCTGGGCAGAGTAACTGTTGGGTTTGGCACTTCTTGTTTTTGCTCCTGTTTTTGGAATTGCGAGTAATTGTCCTTTGTTTCTTATGCAAATATTTATGAGCAGCAATCATTTTCAAATAAGTCATTGGACGTTCTTGCAAAACAAAACAGAAAAAGAAAAACAACTCGAAGTTTCTTGTGAAAATGATTTGTATTGATTTTTGAAGTTGGCATGTAATAGACGTTTTTGTACAAGGAGGCTGACGCTCTAGTAAGAGAACACCGCCGAAAAATAGAAACTATACAATTTGTGTAAAAGAAATAAAAACAACTATGTGAAACAACCCCGTTGGGTTCCAACTCTGCTATTGCCTTTATATCTTCAAGTGTCTCATCACTTTTCTTCTTGGCCGAAAGTTGATCAGATTGATTGGTGTCGTTCGAGCTTGATAGTCGATACCGAAGTCTGGTTGCAAGATGATCCAATGAGACATAGTGGTACGCTTTATATCCCTAACTTTTTCCTGGGCCGCCCTTTCGGGTTTTCAGTCCACCGGGATACCCTTTTTTGTCCAAGCCGCCTTTTCAGATTTTTGACTTTCCTGGTATACAAATTTTTTCATTTTCATCCCTTACTTTTGCCCAAACCCTTTTAGTTCGCTGGAAATCCCTTATTTTTGCCTAGGCCAGTCAACCTAGCGGGTCTCTTGATTAGGAGTAGTATCTTGTCACTATGTCTGCATTGAAAGGGTGAGGAAGGTCGTCACCGTCCATGGTGGTTAGACTCATAGCTCCACCCTAGAAAATATTCTTAACCATAAATGGTCCTTCGTACGCGGGGGTCCTTTTGCCCCTGGGATCACCTTGCGGCAGTATGATGCGTTTGATCACTAGATCCCCGACTTGATATTCTTGACGCCTGAGTTTCTTGTTAAAAGCCTTGATCATTCGCTTTTGATACGTCTGACCATGGCAGATAACAGTAAGTCTCTTTTCATAGATTAGATTTAATTGATCAAGTCGGGTTCGGAACCAGTCGTCTTCGTTCAATCCAGTATCCTTCATAATCCTGAGAGAGGGAATCCGGACTTAGATGGGTAGGACTGCCTCCATGCCATATACCAAAGAGTAGGGTGTTTCCCCTGTCGACGTCCGTGCTAAGGTACGGTACCCATGAAGAGCAAATGGTAACATCTCATGCCAGTCTTTGTATGTCACTGTCATCTTCTGTACAATCTTCTTGATGTTCTTATTAGCTGCTTCAACAATGCCATTCATCTTCGGCCAGTAGGGATAAGAATTATGATGTTGTATCTTGAACTGTTTACAAATCTCGATGATCATTGTGTTGTTGAGATTCGTACCATTGTCAGTAATAATTCTCTCTGGCTCACCATATCGACATATTAGATTATGTCGGATAAACCGCGCCACGGCGTTCTTGGTTACTGTAGCAAAGGACGCTGCCTCAACCCACTTCGTGAAATTGATGGCTACTAGGATGAAGCGATGCCCATTAGAAGCGGTGGGCCTGATTTCCCCGATCATGTCGATGCCCCAGGTTGCAAAGGGCCACGGAGCTGTCAAGACGTTTAAGGGGACCGGAGGCACATGCACCTTATCAGCATAGATTTGACACTTATGACAAGTTCGAGAGTGTTGATAACAATTGGCTTCCATAGTGGACCAGTAATATCCTGCCCGTAGGATCTTCTTAGCCATGGTATGTCCACTAGAATGGGTTACGAAGGTGCCTTCATGTAGATTTGTCATGATCCTCTCTGCTTCACTCTTGTCTACACACCATAGTAGTGTGGATTCATGGTTGCGTTTATAGAGGATTCCATTACTGAAGAAGAACTTCGTAGCGAACCTTCTCAGAAACTTCTTATCATTGATAGATGTCCCTTTGGGATACTCTTGAGTCTCGAGATACCTTTTGACTTCGTGAAACTAGGGTTTTTCTGCCACTTCTTCGTTATCGATTTCACAGCAGTGTGCTGGTTCGTCCAGCCTCTCAATAGTGATTTTGGGAGCTTCATTGTCCAACCTAACTTTAAACATAGAAGACATGGTAGCTAGCGCGTACGCTAATTGGTTCTCCTCTCGTGGGAAATGTTCAAAAGTTACCTCCTCAAAGTATGGGAGCAATGTCAATACATACTCTTTGTAAGGAATAAGGTTCAGGTGCTTCATATCCCACTCGCCTTTGACCTGACTTATCACCAAAGCGAAATCCCCGAATACACTCAAGAACTTGATTCTTAGGTCAATAGAAGCTCTAAGACCCATGATGCATGCTTCATACTCCGCTATCTTGTTGGTACAGTTGAAACATAATTGGGAAGTGAACGGAGTATGACAGCCCTCGGGAGATATGATAAGTGCCAATACCGTTACCCAGTGCGTTTGAGGCTCCATCAAAATACATATACCATCGGGATCCTTCCTTAGGTGCTTCATCCGGTCCAGGTTCTTCACAGTCGGTTACTAACATGATATTCTCATTCGGGAACTCGAAATTCATGGACTGGTAGTCGTCCATGGCCTGATGTGCCAAATGATCCGCTAACACACTTCCCTTGATTGCTTTTTGGGTTGTGTATTAGATGTCATATTCGGTTAAGATCATTTGTCACCTTGCTATCCTTCCAGAGAGAGCGGGCTTCTCGAAAATGTACTTGATCGAATCCATCTTCGATATCAACAAGGTAGTGTGAGTCAGCATATACTGTCTCAGTCGGCGAGCAGCCCATGCCAAAGCGCATCAAGTTTTCTCGAGCAATGAGTATCGTTTCTCATAGTCGGTAAACTTTTTGCTAAGGTAGTATATTGCGTGCTCTTTTCGACCAGACTCGTCATGCTGCCCCAACACACACCCCATTGAATTGTCTAGCACTGTCAATTACAATATCAAAGGCCTTCCTTCAACTGGAGGCATCAGAATTGGTGGTTCTTGAAGGTATTCTTTGATTCTTTCGAAAGAGGTCTAACATTCATCATTCCACTTTACCACTTGATCTTTCTTCAGAAGCTTGAAGATTGGCTCACAAGTAGCATTCAAATGTGAAATGAACCCGGTGATATAATTCAGGCGTCCCAAGAAACCCTCTAACTTCCTTCTCCGTACAGGGAGCTGACATTTCTTGTATAGCCTTTACCTTTGCAGGATCTACTTGGATGCCTTTGTCGCTAACAATGAAACCCAGAAGCTTACCAGACCTTACCCCGAAGGTGCACTTGTTCAGATTCAACCTCAGCTTATATATCTCCAACCCGCTGAACAAATTTTGTAAATGATCAAGGTGCTCTTCCTTAGTTTGAGACCCGACTATCATGTCATCAACATAGACTTCGACCTCGTGGTGAATCATATCATGGAACAAAGCGACCATGGTGCGCTGATAAGGTGCCACAACATTCTTCAACCCAAAAGGCATCACCTTGTAGCAGAAGGTGCCCTACTGCGTGACAAAGGTTGTCTTTTCCATGTCTTCTGGAGCCATTTTGGTCTGGTTGTAGCCAGAGAAACCATCCATGAAGGAGAAGATTTTGTGTTGCGCGGTGTTGTCAACTAGAACGTCAATGTAAGGAAGTGGGAAGTCATCCTTGGGGCTTGCCCTGTTCAGATCTCTGTAATCCACACACATTCGTACCTTACCATCCTTCTTAGGTACTGGAACAACGTTAGTAACCCACTATGGATAAGAAGTGACAGCTAAGTATCCTGCATCGAACTGTTTCATGACCTCTGCCTTGATCTTCTCTAACATTTCGGGATGCATACGACGAACCTTCTGTTTAATAGGAGGACAATCTTCTTTAGTCGGCAAGCGATGTACCACAATATCATTGTCCAAACCAGGCATGCCTTCATAGGACCAGGAAAAGATCTCAACATAGTTGTGCAACATTTGTATCAACCTCTGTTTGACGCTAAGCTCCAGATTTGCACCTATTTTAACCTCTTTTCTGTCTTCCTCAGTTTCCAAGTTCATTGTCTCAACCGGCTCTTCATGAGGCTGTATGGCCATTTCTTCCTGCTGTAATAGTCTAGCAAGTTCTCCAGGCACCTCACAATCATCTTCACCTTCGTCCTCGGCTTGGTTGATCGGATTTTCGAAGTCATAACTGGAAATAGAAGAGCTGTTATCAATGGGATCCAGAGTGGATATGGATCTGTAGTATGATACGTGAGTGTGTGTAAGAGAATAGTTGTTTTGATAAAGGGAAAACAGAAAACAAAAACAGAGAGCGCAAAACTTTTATGCAAGAAACATCCAATGCTTTATTAATGATATATGAAATGACAAATAATAGCCCTCACAAGCAAAGCCAATGTGCCTCAGACAAGGCACAAGGCCGTAATGTTTTAAATTGTTTATTACAAATCTCAAAACAAGTAAGACAATTACTGCAGAACAAAAGAAACTGGTATAAAGTCCCTAGCCGTCCAGTTACTCGGTCCACCATTGGTAGTTGGGTAGATCCAACTATCGATGTCTGAGTCTTCCTCGCTGTCTTTAATGGCATTAACCCCACGATTGCTGATGCGTAGGGGAGGTCCTCCAGCCCGAGCGCATCGAACAGCCATTTGAGCCCCTGTAGTAAAGCCCAAACCAAATTTGTCAGTTTTGTGAGTGAAATCAAGGAGCTGACCTCAATTGGTACACCCACCTTCTTTAACCACGGCCCTGGTGTCCTTGAGAGAAGTCGTAACGCCCGTAATTTAATTAATTATTCAATTAAAATTTTTTTTTTTGGAATATTTGTGAGTTTGTGTTATAATTAAATTGGATTTATTATATTAAGTGGAGAAATAATATTAGGGATATAATATTATGTAGTGAAATAATATTAGAAGTGTAATATTATTAAGGTGGGCTTAATTTGAGATAGTAGATGTAATAAGGGGGTGTAAGTTTGGAGCCCACTAAGGAATAATAGAATATTAGGTTATTTTATTATTTGTTGTTAGAATAGAAGAAAGAACAGTAGAAGGAAAAATAAGGATTGTGAAGAACGTGAAGCTGCTGGAAAAGTGGAAAACAGCAAGAACAAAGATTCAACCCGGAAATTGTAGAGCGACCTTCAATCCAAGGTAAGGATGGGGTTCTGAATTTCTAATTAGGTTCATGATATTTGATATGTGGGGTTAGAGGATTGTTGTTTTGTTCTTGAATTGGATATGTATATGATGATGTATGATGAAGATTTGATGAATTTTAGAAGAATAATGATGTTATGATGTTGTGTAATCGATGTAGTAATGTAGGATAATGTTAGGTGATGATTTATCATGATTATAATAAGGTTTGTAAGGTTAAGAATATGATTACCGTAGTGAAAATACAGAGGAAATCGTAGAATTATGCAGGAGGAACCAGGATGTGTCAACCTCAAGCTTCATGCGTCGATACATGGGCGATGTTAGACTCAGGATGAGTCGATACAAGAAGGGCTTGCATCGATACATGATAGTTGCAAGACTCAGGATGAGTCAACCGGTGAGAAGCATGTGTCGATACATGCTGTGATTTAAGCCAGGATGAGTCGATCCATAGGGTTTTGTGTCGACTCATGTTGTATAGGTGAAGCAGTTTGCGTCGGTCCAAGGAGTTTTGTGTCGATACATAATGTCTGATTTTTGAAAGATTCAGTTTTAAATTGCTGTAACTTGAGTTTTAGGATGTTGTTTGAGGTGTCGTTCAAAGTGTTGAATAGCTAACGCGATGAGCTTTATTCTATGTGATTAAATGATGAATAAGAAGTGTAATCCTAGTAACTAGTTTAGGATTTAGGATTAATTCCCGTGATTGGTCGTTGTGCTGATGTTTTGGATAAAATGATGAACATGAGATGTGTAGAGGCTGTTATCAGAATTTTGACAATGGGATTAGCGACAGTAAAAATGTAAAATCGCAGAATAATAGTATGGATTACTGTATTATTGATATACAGCTGAGTTATTAATGAGATGTGGTTATTAAAGTTGTGTTTGACAATTTTGATGAACAAATGACGTTTGATAAATAAATGATGTTCAATAAATTATTTTGAGATGTTTATGAGATGCTGTGATTGAGATGTTTTGAGATGATTGAGATGTTGTTATTTTGAGATGTTTATGAGATGCTGTGATTGAGATGTATTTTGAGATGTTGTTAACTGAGTGTTGTTATTACATTCATGATGAGTCGCATACATTGCATTTTTGAGATGGAGCTTATGCTCGTTGAGATGGTCTAGATTTGCAAATATTGATATGAAGGCTATGCCTTTTTTATTTCCTCTATTAATTTGTAGATTTTTGAGATGGGAGTTCTGCTCCAATGGTACCACATGCATTTGCATAGTTTTGAGTCGCATTATATGATTGAATAATGAAGTGTATTTGATGTTGATGAATGAGTATATATGCTGTAATTATTGTTGATTATGAGATGAGAAGTGGTGATATTAGTGATCTAATTTAATATATTAATTATCATGCGCTTTATTATATTGTTAGATATCTCACCCCTTCTGTTTGAATGTTGCCCTTATGTTGGTAACGTGCAGGTAATCGCGAGTGAAGGTTGTATACCTTCGATAGTTTGAGTCGGTATCATTGCTCTGATATGTAACACTCGGGGGATGAACGCTTGCTGATTTTTGATTGTTGATTTTCAGTTGTTGAGTTTTGAATTGATTGTTATTAAATATGAGATGTTTCGTAGTTGCTGTTTTGTTTAAAGATGTTATTGAAGAATTCCGCTGCGTAGTTGTTGAATTATTTTATTAAAGATGCTATATTGATGGTCCATCTGATGTTTTATTAAAAGTGTTATATATCCATGATGAATGCAATGAATTTATTAGAAGAATTTGTGACGTCCTGATTCATTTGTATGATTGAAATTTTATAACTCTGATTTATTTTGCATAATTTTTCGGGGTAGAATTGGGGTGTTACAAAGTTGGTATCAGAGCAAAAGGGTGGTCTGACCTTGTCATCGAGTCGTAGTTGTATAACAATTGAGTATTGTTATTTGAGTTCTAATCGTTGTTCGTGTTGTAGTGATAAGTTGAGATGGCTTGAAGGAAGGATGTTGCACTTGCTGCTGCTTTAGAAGCAATGGCTCATGCCATGGAAAATCAGCCGAATGTTGACGGGAATGCTGGATCTCGTAGCTTGGCGACTTTCCAGAGAGAGAATCCACCTACGTTCAAGGGAAAATATGATCCAGACGGAGCTTTGGAGTGGTTGAAAGAGATTGAGAGGATCTTTCGCGTGATGGATTGCACTCCAGCGCAAAAGGTTCATTATGGGACTCATATGCTAGCAGTCGAGGCTGGTGACTGGTGGCTAGAGACTTGCCAGAAGTTAGAAGCTGCAGGTGAGAATGTCACTTAGGCTGTGTTCCGTAGGGAGTTTTTGAGAAAGTATTTTCCTGAAGATGTCCGTGGTATGAAGGAAATTGAGTTCCTTGAGCTGAAGCAAGGAAGTAAGTCTGTTGTTGAGTATGCTACCAAGTTTGCTGAGTTGGCCAAGTTTTATCCACATTACACTGAGGAAAATGCTGAATTTTCAAAGTGTATTAAGTTTGAGAATGGGTTGTGCCCGGAGATTAAGAAAGCAGTTGGATATCAGAAAATCCGTGTCTTTGCTGATTTGGTTGATAGCTGCAGGATTTTTGAGGAAGACAATAATGCTCATTACAACATTATCAGTGAGAAGAGGGGTAAGCACCCGCAGAATCGTGGTAAACCTTATGATTCCCCAGCTGGTAAGGGTAAGCAGAGAGTTTCTCATGGTTAGAGGACTAGTAGGGGAGATGCTCCTGCTGGTGTGATTTACTTTTAAGTGTGGGAAACCTGGGCACAAGAGTAATGTGTGCACTAATGAAGTGAAGAGGTGTTTCCATTGTGGCAAGAACAAACATGTTGTAGCTGAGTGTGAGCACAAGAGTGTGGTTTATTTCAACTGTAAAGAAGAAGGGCACATTGGTAGTCAGTGTCCGAAACCGAAGAGGGCCCAGTCAAGTGGTAAAGTGTTTGCTTTGGTTGAGGATCAGACAGCTGTTGAGGACGGACTTATTAGAGGTACATGTTTCATTAATAGTACTCCTTTAATTACTATTATTGATACTGGTTCTACGCATTATTTTATTGCTGCTGATTGTGTTGAAAGATTAGGTCTTGTGTTGTCTTCTCTGGATGGAGAAATGGTTGTCGATACTCCATCCAAAGGATCAGTGACTACTTCTTTTGTGTGTGCTAAGTGTCCCTTGTCGATCTTCGACAGAGACTTTATTGTTGATTTGGTTTGTTTACTGTTAAGAGGTTTGGATGTGATTTTGGGCATGAACTGGTTAGAGCATAATTATGTTCATATTAACTGTTATGACAAGTCGGTGAAGTTTTTTACTCCTGAGGAAGAGGAATATGGTTTATTGTCTGCTAGACAGTTGAGAAAGTTGATGCAAGAGGAAGAGGCACATATGTTTTCGTTGATGGCGTCACTATCTGTAGGGACTCAAGCTATAATTGAGGAATTACATGTGGTGTGTGAATTTCTTGAAGTTTTCCCTGACGAGATTCCTGATGTACCGCCAGAGAGGGAAGTTGAATGTGCAATTGATCTTGTACCTGGTACCAGACCTGTGTCTATGGCACCATACATGATGTATGCATCTGAGTTGTCAGAGTTGAAGAAGCAATTGGAAGAGTTACTTGAGAAGAGGTTTGTAAGATCAAGTGTATCACCATGGGGAGCTCCAATGTTGTTAGTGAAGAAGAAAGATGGAAGTATGAGGCTTTGTGTTGATTATAGAAAGCTGAACAAGGTGACGATTAAGAACAAGTATCCGCTTCCAAGAATAGATGACTTGATGGCCTAATTAGTGGATGCTCGTGTGTTTAGTAAGATTGATCTGAGGTCGGGTTATCATCAGATTAAAGTGAAGGATGAAGATATTCAGAAGACGGATTTCAGAATGCGTTATGGACATTACGAGTATTCAGTGATGCCTTTCGGTGTTACTAATGCACCGGGAGTATTCATGGAATATATGAATCGTATCTTTCATACTTATTTGGATCGGTTCGTAGTGGTGTTCATTGATGATATTTTGATTTACTCTAAGTCAGAAGAAGAGCATGCTGAACACTTGAGAGTAATATTGCAGATTTTGAAAGATAAAAAGTTGTATGCAAAGATGTCCAAGTGTGAATTCTGGATGAAAGAGGTTAGTTTTCTTGGTCATGTGATTTCAGGTAGTGGCATTGTTGTAGATCCATCGAAGGTTGATGCTGTGTTGCAATGAGAAACTCCAAAGTCAGCTACTGAGATTAGAAGATTTTTCGGATTAGCTGGTTATTATAGAAGGTTTATTGAAGGGTTTTCTAAGTTGTCACGTTCGTTGACTAAGTTGACTTGTAAAGGTAGAGCTTTTGTTTGGGATGTTTAATGCGAAGAAAGTTTTACGGAATTGAAGAAGAGGTTGACGTCGGCTCCGATTTTGACGTTGCCTAATCCAGGAGATCCTTTTGTGGTGTATTGTGATGCTTCTAAGATGGCTTTAGGAGGTGTGCTTATGCAGAATGGTAAGGTAGTTGCTTATGCTCGAGGCAGTTAAGGACTCATGAGAAGAACTATCATACGCATGATTTACAGCTTGCTGCAGTGGTCTTTGTGTTGAAGATTTGGAGGCATTATCTTTATGGTTCTAGATTTTAAGTGTTTAGTGACCATAAGAGCTTAAATTATTTATTTGATCAGAAGGAGTTGAATATGAGGCAACGAAGATGGTTGGAATTGTTAAAGGATTATGATTTCGATTTGAATTATCATCCAGGAAAGGCGAATGTGGTAGCTGATGCATTGAGTCGAAAGACTTTACATATGTTAGCAATGATGATTAAAGAGTTGGAATTGATTGAGCAGTTCAGAGATATGAGCTTAGTTTACGAGGTTACTCCGCAAAGTGTTATATTGGGTATGTTGAAGATTAATAATGAATTTTTAGACAATATCAAAGAAGCTCAGAAGTTGGATATGAAACTGGTAGATTTGATGGTTGGGATTGATCAATGAGAATAGTGATTTTAAGCTAGATGAGCAAGGTGTGTTGAGGTTTCATAGTCGGATTTGTATTCCTGATGATGCTGAGATGAAGAAAGTGATACTTGAGGAGAGTCATAAAAGTAAGTTGAGTATTCATCTAGGAGCTACAAAGATGTACCAAGATTTGAAAGGTTTGTTTTGGTGGCCTGGGATGAAGAGTGATGTGGCTCGATTTGTGTATGCATGTTTGACTTGTCAGAAGTCGAAAGTTGAACATCAGAAGCCTGCAGGATTGATGCAACCGTTGGAAGTTCCAGAATGGAAATGGGATAGCATTTCAATGGACTTTGTGACGGGATTGCCTAATACTTCGAGAGGACATGATTCGATTTGGGTGATTGTTGATAGGCTTACGAAGTCAGCTCATTTTATTCCTATTAACATCAGTTTTCCAGTGTCGAAGTTGGCTGAGATTTATATCAATGTGATTGTGAAGCTGCATGGTGTTCCTTTTTGCATTGTGTCAGATAGAGATCCAAGATTTACGTCTGATTTTTGGAAGAGTTTGCAAGAAGCATTGGGTTCTAAGTTGAGGTTGAGTTCAGCGTATCATCCTCAGGCAGATGGTCACACTGAACGGACGATTCAATCTTTAGAAGACTTGTTGAGAGCATGTGTTCTTGAGCAGGGAGGTTCGTGGGATGCTTATCTTCCGTTGATAGAGTTCACTTATAATAATAGTTACCATTCCAGTATTGGGATGGCACCTTTTGAAGCGTTGTATGGTCGGAGATGTAGAACTCCGTTATGTTGGTATGAATCTGGTGAAAGTGTAGTGCTTGGACCTGAACTTGTTCGTGAGACTACTGATAAGGTGAAGTTGATTCGAGAAAAGATGAAAGCTTCGCAGAGTAGACAGAAGAGTTATCATGACAAGCGAAGGAAGGATTTAGAATTTCAAGTCGGTGATCATGTGTTTTTGAGAGTTACACCTGTGACTGGTGTTGGGCGAACATTGAAGTCTAAGAAGCTCACTTATCGTTTTATTAAACCGTGTCAGATTTCGGAGAAAGTGGGGAATGTTGCTTATAGAGTGGCTTTACCGCCTAATATTTCGAATTTGCATGATGTGTTTCATGTGTCGCAACATCGGAAGTACATTTTAGATCCATCTCATGTGATTCATATGGATGATGTGCAAGTACGGGATAATCTTACAGTGGAGACAATGCCTGTACGGATCGCGGATCGTGAAGTGAAGACTCTGAGGGGCAAAGAGATTGCCTTAGTTAAAGTGGTTTGGCTAGGAGTTGCTGGTGAAAGCATGACTTGGGAGTTGGAGAGCAAGATGTGAGACTCCTATCCTGAATTGTTTGTTTGAGGTAAATTTTCGAGGACGAAAATATTCTAAGTGGGGGAGAGTTGTAACGCCCGTAATTTAATTAACTATTTAATTAAATTATTTTTTTTGGAATATTTGTGAGGTTGTGTTATAATTAAATTGGATTTATTATATTAAGTGGAGAAATAATATTAGGGATATAATATTATGTAGTGAAATAATATTAGAAGTGTAATATTATTAAGGTGGGCTTAATTTGAGATAGTAGATTTAATAAGGGGGTGTAAGTTTGGAGCCCACTAAGGAATAATAGAATATTATGTTATTTTATTATTTGTTGTTGGAATAGAAGAAAGAACAGTAGAAGGAAAAATAAGGATTGTGAAGAACGTGAAGCTGCTGGAAAAAGTGGAAAACGGCAAGAACAAAGATTCAACCCGGAAATTGTAGAGCGGCCTTCAATCCAAGGTAAGGGTGGGGTTCTGACTTTATAATTGGGTTCATGATGTTTGATATGCAGGGTTAGAGGATTGTTGTTTTGTTCTTAAATTGGATATGTATATGATGATGTATGATGAAGATTTGATGAATTTTAGAAGAATAATGATGTTATGATGCTGTGTAATCGATGTAGTAATGTAGGATAATGTTAGGTGATGATTTATCATGATTATAATAAGGTTTGTAAGGTTAAGAATATGATTACCGTAGTGAAAATACAGAGGAAATCGCAGAATTATGCAGGAGGAACCAGGATGTGTCGACCTCAAGCTTGATGCGTCGATACATGGGCGATGTTAGACTCAGGATGAGTCGATACAAGAAGGGCTTGCATTGATACATGATAGTTGTAAGACTCAGGATGAGTCGACCGGTGAAGCATGTGTCAATACATGCTGTGATTTAGGCCAGGATGAGTCGATCCATAGGGTTTTGTGTCGACTCATGTTGTACAGGTGAAGCAGTTTGCGTCGATCCAAGGTGTTTTGTGTCGATACATAATGTTTGATTTTTGACAGATTCAGTTTTAAATTGTTGTAGCTTGAGTTTTAGGATGTTGTTTGAGGTGTCGTTCGAAGCATTGAATAGCTAACGCGACGAGCTTTATTCTAGGTGATTAAATGATGAATAAGAAGTGTAATCCTAGTAACTAATGTAGGATTTAGGATTAATTCCCGTGATTGGTCGTTGTGCTGATGTTTTGGACAAAATGATGAACATGAGATGTATAGAGGTTGCTGTCAGAATTTTGACAGTGGGATTAGTGACAGTAAAAATGTAAAATCGCAGAATAATAGTATAGATTACTATATTATTGATATACAGCTGAGTTATTAATGAGATGTGGTTATTAAAGTTGTGTTTGACAATTATGATGAACAAATGACGTTTGATAAATAAATGATCTTCAATAAATTATTTTGAGATGTTTATGAGATGTTGTGATTGAGATGTTTTAAGATGATTGAGATGTTGTTATTTTGAGATGTTTATGAGATGCTGTGATTGAGATGTATTTTGAGATGTTGTTAACTGAGTGTTGTTATTACATTCATGATGAGTCGCATACATTGCATTTTTTAGATGGAGCTTATGCTCGTTGAGATGGCCTAGATTGGCAAATTTTGAGATGAAGGTTATGCCTTGTTGATGCCTCTATTAATTGGCAGATTTTTGAGATGGGAGTTCTGCTCCAATGGTACCACATGCATTTGCATTGTTTTGAGTCGCATTATATGATTGAATAATGAAGTGTATTTGATGTAGATGAAAGAGTATATATGTTGTAATTATTGTTGATTATGAGATGAGAAGTGGTGATATTAGTGATCTAATTTAATATATTAATTATCATGCGCTTTATTATATTGTTAGATATCTCACCCCTTTTGTTTGAATGTTGCCCTTATGTTGGTAACGTGCAGGTAATCGCGAGTGAAGGATGTATACCTTCAATAGTTCGAGTCGGTGTCATTACTCTGATATGTAACACTCGAGGGGATGAACACTCGAGGGGATGAACACTTGCTGATTTTTTATTGTTGATTTTCAGTTGTTGAGTTTTGAATTGATTGTTATTAAATATGAGATGTTTTGTAGTTTCTGTTTTGTTTAAAGATGTTATTGAAGAATTCCGCTACGTAGTTGTTGAATTATTTTATTAAATATGCTATATTTATGGTTCATCCGATGTTTTATTAAAAGTGTTATATATCCATGATGAATTCAATGAATTTGTTAGAAGAATTTGTGACGTACCGATTCATTTGTATGATTGAAATTTTATAACTCTGATTGATTTTGCATAATTTTACGGGGTAGAATTAGGGTGTTACATAAGCCATCTTCAGAGGAGGTTTGCTGCTGGCAGTAGTTTCAGTCGATGCCAAGATCTGAGGGACCTATTCGAAGTTCTCACAAGGAGTTTCTATGAATTCCCCGTCCATCTCTATGTAGCGGAATGAATTGAGATGGCTCACCATATACTCCTCTTCACCCCGCACAGTGACAATCTTCCCTTTTACCGGATACTTCAGCATTTGGTGTAGTGTGGAAGTAACTGCCCCATCCTCATGGATCCAAGGACGACCCAACAAACAAGAATACGATGGCCTGATGTCCATCACATAGAAGGTGGACCCAATGGTCTGAGAACCCACTTTGACAGGGATGTCCACCTCCACGTGCACCATTCTTTTCGACCCATCAAAGGCCCTTACCATAAGGTTACTAGGCTTTAAAGTCAAGCCCTCGCAATCCAACTGGTCCAATGCCTTCTTGGGCATAACATTCAGCGAAGACCCAGTATCTACCAACACATGAGCCATAGTGGTGCCCATACACTCAATCGAGACATGCAGAGCATCATTATGCTTCCTTCCCTTCGGTGTCAAGTCTGCATCTGAAAAACCTAGCCCATTGTCAGTAGTCAGGCTAGCCACGCAATCTTTAAATTAATCATCTGAAGTCTCTTGCGGCACATGCACAATTTTGAGGAGTGCAATCAAAGCCTTTGCATGGGCCTTAGAGCATAATAGAAGGGATAACATGGATATCTTTAAGGGCGTCTGCCCCAGCTTCTCGACCACATTGTAGTCGCTCTTTTTATTATTTTCAATATTTCCTCTATCTCTTGCTTAGAGGCTTCCACAACAATTTTTCTAGGTGCCTCCGTCCGGGCAGGCTCACCTATAACTTCTTTTTCGCGAGTATCAGACGATTCGCCGACATGGGTAATAACTAGAGTAAGAACAAGAGTCGTAGTTGATGTACTAACAGGAACAACAGATGGAATGACAATAGGCCTGTTGACAGTCTCAGGGGAAATCTCAGGAGAGAAGACCCTTCCACTTCGGGTAACTTTGCTGGTCCCAACAATGTTACCAATATTAGGATCAGCCTCTTCATTTTTTAAATCTTGTTTGATGCCAAGATAGTACACATCGGCACCATAATGCCAGGGGACAGCTTTGTCTAAGACATATGGGATAGGACCAGGAATAGTGATTATTAGCAGAGCGATTCTTGGAGCAGATGTAATCCTAACAGGTCTTCTCGAGGAGACCTTGGAAGGATTGGCGGAAATGGTTATAATGGAAATGTCTTCAGATGGAACAACGGGAACCAAAGTTTTCTCGAACAAAATTTCTTTGCTGTCCATCAGGCGTTGAACACCTGACTTCAGCAAATGGCAACCAGAAGGTAGAAATGAAAACATGTGGCAACCTTCACCACAGCCCGGAAATAAATTGGCCAACAACAAATTCTTCTTCACAGTCATGAGAGGAGTAGAAACTTCATCCACCAAGGTCACAAACAAGTCGGTATGAACAGCATTAACTCCACGACCGTGCTTAGGCATGGGAGAAGTTATGACATTGGGCTTCTCCGGATCATCGAACTCGATTTCCTTAGCTTCTATAAGATCTTGTACCTTAATTCTTAGAGCCCAACAGTCATTGGTATCGTGGCCAGGACTTTCAGAATGATAAGCACACTGAGCATTTGGATTATATCAGGGAGATGTGGTCTTTGGATTCTTGGGAGCCTCTTTAAAGGTTGCCAAGTAAGATCTCAACAGATGAGGTAGAACTTCAACCAACGTCATATTGATTCGGGTAAACTTCCGTTGTGTCCTTTCCACCCTTTGTTGATTGTTGCATTGTGGAGCGGTTGTAGGCCTAAGTATCATTACGAAACTTACTGTTTGACGATGTTCAGCCCTGTTTTGGCCCCTCGGGCTATAGATGGCACTAGCTTCCTTCTTACCAGCAAAAGGCTTCTTTACCAAACTCAAAGAGGCATCCTTTTGTATCTTGCCGCTCCGAATCCCAGCTTCTACTCTCTCTCCAGTCAGAATCAGCTCGATGAAACCAGCTGACGAGTTACCGATCAAATGATTGAAGAATGGACCAGATAGCGTCCCCAGAAACATATCAACCAACTCCCTATCAAACAACGGGGGTTGGAATCTTCTAGCCAAGTCTCTCCACTTATATGCATAGTCTTTAAAGCCTTCACTTGCACCCATGGACATACTATAGAGTTGAGTACGAGTAGGAGTAAGGTCGGTGTTGTATTGATACTGCTTATAGAAAGAAATATCCAGATCTTCCCAATTTCGGACATTGGCTCTCTCCAGTTGGTAGAACCATTCAAGCTGAGTCCCTGACAGACTATCTTGAAAGAAATGAACCCACAAATTCCTATCAGCGGTGTGGGGCTGGATCTTTCTGACATAAGAGCGGAGATGGAGTTTTGGGCAGGACACCCCATCATACTTTTCAAAAATTGGAGCTTTGAACTTCTATGGGATGACCACTCCCGACGCCAATCCCAATTCTTCGAAATCCAGCCCAGGTATCCTCTGAACCTCCATAACACTCAAGCAATCTTCCAACTTCTTGTATCTATCCTCAGTGGGAGGATACTGCTCATCATTGTAGTCGGTATCATTGTCAGAAACTTCAGGACTGAGATCCTTCTCCCTTGTTTCTTCTTCTTGATTCTCACCTTCTTTGGATGAAGAGGTCAGATCGACTTGTCGCTTTAACGACCCTCCAAACCTTCTGCCCATATTCAGAATACCGGCAGCCTTCTTCTTTTTCTTTTTCTCTTTCAGGATGAGGGCTTTCAGATCCTCCTGCCCTTTCGCCAGATTTATGAACATTTGTTGGAATTGGGCATTTTTTGCCTAAATATCCTTGATGCTTTGTTCGGAAGACATTTCTGCTGAAATAAACAGTGAAGAAGATGAGAAACCTGTAATGGTACCTGTACATGCAATGTTATGGATGGGATGCACATGCAATGATTTCAAAGACTTTGGGAAATTTAAATTTGCGAACCAAAGTAAAACAAAGATTTTATTAGTTAAATTCAAAGTTCAAATGCCTTTTAGGCGTTACAATTAAAAACAAATCTAAAACTAGAAAAGAAATCAAAATTCCCATGGATGCTTCCTCTTCGTGCCGAGATAGACATTGAGTCCTCTTTCCTCCTGGAGCTGCTTTGTGAACTCTAAAACCTTCCTCTCCTGGGCATAGAATTGATCCCTGTAAGTATCTCGCTCTTTCCTCAACTGAATCAAAGACCTCTGTAATTCTCCAAGATCAGTGGGCATATCAGGATAGAGAATCTTGTAAGGAATACCCCTTCAGTAGTGGGTTCCACAATCATTGGTAAAACGGCCATATAGGGCATCATAAGTTCCTGGGCGCGGGCTCGTACCCATTGGAGGTAGGGTTCCATATGAATGGAAGCCTTTGGCCCCAAAGCCCTGGCACCAGATCTGTTTACCATGCCCCAAGCTCGTATGAACCTCCGGCGATACTCTTGAACAGCATCCTCATAGTTGAATATAATGCCCTCGATAAGTAACTCATGGGGACCACCTCTCCGAGCGTAACCAAATTGTCGCAGAGCTAAACAAGGATTGTAGGTTATACCCCCTCTGATGCCAAGTAATGGGACATTAGGGTACTCCCCACAATGGTCAATAATAGTAGTGTTTTCCATAGCTCGGGAACACCAGAGAATATCCATGTGGGCGAGTGACATTATCCTTTGCGACCAACCCAAACCTTCTTCATTCTTCAGTACGGACTTAGGGAGGTTAGAAATAAACCACGTCGACAACAATGGCATGCAACACATAAGGACCCCTATTCTCTTCATGGTACGAGTATGGAGAGTGTGCAAAATATCTCCGAGCAAGGTAGGCACAGGATTGCGAGAGAGGAAAATCTTGATAGCATTTACATCTATGAATGAGTCTGGATTAGGGAATAGCACCAACCCATAGATTAGAAGAGCTAGAACCTCCTCAAAAGCCTAAAAATCCATATCATCCCAAAACAGTTGGGCCTTGTCTATCAGGAACTTGGCTAGAAAACCCTTGACTCTGCTTCTTATTTCCCAATTGGATACCACGTCGTCCCATTTCAGATGCAAAGCTTCGACAATGACTTTTGGCTTGGGAACTTCTTCTAGACCTGTGAAGGGCAACTGTTCAAGAATGGGTATATCCAACAACTGAGAGAATTCTTCCATGGTAGGCACCAACTGATAGTATGGAAAGGTGAAGCAGTGGTGCTTGGGATCAAAGAACTGAAAGAGTACACTCATCATATTTTCATCAAAGTTTGAAGTAACCAGGTTGAGAAGTCGACCATGTTTCTTGGTGAGCGCAGAAGTTTCGGAGACCTTTGATACTAGCTCTTTGAGTTGGGAAGGTATCTTCACAAATCTAATTCGGATAGTGTTTCTACGAACGAAAGCCATGATCTGCAAAACAGAACAAAGATAAATTCCCTTGGTCCTTGAAATGGTTAGTGCAATAAGAATGGATGCTATGTTATGATGCATGATGTCATGATAAACCATAGGTATGGCAAACACAGACAAATCACACCAAGTTCTTAGGTTTAAGGCTTGCATGAGGTTAAAGGTCATACCCTCTTGAAGTTTAGTTGGTTTCAAACTTGTGTTAAAAAGTAACCGGGTTCTAAGGATTCTCAATATCACTGACCATCCTTTATCGGGCATTGTTTCAGCTCAAGCAATCTTTTCTTACGGCCGAAATATCCCAAAAGTCTGATCTCAATGAGTGTAGCATCGAGTATCAACCAATCCTCATCTCCATACCGAGGCCGGCTATCTCACTACTTTCTAATGGCCAAGTTTGTTCAACTAAGGTTCTAAGGTCCGTTAGTGCTTCACGACACCACGCGACGGCCCTGTATTCTCCTCGTTTCCCCACGAAGGATACCGGTACCAACCAAAGTGCCACACCAACACAACCATCACTTAAACAATATCGGTCTACGTTGTACAGTCTCCACGATCTATTGTTGTTTACCTAAAAAATGTCCCCAGATCCGGGTGTAGGATCTACAGTAACCCAAGCAAAACCCTTTAAGAATAAAGCAAACAAACAAGAAAGAAATTTTTAAAATGACCTAGATCCTAAGGTATACCCCACTTTTATAAATATTCCCCAGCAGAGTCGCCAGTTCTGTGATACGGTGGCAGAACTGACTGTTAATACTGGTTTGCGTTTTGCATTTTTTGTTCACAAAATGTCGCGGTAAGCAAGAGTCGCCACTTACTTTTATTTCATCCAACTAAGGAAAAGGAAAAAGAACAAAAAAAACTATTTTCGAGAATATTTCTGAGTACGGGGGGTAGATTATAGAAAGGGAAGGTGTTAGCACCCTTTGTATCCATGGTTTTCCATAGGCTCTTAGGTACTTGCTCATTTTAAAATTGCTTGTGTGTGCTTGTTTTGAAAAAAAGTTTACTTCATGATAACCCTTGTATCAGTCCTCAAGGATATGACGAAGTTGTTTTTTTTTAAAAAAATTTGAAAAAGTGTTTGTGTGAAAAAATTTGTTTGATTGATTGAGCAAGTACTTAAGAGTTTTCTACCTACTCGAAAAATACTGTTCGTTTTCCTTTAGACAATGCTATCCCCATTTTTAAGGAATAGGTATCACCATCGTTGGAGTTTTAAGGGACGTTCGAAGGGACATATTCGGTCACAAAAGCAATGTTAGGAGGTGTTAGTAATCATCCTAAAGCCTTAAATATCTTTTTCCGAGGCAACATCTGAATGGGTCATTTGAGATCTTTCGGGGCTAGAGTACGACCACTAATAAACCATATACTTCATGACAGTTTAACCGAAGGCAACCGAAGTGGAGTAAACCCTAGGAGTGAGCATGCGCGAGTGAACTTTTTCAGTTAATTTGTCTTTGCATATTTAGGGTTTTCTACCGTTTTAATTTTCAAATATTCTTTCCACACAATCCTATTAGCATACATCTAACAATTTATAATTGTGGAAATTAAAATGCGAAAATAGAAATCCTAACTATTACATGGCTTTAGCAGATACATAATTATTTTGACTGTAAAATAAAATGCGGAATTAAAACCTAATTAAAGCTATTACAATCTTGAGGCAATTACAAAAATAATAAAAAAGGTAATTAAAATGTGCACGACGAATTAAATGCAAGGATAATTATAAAATCTAAAAATCTAATTGAGAAAAATATTTAAGTTATTTTTGAAGAAAAAATTAATTATGTACAAAATCAAACCCTAATTTCTAATTTATTTTAATTTACAAAAAAAAACAAGATTTAATTGCCCTAATTTTGAATTAAATTAATTAATTAAAGAAAATAAATATTTTATGGAAAAAATGATTTTTGGTATTTTTTGTGATTTCATGATTTAATAATAAAAATAATAATTTGATGTTATTTTAAAAAGAAAAATAATTAGGAAATAATTATAAAAAAAATAAATAAAAATAATAATTAAAAAAAGAAGAATGGGCCTGTTTGCTGAAGAAATCAGGGGAGTGTATTGTTGAAAATATTCCCGTCCCACCAAGCTGAAGCCCAGTCAGCGCTTGATCCAGTGGGGCTCCCTCCTGATGGTGTACCATGGTCTCTGGAAGGTGAAGACGTTGGATCTGGTTGATCATGAATCCTGTGGCTGGATGTTGATGGCGCATGATAGGTGCTTGGGATGGTGATGCATATGATATGTAAAGGAAAATAAAATAAAGAATGTTGCTGGGACCTGGGATCGAACCCAGGTCCTCTACCCTTTCCAACACATGTCCTTGCCAGCTGCGCTACATGTTTTGTTTGTTAATATAATAACAATAATATATAATATATAAATCAAGGTAGCTGCGTCACAAATGCGCGCGAAATTCAAAACGGCCAATGGTTATCAGCCACATCCTTATCTTCCTGGAACCGTCGTTTTAGATAACGACCTTTTACCTACGGACATCGCCTGTAACTAAAAACCTGTAAATCTCAAAAATCCAACACAGGCATGATAAATTAATTATGGCTACATCAATCAATTTTTTTTGACCTCACGAGTATGATGGTACCCTTTGTGTAGGCCAATTTCACCTGTATCAAGAATCCCCAAAATGCAAGGGCAAACCCTAGCCATGGCAGTCACACATATAAGCTTCAAAAATTCAATTAAACAATCCAGACATGTTAGAAATACATCAATGATTACAAATATGTCATTAAATTATGCTAATGATGCAAGAATGGTGGTAATAATTTTGAAAAAGCAAGCAAACCATATGAGGTCTAGGGAGTGATTATGGGCGCAAGAGTGCTTGCTATTGATTGTGTTAGCTTCTGGGAAGGTCCAGGAATTGCTTAGGAATGTTGGAAGGCCTTGAATCGTCCTCTAGGGTAGAGATCAGATCACCACTTTTTGCCAAAATTTTGAGTTTGTTCTAGTGTTCTTCACGACTGCAATCCCTCGTTTTTGTGCTTGGTCTTGTTCATTATATATCCCTAAGTGAATTAGGGTTATAAAAATAGCTAGTATCTTTGTAATTTTTGAAGATTTGATTTGGTTTTCATCTTGTTTGATATCTTTCCAAATTAGGCCTAATCATGCCATTCTTGTGCCGATCAACCTTGACTTGATTTTATCTTGATATGCCAGCATAATTAGCTTGTGATCCTGTCCAAAAATCAGATCAAAACAAATATTTGCTATTATTTGTCATTTATTTGATTTAATTCAATTCTTAATTAATAAAAAATAAAAATAAAATGAAAAATGAAGAAAATAATGTGTGGGTGAATATTTGGGTCATGGACCATGTTATGAGTGAGGTGCAAGCATAAAAAGTTAGGCCCATTTGGCAAAAAATGCATTTTTGAACATATTTGACTTTTGGCAATTTTGCAAAAATGGTCAACTTTGAAAATGCATATCTCTTCTAATTTTAACCCTAGAGAGGTGTTCGTGGACTTTTTAGAAAGCTTAGGATGTCCCCTAAACAACCCTTTTTGTCTCATCTCAATTGGATCTTCCATGTTCATGTAAGAATCTTTGACCCAAAAAGTGTTTTTGTTAACTTTTCAAAAGGACCTATAATGTGGAAATTCATATCTTTTTGTGAGTGCATATTTAGAACCTTAGGGATGAAGATGCATTGTAGGGAATTGCATCCTCTTCAAAATGAGCCTTGGATGGAAAATTTCTGATAAAGTATGAAGACGTTATGCTTGGTCAAAGTTTTGTTGACTTTTCCTAAGAAACCCTAATTTAGCATCTTTTGGGTTTTGATGAATTTGGGGAATTACTTGAGGAATCATGATCAAAACTTGATCAAATGATGGATATAAATTCAAAATGTTGATGTTGGGCAAAAATCTTGAAGTTTGACTATATGTGGGCCACAATTGACTTTTGACCTAATATAGTCGATTCTCAAGCATCTGGGCAGTTGACTGAGCAAACTTCTTGTGCAAGGCTTGAAATTTGACATGAAGGGTCTTGAGAGAATATTAGGACCATGGAGAGCATATGAGGTCTTTGGAGTTCACCCATCTTGATGAAAATGGAAACCCTAGTTTGAGATACATTGCCTTAGGAGAGAGTTTGTCTGGTCAATTCTTGGGCATCCTTGAGCAAGTTGAGGATCTCAATGGGCGTGTGTTGAGTAAAATGAGAGGGAAAATTTTGGGGTACAAAAAAGATCAACTCCACAAACCCTAATCTTGTTGTTGATTGAACCCCTTATCCTATTTTTATCTTGATAAAGACCAAGACACAATAGATACAAATTGACTGTCTGGATCTTGCTACTCCTTTGTGTACTTTATATACAAAGCTTTCACACACCGTCAATTTCAACTATTTCAACACAAGACCTTATTATAATCCGTCGTTATCTCTCTACTTCCTTTGTGTTCTTTATCTCCAAAATATCCCTTTCATTCTTTATCTCTAAATGACTTCACTTGGCCACAATTACCTCTTGAATGTCTTGCACAAAAACCCACATATCAATCAATGATCTTAAAGGAAAAACCCGCGATTTTTCCAAATCAATACCCCTACAAATCTCAACCCAATATCTTTGGCTACACAAGAATCTAATTAGATGTTATCAAACCTCGTCTAGATGGCACCCTAACAAAATATTGTTACAATGAAATGTTAGTGTGTATGCATAGATTAAAGGTTGAAGATGAAGAGAAAATGTAGGCTAATTTTATGGTATCATCAAGTTATGAATGATGCATAAATGAGTATTTATATTTTTGGAACTTTAGGGCAAAAAGTACAAATTTGGAATTAAAAAGATTTGAGAAAATTGACCAAACAATAAGTATGTGTCGACCTATAAATCGTATGCGTCGATACATACATTATTTTTAAGCTGCATGTGTCGACCTATGTATGGTTATGTATCGACTGAGCCAAGTCAGAGGCTACATGCTTTACAACAATAAGAAATGTTTCGACGTGAAAATCGTAAGTGTCGACGCATAAATTAAGAATTTCTACAATTTCAGAAATCCTTCAGTATGCGCCGACCTATACAATGCATTTGTCGACCATAGCCTTCTAGAGGCTACAAGTTTCAAAAATGAGTTACATTTGTCGACCTGAAAAATGAATGTGTCGACACATGCAACAAAAAATTATGCATAAACTATTTTTTAATGACTTGGATCAATTTCAAAATGCTTTTTAATGATTCCTAAGACCTCTAATGCACAGGAGTACCACAAGACATAAGGATACCGTCCAATGTACAGAGTGTAGCTTTTCCCAATTTTAACATCATGTAAAACATCTATTGGTGAAGTTGTACTCTCATTATAAAATAAAAATTTATGATCTTAAAAACCAAGATGTAAAATGCTTGATGTCTGTAAACAAAGAGCAGTGGGTGTGGCATAGATGGTTGGGTCACATTAGCATGAGGAGAATATCTCAGCTGAATAAATTGAGTTAGTCAGAGGCCTACTGTGATACGATGGCAGAACCGACTGTTGTACTGGTTTTTCATTTGTGTTTGCAAATGTTGCGGTAAGTAAGAGTCGCCACCGACTTTTATTTTATCCAAATTAAGGAAAGGGTGAAAAGAACAGAAAAAGACCTTTTCGAGAATTTTCTGAGTAAGGGGGGTAGATTATGGAAAGGGAAGGTGTTAACACCCTTTCCATCCGTAGTTATCTACGGGATCTTAGAGGTTTGCTCATTTTGAAATACCTTTGTGCTTTGTGTGTTTGAAAATGTTTTGAAAATGCTTTTATGCGGAGATTCGCTTTATGATAACTCTTGTACCAGTCCTCAAGAGTGTTGACAAAGCGAACATTTTTGAAAGTGTTTTGAAATGTAGAATTTGTGTAAGTGCGAAAATGTTTTGAGAAAACTTCTAACAGCTATCTACTTTTGTGCTCGAAAAAGGTCGTTCTTTTTCTCTTTTCCTTTAGACAATACTATCCTACTATTAGTGAGTAGGTAGCCTTGTCGTTAGATGTTTGAGGGACAATCGAAGGGACGTTACGGTCACGAAGGCAACTTGGCAAGAAATTTTAATAATTGTCCTAAAGTTTCTAAGATCACTTTTAACCGAAGCAATGTCGAAAGGGTCATCGAGGGACTTGTGATATTTCAAACTGGAGGACAACCACAAAAACTTCTCACATTTCGAGAATTGTGACTGTTTTCCGAAGGCAACAGGAGTGGGATACCCTAGAGGTGCGTATGTGCAATTATGTTCAATTCAGTTTTTTATCTTGCGCATTTAAGTTTGCTAACATTTTGTTTTCATTCTTATCATGCAATCCTAGTTACTAGTAGTTAATATGTACAGAAAAATGTAAAATGCAAAAATAAACCCTACGTTATTACATGGTTTTGGGGAGGGGATATTTACAATGTACAAAATTTGAGAGTGCAGAAATTAAAAGCAGAAGGTAAAGCCTAATTACTATTACATTCCAATATACAGTTACATCAATGATTTTAAAATGCGAAAACAAAATAACGCGTGCGAAATAAAGAAACGTCTAAGAAAACCTAAGAAATTGCCAAGTAAACAAGAAAAATCTTTTCGGTTTTTTTTTTTGGTTTATTTTAAGAGAATAATTAAACTACCTTAAATCTAATTTTAATTTAAAAAATATATATAATTTCTAAATGAATTTAAAGCCTAATTCTAATTTTTTTTTATTTGAGAAAATAAATTAAACACAAATTAAACCCTAAGTTCCATCTTATTTTAATTAAAAAATGTAAAAGTTAATTAATTAATTAATTTCAGAAATTAATTATTTAATTAAAAAAACTAATCTTAAGTTTTGTTGATTTTTTATTTGATTAAAAAAAACTTGTTGATTAAATAAAACAAAAAAATTAGAAGAATAAAAAAAAGAAAATTCAAATGGGCCAGGGTGTTATGAAGCAAAAATGGGGTTTTGTTTGAAAATTTCCCTGGGTTCAAATGTTGAAAACCCAGATCTGCTTGGATCCAGTGAGGAGAGGTCTTGAGGGAATATGGTAGATCTGCGTGTGGAAGCTCTTGGATCTAAAATAATCATGATCTGATGGTGGTCAATTGGGAGTGTATGGTACGCGCATGAAATGCTGTGCATTGGATCTGTAGCAAATTCATTAGAAAATATAAAAACACCAAGCCTGGGGATCAAACTCAGCCCTTTTAGCTTCACAAACACACGCCTTGCCATCTAAGCCATATGTTCATTCGTTAATTCATATAACATAATAATATTATATTATAAAAACAAATCAGAAATTATTCAAACAAAAAACGTGCGCCCAGTGGGTCCCTTTTCATTTAAATGACCAATCAGAGATACGCATGTAGCCACGTAAGCCCTTGTCTAAGTCAAACAAATGGAGGAAATCTGAAGTCAAACTCTGGTCGTCTTCTCTGGTGCACCAAAATACGAATCTGTGAATTTGTTAGTTTCAAGACTGAACCAAGACCATATTCCACTTAAAATTTCGCCTTAATCACGTATTTGGCCTTAGATTGGCCAGAAAGCTCCTGCATCTTGACTTATGAATCAAAAACCCTAACACAGTTTGATCATGGAATTTTATGATTCAAGGCCCTAGCTTCTCATGTAATACGTTAGAACTGATGCAGACATCATCAATAATATGAATATGAGCTTAAAAGAATTTATACAACATGATTTTAAAGTTTGAGATCACGAAATTTTTACCAAAAGTAGAGGTCCGGTTGAGTGCTTATGGACGTGGCACGGTGTGGATGAAGGTAGGTATGCGCTATTGGGAAGCTCAGGATGCTGATGGAGGACTTGAAATGGGCCGAAAGAGGTTAAAGCCTTCTTTTTTTGAATTTCACAATTTTGATAACTTTTGCAATTTTTAGTGGTTCTTCTTAAGAAATTTATGTGTTCCTTATGCTTGCTAATGTGATGTATATAGAGAGTAGAAGTAGGGGACAATATAGCAATGATTTAAACAACCTTAATCATGTGTTGTAAAGCCATGAATAAGAATTTGAATTTCTGGCCAAAGATGTGGAATCTTGTCTTTTTTTGAATTTGAATGAATGTGGACACCTTTGCGCGAATTCGTGGGCCTTATGTCTGTCCAAAGCATCATCCCACATGCCAAAGCCTACTTCTAATTATTTTATACATTTTATTTTATATTTATTTGAAATAAATTAAAATAAATATGAATAAAATAGTTAGTAAATTCAAGGCATGACAATAATAATTCTAGAGATCCTATATAAGCTTAGGAAGATGATTGAAGTCCAAGAATTTAAGCCATTGACCTAAAACTTCAAGTTTGATCAATGCATAATTCTTGAAATTTCCCATAATTTCCCAAATTGGGCAAGCCATAACTTGCTCAATTGTTATCTCATGATGATGATCTATGACTTTTTGGAAACCCCAAGATGTCTACTTCAATCCATCTTCTGATCAATTTTGTATTTGAAGATTTTATCTTGAGGTAAAAGGTCTTGGCTAAAAGTGACTTTTGTTGACTTTCTGAAAATGACCTATAATGTATGAGCTTGTAGTTTTCAAATGGTGCATTTATTGGACTTGAGGGTTGAAGAGAAGTTGTAGGGAATGAGATTATCTTTAATATGATCTTTGGTAAGGGAAAATTTATGAAGTATGTGAAAGTTATGTCTGGTCAAAGTTTAGTTGACTTTTCCTATAGAAACCCTAATTTAGCAATTATTGACTTTTGTAAATTGAGAGCATTTCTTGAGGAATCATGATCAACACTTGATCAAATGATGGATATCACTTCAAAATGTTGATATTGACCAAAAATCTTGAAGTTTGACTGTACATGGGCCACAGTTGACTTTTGACCTAGCAGAGTTGATATTCAAGCATTTGAGCAATTGAATGAGCAAACTTACAGTGGGAGGCATGAAATTTGTCATGGACAATATTGAAGGCATATTAGGACAATGGAAAACATTTGAGACCTTTGGAGCTCACACATCTTGATGAGAAGTGAAACCCTAGTTAGAGGTTCATTGCTTAGGAGGAGAATTTGTCTGGTCAATTCTTAGTCAACCTTGAGCAATTGAGGACCTCTAGGAACATGTTTTGAGTAAAAATGGGAGGGAAAATTTTGGGATACAACAGCTGCCCCTGTTTAATCTTCTTAAACCTGATGATTTAGATTGGCTTGTTTGCCTTTCATGATCTGAAAGTGGAAGATGATTGAACACTAGAGTGCCTAAAAATTTGTACTCGCATGAAGTAACACCGATGGTTGATGATGTCGGGAATGAGCTTGCAGATACCATTTGGAAAAGATGACTAAGAGTCATTGAAGATGGGCTTAAAGATGCCATCAAAAGTAGATGCTGACTTCATAAGAGATCTCTTTTTGGGGATTCCTGTTCCTGCTGTCTGAGGAGAAGTCTGCTGGTGAGCGTGGTTTTCCGTTGTTCTCCTGTTTGAGGAAAACATGTGGGGAATAGAGTCTAGGAACTTCAGTTGTCCAAGGCTCTGCTGAAGAGTTATCTCTGGAGATATGAAATTTTTCTTTTTTCTAGTTGAAATTTAGGCTTTACAGTAACTTGCTAGGGATAATGGAATTAACTGTTATATGAGAATATATTAGAAAGAGCCTGTGTAGGGATATTTTAGGATGAGTCCATGTTAGCCTGCATCTGGAGATATGTGAAAAGGAGCCTTTGTAAGAATTCTTTGTCTGGTCATGTAGATAGTTTTCCTGTCTGGTTTTAGGTGTTGATCTATAATCAGCTGTTCGTAGATAGTTGTCCTGTCTTGTTTCAGGTATTAATCTGGAATTTCCTTTCATTGGTCTTTTGAGATAGTTGCCATGTCTGGATTTAGGTATTAATCTCTGACCTAAGAGAAAGAAAGATAGTTTTCTTGTCTTGTTTCGAGTGTTAATCTTCAATCTTCTCATATAGATAGTTTTCCTGGCTTGTTATAGGTATTAATCTATAATTGATCGCCCACAGATAGTTGTCTTGGTATTAATCTGGAACTTGAAAATTGTCGATCGTTGAGATAGTTGTCCTGTCTGATTTCAGGTATTAATCTCTGACCTAAGAGAAAGAAAGATAGTTTTCCCGGCTGGTTTCAGGTATTAATCTTCTATCTCTTCATGTAGATAGTTCTTCTGGCTTGTTACAAGTATTAATCCACAGTCGGTCGTCTACGGATAATTATCCTGGCTTGTTATAGTTATTCTGTGATCGGTGGAAATAGAACTGACTGTTTTGAAATGCTGGTTCGCGAAATGTCGCGGTAAGCAAGAGTCGCCACCGTCTTTTATTTTCTCCAACAAGGAAAGGACAAAAGCACAACAAAATTCCTTTTCGAGATGTTTCTCGGTTCGGGAGGTAGATTATAGAAAGGGAAGGTGTTAGCACCCTTTCTATCCGTGGTTATCCACGGGCTCTTAGGTACTTGCTCACTATGTTTTCAAAAATGTTTTGCTTTTCTTGTGTTTGTGGGTTTTGAAAAAGTTTGTTTGAAAACTTCGATTTGACTCTTGTATCTGTCCTCAAGAGTGTATGAAGTGTTGTTTGAAAACTTTTGTCAGAAAAGTGTAGGTGCGAAAAGTATTTTTATTTTGAAAGAGCAAGTACCTGAGAACCTCTACCTACTCAAAAGAAATTAAGCTGTGTAAATGTCCTTTAGACAGTACTATCCCACTATTGAGAAGTAGGTAGCACCATCGTTGGAGTTTTTCGGGTCAATTCGATTATAGGGACATGTGGTCAACAAAGCAATAGTAGGACGCCTTAGCGGTAACCCTAATGTCTTAGATCGTTTTATCCGATGCAACTGTTTTGAGTCAACTTGGATCTTTAGACAGGAGGGCGACCTCTAAAACACCCTATACTCAATGACCACGTCGAGGCAACCAAGTGAGGCGTACCCTAAGAGTGGCATGTGCGAGTGTGTCAGGTTTCAATTATGTTATCTTTGCACATGTTATGGTGAGCTACGGGTTGATTTTAATTTCAGAGATAAGTCTTGTCATGCATAGCCTAATTAACATACATTTAACAGTTAATAGTTACGGGAAATAAATCTACGCTATTACAAGGCGTCGGGTATTTACATCGCCAAAAACAAACCCTTGAAAAGTAAATTGTGGAAAATAAATAAAGCGATAAAAAGTCCTAATTAAAGCTATTACATCCTCGGAGCAAATACAATTATATGGATCAAAAATTAATCAAGAATAGTCGCACGCGAGAAAAATTGAATCGGAGAAGTTCTTAGGGTTTTGACCCCTTTTGAGAAAGAAAGAAGTTTTTGTTGTTTTGCATTTAATTAAATTACCTAAAACTAATTAATTAATAAAAAGAAATATTTTTTGAGTTTTTTATGTTTTAAGGAAATAAATAAAAAAAATGATTAAAAGTGGTCAAGAATCCTAATTCTAATTTATTTTAAATTATTGTGAAAATATTGAAGTTAACCTAATTAAAACAACTAAATTAATTATGTTAGTTTTTATTTACAAAAATAATAAATTAAGGGTGAATTTAATAAATAATAAAAAAAAAATATTATATTTTAGTTTTCTGAATTTATTATGAAAAAAGTTAATTGGGTTAATTAAATAATAATAATAGTTAATAATAAAATAATTAAATAAAAATAGAAAAGAAAAAGAATAAACCCAGGGGGGGTGTTGGCCCAATTAGGAGGTACGTTTGGCAATTTGTGGCCCAACAAGCTGCAAGCCTCTTTGACTTTGCTGATTCTCCATGGCACGTGTTGACTGAGAGTATGATGGTCTTCCACTCAGGATCATTGGATCCAAGCTTAGAGACACATGGCGTGCTGAGATTTTAAACATATGGTGGGTCTCTTTTGGAAAGCTGCACAAGAATATGTTAAGAAAAAATAGAATAAGCGTTTTGGGGGACCTGGGATTCGAACCCAGGTCCCAATGCTTCCAAGCCAACGCATCAACCACTACACCACTTGCACGCTTTTGATATTATAATAACAAGCAATTATTATATTAAGAATTTAAACCATATGCTGTAAAACACAAAAAAACGCGCGTGTTTTCAAATTGCCCAATGGTGTATCAACACATCATCGTCTTCCTCATTGTTCCTGCAAGAATAAACATTAGATAGCGGGGGTTTTTAACCCCCACTATATGCTACGAGGAAAAATAGCGATTAGCAGCATGATGAATATAAATATTTCGCGATGGGTTGGTTTTGTTCGTCTTGTTCTAATGATTCCAACCATGGGTCTCACAAGTCTTAATTTTTCCTGGATTGCAAAGTCCCAATTTCAAAGCTTAAGAACCCTAGAAATCGTTCATGGCATCTTGTGATTCAGTGCATTATAATTCAATTAAATGATACCATTAGCTTCATATGGTTCCTAGCAATGCAAAACAATCAAGAAATCATGTTAAATGCTCATGAATTAGGCAATACGAATTTGAATAAAAGGGGTAAATCGTGAAACTGTCTAGGACGATTCTTTGAGCTTTAAGGCCTGTATTTGATTTCCACGCGTTCCTGACACTTGTTGCAATGTGTTTGAATCAATAGAATGCCTTGAATTGGCCTGGAATGTAAAAATCAGTTTTGAGTTTTTTTTGAAATTTCTCAATATGCTATGGCTTTTGTCTGCAGCTTTTTCACGTCTATGAGGTTAAGGTTTGCTTGCATATATATAGGAGAATGAAATTAGGTTAAAAGCTTGAGCAAAAATCCATTGCATTGATGCTTGAATCCTTGATTGGAAATAAAATCTTTTTGATTTTTCATGATTGGAAAATGTTGCCAATTTTGGATTTTTTGTATCTTTGACTTTGAGCACGAAATTGCCAGCATATCTTGACCACATTTGCTTCACAAATTGATTGAAAAAATCAAATCTTGTATTTTCCTACAATTTAAATTAATTAAATGAATTAATATTAATTAAAAATCCAATTAATCAATAAAAATAAGAAAATAAATTCCATTAAGCTTGATGGGTCGTGCATAAGTCATGGATGAAGCTTCAAGAAGAGATTTGAGGCCCATTAGCAAAAATAAGGTGTTTTGAGCAAAGTTGACTTTTGCAAATTCATAAAAATTTCCTAACTTCTCCAATGCACATCTTGCTCAATTTTGATCATATGAACATGTTCTTGGACATTTTGGAAAGTTCTTGAAGTCCTCTAACCAATTCCTTTCGTCCCGTGTCATTTGGATTTACCAATCTCAAGTTATGGCCTTTGACTTAAAGTGTACATTTGCTGACTTTTGAATTTGACCTATAATGTAGAAATTGATAACTTCTTGTGAGAGAATTTCTTGGACTTCGAGTGTGAAGATGGATTGTAGGAAATTACACCCCCTTCAAAATGAGCATTGGATGGAATTTTTCTGACAAACCATGAAAAAGTTATGCCCTGGTCAAGATACAGTTGACTTTTCTACTATCCAAAAATAGTAACCTTTTGCATCTTGATGATTTTTGAGCTATCCTTGTGGAATCATGATCAAGACTTGATCAAATGATGATTGTGAACTCAAAATAAGATGTTGACCAAAAAATCTGACTTTTGACTACAAAATGACCATTTTGCCCTTGTAGTTGACTGTGGATTAAATGAGGCTTTTGACTGTGCAAATTGGCACTGTGAGTCTTGAAACTTGGCATGTAGGTGCTTGAGGATGTATATATGCCTATGAGACTTGATTGAACCATTGAAAACCCCAAATTCTTTGAAAGAACCAAAACCCTAATTTCAGTTGTCTTAGGAGGTGGTTTGACTGTATAACCCTTGAGTAGTCTTGAACCACTTGAAGATCATTCTTGACAAACCTTGAGGAATATGGGAGGGCAAATTTTGGGGTACAACAGTTATTAATCTGGAACTTGAAAATTGACGGTCGTTGAGATAGTTTCCCCGTCTGGTTTCAGGCATTAATCTTTGACCTGCTGTATAAGTTGATAATGTTTGTCTGTTTGATAATTTAACCTGAAAAGGTAAAATTAGTTTCATGCGATATCATGATGTATGAATTGCATGATACTCTCAAAAAAATGAGATTGTGATATATACATTTGTACTGCATATGCTATTAATTTTGTAGAAATGATGTGTGAATGCAACGTATGAACGTATCAGTTGTTCTATTGCAATGTCATTAAATTGGGGGAAATAAATCCATGATTACAGCTGGGGATGAAGAATGTAGGTCTTCATATATATTGAAGTTGAAATACTGGGAGATAAACTTTCGTTATTATAGAAATAAACTTTGTTGGGGAAGGTAAACTCTGTGAACTGCTTGGGGATTTTGTTGAAATCCTGTTGGGGAATCCTGAGAAGCTTGGCGACTTCACTGGGAAATTTTCTTTAGATGTCGGAGCAGTAGTTGGAGATTCTCGCTCTACCGGGGATATCAGAAACTTTGACATCATTAAGTTGTATGTTGAGGATATGGTAGTGACTTTATAGTAGGATGCCCTTGCCTCTGTATCTATTGAAGAAAGTGTCTGTTGGAGATTTTATGGATGAATCTATGTCGTGATTTTATTTGAAGCTGTGTTGAAATAAGTGTCAGAATGACATTCGTCTCTGGATCGTACCTGAACTGTTTCTAGATGAAAATCTGGAGTAAGTGTCAGGATGACATCCGTCTCTGGATCATACCTGAACTGTTTTCTAGAAGAAAATCTGGAGTAAGTGTCAGGATGACATCCCTCTCTCGATCGTACCTGAACCGTTTCTAGATGAGAATCTACTTTAGAATGTTTCCGCTGGGAATTCCTGTTTTGTTGTTTTTAGAGGAAATTTGTTGGGGAACATGAAAAGCTAGGAGAACTAGGTTGGGAAATTTTTAAGATGTCGGATGAGTGATTGGAGATTCTTACTCTACTGGGGATATAAGAACACCTGACATCACAAGGCTATAAGCCGAGGATGTGGCAGTGACCTTTTAGTAGGATGCCCCTGCCTCTGTACCTGTTGGAGAAAGTATCTGCGGAGGTTTTGTGGATGGTTTGAGTGTCATCCCAACTCCTAGGGTTTTGAGTAGATGTTGATCGAGGCGATAAGTCTTCAACTGATAAACATGTGACGAGATGACGGTACATAGTTGTACGCTTTAAATCCCTAACTTTTGCCTAGACTGTCCTTTCAGATTTTCAGTCGACCGAGATACCCTTTTTTTCCCAAGCCGCCTTTTCAGGTTTTTGACTTGCCAGGTGTACAGTTTTATTTATATATCCCTAATTTTTGCCCGAACCCTTTTGGTTCTCCGAGATACCCTTAATTTTCCCTAGGCCTGTCAACCTAGCGGGTCTTTTTCATGGGTAGTATTTTCCGACTATATATGTGTTCATCGGGTATAGAGGATTGTCACTGTCTATAGTAGCAAGTGTTGTCACACTGCCAGAACATGTTTATGTGATCGCATGTGCCCTTTCATATGTGGGAGCCTGTGTGGGGCTGCTTCAGGATGAATCTGGTGCACCTGATGTTTGATCAAGTTTCTGATAGTCTTGAATTTCCTAGGTATCTTTTCTAAGAACTATCATGGAAGGATTCGAAGACATGATACTGACACCATCTGATAATACTGGAACAAACCAGCAATTTGGTGGTACCAAAGGTTCAAATTTCACAGTGATTTTTGCTGGAATCCCCGATCAATGTAACAGGCCCCGAGTGATTCAGATGGAGACCTGCCCCTTGCTATTCATCACTTTTGGAGAGATTCTTTGCATATTGGCTTTACTGCCCCATATTAATTAGACACCATGTCATGCCCCTTGATTATGAAAGGCCTATCACTAGAATGTCTTTCCATCTGAGGTGATTCTATCCACTGAGGGGATTTCTGTTCATCGAACTTCTGCCGTGCAAATTTCTCTGTCGTTAAAAAATAGTCATATGCAAACAATGGTATTTTAAGAACGCAAAGCTTATGTCTGTCTTGAAGTTTGAAAATTTATTTTTTAGTAAAACAAACAAATTTTGTAAAAGTGTGATATCAACGCAGGATTTGTAGAGAACCTTACAGGAGTCAGGATACCTTTGTAATAGTATGCTTTCAAACTAACCCATGCTTCAGCTAGGACTTTTAAGAGTTGTAACTTGGCCTGGTTCATGGTTTAATAAACAAAGGATAAAGGCTCAAATTTTATTTTTATCCAACCCGCTCTTCGTGATGTTCTTCAGTCCTATGCTCAGTTAATTGTGTGTTTAAATCTCGATTGAGTCTGGAATCTTGTCCTTGATGTTCTGGTGATGGTTCGGATACTGAAAGTTTATTTTGAAGAGGCCGTAGTTTTTGTAATCTTCTTTTTGTCGAGGATTTATAGTAACCTATTTTTTGTTTTTGTTATCCATACTTTTGCCTGAACTGGTTTTTTTGTGGTTACAGTCAGCGGGATGCCCTAGCTTTTTCTTAAGTCTCCTTCATAGGTGTTGACTTAGCGGGCTTTTATTTTGAGAGATAATGATTGCCGACTTTAATGATTATGTGGAAGCATCACCATCTTCTGATTTTTAAGGACATCCTTGATGCCATTCATTATGTATGAAGTGGACTATTACGATTGAATACGCATCTGAATTAACTTAGAAAACTACCCTGCCCCAGGTCATGATTAAGGGTTTTAATTTGTGCGAAAAGAAAAAACTCCTACTCCTTAGGCTCAAAGGGGTTGAATAGGGATTATCTTCCTTATAACTTCACAATTTAGGATTTGAAATAACGCTTGTACATCGTCAGTGGAGTCTGTTCAAAAGCATATTGTAAAGACCGTGGTATTGTTTTCGTCATCCATCCTCCAAAATCTTATAGCTTTTAACCAAGAGTTGAATATCACAAATAGGAAGTAAAAGCACGGTTTAAGTATAGTGACAACGAATGAAATAATTCAAGACAAACATATGCAATATATTGATGAAATAACAAAGTTTGACATAAACAAATGTTCGAACAATCAAAAGAAAATTACAACTTGAAAAATATAATGATTAAACGCCTCTTTGTCTGAACTTGTCACTTCAAATGATGTGCCTTCGAGGGATGGAAGAAGAGTTAAGTCTGGCCATCTTGTCTGAACTCCAGCACTCCTTTGTTGATCAAGTCTTGAATCTTATTTTTCAATGCCCAACAGTCATTCGTATCATGTCCAAGACTATTGGAATGGTACGCGCACATTGCATCAGGACGGTAGTTAGGGGAAGAAGTTTTGGGGTTTGGATGAGGTCTTATCAATGTAACCAAATTCATCCTCAACATACGTTGCAATGCTTGAGACAATGGTATGTTGATTTTGGTAAAATGCCACTTGGGCTTGTCTTGCGTTTGCTGATTACCCTGTTGTGGTTAGCGGGGACGTTGTTGGACCCTTGGTGTAACAACCGTTTTGAAAGGTGTTTTTTCAACCAAATCCTCTTGTTTCAACTGAGGATGATTAAAGACTCGATCTCCAAATCTCGTTGTTTGCTCCATATGATTGCGTCTATCTTCATGAAACTTGTTGACTAGGGCTCTCAGCTCTTCTTATCCCCAAGCTAAGTTTTGGATAAGAGCCATTTGACTGATCATTTGGATTCTCATCCCTTCTATCTCAGCTTGCAATTGTTCCAACCAGTCATCCTTGTTGTTGTTAGGATTTTTCTTGGCCATAGTCCCAACGAGGAGTGCTTTCAATTCTTCTTGCCCCTTGGATAGACTCAGGAACATTTCCTTGAGTTGAGGATCTAGAGTTTGGAGATCCCTGTCACTCTGCTCGAGAGCCATTTTTCTTGCTAAAATAAACAGCGGGAAAATGAGAGGCCTGTACTGGAATACTTGTTATGTAATGACATGCATGTAATGTTTTCAAGGATCTCGCGAGGTAAATAATAAAATGTCATAAGTTGAATTTTGCAGCTTTCATTGAAGAACTTTCGTATCGCTGAAGGTCCTTCTATAAGAATCAAGCTCACCATATCGAGTGGGTCATCGCCTCTGACTCGAGTTATCATACCTTGGTCTTTTGACGGTATTGGCTAGAGGAAAGCAAATCCCCGTGTCCCTTGTTAGACGTCTAGTTCATCATAACCTGCATCACAGACGCTTGAGATCCTTGAAATGGTTAAGTAGATGATATGGGATGATGTTATGATGTGTATGTTATGCATTAAGCAAAAGTGTAAGGTGGCATAAGCAAGTAAACCCTGTAAGAAATCTAGGTTATTGGATAATGACTGTAAACAAATCCTGCAAGGAAATCATATTGTTAGATGATAAAACCCTGCAAGTAGTTAAAGTTAAAAGCAAACAAATCACACAAGCAGCCTTAGGTTTAGGCTTGCATGGGGTTTATAGGTAAGTACTCTCTTGAAGTATAGTTGGCTCAACCTGTCCTAGTAATATTAACCGGGTTCTAGGGAATCTCAATATCACTGATCTTTCCCACAAGTTTCATTCCGATCGATAATTGACTTTCCACCAAACAAAACTCGGGATTCAAATCTCAATGAGTATAGTATCGAGTATCAACCGACTTCGGGCTACACCAAAGACGGCTATCTCACTACTTCCTAATGGCCAAGTTGTTCAATTAAAGGTTCTATAGTCAGTTGATCCTTCACGACACCATGCAGCGGCCCCGTATTCTCCTTGACTACTCAAGGGCTACTGGTACCAACCAAAGTGTCACATCAATGTAGCTATCGCTTCAATCGTGTCGGTATACCCTGCACAGTTTCCACGATCTATTGCTACTTAGCTAAAAAGTGCCCCGGATCCAGGTGTAGGATCTATAGTAACCCATACAAAAGCCCTTAAAAGTAAAGCAAACAAAGCACAAAAAAGCAGTTAAATAATGAACTAACTCTAAGGTAACCCCACTTTTTTTAAATTAATTGTATCCCCAGCAGATTCTCCAGTTCTGTGATGCGGTGGCAGAACCGACTGTTGTACTGATTTTGCATTTGTGTTTGCAAATGTTGTGGTAAGCAAGGGTCGCCACCACTTTTATTTTATCCAAATTAAGGAAAGGGTGAAAAGAACAGAAATAACCTTTTCGAGAATTTTCTGTGTAAGGGGGTAGATTATGGAAAGGGAAGGTGTTAGCACCCTTTCCATCTATAGTTATCTACGGGATCTTAGAGGTTTGCTCATTTTTAAATACCTTTGTGCTTTGTGTGTTTAAAAATGTTTTGAAAATTCTTTAGTGCAGCGATTCGCTTTATGATAACTCTTGTATCAGTCCTCAAGAGTGTTGACAAAGCGAACATTTTTGAAAGTGTTTTGAAATGTAGAATTTTTGTAAGTGCAAAAATGTTTTGAGCAAACTTCTAACAGCTATCTACTTTTGTACTCGAAAAAGGTCGTTCTTTTTCTCTTTTCCTTTAGACAATACTATCCTACTATTAGTGAGTAGGTAGCCTTGTCGTTGGATGTTTGAGGCACAATCGAAGGGATGTTACGGTCACGAAGGCAACTTGGCAAGAAATTTTAGTAACTGTCCTAAAGTTTCTAAGATCACTTTTAATCGCGGAAACATAGAAAGGGTCATCGAGGGACTTGATCTTTCAAACTAGAGGACAACCACTAAAACTTCTCACGTTTCGAGAATTGTGACCATTTTCAGAAGGAAACTGAAATGGGATGCCCTAGAGGTGCGTATGTGCAATTGTGTTCAATTCAGTTATTTATCTTGCGCATTTAAGTTTGCTATGGTTTTGTTTTCATTCTTATCATGCAATCCTAGTTACTAGCAGTTAATATGTACAGAAAAATGTAAAATGCGAAAATAAACCCTACGTTATTACATGGTTTTGGGGAGGGGATATTTACAATATACAAAATTTGGGAGTGCAGAAATTAAAAGCAGAAGGTAAAGCCTAATTACTATTACATTCTAATATACAGTTACATCAATGATGTAAAAATGAAAAAACAAAATAACGCGTGTGAAATAAAGAAACGTCTAAGAAAACCTAAGAAATTGCCAAGTAAACAAGAAATTTTTTTTTGTTTTTTTTTTGTTTATTTTAAAAGAATAATTAAACTACCTTAAATCTATTTTTAATTATAAAAAAAAGATAATTTCTAAATGAATTTAAAGCCTAATTCTAATATTTTTATATTTTTATTTGAGAAAATAAATTAAACACAAATTAAACTCTAAGTTTTATCTTATTTTAATTAAAAATGTTAAAGTTAATTAATTAATTAATTACAGAAATTAATTATTTAATTAAAAAAACTAATCCTAAGTTTTGTTGATTTTTTATTTGATTAAAAAAACTTTTTGATTAAATAAAACAAACAAATTAAAATAATAAAAAAAACAAAATTCAAATGGGCCAGGGTGTTATGAAGCAAAATGGGGTTTTGTTTGAAAATATCGCTGGGCCCAAATGTTGAAAACCCAGATCTGCTTGGATCCAGTGAGGAGAGGTCTTGATGGCATATGGTAGATCTGCGTGTGGTAGCTCTTGGATCTAAAATAATCATGATCTGATGGTGGTCAATTGGGATGTATGGTACGCGTATGGAATATTGTGCATTGGATCTGCAACTAATTTGTTAGAACATATAAAAACACCAAGCCTGGGTATCGAACCCAACCTTTTTAGCTTCACAAACACACGCCTTGCCATCTGAGCCACCTGTTCATTCATTAATTCAAATGACATAATAATATTATATTATAAAAATAAATCAGAAATTATTCAAATAAAAAACGTGTGCCCAGTGGGTCCCCTGTGATTTAAATAAACTAATAAGAGATACGCATCTAGCCACGCAAGCCTTTGTTTGAGTCAAACGATCGAGGGATGCCAGAGTCAAACTTCGGTCGTCTTCTCTGGTACACCAAAATACGAATCATGCGAATTTGTTAGTTTTAAGACTGAACCAAGACCCTATTCCACTTAAGAATTCGCCCTAATCACGAATCTGACCTTAGATTGGCCAGAAAGCTCCTGCATCTTGAGTTATGAGTCAAAAACCCTAACACGGTCTGATCATGGAATTTTATGATTCAAGTCCCTAGCTTCTCATGTAATACGTTAGAACTGATGCAAACATCATCAATAATATGAATATGAGCTTAAAAAGAATTTATACAGCCAGATTTGAAAGTTTGAGATCACGGAATATTTACCAAAAGTAGAGGTCCGGTTGAGTGCTTATGGGTGTGGCACGGCGTGGATGAAGGTATGTATGCGCTCCTGGGAAGCTCAGGATGTTGATGGAGGACTTGAAATAGGCTGAAAGAGGTTGAAGCCTGCTTTTTTTGAATTTCACGATTTTGATAATTTTTGCAATTTTTGGTGGTTCTTCTCAAGAAATTTTCGTGTCCCTTGTGCTTTCTAATATGATGTATATATAGAGTATAAGGAAGGGACAAGATATCAATGGTTTAAACAACCTTAATCATGTGTTTTAAAGCCATGGATAAGAATTTGAATTTTTGGCCAAAGATGTGGTATCTTGTCTTTTTTTGAATTTGAATGAAAATGGACACCTTTGCACGAATTCATGGGCCTTATGGTTGTCCAAAGCATCAACCCACATGCCAAAGCCTACTTCTAATTATTTTATACATTTTATTTTATATTTATTTGAAATAAATTAAAATAAATATGAATAAAATAGTTAGCAAATGCAAGGCATGGCAAGAATAATTTTAGAGGTCCTCTATAAGCTTAGGAAGATGCTTAAAGTCCAAGAATTTAAGCCATTGACCTAAAACTTCAAGTTTGCTCAATGCATAATTCTTGAAATTTCCCAAATTTTCCCAACTTGGGCAATGCATAACTTACTCAATTTTTATCTCGTGATAATGATCTATGACTTTTTGGAAAGTCCAAGATGTCTAATTAAATCCCTATTTTGATCAATTTTGTATTTGAAGATTTTATCTTGAGGTAAAAGGTCTTGGAACAAAGTGACTTTTGTTGACTTTTTGAAAATGACATGTAATGTATGAGCTTGTATCTTTAAAATGGTGCATTTATTGGAGTTATGGGCTGAAGAGATGTTGTAGGGAACGAGATTCTCTTTAATATGTGCTTTGGTTGGGGAAAATGGATGAAGTATGTGAAAGTTATGCCTGGTCAAAGTCCAGTTGACTTTTCCTATAGAAACCATAATTTAGCAATTCTTGACTTTTGATAAATTGAGAGAATTTATTGAAGAATCATGATCAACCCTTGATAAAATGACAGATATCACTTCAAAATATTGATATTGACCAAAAATCTTGAAGTTTGACTGTACATGGGCCAGAATTGACTCTTGACCTAACGCAGTTGATTTTCAAGCATTTGAGGAATTGAATGAGCAAACTTGTAGTGGGAGGCATAAAATTTGTCATGGACAATCTTGAAGGCATATTAGGACAATGGAAAAAATTTGAGACCTTTGGCTCTCACACATCTTGATGAGAAGTGAAACCCTAATTAGAGGTTCATTGCTTAGGAGGAGAATTTGTCTGGTCAATTCTTAGTCAACCTTGAGCAATTGAGGACCTCTAGGAACATGTTTTGAGTAAAAATGGGAGGGAAAATTTTGGGGTACAACACCTACTATAATACGGTGGGAGAACTGACTTGGGTGTTTTGCGTTTGATCGCAATTGTTGCGGATAGTAAGAGTCACCACCAACTTTTCTTTTATCCAATAAGGAAAGGTTGAAAAGAATAGGAAAGACCTTTCAATATTATTTCTTGAGTTCAGGGGGTAGGTTATGAAAAGGGAAGGTGTTAGCACCCTTTTCATCTGTAGTTATCTACGGGCTCTTAGTTGCTTGCTAGATCACTTGCTTTTGTTTGAAAATGTGCTTGTGGTGTGGGTTTTGAAAGTATTTTGAAAAGGAGTGTTTTTGTAATGGTTCTCGTCTCTATAAGAATGCGTACAAAGTGTTTTAACTTTTGAAAATGTTTCAAAGTGAAATTGTGGGTGTATAAAATGTTTTTATTATAAGGAAGCGAACAACCAGAAGCAACCTACCTACTCAAAAGGTATTAAACATTCTTTTCCTCCTCTTTTAGATGATGTTATCTTACCATTGTTTTGGTAAGAAACCCCATCATTGGATTTGAAAGGACGGGCGTGGGACATTTGTATAGTCATAGAAGGCAACTTATGGACGTTTTAGCCATGTCGTTTAGGGACTAGATCATTTACCGAAGGCAACATTAAGGGTCATCGAGGGACTATGATCTTTTATCGAGGGTCTTTGCTAAAGCACCCATTTTCGAGGGACATGACTATTTTCTGAAAGGCAACAAAGTGAGATTACCCTAGAGGTGCTAGTGTGCAAGTGTGTTTGATTGCATACATTGTGTCTTACATTTAAAGGTTATCTACTTATTGATTTTATCTTTCCATACACTCTAATTACTAACAATGTATGAAAGAAAATAAAATGCAGAAAATAAATCCTAAGCTATTACATCATTTCAGGGGTGGGGATACATATTTACAAATGGGGATTACAAGAATATAAATCCTAATTATCTATTACGACCATATTAAATTGTACAATACAAGAAAGTGGAAAAGATTTGTTTTGAAAATGGTTTTTTGTCTTAATAAATTAAAAGAAAAAGAATAATTAGTTAATAAAAAGAAAATATTTTTATGTCTTTTTTATATTAATAAAAATAGTATTAATTCTAAAAATAATAAGAATAAGAAAGAAAAGGAGAAATAACGAAGACATGATCAACACATTGCTGAAAACAAAACTGAGAGGGACCAGAAGTTCCGATGCTAGGCACACTGTAGTTCATAAAGAATCAATAGAGGAAACCAGAAGTTCTGGATTGTTGCGCCCTGGAATTTTTGTGTACTGTGTTGCAACAGTGAGAAGGACCTAGAAGTTTTTCATGTTGTGTTACAACAGCGAAAAAACCTAGAAGTCTTGTGTTGTGTTAAAACAGTGAGAAAAACTTAGATGTTCTGTGTTGTGTTACAACAGTGAGAAAGACCTAGAAGTTATGTGTGCTATGTTACAACAGTGAGAAAAACATCTAGAAGTTATGTGTGTTGTGTTACAATAGTGAGAAAAAACCTAGAAGTTATGTGTTGTGTTAAAACAGTGAGAAAAACTTAGGAGTTCTGTGTGGTGTTACAACAGTGAGAAAGACCTAGAAGTTATGTGCGCTATGTTAAAACAATGAGAAAAACACCTAGAAGTTCTGTGTCTTGTGTTACAAGAGTGAGAAAAACACCTAGAAGTTTTGTGTGTTGTGTTACAACTGTGAGAAAAAACCTAGAAATTATGTGTTGTGTTAAAACAGTGGGAAACAAAACTCAGAAGTTCTATGTTACACTTCACCTCCTTCCTTACATTAGCCAGAGCATCTGCAACTTATTCAATTCTAGACAATAGCAAAATAGAAAAATAAAAGCACGACAGTTTATAGAAGTTCTATTCCTAATTATGAGCCTAGTTTTCTTCAAGAAGCTATGATCCATAATTTTTCTACTTGGGCAATGATATATAGAGTCTCAACATTATGATATCTAAATTTTTAATGATGTCCTGAATATAAAAAAAAATTCAAAATCGGGATGACTTACCTTGAATATGAAGCGTGTGTTTGGGACTTGAACTGCTACCTTCGAATGTTCTGGGGTTAGCAAGAAATGGAACAGAAATTTTATGTTCTTTTTTTAAAGGGACGAAGAAAGGTATTGTTTTTTTTATAATTCTGGATTTAAGAATGTTTGAATGTTTTCTTTTCTCTCTTTTTTTGTATTTGATCACTCTCTCTTTTTAAAAGCCATCCCCTTAAACATGTGGTGGAACCATTTATTTATAGATGAGTTTGTTGTGTTTTTTTGGAGGGGGGGGGGGGGGGGGGGGTGGTGGGAAACAAATGGGATTTGAACCCTTTTGGCATATTGTTCCATTGCTTTTTAAATACAACCTTTATGTGCTAATTTGGTGCAAATATGGGGTTTGAGAAAAAATGCAGGCGTGGACTAGATTAGTAGCAATTTGGAGTGTTGTGGCAGCTGGATGCAGGACTGTGCCATAGCAGTGCATAGACTATTCAAAAGCAGGTTTTGGGGCTTGGTGATGTTCTGATCGAAGAGTGGAAAGACCAGAGTGATATTCTGATCGAAGAATAAAACATAGTCTCCATGTGCTGAAGAATGAGATTTGAAGGTTCATGTTCTGAATCATTCTTTGCAAATTCTGATCATACTTGCGTGAAATTTGGCCCAAAAGTTCTGTCCAAATTCTGACTTAAAAATGCTCAGAATTTACTAAGTGTTTTAGCTTCAAGGAAGTCTTCATGGATTTATAACTTGAAATCCCAGCCTTTCTAAAAGAAGTTCTATTCTGCAATGTTTTAGATCTCATTGAAATCTATAACTTTCATGTCAGAAGTTCTGATTGAATCATCTTGCATCATGATGAAAATCTGGCCCAAACTTATGAAATTATCATATTTTCTTAACACTTAGAAAATTTTCTAAGTGTTTAGAAATTTGACTTTTCAAGGCAATCTCTGACTTTTGATTTCTTGATGAACCAACTTCATGTATTGATGAAATATGATTTTTGAAACTTTATTTTGATCCAAAAGTCAAAGTTTGACTTTTCAGTGTGCTTTGGACCATTTTTCCCTTGTGAATGTCCTTCTTGGGAAATTGTAATCCGGGACTTGAAATTTGACAGAAGCAGACCTGAGGATCCAGAATGATCCTTTGAGAAATGAGAGGGTAAATTTTGGGGTACTACACCTACCTTAGCTGAAATTTACTTCAGATTCTCTATGTGAAGCATGTCAGAAAGAAAAGTTTTCTAAAACTTCTTTCAAATCTAAAAATGTTTTTTCTACCTCCAAACCTTTAGAGCTCCTACATATTGACTTGTTTGGTCCAGTTAAAATTGCATCGGTCAATGGTAAGAAGTATGGTATTGTCATTGTTGATGACTATAGTCGTTGGACATGGGTAATATTTATAAGGCACGAGGATGATTCAAATTTTGAATTCACTAGGTTCTGTTCTACATTGCAAAATGAATTTGATTCTAAGATTGATAGAGTCAGAAGTGTTCATAGTTGAGTGTTTGAAAATATATGATTTAAGGAATTATTTGATTCAAATGGCATGTCTCATGATTTCTCCTGTTCTAGAACTCCATATCAAAATGGAGTTGTAGAAAGGAAAAATATGACATTGCAAGAAATAGCAAGAACCATGATCAACGAAACTAATGTGTCTAAGCACTTCTGAGCATAAGCTGTGAATACAGCTTGTTACACGATCAAGTAACGCATCATAGTGGTGCTCCCGATTCCACACACATATGTGCCTAGCATAACAACAAGAATATGTCGCTACTAAAACCAATACATCAAGAGACACATATAGCAAAATATTATGCATTAAAATATTTCAAGCATAAGTGCAAGAACAAAATAAACAAGAACACATGCTTCTTCTACAAGAACAAATTTATACAAATGTGAAAGAATTAATACATGAAGTTATTATAATCATATAGATAAACAAATACACAATGGTTATTAATCAAAAAAATTTGGAAATAAAAATTCATGGTTTTCATCATTTGAGAAAATGTCAAGCATTTTTAAAAGTAAACAAGTAACATGCATTAAGGCAAATCTTACTTTCAAGGAGAAATTGAAACAATATTACATTACTCTTGATGGAATAGAAGTTGCACTCACATGATATAAAATACTCCAACCAAAAATTAGAGTGAGAATAGAAAGTGAAAGCAACAAGATAGATAAATTAAGAAACATTTGAGATATCAATGATCCCCAATTCTCCATGTATGTTGATAAAAGATTCAGTTGCGAGAGGTTTAGTGAAAATGTTGGCAAGTTGATTTTTACTATCAACATGCTCAAACACAACATCCCCTTTTTCAACATGACCACGAAGGAAATGGTGACATATCTCAATATGTTTAGTGCGAGAATATAGTACAGGATTTTTGGTTAGATTGATAGCACTAGTGTTGTCGCACATGATAGTAATATGCAAAAGTTTAATATCAAAGTCAAGTAGTTGTTGTTTAAGCCATAAAACTTGGGCACAACAACTACCGGCTGCCACGTATTCTACCTCGGCAGTTAACAAAGCAATAGAAACTTGATTTTTGCTATGCCAACTAACCAAAGGTTTTGAAAATATGTGACAAGTCCCACTAGTAATTTTCTTATCCAAATTGCAACCGGAAAAATCGGAATTGGAGTAACCGACTAAACTACAATTGTTTCCATTGGAATACCAAAGCTCAAACTTAGAGGTAACAATAAGATTTCTAAGTATGCGCTTAACCGCTTTTAGATACGATTCCTTAGGAGCAGATTGATATCGTGCACACATACAAACACTAAACATAATATCGGGTCTAGATGCGGTAAGATAAAGAAGAGATCCAATCATACTTCTATACCTTTTTACCTCAACATCCTTACCCTTTTCATATCTATCCAAGTTACTGTTTATTGTCATAGGTGGGTCTATTTACTTTGCACTGTCCATACCGAATCTTTTGAGTAACTTGAGACAATACTTGATTTGAAACATAAATGTTCCTTCATGGAGTTTCTTGATTTGTAGTCCGAGAAAGTAGTTAAACTTTCCCATTAGACTCATTTCAAACTCTCCCCGCATAAGCTTAGAAAACTCCTTGACAAGATGCATATTAGTTGATCCAAAAATTATATCATCAACATAAATTTGAACAAGTAAAATATTCTTTCCTTGATGTTTAATAAAGAGTGTAGTGTCTACCTTCCCTCTAGAGTATCCTTGCTCAAGCAAAAACTTCCTAATTCGGTCATACCATGCCCTAGGGGCTTGCTTAAGACCATACAAAGCACGTTTTAGTTTAAACACATGATTAGGAAACTCATAATTCTCAAAATGGGAGGTTATGCAACATACACCTATTTAATTATGTATATGTTAAAGAACACACTTTTTACGTCCATTTGATATAAATTGAAGTTCTTAGTGCATACATAAGCTAATAAAAGGCATAGAACCTCAAGTCAGACAATCGTAGCTTAAGTATCCTCATAATCAATGTCTTCCTCTTGGTTATACCCTTGAGCTACAAGACGGACTTTATTTCTTGTTATCACACCATGTCCATCAAGCTTATTCCTAAAGACCCACCGAGTGCCTATAAGTTGATGATTTTGTGGACGAGGAACAAGATCCTAAATGTTATTTATTTCAAATTGATTTAATTCTTATTACATGGCCATAATCTAATGCTCATCAAGTAAGGAATCTTTAGCATTTTTAGGTTTAACTTGTGATACGTAAGCATGGTGATAACCAAAATTACTTATCTTAGAGCGAGTTGTTACCCCTTTGGTGATATCACTAATAATGTTGTCAGTTGGATGATCTTTGGAGGTTCTCCCCTCCAAAGGAAGACCATCATCTTCTTCTTGACCTTCATCATCTTTCTTTTCTTGGTTGTCATCTTCCTCCTTCTCAACTTCAACCGTTTTAGGTTGATCAACTCCTTTATCGGTGTCTTTGACTATGTCTTTGCTAGATGCACCTACACCATGAAAAGAAATATATTTCCCAACACTATCTGGGAAAGTCTCATTAAAAGTAACATGAACCGACTCTTCAACAATAAGTAATCTTTTGTTATAAACTTTATATGCTTTACTAGATTGTGAGCATCCAAGAAAGATACCTTCATCGGCTTTCGCGTCAAATTTCCCAAGATTATCTTTCCTATTATTTAAAACAAAACATTTACATCCAAAGACATGAAGATGCAATAAATTTGGTTTTCTACCTTTTAGAAGTTCATAAGGTGTTTTTCAAGTATAGAAAGAATAAGAATCCTATTTAAGACATAACACACCATGCTAATAGCATTGGTCCAAAAGTATTTTGGTAGACCACAATCATTGAACATTGTTCTTACCAACTCTACTAAAACACAATTTTTGCGGTCAACAACATCATTTTGTTGTGGAGTTCTAGGAGCTAAAATGTTATGTTCAATGCCAAATTTATCCCAATATTCTTAAAAGAGGTGGTTTTCAAATTCAACTCCCTGATCGCTTTGAATGGAAACTGTGATCGGTGGATCTGGAACTGACTGTTTAACGCTGGTTCGCGAAATGTCGCGGAAGCAAGAGTCGCCACCGTCTTTTATTTTCTCCAAATGGAAAGGACAAAAGCACAGAAAAATTCCTTAAAGAGATTGCTCTCGGTTCGGGAGGTAGGTTATAGAAAGGGAAGGTGTTAGCACCCTTTCTATCCATGGTTATCCATGGGCTCTTAGATACTTGCTCATTTGTGTTTTCAAATTGTTTTGCGTGCTTTTCAATTGTGGGTTTAAAAAGTTTTTTTTGAAAAATTTCAGTTCGACTCGTACGTCAGAGTGTTTGAAAAATTTGCTTTGAAAGCTTTTGAAAAGTGTTGGTGTGAAAAGATTTCAGTTTGTTTTGAAGAGAGCAAGTATCCATGAATCGTCTACCTACCCTAAGGAATTCGTCTGTGTAAATGTCCTTTAAAGTAGTGCCATCCCACCATTGAAAGGTAGGTAGCACCACCGTTGGAGGTGTTCGGGTCAATTCGATTTTAGGGACATGGTGATCACCAGAGCAATGGGAAGACACCTTAGAAGCTACCCTCATGCCAGGTTCCCGGATCATGAGGACTTACTAAGACATCCTCTACTCGACGATCACCTTTCGAAAGGCAACAGTGAGGCGTACCCTAGGGGTGGTGTGTGCGAATTGTGTGTCATGTTTCAGTTATTTGTCTTGTCATGCTTGTCGTGTTCTACGCTTGATTTTATTTTAAGTCCATTCATTCTTGCATGCATATTTAAGAGTTATAAATTGCGAGGAAATAAAGCTAAACTATTACAAATGGCGCGGGTCCACATCGCCAAAATTAAACCGGACCCGATTTAGCGGAAAAATAAATAATGCGAAGAAATAAAGTGCGAAAAGTAAATTACAACGCTTTGGGAGATTTACAAAATTATAATTAACGACATAAGATAAAGGCGCAAATTAAAGAATTAAAACGAAACTAGGGCGTTGGACCCTTTTGCAAATAATTAAAAGTTAATGAGAATTAAAAATGTTTTTTTGGTATTTTGTATTTTTTAGATTTAATGGAAAAAAGAAATTAATTAAAATTAAATTAAGAAGCAAACCCTAATTCTAATATTTTTTATTTATTAAGAAAGAATTAAAATAAGATCTAAATTAACCTAAAATTTATGTACAATTTAAATAGGAAAATAAATAAATAAATAAATAATAATTATTCTAAAAAAGAGGGGAAAAATATTAAAAGGAATAAAAAATAGCAATTAACCTAATTCTACATTTTTGGATTTTTATTAAAAAGAAATTAATATTAAAACCTAATTAAACTAAGTAATCTACATTTTTATTTATTCATGAAAATAATTAATATATAAATATTTATTAATTTTGGCCTTTTCTGATTTTTTAGTGTTTTTATATTTTATAGAAAAAAAATAAATTAACTAATTAAAGCAATAAAAATAAATAATGTAATAATTAAAACAATAAAAATAAATAATCAAACCAGGGTGGGGTGTTGCCCCAAATAAGGAGGTATAACTTTGAGAGGCCTGGACTTTAGGCCCAATGCTATCCAGAATTTGTTGACTTTCTGAATCCAGTAGGACGCGTTGACTGGGAGTGTATGATACGCTTTGAATTCTGGCCTTTGATCCAACGTTGGGATGTACGTGGCTGGCTTGATGATGGAGGCACATGGTGTATTGTGATGCTTACGCTGCATGGGAACGGTTATCACAAAATAATAAACGAAATATGCAAGACCTGGGACTTGAACCCAGGTCGTTGAGGTCACAAGCGTTGTCCACTGGCCAGCTGAGCTAAGCGCATTTAGTTAACATAGAATAAACAATAAATATTATAAAAAGAACGCGTTAGTGCTTATGAGAATTCGCGCGAAAATTTAAACTGGCGAATCACAGGCTGCCACTACTTCATCTTCTTCACGCCCCCTATAATATAAACAATATGGCAACGGTTTATGGAGCGTGGCCTAAAGCTATATATCAAAAAATAGCGATTAGACCCTCGACGCTCATAAATTGAGCGCGAGGGTTGGAAGCTGTTCGTCTGGTCGTGCTCAATGCAATGGCAAAGGTCTGGAGCTCCAATTTTACATTATCCCAAAAGCCCCAAATTAGCAAGCCTGCAAACCCTAGTATGTGACAATGGCATAATCGTGTATGTGACTCAAAAACACAATCAAACGTTGCAGTTAGTTCAGAAACATCAATATAAACATGAATCCATGAAAAAAAATGCAAAATAATGCTTAATTCATGCTATGCGATTTCAAGATGTTCTTGATACGGTTTGAGTTCCAGATACCAGTTCAAGGCGTTTGAGTTGATGCCAATGGTTGGAATATGCCCAGGAATGTCTGAGAATGCTAATGGGATCAAAATCGAAGCTTGAATTGACCTCTAATGCACTTTTCAGTTTTGAGTTTTTTTTTGTGAAATTTTCAATATGCCAATGGTGTGTTATGCGCAGCTTTTTTTCTTGGATGATTAGGGTTGTATTCTAGTATATGTAAGGAATGATTTAGGTTGAAAAAGCTGTACAAAATCTCATGAATTAATGGTTTTTGATAATTGATTTTGTTAAGAATCTTTTCACATCTTTTTTCATGTTCTTTGTATCAATTAGGTTCAAATCAATCCAAAACTTTCCTAAATGGGATATGCACGAAATATTGAGTCCAACCATGTATAAAAAGATTTGTTTTGGTCAAGTTTTATACTTTCCATATATTAAAATCATTTAAATGAATATAAATTAATATTAATTCAAATAAATAATTAAAAAATATGAGAATACTTCCCTTTGGGCCTAGTGGTCGTGCATAGGCTTGGCATGAAGAAATTTGGAAGAAAATTGGGCCCATTTGCATTTTTAGGCCTTTTGCATCAATGTTGACTTTCAAAAATTTCCAAAAATTTCCCAACTTCCACAAGGCATAACTTGGTCAATTTTTAAGCTTTTCACATGTTCTTGGACATTTTGGAAAGGTCTTTGAGTCCTTTAACCAATTCCTTTGGTCCCATGTTATTTTGATTTACCAATCTCAAGTTATGGCCTTTGACTTAAAGTCACTTTTTGTTGACTTTTGAAAATGACCTATAATGTTGAAATTGATAACTTTTTGTGAGAGCATTTCTTGGACTTGGAACATGAAGATGAATTGTAGGAAATGTCTTTCTCTTCAAAATGAGATTTGGATGGAATTTTTCTGATAATCCATGTGAAAGTTATGCCCTGGTCAATTTCAGTTGACTTTTTCAGCTGTCCAAATATAGCAACTTTTGCATCTTTGATGATTTCTGAGCCAAATTTTGAGAATCATGATCAAGCATTGATCAAATGATGTTTGTGGCTTCAAAATGATATGTTGATCAAAAATTTGAACTTTTGACTGCCAAATGACCATTTTGCCCCTACAGTTGACTGTAGTGCAATCTAGGGTTTTGACTGTGCAATTTTGAGCTGAATGCCTTGAAACTTGTCATGAGGATACTTGACCATCTTTGTAAGCATATGAGACTTGATTGGGCCTTTGAAAAGTTCACTTGCTTGACCAGAACCCAAACCCTAGTTTTGACTGTCTAGGAGACAGTTGAGCTGCACAACCCTGGGGGAATTTTGTGACCTTGACTTTGACAATTCTTGATGAATATGGGAGGGCAAATTTTGGGGTACAACAGTTGCCCCTGTTCAATTTTCTTAGACCTGAGGATGCAGATTGGCTGACGTGCCTTTCGTAATCCGAGGGTAAAAGATGATTGAACACTAAAGTGCCCAGAAATTTGCGCTCACATAGTGACGGTGATGGGGGAATGGGCTTATAGATGCCATTTAGAGATTGCTGGATAGGATGATGGGCTTATAGATGCCATCTGGATGTTGATCGCGTAGGAGAATCCTTAGCGAGAACCTGCATACCTGCAAAACAGAAAAATGAGTACCTGACACGTTGCAGGAGCTGATTTTAGATGCTTGCTATAGATATGTCCTGACAGGTTACAGGAGCTGGGTCTGGAGCTTCAAACGTTGATGAATGAACCAGGGATGGTTACTGCCTTAGCCTGAATGATAAGTGAACCTTGGATGATTTTAACTTCAACAAAGCTCGTTGAGAAAATCTTGATGAGGATTACCATCTTCGTAGTGTCAGGAAGAGAACCAAAGGACATTATAATCTCGAAGGGAGTCACCTTACTCACCGCTGGAGAGGGAACTATAGGAAATTATAATCTGAAAGGAGATATCACCTCACGCTCATGCCGGAGAGGGAAACATTTGAAGAAGGAATTACCACCTCACACGCCGTTGGAGAGGGGACCATAAAAGAATATCACCTCACGCTCATGCCGGAGAGGAAAACATCTGAAAAAGGAATTACCACCTCACACGCCGTTGGAGAGGGGACCACAAAAGACTATCACCTCACGCTCATCGTCGGAGAGGAAAACATCTTGAAAAAGGAATTACCACCTCACGCTCACCGTCGGAGAGGGGACCACAAAAGACTATCACCTCACGCTCATCGTCGGAGAGGAAAACATCTTGAAAAAGGAATTACCACCTCACGCTCACCGTCGGAGAGGGGACCATAAGAGACTATCACCTCACGCTCATCGTCGGAGAGGAAAACATCTTGAAAAAGGAATTACCACCTCACGCTCACCGTCGGAGAGGGGACCACAAAAGACTATCACCTCACGCTCATCGTCGGAGAGGAAAACATCTTGAAAAAGGAATTACCACCTCACGCTCACCGTCGGAGAGGGGACCACAAAAGACTATCACCTCACGCTCATCGTCGGAGAGGAAAACATCTTGAAAAAGGAATTACCACCTCACGCTCACCGTCGGAGAGGGGACCATAAGAGAATATCACCTCACGCTCATGCCGGAGAGGGAAACATCTGAAGAAGGAATTACCACCTCACTCGCCGTTGGAGAGGGGACCATAAGAGAATATCACCTCACGCTCATGCCGGAGAGGGGAACATCTGAAGAAGGAATTACCACCTCACTCGCCGTTGGAGAGGGGACCATCTTGAAGGGATTACTACCTCACACACCTTTGGAGAGGGAATCATAGGGATTTTTTGATGAAGGAATCTGAGACGATTACTACCTCAACGGGTAAAGACTTTTATCTGTTGATCATTCTTTCCTGAAAAAGTAACGAATTAGTTGTATGCAATGTCATGATGCATGAATTGCCTGATTTTAAGACGTTCTCAAAAATAAATGAGATTGGGGTGATATGATGCGTCTATGCATGCTATAATGATGTATGTGATGATTCATGTATGTGTTTCGTCTAGGAAAATAAATCCTTGACGGGTGCCGGGAAGTCATATCCTGGGCTGATGTTTGAGGAAGAGTTTTTGCTTCCGCTGCGGATGATCGTTGCAAGAATACCGGTAGGAGAAGATAACTCCGTTGAGGAATAAACTTGGCAAATGAAATAATTCTGCGGGAGAAAAGATACTCTAGCGATCATGCTGGGGAGTGCTACTCTATGGGGATAGCGATGCTTTTGCTGCATTGTTGAGAATGACTCGCTGAGGATACCTTGCTGTATTGGAATTATGGATGGACTTCGCTGGGGATAAGAAGATTCGTCGAGGACGCTCTTTCCGTGGCTTTTGGCTGAGGATAACCCAGTTATATCCTGTTAAGGAAATAACTCTTTAAATCAAGCCGGACGACGCGTTCGTGCCCTGCTAGGGGATAAGCTTCCAGAATCTACTGGGGGTACGCTTATTGCTTGGGGAGATGTATTCCAACTTTCCTGGGGAAGCTGGGTTGGACTCTCCTGGGGAAGCTTTGATATGTTGGGATGTTCTTCAGCGGAACCTACCCTGATGCCTTGGAGAATAGAACAATCAGACTGCTCAGACCAACTTTATTGCCCCTGTTTTTGTGGGAGAAGATACTTGTGGAGTCTTGATAACTGCCTTTTGACAAACCTTCTTCTGATAGGCAAGTGACGAGGCGCCGGGACATAGTCGTACGCTTTTGATCCCTAACTTTTGCCTGGACCGCCCTTTCGGGTTTTCAGTCCACCGGGATACCCATTTTTGCCCAAGCCGCCTTTTCAGGTTTTCGACTTGTCGGGTGTGCAAATTTTTCATTTCATCCCTTATTTTTGCCCGAACCCTTTTGGTTCGCCGGGAAGCCCTTGTTTTTGCCTAGGTGTGTCAACCTAGCGGGTCTTTGATTTTGCGTATTATTTTTTTGACTATGTCCATGCTCTCTGAATGTAGGGAGTTGCCCCTGTTTAGAAGTGTTTTGTCATGCCACCAGAAAGTGTTTGATCAGGCAAGATTTGTTGCTGGAATGCCCCCAGTGACTCAGGCGGAGATTTGCCCCAGGCTATTTGGCCTTGTTGAGAGATTCTCTGAATCTTGATTGGACTTCCCCAGATGATGGACAATGATCATATCATGCCCCTTGATTGGAAGTGCTTCTGTTCATTAGGCATTCGTCGTGCGAATTTCCCTGCTGTTCAAACAAATAGTCATATGCAAACAATGTTATATCAAAAATGCAAAGCTTATGTCTGTCTTGAAGATTTTGAAAATGCATTCTTTTTTTCATAAAACAAGTGAATGTTTGTAAAACGTGATGTCAACTCCGTATTCTATCGTAGGCCTTAAGGAGTCAGGATACCTTTCGTAACAGTATGCTTTCGAACTAACCCATGCTTCAGCTAGGACTTTTAAGGGTTATAACGTGGCCTGGTTCACGGTTTAAGAAACAAAGGATAAAGGCTCAAATTTTATTTGTACCCACCCGCTCTTCGTGATGTTCTCCAAACCTAAACTCAGTTGATCGTGCGTTAGATCTTGTTTGAGTCTTTGCTCTGATTTTCCAGTGATGGTTCGGATGTTTGACAATTTATTTTGAATGGGCAGTCATTCCTTTTTTGTTGAGGGTTTGTAAGACCTCTTTCTTGTCTGATTCTTGTTATCCCTTTCCTTTTTTGCCTGAACTGTTTCCTTTTTTGGAATTACAGTCAGCGGGATGCCCCAGTTTCATAAGTCTCCTTTGTAGGTTTAGACTTTTTGGGCTTTTCGTTTATGGATTTTGATGATGACTGCCTGTCTTTATGACTGTTTTGAACCGTCACTGTCTTTGTTCGTTTTGTAAAGATCTCTTCGGTGCCATTCGTTATGCACTTGGATCAACTGAGAGACTACCCTGCCCCAGGTTATGATTAAGGGTTTTGATTTTCGAAAATAAAAACTCCTACTTCTTTGGCTCTGATGGGTTGACGAGGGATTATCTTCCTTATAACTCCAGTGTTTAGGATTTGAAACAATGCCTGTACCTCATCAGCGGGGTCTGTTCAAAAGCATACTGTAATGATCGCGGTATCGTTTTCGTCATCCTCCCTCGAGAGGCTTAGAATTATTGATTGAGAGTTGACATCAGAAAAAATATGAAAATAATTTGCGTATAGTGAATACGAATATATTGATTCAAAAATAGACATAAGCGATGCATTAATGGAATAACAATGTTTTAACATGAATAAATGTTTAAACAAAAGAAAATTGCAACTCGAACATTCGAATGAACAAAAATTTCTCAATCCTAGCCATGCTTTGGCGAGGGAGCAGTGATCACGTGGGGAGTCTTGGGTACTTTAAACTGAATCTCTCCAGCGTCGATCATGTCTTGGATCTTATTTTTCAAGCTCCAACAATCATCTGTAGTATGCCCCGGGCTGTCAGAGTGATAAGCGCAGCGGGCGTTGGGGTTATACTTCGGTGACGTTGTATTTTGGCTCTTCGGAGCTTCTTTTAGAGTTACCAGCTTGGTCTCCAGCAACTGTGGCAATATCTGAGATAAGGTCATGCTGAGCCGAGTGAACTGCCTTCTCTCACTCTTTTGTTGGTTGTGATGTTGAATTTGTGATACTAGAGCCATTTGAGGAGCTCTCTTCTTACCTTCTTGTCTCAAAGGTGGTTGAACGATGACTGGCTTTTTGCCCTAAGACTTTTGCCCCAGTTGGTTGACGAGAAACCAGAGCTCATATTGTCTTTGAGCTAACCCTTGAATGGCAGTCACCTGCCCCAGCATCTGGACCTTCAATGCATCCACCTCAGCTTGTAGGTGTTTCAGCCTTTCATCCTCAGCACTGTTCCTGACAAAAGTCTCCATGAGAAGTGTCCTTAGCTCCTCCTGCCCCTCGGATAGATTCAGGAGGATTTCCCTGAACTGAGTCTCTTGGGCGAGAAGGTCCTGGTTATCTGGTTGGAAGGCCATTGCTGAAATAAACAGCGAGAAAGGTAAGTGACCTGCAAAAGGGATACCTGTAATGCAATGATGTGTATGATATGCATGTATGTAATTTTTTCAAGGACCTCGCGGGGTAAACAAGAAATTTGTTAGAGTTTTGAATCCGGTAGCTTGATTTGAAGGAACTTCATATTTGTTGGGAGTCCTTCTTCAAGGGTCAAAGGCTCACCATATCGAGTGAGTCATAGCCTTTAACAATCTTGGCTTAGGGAACTTTCTTCAAGTGTCAAAGCTCACCATATCAAGTGGGTCATAGCCCCTGACAACCTTGGCTAGAGGAAAATAAGTCCTCTTTGCCCCTTGCTAGATGTTTGATTTATCATGACCTGCATCACAAGCCTTTGAGATCCTTGAAATGGGTTAGGATGTATGCGATGGTATGATGTCATGATGCATGGGGGTAATGTAGGTAACCCTGTTATGAATCCCAACTAAGGACTGCAAACCAAAACCTGCAAGAAACTCAGGTAAAACCTGTCATGAAGCCCAGTTAAGGACTAAAACAAACCCTGCAAGAAACTCAGTAAACCTTGTTATGAGTCCTAATTAAGGACTAAAACAAACCCTGCAAGAAACTCGGTAAACCTTGTTATGAGTCCTAATTAAGGACTAAAACAAACCCTGCAAGAAACTCAAGTGTCAGACAACAAGCATGTAAATAGTCAAGTTGGAAGGCACACAAGTCACACAAGAGAAACCCTTAGAGTTCAGGCCAGCATGGGGTCTGGGTATTACCCTCTTGAAGTTGGTGGGCTCAACCTGTCCTAATCAAAGTAACCGGGTTCTAAGGTTCCCAATATCACGGGATTGCTTTCATTGTTCATCGTTTCGATTTAGCCATTGAACTGGCGACCGAAATATTCCAGGAAAGCAACCCTCAATTGAGCGTAGTATCGAGTATCAACCAACCTCAGACTGCACCAAAGTCAGTTATCTCACTACCCTAAAGAGGCCAAGATAGTTCAATTAAGGTTCCTAAGGTCAGTTGATGCTTCACGACACCACGCGGAGGCCCCGTACTCTCCTTGACTGAACTCAAGGGTTACCGGTACACACCAAAGTGCCACATCAACGTAGCAGACTGTTTCAACCATGTCGGTATACCCCGCACAGTTCCCTCACAGCCTTGTTGCTACTTTCTAAGAAAGGTATCCCCCAGATCCGGGTTAGGATCTATAGAACTCCCAAGCAACCCACAATTTAAAGCACACAAGGAAAACAATTGAAAACATAGTTATGAGCTAGCCCTAAGGTACACCTCACTTTAAAGGGGTCCCCAGCAGAGTCGCCAGTTCTGTGATCGGTGGATCTGGAACTGACTGTTTAACGCTGGTTCGCGAAATGTCGCGGAAGCAAGAGTCGCCACCGTCTTTTATTTTCTCCAAATGGAAAGGACAAAAGCACAGAAAAATTCCTTAAAGAGATTGCTCTCGGTTCGGGAGGTAGGTTATAGAAAGGGAAGGTGTTAGCACCCTTTCTATCCATGGTTATCCATGGGCTCTTAGATACTTGCTCATTTGTGTTTTCAAATTGTTTTGCGTGCTTTTCAATTGTGGGTTTAAAAAGTTTTTTTTGAAAAATTTCAGTTCGACTCGTACGTCAGAGTGTTTGAAAAATTTGCTTTGAAAGCTTTTGAAAAGTGTTGGTGTGAAAAGATTTCAGTTTGTTTTGAAGAGAGCAAGTATCCATGAATCGTCTACCTACCCTAAGGAATTCGTCTGTGTAAATGTCCTTTAAAGTAGTGCCATCCCACCATTGAAAGGTAGGTAGCACCACCGTTGGAGGTGTTCGGGTCAATTCGATTTTAGGGACATGGTGATCACCAGAGCAATGGGAAGACACCTTAGAAGCTACCCTCATGCCAGGTTCCCGGATCATGAGGACTTACTAAGACATCCTCTACTCGACGATCACCTTTCGAAAGGCAACAGTGAGGCGTACCCTAGGGGTGGTGTGTGCGAATTGTGTGTCATGTTTCAGTTATTTGTCTTGTCATGCTTGTCGTGTTCTACGCTTGATTTTATTTTAAGTCCATTCATTCTTGCATGCATATTTAAGAGTTATAAATTGCGAGGAAATAAAGCTAAACTATTACAAATGGCGCGGGTCCACATCGCCAAAATTAAACCGGACCCGATTTAGCGGAAAAATAAATAATGCGAAGAAATAAAGTGCGAAAAGTAAATTACAACGCTTTGGGAGATTTACAAAATTATAATTAACGACATAAGATAAAGGCGCAAATTAAAGAATTAAAACGAAACTAGGGCGTTGGACCCTTTTGCAAATAATTAAAAGTTAATGAGAATTAAAAATGTTTTTTTGGTATTTTGTATTTTTTAGATTTAATGGAAAAAAGAAATTAATTAAAATTAAATTAAGAAGCAAACCCTAATTCTAATATTTTTTATTTATTAAGAAAGAATTAAAATAAGATCTAAATTAACCTAAAATTTATGTACAATTTAAATAGGAAAATAAATAAATAAATAAATAATAATTATTCTAAAAAAGAGGGGAAAAATATTAAAAGGAATAAAAAATAGCAATTAACCTAATTCTACATTTTTGGATTTTTATTAAAAAGAAATTAATATTAAAACCTAATTAAACTAAGTAATCTACATTTTTATTTATTCATGAAAATAATTAATATATAAATATTTATTAATTTTGGCCTTTTCTGATTTTTTAGTGTTTTTATATTTTATAGAAAAAAAATAAATTAACTAATTAAAGCAATAAAAATAAATAATGTAATAATTAAAACAATAAAAATAAATAATCAAACCAGGGTGGGGTGTTGCCCCAAATAAGGAGGTATAACTTTGAGAGGCCTGGACTTTAGGCCCAATGCTATCCAGAATTTGTTGACTTTCTGAATCCAGTAGGACGCGTTGACTGGGAGTGTATGATACGCTTTGAATTCTGGCCTTTGATCCAACGTTGGGATGTACGTGGCTGGCTTGATGATGGAGGCACATGGTGTATTGTGATGCTTACGCTGCATGGGAACGGTTATCACAAAATAATAAACGAAATATGCAAGACCTGGGACTTGAACCCAGGTCGTTGAGGTCACAAGCGTTGTCCACTGGCCAGCTGAGCTAAGCGCATTTAGTTAACATAGAATAAACAATAAATATTATAAAAAGAACGCGTTAGTGCTTATGAGAATTCGCGCGAAAATTTAAACTGGCGAATCACAGGCTGCCACTACTTCATCTTCTTCACGCCCCCTATAATATAAACAATATGGCAACGGTTTATGGAGCGTGGCCTAAAGCTATATATCAAAAAATAGCGATTAGACCCTCGACGCTCATAAATTGAGCGCGAGGGTTGGAAGCTGTTCGTCTGGTCGTGCTCAATGCAATGGCAAAGGTCTGGAGCTCCAATTTTACATTATCCCAAAAGCCCCAAATTAGCAAGCCTGCAAACCCTAGTATGTGACAATGGCATAATCGTGTATGTGACTCAAAAACACAATCAAACGTTGCAGTTAGTTCAGAAACATCAATATAAACATGAATCCATGAAAAAAAATGCAAAATAATGCTTAATTCATGCTATGCGATTTCAAGATGTTCTTGATACGGTTTGAGTTCCAGATACCAGTTCAAGGCGTTTGAGTTGATGCCAATGGTTGGAATATGCCCAGGAATGTCTGAGAATGCTAATGGGATCAAAATCGAAGCTTGAATTGACCTCTAATGCACTTTTCAGTTTTGAGTTTTTTTTTGTGAAATTTTCAATATGCCAATGGTGTGTTATGCGCAGCTTTTTTTCTTGGATGATTAGGGTTGTATTCTAGTATATGTAAGGAATGATTTAGGTTGAAAAAGCTGTACAAAATCTCATGAATTAATGGTTTTTGATAATTGATTTTGTTAAGAATCTTTTCACATCTTTTTTCATGTTCTTTGTATCAATTAGGTTCAAATCAATCCAAAACTTTCCTAAATGGGATATGCACGAAATATTGAGTCCAACCATGTATAAAAAGATTTGTTTTGGTCAAGTTTTATACTTTCCATATATTAAAATCATTTAAATGAATATAAATTAATATTAATTCAAATAAATAATTAAAAAATATGAGAATACTTCCCTTTGGGCCTAGTGGTCGTGCATAGGCTTGGCATGAAGAAATTTGGAAGAAAATTGGGCCCATTTGCATTTTTAGGCCTTTTGCATCAATGTTGACTTTCAAAAATTTCCAAAAATTTCCCAACTTCCACAAGGCATAACTTGGTCAATTTTTAAGCTTTTCACATGTTCTTGGACATTTTGGAAAGGTCTTTGAGTCCTTTAACCAATGCCTTTGGTCCCATGTTATTTTGATTTACCAATCTCAAGTTATGGCCTTTGACTTAAAGTCACTTTTTGTTGACTTTTGAAAATGACCTATAATGTTGAAATTGATAACTTTTTGTGAGAGCATTTCTTGGACTTGGAACATGAAGATGAATTGTAGGAAATGTCTTTCTCTTCAAAATGAGCTTTGGATGGAATTTTTCTGATAATCCATGTGAAAGTTATGCCCTGGTCAATTTCAGTTGACTTTTTCAGCTGTCCAAATATAGCAACTTTTGCATCTTTGATGATTTCTGAGCCAAATTTTGAGAATCATGATCAAGCATTGATCAAATGATGTTTGTGGCTTCAAAATGATATGTTGATCAAAAATTTGAACTTTTGACTGCCAAATGACCATTTTGCCCCTACAGTTGACTGTAGTGCAATCTAGGGTTTTGACTGTGCAATTTTGAGCTGAATGCCTTGAAACTTGTCATGAGGATACTTGACCATCTTTGTAAGCATATGAGACTTGATTGGGCCTTTGAAAAGTTCACTTGCTTGACCAGAACCCAAACCCTAGTTTTGACTGTCTAGGAGACAGTTGAGCTGCACAACCCTGGGGGAATTTTGTGACCTTGACTTTGACAATTCTTGATGAATATGGGAGGGCAAATTTTGGGGTACAACAGAAACTATTTTAGAATTCAATTTATTTTGAGATAACTTGGCAAAACATGTGAAAGTCGAGAATGTTTCATCTTTTCTACGTAAGAAAATAGTCCACCAAAATCTTGAGTAATCGTCTACAAAAACGAGACCATAGTAATTACCACCTATGCTTTTGGTCCGTGAAGGTCCAAATAAGTCCATGTAAAGGAGCTCAAGAGGTCTCGAAGTTGAAACAACAATTTTAGATTTAAAAGAGACTCTTGTTTGCTTACCTTTTTGACATGCATCACATAGGTGGTATTTTGAAAACTTTATTTTAGGTAGACCGATTACTAAATCTTTTGCAACTATTTTATTAAGTAGATCAAAGTTGACATGTGCCAAACGTTTATGCCAAAGCCAAGAGTCTTCTTCACTCATGGTGACAATACATTGAGCATTATTAAAGGACACTTCTTTTAAGTCTAGCATATAAATGTTATTAATCCTCACACCCTTAAACATACAATCCTTCTTTTCATCAAGTTCTATTATGCATAAATCTTTGACAAAAGTTACCTTATACCCATTGTCCCACATTGACCAATGCTAAGAAGACTATGTCTAAAGCCTTCAACTAATATAACATTTGAGATAGTAATAGTTGAGGGAATACTTATAATAAATTTTCCGAGTATTGCATCTTTGTCATGATCACCATAAGATACAAATAATTTCTTCTTTTCCATAAAGTCAGAGAATAGAGAGATGTCTCTCGTCATGTGTCTTGAACATCCATTATCGAGAATCTATTTTCCCGTCATAGCATCAAGATAATCAACCTACATAATCAAACAAAAGTGGTAGGTAGCCAATTCTCATTGGGTACTTGAGAGTGAGTGAAATTATTGTTGCATTTGGGCAACCACTGGAAATTGCATTTAGGAACTAGAAAGCACCTAAATTTTCATTTTTCAATAGTATGACCTTTCTTGCAACAATAGTGACAAAAAAATTCATGATGAATTTTACTTTTTCTATTTGACTCATTCTTAATAAAATTATAATTTTTATAAGGCTTTTCAACCTTTGAAGGATTAATGGTAAAAGCATCATGAGGTTGTGATGCCTTGTCCAGTTCGGCTTTAAGAGTACTCAGTACTTGTTGCCAAATTTGACAAGTTTCACAACCGAAACGACTAGGTTCCCCATCCTCATTTTATGTTTTTGACCATCCACAATAGAACACTTTAATGCTTCAAAATGTTTATTTGTTTCTTCAACCTTTGCTTCCAAGTATGCAAAAACATTTCCATTGGAAGCGAGTTTCTTAGAAGCACATAATGATTCTTTTTATAAGTTATCAAAAGCATTTTTCAACTCTATAAAGGAATATTAGCATATTTATAATGACTTACACTCTTTTTCTTTCCTTGACGATGATTTTCCATGAAGCAATATTTTTCCTCTTCATCGCTATCACTTGAGCTTTCATTACTTGAGGCATCACTATCACTATTGTAAGTGCCTTCATTTGGGATTGGCTCATCTCTTGTAAAACAAATAGCAACAATAATGTAATGTAATGTACAATAGGAACAGCCTGAAAATTCTATTGTAAATGCCTAAACATGCTCTGGAACAACATGTCTCAAGAGATGTCATAACATCATACCAGACATCAAGCTACTGAACTGTCAAGACTGATGCAGTTCTGTTCCTAAAGTTATGCAGAATATTCTGCCAAATAGAATGCATAACAAGTAGCGAAAATTGAAGGCATACGTGGAGCCCTAGAAGATTCAATCAGAAGCTAAGGATAAGGAGAAAAGCTCGATTGAAGACCTAACTTGTAGCAGAAGTTTTCTGCTTATTTTATGCAGGTTGTTAGAGCTGCATTGCTGTGATGTGAAGGCTCAAATCCAGCTGGGTAAAGAGGGTTATAAATAGAAGCATTGTAACCTAATTTAAGGGCGTTCGCTGATTGACAAGATGTAATCACTTAGGGCTAGTTGTGAACCACCCGGGCTGTGGGATGGTCACCATACTCCTTGAAACCTGTAGATTAAAGGATGTATGCATTGTACTTGATTGAAGCTTTTAAGCATGATCAAGATGTGTAATGGAAGTGTATCTTCTGAACAGTTTAAGTACTATAGAAAGTTATCACTGCGGTGATTGAGGGGGAGTGAGAGGGGTCTCATATCTAGGATTGGATCTTAGGTAAAAGTGTCATTAGGTAGTGATTAAGTGAGAAGGCTGTCAACGGGTGTGTTGGCTGTAGGGTCTTTGAATTGATACTACTAATAGTGAACTTTATCCCTGGCTTGGAAGCCCCCAGATGTAGGTTGGTTGAACCGAACTGGGTGAACAATTCTGTGTGTTATTTACTTTCTGTATTGGTTATTTACCTTGATGTCACAGCATTCCTCGTAACATCAATGTATAAGATTAACCTTAACTGTTCTGAACTTCATTAAATCAGAACCTGCGTGTTGCTGGCTCTGTTAGTCCAGTGACTGTTGTAGAACAGATATCAAAAGTACAACCTATTCTACTTGTACAGCGCTTAATGTCAGATCAGAGGTCTTAACATTCCATTAGACATTCTGAGTCTGTGACATTCCCGGAATTTCAATTGGTATCAGAGCAGGCATCCTGTCTGTCTCTGGATGAGATCCATGGGGGATACTTTCCGGTTGTGTACAAGGTAGAATATTGTTTGAACCAGTAGTGTTCATATTGTTTGGTCCCTAGGAGTGGAGGATGGACCAATTTGGGAGAAAGTAGATCAATCTGATCAGCAATGTTGAAGGAAGATGAAAGTGTTTGAACAAATTCAAAGACCTCATGTGGGAGTGAAGATTTTGGAGTGCATTGTTCAACCTGTACAAAGAAGAATATTATCAAAACCTTCATGCGGGAGTGAAGATATTGATAAGGTATCATCTGTGTGTATAAAGCTTCCTTTTAACCAGGCTGTAGAGTTGGGTCTAGGAAGTTGCTTGGTGAAGAAGCAAACAACTTGTAGGATTGATTTATTTTCAATCCTTATGTATGGAGTAAGCATTGTGTAGGTTCTGTTGAAGTACTGCTATTCCGCTGCATAGCTTCTGATACAACGCCTAAAGTGAAAGAAGAACTCTAGGGTTATTATTTTCAACAGAATTTGTAAGCATATTTTGCAAACTATCAATAATGTCCTCAAGTCCACTCATAAAGGCAAGGCATTTATTATTAGTGTTGATGAGTATCAATTGATCAATGATTCTCGTATACGTCTACAAGCTGCTTGAAGATTATCAAGGATGATGTGTTCCAAGGAGATGGAACTGATATGCTTGAGGATGTTAGAACATCATGCAACTGCCAGTTGAAGAACAGATGTTCTGGGTGCTAAACACTTGTAGTACGAATACATATGTTTGGAACCTACTCCTGATCTGGAAGAGGAGACATCTGGTTTGAAATAATTGATCAAGGGAGTATATGTACTGAGCTAAAAGCACTTAAAAGGACTTTAAAGTGTGATTTCCAGGTTTCCCCTCATATGATTTCTGTGTCTTCAGCCAAGTAAATATACTTAACAAATATGAAGAAGTAATCAGTCATGATCATCTAGTATGATTAGATAATGGAAGCAGAATCTTTATGTGATAAATATGTGAAGACATCAGTTGTTGAGGAAAGACAGATAAGTTCCAGATTTAGTGAACATCCTCATGATTGATAATGAAGTTTCTTCTAGTACAAGTTACAGAATGTGGCAACCTGAAACTTGTACAGCAAGTAAACTAAGGACTCTTAATTTGAAACCTGTGGCAAATTCCAAATGAAGAGTACTTACTATGTGTCTAAAGTAAAGAGCTCAACACTGTATGATCAAGCTGATATGAAAGGGAGTTCATCTTACCTTGTTCTATAAGATGCTTGAGTTTATTTCTCATGATCTTAGTGATTTCCTAAGAGGATAGGAATAGAACAGGGTATGTCTACCAATCACATAAACTGCAGCATGTGAAGGAGAATTCACTTAAGTCTCTACAAAGTCAAATGGTGGATATCTACACTTTGACAAGTCATCCCCATCACCTAGGATGCACTTGTTAGTTGAGTATGGTACGATTAACTCCTTGTACTGTTCAAGGGTCAAGGTGAAGGTGATTCATGCTAGTTGCTGCATGGTTATGTGGTTGTTGTGGGTCTGATCATAAAGGATGTAAGAAAAGTGTGCTTTGATTGCTTTGGATGTTCATCCAAAACCATAGTATAAGCCTGGTTCATATGGTTGAGATCAATGTCAGATTTGATGGTGCAACATCATCTCAAACGAAGGGCCGCTTCAGCAGTTGGTTTTTCATGCATGGAGCAGAAGATTGTTAGAATAATTATCCTACCTTGAGAAGATGGCATAATCTAACTAATAATGAATACTTTGACGGGAGACTAAGTATTCATTAGGATCTTGCATAAAGATATATATATATAAGCACTTGGATGGGAGACTAATTGTTTGTCTAATATGTATGCAAGGCTGTATTCTGAACCTATTACTCAGAACTTGGTAGAGAGTTTATTTCTCTCTAAGAATATTCTGGTGAGTAATCACACCTTTCTTATGGGGAATATAAAAGGGCATCAATCCCCTGGATGTTAACTTCAGAATCCAAGCAGATAGGTTCATGCTGTAACATCATTTATTGTTAGAAGTCCGTGGCAGAGACTTGGAACTGTGAATCTTAATATTCTAGTGTGGCAGTTTTATTGTTGGTTTGGAATAAGTAGATTCTACTTGTGTTTAAAAGAAGTATGCTTAACAACGCATAACTACTATTGTGGTCTGAAGAAATTTACTAGTATTAGCAACTACTAGTAAATATATTATACAGAAGGATGACATGATCAAAGGTTAATCCTTCTAGAAAGTCTAAATCTTAGTAAAGCTTGTAAGCACACTAAGAAGGTTGGAGGTTGGTTTCAGACTATGGCTACATGAGAGACATGATAAGTGTGGAAGCGCAAGGGCATGAATCAGAGATGTTCTTACTATTCTAAGACTAGTTCAGGGTGCTTGAAGTTACCACCTCAGAGCTAGTGCTACTGGTTTCCACGCCACTGTTTTGATTGGCCTTAACAAGAGAAGTCACTGAGTGTTGCACTTTTCCAATTACAATATACATTGAAGGGAGATTCTGTAATGTTGGACTTAATCTGAAGATCAGAAGTCAGAAGAGGGCAGTGGTATGCTGATGTTTATGTGTTCTGATAATATGACATTGTGAAGTCATGGATAATGTCTCAACAACAGGAGATTGAAGAATTGCTCTTATCAATAGCAAATTCTTAAAAGTATCATAAGTGGCAGTTTTGATACTTTTGGAGCAATTTGGAAGATTCAGATCTTATCAATAGCAAATTGGTCTAGCAAATCAGACTTCACTAGCTCCAACAACTACTAGTGAATGGAAGATCAGAAGAATTTAGAGTCTTTTGGGTGTATTGAATCTCAGCAACACAAAGCATGAGTGATGGCCATGCTTAAAATCTCTTGCTACTAGCCCCTCTCTGTGCCTAAATGAGAGAAGTAAAAAGAAGGCTGCTGTTGAAAAATGCAAGGTAATGTCTAAGTAAGTGTCATGACATTATCAACGACATTGCAACCTTGGGGAAATCAAGAAGAATACGGGAAAATAACTTCGCCACGTCATTGGTAGTCTGTTTCCTAGAAGGAATAAATCTTCAGTCCCGAAAATGGGTCAAAGGCTGATTTTATTCAGGAATTACTTTGACCAAAATTTATGCATGTATTAGGACTGGATCTTTTTTGTGGTATTGACAGAAACAAACAATACATGCACAGTCAGTCTGAAATGTGCACATGCTCTAACAGGTATCCTTGACCAAGATTTTATATTACCATCTTTTTTTGAACCTGGTATCTCCTTATATAACCTCCTGTCACACATTCTTTTCTCTCACAACCATCATGGGGTTTATACGGATTTGGGAAAACTGTTCTTGGATCTGGTTTTGTGAGGGCTTTCTTTGGCAATTTTTGGCCAAAAAGGGGGAGAAAGGAGTACTGTTAGAAACTGTCCTCGTTGCAGCAGCTACTACTCAAAATTTTGATCACAAAGACTTGTCACAAACTCAGCAGAAATTCAAATGGCGTGAATTTCTTTGTGACTTGTGATCTGAGTTATGAACACAGTTGTGACCTGTGTTCTGAGTTACAAGGGAGATATTCTGGTCACTCCTTAAAGGTTCTCTGATGCCTCTGAAAGGATAGTTTATCTCCCACGGTCCTCTTTTTCCACCATCAGTGACAAGAAATGGTTCGTGGTCTAAAAGGGAATAAGGTGCATCCTCTTCCTCCTGTGCCACAAGAGGTCCTGAATGGTGAGTATTATTGTTGTATTTGTTTTAGCCAAAATTAGCCAAAGGGGGAGATTGTAAGTGCCTTCGTTTGGGATTGGCTCATCTCTTGTAAAACAAATAGCAACAATAATGTAATGTAATGTACAATAGGAACAGCCTGAAAATTCTATTGTAAATGCCTAAACATGCTCTGGAACAACATGTCTCAAGAGATGTCATAACATCATACCAGACATCAAGCTACTGAACTGTCAAGACTGATGCAGTTCTGTTCCTAAAGTTATGCAGAATATTCTGCCAAATAGAATGCATAATAAGTAGCGAAAATTGAAGGCATACGTGGAGCCCTAGAAGATTCAATCAGAAGCTAAGGATAAGGAGAAAAGCTCGATTGAAGACCTAACTTGTAGCAGAAGTTTTCTGCTTATTTTATGCAGGTTGTTAGAGCTGCATTGCTGTGATGTGAAGGCTCAAATCCAGCTGGGTAAAGAGGGTTATAAATAGAAGCATTGTAACCTAATTTAAGGGCGTTCGCTGATTGACAAGATGTAATCACTTAGGGCTAGTTGTGAACCACCCGGGCTGTGGGATGGTCACCATACTCCTTGAAACCTGTAGATTAAAGGATGTATGCATTGTACTTGATTGAAGCTTTTAAGCATGATCAAGATGTGTAATGGAAGTGTATCTTCTGAACAGTTTAAGTACTATAGAAAGTTATCACTGCGGTGATTGAGGGGGAGTGAGAGGGGTCTCATATCTAGGATTGGATCTTAGGTAAAAGTGTCATTAGGTAGTGATTAAGTGAGAAGGCTGTCAACGGGTGTGTTGGCTGTAGGGTCTTTGAATTGATACTACTAATAGTGAACTTTATCCCTGGCTTGGAAGCCCCCAGATGTAGGTTGGTTGAACCGAACTGGGTGAACAATTCTGTGTGTTATTTACTTTCTGTATTGGTTATTTACCTTGATGTCACAGCATTCCTCGTAACATCAATGTATAAGATTAACCTTAACTGTTCTGAACTTCATTAAATCAGAACCTGCGTGTTGCTGGCTCTGTTAGTCCAGTGACTGTTGTAGAACAGATATCAAAAGTACAACCTATTCTACTTGTACAGCGCTTAATGTCAGATCAGAGGTCTTAACATTCCATTAGACATTCTGAGTCTGTGACATTCCCGGAATTTCAACTATCCAAAGCAACATAGGCCTTTCTAGAACTCTTAGAGTTGTTCCTTTGATGCTTTCCTTTCTTATTGGTAATAGATGGACACTCCGGTCTATAATGACCCGACTTTCTACATTCGTAATATATACCTTTTCCCTTATCCTTTTGTTGTCTTCATCTTTAGAGGATGTGGATTTTATTGTAAATTTCACGAGATTATTGTCGGAGTGCTTGACACCATTCTTTTGAATGTATCAATTGTATTTCCTTAAAAACAATCCTATTTATTCATCATCCAAATTTTCTTTATCACTAGAATCACTATCATTAGTGACCTCTTCCATAGAGGACTTTGAACTTGAATCCTTGAGAGATTTAGACTTCAACGCTTCCTCTTTAACAATCCCTTTTTCCTTTTTCTTTTTCTCGAGCTTCTTTTCATGTTTGTCCAAGAAATTAAGTTCTTGCTTGTGTTCTTCTAACTTTCCAAACAAGGAGGTGAGATCAACTGATGCAAGATTATTAGCTTCCTTGAACATGGTGATCTTTGGTTGCCAATTTCTAGTAAGATATCTCAAAACCTTGTTAATAGCAATAGCATTGGAAATAAGACTACCTAGTAAATTTAAACGATTAATAAGATGCGAGAACCTCTTTTGTATTTGAGAAATGGTTTCACCATGCTTTATGCGAGAGAGTTCAAACTCTTGATTAAGTGTATTAATCCTAGCTTGTTTGACCTTATTAGTTCCCTCATAGGTAACTTATAGAGCGTCCCACATAACTTTAGCGGTTTGATAATGGGAAATGCGACAGAACTTATCAACAACAAGAGTGGATATGATGATGTTCCTTGCTTCCTAATCCTATGACCACTTCTTATTATCATCCTCATTCCATAAGTTTTCTGGATTTGGTACAGTAGCACCATCAACAACATATGTCACCGGTGTTGGACCATTTTGAATTGCTTACAAAACACCTTTGTCATATGAGTTGACATGAATTTTAATACAATCTTTCCAATAACTATACTTTTCTCCCGTGAAAATTGAGGCTCTTTTATAATCCCTTTTAGGTTCGTAAGTCATTTTCTAAAGAGTGTCGAAGCCGAAATGAGTCAGGCTCTTGATGCCAGTTTTTAGACGTCGGCAATGTATCTAGAGGGGGAAGGGTGAATAGATACCCAATTAAAACTCCATAAAATCGTGGTTTTGAAAAATTAATTTTCGAAGAGTTTGAGCGGAAGTGATTTTCAAAATAAGTCGTCTATACGAACGTTATTGAAAACTAGGATATGCAAATTTATAACAAATATAAAATGGAATGAATATGATAAATTGTATTAATAGAACTTATATCAAGTAACACGTTATTTATTGTTTGTATCAAGTTACTAGTGAAGTTATTTCCAATACAAATATTCAAAATAACAAACAAATCAATTTGTCAAACACTTTATGTGCAAGTGAATTTTCTGAATTTTCATTTAAGTTGTGTTGATACACAAAAGCACTTATAATAAAAGGTGATTATAATTAATATCAACACTTGATGCAAATAAAAAATAGTTTGGAATATTGCTTATAATTAAATTGATAGCGTAATTCTATTTGACAAATTAGTTGATGAATATTACAGCAAGTAAAATCAAAACTAAAAGAGACACGAGGATTAGTCTTCTTAGTTCTCCACTATCGCCCTCGCGTGTGGGTACGTATGTGCCTAATTATAGTGGAAATAGGATAATTCTTACTATGAAAAATCATTGATACAAGAGAAGTGTTTAAGAGCAACTCCACAAACCTTAAGCTTGTTGTTGATTGAACCCCTCCTCCTCTTTTGATCTTGAGAAAGACCAAAACACAATAGATGCAAACTGACTATCTGAATCTTGCTACTCCTTTGCGTACTTTATGAAGAATGGAAAACAACAAGAAAGGGGGGTTTGAATTGGGATTTTTAAAACTTAAAGAAAAGAACACGTTGGTTATCCTGGTTCATTTGAACTCAAACTACTCTAGTCCACCCGCCAAGGTGATTTTGCCTCTCTCAACAAGGTCTTAATCCACTAATCAATCTTTATTACAAATCTACTATGACAATTGTCAATGTATTCTTGAGTATAAATCACAAGAAGGTTTATCTCAAGGAACTTATCTAAAAAATATTTGAATAAAAGTGCACAAGAATGTTTTCTAATAAAGCAGTATCATAAGGATGTTTTACATAATTTGAATTTTGGACGTTTGAGGATGATATAGATAGTTGTGTTACTGTGCATAAAAAATCGTAAACAATTTATCCTCCAAATCTTGTTTAAATAGGCGAAGCATGTAGAAGCTTTCGGAATGTTGATCAATGACAATAAAAGTCCTTTCCAAAAATAAAGATCCTTATTCCCTTCCAGCTGTTACTCTTGAAATGGAAATAATTTATTTGTAACGCTTCAGAACATGCTTGCTTCAGAAGATGAAAGTATATGTTGCTTCTTTCAAGAGCTTTATAGATCATAAACATGGAGTCCTATTTACAACATTAGAACTTCTTTAAGAGATTTTTATAATCAGAGTTGAAACACCTTTTTAGCTCATCTTCTGATCTTCTTTCATCAGAACTTCTCTACAAAACAGAAAATAAATTCAGGGAGCATAATTGTTCTTTATGTTTGTTATCATCAAAACTCTTACAAGGGTTGTAGAATCAAACTATGTTCTAACAATCTCCCCCTTTTTGATGATGACAAAAACTAGGATATTTCAATAGAAACAGAAAGAACATAAAGCACTTTAAGTTCTCCCCCTGAGTTGAATACTCAGATAAAGAAGAAATACTTCCCTGAAGTTTATTTTGATCATATTTTGTGATGTGTCTACTTCTGTCTTCACCAGAGTTGTGTTCCTGTTTTGCTTTTAGGAAGAAAAAAAGAAGTTATGATATTAAAAATGTTTGAGACTGTGTCTCGATACTATTATTAGAAATATCTTACGTTCTCCCCCTTTTTGTCAAGAGTCAAAAAGCAATATAAGCACTTTAAGCAAAAAAAGATGAATTGTATTAAAAAGGATTGCAATAACACATTTAGAAGAAAACAACACGAAAAATTTGACACAGTAAAGAAAACAATTTTCAAAACTAAGATTGAGATGGAGGAAGTCGTGTGAACAGGGCTTCCAACAAATTATTAATCTGAGTGTTTGAATCTTCTTGTTTACCTAGCATCCCTTTGATTTCCTTGCATGTGTCGTCTTGCTTGTCTAGTCTCTCCTTGAACACTGCATTTTCTTTCTTCAACTCCTCCAGAGTTTGCAGAACCAGAGATGAAGAAGGTATATGAACTGAGGGTGCTACCTTTTCAGAGCAAGCTGCTACTGCTGAATCTGATTCAATAGCTTCTTCAACTTCCTTGTCTTTGTCTTGAACCGTAACCAGAGGCAGAGTATCAGAGCATGGTTCATCAACTTCTAAAGGCTGGTGATCTTCCTAAGGGGCATTGTCCAGTAGAAGAAGAGGTTTATTTTCCCAGTGGTGCAAAACTTGATCCTTGAAAACTTTCAGCTAATCACAGAAGTTATGTTGTGCAATTTCATAACTCAACTCCTTAAGTTTATGGGATTCAGAATTGAACCATTTTCTGAACTGGTTCCAGTATGAATCAGAAGTAGCACGATTCAGATTCTCTAAGCAGGGTAGCTTCAAAGAGTTAACCCATTCAAGTATCTCTGTTTTAAAAATCAGCAAATTTTTACCAACATCTGCCTTGGTGATGTTTGGTTTTGGTTTTGGGATGGAAATTTTTTGAGAGCTAGAGGCAAGATCGTCCACCACTTCTAGGTCTATTACTGTACGAAGGTGATCTTCTGGGTGGTTGATTGGAGAGGGAGAATCATAAATAATAATGGGTGAATGAGGTGTATTTGGTGGAGTGGAATGGTAGGGAGATGGAATTTCTGGAATGTTGTGGATTATGATTGGTTGTTGGACCATGAGAGGGCATGTTATTACAAGAATGGATGAAGTGATATCAGAGTCAAGATTTGGATTTTCTGGTTGGGGAGCGTGAAAGTTTGGATTTTCAGAGTGGGGAGCTTGAGGGTTTAGATTTTCTGATTGGGAAGCTTGGAACATCGGATCAAATTGATCAATATCAAAAAGAACTTGAGCAAGTTCTGGCTGATTTTGGTCAAGATGTGTAGTAGAATGTGGTTCATCCAGAATGTTTTCTTGAGTAAGTTATGGATCAAACTCAATATCAAAATCATCAAAGGTTTTTGGTGAAGGGTCTTCTTTCGGTTTTGGAGAGGAGGGGGTTTTAGATATTGATAAAAGAACTGATTCCATAACAGAAATAAAAGAAGAATTACCTTTCTTCTTAGCAGCCTTGGGTACCTTCTGAGAAGATCCTTCTCTGGCAGCTTTCATTTTCCTTGATTTTTTGAGGACAACCTCCGGAGCCTGTTGTCGCAAATTGAAAATGTTCACTTCTGAATTACTCCCGCCCATTTTGCAAGCTTCCAGATATTTGACAATAATTTCTGGAGAAGCATCTATTTGAGAGAAAAGAGGGAAATCCTTCAGAGGAACTCTTCTTGTAGTAATGACTTCCTTGGTTGTAACAATTGGATCCTTCTTGATGGTATCAATGATCTTCATCTTCTTCAAATTCTTTACATTCAGAGGTTTACCAGCACATGCTTCCAGAGTGCTGACCTGTTGAGCCTTAGTCAGATATTCTACCAGTTTGTTTTCCGTCAGAATATCTGATATGAGCCTGCCCAGAGGTATTCAGTCCCTCTTAGTCCTTTCTTATTCTCTAGTCTCTTTGGCGGCTTGTCTTCAGATGATTAAACAGCAGATGAGGAAGATTGACCTTTGCCTTGGTTGCAATGAAGTACGGAAGAAATTGCTGATCAATGTTTATATAGTCGGGAGAAATTGTGGGTTTTCTGTGGTTGATGCAACCCAAGATATTTTTGACCAAATGTTGAAGTAGTCTTTCATATCTTTGATTTTGTTTGAAGGTTGGCCAGAAGAAAAAATCTCTTTTAAAATCGTTGTTAGGTCAGAGCATTTTTTTGCCATGTCTCTATAACGAATGCCTCCACCGCCATAACCTATCAAACGTGCAATAAGATCTTCATAAATTACTATTTTCTTTCCCATCACAAAAGAAGTAACTTGATGGTTTGAAGCAATAGCGTGAATCCAGAATTCTTTAACTAATCTTGGAAAGACTGGACCCAGTAGTCGATCAAAATACTTTGTCCGCCCTTGAAGTTCAACATCAGGAGTAAGGTCATAACCATTTTCCTTCATATTGACGAAGTCCATAATGAGTTCACAAAGAACTTCTAGCGAATCAATGGGAGTCAGGAGTGTTCTTGAAGGTTCTTCATACTTGTCTGTTGTTGAAGAAGAAGAGCCAGGAACACTTTGAGAGCTTTGAGCGGTTTGGGAAGCCATTGTTCACACAAACTTTTAATTTCTTTTGCTTTAAATAAAAGCATAACTCTCTATCAGATGGATGTCAAAAGTGCATTCTTAAATGGGTACATTGATGAAGAAGTTTATGTGCACCAACCCCCTAGTTTTGAAAATTCAAAACATCCAGAATATGTCTTTAAACTAAAGAAATCACTATATGGTCTGAAACAAGCTCCCAGAGCTTGGTATGAAAGACTAAGTAGCTTTCTGTTAGAAAATGATTTTACCAGGGGGGAGGTGGACACAACTTTTTTCTGTAAGCCGTTTAAAAATGACATTCTAGTTTGTCAAGTGCTTACCACTGAGCTAAAAGCAATTGCTTGTAGCCAAGGTGAAACTTTATTTCCATATAGTACGAGCATTTTCAGGGGATGCACCTAGCTTACTAAGCGCCCATGGGTGGGATGTTAAGACCTTCGCATCCCTAAGGTTAACGTTGGATATTTTAATCTAACAATCTCCCCCCCTAGTGTCAGTCGGGGGGATTCAAACCCATGACCATGCTTTGATATATTCTAACCTGGCGACTGGAGCAAAGGTTTCTGTATAGTCTATCCCCTCTTGCTGACTATAACCTTGTCCCACCATTCGTGCTTTGTTTCTGATGACTTCTCCTTGTTCATTCAACTTGTTTCTGAATATCCATATGGTTCCAATGATGTTGAACCCTTTTGGTTTGGGAACTAGATCCCACACATCATTTCTGGTGAATTGGTTTAATTCTTCCTGCATTGCAAGTATCAAATCATTGTACAAAAGAGCTTCGTCAATGTAAGTTGGCTCAATCATAAACACTAATCCCATGAGAGATTCTACAGAGTTTTTGAATGTGGATCTTGTTCTGATTGGGTCTTATTTCTTTTCCAGAATTTTGTCTTCCGGATGAGCTAAGCTGCTTCTGGATTGTCTTTTCTGGAGAGGCTCTTTATATGTTGATGTAATATTTGTGACATCTTATTTTGGTGTTGTCTATGATTCTTTGTGAGAAACTTCTGATGTAATGTCTTTGGTACCTGTAAATTGGATTTCTATATCTGCAAAAGTTTTATCTTTCTTTGAGTTTTGAGAGCCAAGCTTATCATCAAATCTGACACTGATTAACTCTTCTACAATTCGTGTTTCTATGTTATATACTCTATAGCCTCTTGAGCCTTCAGATTATCCTAACATAATACAATTTTTGTGCTTTAGAGTCAAACTTGCTCATATGTTCTTTAGTGTTAAGAATAAAACAAATACATCCAAATGGATAGAAGTACGAGATGTTGGGCTTTATGTTCTTCCACAGTTCATATGGATTCTTATCCAGAATAGGTCTTATGGAGATTCTATTCTGAATGTAATAAGCTATGTTAATTTCTTCTGCCCAGAAGTTCTTAGCGATGTTAGTCTCGTTGATCATGTTCTGGCCATTTCTTGTAAAGTTCTGTCCTTTCGTTCTACAACTCTATTTTGTTGGGGAGTTCTAGGACAAGAGAAATCATGAGAGATTCCATTCTCATTAAAAAATAGTTCAAATTTTTTGTTTTCAAATTCTCCACCATGATCACTTTTGACTTTAAAAATTCTAAGATCTTTTTCATTTTGGACTTGGTTATAGAAAGGAAAAAAACACAGTGTGACTCGTCCTTGTGTCTTAAGAACTTTACCCATGTCCATCTGCTATAGTCATCTACGATCACTAATCCAGACTTCTTGCCACTAATGAATGCAGTTCTCACTGGTCCAAATATATCTATATGTATAAGTTCTAATGGTCTAGAGGTAGAAAAAACATTTTTTGCTTTAAAAGAGGGTTTTGCAAACTTGCCTTTTTGACATGCTTCACACATAGCATCTGAGCTGAACTTCAGGTTAGGAAGTCCTCTTACCAAATTGAGTTTGTTAATTTGAGTTATTCTTCTCATACTAACATGCCCCAATCTTCTGTTCCAGGCCCATTGCTCATTGTTAACAGACAATAAGTATTTTACATTCTGACTTTTCAGCTCAGAAAGTTTTATTTTATAAATGTTTTTCTTTCTCTTTCCATTAAAGAGGATAGATCCGTCTTTCTGACTAACTGCTTTACAGGACTTTTGATTGAAGATTATATCATAACCGTTATCACTTAATTGACTTGTGGGTAACAAGTTATGCATTAATCCATCTACTAACAGAACATTAGTTATAGAGGGAAGATTACTGTTACCAATAGTTCCAGAGCCAATGATCTTCCCCTTTTGATTTCCTCCAAACCCTATGTAGCCACCAGATTTAAGCTCCAAGCTTTGAAACATATGCTTTCTTCCCGTCATGTGTCGAGAGCATCTAGAGTCCAGGTACCAGGATTGGTGTTTCATTCTTGCTGTTAAAGATATTTGAAACATAGACAATTTTATCCTTAGGTACCCATATCTTTTTGGGTCCTTGTTTGTTAGAGTTACCAGAATTCTGTTTGAATTTTGGTTTATCAGAAAAAGCATTACTAGTATACTTTAAGTCATGTGTGTGCCCATAGGTAAAGTGAGAATTCAGGGGAGTGCGTTTAATTAGTAAATCCTTAACTTTTGTAGTTTGTGATGCTTTACCTTTGTATCCTATTCTTTTTCTTCCATTTCTTCTAACTCTATAGATCATTGAAGCCATCTTGCTTCTATTTATGTTTTTAGCAAGAAATTTCTAAAAGCTATGATCATATTCCTTTATGATCTTATCAGGGTTACTAGGAACTTCTGAGATAGTTTCCTTCTGAGTATTTTGTAATTAATTTTCAAGTTTTGAAATTTTTTCTTTCAGCTCAGAGTTTTCCGATCTGAGTTTCTTAGTTTCTTCAGAATCAGAAACTAGATCCTTTTTCAGGTTCTTGTTTATGACTCAAAGTTTCTAATACCTTTCTAGAATTTCTGGCAGACTATCTTCTAATTGAGATCTAGAAAAGTTAGAAAATACCTATTCTGCCTCCGAGTTTGATTTTGATCCAAATGATTCAATATCATTTGATACATTGGCCATAAGGGAAATGTTGGCTCTTTCATCTTCTGATTCTGTGTCTGCTTCAAAAGAGTATGAGTCATCCCATGTTACCATGGGACTTTTCTTCTTCTCCTTAAAGAACTTCTTTTTAGGTTTCTCCTTTTGAAGCTTTGGACAGTCGCTTTTGTAATGCCCTTGTTCATTGCATTCGTAGCACAAAATGTATCTATTTTACTAACTTTCTGTATTCAGAAGATGGTTCATACTTTATGTATCCAGACGATGATACAGACCGATTCCCTGTTCTTCTAGAATTTCTGAACTTCCTTTGCTTGTGCTTCCACAGCTGAGTGACTCTTTTGGAGAGAAGGGATAATCCGTCTTCTTCTGATGAGGATCCACCAGAGTTTTCTTCTATTTCCTGCAAAAATTTAGCATCAAATTTTGTTTAGATTTAAGGGCTAAAGACTTACCTTGCTTCTGGGGTTCATCATCTTTTAACTCTATCTCATGACTTCTGAGAGAGCTGACAAGTTCTTCTAGAGAGATTTTGTTTAGATCTTTGGCCAGTTTGAGAGAAGTGACCATGGGTATCCATTTCTTTGGTAAACTTCTGATGATCTTCTTTACATGATTAGCAATTGAGTACCCTTTATCCAGAACTTTTAGCCCAGCAACCAGAATTTGAAATCATGAGAACATTGTTTCAATGGTTTCATCTTCTTCCATTTTGAAGGCTTCATACTTCTGAATGAGTGAAAGAACTTTGGTTTCTTTGACTTGCGTGTTGCCTTCATGCGTCATTCTCAAGGAATCAAACGTGTGCTTTGATGACTCTCTATTTGTGATCTTCTCATACTTTGTGCATGAGATAGAACTCAAGGAATAGTTCTGGCTTTGTGATCATTTCTGAAGTCTCCCTTTTGATGATCTGACATTCTTTTTCTGTCAATCTTATGACCGCTTTCATCAACAGGATACCCATCAGTCACCATATCCCAGAGATCGGTGTCATGATCCAGAAAGAAACTTTTGATTCTTTCTTTCCAGTAATCAAATTTCTCTCTATCAAAGATTGGAGGTTTTCCGCTGATTCTGTCTTTCTCATCATGATAGTCATTGCTGATGTTCTGACTTGGCCCCACCATAGTGTTTTTCTTAGCTTGGATCTTTTACTGACACTGTTAAGTTCTTGTACTCAGAACCAGGCGCTCTGATACCAATTGAAGAATGGAAAAACACAAGAAAGGGGGGTTTAAATTGGGATTTTTAAAACTTAAATAAAAGAATACGTTGGTTATCCTGGTTCGTTTGAACTCAAACTACTCCAGTCCACCCGCAAAGGTGATTTCTCCTCTCTCAATGAGATCTTAATCCACTAATCAATCTTGATTACAAATCTACTATGACAATTGTCAAAGTCTTCTTGAGTATAAACTACAAGCAGGTTTTTCTCAAGGATTTTATCTAAAAAATATTTGAATAAAAGTGCACAAGAATGTTTTCTAATAAAGCAGTATCATAAGGATGTTTTACACAATTTGAATTTTGGACGTTTGAGGATGATATAGATAGTTGTGTTACTGTGCGTAAAAAATCATAAACGATTTATCCTCCAAATCTTGTTTAAATAGGCGAAGCATGTAGAAGCTTTCTGAATGTTGATCAATGACAATTAAAGTTCTTTCCAAAAATAAATATCCTTGTTCCCTTCCAGCCGTTACTCTTGAAATGGAAATAATTTATTTGTAACGCTTCAGAACATGCTTGCTTCAGAAGATGAAAGTATCTGTTGCTTCTTTCAAGAGCTTTGTTGATCATAAACACGGAGTCCTATTTGCAGCTGTGATCGGTGGATCTGGAACTGACTGTTTAACGCTGGTTTCGCGAAATGTCGCGGAAGCAAGAGTCGCCACCGTCTTTTATTTTCTCCAAATGGAAAGGACAAAAGCACAGAAAAATTCCTTAAAGAGATTGCTCTCGGTTCGGGAGGTAGGTTATAGAAAGGGAAGGTATTAGCACCCTTTCTATCCATGGTTATCCATGGGCTCTTAGATACTTGCTCATTTGTGTTTTCAAAATGGTTTGTTTGCTTTTCAACTGTGAGTGGGTTTTCAAAAGTTTCTTTGAAAATTCCAGTTCGACTCTTGTGTCAGAGTGTTTGAAAAATTGCTTTGAAAGCTTTTGAAAAGTGTCGGTGTGAAAAGATTTTTGTTTGTTTTTGAAGAGAGCAAGTATCTACGAGAACCTACCTACCCTAAGGAATTCGTCTGTGTAAATGTCCTTTAAAGTAGTGCCATCCCACCATTGAGAGGTAGGTAGCACCACCGTTGGAGGTGTTCGGGTCAATTCGAGGTTCGGGACATGGTGATCACCAGAGCAATAGGAAGACACCTTAGAAGCTACCCTCATGCCAGGTTCCCGGATCATGAGGACTTACTAAGACATCCTCTACTCGACGATCACCTTTCGAAAGGCAAGGCAACAGTGAGGCGTACCCTAGGGGTGGTGTGTGCGATTCGTGTGTCGTTTTCATTTGCATTTATCTTGTCATGTTATTGGTGTTCTACGCTTGATTTTATTTAAGGCCATTCATTCTTGCATGCTTTGTTTAACAGTTAAAAATATTTGCGAGGAAAAGTAAATCTAAAGCTATTACAAATGGCGCGGGTCCACATCGCCAAAATTAAACCGGACCCGATTTGACAGAAAGTAAATAAAGAAATTAAAAGAATTAAAAGTGCGAGAAGTAATTACAAGGCTTCGGGAGAGGTACATAATTATTCAAGCGAAATAAAATAAATATGCGAAATTAAGAAATTAAGAACATGGGCGTTGGACCCTTTTGCAAAAAATTAAAATTACATGAATTAATTAATTAAGAAAAGAAATTGTTTTTGTTTTTTGGCATTTTTTATGTATTTTAGGATTTAATGGGAAAAGAATTAATTAAAATTAAAATAAAATGCTAAACCTAATTCTAATTATTTTTAAGTTATTAAGAAAATATTGAAGTTTTTTAACCTAATTTAACCCTAAGTTAATTTACATGCAAATTTGATTATAAAAATAAATAAAATAAATATTATTATAAGAAAGAAAAAATTAAAAAAAAAGAATAAAACAATAATTAAACCTATTTCTACATTTTTAGATTTTTTATGAAAAGAATTAATATTGCACCCTAATTTAAACTAAATTTATTTACATGCATTTATTTATGAAAATATTAGAAATAAAAATTATTTATTATATTTTTGTCTTTTCTGATTTTTAGGCATTTTTTGTATTTTGTAAAAATAATTAATTAAATTAAAACAATAAAGCAAATAAAATAATAATTAAAAATAAAATATAAGAAAAAGATAGAAAATTGCAAACCAGGGGGGGTGGTAGTCCCAAATTAGGAGGTATGGCCCAAGCAGTTTGGCCCAACAAGCTTCAAAATCGTTGACTTTTCCAGGCACCATGTGGCACCTCTGACCAGGTCTAGGATACACTTCCAATCTATGCCCTTGATTTGATCTCCAGGACGCGTGGCTGTAGGATTCTTGAAGGCATATGGTAGTCTTGACTTTGGGCGCATGGTCCACTAACGCGCGCGAATTTTAAATGATCCAATCACCGGGTGCCACGAATTCGTCTTCTCCACTTTTCTGAAATACAGAACGTTTAGGCCACGGTTTTACACGCGTTGTTTTAGGCATGCTATTGGAAAATAGCGATTAGCTCTCAAGTGGTCATAAATTGGGCGCGAGCATGTTGTTTTCTTCGTCCAGACCTGCTGAATCCAATGATGGTGGTCTTGAGTCCTAATTTTTCCTTTTTGCAAAAGCCCTAATTTCCAACCCTGTAAACCCTAGAAATTGAACATGGCGAAATCTCGTATACAGCATAATAATTCAATTAAACATAATGGTTAGCTTTAAAACATCACAAGGAACATGAATCTATGAATAAAATGCTGTAAAAATGCTTAAATCATGATGCACGATTATGAGTTTTTCTCTTCACAGTTCATGTTCGTTTTACCAATTCTTGGCGTGTTGATGGATGTTTTGATTGGAATGTGATCAGTAATCCTTGAGGAAGCTATTGGAATGAAAATTAGGTCTTTTTTCGCCCTCTAACCTTGTTTTCAGAATTGAGTTTATGGAGAAAAACTTCAAGTTTTTGGAGAGCTCTCTTGCGCAGCTTTTTGTCTAGCATGATTAGGTTTATGATCAGGCATATGTAGTGAGTGCATTAGGTTAACAAAAGTAGAACAAGTCCAATGAATTAATGGTTTTTGAAAATTTGATTTTAAGGATCTTTTCATATCTTTTTCCATGTGTTCTTTGTGTCAATTAGAATCCAATCACTCCAAATCTTTCCACATTTAGCTAAGCACGAAATATTAAGTCCAAAACATGTATAAAAAGATTGGTTAGGTCATGTTAGATATTTTTCATATATTTAAATGATTTAAATGAATTAATATGAATAATAATTCAAATAAATAAATAAAAAATGAGAAAATACTTCCCTTTGGGCCAAGTGGTCGTGCACATGCTTGGAATGATGAATCATGGAAGAAAAATGGGCCCATTAGCATTTTTAGGTCATTTGAGTCAATGTTGACTTTTCAAAATATCCAAAACTTTCCCAACTTCCACAAGGAATAACTTGCTCAATTTTTAAGATTTTCTCATGTTCTTGGACATTTTGGAAAGGTCTTTGAGTCCTCTAACCAATGCCTTTGGTCCCATGTCATTTTGATTTACCAATCTCAAGTTATGGCCTTTGACTTAAAGTCCCTTTTTGTTGACTTTTGAAAATGACCTATAATGTTGAAATTGATAACTTTTTGTGAGAGCATTTCTTGGACTTGAAGTATGAAGATGAGTTGTAGGAAATGTCTTTCTCTTCAAAATGAGCTTTGGATGGAATTTTTCTGATAATCCATGTGAAAGTTATGCCCTGGTCAATTTCAGTTGACTTTTTCAACTGTCCAAATAAGGAAACTTTTGGATCTTGATGATTTCTGAGCCAAATTTTGAGAATCATGATCAAGCATTGATCAAATGATGTTTGTGGCTTCAAAATGATATGTTGACCAAAAATTTGAACTTTTGACTGTCAAATGACCATTTTGCCCCTACAGTTGACTGTAGTGCAATTTAGGGTTTTGACTGTGCAATTTTGAGTTGAATGCCTTGAAACTTGATATGAGGATACTTGACCGTATTTGTGGGCATATGAGACTTGATTGGGCTTTTGAAAACTTCCTTTCCTTGATCAGAACACAAACCCTAATCTTGACTGTATAGGAGACCTTTGCACTGTGTAACCCTTGGGGAACTTTGTGACTTGGCTTGGCAATTTCTTGGAGAATATGGGAGGGAAAATTTTGGGGTACAACAGTTGCCCCTGTTCAATCTTCTTAGACCTGAGGATGCAGATTGGCTGATGTGCCTTTCGTAATCCGAGGGTAGAAGATGATTGGACACTAGAGTGCCCAGAAATTTGCGCTTACATAGTGGCAGTGCGGTAGGAATGGGCTTATAGATGCCATTTGGAGATTGTTGGATAGGATGATGGGCTTATAGATGCTATCTAAATGTTGATTGCGTAGGAGATTCCTTAGCGAGAACCTGCATACCTGCAAAAGAACAAATGAGTACCTGACATGTTGCAGGAGCTGATTTTAGATGCTTGGTATAGATGTGTCCTGACTGGTTACAGGAGCTGAGTCTGAGCTTCAAACGGCGATGAATGAACCAGGGATGGTTACTGCCTTAGCATGAATGGTAAGAGAATCTTGGGCGACTTTATCTTCAACAACGCTCGTTGAGAAACATCTTGGGTGTCTTCTACTGGGATAAGAATCAGGGAGATCTTAGGGTCGATCTGACTGAACCAGAGGAGGCTTTTGACTGGATAAGAATCAGGAAAATATTAGGGTTGATTAAACTGAACCGGACAAGGTCTTGGAATGTCTTCAACTGGATAAGCATCAGGGAGATCTTAGGGTCGATCTGACTGAACCAGAGAAGGCCTTTGACTGGATAAGCATCAGGAAAATCTTAGGGTCGATTTAACTGAACCGGTCTAGGTCTTGGAATATCTTCAACTGGATAAGCATCAGAGAGATCTTAGGGTCGATCTGACTGAACCAGAGAAGGCCTTTGACTGGATAAGCATCAGGAAAATCTTAGGATCGATTTAACTGAACCGGTCTAGGTCTTGAAATATGATTGAGAATTTCAACTGCATCTTTCCTGAAAGGTAAAGGTCAGTCGTATGCAATGCATGATATGGATCAAGCAATGATGTTCTCAACATAAATGATATTTGTATGATATAATGCGTATATGCATGCTATAATGATGTATGTGATGTTTATGTATGTGTTTTTTGTTTAGGAAAGTAAATCCTTGACGGGTGCCGGGAAGTCACTCCTGGGCTGATATTGAAGAATAAGCTTTTACTCCCGCTGGGGATGATAGTTGCAAGAATACCGGTAGGAGAAAATGACTCCGTTGAGGAATAAACTTGGCAAATGGAAGATTCTGCGGGGAGAAAAATACTCTAGCGACCATGCTGGGAAGTGATACTCTGTGGGAAGAGGGATGCTTTGCTGAATTGTTGTTAGTAGTAATTTGCTGGGGATAGGAGGACTTTGTTGACGACGCTCTTTCCGTGGCTTTTGGCTGAGGATAACCCAGTTATATCCTGTTGAGGAAATAACTCTTTAAATCAAGCTGGGAGATGCGTTCGTGCTCTGCGAGGGGATAAGCTTACTGTTTGGGGAGATAAATTCCAACCTTCCTGGGGAAACTGGATTGGATTCTTCTGGGGAGGTTTGGAATGTTGGGGAAGGGATTCCTTTGAATGTCTGGTATGCCGCCGGGGAACAATTTTTAGACCAAGACTGCCGGGGATGCTTGTTAAGAATATATGCTGCCGGTGGGGAATGTTGAGCTCTACGGGAGGGTACCCAACTTCCTTGAGGTCTCACAATAGCTTGGGGAAGAATGCACTGATTGCTGACTCTCTGGGGGAATTTAAGATGTACTGGTCATGTTCTTTAGCTGAACCTACCTTGGTACCTTGGAGGATAGAACAATTAGACTGCTCAGAAAACTCTTTTATTGCCCCTGTTTCTAGTGTCACCTGCAATTAATCCCTTTGTTTCGTATGCAAATATTTATGAGTTAGCAAACTATTGTCAATGCATATATCACAAATTGAACCTTGGACGTTCTTTGCAAAACAAAACAGAAAAAGAAAAACACTTGGCACGTTTAACTGAAAATATATTTGTATTGATTTTGAATGGCCTGAAAATAGGCGTTTTGTGTACAAGAGGCTGACGTCCTAGTAAGAGAACGCCGCCGGACAAAAGAGTTTATACAAATTTTGTACGAAAGAAAATAAAACAGCTGTGTGAAGTGAATGATCCCACTGGGTTTCAACTCTGCTATTGCCTTTATAACTCCGAGCGTCTCATCACTTGATGACCTTGGTTAAAGGTGAAGCTGACTGATCGATGCCGTCTGAACTTGATGTAGATACCGGATTCTGGATGCAAAGTGATCCAATGAGACATAGTATTACGCTTTATCCCTAATTTTTGCCTGGACCGCCCTTTCGGGTTTTCGGTCCACCGGGATACCCATTTTTGCCCAAGCCGCCTTTTCAGGTTTTCGACTTGCCGGGTGTACAGATTTTTTTTATTTTCATCCCTTCATTTTGCCCGAACCCTTTTGGTTCGACGGGAAGCCCTAATTTTTGCCTAGGCATGTCAGCCTAGAGGGTCTTTTTTATGCGTAGTATCTTTTTACTATGTCTGCATTGGCGGGGTGAGGAAGGTCGTCACCATCCATATTGGTTAATATCATGGCTCCTCCTGAGAACACATGTTTAACCACAAATGGCCCTTCGTACGTAGGGGTCCATTTGCCCCTTGGATCACTCTGAGGAAGGATGATTCTCTTGATCACCAGATCCCCAACTTAATATTCCTGTGGTCTGACCTTTTTGTTAAATGCCCTGATCATTCGTTTCTGATACGTCTGACCATGGCAGATAGCAGCAAGTCTCTTTTCGTCAATGAGGTTGAGTTGATCAAGTCGTGTCTGGATCCAATCATCTTCGTTCAGATTTGCATCCTTCATTATCCGGAGAGAAGGTATTTGTACTTCGATCGGCAAGACTGCCTCCATGCCATAAACCAGAGAGAAAGGAGTTGCCCCGGTTGACGTCCTGGCTGAGGTACAGTACCCATGCAGAGCGAACGGTAACATATCGTGCCAATCTTTATAAGTCACTGTCATTTTCTGCACGATTTTCTTGATGTTCTTATTTGCTGCTTCTACAGCCCCATTCATCTTCGGTCTGTAAGGAGAAGAATTGTGGTGCTGTATCTTGAACTGTTCGCAGAGCTCAGCAATCATCTTATTGTTCAGATTGGTACCGTTGTCTGTAATAATCCGCTCAGGGACGCCGTATCGACAGATCAGGTTATGCCGAATGAACCGTGCCACCACAGTCTTGGTTACCGTAGCATATGATGCTGCTTCAACCCACTTCGTGAAATAATCAATCGCCACTAGGATGAAGCGATGTCCATTGGATGCCGTAGGTTTAATCTCGCCGATCATGTCTATGCCCCACATTGCAAATGGCCAAGGCGCAGTCAAAACATTCAGGGGAACCGGAGGAACATGCACCTTGTCTGCATAGATCTGGCACTTGTGGCATGTCCTGGAATGTTGGTAACAGTCAGCTTCCATTGTGGACCAGTAATATCCTGCCCGTAGGATCTTCTTAGCCATAGTGTGTCCACTGGAATGTGTACCAAAGGTCCCTTCATGTAGCTCTTCCATGATTCTTTCTGCTTCAGTCTTATCCACACAACGCAGTAAGGTTGAATCATGGTTTCGCTTATACAAGATGCCGTTGCTAAGGAAGAACTTGGCTGCAAACCTCCTCAGGAACTTCTTATCATTGACAGAGGCACCTTCAGGGTATTCCTGAGCTTCCAGATATCTCTTCACTTCGTGGTACCAAGGCTTCTCAGTCACCAATTCAGTTTCGAGATCACAACAGTATGCCGGTTCGTCCAGTTTCCAGATGATGATTTGGGGAGCCTCATTATCCCATTTGACCTTAAACATTGAAGACATTGTAGCTAACGCGTCCGCTAGCTGATTCTCTTCTCTTGGAAAGTGCTCAAAGGTTATCTCTGTGAAGTGGGGGATCAGGGTCAACACACATTCTCTGTAAGGAGTCAAGTTTGGATGTTTCGTATCCCACTCTCCTTTGATCTGATTGATCACAAGAGCGGAATCTCCGAAGACACTTAGAAATTTGATCCTTAGGTCGATCGCAGCTTGTAGACCCATGATACACGCCTCATACTCTGCCATGTTGTTGGTACAGTTGAAACAGAGCCGGGCAGTGAGTGGAGTATGAGTACCTTGAGGAGATATGATTATGGCGCCGATACCGTTACCTAAAGCATTGGAAGCTCCGTCAAAGTGCATAGACCATCGGGATCCTGGTTCAGGTCCTTCATCCGGTCCAGGTACTTCACAATCTGTTACTATCATGATGCTTTCATCCGGAAACTCGAAGTTCATAGACTGATAGTCATCTACAGCTTGATGTGCCAGGTGGTCTGCCAATACACTTCCCTTGATGGCTTTCTGGGTTGTGTACTGAATGTCGTATTCTGTCAAGATCATTTGCCATCTTGCAATTCTCCCAGACAGAGCAGGCTTTTCGAATATATACTTTATAGGATCCATTTTTGAGATCAACAAGGTAGTGTGAGTCAGCATATACTGTCTCAGCCGGCGAGCAGCCCATACCAAAGCGCAGCAAGTTTTCTCAAGCAGTGAGTATCGGGTCTCACAGTCGGTAAACTTTTTGCTAAGGTAATAAATGGCATGCTCTTTTCGGCCAGACTCGTCATGCTGCCCCAGCACACACCCCATTGAGTTGTCAAGCACTGTCAGATATAGTATCAGAGGTCTCCCTTCAACCGGTGGCACAAGGATAGGTGGTTCTTGGAGATACTCTTTGATTCTGTCGAAAGCAGCCTGACATTCATCGTTCCAACGTACTACCTGATCTTTCTTCAGCAGCTTGAAGATTGGCTCACAAGTAGCAGTCAGATGTGAGATGAATCGAGCAATGTAATTCAGGCGTCCTAAAAAGCCTCTGACTTCCTTCTTTGTCTTAGGAACCGACATCTCTTGAATAGCTTTGACCTTAGCAGGGTCCACTTGAATTCCTTTATCACTGACCACGAAGCCTAACAACTTTCCAGATCTTACCCCGAAGGTGCACTTGTTCGGGTTCAATCTCAGCTTGTACAGTTTCAACCGGTCAAACAACTTCTGCAGATGATCTAAGTGCTCTTCCTCAGTTTGGGACCTTGCGATCATGTCGTCCACATACACTTCTATCTCATGATGGATCGTGTCATGAAATAAAGCAACCATGGCACGTTGGTAGGTTGCCCCAGCGTTCTTCAATCCGAATGGCATGACCTTGTAACAGAAGGTGCCCCACAGTGTAACAAATGTAGTCTTTTCCATGTATTCAGGTGCCATCTTGATTTGATTGTAACCTGAGAAACCATCCATGAAAGAGAACACCTTGTGCTGAGCTGTATTATCGACAAGGACATCAATGTGAGGTAAGGGGAAGTCATCTTTGGGGCTGGCCCTGTTCAGATCCCTGTAGTCGACACACATTCTGATCTTACCGTCCTTCTTAGGTACCGGCACCACATTAGCGACCCACTGAGGGTACGAAGTCACTGCAAGGAACCCAGCGTCAAACTGTTTCATGACCTCGGCTTTAATCTTCTCAGACATTTCTGGACGCATCCGACGGACCTTTTGCTTAACTGGAGGGCAGTCTTCCTTAATTGGCAAATGATGGACCACAATATCGGTATCCAACCCGGGCATGTCTTCGTAGGACCAGGCAAAGATCTCCATATAATCATGTAACATCTTGGTTAACCGTTGCTTCACGCTGAGCTCTAGGTTGGCACCAATCTTTACCTCTTTCCTGTCTGCCTCAGTACCCAAGTTTATTGTTTCCACTGGCTCCTCATGGGGTTGAATTGCCCTCTCCTCCTGAAGCAACAGTCTGGCAAGCTCACCAGGCACTTCGCAATCATCCTCACCTTCGTTTTCGGCTAAGTTGATCGGATTTTCGAAGTCATAACTGGCAGTAGCAGAGTTGTTATTAGTGAGATCCAGAGTGGATTGGAACCTGTATGAGTGAGTGTGTGTGTAAATACAGCTGTTTTGAAAATTATGTAAAGGAAATAAAGACAGAAAAGGAGCACAATATTTGCAATGCGAAAAAACGTCCAAGATTTTCATTCATGATATATGAAATGACAGTTTGTATGCCCTCACAAATAGAACCACGGTGCCTCGGGTAAGACACCGGGCCATAGAGTTTATCATTGTTTATTACAAAATAACGAAACAAAGAAATTCATTACTCAGTAACAAGAGAAACAGATAAGTTGTCCTTTGCGCTCCAATTGTTAAGTCCACTGTCGGTTGCCGGGTAGATCCAGCTATCAAACTCAGCTTCATCAACTTCCTCTTCGTCTCCAATAGCATTAACTCCATGAGCAGGCAGGGGAGCTGTCACTACATTAGGCTTTTCAGACGCCTCAAACTGCACCTCCTGGGCGTCAATAAGGTCCTGCAGCTTGTTCTTTAATGCCCAACAGTCATCAGTAGAGTGCCCCGGGCTATCTGAATGGTAAGCACAACGAGCATTCGGGTTGTACTTGGGGGATGCAGTATTTGGAAACTTCGGCGCCTCCCTGACGGTCACTAGATTGGTGGATAGCAACTGTGGCAGGATCTGTGATAGGGTCATGCTTAAGCGGGTGAATTCTCTCCGGGGTCTTTCAACCTTTTGAGGATTAGTTGGCCGAGGAGCGGCAGCAGGCTTAGCAATCATTACCACACTGACAGATTGGCGGTGCTCATGTCTCTCTGATTTCCTGGAACCATATGCGGCACTAGACTCCTTCTTGAAGGGTTTCTTCTCAGAACTAGATGATGCACCCTTCGGAATTTTTCCAGATTTTAACCCAGCTTCAATCCTCTCTCCAGTCAAGATCAAATCAGTGAAACCATCAGAAGAATTCCCAATGAGATGGTTGAAAAACGGCCCAGATAGGGTCCCCAAGAACATGTCTACCAACTCCCGATCAGTCAACGGTGGCTGCACCCTGCCAGCCAGGTCTCTCCACTTCTGAGCGTACTCCTTAAAACCTTCGCTTGCACCTAACGACATACCCTGAAGTTGGGTACGTGTGGGGGAAAGGTCGGCATTATATTGATACTGCTTGTAGAAAGCAGTAGCCAACTCCTCCCAGTTACGAACCTTGGTCCCATCCAGCTGATAGAACCATTCGAGATGAGTCCCTGAAAGACTCTCCTGGAAGAAGTGGATCCATAAATTCTTATCCACAGAGTACGGCTGAATTTTCCGAACATAGGACCTTAAATGCAGCTTGGGACAAGACGCCCCGTCATACTTAGAGAAGGATGGTGCTTTGAACTTGTGGGGGATGATCACACCAGTTGACAAACCCAGATCTCCGAAATCCAGCCCAGGTACCTGTTGAACCTCCATAGCTTTCAACCTATCCTCCAGTTGCTTGTATCTGTCGTCTGCAGGAGGGTACTGCTCTTCATCAAAATCTGTCTCGTTGTCGGAGACTACCGAGCTAGGGACCTTTACTTCTGCCTGAGAAGGACTCTTGCCAACAGAAGAACCAGCCTCTTCATGCTGCAGAGTATTGCCAAACCTTCGGCCCGAGTTGAACAGAACAGTTCTTCTCTTCTTCTTCTTCTCCTTCTTCAGGAGCATAGCCTTCAGTTCTTCTTGGCCTTGAGCCAGACCCTTGATTAATTCCTGGAATTGTGCATTCTGCACCTGAAGAGCCTTGATTGATGTCTCAGTTGATGCAGATTCGGGATCCATGATGCTGAAATAAACAGCGAAGAACTGTAAGCAACCTGAAAAGGGAAAAACCTGCTATGCACATGATGTATGAAATGCGTATGAGTTATGTTTTCAAAGACAATCGGGAATCAACTTTGTAAACAAAAAAGAACACACTTCATTAGATTCAACTTTGCAACTGAAATTATTCAACAAGTTGCCCTTAGGCGTTACATGAAAGGAAATACTGGAAAGGAAATAAAACTGTAAAAGCACATCTGGGGCTCCTTATTGATCCCATGGTCTCCTCTTCTCAGTACGGATGTAGGCATTCAGAGCTCTCTCATTCTCCAACTGCTTGGTCAGCTTCTGGATCTTTGGTTCCTGCTCGTTGAACTTTTCCCGGTAAGAATCCCGCTCTTCTCGCAGTTGCGACCAAGATCTCTTCAATGTCTCATAATCAGTAGGTATCTGAGGAGGAAGGACAGTTGGAGGAACACCATCTTTATCAGGACACTCAAGAATGATGGGTCTGACAGCTTCATACAGCATACCTAACTTCTGAGCACGGATGCGAACCCATTTGTAGTAGGCTTCCATAGGTAAAGAAGTATTTGGCCCTAGCTCTTGTGGGTCAGCTTTATGAACCTTGTCCCAAGCCTTGATGAACCTACGACGCAGCTCGTCACTATCCACCTGAAACTCGAAACTGATGTGAGGCACCAACATCTCATGGGGACCTGCTCTTCTTGCTCTTCCAAACTGACGGAGTGCTAGACATGGATTGTAAGAGATCCCTCCTTGAGTACCAATCAGAGGAACATTAGGGTATTCCCCGCATCGATCAATAATAGCTATCTCATCCAAACCTCTGCAAGTCCAAATGATGTCTTTATCGGTGAGAGACATTAACCTATGAGCCCAACCTCTTCCTTCTTGATTCTTCAGTACGAACTTAGGGAGGTGCGAAATAAACCACCTCACCAACAAAGGGATACAACACCATAGGGTTCCTCGTCTTCGAGTAGTACGGGCATGAAGTTGTTGCAAGATGTCACCCAAGAGAGTGGGTACGGGATTCTGAGACATAAAGATCCTTATGGCAGTGACATTGATGAAGTTGTCAGGATTAGGAAACAGGACTAACCCATAGATTAGGAGGGCCAAGATGTTTTCATATGCCCTAAAGTCCAGGTCATTCCAGAAATTGTTAGCTTTACCAATCAGAAACTTGGCCAAGAAACCCTTAACTCCGCTTCTAGTTACCCAGTTGTCTGTTACCTCTTGATGGGTCAAAGGAAGAGCTGCAGCCACATCCTCAAGCCTGAGGGTCTTTTCCCAACCAGTAAAGGGAGTCTGATCCAAGATAGGGATACCAAGCAAATCAGAGAACTCTTCCAGGGTAGGGACCAGCTGGAAGTCTTGAAAGGTGAAGCACTGGTACAGAGGGTCATAGAACTGGGTTAGAACACTCATCAACTGTTGATCCCGCTTTGCAGTGACTAAACTGAGAAGAGAACCATGCCTCTGAATGAAGGAAGTGGTATTTGGAATTCTGCTAACCAACTCATCAAGCAACTCAGGTGAACGAACAAAGTTGAACCGGATAGTATTCCTTCGCACATGCATCATAATGTCCTACAAAACAGAGCAAAGGTGAAACCCTCTTGTCTTTGAAATGGTCAGTCCTTATGCAGGATGCATGCAATGCTCATGATGCTATGATGTTATGATAAAGCACACCACATACAGATACAAAGGCAAACATGGTGAGGCACACAAGTCACACAAGGCAAGCCCTTAAAGTTTAGGCCAGCATGAGGTCTAGGTACTACCCTCTTTCAGTTTGTTGGTTCATACCTGTCCTAATCAAAAGTAACCGGGTTCTTAGAGGATCCCAATATCATTGACTACCCTCAATCGGTCATAACTCCAGTATCGCAATCTTTTCTTGTGGCCAGAACCATCACGAGAGTTTAGCCTCAATGGGCGTAGCATACTGCTACAATTCTAAAGGCCAAGTCGTGTCAATTAAGGTTCTAAGGTTGTTGGTGCTTAATGACTCCTTAGAAGACCCATATTCTCCTCGTTGCGACACAAGGGATATCGGTACAGACCAAGGTGCCACACCAACGTAGCCACTGTTTCACCCGTGTCGGTCTACGCCGGACATGTCCCTCACAGCTTATGCTACCTAAACAGGGTATCCCCAGATCCGGGTTAGGATCTATGTAACTCCCATGCAACCCACAATAGTAAAGCAAGCAAATCAATACAAGTGAAAACACAGTTATGAACTAGCCCTAAGGTACACCTCACTTTATAGTTTAATTCCTCAGCAGAGTCGCCAGTTCTGTGATCGGTGGATCTGGAACTGACTGTTTAACGCTGGTTTCGCGAAATGTCGCGGAAGCAAGAGTCGCCACCGTCTTTTATTTTCTCCAAATGGAAAGGACAAAAGCACAGAAAAATTCCTTAAAGAGATTGCTCTCGCTTCGGGAGGTAGGTTATAGAAAGGGAAGGTATTAGCACCCTTTCTATCCATGGTTATCCATGGGCTCTTAGATACTTGCTCATTTGTGTTTTCAAAATGGTTTGTTTGCTTTTCAACTGTGAGTGGGTTTTAAAAAGTTTCTTTGAAAATTCCAGTTCGACTCTTGTGTCAGAGTGTTTGAAAAATTGCTTTGAAAGCTTTTGAAAAGTGTCGGTGTGAAAAGATTTTTGTTTGTTTTTGAAGAGAGCAAGTATCTACGAGAACCTACCTACCCTAAGGAATTCGTCTGTGTAAATGTCCTTTAAAGTAGTGCCATCCCACCATTGAGAGGTAGGTAGCACCACCGTTGGAGGTGTTCGGGTCAATTCGAGGTTCGGGACATGGTGATCACCAGAGCAATAGGAAGACACCTTAGAAGCTACCCTCATGCCAGGTTCCCGGATCATGAGGACTTACTAAGACATCCTCTACTCGACGATCACCTTTCGAAAGGCAAGGCAACAGTGAGGCGTACCCTAGGGGTGGTGTGTGCGATTCGTGTGTCGTTTTCATTTGCATTTATCTTGTCATGTTATTGGTGTTCTACGCTTGATTTTATTTAAGGCCATTCATTCTTGCATGCTTTGTTTAACAGTTAAAAATATTTGCGAGGAAAAGTAAATCTAAAGCTATTACAAATGGCGCGGGTCCACATCGCCAAAATTAAACCGGACCCGATTTGACAGAAAGTAAATAAAGAAATTAAAAGAATTAAAAGTGCGAGAAGTAATTACAAGGCTTCGGGAGAGGTACATAATTATTCAAGCGAAATAAAATAAATATGCGAAATTAAGAAATTAAGAACATGGGCGTTGGACCCTTTTGCAAAAAATTAAAATTACATGAATTAATTAATTAAGAAAAGAAATTGTTTTTGTTTTTTGGCATTTTTTATGTATTTTAGGATTTAATGGGAAAAGAATTAATTAAAATTAAAATAAAATGCTAAACCTAATTCTAATTATTTTTAAGTTATTAAGAAAATATTGAAGTTTTTTAACCTAATTTAACCCTAAGTTAATTTACATGCAAATTTGATTATAAAAATAAATAAAATAAATATTATTATAAGAAAGAAAAAATTAAAAAAAAGAATAAAACAATAATTAAACTTATTTCTACATTTTTAGATTTTTTATGAAAAGAATTAATATTGCACCCTAATTTAAACTAAATTTATTTACATGCATTTATTTATGAAAATATTAGAAATAAAAATTATTTATTATATTTTTGTCTTTTCTGATTTTTAGGCATTTTTTGTATTTTGTAAAAATAATTAATTAAATTAAAACAATAAAGCAAATAAAATAATAATTAAAAATAAAATATAAGAAAAAGATAGAAAATTGCAAACCAGGGGGGGTGGTAGTCCCAAATTAGGAGGTATGGCCCAAGCAGTTTGGCCCAACAAGCTTCAAAATCGTTGACTTTTCCAGGCACCATGTGGCACCTCTGACCAGGTCTAGGATACACTTCCAATCTATGCCCTTGATTTGATCTCCAGGACGCGTGGCTGTAGGATTCTTGAAGGCATATGGTAGTCTTGACTTTGGGCGCATGGTCCACTAACGCGCGCGAATTTTAAATGATCCAATCACCGGGTGCCACGAATTCGTCTTCTCCACTTTTCTGAAATACAGAACGTTTAGGCCACGGTTTTACACGCGTTGTTTTAGGCATGCTATTGGAAAATAGCGATTAGCTCTCAAGTGGTCATAAATTGGGCGCGAGCATGTTGTTTTCTTCGTCCAGACCTGCTGAATCCAATGATGGTGGTCTTGAGTCCTAATTTTTCCTTTTTGCAAAAGCCCTAATTTCCAACCCTGTAAACCCTAGAAATTGAACATGGCGAAATCTCGTATACAGCATAATAATTCAATTAAACATAATGGTTAGCTTTAAAACATCACAAGGAACATGAATCTATGAATAAAATGCTGTAAAAATGCTTAAATCATGATGCACGATTATGAGTTTTTCTCTTCACAGTTCATGTTCGTTTTACCAATTCTTGGCGTGTTGATGGATGTTTTGATTGGAATGTGATCAGTAATCCTTGAGGAAGCTATTGGAATGAAAATTAGGTCTTTTTTCGCCCTCTAACCTTGTTTTCAGAATTGAGTTTATGGAGAAAAACTTCAAGTTTTTGGAGAGCTCTCTTGCGCAGCTTTTTGTCTAGCATGATTAGGTTTATGATCAGGCATATGTAGTGAGTGCATTAGGTTAACAAAAGTAGAACAAATCCAATGAATTAATGGTTTTTGAAAATTTGATTTTAAGGATCTTTTCATATCTTTTTCCATGTGTTCTTTGTGTCAATTAGAATCCAATCACTCCAAATATTTCCACATTTAGCTAAGCACGAAATATTAAGTCCAAAACATGTATAAAAAGATTGGTTAGGTCATGTTAGATATTTTTCATATATTTAAATGATTTAAATGAATTAATATGAATAATAATTCAAATAAATAAATAAAAAATGAGAAAATACTTCCCTTTGGGACAAGTGGTCGTGCACATGCTTGGAATGATGAATCATGGAAGAAAAATGGGCCCATTAGCATTTTTAGGTCATTTGAGTCAATGTTGACTTTTCAAAATATCCAAAATTTCCCAACTTCCACAAGGCATAACTTGCTCAATTTTTAAGATTTTCTCATGTTCTTGGACATTTTGGAAAGGTCTTTGAGTCCTCTAACCAATGCCTTTGGTCCCATGTCATTTTGATTTACCAATCTCAAGTTATGGCCTTTGACTTAAAGTCCCTTTTTGTTGACTTTTGAAAATGACCTATAATGTTGAAATTGATAACTTTTTGTGAGAGCATTTCTTGGACTTGAAGTATGAAGATGAGTTGTAGGAAATGTCTTTCTCTTAAAAATGAGCTTTGGATGGAATTTTTCTGATAATCCATGTGAAATTTATGCCCTGGTCAATTTCAGTTGACTTTTTCAGCTGTCCAAATAAGGAAACTTTTGGATCTTGATGATTTCTGAGCCAAATTTTGAGAATCATGATCAAGCATTGATCAAATGATGTTTGTGGCTTCAAAATGATATGTTGACCAAAAATTTGAACTTTTGACTGTCAAATGACCATTTTGCCCCTACAGTTGACTGTAGTGCAATTTAGGGTTTTGACTGTGCAATTTTGAGCTGAATGCCTTGAAACTTGATATGAGGATACTTGACCATATTTGTGGGCATATGAGACTTGATTGGGCTTTTGAAAACTTCCTTTCCTTGATCAGAACACAAACCCTAATCTTGACTGTATAGGAGACCTTTGCACTGTGTAACCCTTGGGGAACTTTGTGACTTGGCTTGGCAATTTCTTGGAGAATATGGGAGGGCAAATTTTGGGGTACAACAGCAGCGTTATAACTTCTTTAAGAGATTTTTATAATCAGAGTTGAAACAACTTTTTAGCTCATCTTCTGATCTTCCTTCATAAGAACTTCTCCGTAAAACAGAATAAATTTAGGAAGCATAATTATTCTTTGTGTTTGTTATCATCAAAACTCTTACAAGGGTTGTAGAATCAAACTATGTTCTAACACTTTATCTCCAAAGCTTTTGTGCACCGTCAATTTCAACTATTGCAACACAAGACCTCAATTTTAATCAGCCATTCTCTCGCTACTTCCTTTGTGTTCTTTATCTCCAAAGGACTTCACTTGGCCGCAATTACCTCTTGAATATCTTGCACAAAAACCACCAAATCAATCAATGATCTTGGCGGATAAACCCGCGGTTTTTCCGGATGAAGACCCCTACAAATCTCAACCCAATATATTTGGCTACACAAGAGCCTAATTGGACGTTATCAAACCTCATCTAGATGGCACCCCAACAAAAGATCGTTATAATGAAATGTTAGTGTGTATGCATAAATTGGAGGTTGAAGATGAACAGTAAATGTAGGCTAATTTTATGGTATCATCAAGTTATGAATGATGCATGAATGAGTATTTATAGTTTTGGAAGTTTAGGGCAAAAAGGAAAAATTTAGAATTAAAAATTTTTGATAAAATTGACCAAACAATAAGTATGTATCGACCTATAAATCATATGTGTCGACACATATGTTATTTTTAAGCTGTATATGCTAACCTATTTGAGGCTATGTGTCGACTAAACCAAGTCAAAGACTACAGGCTTTAAAATAATAGTAAATCTATAGACCTAAAAATTGTATGTGTCGACACATAAAATAATAATTTCTGCAATTTCAGAAATCCTTCAGTATGTGTTGACCTATGCAATGCATGTGTCGACCTGAGCCTTCCAAATGCTACAGACTTCAAAAATGAGTTACATGTGTCGACCTGAAAAATGGATGTCTCGACACATGCAACAAAAAATTATGCAGAAATTATTTTTTAATTACTTGGATCAATTTCAAAATGCTTTTTAATGATTCCTAAGACCTCTAATGCAGAGGAGTGGCACAAGACATAAGGATATTATCCAATTTACATAAGTGCAACATTTCGAGTGAAGAGTGGATAACAAAAGGGAATTTGATAGGTTGATTAAATCTTATTCATCGAGATTGATTCGGAATTCTCCATAGGTTTGGTGTAATTCCAACATGTTGTTGGTGTAATTCGGGGGGTCAAACAAGGAGCAATTTTACTCTAGGGACTTTCATTTTTTTTAGCAACACACATTTGTGAAAGACACACTACATATTCACCCAAAACCTTAAGGTTTTGGATGAATATATGATGTGTCTCTTGCAATAGTGTGTTGCTCAAAAGGAAAGTCCACAAAGTGTAAAAAATCTCCTCTTTTTACCCCCCCCCCCCCCCCTAAATTGTGCCAACAATAGTATCATAAGCTTTTAGTTTTGAGAAAAGGGATCGACTTACTTGTATCGAAATGCCCGTAGGAGATACCCCGTTGAAGAGAGTCAACAGAGGTACAAGTGTATGTGAAAGAAAGAGCTTCCATTTGAGGGGGCATTGTGGATAGACTCACACTTGAAGGGAAGTGTTGAAAATGAATTACAAGTGTGAGTAGTGTGGGGAAGTCCCATATTGGTTAGGAATATGGAGAATTGAGTATTTATAATTGGAAGAACCCATTCACCTATCACTTTAAGATTTTGGGTGAATATATAGTGTGTATGTCACAAAGATGTGTTTCTCAAAAGAAAAGTCTCCAAAGTATAAAATAATCCTTGTTTGACACCTTCGAATTGCGCCAACTGAGGTAATTAGTGATACTATGATTTGGAATGTATATAAAGGTTTCAAAGAGCAAGGATATTCTTTTATTGGAATATAAAGTGCTCTCTTGTTATGTTTTTCTTCCTCAGGTTTGTAGTATTTTTTGCACAATGATATTCAAATTAGTGATCGATAATATGACAAAAAGTACATAGTGAAGAGAGTTTTCCAAACTCACCAATCAATTAGATACATAAAAAAAAACATGCATAAAGTATTACAATCACATTTTTAATATTACAATGAAAAGATTAGAATACATAATAATCAAGATTTCAGACTTTTAATATGCATGTTTTCTTGTCTAAATCTAACTGATTATGTCATGTGTTATTTCATGAAGCTTTTCATATAACAATGAAAAAAATAGAATATATAATACTATGCTTTCCTAGATATAATTGGTTGTGTCTTGTTCCACTTAATGGAGTATTCCAATCACATTTTCAAGATAAAGAGAAAATTATTTAGAAATAAATTTAAATATAATTAATAAGTTTAACAAGTTTTTAGATATCTTATTTTTATATAAAAAAGTTATGAAGTTTCGGTGTCCTCTGTGAAAATGAGGATAAATATGAAGAGATTTATTCACTTTGTTTTATATAGGATAAGGAGGTAAAATCATAGCAAGGAAATCAAAGACAAGTCAAGTTTGATATGAAATTGGATATATAGATTCGTGAGTATTGTAATCATAAACGTCCACGGAGCGTGACTTAATTGGTAATATATTCTTCTTTGTTATCAGAGATTGTCTCCTTAGCTGTTGGGTTCAATGTTCATCGTCACTTGAGTACAAGTACACGATGGTTATCTTATTAGTGAATGCGCTTCAGTCTAAGATTAAAATAGCTTGAGTTGAGAAAGTTGTAAGACTCCAAGACTAGGGTTTAAGAGGATTCCCCAAGGATCTCTTCGTAATAACTGAGCACTAATGGATTGGACGACAAATATGAGAAGCCTACTGCCAAGATATAACCATTCTTGTCTCGGAGAAAATCAGATGTTCATGACCGAATCAGCAACAGACGTTGACGAGCAAGATCCATCTTCCTTTGAGTGTCTTTTCTCTTTTGGTTGTAGATTACGTGCAGCTTGACTTCTTTCTTCTACATAGGCTAGCTTCCTTTCCTGCATACCCTGTGGAAAATTAAACTTAAAATTGTGTATATTATATAAAAGACAGTGTTTTACTTTTTTTTAAAGAAGAGTTATGCTCTTTAAAACTCCTTATTGGACAATGATTTAACCCTATCTTTAATCTTTCCTTTAAATAGGACTCTTTTTCTTTTGTAATACACTCTTTAAAGTGACAATGAAGATATTAGTGCCAATCAACAAAACTTTTTTCAATTTATTTAAAAATAAAAATCCTAATAGTAGTTTGATATTTTACAATGAGAATAAAATATTACTCAATAAAATGGAAAAGTAAATATATTTTAAAAATTATATATATATATATATATATATATATATATATATATATATATATATATATATATATATATATATATATATATATATATATATATATATATATATATATATATATATATATATATATATATATATATATATATATATATATATATATATATATATATATATATATATATATATATATATATATATATATATATATATATATATATATGATCTTACCGGTTGATCAAAATCTGTGAAGTGGTCGGAAGATAATCTGTAGTCGGGTTGTGATGTCGAGGAGAAAATGGGTTTGTACCTGCAAGGCACTCCGACGATCAAGTACGAGTGGGAACAAGGAGATACAAGCAAAGTATTAGGTGGTGAATAGTGAATATTGGATACCTGACCCTCACAGGTGTGATGGTTTATATAATTCCCCTGGCGCATGATCATTGGTTCCTGATTTCATGCTTAGGTATGCGGGTCCGTAAAATCAGGTAACTTCCAAGACTTGGTCAAACCGGGCAGATGTGCCCGTAACTAGCCGTTGGTTCCGAGGAGGGTGCCGGTTATGGGCATCTCTCTGGTTGGTTCCTAGTGGCCTGCACGATGTTGATGTCGGGCAGGCTGAGAGGATGCTCGTCGATCATCCTAGGCCAATGCTGGCTTGGGTGGGAAAACGGTCGATATTTCCCGATGGATAACGAGCGGTTTGGGTCATAGACGTGCGGGCCGCACCAAATGAGAGGCCTAGATTGGGCTCATTCAAGTTGTCGGGTCAGTCCAGAACAATAGCCCCTCCAAGTTATTGCTTATGGGTACAGGAATGATGACTTCAATACCTACTCGGGGAATGGGGGTGCGTCTTATGGCAAAGCGAGTGTTTCCCGTTGCGCCTTTCTCATGAGGAGATGAGGTGTTGGTCGTTAGGACCTTTGAATTTGGAGAGGTAGCGTATTTTGGGATGTGTGTCAGCGAAGAGGCGCAATGATGACCTAGGGGCTAGGGTGTAATGATGACGACCCTAGGGTTTCCCAGGAACGTGTCTCGTACGCACAGATGGTTTCATCTATAAATACGAGAGGAGAAGGGTGTTTTGTGTTTTTCTTCTTCTCTCTCAACTGCTCGTATTAGCTCGACCGTCGACCACTGTCATTCTTTGAGTTTTGTCGCTCGCAGCTGCTACTTCCATCCTTTCTTCTTCTATTAACTAGTAAGTTTTCAGTTTTCCATTGTTGTTCGCTTTATGTAGTTTGTATTTTGGACATTTACTTTTTAGAGATGCACGCGGTTAGGGCTTAGAGTTCAGTTTATGAGGAAGTCGTTGGGGAGTGTTGGCGGCAGGTGGCTTTTCTGTAGTTTAGAATCACTGGAGCTGCCATTGGATCTTCTCGGGCACATTGTGGTGTGTTGTAGACGACCTCTTAGGACTTAAGGATTTTTTCCGTGACTTCTGCCCGTTGGTGTGCTTTAGTAAGGGTTCTGGTAGGGGACACGATCCTTGTTTCCCAGCGCCCTTTCGATTTATTAGCGGTGGAAGGGTGGTTCTGGAATTGATGTTGAGATCATCTTTTTCCTCTTCTTTTTAGGTGCTATGGCTGACAATGCCCGGGTCGATCTCTCGAGTGAGTTTACATAATCCACGAGAAGTTCCTCAATCGAGATGAGTAGCTCGTCGAGCATACTGGAGATTTATGCGGACACCCAGAATCAGTTGGAGCAACAAACAAGGGAAGGCGACGTAGAGATGACATATGCCAATCAAGGTTGACTATTTCCTTGGGGATGAGGAGGATCATCGGGATTGGGTCGCGAATGATCCCTGGGATTGGCCTTCGTATTTCTATGAGTACCAGGAGGATGTTTTTACATATGTGTATACTCATGAGAAGGGGAACCAAGGAGAATGGTCGCTATACATCCCCGGGAAAGAGAGCAGAATCTACTCAAAATATGATAGGAGGCGGATTCCTATGTATGACTTTTTTTTTGTGAGATGGGTCTTCGCCTCCCGTTCTCTGATTTTAAGGTGGTCGTATTCAGGCACTTGCAAGTGGCTCCCTCCCAACTGCATCCGAACGGAATCGCGTGCATGCGAGCATTCGAAATAGTTTACAACTACTTGAAGATATGGGCCATTATTCCCTTGTTCTTCTACTGCTTCAACCTTCAGAGGAGCAAGGTCGATGGAAAATGGGGATGGGTTTCCCTGAAGCAAGGCAACAAGAAGTTATTTAAAGCTTATTTGGAGTTCGGCCGCCACTTCAAAGATAAATATATTTTGGTGAAGCCTTCTTCGAGAAAGGCGATGTTGAACATCTTCAGAACCGTGCCAGCGTAAAACGAGGATGGTACTCCTCGTCTAAACGAGCTAGGAGAGCCCGTTGTAAAGCTGGTTTACAAGTTCCCGTTCCAATGGACGAGGAAGCATTTTGATAGTGAATTGGGCTCCTATGTATGGAGGGAGGGGGAGCTCGGGGACGAGGACCCGGAGAGCTTCGTTGTCCTGACCGTGTTCGTGGCTCGAATCCCTTGCGTCTAGCGAGTCGGCCGGGGAGGCAGGCCTGTAATCGACAAGAGCGGGGAGCCTGTATACGAGTCAGGCCTCATAAATGTCAAGGAGCGCCTCAGAAGTGAGGATCCCGTTAAATATTTGGGTATATATATATATATATATATATATAGATATATATATATATATATATATATATATATATATATATATATATATATATATGCTTCTAGCATTAGTAAGTGGTCATCATTTATCTGACTCCTTGTTTACTGACTATGTTTCTTTTTTGTTTGTTTTACAGATAACATGAATCCTGCTCAGGAGAGTTTGGCTAAGACTTTTGCTGCCAGAGTGAGGAGGGATCAAAGGGATGTGCAAATTGGCTCAGAATCTGCTTCTACCTCGGGGTCAGGCGACTCATCCTCGGCCCCAGCTACAGTCGCTCTTTCTGTTGTCGCTGTTTCCTTGAAAGCAAAGAGACCACATCCCGAGGGTAGCGTCGACCTGACCAGGGAAAAGGGGTAGGGGACGTACGACTTTCCCCCTACTGGCTGGAGAAGTCTCTCTTTGAGGGCTCAACTCTCTGTCTTCCCCGGGTCGAATCCCTTTATCTCGAGGGAATGAATCGTCCAGAGAAGAGGGCGATGCTGGCTCAAGATGTCGGCGGTTTGATGTAGATCCTAGAGATGGGGGTAGCGTACACCGAGGGAAGTTCTTATCAGAAGACGGAGCTGAAGAATCTTCGGGCCTAGCTGGATACGAGCGAGAAGGCCTGGGTTGAGGAAGAAAAAGCCCGGAAGCTGTGTGATGAGGAATCGGGGAGGCTCTCCGAGGAACGCAGGGTCCTCTTGCTCGAGAAAAAGGATTTAGAGAAAAAGGTGGCAGTCGTGACTACCGAGGTTACGCCCGCTAAAGGTGAGCTGGAGGACACCAAAGATCTGAATATCTGGGTCGAGCTAGTTGCTCGTTTTCAGTTGGCTGTTGGCAAACCCCAGGTTGCTTCCGAGGGGAGCTTTAAAAATGTTGTAAAGTAGATGCACATGTTGAACCCCGATGTTGAGCTCAACACCTCAGGAATAGGGGTCAATTATTACGTGGCTGTTGGTCAGATTCTGGTCCCTGATTATCTCAAGGAGTTCATTGCTCAACCGACCAGGGGTCCACCCCAACTGTCGCCCGTCATCGAAAAGGAAGTCGAAGGATGATTATTTGTTGTTTATTTCGGCATGCGTGCCGTATTTGTTGTATTTTTGTTTCTCTGGGCTTTTTCCCGTTTATGTAATTTCTGAACAAGTGTGGTCTCTGGCCACAAATTTATTATTTTTGGATGAGGCGTTAAAAGTCTCTCTATTGTAATATTCGTACATTAGCGGCCCAAGTGGTCGTTTGCTTTGAATATTTAACTTGTGTTGTTTACATGTTTGTTGACAAATTAGACCGTTTAGGAAGTTTTTTATTTTGCTAAGAGTTTATAGCGGGGATTTGCTCGTTTGGTATGTTCTTCACTATGGGGAAACTGATCAAACAGAAAGGGTGAATATCAGGCGTGGGCCGGAACCCATGTCTCGTTTCGAGGGACCTGGGTTCGGCACCGTGAACCTCCTGTCGCAAGTATGGAGTTTTACCATCGTGGCACTAGGACTACGGAGCTCGATTGAGTTATCCATGACAGGCTTAAGGTGCATTCGTTAAAAGAGCAGAGCTTCGCCCCTTCTGAATATTTTAGGTTATATGCTTGTGCCTAGGCATGCACGAGTGGTCAGGCGTGGGTGAGTTTGTCTTATTGACCAAGCTCGCCAACTGCTCATTGTCTTTAACTGTAATATTGTTTTAGCTTTTCAGTGTTCCATGATCGAACGAGTTGTTCCCCTTGTAAGTTTTCCAAGTAATAAGCTTTGGTCCCCGTTTTCACGTAGAGACGATAAGGACCTTCCCAGTTTGCTGCGAGCTTACCCTTGCAAGATTCTTAGGGATTTCTATTTAAGAAAAGGCTTCCGACCTCGAACTCTTGTCGTATGACCTTGGCGTCGTAGCGTATGACTATTTTTTGTTTGAGTGTGGCCTCTCGTAGGGCCGCTCCTATTATGATTTCTTGCACCAGATCCAGTTCTTCTCGGAGGGTGGCATCATTGATCTCCTCGTCGGGAGGTGTCTCGGTTCTCCTGGAAGGTTCCTCGATTTCTACGGGAATGATGGCCTTCGTCCCGTAAGCTTGTCATAAAAGGGTCTCCCAGGTTGACGAATGCACAATTGTTTGGTATCCCCAGAGTACACTGTGTAACTCCTCGACCCACCTTTTGTTGATCTCGTCCATTCTTCACTTGAGGCCCCTGAGTATTACTCTGTTTGCAGATTCGGCTTGGCCATTTGTCTGGGATGCTCGACAGAGGCAAAGTGTTGGATGATGCCCATTTTGGTGACGAATTCCTGAAAGGTATGATCTGTAAACTGATTCCCGTTATCGGTAGTTATCGCTCGTGGGATGCCAAACCGAGTGAAGATATTTCTTTCATAAAAGCGAAGGACATTTTGGACGGTGATTTTGGCCAAAGCTTCGGCTTCTATCCATTTGGTGAAGTAGTCGACCGCTACGATCAGATATTTTTTCTGGTTGGTTCCGACCAAGAATGGACCATGGAGATCTAATCCCCACCAGACGAAGGGCCAAGGGGAGGAGAGGAATTTAAGCTCGTTAGGTGGAGCTAAATGCATGTCTCCGTGCCATTGGCATTTATCGCATTTTTTTACGTGCTTTTTTGCATTTTGCTGTAGAGTGGGCCAATAATATCCTACTCGCAATGCTTTTCCCGCGAGGGATCTCCCACCCAAATGTTGGTCGTCGATGCCCTCGTTTATTTCGAGCAAGACACGCTCTGCCCCGCTTTGGTTGATGCATTTGAGAAGGGGAGTTGAAAACCCCCTCCTGTAAAGTTTTCCTTCGACCAAAATGTACGAGCAAGCTCTCTGTCTGACAACAGCTGCTTCTTTCGGATCATCAGGGAGTCTTCCCTTAGTGAGGTAATCGTGTACGAGGGTCATCCAACAATTGTTGTCCCCGATGGTGAACACTTCTAAGGTAAAGTATGGCTTTTGGGTGCTCGGTCGAGGAAGTATTTCATGTATCACCGATTTATTCCCTCATTTTCTCTTTGTGCTCACCAGTTTAGATAAGACATCTACACGAGAGTTATGTTTGCAGGGAACATGTTGTATGTCCACATATTTAAATTTCTTTTCCTCTCCCGGACCAGGGCCCAATATTCAGCGAGTTTGTCGTTTTTGACCTTATATTCGCCTCGTACTTCATAGACGACTAACTGAGAGTCGGTAAATATTTTTACTTCTTCGGCTCCCAAATCTTCGGCCAGTCGTAAACTTGCAAGGAACGCCTCGTATTCGGCCTGATTGTTAGAGGTTGGAAAAGATAGGGCGAGGGAGACCTCGATTAGGGTCCTTTCCTTATTTTCCAGCATTATGCATGCGCTGCTTCCAGTTGAACTAGAGGCACCGTCGATGAAGATCGTCCAATGACACGATCCGTCGAGATCTGCGGGGAAATGTCATTTCAGCTACGAAATCAGCCAAGGCTTGAGCCTTAAGGGCTTTCATGCTCTCATATTGGATATTGAATTCAGAGAGCTCCAAGGACCATTTCAACATTCTGTCAGCCATGTTTGGTCTTCCGAGCAATTGTTGTATTGGTTGATCTGTCCAAACCACTATTGTCTAGGCCAAGAAGTAGTGTATGAGTCCCCTTGCTGAGTTAACGAGTGCTAGAGCTACTTTTTTCGATTTGTTGATATCTTTCCTCTGGGCCCTGTAGGGCCTTTCTCGTGAAGTAAATTGGCCTTTGTCTCTCTGGAGTTTCTCTAATCCGTGCCATGCTTATTTCCTCGGAGGAGACGACCAGATAGAGGTAGAGGACCTCGTCTTTTTCAGGCCGAGAAAGGACGGACGGCTATGACAATGCTCATTTTAAATGAACGAGGGCTTGTTTGCATTCGGGCGTCCACTCGAAGGTGGCTTCCTTGTACAAGAGTTTAAACAAGGGAAGCGCGTGCGGGGCGTACTTTTCCATGAATCGAGAGAGGGAAGTGAGCATGCCGTTCAAGATCTGGATGGATTTTTTCGAGGTGGGCGTCGGAAATTTAGAAAATGCCCAAAATTTGTCGGGATTTGCCTCAATGCCTCATTCCGTTAGGTAGAATCTGAGGAACTTTCCTACCCGTATGCCGAAGGTACATTTTTCTAGCACTTTCGAGCTTGCTCAAACACTTTCTTTAAATGGGCGGCATGGTCGATCTCCTTGGTGGATTGGCGATCATGTCGTCCATATAGACTTTGAGCATGTCTCCTATCTCGTTGTGAAAAAATTTGTCCGTCATGCGCTGATATGTAGCGTCTGAATTTTTCAAACCGAAGGGAATTACATTGTAGTAATAGTTTCCCAACTCGGTCATGAAAGCGATGTATTTTTTGTCTGTTTTCGCCATTGGGATCTAGTTATAACCAGAGCATGCGTCCATGAATGGTACCAATTTGAAACCAACCGAGTTGTCGACCAGTTTGTCAATATTGGGAAGGGGATAAGAATCTTTCGGGCAAGCCCGATTGAGATCAATATAATCAATACACATGCGCCATTTTCCATTAGATTTTTTTATAAGAACTACATTTGAGAGCCAGGTGGTGTACTGGGATTCAGAAATAAAATGTGCCTCTAGGAGGTCTTTTACATCTAGTTATGCAGCCTTCGCTTTCTCAGACGCTGCTTTCTTCTACGCTGCATGACTGCCTTGAGGGAAGGATCTATAGTCAAGTGATGGCATGCGACTTCTAGATCTAAACCGGGTATCTCGGTCGCACTCCAAGAAAACAGATCAGCATTCTCCCTAAGGCAAGCTTTGAGTTTCCTTTTTTCCAAGTCGTGGAGGTCCACTCCAATTTTCACTCCTCTGGTGGGGTCTTCTCCAAGGGTAACTAGCTTGAAGTCACCGTCCGGAAAAGACGTGCGTGACTCGAGAGTTCATCGCGAATAGAAGAGGGGGTCGAGCTTTCGTTTTCGACCATAGGCTCATTTCCCTTCCTTCTTTGCTCGACATGGTCTTCCTTGGAGAAGCGACTGTCAAGGTCAATGGTGTCAACCCTCAGCAGAGGCTTGACTTCCTCGGAGCTGGAGGGAAGTGTGGCTCTAGTGGCCGTTGGAGGTTGAACGCTGATGGAACTGAGACCCTTTGATGAAGCTTAAAAACACCTTTTTGCTACATGGATGTTCCTGTGGAGGGTGGCGACCAAGCCTTTGGTGGTGTAGTACTTCATCTTGTGATGCACGGTAGAGGGAACCACAGTGAGTTCAGCGAGAGTGGATCTTCTGAAGATGCACTGGTAGAGAGACAAGCAATATACCACTAAGAATTTGGTCTTGATGGCTCTGGTTGTTACCTCTCTCCCGAAGGTGACGATCTGCTCGACATATCCCCAGGGTTTCGTGCTGGCTCCATTGAAGCCCTGGAGATCTGATCCCACGTAAGGGGTCAGATGGCTCTCATTCAACTGTAAAGTGGTGAACAGATGGGCGTATATGATAGAATTCTTCCGGCTATGAGATGCTCATGACGACTGGAATGGCGTCGAGATCAGGGGACTTCTTCCTTTCCTCGACATTTTTTGTTTTTGGTGCTTCCTCGCGGGGACCCTCCTTCTTTTTATACTGCTTGAGGTTCCCGTCTCTGATCAGTATTTCTATTGCATCCTTGAGATGAATGCAATCCTCTGTGTTATGGCTGTGACTTTTGTGGAACCTGTAATATTTACTCTTGTCGGTTCCCGATTTGGATGGTGTTTGTCGGGGGAAGCGCACCCTGACTTGCTTAAATTCATAATTTATGCATTCAGAAAGAATACGCTCCTTTGAGGTTGTCAGATGGGTATAGTCGTGGAAACGACCGGTTAGCTCCTTGTAGTCATTGGAATTGCGGGACTTGTCTTCCCGTTTCGTATCTCCCCGACAGGATGTCGATGGATCATCGTTCTTCGAGGATTTGGAACTCTCTCTGTGCCTTGATTCCCTAGCATTGACGGCCGCTTCCTTCTTCTCGTACTGTATGTACGCCTGGGCCTTGAGGAGGAGGGATTCGAGCGTTGCTGGCGTCTCAATGCCTACAGCTTTGGTAAAGTCACCGTGGGGATAGAGCCCGTGCTCGAGGAGATACTTCTTCATGTTGTAGGTCATTGAGACCTGGACTACTTCCTTGTTGAAGCGTTCAATATACACCCGCAGAGACTCGTCCCTGCCCTGGATGATTGCTTCGAGCGATGCCTTCGATTTCAGGTGTCAATGATAGGTGGTGAAATGCCTCAAAAATATCCTTTCGAGCTTCTTCCATGAGGTGATGGATTCATCGGGGAGGCTCTTATACCATGACATCGCCCCTTCCTGAGAGTGGTTGGGAAGATTCTATATTTGATGGGCCCTTTGACCCCTCGATAGTCGAGGAGGGCGTCAATGTTCTCTATGTGCTCGTCAGGATCTGTTGTTCCATCGTAGGTTCCCAATGGAGGTGGCTTCTCCAGGCCGATAGGAATTGGGGCCTCTATAATCTCACTTGATAGCGAGCCACGGGGCTCGTCATCTTTACTATTCGCGGGAGATGGAGAAGGGCAGTGATAGTTTCTTCCCCATCGATCGTCACGATCTCGTCGGGGGGAGGGGCTCCTCCGTTTATGCTTTGGTTTGGGCGAAGGCAATCGAGCATGGTCGATTTGCTGGTTTTCTTTACTTTTCTTGAATGAATGGGAGTCTTGATCTCTTGCAGGAGGTGTGCGGTTGCGTTTCTTGAAGAAAGAAACGTCGCGCCTCTCCTTTCTTGGCGGTAGGCCACGCTGGATGGTGATATACTGGGGGAGATTCGTCGTCGGGTTCTCCAAGGAGGAGATCTTAATCACCTATTCTCCCAGACCCCTATCCTTTAATTTTGTTGTAGGATGAGGGCGTTAGTCTGATTGATAGCAGTGAATGGTGCTGCCATGGTCGGGTCAGTATTGGTAGGGATGGGAATTGGTTGCATAACTTATGGCAGTTTCTCGGTGGAATTCTTGGGACGTCCCCTGTCCAAGAATTGGTCATTGCCGCCCCGGGCATCGGTTGAATCTGGAGACGCAGTATGTCTATCTCTGAAGCCCAGGTTGTCCTCGAGGTGAGGATGTTTCTGACTTTTGTCGGTTTTGTGAGCAGGGGAAAGAACAGTCTTTCCGGGCAGATGAAGATCATCATGGTCGGCCATGATTAGTGAGAGGAATCTTGAAAAAGTTGTTTTGATCTTTAGGTTTCGAGGAAAGAAAGATAGGGAGAGCAGTTTTCCACAAACGGTGCCAGTGATCTTACCGGTTGATCAGAACCTGTGAAGTGGCGGAAAGATGATCTGTAGTCGGGCTGTGATGTCGAGGAGAAAAAAAGGTTGTACCCGCAAGGCACTTCGACGATCAAGTAAGAGTGGAAACAAGGAGATACAAACAAAGTATTAGGTGGTGAATAGTAAATATTGGATACCTGGCCCTCACAGGGTTTATATAATGTCCCTGGTGCATGGCAACTGGTTCATGATTTCACGCTTGGATATGTGGGTCCGTAAAATAAGATAACTGTCAAGACTTGGTTAAACCGGGAAGATGTGCCCGTAATTAGTCGTTACTTCCAAGGAGGGGCCGATTACAGACATCTCTCTGGTCGGTTCCTGGTGGCCTGCACGAGGTTAATGTCGGGCAGGCTGAGAGGATACTCGTCGATCATCCTAAATCAGTGCTAGCTTGGGTGGACAAACGATCGACATTTCCCGACGGATAGAGGACAGTTCAAATCATAGACGTGCGGACCGCACCAAAGAAAGGTTCAGACTAAGCCCATTCAAACTGTTGGGTCAGTCTAGAACAAATATATATATATATATATATATATATATATATATATATATATATATATATATATATATATATATATATATATATATATATATATATATATATATATATATATATATATATATATATATATATATATATATATATATATATATTGAGTTAATGTTTTTTTATCACCTTTAACCTCATTATTTTCATTTATCTTGATTTTTTAAGAGACTTTTATTTTATTTTTATAACTTTTTCCTTTTATTGGAATATGCCGTACAAATAAAATTACAGTTTTTTAGATTTTTTTTAAGAAACTTTCATTTTATTTGCTTGTGTAAATTATATATAAATAATATTAATTAATTATTATTAAACTCTTAAGTTCTTAATAATATTTAGTAACAATTATTTCCAAAATAAAAAGTTGAGGTGTAAAAAAAAGATACTGCCAAAAGAAAGGAATTAAAAGTACAATTTTTTAAGTCTATTTTAAAATATTTGTGAAATAAAAGGAATTTTTTAATTAAAACAATATTAAAAATCACAAAAGAAAATAAAAGTAAGAATCAGGCCAAAATAGAAAGAAAAAAATAGTTACAAACAACTGTCTCATTAAAATTTTTATCAAAAATAAAACCTGATAAAGGAATAAAACTTAAAGCATATAATAAAATGAGTCTAGAATTAAATATGAGTTTAGAATTTGTACCCTAAAAATCAACTTCGTTTATAATCTTTACTGTTCAACAGAATATGCTGTTGACACTGTACTAGTAGACTAGAATTAGTAATTATTAAATTGCTAAACATGCTATTTATAGAATCCTTCAAGAAAGAATAACAGTTTCCAAGTTATTTAGTGAATAAAAAAATGTGAATTTGCTTATTGTAATGTGAATTAGGTGGCATAAGGTGTAAAATAATCAACGTGAAAAACTGATCAAAAACCCTAACTTGCCAGCATTTTAGTTAGAAAAAAAGAAAAGCCATGTGCAAGCATATGACATCAACACATGGCACTTGTACACTTTCGATGCCATAATAGAAAAGATTATTATAAGGATTAATAGAAAATATTATTATAAGGATCATTAGATGTTTATAATTGGCTAGGTTTAACTTAGCCCAATGTTAATGTTAATTTGCTCTTTCCATTACAGGAATTTATTTGTCAAAGGGACCAATAGAACAACTTTTCTACAGAAACTAATCAAAATCGTTTTGCATGTTTGAATCTGCTGTCACTGGATTCAAAATATTGCAATCATCTTACTTTTGAGTAATTATTTCTATGGCACGCGCATATGTTCCCATATCCCCCAATTCCAAACTATAGTCTTCTTTTGAGGAGTGGAGAAATACGGATAGAATAACACTTAATAATACAAGAGAAATATTATGCCAAAAAATAATAATAAAGAGAGAAATAAATATGTTAACTGTGTTGGATAACCTTGATCACAAGTTAAATGATGATAAATTGAGAGAAGGTTAAAGATTGGTCGAGGAAAAAGGGTTTATTGATTATTGTGTATATTTCAATTACAATGAATGGTGGTATTTATAGACACGCTACACTATCCATCTAAATTAAATCTAAAATAAACGGTCTAAAAATAATATGATATATCCACCCGGTACATTCTAAAAACAGTCTGCTAACTAAAATTGATATACTTGCCCAGTTATATATCATAACCTCTAAGCAAGGATGTTAAAATCTCGATTTAAAACCTAAACTCTATAGATTTTATGTTTTTAGGTCAGCATTCTGTGTTAAATCGTAGGTGAAAATCTTTTTATGTTCTGGGAGCACCATGTTTGATTTTTTTTAATATCATCACAGAGATTTGTGTTGCTGCAGTAATTTGCAATCAAAAGAGTAAGTATTTGTTTTATCGTCTCCACATGGATTAGTGCGATATCAATGTCGTTCAACAGTTACCGTGTTTTTAAGCGAGAGTTTGCAAGATAAAGGAAAGTTACTGAATGTAAAACTGTAAATGATAAAGATAAAGTTTCAGAAATGAGACAACTTGTCAGGATTGGATTTCATCCACCGATAGAATATGAAATTTACCAATCAGTTATACACAATCTAAACATTCATCAATATTATCACGTATCACTCACAAAAGAGTTTATGTCTAAACTTCTGATGAGATCACTCATTAACACTGCTTATGTCTAACTGGTGTTGCGGGTTCTACCGTATTGTTTAATCGACAATCTCTCAGCCTATTAAATAATATGGAGCATTAAGAGTTGATACTTACGGTGAATGTTAAACCTAAATTTGTGTATAGAATTTAGAATCTAACAAATGTTCATCTTAGATCAAGATTTGAATCTTATTTCTCAATATCAAGTCAAATCTTAATAATAAAATAAAAGTAAAGATAACATCGACATAGATTCATAAATAGATTGTATACAACGTCATGATTCAAAAAATTTACATACTATTACAGAGAACTACACCTAATCTCAACAAGAAAGGGATTTAACCACTCAATGTAGCTAGATACAAAGAGAAGAGTGGAGATGAACAAACATCAAGCATGATTTTCCCAACGATTTATGTGTAACCAACTCCGGATCTTCAAGATACACCCTATCCTGTTGTTTCTAAGCTTCTCTCTCTCTCTCTCTCTCTCTCTCTCTCTCTCTCTCTCTCTCTCTCTCTCTCTCTCTCTCTCTCTCTCTCTCTCTCCAAAAATGTGTTCTTGGTGTTCTGGGTCTCTTGGGTGAATGCATTTGCCTCTTAAATATATATTTTACATAATATCAAAACTTGGATTGATTTAGCTTTTATGTATATTGAAAGGTATCGCTGAGTCATTGTATGCACCCTTGTATTAAAGATCTTAGAATGCATCTCGAACATGTTTGAAAAGGTTGTCAAAAGTTATCAAGCTTCAAAAATGATTTTTTGCACAAAATTTAGTTGGATGTGTTGACACATACATACTATGTGTCGACACATGTAGTTCAATAATAAAGCATATAGACTATGTAACTATGTGCCGACACAAAGACCTCATATAAGTCGATACCTATCATTAAAATATATTTTTTCATAAAAATATTTAATATGTATCGACACATCCATTTTATGCATCGACACATGTGTTGTTGTTTTAAAGCATGAAAGTCACTGGAATATTATGTCGACACAAAGACCTTTTACAGGTCGACACATGTTATTATTATATGTGTCGACACATAACTTACATGTGTCGACACATGTGTCGAAATTTTGCAAAAATCTTTTTACTTTTCAAACTTTTAAGTTTCCTTTTTGCCTCCAATTTGCACACCTATATATACTGCATACATACATCATTTTAAACTTAATAGAACTATAAACACATACTAAGATTTCTCATCATCTTCAACCTTGTATCTATGCATACACACAAATAACATACACATAATCATTCATTGTTTGGGTGTCATCTAGACTTGTGTTGATAACGTTCAATTTTGGTTGAAACCTAAGGTTGGGTTGAGAATTATTGGAGGTTTCATCGGTGGATCAAATTGGTATTGTTGGGGACTTGATCAAACTCAGAACAAAGGAAGAGAAATATATAGGATCAACATCAAATATAGGGTTTGTAGGGTTGGATTGCCTCATTTATCTTGTAAATAACTTTTTGCACACAGTAAGAAATTTATCTCAATTCTAAACGGAATTGGAGGGAGACGTAGCCATAGCAAGGACAATTGGTTAAATTCCTAAACAAATCCCCATGTCATTCTTTATCTCCGTCTTTGTATCTCTCTCTCTCTCTCGCTATAGTATTGTGTTTGTTAAGCAAATTTATTAAACTCTTTGATTGTGCAACTAATTAGTATTGACAAATCCTTTGATTGTTTAAAAGTGCTTTGTGATTACCTTACAATCTATTAGATTGTAGGAGGCTTTTCATAACAACAAAGCTCAAAGGAAAGTCTGAAAAATTAGGTACACACCAAGTGTTTGATAAATTGTTTTACTTAATTTTGTAAATTGCACACTAAGTGTTCGATTAATTGCTTTACTTAGTTTTATCATTTGTTATATTAGATATTTGTTGGCCTTGTAATTATAAAACAATAAATTGAGAAATTTATTGTATTAAGACCTTATTATCATCATTAAATTTAGTAGTTGATATTGTACGCATATCGGACCCTTCAATAACCGGTTCAGTTTGGGCGACTCGTGATCTAGGATATGACTCCCGCTTACCATAGTTTTTGCTTAATTTTTAAAACAAGTTTTTAAGCAATATTAAAGAAAATGGAAGCTCTAAGGAATTATATTGTATATATTCTAAAATTCAAGAAGGATGATGAACCGTCTAGGTTCGGTTGTGAAATTTGTCAAAATTGGCAAAAAGAGGCTAATACTCTTAAGGCTAAATTGGACAAGGCATCATAACAAAAGATTACCTTTTCTATTGATCCTTCTATTATTAAAAAGAGTATAAACAAATCCTATAATAAGGATAGTTGGAATAAAAAGGATTCTAATAGTAAACATAAATTACCTCATAATTTGACTTGTCTTTATTGTTGCAAGAAAGGTCACATAATTGAAAAATAAAAATTTAGGAGTCTTTTAGTTCTTAAAGGTGTTTTTCAATAGTTGACCAAATTCAACCATGTTTTTACTCACTCCTAAGGACCCAATGAAAATTGGGTACCTATCACCTTTATTTGATCTTGTAGGTTGAATGCATTGGCTCTATGGAGAGAAGATGGATTCTTGACAGTGGATGCTCAAGGCATATGACGAGAGACATTTCCTTATTCTCCAACTTTATGGGGAAGAAGAAAGGTGCAATACTTAGAAAAGGTAGTGTAGGTAATCCCTTATCTACTACTATCTCTGATGTTATGTTATTTGAGGGCCTTAAACATAGTCTTCTAAGCATTAGTCAATTGTTCGATAATGGGTATAAAGCTTATTTTACTAAAGATCATTGCATGATTGTACACAATGAAAAGAAGAATTGTATGATTAATAGTGTGAGGGTAATCAACATATAAATGCTTAACTTGAATGATGTATCCTTGACCAATGATAAATGTCTTGTTACCGTGAATGAAGATTCATGGCTATGACATATGCGTTTTGTACATGTCAACACTGAGTTTCTTAATAAAGTGTTTTCAAAAGATCTTATAATGGATCTTCCAAAAATAAAGATTAAAAAAGATCACTTATGTGATGCGTGCCAAATAGGCAAGCAAGCAAGGGTCTGATTTAAATCTAAAAATGTTGTTTCAACATCGAGACCCCTTGAGCTTCTCCACTTGGACCTTTTTGGTCCTTCACAAACCAAAAGCCTAGGTGATAGCTATTACGGTTTTTCTATCGTGGATGATTACTCTAGATTTTATTGGACCATTTTATAAAGAAGAAAATATGAAACATTTATGGCTTTCACACAGTTTACTAGGTTATCCCAAAATAAAATGAATTTGAAAATTGTTTCTATTCAAAGCAATCATGGAGGTGAATTTGAAAACCACCTCTTTTATGAATATTGTGATAAACATGATATTGAACATAACTTTTCATCTCCTAGGACTCCACAACAAAATGGTGTTGTGGAGCGCAAAAACTGTGTTTTAGAGGAGTTGGCAAGAACAATGCTAAATGATAGTTATCTACCTAAATATTTTTGGACCGATGCTATTGGCATGGCATGGTATTTATTAAATAGGACACTTATACATTCTATCTTAGACAAAACTACATATGAACTCCTGAAAGGTAGAAATCTAAATTTATCACATCTTCATGTTTTCGGTTGCAAGTGTTTCATTTAAACAATTGTAAGGATAACCTTGGGAAATTTGACGCGAAAGTCGATGAAGGTATCTTTCTTGGGTACTCTCAATCTAGTAAAGATTATAGAGTGTATAATAAGATATTAATTATAATTGAAGAGTCAGTATATGTTAGGTTTTTTGAGTCTTACCGGGAAGATACCAGGAAAGGTATTTCTTTTCATGATACAGGTGTATCTACAGAAGACATACTCAAGGACATCGAAGAAGGAATTAATTAACCTGAATCGGTGAAATTTGAGGAGGAGGAAGATGAAAATCTTGAAAAGAAGGAAGATGAAAGTCAAATTAAATAGGGTGACCTTCCATTGGAATGGAGAACTTCCAAGGATCATCTTATCGACAACATTCTTGGAGACATCACCAAAGGAGTAACAAGTCGCTCTAAGATAAGTAATTTATGTTATCACTTTGGTTATGTGTCTCAAGTTGAACCTAAAAATGAAAAATATGCCTTACTTGATGAGCATTGGCTTATGTCCATGAAAGATGAGTTAAATCATTTTGAAAGAAATGATGTATGGTACCTTGTTCCTTGTCCGCGTTATCATCAAGTCATAGGCACCCGATGGGCTTTTAGAAATAAACTAGACAAACACGGAGTGATAACTAGAAACAAGGCCCGACTAGTGGCTCAAGGATATAATCAAGAGGAGGGCATAGATTATTAGGATACTTATGCTCTGGTTTCCCGACTCGAGGCTATACACCTTACTAGCCTATGCATGCTCTAAGAATTCAAAGTTATTTCAAATGGATGTGAAGAGTGCTTTCCTTAACGGATACATTAATGAGAAAGTGTATGTCACTTAACCTCCCAGTTTTGAAAACCATGAGTATCCTAATCATGTTTACAAGTTAAAGCGTGGGTTGTATGGTCTCAAACAATCTCCTAGGGCTTGGTATGAGCGACCTAGCAAGCTTTTACTTGACCAAGGATACTCTAGAGGGAAGGTATATACTACACTATTCATTAAACGTCAAGGAAAACACATACTTCTAGTTCAAGTTTATGTTGACGATATCACATTTGGTTCTACTAACAATCACTTGGTCAAGGAATTTTCTAAGCTTATACAGGGGGAATTTGAAATGTGTCTAATGGGAGAGTTGAATTACTTCCCCGGACTTCAAATTAAATAATACAATGAAGGAACGTTTGTGTGTCAAATAAAGTATTGTCATGAATTACTAAAACGATTCGATATGGATGATGCTAAATCAATTGACACTTAAATGGAAATAAATGGTAACTTGGATAAAGATATAAATGGTAAGGATGTGGATGTAAAGAAATATAGAGGTATGATTGGATCTCTTCTATATCTTACTGTATCTAGACTCGATATCATGTTTAGTGTTTGTATGTGTGTCCGATATCAATCGGCTCCTAAGGAATCACATTTAAAAGAGGTTAATTGCATCCTTACATACCTACATGGTTCATCTAAGTATGGGCTTTGATATTCCAAATTAAGCGATTGTAGTTTGGTTTATTACTCTGATTCCGACTTTTCCTATTGCAACTCTAATAGGAAAAGTACTTGTGGAACTTGTCACATGTTTTCAAACTCGTTAGTTAGTCGGCATAGCAAGAAACAAGTTTATGTGGCTTTGTCAACGGTCGAGGAGGAATATGTCGCAGCCAGTAGTTGTTGTGCTCAAATTTTGTGCCTCAAACAATAATTACTTTACTTTGATATTAAACTTTATCGTGTTCCTATCATGTGCAATAACACTAGTGCCATTAACTTATCCAAAAGCCTGGTGTTACATTCTCGCATTAAGCACATCGAGATTCATCACCATTTCCTATGTGACCATGTTGAAAAAAGGGGATGTTGTATTTGAGTATGTTTATAGTAAAGATCAACTTGAAGATATTTTTACAAAACTTCTTGCAACCGAATATTTGTTTAACATTCGAAGGGAATTAGGGATTCTTGATATCTCAAATGTCGCATAAGTATATTTGTTGCATTATATATATATATATATATATATATATATATATATATATATATATATATATATATATATATATATATATATATATATATATATATATATATATATATATATATATATATATATATATATATATATATATATATATATATATATATATATATATATATATATATATATATATATATATATATATATATATATATATATATATATATATATATATATATATATATATATTTCTAACATTCTTTTGAGAGTTTAATATTATGCAAGTGCATCCTCCATTCACTTTATGAGGTAATTTTGTTCCTTTTATCCTTGAAAGTATGCATTTTCCTTAATGCAATATTGTTTATGTTCCAAATTCTTGATATGCTCAATATATGATATTTCACGTATGTTCACTTCTAAAATTTCAATTGATAACTATAATATGTGTCAATTTATATGCTTATAGTGACTTCATGTTATTGATTCTTTCACATTTGAAGTATGTGTTCTTAGTGTACAAGCATGTTTTCTCTTATTATTATTTCTTGCAATTCATATAATTTGAGCATGTTTAGTGCAATTGAATCTCATGATAAAATTATGTCTCATTTCATGATAGCATATTTATTTTTGGTTGTAGTGCTGATTTAGTTTTGGCCAAGCTTGGCACATGCGTGTTGACATCGAGATCACCAATGTGAAATATTGTGTAATTGTGACATTTTTGAAGCAACTCAAGAGTTTGCTAGTGCATTACATTCATCATCTTTCATGAATTTGTTCTTATGGTGATATGTATTGTTTGTTATTTATGTTTTATCTCTTGTGTCATTCCATATATATATATATATATATGGGTATATGTGAGTGCATCTTCTTACTTTTGCAAAATGCATGTGTGGTATATTTGTATTTGCGTAATATTTGATACTTCTCATGGATTGCTTTGTTTCTTTTGATGTTGTCAAAGAGGGAGAAGCATATGTGGATATGAAGTTTAAGATGCACAAATTCAGGGGGAGCCTTCATAAAGACATGAAAACCATGTTCGTAAGTTTTGAAGTTTTGCCATCATAAAAGAAAGTGAGTATGTGAATGCATTTTCCTCTTAAATAGATGTTTTGCAGCATGTCAAAACTAGGATTGATTTAACTTTTATGTATATTGAACGATATCTCTGAGTCATTGTATGCACCCTTGCATTAGGGATCTTAGAATGCATCTAAAATATGTTTGAGAAGGTTGTCAAAAGATATCATGCATCAAGAATTATTTTTTGCATAAAATTCAGTTGGATGTGTCGATACATCCATACTATGTGACGACACATGTAGTTAAATAATAAAGTTTGTAGGCTTTGTAACTATGTGTCAACACAAAGATCTCATATAGGTCAACACCTGTCATTAGAAATATATTTTTTCATAAAAATCATTTATATGTGTCGACACATCCATTATATGCGTTGACACATGTGCTGTTGTTTTAAAGCATAAAAGTCACTGGAATGTTGTTTCGACACAAAGATCTCTTACAGGTCGACACGTGTTATTACATGTTTCGACACATAACTTACACGCGTCGACACATGTGTCGAAATTTTGCAAAAATCTTTTTCCTTTTTAAACTTCTAGGTTTCCATTTTGCCTCAAACTTGCACACCTATATATACTTCATACATGCATCATTTTCACCTTGATGAAACTATAAACACATACTAATATTTCTCATCATCTTCAAACTTGCATTTATGCATACACAAAAAAAACATACACATAATGATTAATTATTTAGGTGCCACTTAGACTTTTGTTGATAACATTAAATTTAGGTTGGTTGTAACCTAAGGTTGGGTTGAGAATCATAGGGGGTTTCACCGGAGAAACAATGAGAGTTTTTACCTCAAGATCAAAATATAGATTTATGGGTTTTTACAATATTATGCATATATTGGATTTGACCGAGTGAAAGGATTTGAAGAGCGGGAGGTTCTTGCAAAGGAGTAGCGCAAGACAGTGAATCTCTTGGAAAACTTGGGATACAACAATTACGCAATTTGGATTTGTCCTAGTGAAGTGCTTTGAAGAAAAGTGGTTTCTTGCAAAGGAGTATCACGAGACGGTGGATCAAATTGGTATTGTTGGGGACGTGATCAAACTCATATCAAGGGAAGAGAAATTTCTAGGATCAACATCAACCATAGGATTTGTAGGATTGGATTGCCTCATTTCTCTTGTAAACAACTTTTTGTGCATAGTAAGAAATTTATCTAAATTATAAATGGAATTGGAGGGAGACGTAGTGTTGTACCCCAAAATTTTCCCTCCCATATTTCTCAAAACATTTCAAGAAATATTCTCAAGTTGCTCAAGGTAGTCCAAGGGTTGGCCAGACAAGCTCTCTCCTAAGGCAGTCAACCCCAAATTAGGGTTTCATGTTGCATCAAGATACTTGAGTCCAAGTGATCCCAAGTGCTCACCAATGTGCTAATATGTTCTCAAGATCATCCATGTCAAGTTTCAAGCCTTGCAGAAGAAGTTTGCTCAATCAAATGCTCAAAGGTCCAAAAATTGACTTTGCTAGGGCAAAAGTCAACTGTGGCCTACATATAGTCAAACTTCATGATTTTTTGTCAACATTCTCATTTTTAAGGATATTTCATCATTTGATCAAGGGTTGATCATGATTCATCAAGGATTGCTCATAATTCATCAAGATTCAAAAGTTGCTAAATTTGGGTTTTGTAGGAAAAGTCAACTCAACTTTGACCATGCATAACTTTCTCATGCTTTATGAGAAATTACCCATCTAAAGCTCATTTTGAAGAGGATTCAATTCCCTATAATCCATATTCAGCTCCCAAGTTCAAAATATGCACTCACAAGAAGTTATGAATTTGGACATTATAGGTCATTTTGAAAAGTCAACAAAAACACATTTCTTGTCAAAGCATCATACATGAGCATGGAATATCAAATTGAGATGCGACCAAAAGGGTTGCTTAGAAGACATCTCAAGCTCTCTAAAAAGTCAGATAACACCTCCAAAGAGTCAAAATTGAGGAAGTTATGCATTGTTGAAGTTGGACTTTTTTGTAAAATTGCCAAAAGTCAACTATCCCCAAAACTTCAAATTTTGCCAAATGGGCCCATTCTTTTTCACTTGTTTTGGGTTGGCATTATAGCCCACGTGCTCTAGCCTTGGCAATATGTCTATATCATAATTTTATTAATTATTTTGATTTTAATTTTAATTTATTTGATTTAAATCAAAATAAATCAAATAAAATCAAAGCATTGATAACAAAGGATCTTTTGATTTATTTCAGGCTCTAATTACAGCTAGCAAGGTAATGAAACTCGTACCGAGGAAATTGTGTACAAAAAGATTGCAAAGGAACCAATTTTGGAAAGCTTTAAGGAAGCAAATCAAATCAAATCCAAACCATTAAAAGAGAGAGATTTGGACTGTGTTTGCAACCCTAATGCATTATACAATACATAAGGAGGCGAGACAAATCAGAATAGGGGTTGGAGATCAAGCATAGAGAGCAAACAAAATCTGAAAAAATCAAAGAAAAGTCTGAGATCAAAATCCCACTTAGAGGCATCCTCAAGGCTTGGCAATTGTCCCAATCGTCTCCTGGCAATCCCCACAAGCGAAAGCAACCAAGAGCAGGCGTTTTCGAGCCCCCCAGTGCACTGTAAGTCGTTCACGGAACCACCATTTTATTGAATTCGAAAAGCTTCATTCTTGCATCTATAATGAAAAATAATTGCATATTCTTGATCATTATGATGTTTGCAAGCTTTTTCCAATAGCCAATTTCATTTATCTGGACTGAATCAAAATTCACCATAGCTAGGGTTTCGAGTTTGCTTTTAGGGTTTTCGTTTTCAGGTACAATTGGCCTTAATAATGGCTATGGTTGCAATCAGGAGGATGAGACGACCTCAACCATGGTCTTAGAAATCATTTCCATGGCCCGTACGAGATTTTGAGAATGGACTGGCTTGTAGCGACGGACATTTGTCCGTAGGTATAGATATTTGGATTTTTAGCAACGGTGCCTTGACAGGGATGAAGACGTGGCCAGATCCCGTTGGTTGGTTTGAACAAGCGCGCGTTTTTTTGTTTCTGACCACTAATTTTTGTTTTTTTTATATTATTATTACTCTGTATTTTATTAACAATAAGAACCACATGGCCTAGTGGTTGCCACACATGATTTCAGGGCATTATAGGCTAGAGGTCAGGGGTTCGATCCCTGCCTCCAGCATTTGTTATTTTGCATTATTCTTACAGGAAATCATGTGCACACTCAAGCTAAGCGCCCACCATGGACACTCACCATCCAGCACGCCAGATGGCCAGATCTGGTGGCCAGCATTGAAGGTGTACCAAAAGGACAAGTCAATGCATACGCAGGGGATCACAAAAGTCAATTGGATCTTCACAAATGGGCCAGAAAATTGCTATTGACACCCTCAATATTCAGGCTCGTCTCACTCCTTTCTTTTTATTTTGTTTATTTTATTTAATTGTTTTATTTTATTTAATTGTTTTATTTTATTTAATTTAATCACTAACCAATAAACAAATTTCTTTTTATCAAAAAAATCACAAAAATATTTTTTACCCAATTAAATTTCAGAATTTTATTTTTCATTAATAAATATTAATTAATTAATTAGGTTGATTAATTAGGTAACCTTAATTTATTTTGTAAATAAATAAAGTCAATTAGAATTAATAGGTTTTAACACCAATTTAACCATTTTATTTTCTTTCCTAAAATAACAAAAACTCCAAAAATATGTCATTTAATATTTTTTTCATTAATTAATTAATTTAATAATTAATTTAGTGTTTAACTTTAGGATTTAATTTCTTTTCTCAAAAATAAAAACAACAAAAAAACATTTCCTTTTAATTAAGAGGGTCAAAACCCTAATTTCGCATTCGATTTAATTTCGCATCGCACGTTTTATTTTTCTTTATCAATATTGTATCTGCTCCCGATTTGTAATAAATAATTAGGACATTTATTTATTTTTCCGCTTTTAAATTTCTAAGGGTTTGTCTTTGGCGATGTAAATACCCGACGCCTTGTAGTAATTTAGTTTAAATTCCGCATTTTAATTCTGCAAATTATACAACTGCTAGATGTTTGGTAATAGGGCTTGCATGACAAGAATGAATGCTTAATCTTAAAATGGTTAGATCACCCTTAACATGTGCAAAGATAAAAATAACTTAAATCAACACACTCGCACATGCGCACTCCTAGGGTAAACCCCACTTGGTTGCCTTCGTACACGGTCATTGAGTATAGGTCGTTTTAGAGTTCATCCTCTTGTCTAAAAGATCATAGTTTCCTCGAAATGGTTCCCTCGGATATTGTTGCCTCAAAAAAATGATCTAAGACATTAGGGTTACCGCTAAGGCGTCCTAACATTTCTTTAGTGACTATATGTCCCTCTTTTGAATTGACCCTCAAACTCCAACGACGGTGCTACCTACTCACTAATAGTGGGATAGCATTGTCTAAAGGAAACAAACATAGAACGATTCCTTTTTCGAGTAGGTAGATTAGTTCTTAAGTATTTGCTCAAATAAAACAAAACTCTTTCACACTTACACTTTTACAAACAAGTATTCAAAAACACTTCATTACACTCTTGAGGACAGAAGCAAGAGTTAAATCGAAGTTAAAACAAAAAACTTTTTCAAAACCCACAAACACAAAGAAAACAATTTTGAAAACAATGAGCAAGTACCTAAGAGCCCGTAGATAACTACGGATAGAAAGGGTGTTAATACCTTCCCTTTCTATAATTTACCCCCCGTACTCAGAAATATCTCGAAAAAGGAATTTTTCTGTGCTTTTTTCCTTTCCTTGTTGGATAAAATAAAAGTCAGTGGAGATTCTTGCTTACCGCGACATTTTGCAAACACAAACGCAAAATGTAAACCAGCATTCCAAAAAACAGTCAGTTCTTCCCACCGTATCACAGAACTGGCGACTCTGCTGAGGAGTTGATAAGTGGGGTGTACCTTAGAAATAGTTCATATTATTTTCAATTGTTTGATCTGTATGCTTTATATTTGTGGGTTTGAATCGGAGTTACTATAGATCCTAACCCGGATCTGGGGATGCCTTTTAGGTAAGTAGCAATAGACTGTGAGGGAACTGTATGGCGTAGACCGATACGGTTGAAGCAGTAGCTACGTTGGTGTGGCACTTTAGTTTGTACCGATATCCCTTGTGGCGGAACAAGGAGAATATGGGGCTACTAAGGGGTTATTAAGCACCAACTGACCTTAGAACCTATAATTGACCAACTTGGCCATAGAAAAGTAGCAGTATGCTACACTCGTTGAGACCAAACTCTCGCGATGATTCCGGCCGCAAGAAAAGGTTGCCAAATTGGAATTATGACCGATCTAGGGTGGTCAGTGATATTGAGATCCTCTAGAACCCAGTTACTATTTCTAGGACAGGTTGAACCAACTAAACTGAAAGAGGGTAGTACCTAAACTCCTTGCCAGCCTGAAATCTAAGGGTTATCTGTGTGAATTTTTTTCCCTTACCATGTTTGCTATCTGTGAATACCTGTGATGTGTTTCTATCATGACATCATGCATCATGACATCGCATGCATATTGCATTGGACTAACCATTTCAAAGACCAATGGGATTCATATTTGTTCTGTTTTAAAGATCATGGCATTTATGCGTAGAAACACTATTCGGATAAGCTTTGTACAGATTCCTACTCAGCTTAAAGATTTGGTTTCCAAGGTTCCTGACACTTCCTCTTTTGACAGAAGACATGGTCACCTCCTCAGTATAGTCACTTCCAAGCTGGATGAACAGATGATGAGTGTCTTATTCCAACTCTTTGATCCATTGTACCACTATTTTACCTTCCCAGACTATCAGTTGGTCCCTACCTTGGAAGAGTTCTCTGGTCTACTTGGTATTTCTATTCTAGATCAGACGCCATTTACAGGATGGGAGATAACTCTTAAGCCAGAGGATGTTGCTACAGCCTTACATCTGACAAAGGCTGAGGTAATGTCTAATTGGGAGACTCGGAGCGGGACAAAAGGCTTCTTGGCTAAGTTCTTGGTTGATCAGGCTAATCAGTTATGGGACAGTTTAGACTTTCAGGCGTTTGAAGACATCCTGGCTCTTCTTATTTATGGTTTGGTTCTGTTTCCTAATTCAGATTCCTTTGTCGACGTGAATGCAGTGAATATTTTCATGTCCCGTAATCCAGTACCCACTCTCTTGGGTGATATTCTGTACACTCTCTATGCCCGTACTACTCGGCAACAGGGAACCCTTATGTGCTGCTCCCCATTGCTGGCAAGGTGGTTTATTTCTCACCTCCCCAAATCTGTTTTGAAGAACAAGGAAGGCATGGGTTGGGCCTACAGAATTATGTCCCTTGCTCACACGGGCATCATCTAGAGTACCAAAGACATGGAAGAAGTAGCTATCATTGATCGTTGTGGGGAGTACCCCAATGTTCCATTGCTGGGAATCAAAGGAGGGATCACCTATAACCCTTGTTTGGCCTTGCGATAGTTTTGGCGAGCTAGGAGGGACGGACCTCATGAGTTGCTGCTTCCAAGCATTGTCTTTGACTTCCAGGGAGATGCTGAAGGACATCGCCGCAGATTCATACGAGCCTGGGATAGGGTCAACATGTTTGATCCCTATGAGCTAGGCATGAAGACTTCTCTTCTGATGGAACCATATCTCCGGTGGGTTCGAGCCTGTGCTCAAAAGCTCGGGATGTCGTACGAAGCTGTCTTGCCTGTGATAGTTGAGAATGCTGATGAAGAAGGGGTTCCTCCTACCATCCTCCATCCATACATGCCCACTGACATTGGGGCATTAAAGAAGTCTTGGATCCAACTAAGGGAAGAATGGGATACTTACAGAGAAAATTATCACGAGTAAGAGCGAAAGATCCTGAAGCTTACAAGGCATCTGGAGAATGAGAAGGTCCTTAACGATTATGTCAGCACCAACGGAAAACGACCATGGGAGCGCTGATGTCTTTTGTTATTTCTAGTTTTGATTTATTTTTCAGTTTTTCTTTTTGTAACGCCTTAAAGGCATTTGTTGAACATTGAATTCAAGTTTTTATCTAATAAAAGTGTGTTTCATTTTGGTTTACGAATTTGAATCTCCAAAGTCTTTGAAATCATATCATACGCATTCCATTCCCATGCACCTCATTACAGGTACCCTTACAGGTTTCTCATCTTCTTCGTTATTTATTTCAGCACATCATGTCTTCTGAAACATCAACTGATCAAGCCATCAAGGCTCTGCAAGCTCAAAACGCTCAGTTCCAAGAAATGTTCATGAACTTGGCTAAGGGTCAACAAGATCTGAAGACTCTTATCTTGAAGGATAAGAAGAAGAAGAAGAAGAAGAAGACGGTCCTCCTGAATATGGGTCGCAGATTCGGGAATAATTTGTGGGAAGATGTTGATTTGTCTCACTCACCTGGAGGGGGAGAAAACTAAGAAGAAAGGAGGGCTCCTAGTCCTGTGGTTTTTGACAACGATACTGACTTTAATGAAGACCAGTATCCTCCGGCTGATAGGTATAAGCAACTCGAAGACCGGTTGAGCGCAATGGAGGTCCAGAAAGTCCCTGGTTTGGACTTTGGAGATTTGGGTTTGTCATCTAGAGTGGTGATTCCCCACAAGTTTAAAGCACCAGTCTTTGCTAAATACAACGGGGTTTCTTGCCCAAAGCTGCACCTCCGCTCGTATGTTAGAAAGATTCAACCATACACTGCCGATAAGAACCTCTGGATCCATTTCTTTCAAGATAGTCTTTCAGGGACTCAACTTGAATGGTTTTACCAACTAGAAGGAGCTAACGTCCGTAGCTGGGAGGACCTTGTTGTTGCTTTTTACAAGCAGTACCAATATAATGCCGACCTTGCTCCCACGCGTATCCAACTTCAGGGTATGTCTATGGGTGCGAGCGAAGGTTTCAAGGACTACACTCAGAAATGGAGGGACCTTGCTGGAAGAGTACAACCACCACTGGCTGACAGGGAGTTAGTGGATATGTTTCTGGGGACCTTGTCTGGTCCATATTTTAATCATCTGATTGGAAGTTCATCGTTCGGGTTTACTGAGCTGGTCATGACTGGGGAAAGAGTTGAGGTCGGTATCAAGAGCGGCAAGATACAGAAGGGTGCTTCGTCAAGCACAGAAAAGAAGCCTTTTAAGAAGGAATCTAGTGCAGTTTACAGCGCGAAGAGCCATAACAAACCTGAGTGCCGCCAAGCAGTTAATGCGGTGGTTATATCAAGGCATGTTGTTGCCCCTCAGCGCAACAATCAGCCAAGAGCAGAAAGGCCGCAAAGACAATTCACTCGGCTCAGTATGACCCTGTCTCAAATTCTGCCGCAGTTATTAAAGACCAATCTGGTGATTCCGAAGGAGGACCCGAAGAATCCCAACACTACATCACCGATGTATAATTCGAACGCCCGATGTGCTTTTCACTCTGACAGCCCGGGGCATGATACGAATAATTGCTAGGTCTTAAAGAATAAAGTGCAGGATCTGATTGATGCTAAGGAGATTGAGTTCGAAGCGCCAAAAAAACCTAATGTTATGACTGCTCATATGCCCAAGCATGGGGTGAATGTTGTAGACGATGACTTGTTTGTGACTTCCGTGAAAGACCTTGCTACTCCATTGATGACTGTGAAGAAGAACCTTCTGTTAGCCGGTTTATTTCCAGGCTATGGCGAAGGTTTCCATTTGTGTTCCATCCTACCTACTGGTTGCCATCTGCTGAAGTCAGGTGTCCAACGCCTGATGGATAATAAAGAAATTCTGTTTGAGAAAACTTTGGTTCCATTGATTCCTTTTGAAGTCGTTTCTATAATCTCCATTTCCGCCAATTCTTCCAAGGCTTCCTCGAGGAAGCCTGTTAGAATTACATATGTTCAGAGAATTGCTCCTTTGACCATTACCATTCCTGGACCTATCCCTTACACGTCAGATAAGGCTGTCCCGTGGCACTATGGGGCTGACGTATATTATCACGAGATTAAACAAGACTTCAAGGTTGGAGAGGCTGATACTGATGTCAACAATATTGTTGGATCTAGCAAGGTCACCCGCAGCGGAAGACTTTTCTCTCCTGAAATTTCCCCACCAACTGTTCGGAAGCATGTTGTTATTACACTTGCCAGTACACCTGCTACTGTCCCTGTTCATGTTCCAATCCTTACCCCTGTCGCCGAGTCATCTAACACTCGGGGCAAAGGGATCACCGGTGAGCCTGCCCAGACGGAGGCAACAAAGAAGATTATTGTTGAAGCCTCTAGACAGGAGATAGAGGAAATTTTGAAGATCATCAAAAAGAGAGACTACAACGTAGTCGAGCAACTGGGGCAAACCCCGTCCAAGATCTCTATGTTATCACTATTACTATGTCCAGAAGCCCATGCTAAGGCTCTGATTGCTTTCCTGAAAACTGCGCACGTGCCCCAAGAAACATCTGCTGATCAGTTTAAAGACTGCGTGGCTAGTTTGACTATTGATAACGGGTTGGGTTTCTCCGACACAGACTTGACTGCCAAGGGGAAGAATCACAATGACGCTCTACATGTTTCAATCGAGTGCAGGGGCACTACTCTAGCTCACTTGTTGGTGGATACTGGGTCCTCGTTGAATGTTTTACCCAAGAAAGCGTTAGACCGGTTGGACTGTGAAGGGTTGGTGCTGAAACCAAGCAATATTGTGGTTAGGGCCTTTGATGGGTTCAAAAGGATGGTACATGAAGAAGTGGATATTCCTTTCAAGGTTGGTTCCCAGACTTTCGCGTCTACATTCTATGTGATGGAAATTCGGCCATCTTATTCTTGTTTGTTGGGTCTCCCGTGGATCCACAAAGCTGGGGCAGTAACTTCCACGCTCCACCAGATGTTGAAATACCCAGTGAAGGGGAAAATTGTTACAGTACGAGGAGAAGAGGAGTACATGATGAGCCACCTCAACTCTTTTCGGTATGTGGAAATGGACGAGGAGTTCATTGAAACCCCGTGCCAAAAATTTGAAGAAGTCCCCCAGACTCTGGCGTCGACTGAAACTGTTACCGAAGATCCTCCAAGGAAGATGGCTTCCCTCAAAGATGCCCGGGATGTTATTGAGAAAGGTGGGTGTGCAAATTGGGGCCAACTCCCTGACTTTGCACATAAGACTAACCAGTTTGGTTTGGGTTTCACTGCAGAAACTCAAAGAGATGTTCGGCGTGCGCGGATCGGAAGACCTCCCCTGTTTATCAGCAATTTAGGAGTAAATGCCATTGAAGACGATGATGAAGAGTCTAAGTTTGATAGTTGGATTTACCCAACTACCGACGGCAGATTAAGCAACTGGACGGAAAAGGACTTCGTCCCAATTTCTTTTATTACCCAGTAATGAGACTTTTGTTTTAAAGTTTGTAACAGACAATTTTTAAACTTTATGGCCCAGTGTCTTACCCGAGGCGCCGTGGCTTTGTTTGTGAGGGCTTTATATGTGTCATTACCATATATCATTAATAAAAGCATTGGACGTTCTTGCATTTCAAATTTTGCGCTCCTTGTTTTTCTTTTTCTATCTTGCAAAACAGTTATTTTACACACACTCACATATACAGGTCTACATCCATTCTGGATCCCACTGATAACGACTCTGCTACTGCCAGTTATGACTTCGAAAGTCCGATCAACTTATCCGAAGACGAAGGTGAAGATGATTGCGAAGTGTCTGGTGAACTTGCTAGACTGCTACTTCAGGAAGAGAGGGCCATACAGCCGCATGAAGAGCCTGTGGAATCAGTGAATCTGGGTACAGAGGCAGACAAGAAAGAGGTCAAGATCGGTGCAAATCTAGAGCCTAGCGTTAAGCAACAGTTGATTCAGATGCTGCGTGACTACGTTGAGATCTTTTCCTAGTCTTATGAAGACATGCCTGGGTTGGATACCGATATTGTGGTTCACCACCTTCCTACCAAGGAAGACTGTCCTCCAGTAAAATAGAAAGTTCGCCTAATACGCCCGGGGATGTCTGAGAAAATCAAGGCTGAGGTTATGAAACAATTTGATGTCGGTTTTCTAGCAGTTACTTCTTACCCACAGTGGGTTGCCAACGTGGTTCCAGTGCCGAAGTAGGATGGTAAGGTTTGAATGTGTGTTGACTATAGGGATCTAAACAGGGCGAGCCCCAAGGATGATTTCCCTCCGCCTCATATCAATGTTCTGGTTGGCAACATCGCACAACATAAGGTCTTCTCCTTTATGGTTGGTTTCTCCGGTTATAATCAGATTAAAATGGCTCCCGAAGACATGGAAAAGACAACATTTGTTACTCAATGGGGTACCTTTTTCTACAAGGTCATGCCTTTTGGATTGAAGAATGTTAGGGCAACGTATCACGCGCCATGGTCGCTTTGTTCCATGACATGATCCATCATGAGATTGAGGTATACATTGATGACATGATTGCAAGATCCCAGACCGAGGAAGAACATCTTGACCATCTTCAGAAGCTATTTGACAGGTTGAGGTTGTACAAGTTAAGGCTAAACCGGAACAAGTGCACCTTCGGGGTGAGATCTGGTAAGCTGCTGGGTTTCGTCGTAAGTGATAAAGGTATTCAGGTGGATCTTGCAAAGGTGAAGGCTATACAGGAAATTCCAGTTCCCCGAACAGAAAAAGAAGTCAGAGGCTTTTTGGGACGGTTGAATTACATTTCCCGATTCATCTCACACCTGACTGCTACTTGTGAGCCAATCTTCAAGCTACTGAAGAAAGATCAAGTGGTAAGATGGAATGATGAATGTCAGGCCGCTTTAGAAAGGATCAAAGATTATCTCCAAGAGCCACCCATTCTGATGCCTCCAGTTGAAGGGAGACCTTTGATCTTATACTTGACAGTACTCGACAATTCAATGGGATGCGTGTTGGGGCAGCATGACGAGTCTGGCCGAAAAGAGCATGTTATTTATTACCTTAGCAAAAATTTACCGACTGCGAGACCCGATACTCGTTGCTTGAGAAAACTTCATGCGCTTTGGCATGGGCTGCTCGCCGGCTGAGACAGTATATGCTGACTCACACTACTCTATTGATATCAAAGATGGATCCAATCAAGTATATCTTTGAGAAGCCTGCCTTGTCCGGAATAATAGCAAGATGGCAGATGATCTTGACTGAGTATGACTTCCAATATACGACCCAAAAAGCAATCAAGGGAAGTGTGTTGGCAGATCATTTGGCACATCAGGCAGTGGGTGATTACCAGTCTATGAACTTCGAGTTCCCGGATGAGAATATCATGATAGTGACTGATTGTGAAGAACCTGGACCGGATGAAAGACCTGAGGAAGGATCCCGATGGTCTATGTACTTTGATGGAGCCTCAAACGCTTTGGGTAATGGCATTGGCACCGTAATCATATCTCCTGAAGGCTCTCATACTCCGTTTACCGCCCAACTATGTTTCAACTGCACCAACAATATGGCGGAGTATGAAGTGTGCATCATGGGTCTTCGAGCAGCAATTGACCTAAGGATAAAGTTCTTAAGTGTATTCGGAGATTCCTCTCTCGTGATCAGTCAGATCAAAGGCGAGTGGGATACGAAGCACCCAAATCTTATTCCCTACAAGGAGTATGTATTGACATTGCTTCCACATTTCGAAGAGATAACCTTTGAACACTTCCATAGAGAGGAGAATCAGTTAGAGGACGCGCTGGCTACGATGTCTTTTATGTTCAAAGTCAATTGGGACAACGAGGCTCCCCGGATTACCATTGAAAGCTTGGACGAACCTGCACATTGCTGTGACATTGAGACTGAAGAGATAGCAGATAAACCCTGGTTTCATGAGGTGAAGAGGTATCTTGAGGCTTAGGAATACCCCGAGGGTGCATCTGTTAATGACAAGAAGTTTCTGAGGAGGTTCGCGGCGAAGTTCTTCATCAGTAATGACATCCTTTACAAGCGTAACCATGATTCGACCTTACTGTGATGTATGGATAAGAACGAGGCAGAAAGGATTATGGTAGATTTACATGAAGGTACTTTCGGAACTCATTCCAGTGGACACACCATGGCAAAGAAAATCCTTCGGGTAGGATATTATTGGTCCAATATGGAAGCCGACTGTTATCAGCATTCTCGGACCTGTCACAAGTGCCAAGTCTATACTGATAAAGTGCACATACCTCTAGTTCCTCTGAACGTCTTGACGGCTCCGTGGATTTTTGCAATGTGGGGCATTAACATGATCGGCGAGATCAAACCTACAGCGTCTAACGGGCATCATTTCATCCTGGTAGCTATTGATTACTTTACGAAGTGGGTTGAAGTAGCTTCCTTTGCTACCGTAACCAAGAACGTCGTGGCACGGTTCATTCGGCACAATCTGATATGTCGATATGGTGTACTAGAGAGGATCATTACGGACAATGGTACAAATCTCAACAATAAGATGATTACTGAGCTCTGCAAGCAGTTTAAGATACAGCATCACAACTCTTCTCCCTACCGACCGAAGATGAATGGGGTTGCCGAACCGGCTAATAAAAACATTAAGAAGATTGTGCATAAGATGACGGTGACATACAAAGATTGGAACGAAATGTTACCATTTGCTCTTCATGGGTACCGTACCTCAGCGCGGACGTCAACAGGGGAAACCCCTTATTCCTTGGTATATGGTATGGAGGCCGTATTACCCATTGAAGTTCAGATACCCTCTCTTCGGATTATGATGGATGCAGGTTTTAGCGAGGATGACTGGATTCAGACCCGGCTTGATCAGCTGAACTTAATCGACAAAAAGAGACTTACTGCTATTTGTCATGGTCAAACGTATCAAAAGCGGATGATCAAAGCATTTAACAAGAAAGTTAGACGACAAGAGTATCAAGTTGGAGATCTGATGATCAAGCGCATCATCCTACCTCAAGGTGATCCCAGGGGAAAATGAACCCCTACTTACAAAGGACCATTTGTGGTTAAGAACATCTTCTTAGGAGGAGCTATGATTCTAACCACCATGAATAGTGACGACCTTCCTCACCCTGTCAATGCAGACATAGTGAAAAAATACTACGCATAATCAAAGACCCGCTAGGTTGAGTGGCCTAGGCAAAAATAAGGGCTTCCCGGCGAACCAAAAGGGTTCGGGAAAAAATAAGGGATGAAAATGAAAAAATTTATACACCCAGCAAGTCGAAAACCTGAAAAGGCGGCTTGGGAAAAAAGGGTATCCCGGTGGACTGAAAACCCGAAAGGGAGGTCCAGGCAAAAATTAGGGATTAAAGCGTAACACTATGTCTCATTGGATCACCTTGCAACCAGACTTCGGTATCGACTATCCAGCTCGGACGACACTAATCAATCTGATCTACCTTCAATCAAGTAGCAAAGTGATGAGATCTCAAGGACATAAAGGCAATAGCAGAATTGGAACCCAGTGGGATTATTCACATAGTTGTTTTGTTTAGTTTTACACAAACTGTATAAATTCTATTATTCGGCGGTGTTCTCTTACTAGGACGTCGGCCTCTTGTACAAAAACGCATATTTACAGACTAAACTTTAAAGTCAATACAATTCATTTTCAGAGAAATTTCAAACTGTTTTTCCTTTTTCTGTTTTGTTTTGCAAAGAATGTCCAATGTTCATTTTTGATATATGCATTTGACATTAATTGCTGCTCATAAATATTTACATGCAAAACAAAAGACGATTACTTGTAATATCAGAAACAGGGGCAGATAAGATTTGTCCAAGCTTTACAGTTGCTCTGTCCGCCAGGTACAAAGGTAGATTTAGCTGAAGAATATGACTGGGGTACATTCACTCCCCGCAGAGTAAGAAAAGACAGTAATGTTAGCTCTCCCCAGCCGAGACTCACAACCACGAATGAATCAGTAATATTCTCCCCAAGCAGAGTTTATCTACCATCAGTGCTGAAAAGTCTTATTATCCCCGGCAGAGTATAAAATATCCCCAGTGGAGTTTCAAAATTTTCCCCAACGCAGTCTGAAAAAGCTTCCCCAGTAGAGTTTGGAGAATCATCCCCAGTAGACTCTGAATATTGTCCCCAGTAGAGTCTAAAAGGTTATCCCCGGTGAAGCCGCAACTGAAAGATCATCCCCAGCGGATTTCATTCCTTTCACAAACAGAAATCCAATCCCCAACAGGATTCAGTATCACCAGCAACGGTAATGCATCCCCAGCGGAATTTATCAGCGGAATCCTCTACAGAGCATCTCTTCCCCACAGAGTAATCTCCTCATCAGTTTATTCCCCAGCGGAGTTATCCTCTCCTGCAGGTTTATTCTCACAATCATCTTCGTTCGCTATCCCCAGCGGAAACGAAGAATCCAATTCTTTTCTCCCGCAGCTATCCGGGATTTATTTTCCCCAGCTTAAAGCATCACATTTTCATACATCATGATACATGCATATACGCATCATACAACACAATCTCATTTATTTTGAGAACATCATTGCTTGATACATATCATACATTACATACAACTAACCTTTACCTTTCAGGAAGGATGCGGTTAAATTCTCACAAAATTCAAAGCTATGAAGCTTTTAACTCAGTCGAATTACGGAAAAGTTCCTAAATCTCAGCAGAGATATTTTCTTAGTTGAAGTACGGGCGAGTTCCTAAATCTCGACAAAAGGGTTCCTCCGTTGAAGTATGGGAAAGTTCCTAAATCTCAGCAGAGAAGTTTTCTCAGTTGAAGTACGGGCGAGTTCCTAAATCTCGACGAAGATGTTTCCCTAGTTGAATTACAGACAAGTTCCTAAATCTCAGCAGAGATGTTTTCTCAGTTGAAGTACGGGCGAGTTCCTAAATCTTGACAAAAGTGTTCCTCCGTTGAAGTACAGGCAAGTTCCTAAATCTCAGCAGAGAAGTTTTCTCAGTTGAAGTACGGGCGAGTTCCTAAATCTCGACGAAGATGTTTCCCCAGTTGAATTACGGACAAGTTCCTAAATCTCAGCAGAGATTTTTTCTCAGTTGAATTACGGGCAAGTTCCTAAATCTCAGCAAAGTAGTTGAAGTACGGACGAGTTCCTAAATCTCGACAAAAGGGTTCCTCCGTTGAAGTACGGGCAAGTTCCTAAATCTCAACAGAGAAGTTTTCTCAGTTGAAGTACGAGCGAGTTCCTAAATCTCGACGAAGATGTTTCCCCAGTTGAATTACGTACAAGTTCCTAAATCTCAGCAGAGATGTTTTCTCATTTGAAGTACGGGAGAGTTCCTAAATCTCGACAAAAGTGTTCCTCCGTTGAAGTACGGGCAAGTTCCTAAATCTCAGCAGAGAAGTTTTCTCAGTTGAAGTACGGGCGAGTTCCTAAATCTCGACGAGGATGTTTCCCCAGTCAAATTAAGGACAAGTTCCTAAATCTCAGCAGAGATGTTTTCTCAGTTGAAGTACGGGCAAGTTCCTAAATCTCGACAAAATTGTTCCTCCGTTGAAGTATGGGCGAGTTCCTAAATCTCAGTAGAGATGTTTTCTCAGTTGAAGTACGGGCGAGTTCCTAAATCTCAACGAAGATGTTTCCCCAGTTGAATTACAGACAAGTTCCTAAATCTCAGCAGAGATGTTTTCTCAGTTGAATTATGGGCAAGTTCCTAAATCCCGACAAAGATGTTCCTCCATTGAATTACGGGTGAGTTCCTAAATCTCAGCAGAGGTGTTTTCTCAATTGAAGTACGGGCGGGTTCCTAAATCTCAATGAAGATGTTTCCCTAGTTGAATTACGGGAAAGTTCCTAAATCTCAGCAAAGCAGTTGAATTACGGACAATTTCCTAAATCTCTACACCTCAGTTGAATTACGGACGAGTTCCTAAATCTCGACACCCCAGTTGAATTACGGACGAGTTCCTAAATATCGACACCTCAGTTGAATTACGAACGGGTTCCTAAATCTCAGCAAAAAAATGATTCCTCAGTTGAGTATGGACGATCGAAGTTCCTAAATATCAACAGAGACTACTCATCAGCAGAATAACAGATGCCGGAGCTCCTAAATTTCTACTTCTCTTAACAAAGATCAGACTTCCCCAGCGGAATCTTCCACAACAAACAGGTATACAAGCTCTCGCTAATAAATCTCTTATGTGATCGACACTCCTTCAGATGGCATCTTTAATCACATCCTTCTGTCACTAATCTCCTTCAGATGGCATCCTTAAGCCCATTCCCGATATCGCAAGGCAACTACCACTTCATGCGAGTGCAAATTTCTGGGCACTCTAGTGTTCAATCCTCTTCCACCTTCGGATCACGAAAGGCATGAAAGTCAATCTACATCCTCAGGTTTAAGAAGATTGAACAGGGGCAGCTGTTGTACCCCAAAATTTTCCCTCCCATATTTCTCAAAACATTTCAAGAAAGATTCTCAAGTTGCTCAAGGTAGTCCAAGGGTTGGCCAGACAAGCTCTCTCCTAAGGCAGTCTACCCCAAATTAGGGTTTCATGTTGCATCATGATACTTGATTCCAAGTGATCCCAAGTGCTCACCAATGTCCTAATATGTTCTCAAGATCATCCATGTCAAGTTTCAAGCCTTGTAGAAGAAGTTTGCTCAGTCAAATGCTCAAAGGTCCAAAAATCGGCTGTGCTAGGGCAAAAGTCAATTGTGGCCTACATACAGTCAAACTTCAAGATCTTTTTTCAACATTCTCATTTTGAAGGATATTTCATCATTTGATCAAGGGTTGATCATGATTCATCAAGGATTGCTCATAATTCATCAAGATTCAAAAGTTGCTAAATTAGGGTTTTGTAGGAAAAGTCAACTCAACTTTGACCAAGCATAACTTTCTCATACTTTATGATACATGACCCATCCAAATCTCATTTTGAAGAGGATGAAATTCCCTACAATCCATCTTCATCTCCCAAGTTCAAAATATGCACTCACAAGAAGTTATGAATTTGGACATTATAGGTCATTTTGAAAAGTCAACAAAAACACCTTTTACGTCAAAGCTTCATACATGAGCAAGGAATATCAAATTGAGATGAGACAAAAATGGTTGTTTAAAGGAAATATCAAGCTCTCTAAAAAGTCCAAGAACACCTCCAAAGATTCAAAATTGAGGAAATTATGCATTGTTGAAGTTTGACTTTTTTGCAAAATTTCCAAAAGTCAACTATCCCCAAAACTTCAAATTTTGCCAAATAGGCCCATTCTTTTTCACTTGTTTTGGGTTGGAATTATAGCCCACGTGCTCTAGCCTTAGCCATATGTCCATATCATATTTTTATTAATTATTTTAATTTTTATTTGAATTTATTTGATTTAAATCAAAATAAATCAAATAAAATCAAAGCATTGATAACAAAGGATCTTTTGATTTGTTTCAGGCTCTAATTACAGCTATCAAGGTAATGAAACTCGTATCAAGGCAATTGTGTACAAAAATATTGCAAAGGAACCAATTTTGGAAAGCTTTAAGGAAGCAAATCAAATTAAATCCAAAGCATTGAAAGAGAGAGATTTGGACTGAGTTTGCAACCCTAATGCATTATACAATACATAAGGAGGCGAGACAAATCAGAATAGGGGTTGGAGATCAAGCATAGAGAGCAAACAAAATATGAAAAAATCAAAGAAAAGTGTGAGATCAAAATCCCACTTACAGACATCCTCAAGGCTTGGCAATTGTCCCAATCGTCTCCTGGCAATCCCCACAAGCGAAAGCAACCAAGAGTAGGCGTTTTTTAGCCCCCCGGTGCATTATAAGTCGTTCACGGAACCACCATTTTCTTGAATTCGAAAAGCTTCATTCTTGCATCTATAATGAAAAATAATTGCATATTCTTGATCACTATGATGTTTGCAAGCTTTTGCCAATAGCCAATTTCATTTATCTGGACTGAATCGAAATTCACCATAGCTAGGGTTTCGAGTTTGCTTTTAGGGTTTTCATTTTCAGGTACAATTGGCCTTAATAATGGCTATGGTTGCAATCAGGAGGATGAGACGACCTCAACCATGGTCTTAGAAATCATTACCATGGCCCGTACGAGATTTTGAGAATGGACTGGCTTGTAGCGATGGGCATTTGTCTGTAGGTATAGATATTTGGATTTTTAGCAACGGTGCCTTGACAGGGATGAAGACGTGGCCAGATCTCGTTGGTTGGTTTGAACAAGCGCGCGTTTTTTTGTTTCTGACCACTAACTTTTGTTTTTTTTATATTATTATTACTCTGTATTTTATTAACAATAAGAACCACATGGCCTAGTGGTTGCCACGCATGATTTCAGGGCATTAGAGGCTGGAGGTCAGGGGTTCGATCCCTGCCTCTAGCATTTGTTATTTTGCATTATTCTTACAGGAAATCATGTGCACACTCAAGCCAAGCGCCCACCATGGACACTCACCATCCAGCACGCCAGATGGCCAGATCTGGTGGCCAGCATTGAAGGTGTATCAAAAGGGCAAGTCAATGCATACGCAGGGGATCACAAAAGTCAATTGGATCTTCACAAATGGGCCAGAAAATTGCTATTGACACCCTCAATATTCAGGCCCATCTCACTCCTTTCTTTTTATTTTGTTTATTTTATTTAATTGTTTTATTTTATTTAATTTAATCACTAACCAATAAACAAATTTCTTTTTATCAAAAAACTCACAAAAATATTTTTTACCCAATTAAATTTCAGAATTTTATTTTTCATTAATAAATATTAATTAATTAACTAGGTTGATTAATTAGGTAACCTTAATTTATTTTGTAAATAAATAAAATCAATTAGAATTAATAGGTTTTAACACCAATTTAACCATTTTATTTTCTTTCCTAAAATAACAAAAACTCCAAAAATATGTCATTTAATATTTTTTTTTTTCATTAATTATTTTATTTAATAGTTATTTTAGTGTTTAACTTTAGGATTTAATTTCTTTTCTCAAAAATAAAAACAACAAAAAAAAAACATTTCCTTTTAATTAAGAGGGTCAAAACCCTAATTTTGCATTCGATTTAATTTCGCATCGTGCGTTTTATTTTTCTTTATCAATATTGTATTTGTTCCCGGTTTGTAATAAATAATTAGGACATTTATTTATTTTTCCGCTTTTAAATTTCAAAGGGTTTGTATTTGGCGATGTAAATACCCGACGCCTTGTAATAATTTAGTTTAAATTCCGCATTTTAATTCTGCAAATTATACAACTGCTAGATGTTTCGTAATAGGGCTTGCATGACAAGAATGAATGCTTAATCTTAAAATGGTTAGATCACCCTTAACATGTGCAAAGATAAAAATAATGGAAATCAACACACTCGCACATGCGCACTCCTAGGGTACACCCCACTTGGTTGCCTTCGTACACGGTCATTGAGTATAGGTCGTTTTAGAGGTCGTCCTCTTGTCTAAAAGATCATAGTTGCCTCGGATATTGTTGCCTCAAACAAATGATCTAAGACATTAGGGTTACCGCTAAGGCGTCCTAACATTGCTTTAGTGACTGTATGTCCCTCTTTCGAATTGACCCTCATACTCCAACGACGGTGCTACCTACTCACTAATAGTGGGATAGCATTGTCTAAAGGAAACAAACATAGAACGATTCCTTTTTCGAGTAGGTAGATTAGTTCTTAAGTATTTGCTCAAATAAAACAAAACTCTTTCACACTTACACTTTTAGAAACAAGTTTTCAAAAACACTTCATTACACTCTTGAGGACAGAAGCAAGAGTTAAATCGAAGTTAAAACAAAAAACTTTTTCAAAACCCACAAACACAAAGAAAACAATTTTGAAAACAATGAGCAAGTACCTAAGAGCCCGTAGATAACTACGGATAGAAAGGGTGCTAATACCTTCCCTTTCTATAATTTACCCCTCGTACTCAGAAATATCTCGAAAAAGGAATTTTTCTGTGCTTTTTTCCTTTCCTTGTTGGATAAAATAAAAGTCGATGGCGACTCTTGCTTACCGTGACATTTTGCGAGCACAAACGCAAAACGCAAACCAGCATTCCGAAAAACAGTCAGTTCTTCCCACCGTATCACACGTAGCAATAGAGAGGATGATTGGTGAACTTTCTAAACAAATCATCATGTCATTCTCTCACTCTCTCTTTCTCTCTCTCTCTCTCTCTCTCTCTCTCTCTCTATCTCTCTCTCTCTAAATATATCTATCTATCTATCTATGTATCTCTATCTCATTTACATTTTGTTTAGAAAGTTTGTTAAACTCTTTGATTATGCGACTAATTAGTATTGACAAATTATTTGATTGTTTAAAAGTGCTTTGTTGATTACTTTACAATCTATTAAATTGTATTAGGCTTTTCATAACAACAAAGCTCAAAGGAAAATCTTAAAAATCAGGTGCACACCAAGTGTTTGATAAATTGCTTCACTTAGTTTTGCAAACTGCACAATAAGTGTTCAATTAATTGCTTTACTTAGTTTTATCATTTGATTCATTAGATATTGGTTGGCCTTGTAATTGTAAAACAATTTTTTGAGAAATTTATTGTATTAAGACTTATTATCATCATTCAGTTGAGTAGTTGATATTGTACGTATATCCGAACCTCCAATAATCAGTTCGGTTTGGACGAATCGTGATCTAGGATACGACTTCCGGTTGCTATAGTTTTTGCTTAATTTTAAAAACAAGTTTTTAAGCAATATTTTTCATTGGGGATCTATTAACCCCCCCTCTAGATAAGTTGTTATCGTCTAACATCTTAGATGGGTTTTTGGGGTAGAGGGCACAAAAATGGCAGCTGAAATATATTTATCGAAAAACAAAAAATAGCAAATCGCGCTAGGCACACAATCTAGCTCTAAGCGCAAAATCCTCTGCCAATAGCATATCAAAACGTGCTTTGAGCATGCTTAGCCCAACCTGTAACACAACTTTTTCCCAAACTTGCATGTTGAAGCCATTTCTTTTCCTTTTGACGCCAAAGCTTCACCAATCCATACAAACCTACAAAATAAAGTAGAATTTATTAAACTAAACAATATTTACATGAAAGTTGAGGTTTTGACTTGTGAACACGAGGAATCAAGCTAATAAGTGCCACATTCTCTTGCATAAATTTATCATAATTTGGCAATTATCAAACTCTACCAAACTTAGAACTTTGTTTGTCCTCAAACAAGAATCTTACAAACCTAAAGAAATAAAAGCAACCTCCAAGAAATTTTGAATTAAACATGTGGATGCATTTCTCTTATAGATGTTTTGCATGATGTCAAAACTAATAATTTATTTAGCTTTTCTATACATTAAACAGTATCTCTGAGTATTTGTTTGCACTCTTGCATTAGAAGTCATTAGGAACCTTAAGAAGCATATAAAACAAGTTTGGTTTTGTTATCCATTGGTCTCATAAAAATAATCAGTTTTTGCATAAAATTAATGTGCATGTGCCGACACATACGATTTTTGTGTCGACACATGTGTTGTTGTTTTAAAGCATATAACTCTCTTTAAGTACGTGTCAACTCATCCTTTTTTTTTGTGTTGACACGTACCTTTAAATTACTCTATGTGTCGACACATACGAGCTTTGTGTCGATTGATGTGTTGTTGTTTTAAAGCCTAAAAGTCTCTGGAAGTACGTGTCGACTCATGACCTGCTACAGGTCGACACATGTGCAAATTTCTTTCATGCATGTGTCGACACATAACTTACATGTGTTTACACATCTTGTACCAAACTTCAAAAATCAGTTTTTCTTTTGTGTTTCTAGGTCTTTCTTTTGCCTCCAAGTCTCACACCTATATACATCTCATACATGCATCATTTTCATTGTGATGAAACTATAAACACTTATTTAATTGCTCTTCATCTTCAACCTTGACCCTATGCATACACACAAACAACGTACATATAATCATTCATTGTTTGGGTGCCATCTAAACTCGTTGATAATGTTCAATTTAGGTTGGTTGTAACCTAAGATTGAGTTGAGAATCAATGGAGTTTCATCTGGAAAAACTGCGATAATTTTTACCTTAAGATCGTGTAGTGATTTGAGGGTTTTTAACAAGATTGTGTCGATATTGGATTTGATCAAGTGAAGACCTTAAAGAACAGGTTGTTCTTGCAAGCCTAGTAGTGTGAGACGGTGAATCATATGTTTATCTTGGGTGAAAACAAGCTTGCAATTGGATTCGACCGAGTAAATTGTCTAAATAAGTTTTACCTTCAATTTCATTGGAAATAGGTTACTTGATTGATTTTATTCAAATTTTTAATTGAGAATTTTCTGTGTTTCTCACATATCATCTTTACTTAACTTGAATTGATTGACTGCATATTCGAGCTCCAATAATCGAGTGTGTTTAGATGACTTCGATCTAGGACACGACTTCCGTTAACCATTGTTTTTAACTTGATTTAAAAATTGTTTTAAAACTCAATTTTGAGGTATTTATTCACCCCCTCTAGATATGCTGTAGTCGTCTAACAAGTGGCATCAAGAGCCTGGTTCATTCTGTGTGCTTCCAATAAACTTTTTGGAAAATGGAAAACGCACCTAAAGGGGACTATAATAGAGCTCTTGTATTTCTCCTGTGAAAACTATGGTTATTGGAAGACTTGTATGCACATTCATATAAATTCTTATAATAAGGATGTATGAGATGTCATTGAAAATGGTCCAAACGTAATTACCGAGGACGTTGATAGTGTCATTGTACCCAAACCGAAAGCACGGTAGAGTAAAGATGAAAAGGAATTGTGGAGTTACGATTGGAAGGCATGAAACATTATCATGTCCTCCATTGGAGTGGATGAGTTTTATCATGTCTCCCATTGTAAAACTTCAAAATCTATGTGGAATGCATTGGAAGTTATCCATGAGGTAACCAATATAGTTAAACAAGCTAGAATAAATACATTGAATCAAGAGTTCGAGCTCTTTTATATGAAGCATGGTGAAACCATTACAGATATGCAAAAACGATTTTCTCATCTCATTAATCATTTGAGTACACTTGGGAAATCGGTTCCCAATGAAATTGCTACTAATAAAGTTTTGAGATGTCTTACTAGGGATTGGCAACTAAAGGTCACCGCGATCAATGAAGCCAACAATCTTACTACAATTGACCTCACTTCATTGTTCGGTAAGCTTGAAGAACATGAGCAAGAACTCACTTTCTTAGAAAAATATGAGAAGAAACATGAGAAGAAACTGAAGAAAGAAAAAGACAAAGTAAAGGAGTTGGAAAAGAAGCCCATTTATTTAAAGGCTTCTAGCTCAAAGTCCTCAACATTTGAGCAAAATGAGAGTGATGATAGTGACAATGATGATTCGCATGATGAAGAGATGAGATTATTTGCAAGAAGATATAATAGGTATATTCAAAAGAATGGAGTAAAGCACTCCTACAAGAATCTTATCAAGTTTAGAAAACAATCCTCTTCCTCAAAAGAAGAAAACAACAACAAAGGGAAATCAAGAGGCATATGCTACAATTGTGGAAATCGGGTCATTAGAGGCCAGAGCGTCCATCTATTGATAAAGATAAGGAAAAGGGTAATCACATGAGGTTGAGAATATCTAGAAAATCTTATATGACTTGGGAGAGCGATGGTGGTTCCTCAAGTTGCAAAAGCTCAAGCGATAATAAAGTAGAAGCAAACATGTGTCTTTCTGAAAATCAAAGACACAAAAAGAAAAAGAATGTAAGTCATTATAAATATAATAATGTTGATAAATTATCTTATTCCAAATGAAAACTTGCTTTTGACATTCTACAAAGAGATGCTATAGTAGCCTTCAAAAAGTTAGATTCACAACAAATGATTTTCTCATTATTAGAAGCTAAAGTTTTGAATACCTAAAATTAAATGGAAGCTCTAAAGAAATCTATGTTAGAGTGTGCAAAAGTCAATAAGGAGGATGATGAAACTTTGGGGTTCGGTTGTGAAGCTTGTCAAAATTGGCAAAAAGAGGCTAGTACTCTTAGGCCAAAATAGACAAGGCATCACAACCAAACGTTGTCCTTGCTAATGATATTCCTAAGTTTAAAAGGAGTATAAATGAATCCCATAAAAAGGGAAGTTTAAGTAAAAACAATATCAAATTAAAAAGTAAATCACCTCGTAATTTGACTTGTCCCTATTGTTGCAAGAAAGGTCACACTATTAAAAAGTGAAAATTTAGGAGCCTTTTAGTTCCTAAAAGAGCCTTTCAATGGCTGCCCAAATGCAACCATGATTTCACTCACTCTTAAGGACCCAATAAAAGTTGCGTACCTATCACCTTTGTTTTATCTTGTAGGTTGAGTGCCTTGGCTCCATGGAGAAAAGATGGATTCTCGATAGTGGATACTCAAGGCACATAACGGGAGACATTACCCTATTCTCTGACTTTGTGGAAAAGAAGAAAGGTTATGTGTCTTATGGAGACAACACAGAAGGTGATATACTTGGAAAAGGTAGTGTAGTTAATTCCTCGTCTACAACTATCTCCGATGTTATATTAGTTGACGACCTTAAACATAGTCTACTTAGCATTAGTCAATTGCGCGACAATGGTTATAAAGTATCTTTTTCCAAAAATCATTTCATGATTGAACATAATGAAAAGAAGAATTTTGTGTTTAGTGGCGTGAGGTTAAATAATATTTCTATGCTTAGCTTGCATGATATATCCATGACTAATGCTAAAGGTCTTGTCACCTTGAATGAAGATCCATGGCTATGGCATAGGCGCTTAGCTCATGTTAACTTTGACTTGATAAATAAAGTAACTTCTAATGATCTTGTAACTGGTCTTCCAAAGATAAAATTTTCAAAATACCACCTATGTGATGTGTGCCAAATTAGTAAAAAAAAAAAGGTTTCATTTAAATCTAAAAATGTTGCTTCAACATCGAGACCACTTGAGCTTCTCCACTTGAACCTCTTTGGACCTTCACAAAACAAGAGCTTAGGTGTAAATTATTATAATTTTGTTATAGTTGACAATTACTCGACATTTTGTTAGACTATTTTCTTAACAAGCAAAGATGAAATCCTTGTAGCTTTCACACGTTTTGCTAGGTTATCTGAAAACAAACTAAATTTGAAAATAGTTGCAATTAGAAGCGATCATGGAGGTGAATTTGAAAACCACCTCTTTGATGAATATTATGATAAACATGGCATTGAACATAACTTTTCATCTCCTAGGACTCCATAACAAAATGGTGTTATGGATCGGAAAAGTCGTGTTTTAGGGGAGTTAGCAAGAACAATGCTCAATGATAGTTCTCTACCTAAACACTTTTGGGCTGATGCAGTTGGAACGGCATGTTATGTCTTAAATAGGATACTTATATGTCATATTTTAGACAAAACTCCATATGAAATTTTAAAAGGTAGAAAATCCAATTTATCACATCTTCATATTTTAAATAATGATAAGGATAACCTTGGGAAATTTGACGTGAAAGCCGACAAATGTATCTTTCTTGGATACTCTCAAAAAGAGTAAAGCATATAAAGTGTTTAACAAGATATTACTTACTGTTGAAGAGTCGGTCCATGTTTCCTTTTATGAGTCTTACCCGAAAGATGTCAGGAAAGGTATTTATTTTCATGATACAGGTGCATCTATGCAAGACATACTCAAGGATACCAAAGAAGGAGTTGATCAACCTGAATCGGTAAAATCTAAGGAGGAGGAAGATGTCCCTCTTGAAGAGAATAATGATGAAGGTCGAAAAAAATGATGGACTTCCTTTGGAGTGGAGAACTTCCAAAGACCGTCCTTTTGACAACATTCTTGGTGACATCATAAATGGGGTAACCACTCACTCTAAAATAATTAATGTATGTTATCACTTTGCTTTTGTATCTCAATTTGAGCCTAAAAATGCAAAAGAAGCCTTGATTGATGAGTATTTTCTTATTGTGATCGGTGGATCTGGAACTGACTGTTTAACGCTGGTTCGCGAAATGTCTCGGAAGCAAGAGTCGCCACCGTCTTTTATTTTCTCCAAATGGAAAGGACAAAAGCACAGAAAAATTCCTTATAGAGATTGCTCTCGGTTCGGGAGGTAGATTATAGAAAGGGAAGGTGTTAACACCCTTTCTATCCATGGTTATCCATGGGCTCTTAGATACTTGCTCATTTGTGTTTTCAAAAATGGTTTGTTTGCTTTTCAACTGTGGGTTTTAAAAAGTTTCTTTGAAAATTCCAGTTCGACTCTTGTATCGGTCCTCAAGAGTGTTTGAAAAATTGCTTTCGAAAGCTTTTTGAAAAGGTGTCGGTGTGAAAAGTAATTTTTGATTTGTTTTTGAAATTAGAGCAAGTATCTACGAGAACCTACCTACCCTAAGGAATTCGTCTGTGTAAATGTCCTTTAAAGTAGTGCCATCCCACCATTGAGAGGTAGGTAGCACCACCGTTGGAGGTGTTCGGGTCAATTCGAAGTTCGGGATATGGTGATCACCAGAGCAATGGGAAGACACCTTAGAAGCTACCCTCATGCCAGGTTCCCGGATCATGAGGACTTACTAAGACATCCTCTACTCGACGATCACCTTTCGAGGCAAGGCAACAATGAGGCATACCCTAGGTGTGGTGTGTGCGATTTGTGTGTCGTTTTCAGATATTTTTGTCTTTTGTCATGTTATTGGTGGTCTAACGTTTGTTTTTATTTTTGTCCATACATTCTTTCATGCCTTGATTTAACAGTTAAAAGTATTGCGGGAAAGTAAAAATTCTAAGCTATTACAAAAGGCGCGGGTCCACATCGCCAAAATTTCTCGAACCCGATTTGACAGAAAAAAATAAATAAAGAAATAAAGAGTGCGAGAAAGTTAATTACAAGGCTTCGGGAGAGATACAGAAATGTTAAACGAAATAAGATAAATGCGCGAATTAAATGAGAATTAAACGAGGGCGTTGGACCCTTTTTGCAAAATTAAATTAAACGATGAATTAATTAAAATTAAAAGGAAAAGAAATTGTCTTTTTGGTATTTTTTGGTATTTTGTAATTTTAATGGAAAAGAATTAAGTAAAATAAATGCTAACCATAATTCTACAATTTTAATTTATTAAAAAGAAGATTAAAGTTTTACCCTAAAATTAACCCTAATTAATTTACATGCATTTTAATTACAAAAATAAATATTTAATGTTTTAATTATTTATGAAAGAAAAATAAAAAAAAAAAGATGAAAATTAATTAACCCTAATTCTATGTTTTTTTAGATTTTTATTAAAAGAATTAAAATTAAAACCTAAATTTAAAACTAATCAATTAAAGTTATTTATTCACAAAAAATACTAAAATAAAAATATTTATTAGTTTTTTATCTTTTTTTCTGATTTTTTTGTGTGTTTTTTATATTTATGAAAATAATAAATTAATTAAGAAAATAATAATTTAAAAGGAAATAGAAAATAAAAAAAAAAAAAATAGAGAAGGTAGAAAGAATTGCAAACCTAGGGGGTCTGCCCCTTAATATGGAGGTTAAGCCCAGGAATTTGAGCCCAAATCAGCATGGCCTCATTGACTTTTTCATGCAACGCGTGGAGTGGTTGACTGCAGTGCACCATGTTCTCCAAATCTATGCCTTTGGATTGCTGAAGCTGGACGCGTGGATGGTTGGATTGCGTGGGTGCATGGTAATCCACTATACTGAATCTGCATGGGAACGTTAACTGAAAAATAATATTGAAAGGGGTGAGGACCTGGGGCTCGAACCCAGGTCCTGAACGTTACCAATAGTAAGCGTTGCCAATTGATCCACACGCGTTTGTTGCACATCACATAATAAACAAACATTATAATATAAGACAGTTCGTTAATGCCTTCTGCGCGTGAATTTTTGAATACTCCAATCATCGCTCCACACGTTATCATCTTCATCGCGTTGTTTTGCTTTTCCTGAAACATAAAAACATAGGCCACGGTTTTTATACGTTCCCTAAGACACCATTATAGAAAATAACGATTAGGCCAGGAATCATCATAAATTAGGCGCGAGGGTGGATTCTTCTTCGTCCAAGTGTACTGGTTGCAACCATGGCATCGTGATTCTCCAATTTTTCCTTATTTTAAAACCCCTAATTTGAAATTCTGTAAACCCTAAAACACGACTATGGCATCTTTGCATACAGTGCATAATAATTCAATCAAAGCATATGATTAGCTTGCAAACATTATTCTAAACACAAAAATAACAATGAAACATGTTAACAATGCATGAATGATAGAAACCGATTCTGAAATTTTCTTTACCAACTTCAATGGTGATCTCGCGTTTTCTTGAGTATGGGGCTTAGGGAATGATTGGAATACGTCCTATAATCCTCAAAGAAGCTAATGGAATCACTATTTTGTCTTGAATCGCCCTGCAAAGGTGTTTTCAGAATTGAGATTTTTAAGAAAAAGTGTGAGTTTGATCTTCAGGTTCCTGCGCAGCTGAGTGATCCATGGCATTAGGGTTGTGTTCCTTGTATATGTAGTAATGATTTAGGTCAAAAATCTGATCAAAAGAATCCAAGATTTGATTGTTCAATATTTGATTTTCAAGCATTATTTTTTCAATCTTTTTCATGCAATTTGATACCAAATCATGCCAAAACTTTCCAAAAATGATCATGCACGAATCTTGAATGTCCAATGAGAGTATTTTCTGCACAAAGAGATTTGATTTCATTAGTTTTGTATTTTTCATGTATTTTATTTAATTAAATGATTTATTAATAATAATAAATCCAAATAAATAAATAAAAATGGAGAAAAACTTCCCTTTGGGCCTAATGGTCGTGAACATGCTTTGGATAATGAATTATGGAAGAAAAATAGGCCCATTAGCAATTTTAGGTCATTTGAATCAATGTTGACTTTTCAAAATATCCAAACATTTCCCAACTTTCACAAGGCATAACTTGCTCCATTTTTAAGCTTTGCTCATGTTCTTGGACATTTTGGAAAGGTATTTGAGTCCTCTAACCAATGCCTTTGGTCCCATGTCATTTTGATTTACCAATCTCAAGTTATGGCCTTTGACTTAAAGTCTCTTTTTGTTGACTTTTGAAAATGACCTATAATGTTGAAATTGATAACTTTTTGTGAGAGCATTTCTTGGACTTGAAGTATGAAGATGAGTTGTAGGAAATGTCTTTCTCTTCAAAATGAGCTTTGGATGGAATTTTTCTGATAATCCATGTGAAAGTTATGCCCTGGTCAATTTATAGTTGACTTTTTCAGCTGTCCAAATAAGGAAACTTTTGCTTCTTGATGATTTTTGAACCAAGCTTTGAGAATCATGATCAAGCATTGATCAAATGATGTTTGTGGCTTCAAAAGGAGATGTTGATCAAAAATTTGAACTTTTGACTGTCAAATGACCATTTTGCCCCTACAGTTGACTGTAGTGCAATTAGGGTTTTTGACTGTGCAATTTTGTGCTGAAAGTCTTGAAACTTGATATGAGGATGCTTGACCATATTTGTAGGCATGTGGGACTTGATTGGACCTTTGGAAGCTTCATTTTCTTGATTAGAGCCAAAACCCTAGTTTTGACTGCTTAGGAGGCCCTTGAACTGTGCAACCCTTGGAGAATTTTGCAGCTTGACTTGGCAAATCTTTGAAGAATATGGGAGGGCAAATTTTGGGGTACAACAGTTACCCCTGTTCAATCTTCTTAGACCTGAGGATGCAGATTGGCTGGCGTGCCTTTCGTAATCCGAGGGTAGAAGATGATTGAACACTAGAGTGCCCAGAAATTTGCGCTCACATAGTAGCAGTGTGATGGAAATGGGCTTATAGATGCCATTTAGAGATTGATGGATAGGATGATGGGCTTATAGATGCCATGCTAAGAGGTGATGGAAGGTGGATGGGCTTATAGATGCCATCTGGATGTTGATCGCGTAAGAGATTCCTTAGCGAGAACCTGCGTACCTGCAAAAGAACAAAAAAGAGTACCTGACATGTTGCAGGAGCTAGTCTTCAGATGCTTGGTATAGATGTGTCCTGACTGGTTGCAGGAGCTGGATCTGGAGCTTCAAATGGTGATGAATGAACCAGGGGTGGTTGCTACCTCAGCATGAACAGTGAGAGAACCTATAAGCAATTATAATCTCAAAAGCAAACATTGAGAAAAACTTGGGATTACCACCTCCGCAGGATCGGGAAGAGAACCATAGGAAATTATAATCTCAAAAGCGGACGTTTGAGAAAAACCTGGGATGGAATTATCATCTCCGCACCGTTGGGGAGAGAACCATAGGCAATTATAATCTCAAAAGCGGACGTTTGAGAAAAACCTGGGATGGAATTATCATCTCCGCACCGTTGGGGAGAGAACCATAGGAAATTATAATCTCAAAAGCAGACGTTTGAGAAAAACCTGGGATGGAATTATCATCTCCGCACCGTTGGGGAGAGAACCATAGGAAATTATAATCTCAAAAGCGGACGTTTGAGAAAAACCTAAAATGGAATTATCATCTCCACAACATTGGGGAGAGAACCATAGGAAATTATAATCTCAAAAGCGGACGTTTGAGAAAAACCTGAAATGGAATTATCATCTCCGCAACATTGGGGAGAGAACCATAGGAAATTATAATCTCAAAAGCAGACGTTTGAGAAAAACCTGGGATGGAATTATCATCTCCGCACCGTTGGGGAGAGAACCATAGGAAATTATAATCTCAAAAGCGGACGTTTGAGAAAAACCTAAAATGGAATTATCATCTCCACAACATTGGGGAGAGAACCATAGGAAATTATAATCTCAAAATCGGACGTTTGAGAAAAACCTGAAATGGAATTATCATCTCCGCAACATTGGGGAGAGAACCATAGGAAATTATAATCTCAAAAGCGGACGTTTGAGAAAAACCTGGGATGGAATTATCATCTCCGCACCGTTGGGGAGAGAACCATAGGAAATTATAATCTCAAAAGCGGACGTTTGAGAAAAACCTAAAATGGAATTATCATCTCCACAACATTGGGGAGAGAACCATAGGAAATTATAATCTCAAAAGCGGACGTTTGAGAAAAACCTGAAATGGAATTATCATCTTCGCAACATTGGGGAGAGAACCATAGGAAATTATAATCTCAAAAGCGGACGTTTGAGAAAAACCTGGGATGGAATTATCATCTCCGCACCGTTGGGGAGAGAACCATAGGAAATTATAATCTCAAAAGCGGACGTTTGAGAAAAACCTAAAATGGAATTATCATCTCCACAACATTGGGGAGAGAACCATAGGAAATTATAATCTCAACAGCGGACGTTTGAGAAAAACCTGGAATGGAATTATCATCTCCGCACCGTTGGGGAGAGAACCATAGGAAATTATAATCTCAAAAGCGGACGTTTGAGAAAAACCTTTGATAACTTCTACTGAGTCTTCATCAGAAAAATCTGTTTGGGGTCGATTTAGCTGGACTAGAGAAGGTCTTGAAATATGATTGAGAACTTAGCTGAATCTTTCCTGAAAGGTAAAGGTCAGTCATATGCAATGCATGATATGGATCTAGCAATGATGTTCTCAACATAAATGAGATTTGTAAGATATGATGCGTATATGCATGCTATAATGATGTATGTGATGTTTTAGGAATGTATGTTTTTCGTCTAGGAAAGTAAATCCTTGACGGGTGCCGGGAGGTCACTCCTGGGCTGATGTTGAAGAATAGATTTTGCTTCCGCTGGGGATGATAGTTGCAAGAATACCGGTAGGAGAAGATAACTCCGTTGAGGAATAAACTTGGCGAATGGAATAACTCTGCAGGGAGGAAAGTACTCGAACGATCTTGCTGGGAAGTAATACTCTGTGGGGAGAGAGATACTTTGTTGAGTCGTTGATAATAACTTGCTGGGGATACCCTTGTTGTATTGGAAGCGTTAATAGACTTCGCTGGGGATAAGAAAACCGTGTCGATGACGACCTTTCCGTGGCTTTTGGCTGAGGATAACCCAGTTATATCCTAGCGAGGAAATAACTCTTTAAATAAATCCGGGAGACGCGTTCGTGCTCTGCGAGGGATAAGCTTCCAGAATCTACTGGGGATAAGCTTACTACTTGGGGAGATAAATTCCAACTTTCCTGGGGAACTGGATTGGACTCTCTTGGGGAAGATTTGAACTTGTATCAGGGAAATGACTTCATTGAATGTCTGGTATATCGCCGGGGAACAATCTTTAGGCCAAGACTGCCGGGGACGCTTGTTAAGAATGCATGTACTGCGCTGGGGAATGTTGAGATCTGCTGGAGGATACCCAACTTCTTTAAGGTTTGATAATAGCTTTGCTTGAGGAGAGTGTACTGACTTGCTGACTCACTCTCTGGGGAATTAAGGTGTCTGGTTATGTTCTTTAGCTGAACCTACCTTGGTACCTTGGAGGACAGAACAATTAGATTGCGCAGACAACTCTTTACTGCCCCTGTTTCTAATGTTACCTGTAATTAGTTCTTTGTTTCGTATGCAAATATTCATGAGTTAGCAAATTATTGTCAATGCATATATCACAAATTGAACCTTGGACGTTCTTCACAAAACAAAACAGAAAAAGAAAAACAATTGGCACTTTTAACTGAAAATATATTTGTATTGATTTTGAATGGCCTGTAAAATAGGCGTTTTGTGTACAAGAGGCTGACGTCCTAGTAAGAGAACGCTGCCGAGCAAAAGAGTTTATACAAATTTTGTACAAAAAGAAAATAAAACAGCTGTGTGAAATGAATGATCCCACTGGGTTTCAACTCTGTTATTGCCTTTATAACTCCAAGCGTCTCATCACTTGATGACCTTGGTTGAAGGTGAAGCTGACTGATTGATGCCGTCTGAACTTGATGTAGATACCGGATTCTGGATGCAAAGTAATCCAATGAGACATAGTATTACGCTTTTATCCCTAATTTTTTCCTGGACCGCCCTTTCGGGTTTTCAGTCCACCGGGATACCCATTTTTGCCCAAGCCGCCTTTTCAGGTTTTCGACTTGCCGGGTGTACAGATTTTTTTCATTTTCATCCCTTCATTTTGCCCGAACCCTTTTGGTTCGCCGGGAAGCCCTAATTTTTGCCTAGGCGTGTCAGCCTAGCGGGTCTTTTTTCATGCGTAGTATCTTTTTACTATGTCTGCATTGGCGGGGTGAGGAAGGTCGTCACCATCCATGTTGGTTAATATCATTGCTCCTCCTGAGAACACATGCTTAACCACAAATGGCCCTTCGTACGTAGGGGTCCATTTGCCCCTTGGATCACTCTGAGGAAGGATGATTCTTTTGATTACCAGATCCCCAACTTGATATTCCTGTGGTCTGACCCTTTTGTTAAATGCCCTGATCATCCGTTTCTGATACGTCTGACCATGACAGATAGCAGCAAGTCTTTTTTCATCAATAAGGTTGAGCTGATCAAGTCGTGTCTGGATCCAATCATCTTCGTTCAGATTTGCATCCTTCATTATCCGGAGAGAGGGTATTTGCACTTCGATCGGTAAGACTGCCTCCATACCATAAACCAGGGAGAAAGGAGTTGCCCCGGTTGACGTCCTAGCTGAGGTACGGTACCCATGTAGAGCGAACGGTAACATCTCGTGCCAATCTTTATAAGTCAGTCATTTTCTGCACGATTTTCTTGATGTTCTTATTTGCTGCTTCGACAGCCCCATTCATCTTCGGTCTGTAAGGAGAAGAATTGTGGTGCTGTATCTTGAACTGCTCGCAGAGCTCAGCGATCATCTTGTTATTCAGATTGGTACCGTTGTCTGTAATAATTCTCTCAGGGACGTCGTATCGACAGATCAGATTATGCCGAATGAACCGTGCCACAACAGTCTTGGTTACCGTAGCGTAGGAAGTTGTTTCGACCCACTTTGTGAAATAATCAATCGCTACCAGGATGAAGCGATGCCCATTAGATGCCGTAGGTTTAATCTCGCCGATCAAGTCTATGCCCCACATTGCAAACGGCCAAGGCGCAGTCAGAACATTCAGAGGAACTGGAGGAACATGCACCTTGTTTGCATAAATCTGGCACTTATGGCATGTCCTGGAATGTTGGTAACAGTCAGCTTCCATGGTGGACCAATAATATCCTGCCCGAAGGATCTTCTTAGCCATAGTGTTCCCACTGGAATGTGTACCAAAGGTCCCTTCATGTAGCTCTTCCATGATCCTTTCTGCTTCAGTCTTATCCACACAACGCGGTAAGGTTGAATCATGGTTTCGCTTGTACAAGATGTCGTTGCTAAGGAAGAACTTTGCTGCGAACCTTCTCAGGAATTTGTTGTCATTGACAGATGCACCTTCAGGGTATTCCTGAGCTTCCAAATATCTCTTCACCTCATGGTACCAAGGCTTCTCAGACACCAATTCAGTCTCGAGATCACAACAGTATGCCGGTTCGTCCAGTTTCCATATGATGATCCGGGGAGCCTCATTGTCCCATTTAACTTTGAACATAGAAGACATTGTAGCCAACGCGTCCGCCAACTGGTTCTCTTCTCTCGGGAAGTGTTCAAAGGTTATCTCTGTGAAGTGGGGGATCAAGGTCAATACACATTCTCTGTAAGGGATAAGATTCAGATGTTTCGTATCCCACTCTCCTTTGATCTGATTGATCACAAGAGAGGAATCTCCGAAGACACTCAGAAACTTGATTCTTAGGTCGATCGCAGCTTGAAGACCCATGATGCACGCCTCATACTCCGCCATGTTGTTGGTACAGTTGAAACATAGCCGGGCAGTGAGTGGAGTATGAGTACCTTGAGGTGATATGATTATGGCGCCGATACCGTTACCCAAAGCATTGGAGGGTCCGTCAAAGTGCATAGACCATCGGGATCCTTCCTCAGGTCCTTCATCCGGTCCAGGTACTTCACAATAAGTTACTATCATGATGCTTTCATCCGGAAACTCGAAGTTCATTGACTGATAGTCATCTACGGCCTGATGTGCCAAGTGGTCTGCCAATACACTTCCCTTGATGGCTTTCTGGGTCGTGTACTGAATGTCGTATTCCGTCAAGATCATTTTCCATCTTGTTATTCTCCCAGACAGAGCAGGCTTTTCGAATATGTACTTTATGGGATCCATCTTTGAGATCAACAAGGTAGTGTGAGTCAGCATATACTGTCTCAGCCGGCGAGCAGCCCATACCAAAACGCAGCAAGTTTTCTCAAGCAGTGAGTATCGGGTCTCACAGTCGGTAAACTTTTTGCTAAGGTAATAAATGGCCTGCTCTTTTCGGCCAGACTCGTCATGCTGCCCCAGCACACACCCCATTGAGTTGTCAAGCACTGTCAGGTATAGTATCAGAGGTCTCCCTTCAACCGGTGGCATAAGGATGGGTGGTTCTTGGAGATACTCTTTGATTCTGTCGAAAGCAGCCTGACATTCATCGTTCCAACGTACTACCTGATCTTTCTTCAGCAGCTTGAAGATTGGCTCACAGGTAGCAGTCAGATTTGAGATAAATCAAGCAATGTAATTCAGGCGTCCTAAAAAGCCTCTGACTTCCTTCTCTGTCCTAGGGACTGGCATCTCTTGAATAGCTTTGACCTTGGCAGGGTCCACTTGAATACCCTTATCACTTACCACAAAGCCTAGCAACTTTCCCGATCTTACCCCGAAGGTGCATTTGTTCGGGTTCAACCTCAGCTTGTACAGTTTCAACCGGTCAAATAACTTCTGCAGATGATCTAGGTGTTCTTCCTCAGTCTGGGACCTCGCGATCATATCGTCAACATACACTTCTATCTCATGATGGATCATGTCATGAAATAAAGCAACCATGGCACGTTGGTAGGTTGCCCCAGCGTTCTTTAATCCAAAAGGCATGACCTTGTAGCAGAAGGTGCCCCACTGAGTAACAAATGTAGTCTTTTCCATGTCTTCAGGTGCCATCTTGATCTGATTGTAACCTGAAAAGCCATCCATGAAAGAGAACACTTTATGCTGGGTTGTATTATCAACAAGGACATCAATGTGAGGTAGAGGGAAGTCATCTTTGGGGCTGGCCCTGTTCAGATCCCTGTAGTCGACACACATTCTGACCTTACCGTCCTTCTTAGGTACCGGCACCACATTAGCAACCCACTGAGGGTAAGAAGTCAATGCAAGAAACCCGGCATCAAACTGCTTCATAACCTCGGCCTTAATCTTCTCAGACATCTCTGGACGCATACGGCGGACCTTTTGCTTAACTGGAGGGCAGTCTTCCTTAGTCGGCAAGTGATGGACCACAATATCGGTATCCAACCCGGGCATGTCTTTGTAGGACCAGGCAAAGATCTCCATATAATCATGCAGCATCTGAGTCAACCGTTGCTTCACGCTGAGCTCTAGGTTGGCACCAATCTTTACCTCTTTCCTGTCTACCTCAATACCCAAGTTTATTGTTTCCACTGGCTCTTCATGGGGTTGAATTGCCCTCTCTTCCTGAAGTAACAGTCTTGCAAGCTCACCAGGCACTTCGCAATCATCTTCACCTTCGTCTTTGGCTAAGTTGATCGGATTTTCGAAGTCATAACTGGCAGTAGCAGAGTCGTTATCAGTGAGATCCAGAGTGGATTGAAACCTGTATGAGTGAGTGTGTGTGTAAATACAACTATTTTGAAATATATGTAAAGGAAAGAAAGACAGAAAAGGAGCACAAGATTTGTAATGCGGAAAAACGTCCAAGATTTTCATTCATGATATATGAAATGACAATTTATATGCCCTTACAAATGAAACCACGGTGCCTCGGGTAAGACACCGGGCTATAGAGTTTATTTATTGTTTATTACAGATACCAAAAACATAGGAATTCATTACTTAGTAACAAGAGAAACAGATAGATTTTCCTTTGCACTCCAATTGTTAAGTCCACTGTCGGTTGCCGGGTAGATCCAGCTATCAAACTCGGCTTCATCCACTTCGTCTTCGTCCCCAATAGCATTCACTCCATGAGCAGGCAGGGGAGCTGTCACTACATTAGGCTTCTCAGATGCCTCAAACTGTACCTCCTTGGCGTCAATAAGGTCCTGCAGCTTGCTCCTTAACGCCCAACAGTCATCAGTGGAATGCCCCGGGCTATCAGAATGGTAAGCACAACGAGCATTTGGATTGTACTTAGGAGAAGTAGTATTGGGGAACTTCGGCGCCTCTCTGACAGTCACTAAGTTGGTTGAGAGCAACTGTGGCAAGATCTGCGATAAGGTCATGCTCAAACGGGTGAACTCTCTCCGGGGTCTTTCAGCCCTTTGAGGATTGGTTGGCCGAGGAGCGGCAGCAGGCTTAGCAATCATTACCGCACTGACAGATTGGCGGCGCTCAGATCTCTCTGATCTCTTGGAACCATATACAGCACTAGCCTCCTTTTTGAAGGGTTTCTTCTCAGAACTAGACGATGCACCCTTCGGAATCTTTCCAGACTTCAACCCAGCCTCAATTCTCTCTCCAGTCAGAATCAGATCAGTGAACCCCGCAGACGAATTCCCGATAAGATGGTTGAAAAATGGCCCAGATAGGGTCCCCAAGAACATGTCTACCAACTCCCGATCAGTCAACGGAGGCTGCACCCTGCCAGCCAGGTCTCTCCACTTCTGAGCGTACTCCTTAAAACCTTCACTTGAACCTAACGACATACCCTGGAGTTGGGTACGTGTAGGGGCAAGGTCGGCATTATATTGATACTGCTTATAGAAAGCAGTAGCCAACTCCTCCCAGTTACGAACCTTGGTCCCATCCAGCTGATAGAACCATTCGAGATGAGTCCCTGAAAGACTCTCCTGGAAGAAGTGGATCCACAAATTCTTATCCGCTGAGTACGGTTGGATCTTCCGAACATAGGACCTGAGATGTAGCTTGGGACAAGACGCCCCGTCATATTTAGTGAAAGATGGTGCTTTGAACTTCCGAGGAATAATCACACTAGTAGACAAACCCATATCTCCGAAATCCAGCCCAGGTACCTGTTGTATCTCCATAGCATTCAACCTATCTTCCAACTGCTTGTAACGGTCTTCTGCCGGAGGATATTGTTCTTCATCAAAATCAGTCTCGTTGTCAGAGACTACCGGACTAGGCCCCTTTTCTGCCTGAGGAGTACTCTTGCCAACAGAAGAACCAGCCTCTTCATGCTGCAGAGCATTGCCAAACCTTTGGCCCGAGTTGAACAGAACAGTTCTTCTCTTCTTCTTCTTCTCCTTCTTCAGGAGCAGAGCCTTCAGCTCTTCTTGGCCTTGAGCCAAACCCTTGATTAATTCCTGAAATTGCGCATTCTGCGCCTGAAGAGCTTTGATGGATGTCTCAGTTGATGACGAGTCGGGATTCATGATGCTGAAATAAACAGCGAAGAACTGTAAGCAACCTGAAAAGAGGAAAAACCTGCTATTCACATGATGAATGATATGTTTATGCAATGCATTCAAGGGTTCGAAAGTTCAAATTTGTTGTAGACAAAAAGGAACACACGTTATCATTAAGGAAATAACTGTTTAGTACATCAAAGCCTCATGGGCAAAATAATACAAAATCAAATCAATCCCAAAATATGCTACGCATCCTCTTTGGAGCTATGTAAGTGTTGAGATTCCTCTCCTCATGCAACAGGCGGGTGAGCTCCAAGACCTTCTTTTCACTGGCATGTAGACTGGTCTCAAGAGAATTCCGTTCTTCCTTAAGCTGGATCCAGCTCTTCTGCATCTCTTCCCAGGATGTGGGCATATCAGGGTGCTGAATAGTGTAGGACACTTCTCCTTCCAAGACTGGCTCTTTGATTACTGGGAGCATATGAGGATAAGGCATTACCAACTTCTGGGAGCAGGCTCGTACCCACTTGAGATAAGGTTCCAACGGGATGGAGTTCCTGTGCCCCAGTGTCTTGCTGTCTATTCTACTTGGCATCCTCCAGGCTCTGATAAATCTCTGGCGAAGTCCTTGAGTATCGTTGTCGAAGTCAAAAACTATGTCAGGAATTAACATGTCATGAGGACCATCCCTCCGAGCATAACCAAACTGTCTCCAAGCCAGGCATGGGCTGTAAGTAATACCTCCTCTGATTCCAAGTAAAGGAACATTAGGGTACTCCCCGCAACGATCAATGATAGTGACATCTTCTCTGGACCGAGGGCACCAATGTATATCTGCATGTGTAAGAGTCATCAACCGTTGTGACCATCTCAAACCCCGCTCATTCTTCAGAACTGATTGTGGAAGGTGCAAAATAAACCACCTTCCCAGGAGAGGAGTGCAACACATAAGGACACCTCTTTTTCTCATGGTTCGAGTGTAACATGAGTGAAGGATGTCCCCCAACAACGTAGGTATAGGATTCCTGGACATAAAGATCTGGACAGCACTGATGTCTATAAGCTGATCTGGATTAGGGAACAACACCAAACCATAGACAAGGAGGGCCACAACCTCTTCAAAAGCTTGCAAATCAAGGGAGTTCCAACATTCATGGGCCTTTTCAAACAGAAACCTGGCTAAGAACCCTTTGATACCACTTCTAATCTCCCAATGTCCTTTGAGGTCAGATGACTGTAGGTGCAAGGCTTTAGCAATCTCTTCAAGCTTAGGTTCCTTTTCTGTACCGTTGAAGGGTAGCTGATCAAGGATAGGGATCTTCAGGAGCCGGGAGAACTCCTCCAATGTAGGTACCAACTGATAATCCAAGAAGGTGAAACAGTGATGTAGAGGGTCAAAGAATTGGAACAGGACCTTGATCATATCTTCCTCAATGTTGGTATTGACCAAGCTGATGAGACTTCCATGTCTTTCACTGAATGAAGAGCTCTCGGGAATCCTGGATATAAGCTCCTTAAGCTGAGGAGGGATCCTTACAAGACTGACTTGAATTGTCTTTCTACGAACAGTTTCCATGTCCTACAAAACAAGAACAAAGATGAAAATTCGAACCCCTGAAATGGTTAGTCAATGCATATGATGCTGGATGATGTCATGATGCTATGATTAAACACATCACAGATATTTACAAAGACAAACATGTAAGGCACACAAGGCACACAAGACAAGCCCTTAGGGTTTAAGGCCAGCATGGGGTCTGGGTAGTACCCTCTTGAAGTTGGTGGGTTCAACCTGTCCTATCAAAGTAACCGGGTTCTAAGGGTCCCAATATCACGGGATTGCTTTCATTGTTCATCGTTTCGATTTAGCCACTGAACTGGCGACCGAAATATTCCAGGAAAGCAACCCTCAATTGAGTGTAGTATCGAGTATCAACCAACCTCGGACTGCACCAAAGTCAGTTATCTCACTACCCTAAAGAGGCCAAGATAGTTCAATTAAGGTTCCTAAGGTCTGTTGATGCTTCACGACACCACGCGGAGGCCCCGTACTCTCCTTGACTAAACTCAAGGGTTACCGGTACACACCAAAGTGCCACATCAACGTAGCAGACTGTTTCAACCATGTCGGTATACCCCGCACAGTTCCCTCACAGCCTTGTTGCTACTTTCTAAGAAGGTATTCCCCAGATCCGGGTTAGGATCTATAGAACTCCCAAGCAACCCACAATTTAAAGCACACAAGGAAAACAATTGAAAACACAGTTATGAACTAGCCCTAAGGTACACCTCACTTTAAGTTAAATCCCCAGCAGAGTCGCCAGTTCTATGATCGGTGGATCTGGAACTGACTGTTTAACGCTGGTTCGCGAAATGTCGCGGAAGAAAGAGTCGCCACCGTCTTTTATTTTCTCCAAATGGAAAGGACAAAAGCACAGAAAAATTCCTTATAGAGAATGCTCTCGGTTCGGGAGGTAGATTATAGAAAGGGAAGGTGTTAGCACCCTTTCTATCCATGGTTATCCATGGGCTCTTAGATACTTGCTCATTTGTGTTTTCAAAAATGGTTTGTTTGCTTTTCAACTGTGGGTTTTAAAAAGTTTCTTTGAAAATTCCAGTTCGACTCTTGTATCGGTCCTCAAGAGTGTTTGAAAAATTGCTTTCGAAAGCTTTTTGAAAAGGTGTCGGTGTGAAAAGTATTTTTTGATTTGTTTTTGAAATTAGAGCAAGTATCTACGAGAACCTACCTACCCTAAGGAATTCATCTGTGTAAATGTCCTTTAAAGTAGTGCCATCCCACCATTGAGAGGTAGGTAGCACCACCGTTGGAGGTGTTCGGGTCAATTCGAAGTTCGGGATATGGTGATCACCAGAGCAACGGGAAGACACCTTAGAAGCTACCCTCATGCCAGGTTCCCGGATCATGAGGACTTACTAAGACATCCTCTACTCGACGATCACCTTTCGAGGCAAGGCAACAGTGAGGCGTACCCTAGGGGTGGTGTGTGCGATTTGTGTGTCGTTTTCAGATATTTTTGTCTTTTGTCATGTTATTGGTGGTCTAACGTTTGTTTTTATTTTTGTCCATACATTCTTTCATGCCTTGATTTAACAGTTAAAAGTATTGCGGGAAAGTAAAAATTCTAAGCTATTACAAAAGGCGCGGGTCCACATCGCCAAAATTTCTCGAACCCGATTTGACAAAAAAATAAATAAAGAAATAAAGAGTGCGAGAAAGTTAATTACAAGGCTTCGGGAGAGATACAGAAATGTTAAACGAAATAAGATAAATGCGCGAATTAAATGAGAATTAAACGAGGGCGTTGGACCCTTTTTGAAAAATTAAATTAAACGATGAATTAATTAAAATTAAAAGGAAAAGAAATTGTCTTTTTGGTATTTTTTGGTATTTTGTAATTTTAATGGAAAAGAATTAAGTAAAATAAATGCTAACCCTAATTCTACAATTTTAATTTATTAAAAAGAAGATTAAAGTTTTACCCTAAAATTAACCCTAATTAATTTACATGCATTTTAATTACAAAAATAAATATTTAATGTTTTAATTATTTATGAAAGAAAAATAAAAAAAAGATGAAACTTAATTAACCCTAATTCTATGTTTTTTTAGATTTTTATTAAAAGAATTAAAATTAAAACCTAAATTTAAAACTAATCAATTAAAGTTATTTATTCACAAAAAATACTAAAATAAAAATATTTATTAGTTTTTTATCTTTTTTTCTGATTTTTTTTTGTGTTTTTTATATTTATGAAAATAATAAATTAATTAAGAAAATAATAATTTAAAAGGAAATAGAAAATAAAAAATAAAAAAATAGAGAAGGTAGAAAGAATTGCAAACCTAGGGGGTCTGCCCCTTAATATGGAGGTTAAGCCCAGGAATTTGAGCCCAAATCAGCATGGCCTTATTGACTTTTTCATGCAACGCGTGGAGTGGTTGACTGCAGTGCACCATGTTCTCCAAATCTATGCCTTTGGATTGCTGAAGCTGGACGCGTGGATGGTTGGATTGCGTGGGTGCATGGTAATCCACTATACTGAATCTGCATGGGAACGTTAACTGAAAAATAATATTGAAAGGGGTGAGGACCTGGGGCTCGAACCCAGGTCCTGAACGTTACCAATAGTAAGCCTTGCCAATTGATCCACACGCGTTTGTTGTACATCACATAATAAACAAACATTATAATATAAGACAATTCGTTAATGCCTTCTGCGCGCGAATTTTTGAATACTCCAATCATCGCTCCACACGTTATCATCTTCCTCGCGTTGTTTTGCTTTTCCTGAAACATAAAAACATAGGCCACGGTTTTTATACCGTTCCCTAAGACACCATTACAGAAAATAACGATTAGGCCAGGAATCATCATAAATTAGGCGCGAGGGTGGATTCTTCTTCGTCCAAGTGTACTGGTTGCAACCATGGCATCGTGATTCTCCAATTTTTCCTTATTTTAAAACCCCTAATTTGAAATCCTGTAAACCCTAAAACACGACTATGGCATCTTTGCATACAGTGCATAATAATTCAATCAAAGCATATGATTAGCTTGCAAACATTATTCTAAACACAAAAATAACAATGAAACATGTTAACAATGCATGAATGATAGAAATCGATTCTGAAATTTTCTTTACCAACTTCAATGGTGATCTCGCGTTTTCTTGAGCATGGAGCTTAGGGAATGATTGGAATACGTCCTATAATCCTCAAAGAAGCTAATGGAATCACTATTTTGTCTTGAATCGCCCTGCAAAGGTGTTTTCAGAATTGAGATTTTTAAGAAAAAGTGTGAGTTTGATCTTCAGGTTCCTGCGCAGCTGAGTGATCCATGGCATTAGGGTTGTGTTCCTTGTATATGTAGTAATGATTTAGGTCAAAAATCTGATCAAAAGAATCCAAGATTTGATTGTTCAATATTTGATTTTCAAGCATTATTTTTTCAATCTTTTTCATGCAATTTGATACCAAATCATGCCAAAACTTTCCAAAAATGATCATGCACGAATCTTGAATGTCCAATGAGAGTATTTTCTGCACAAAGAGATTTGATTTCATTAGTTTTGTATTTTTCATGTATTTTATTTAATTAAATGATTTATTAATAATAAAAAATCCAAATAAATAAATAAAAATGGAGAAAAACTTCCCTTTGGGCTTAATGGTCGTGCACATGCTTGGGATAATGAATTATGGAAGAAAAATAGGCCCATTAGCAATTTTAGGTCATTTGAATCAATGTTGACTTTTCAAAATATCCAAAACTTTCCCAACTTTCACAAGGCATAACTTGCTCAATTTTTAAGCTTTGCTCATGTTCTTGGACATTTTGGAAAGGTCTTTGAGTCCTCTAACCAATGCCTTTGGTCCCATGTCATTTTGATTTACCAATCTCAAGTTATGGCCTTTGACTTAAAGTCTCTTTTTGTTGACTTTTGAAAATGACCTATAATGTTGAAATTGATAACTTTTTGTGAGAGCATTTCTTGGACTTGAAGTATGAAGATTAGTTGTAGGAAATGTCTTTCTCTTCAAAATGAGCTTTGGATGGAATTTTTTTGATAATCCATGTGAAAGTTATGCTATGGTCAATTTACAGTTGACTTTTTCAGCTGTCCAAATAAGGAAACTTTTGCTTCTTGATGATTTTTGAACCAAGCTTTGAGAATCATGATCAAGCATTTATAAAATGATGTTTGTGGCTTCAAAATGAGATGTTGATCAAAAATTTGAACTTTTGACTGTCAAATGACCATTTTGCCCCTACAGTTGACTGTAGTGCAATTAGGATTTTTGACTGTGCAATTTTGTGCTGAAAGTCTTGAAACTTGATATGAGGATGCTTGACCATATTTGTAGGAATGAGGGACTTGATTGGACCTTTGGAAGCTTCATTTTCTTGATCAGAGCCAAAACCCTAGTTTTGACTGCTTAGGAGGCCCTTGAACTGTGCAACCCTTGGAGAATTTTGCAGCTTGACTTGGCAAATCTTTGAAGAATATGGGAGGGCAAATTTTGGGGTACAACACTTATGGCCATGCAAGATGAATGAAACCAATTTGAAAGGAATGACATTTGGGATCTTTTCCCTCTTCCAAAAGATCATCAAGTCATTGGTACCCGATGGGTTTTTAAGAACAAACTTGACAAACATGGAGTGATAACTAAATAAGGCCTGTCCAGTGGCTCAAGGGTATAACCAAGAGGAGGGCATCGGTTATGAGGAGACGTATGCTCCCGTTTCTCGACTCTTGGTTATACGCCTCCTGCTAGCATATGCATGTTCTCAAAACTTCAAGTTATTTCAAATGGAAGTGAAGAGTGCTTTCTTTAACTGATTTATTACTGAATAAGTGTATGTTTCTCAACCTCCCAGTTTTGAAAATCACAAGTATCATAATCATGTGTAAAAATTAAAATGAGCTTTGTATGGTATCAAACAAGCCCCTCAGGCTTGGTATGAAAGGCTTAGCATATTTCTACTTGATCAAGGATACTATAAATGGAAGGTAGATATTGCACTCTTTAATAAACGTCAAGGAAAATACATACTTCTTGTTCAAATAATGTGGATAATATTATATTTGTTTCTACTAACATGAAATTGGTCAAGGAGTTTCGCGAGCTTATGCAGGGAGAATTTGAAATGAGTCTTATGGGGGAGTTGAACTACTTTCTTGGACTTCAAATCAAACAACTCAATGAAGGAACCTTCATTGTCAAACAAAATATTGTCTTGAATTGCTTAAGAATTTTGGCATGAAAGAGGCAAAATAAATTGACAACCCAATGCCAACAAACGAAAATTTAGACAAAGATATTAACGGTAAGGATGTCGATGTCAACAAATATGAAGGTATGATCGGATCACTTTTGTACCTTATTGCATCTAGGCCCGATATCATGTTTAGCGTTTGTATGTGCACCCGGTATCAATCGACTCCTAAGGAATTTCATCTGAAAGTCGTTAAACGCATTCTTAGATTCCTTCATGGTACATCTAAGTTTAGACTTTGGTATTCCAAAGGAAGCAATTGTAGTTTGGTAGGATATTCTGATTCTGATTTTATCGATTTCAATTCGGATAGGAAAAGCACTAGTGGAACTTATCATATGTTTTCAAACACATTGGTTAGTTGGCATAGCAAAAAGCAAGTTTCAGTTTCCTTGTCAACCGCCAAAGCGGAATACGTTGTTGTTGGTAGTTGTTGTGCACAAATCCTTCGGAATAAACAACAACTACTAGGCTTTAATATTAAACTTTTTTGTATTCCCATCATGTGTGAAAACACTAGCGCGATTAATCTTACCAAAAATCCGGTTCTACATTCTTGCACTAAACATACTGAGATTCATCACCACTTCCTATGTGACCATTTTGAAAAATGTGATGTTGTATTTGAGCATGTTGATAATAAAAATCAACTTGCATATATTTTTACAAAACCACTTGCAACAGAGCCCTATTTCAACTTTCAACGAGAATTGGGAGTTCTTGACATCTCAAATGTTTTCTAAGATGTAGATTTTACATGCACTCTTAACATACTTGATCAAACTTTCCTTGAGAGTTTCATACTTGCGAGTGCATTCTTCGTTTCGTGCATTGATGAGGTAACATTGTTCCTTTTCTCCTTGAAATTAGGCTCTTTATTATCATATATGTTAGCTGGCCTTTTGTGTGATATTTCCTTCATGAATGTTCACTTCCAAAAATTTCTAATTGTCAACCATTGTGTGTTTACAGTTTATATACTTATAGTGACTTCATGAAATTTGTATTTTCTTTGAATTATGTTTTTGATTTTTATGCATATTGTGGTTCTTATTGTTTGCATCTCTTGCAAGGTGTTTATCCATTTCTTGACACATGAATTACATGTGAGATTTTCTTTTTCTTTTGCGCTTTTTGATCATGTGATATCATATGTTGTGAATGCATTTCATTCTTTGGTTTTATTGGTGATTTATTACTCGCCAATCTAGGAACATGTGTGTGCGGCAGACATAGTCAAAAGATACTATGCATAAGAGACCCACTAGGTTGACACACCTAGGCAAAATAAGGGCATCCCGGCGAACCAAAAGATGTTCGGGAAAAAATTAGGGATAAAAACAAAAAAAGTATGTACACCCGGCTGTTGTACCCCAATTTTTTCCCATAAGATCTCTTCATCATACCATGTTGTTTCACTCACAACAAGATCACACTAGGATTCTTGGTTCCCTTCCCTACATTTAGTTTTGCTCCTTTTGAGAGGTTACCAAGCACCTTGAATTATGTTCCTTTTGTGATCATGAATATTGTTTTGATTTCTTCACTTAATTAATGAAATACAATGTTGGCTTATCTTGTTTTTATCCATGTAGGTAAGGGCAATGAGATTTATCAAGTTACTCCATGGGTTCATGAGTTTATTTCCATGCCCTAGTCAATATAGCTTGAGAAGTTCAAACCTCACCATTGGATTGGTTTTGTAATAATTGGCATGGCAAGGTTGCTTTGGTTCATCACATTTCAAGGTTATTAGATTTGACTCAAAAGTACAAGGGTTTGATTGGAGAAGTTGTCATGTTTGGACAAGGCCTTGTTCCTATTGGTCACAAGATCATATTTCTATAAAATTTCAAGACATGGAAGTGGTTTTGGTGGCTATGAGTCCTCATTATCATCCTCAACAACTTCTATTCATAAATCAAGAATATTGGCACAAGAAGTTTGTTCAAACTTGTCAAAATTCCCCAAAGCATTTCTTGATCTAAGAGCTAGGGTTTTGAACTTCAGAGGAGTCCATATTGCTCACCTTTTGGTATTTTTGAGTGATTCCAAATACATCCTACTCTTAAAAGGGTTATAAACAAATCACTTCAAAAGTTCCAAGGAGTTTTCATGTGGAAGGAACTTGGTGAAGAAGAAAGATTACAAGTCATCTAGATGAATCCACAATTTTCCATATGTGACTTAAAATGGTCATAACATGGTCAATTTTTATCACCTTGAGTCCATTCTTTTTCCATAATTATCTTGAAGATGTGTACTTTATGCCTTCTTTTATGTGCAAAGTGAGAAAATGGATGTAAGTTGCCTTAAATATGCAAAATATTATAGGTCATTTCATGATTTTTGGCCAACTTCAACAAGTCATAACTTGCTCAATTTTAGGATATTTTGAGTGGTTCAAGTTTCAAAATGTCGTTCAAGAGATCTACTTCATTCCATATTTTTTGGTCAAGAGAAATTCCAAGTGGAAGGCCATGTTTGGATGCAAGACATTATAGGTCATTTTTAAAGAAGAATTTGAAATATTTCTAAGTATGGGAAGTCAACCCTTTTTCTTCAACTTTGACTCAATGCAACTTTTAGCTCAAGCATCCATTTTATTCCATTATTTTTCCATTACAAAGCTTGTAACCTCATCTTTCTAAAGCATCAAGAATCAGGCCCCAAGACCCCTTGAGTTGAAAATACCATTGGTCAGAAGTTGGCACTTTGAAATTGAATTTCTCACCAAGTCAGAATTTTGAAATCCATAATGTGGCCTCTAATCACAATGTTTCCACGCGTTTTTGCCTCTAAACATGTTTAGTGAAGTTCTAGATTTGTTTAGCACATCAAAACGCAAGAATTGGATGAGTTTTGATGAAGTTTGTATCACACTTCACTCGTGCCTCAGGTGTGCACGATTTTTCTCCAAAATGCATCATTCACCCTTCCTTTTGATCCCATTCGCTTCTCCTATAAATACATGAACTATCCCATTCAATTTCCCAAGCTTGGATAGCCAGAATCACCCTGTCAAACTTGTTTCACAACTCAGAATTCAGCAACTTCAAAATCCATTCTCGACCATTTTTCAATCCAATTTTTCCCTCAATTCACCTTCCTTGATCTTCCCTGAAGCTAACATATAATTACATTCAAGAATCGTGCCCTATACTGTTCCATAGAAGTCCAGTTTCAGAGCTCTACAACTCAACTTCAATAGGTAGATTCCTTCATCAATTCTTCAAAACTCTGATATCATTGTGTTGCTCTCATTTCCCTGGTTCTAGTCGCAACATTTACATTTCACTGGAAACACGTTTTGACCATGAAATTTCAAACCCCTTTTCAAAAATTTCCTTCCAAATTACTTGACCTACAGTTTATATAAATTTGGCGCGAGGGTGTGGTTGTTTTCGTCTTGAAGAGACGAAGCGATTGGCATAGGTCTGAGCTTCTGACGTTACAGTTTAAGAGACCTGCAAATCACGTTGGTTGGAGGTTGAAGATGACCTACGTGTCATCTTCAAACCAATGATGGCACGCCACTTTTATTTTTGAAAATCTGATTTATATTTGATTTTGTATATTATTCACTAATGACCATGATATGCACAGCGCGCCAGATCCCTTGGATTTGATTACTAACGCGTTTTGACTCTCATCCAATGGTCCACATATTTTACTTTTATTTTCTTTTTCTGATTTTTATATTTTAATTGTTTTAAATTTCAAAAAATCATAGAAAATTCATTTTTAGTCCAAAAATTTTGAAAAAATTATGAAAAATATTTTTGATTATTCTCTTTCTGATTTTCATTTTTTCACAATTTAGTTTTGTGTTTTGGTATTTTTTATAAATTTTATACTTATTTGATTTGTTTTAAATGTTTAAAAATACTTTCATACATTTTTAAATTGTGGAAAAATTATGGAATGATTCAATGATATTGTGACAAATATTGGTGACCTTATTTTATTTTTGTTTCTGACTTTACTATTTTTTACTATTTTTTGTTTATTTTACCCATTTATTTTAATTTTAAAAATAGTTTCTGACTTTGAAAAATTACCAAAAAATTTATAAAATTACTTGGCCCTTTTTCTGATTTTTCTATGGTCTTACTTTTCGTTTCTTGATTAATTTGAACATAGTTGATATTTTTCTCATTATTTTCTATTTTTAAAATCTTTTTTTTTTAAATGTGATATTATTTTGTAATTATTTTCTGGCTGATCTTGGGTTAGATTTTGGATCATGAACTTTATTAACATCATTGGATCCATGGTATTGAGTTTAACTCCATAAAAATGGATGAATGATTTTAATAATAGTTTGATTAAAATTTAATTCAAATATGGTTTTATTTTTTTCCCCATCCCTTTTCATCTTATCCCTTTTCTTATTGCATTAAATGTTGTTGAAGCATGATCTCTATATCATGTCTCAAAACAAATGGTGCATAGATTGCTATTGACCGGCCTCAAAATAGGTGCGACTTCTACATAAGTTCACTTACGATTGCTTAACATAACGCTAAATTTTGTCCCGATTCGAATAAATGATCATTCGTGACCAAAACTTATGATTGTAAGCCCAAGTATGTTAATTTGATATCTTTGATCCAATAACCTTGAGATTCATTGTATGGAGGCTTTGGTTCTACCAATCCTCTAATGGATCTACAACACCTTTGGTCAATGCGGATCACTTAAACATCGTTGATCATTAAATGGTACTTATGAGAATTCCAAATGGATGATATACTTGACAAAAAGCAAATGCAACTTGTTGTGTGGAGGTTTTGGTTCTACCAATCTTATAATGAGTTCCAAATACAAGTTTTAAGATGATCATCCAACTAACCACTAATTATTGACTTGTTTTATCTTATGCTTTTATTCTTTTTTATGCTTTATGTACTATTTATTTTTAGCATTTACATTTCATGCCATTTTCATCTTTGCTCATTTGAGCATTTATTTTTCTTGCCATTTGTACTTTGCTCACTTGAGCTTTTTTTTTCTTTTCCTTTCTTAAGATACTTAATAATCAACATAAACCCTAAAAAATATTTAATGGTACTTGGACTATTTGGTTACTATCCTTGGCATTATGGAGCATGAGACTTTTCTTGGACTTAGGATTAGAAACCTTGGCCTATCTTGGAGACTTTGTGACTTTATCTGATTATTTTGTCTGGAATTATTGAGGTTTACCTCAAGATATTGGGTTGTTTGTTTGTTTTGTGTACAGGTTATTGTGATTACATACTTTGTTTGTAATATGGAATTCACCCGTATATAGCCGTAACTCTGCCCAATTTTTGTGAAGATTTAATACATTTGAAGTTTAGTTCTCTCAAGAGGTCTAGTATCTTTGTTTGCTTGGTTTCAATCCAAAGAATGGGAATTCTATCTTGACTCATAATGTCAAGTATTGGCTTCTTGTTGGTTAGATGATTCTTATCCTTAACTTTTACCTTATGCTTTAGGATAGTCTCTTCTTCTCCTCCCATCTTCTTTAATTTCAAAAATCTTCTCCCTCCTTTTGAAAACTCTTCTTGTTTCTAAACTTGAACCACTTTCATAATAAACTTGGACTTAGGTCCATGCATTTTCAAAGCATTTTCATAAATAAATTCTAATCAACTTAATAATACCTTGACATTTTTTTGTGAGAAGACTAAAAGTCAATCAATCTCATTCAAACCATTTTTCCACTTTGGCTTTTACTTTAAAATTTTCTCAAAAGATTAAACTCTTGTCAATCCTTGTAGTGATGCAAACAATTATACTTCTACAATATGTATTGAAGAGAGATATTTTCCACTTGGGTGTTGAGTGAGGCATTGTTGATTTTGAAATCAAATCCATATCCTCCACTTTGAAATGATGCAAATTCTCTTTTCTCATGATTGTGGGTAGTAGGTGTGTTTTCCACACGGACAATAACGATGATGTTTTATCTCATTAAATTAACCAACGCATTTGTGTTTCAAATTTTTAAAAGAGGAACTGCGTGTACCCTGATCCCCTATTGCATGAAAGGTGCTACGTAAGCACTAAAGATTCGCAACCGCGGCGGGTGCAAAAATCTTAAAAAATATATATTTCTTTTCTCACCTCCACCATCCATTTTATATACAACAATTTTTTATAACCAAAATATACAGATTTTACAAAGAGGCTTATGCGGAGTACCCTAGATTTTTAGGGTGCTAATACCTTCCCTTTGCATAACCAATCCCCTTACCTTGAATCTTTCCCCCTATTTTTGGGTTATTCGCTCTTTTCACATTCCTTTGGAAATAATAAAGCGCAGTGGCGATTTTTATTTTGATTTGTATAAAGTCTAGTCAATCCAATGGCTTAGCCTTGAGCATTTCTACCGCTACAGAAAAATGGAGACATCACTGTGGAAAGATTGACATCTTGCTGGTCCATCCCTCAGTGGGTTAAGCCTATCATTGTTTATATTTGTATATGTGTTATTACTGTTTTTGTGTTATATGTTGTTGTACCCCAATTTTTGCCCCTAAGATCCCTTCATCATACCATGTTGATTCAATCACAACAAGATCACATTAGGGCTTTTGGTTCTTCTCCCTATCTTTATCTTTGTTCTTTGTGGAATCCCAAAGCACCTTAACTTGTTTTCTTTTGTGATCATGAATATTTTGTTTTGATTTTCTTTCTAATTAATAAAATGTAATGTTGGTTTGTCTTACTTGTTAATAATGTAGGTAAAGGCAATGAGGTTTAGCAAGTTGCTTCATGGGTTCATGAGTTTATTTCCATGCCCTAGTCAATAAATCTTGAGAAATTCAAACCTAACCATTGAAGTTGTTTTGGAACAAATGGAATGACAAGGCTTATTTTGGTTCAACATATTTCAAAGTTATCAAAATTGATTTAAAAGTACAAGGGGTTGATGGAAGAAGTTGTCATGATTGGACAAGGTCTTGTTCCTATTGGTCACAAGAGCATATTTCTCTCAAATTTCAAGATATGGAAGTGGTTTTGGTGGCTATGAGTCCTCATCATCATCCTCAACAACTTTTATTCACAAAACAAGAATATTGGCATAAGAAGTTTGTTCAAACTTGTCAAAGTTCCTCAAAGCTTTCTCTTGATTTAGAAGCTAGGGTTTTGAACTTCAAAGGAGCATATCTTGCTCACCTTTTGGTATTTTTTAGTGATTCCAAAGACATCTTTCTCTTCAAAGGGTTATCAACAAATCACTTCAAAAGTTCCAAGGAGTTTTCATGTGGAAGGAACTTGGTGAAGAAGAAAGATTACAAGTCATCTAGATGAATCCACAATTTTCCATATGTGACTTCAAATGGTCATAACTTGGTCAATTTGTATCCCTTGAGTCCATTATATTTCCATGATGATCTTGAAGATGTTTAATTTTTGCCTTCTTTTATGTGCAAAGTGAGAAAATGGATGGAAGTTGCCTTAAGGATACAAAAGATTATAGGCCACTTCATGATTTTTGGCCAACTTCAACAAGTCATAACTTGCTCAATTTTTGGAGATTTTGAATGGTTCAAATTTCAAAATGTCATTCAGGAGATCTACTTCATTCCATATTTTTTGGTAAAGAGCAAATTCCAAGTGGAAGGGCATGTTTGGATGCATAAAATTATAGGTCATTTTGAAGAAGAATTTGAAATATTTCTAAGTATGGAAAGTCAACTTTTTTTCTTCAACTTTGACTCCATGTAACTTTCAGCTCAAGCATCCATTTGGTTCCATTTTTTTTCCATTGCAAAGCTTGTAACCTCATCTTTTCAAAGCATCAAGAATCATGCCCTAAGACCCCTTGATTTGGAAATTCCATGGATTTGAATTTGGTAACTTGAAACTGAATTTTTCACAAAGTCAGAATTTTAAAATCCATAATGTGACTTCTAAACACAAGATTTATGTGCGTTTTTGATTTAAACTTGATTAGAAAACTTGCCAGAAGTGATTAGCACCTCAAAACGCAAGGTTTGGCTGAGTTTTGATGGAAATGAAGTCACATTTCACTCGTGCTCGACCTTCACTCAATTTCCCTCCAAACTTCTTTGTTTCTTCAAATTTTCATTCCCATTCACTTCCCTATAAATAGAGGGTCATCCCTCATCCATTTTCCTAATCTTAGAGAGCCAAGAACACCCTGCCAAAACCTCACACGAACCCATCTTTTTTGAATTCAGTTTGAGATTTAAGCTCCCTTTTCCAAAATTATTTGCGCATTCATCATCCTTGAGCATCATATAAACTCTCCAGCACTTAAACCAATCAAAACGAGCCATAATTCAAGCTACAGAAGTCCAGTTTCAGAGCTTCTTACTTTAACTTCAAAAAAGTAGAATTCTCCACCATTTGGATCCAAATCAAGCACTAATCTATTCTACTCCTTCTCTTGATTCTAATACTGCTTACAATTTTTAAATCCATTGAGAATTGAGAGAGAAATCTCAAATTGAAGGTGCTAGCTATTTTCTGGGTTTTTGATTCATATCTCTCTCCATACTTTATATAATTTTGGCGCGATGGTTGTGTTAGAATCGTCTTGAAGAGACGAGTTCAATGATGCTAGCCTGGGATCCTAATTTTTCCATTTGAAGGATCTCACAAAATCCCCATTGCAGGGTGTCTGGAGGTTGAAGACGATGACATGTCTCGTCTCAGCCAATGATAGCGTGCCAAACGTTTTAATTTCATTGGTTGCCCTTTTTCTGATCCCATGTGTATTTCACTAAGGTCCATATCAAGCACAGTGCGTCTAGTCTATTGGATTAGCTTACTAACGCATTTTGACTATGATCTGATGATCCACATCTTTTTGGTTTTATTTTATTTTATGATTTTATATTTTTATTGATTAAATTTTCAAAAAATTCATAACTCTTTTATTTTTTATCCAAAAATTATGAAAAAATTCACAAAAATACTTTGAATTATTTCTGATTGCATGACTATTTTTTCACATTTTTATTTTTACATTTGGTATTTTTTATATTTTTTTGTATTATTTGCTTCTTTTAATTACTTAAAAAATACTTTCTGGCATTTTTTAATTCTGGAAAAATTCATAAATATTATTTTGCATATTTTTGACTTTCTGAATATTTTATGGAATTTTATGTTGAGGTTTACTATGTTTGACCTATTTTATGTTTGTTTTAGCAATTTTAAGTAGTTTAAAAATAGTTTCTGACTTTTAAAAATCACCAAAAATTTTATAAAAATATTTGGATCCATTTATGATTTTCTATGGCCTTACTTCTCATTTCTTGAATAATTTGAACATAATTGATATTTTTATCATTATTTTCTATTTTAAAAACATTTTTTAATCCTTTTTTTATATATTAAATATAATATTATTTTGTGTTTATTTTCTGGCTAATCTTGTGTTAGATTTTGGATCGTGAACTTTATTAACATCATTGGATCCATGGTGTTGAGTTTAACTCCATAAAAAAATGGATGAATGATTTTAATAATAGTTTGATTAAAATTTAATTCAACTGTGGTTTCTATATCTTTTTACCCTATCCCTCTTCATCTCATCCCCTTCTTATTGCACTAAATGTTTTTGGAGCATGATCTCTATATCATGTCTCAAAATAAATGGTGCATCGATTGCTATTGACCGGCCTCAAAATAGGTGCGACTTCTATATAAGTCCACTTACGATTGCTTAACATAGCGCTAAATTTTGTCTCGATTCGAATAAATGATCATTCGTGGCCCAAACTTATGATCGCAATCCCAAGTATGTTAATTTGATCTCTTTGATCCAATAACCTTGAGATTCATTGTGTGGAGGCTTTGGTTCTACCAACCCTCTAATGGATCTACAACACCTTTGGTCAATGCGGATCACTTAAACATCGTTGATCATTAAATGGTACTTGTGAGAATTCCAAATGGATGATATACTTGACAAAAAGCAAATGCAACTTGTTGTGTGGAGGCTTTGGTTCTACCAATCCTCTAATGAGTTCCAAATGCAAGTTTCAAGATGGTCATCCAACTAACCACTAATTATTGACTTGTTTTACCTTATGCTTTTATTATTTTTATGCTTTATGTACTATTTATCTTTTAGCATTTACATTTCATACCATTTTCATCTTTGCTCATTTGATCATTTATTTTCTTGCCATTTTTACTTTGCTCACTTGAGCTTTGCTTTTCACTTCTTAAGATACTTAATAATCAACATAAATCCTAAAAAAACTTTTAATGGCACTTGGACTATTTGGTTACTATCCTTAGCATCATGGAGCATGGGACTTTTTCTTGGACTTAGGATTAGAAAACTTGGCCTATCTTGGAGACCTTGTGATCTTATATGATTATTTTGTCTGGAGTTCTTGAGGTTTACCTCAAGACATTGGGTTGCTTGTTTGCTTTTCTGTGCAGGTTTTTTTGTGATTACATTCTCTGTTTGTAATCTGGAATTCACCCGTATACAACCGTTACTCTGCCCAATTTTTGTGAAGACTTAATACACTTGAAGTTTTGGTTCTCTCAAGAGGTCTAGTATCATTGCTTGCTTGGTTCTAATCCAAAGAATGAGAATTCTATCTTGGCTCATAATGTCAAGTTTTTGGCTTCTTGTTGGTTAGATGGTTCGTATCCTTAGCTTTTACCTTATACTTTAGGATAGCCTCTTCTTCTCCCCCCATCTTCTTTAATTTCAAAAATCTTCTCCCTCCTTATTGAAAACTCTTCTTGTTTCTAAACTTGAAACACTTTCATAATAAACTTGGACTTATGTCCATGCATTTTCAAAATATTTTCATAAATAAACTTCAATCAATTTAATAATACCTAGACATTTTTTGTGAGAATACTAAAAGTCAATCAATCTCATTTCAAACCATTTTGCCACTTTGGTTTTTTATCTTTAAACTTTTCTCAAAAGATTAGACTCTTGCCAATCCTTGTAGTGATGCAAACAACTATACTTCTATAATATGTAGTGAAGTGAGATATTTTCCACTTGGGTGTTGAGTGAGGAATTGTTGATTTTAAAATCCAAGCCATATCCTCCACTTTGAGGTGATGCAAATTCTCCTTCCTCATGATTGTGGGTAGTAAGTATGTTTTCCACACGGGCAATGACGATGATGTCTTATCTCATAAAATTAACCAACACACTTGTGTTTCAAATTTTCAAAAGAGGAACTACGTGTACCCTAATCCCCTATTGCATAAAAGGTGGTACGTAGGCACTAAAGGTTCGCAACCGCGGCGGGTGCAAAAATCATAAAAAATATTTCTCTTCTCACCTCCACCATCTATTTCTATACAACACATTTTTATAGCCAAAATATACAGATTTTTAAAGAGGTTCCTGCAGAATACCGTAGATTTTTAGGGTGCTAATACCTTCCCTTTGCATAATCAACCCCCTTACCTTGAATCTTTCCCCCTCTTTTTGGGTTATTCGCTCTTTTCCTATTGCTTTGGAAACAATAAAGCGCGGTGGAGATTTTTATTTTTGATTTATATAAAGTCTAGTCAATCTAATGGCTTAGTCTTGAACATTTCTACCTCTACAGTTGTATGTATGTTTATCTGGATTTTCCTGGTTTTCAGGGTGCTTGGTGATTACTCATAATTCATATACCCGGACTTGGGCAAACTTTAAGATAGGACGGGCGGTATAGTCATGTTAACTTTGAGGGAGTAATCCCAAAAAAGGAGGCATGAGATCCCCCACTCAGTGGAGGCCCTTTGACTTTAGTTTCGTTTACCGAGTAATCGAGAAGACGTACTACTTTCGACATCGGAGCCTACTAAAACTGAGGACCGTAGAATACTTAACCCATCTTGGCCTTTTAGGTGTAGTGCGGAAGCTATGATGGAGTAATCCGGAAATAGTTGTCACGCGATACTATGCTCGGACGAGTCTTTCTTGAGAATATTACTAATTACCGAGTTAATCAGGAAGTTGGTAATATCCGAAGGAAGGATTTAGACTCTGGGAATCTCTAGAACCTTGTTCGGCAGGTGATAACTCTTAGACCAACACCTTATGGGTAGTACCTTCGACCTCATGCTCGTGACGTTGAACCTATGAACCCTATATGTGTGATCTTGTGTGTGATTGTTGCATCATGCATCCATACACTCATAAGCATCTTTTGAAGAAAACATATTTCAAGGGATTTAAAGGTTGACTATTTGTGAATATCTCAGGTACTTTTAACCATGGATTCTAGAAAGAGAAAGACCGGGAAATACAGTTTCAAGGATCCCAAGATAGATGAGTTGGTCAGTCTAATTCTAGAGATCGAGTGTTCTGCAGACTTTCGGAAGAAGTATGGGTCCATTATTCCTCTCATGAAGCTGAAGATGAAGGAGGGTATTCTCTCGACCTTGGTCTAGTTCTATGATCCGATGTATCATTGCTTTACTTTTCCCGATTATCAGTTAATGCCTACACTAGAGGAGTATTCTTATCTATCGGATTTAACCGTTACTGATCGCGTTCCTTTTACTGTTTTAGAGGGTGAGCCAAAACCACATGAGATTGCTGCTTTGATTCATCTAGGGAAGTCTGAGGTGGAAGCCCGTATGACTACTAAAGGAGGGATTAGAGGATTACCAGCTCAGTTCTTATTGGAGAAAGCTCGTTACTTTGCCAGAATGAAGAGTGCAGTTGCTTTTGAGGCCATCTTTGCTCTACTTGCTTACGGGTTGTTCTTATTTCCTAATGTGGACAAGTTTGTCGACATTAACGCTATCAGGATTTTCATGATTGGAAACCCAGTTCCTACACAGTTGGGTGATGCTTATTACTCTGTTCATCTTCGGAATTCTTATCATGGGGGAATGATTATCTGTTGCACGCCTCTGTTGTACCAATGGTTCATCTCTCATATGCCTCAGTCTGATGCTTTTTGGGATGTCAAGAAGGAACCCCGTTGGGCTCCTAACATCATGGAACTTACTCACTCGGATATTGATTGGTATAATCGAGCTTACCAGTATGTGGAAATTATTGACAGTTGTGGTAGTTTCCCCAATGTACCACTTCTTGGTACAATGGGAGGAATTAACTATAACCCTGTTCTTGCACGACGACAACTAGGTTATCCGATGAGGGATAAACCGAATAATATTCATTTGAGTAGTTTCTTTCTGAAGGAATGAAAAGACCATAGGGAATCTAGGGAGCAGATTGCGAAGGCCTGGCATCACATTCATAAGAAGAGTAGGAAGGATTTGGGACCTATGGGTGTTGTTTCTTTGGAGCCATATCTCCAATGGATCTGACTGAGAGCTATTCAGTTAAAGATGTCGTATACCCGGGAGACACCCATGCCCAATCTATTTGTGAAGACCACTCCTCCCTTTATAGATGACCTAGAAGAGCTGCAACTCGCTTTGGTTAGGATGCAACAGGAAAGGGATGCTTGGAAGAACAAGTTCCAGACTTTAGAGAGTTCCTATAAAGCAGACTTGAAGGAGAAAGACGATTTGATTGAGATCCTTGAGAGTCGAGCGGTAGAGCCCATGGAAGGGAAAGGGGATTTATTTTCTCCTAGTCCTCAATCAGGTTTTGATCACTTACTTCCTGATTCAGATGATTGGAAGGAGGTTGTCACCATACATGTGGAAGAAAACCAGAGGTTGAAGGCTCAGGTTGCCAGGCTCACAGGGAAGCGCCAGCGTACAGATTGATCTTCATCCGTTCTTTTTCTCTGGATTTTAGATTGTATTTCCATCTTGTACTTGAGATCATTGAAACTTGTAATCCATTTTGGAGTTATTATAATAAATTTTTTCAGTATTTCAAAAAGCTTTATTACTTTGATGTTTGCAATATGTCTATAAACCATAAATCCCTTGAAATATTAAATAATAAAGAAAAAACAATCATATGCATTGCATATCATGCATCATATTGCACATATTTCTTGCATTTATTATGCATATCCAGGTGTCTTACCAAGCTTCTTTGCTTCGTTCAGTAAGCTGACTCATCAGTACAATACTCGGGCTAATTTCAAAAAGAAGATGGACAACTTAGAACAGGAGAATCGTGAGCTGCACAAAGAAGTTTATGCTTTGAAGTCCGGCATGGCCAATTTCACTACTCTGATGGAAGCTCTGGTGGCTGCTCAGAATCAACCACCGAGTGTTCAACCTCAACCAACAAGGGAAAATACTGAATTTCTGACTGTTCCTGTATCCGCTACTCTGGCTGTTGTTCAAAATTGTATGCCTCAAGGTTATCCATGGGGAATGCCAGAGAATTTCGCACTTGAAGGTTTCAACCTTGGTCCTCAAGATACTCCAGTTGTTCAGACTATTGTTACTATGGCACCTCCTGTGGTGCATGTTGTTCCTGTCGCACCTCCTTCGGTAAACATGGTTCCGTTTGTTAATGATGATGTGTGTCGTCCTTTCCCTCCGCCGAGTGAAGACTTGGGTCTTTATGATATAACGGATGATTTTCAAGAGCAGTTTGATAAGATGCAAAGAGATATGAAGGCTCTTAGGGGAAAAGAGCTATTTGGGCAGAATGTGGATGAGCTATGTTTGGTCCTGAATGTTAAGATACCTGCTAAGTTCAAGGTCTCGGAATTTTAGAAGTATAAGGGCAACACTTGACCTTGTGCTCACCTAGTGATGTACGTGAGAAGAATGTCTACCCATACTGATGATCAGCGTCTGCTGATTCACTTTTTTCAGGATAGTTTGATTGGTGTTGCATTGAAGTGGTATATGAATTTGGACAGTGCCAACATCCATACTTTTAATGATTTGGGAGAAGCATTCATCAAACAATACAAGTACAATGTGGACATGGCGCCTAACTGTGACCAACTTAGGGCCATGGTTCAGAAAGACAGGGAATCATTCAAAGAGTATGTGCAGAGATGGCGCGAAGTAGCTGTCCAAGTGATTCCTCCCATGGAAGAGAAGGAGATGACTAAGATTTTTTTGAATATGTTGGGTGCTTTCTACTACGAAAGGATGGTAGCAAGCGTACCAAGTGACTTTACTGAGATGGTCGGAATGGGTATCCGCCTGGAAGAGGCTGTAAGAGAAGGTCGTTTGACGAAGAGTGAAGGATCAGGAGGTGTAAAGAAGCCACCGTATGGGTTTACCAAGAAGAAAGAAGGAGATGCAAATGTTGTTATACAAGAGAGGGGGTAAACGCTCCTAGAAGGAATTATCAACGTCATCAGCATGTCGCCTCAGTTACTCCTGTTATGAATGCCGCTCCGACTACCATTGCTTATCAGAGACTGTCCCAGCAGGAGAATCAAGGGTATAATCAGAGAAGGGAGAGTTATAACCATATTCCCATAAGATATACAGAGCTACTACCAGCATTAATTCAAAAAAAGTTGGTCCAGACACGACCACCTCCCGCCGTACAATCACCGTTGCCTTGGTATTACAAGGCAGACCAAACATGTGCTTTTCATCAGGGAGCACCAGTGCATAGTGTTGAGAATTGTTATCCTTTGAAGATTGAAGTGCAAAAGTTGGTGAAGTCTAGAATTCTATCTTTCAAGGACATGGGACCTAATGTGAAAGATAACCCTCTACCCAAGCACGGGGGAGTAAATGCTGTAAATATGGTGGCCGGTTATCCAGGCGACTTCCATATTTTCGACATTAATCTGGTTAGAGGAGATTTGGTGAAAATGCATGCAGACCTCTGTGAATTCAGCTACTACACGCATGACCATGCCGGTTGTGCTACTTGCAGTACAGATATACAGGGTAGCGATAAGATAAAGGCTGATTTACAGGAGATGATGGATTAGGGCCTCATCCACATAATCAGGCCTAGGGTAGAATATGAAGAGGAAGTGAATATGGTTTCTGGATGTCTTGGTGAATTCAGAATTTTTAATGTGGAGTATTTGAATGAGGATCTCGTGTAGTTTCATGCTACCTTTTGTCATACTGCTGGTCAGGTAGAACACCAATATGGATCTTGCCTAGTTTGTTGTCGAAATCCCCGAGGATGTTCAATCGTGAGGGATGGTGTTCGGTTGCTGTTAGACAATGGAACTATCAAGATCACAGGTCAGAGGGATGATTATCATGAGGTTGATATGGTTGAAGTTTGTTTAACGGAAGAAGAGTCAGAGGAAGAGTATGCCTCCGCGGATGAGTATTTCTCTTCAGACGAAGATTTGTTTCCCAGAAATTAATTTTTGATGACTGATTGTGTTGAAGAAGGGGTAAACATCATTGTACCTTGTTTTGGTGCACCCGCCCATTTTGAAGTGGAGTACCATAGCAAGTCAGTTGTTACCCCATTGGTAATTAGTTTGCTAGGTCCCATCCCCTATAAATCAGATAAGGTTGTGCCTTACAAATACAGCGCTACAATTCTAGAAGATGGGGGGAAATTCCCATCCAGCCAATGCCCGATGTTGGAAATATAGCTGAAAATAGCAGGGTGACCCGTAGCGGTCGTGTGTTTGGGCCGGTTGTTCGGAAAGATGTTAGTGCTGGAAAGAAAATTGCCGAGAATGATGAACCTAAGAAGGCTACAGGAGAGACTAGTGGAGCTACATTAAAGAAAGAAGTGGATGATATTTTGAAGATAATTAAGATGAGTGATTACAGAATTGTAGATCAGCTACTACAGATTCCTTCAAAGATATTTATCCTAGCTTTATTAATGAATTCCTCCGCTCATAGAGAATCATTGATGAGGGTACTAGACCAATATTTTATGGAGAGTGACATGCCAATAGATCAATTCAGCAGCGTAATTGGAAACATTATGTCATGTAATAACTTGAGTTTTTGCGATGATGAGTTACCAGATGAAGGGAGGAATCACAACCTGGCCCTCCACATATCTATGAACTGCAAGAATGATTCGCTATCCAATGTGCTAATTGATAATGGATCCGCGTTGAATGTTATACCAAGGAGTACTCTCATGAAGTTGAAATATCAAGGAGCACCTATGCGCCTGAGTAGCATCATTGTGAAAGCATTTGATGGGTCGAGGAAATCTGTCATCGGTGAAGTGGACTTACCCATCCATATAGGACCACATTTTTTCCAGATAACCTTCCAGGTCATGGACATTATTCCCGCATATAGTTGTTTGCTAGGACGGCCATGGATACATGAAGCAGGCGCTGTCACTTCAACTTTGCACCGGAAGTTGAAGTTTGTGCATGAAGGGAATATGGTGATCATAAATGGGGAGCAGGCATTGCTGATATCTCATTTGTCCTCTTTCAGTATTGTAGAAGTGGATGAGGCTGCTGTCGGAACCCAGTTCCAAGCCCTATCCATTGACAACATAAGGAGAAATGAGAATTTTGTGGTTTCGCTGAAGGACGCGCAGCAGGTTGTGCGCAATGGTCATAATACAGTTTGGGGACGAATTATGGATCCACCCATGAACAAGAACAAAACTGGTTTAGGTTTCTCTTCGAAGAATGGCAAAGGCGAAAGTTTGAAGTCAAAGTCTATTATGAGCAGTTATCATGATGTTTTCCGCAGTGGGGGTTACCTTCATCCAACTGATTCTGGAATTAATGTTGTTGAGGAGGATGAAGCAGAGAAGGAAATGCCAAACTATATGATGCATGGAGTTAGGGTTCAGAACTAGGTCACCATTGATGTTCCCTCTTACATACATGTTTCAAAGTAATTTGATTTGTTAATCTTTCTTTTGAAAAGCTTTCACTCTGCCCAAGGTGGAAGTATTAATGTTGTAGGGCTTATCTGTTTGTTGTGACTGTTAAGATCAATAATAAAAGTTGTCTTTGTTTCCCATATTATGTTTTTATTTCCTGCTTTTTCTTGGAAATGGTAATCAGAAAAAAACTTTCAAAGTAAATAATAACTGAAATTCAATTTGCATGATCACTTGTCATATGTGTCAGTTTCTAAAAGCAATCATAAACCATATGTGCAGATTAATTAAAAAACCCGTTGAATACAATGACCCTGCACCCTCTCCCAACTTTGAATGTCCTGTGTTTGAGGCTGAAGAAGAAAATTATGACGAGATTCCAGAAGAGGTCTCACGGTTGCTTGAGCACGAGGAAAATACCATTCAGCCATATAAAGAGCCTTTGGAAGTGATCAATTTGGGTTCAGAAGAAGATCCGAAGGAAGTCAAGATTGGAGCATCGTTACATCCCGATGTAAAGAGAAGGTGGATTGAGTTGTTGAAAGAGCATGTGGACATTTTTTCTTGGTCTTACCAAGATATGCCTGGTCTAGATACAGATATCGTCGAGCACCATTTTCCGTTGAAGCTAGAGTGTCCGCCAATTAAACAGAAGTTGAGAAGAACTCACTCAGATATGGCAGTAAAGATCAAAGAAGAGGTTCTAAAGCAGATTAATGCTGGTTTTCTTGTGATGTTAGTGTATCCTCAATGGATTGCCAATATTTTCCCAGTACCGCGTGTGCGTAGATTACAGAGATCTAAATAAAGCTAGTCCAAAAGATGATTTTCCATTGCCACACATCGACATGTTAGTGGATAGCACGGCAAAATTCAAAGTATTCTCGTTCATGGACGGATTTTCTGGGTATAATCAAATAAGAGTGGATCCAGAGGACATGGAAAAAACAATGTTTATCACACCCTGAGGAACATTTTGTTACAGAGTCATGCCCTTCGGGTTGAAGAACGCTGGTGCAACGTACCAGATGGCTATGACAACCCTATTCCATGATCTGATGCACAAGGAAATTGAAGTATATATTGATTATATGATTGCCAAATCCCAGACTACAGAAGGGCATATAGAAGATTTGTTGAAGTTGTTTCAGCGTTTGAGGAAGTATCGTCTCCGCTTGAATCCAAATAAATGCACTTTCGGTGTTCGATCGGGGAAGTTGTTGGGTTTCATTGTTAGCCAGAAAGGAATTGAAGTTGACCCTGATAAAGTCAAAGCAATTCAAGAAATTCCATCACCAAGAACTGAAAAGCAAGTCAGAGGTTTCCTCGGGCGTTTGAATTATATTTCCAGATTTATTTCCCACATGACTGCAACATGTGAATCGATCTTTAAGTTGTTAAAGAAAGATCAAGGCTGTGTGTGAACGGGTGACTGCCAAAGGGAATTTGAGAGTATTAAAGAATATCTGCTTGAACCTCCTATCTTGCTCCCTCCCGTAGAAGGAAGACCATTGAATATGTATCTGACAGTGTTAGATAAATCCATGGGTTGTATTCTGGGACAACAGGATGAAACATGGAAGAAGGAGTTCGCCATTTATTATCTCAGTAAAAAATTCACTGATTGTGAGTCGCGGTATTCCATGCTGAAAAAAACATGTTGTGCTTTGGCCTGGGCGAAAAAACGTTTGCGGCAGTATATGTTGAATCACACTACTTGGTTGATCTCCAAAATGGATCCAATCAAGTATATTTTTGAAAAGCCTGCTCTTACTGGAAGATGTTTCTCTCTGAATATGATATCGAATACCGCACTCAAAAGGACATTAAAAGTAGTGTGTTGGTGGATTATCTTGCTCACCAACCAGTGGAGGATCACCAGTCTGCAGAATATGAATTCCCCGACGAGAATGTGATGTTCCTTAAAGTGAAATATTGTGATGAGTCGTTTCCTGAGGAAGGCCCTGACCCTGAATCTCGTTGGAGTATGATATTTGATGGAGCTGTGAACGCTTATGGTAAAGGAATTGGTGTTTTTATTGTTGCTCCTCATGGATCGCACATTCCTTTTACTGCAAGGTTAACATTTGATTGCACTAATAATATGGCATAATATGAGGCTTACATCATGGGTCTCGAGGAAGTTATTGATCTCAGAATCAAAATTCTAGATGTGTATGGTGATTCAGCTTTGGTAATAAATCAGATTAAAGGTGAATGGGACACTCGTCACCCTGGCTTTATCCCTTACAAAGATTATGCTAGAATATTATTACCATTCTTCAATAAAGTTGAATTCCATCACATCCCTATAGATGAAAATCAAATGGTGGATGCTCTAGCAACTTTGGCTTCCATGTACCAAGTGAATACTTGGAATGATATACTCCAAATTACAGTTCGACGGCTAGATAGGCCCGCTCATGTGTTTACAACAGAGGAGGTAGCAGATGAAAAACCCTGGTATTATGATATCAAGCATTTTCTTCAGACTCAGGAATACCCGATCGGTGCGTCGAGGAAAGATAGAAAGGCATTGAGAAGATTGGCAAGCAGTTTCTTCCTCGGTGAAAATGTGTTATACAAGAGAAATTATGACATGGTCTTGCTCAGATGCGTGGATAGGCATGAAGCGTACATGTTGATGCATGATATTCATGAAGGTTCATTTGGAACTCATGCTAATGGACATTCGATGGCTAAAAAGATGTTAAGGGCAGGTTATTATTGGTTGACAATGGAATCTGACTGTTACAAATTTGCAAAGAAGTGCCATAAATGCCAGATTTATGCAGACAAGGTCCATGTGCCTCTGATACTTCTTAATGTGATTTCCTCCCCATGGCATTTCTCTATGTGGGGTATTGACATGATTGGGATGATAGAACCCAAAGCTTCGAATGGGCACCATTTTATCTTGGTATCAATTTACTACTTCACCAAATGGGTGGAGGCTGCTTCATATGCCAATGTTACCAAGCAGGTGGTTGTGTGCTTCATCAAAAATAATCTTATATGCCGGTATGGTGTGCTGAACAGAATCACCACTGACAACGGATCGAATTTGAACAACAAAATAATGACAGAACTGTGTGAAGAATTCAAGATTATCCATCATAATTCATCTCCATACAGGCCAAAGATGAATGGGGTTGTTGAAGCCGCTAATAAGAATATCAAGAGAATTATCCAGAAAATGGTTGTTACTTATAAGGATTGGCATGAAATGCTCCCTTTTATTCTGCATGGATATCTAACATATGTCCGCACTTCAACAGGAGAAACCCCATCCTCCCTGTTATATGGAATGGAAGTTATACTCCCAGTCGAGGTAGAGAAGAGAATGACAGCTTTGTGTCATGGGCATTTATATCAGAAAAGAATAAAGAAAGCTTTTGATAAAAAGGTCAAACCTCGTGAATTCAGAGAAGGTGACCTCGTGCTCAGGAAGATCATGTCTTTCATCGCTGATTCTAGGGGCAAGTGGACTCGCAATTTTGAAGGCCCATATGTTGTCAAGAAAGCCTTCTCTGGCGGTGCATTAATTCTTGAAACTATGGATGGCGAGGAGTTCCCACGTCCCATGAATGCTGACGCAGTCAAGAAATACTTCGCCTAAAGAAACAAAAGAACAACTCTCTAAGTTGAAAACCCAAAAGGGCAGCTTAGGAAAAAAGGAGCGTCTCGGTAGGCCGAAAACACGAAAGGGAAATCTAGGAAAAAATTAGAGACATACACAGAATAAATTTCCCGCTAAGTTAAAAACCCGCAAGGGCATCTTAGGAAAAAGTTAGGGATTTTATTGGCAAGTAACTACGTCAGACAAGACTTGATCGTTAAACCAACAATCTTCTTGGATCCTCACCATACTTCAACAAAAACTGCTGCTCAGGATTTCAAAAGTTGTTAGGGGGGATAGTGGTTATTGTATCTCAATGTATCTTTTCCATTATGTATTACCATTTCCCAAACTTTGTAATCATCTATGGAGTCTCGCCATTCGCATACTACCATTTTATTAATGAAATTCGATCTTTCACCCAATTCTTTGTGATCTTATTTTATTTAGCTTGCAAAGACTCCATTTATTACTGATAATAACTTTCAAAGCAAAAAAGATTAAATAACAAAATTGATTTTCCAAAAAAAGATTTTTACAATTTACTTTTACTTTGAGATTTGTGATGAAACAATGACAACAAAAATGGTGATCCCAGGAATGAACAAACTCCGGTTGTTTTGAGAAGTTTTATTTCCCTCGGGAAGGTCTACTCGGGTTCTTTTCACCGTATTGGGTTTATGGTTCTGGTATCCTCGGTCAAGTTTTGACTCATTTCTCCTCTTTTCTGAGTTTTCGTGATGTAAAGTTTCACTCCGCATTTTTCTCCAGGGAGGTAGGCTTGAGTTCCCCAGTGAAGTTTGATTGTTTCGGCGTCATTCTGCTTTATTTGAGACTGGTCTTGCAATCTCCAGTAGGCGTGTTACTTTTGAAAAAAAACTGGTTTCCCCGATGAAGCCTGAAGAAGGATGTTCTACCCCGGTATCTGTTTGATTTGTCTACCTCCAGATTAGTGTTTCTCGTCAGTAAAGTTAAGGCAGGCAGTAGGTTTGGTTTCCACAGCTGGCCTTTACCTTTCTTGGAATGATTATCTTGGTCGAAGCTTAGTCGAGTGTTGTTAGTGCCCAAGGCAGTTTTGCTTGTTTATTCCCAATGATTGTGTATCTGTTTTGTCAGCATATGCACGATAACACTCATACATTCATACGTGCATCATGCATAGCTAAAATTTACAAATCATTGTTCATTGACATTTGTTAATATTTTTGTTTACATATTACCCTGTTTTGTAGAGATAAGTTACCCTCTTGTCATTGGAGTGTTGGTCTTAAGCAGAAAACGTATATTCTTTCAATTTCCCTACTGAGTTGCCCCCATAGAAGATTTTTGCTTTAAACCTTCCGGTATAGCTCCTTGTTTGGATAAATTTGGTTTTCCCTCTTGAGTTTATTTCTCAAAGGATGAATTCAGGTTGACTATTTCATTCCAGTTTATTTCTGGTTTGGATCTGTGGCTCCCCGGCAATGTTATTTACTTTGGAATTCTGAAAAAACTCCAACCTTTGGTTGGTGCATTTATTTTGCACGAGAAGACCTCATCCCCTTAGCGAGAATATCATGGCATCTCCCAAGGAAGTCATACCTCTTTCCCAAAAAAAGAAGAAGAAGTCATTTCCTTTTAAAATCCTCCATGACCACAAATAGCAAGTCTCTTTATTTGAGACAGCTTATGTGTGATCCTTTCCAGGCGGAGTGCCTTGGTTAAAGAAGAAGTCGAGACCCGTTCTAGGATAAACACAAATCTTGGGGAAACTTGTTATCTTTTTTCTACCCTCAGTGAATGTTGGTAGTTCATCTTCAGTGAACGGTGATGATATGATATATTCTCTTTCTACCTTCAGTGAAAGTTGGTAGACCATCGGCAGTGAACGTCGATGTTTGTTATCTTTTTGCTACCCTTAGTGAAAGTTGGTAGTTCGTCGCCAGTGAATGGCGGTGATATGATATATTCTATTTCTACCTTCAGTGAAAGTTGGTAGACCATCGGTAGTGAACGTCGGTGTTTGTTATCTTTTTGCTACCCTCAGTGAAAGTTGGTAGTTCATCATCAGTGAACAGCGGTGATATGATATATTCTCTTTCTACCTTTAGTGAAAGTTGGTAGACCATCGGCAGTGAATGTCGATGTTTGTTATCTTTCTCTCTGCCTTCAGTGAATGTTGGTAGCTTCGCCTTCAGTAGAAGTTGATGTGTCCTTTAACCATCCTACCGTCCTCTCTGATTCAGGACTTTTGATCCCCCAGTGATTTATTTTCCTGGTCGGGTCGCTCCTTTGTTTCTTTATTATTGTTGCATCCTCAGTGGTGCTTTGCGTCTCTTTGGTACTGTTCATATGCATTCATATGCATAAGCATTTGCATGGCATCTTAGGGCCAAAAATAGGGTTTATTTTATATTTAAGTATCTTCGATCGCGTCGACATGAAGATTTTTAACCTTCGTATCTCCGGATAAAAGAAACTTAAATAAGGGCAGCTGTTGTACCGCAATTTTTGCCCCTAAGATCTCTTCATCATACCATGTTGTTTCACTCACAACAAGATCACACTAGGATTCTTGGTTCCCTTCCCTACATTTAGTTTTTCTCCTTTTGAGAGGTTACCAAGCACCTTGAATTATGTTCCTTTTGTGATCATGAATATTGTTTTTATTTCTTCACTTAATTAATGAAATACAATGTTGGCTTGTCTTGCTTTTTATCCATGTAGGTAAGGGCAATGATATTTATCAAGTTACTCCATGGGTTCATGAGTTTATTTTCATGCTGAAATTCTGGCAACAGATACTTAATGTCACAATGAATGTTATGACACCGTATCTGACAAATTTTACACAAACCAAACAGTAATTTAAAAGACAGTAAAGAACATAATCAATTGTTAACCCAGTTCAGTGTATAACCACACCTACATCTGGGGGCTACCAAGCCAGGGAGGAAATTCACTATAAGAGGTATTAATTTAGGAATAAACCAACCAGTTTATCTCCTTCACTTAAGACCTACCCAATGCAACTTCAATCTAAGTCCTAATTAAACCTAAGTTCCTACTCACTCCCCCTCAATCACAGCAGTGATACTAATCTACTGATTAATAAGATAATGAAGACATTCTTCAATACATACGCTTGATTTTGCTTCAAAGCTTTAATCAAGAGACACAACACTCGTGCTTCAAAGCTTTGAGTGATAAATAACCCTTACAACCAAATCTTACACCAATTCACTTATCAAGTGATAATTGCTTGGCTCACAGTAATTACTAAAACTGTCACAACTACACAAAGCCTTATTGATCTTCTATCAAAGCGCTGCTCACCATTAGGATTCGTGAGAAATATATGTGCAGCCTATTCTTAATTTTGGGCTTCCATAAAAATAGCTAGGGTTAACAAAAGTTAACCTAAAGACTTGGTCTTGGGCTTTCATCATAACAGATTAGGGTTAAGCAAGGTTAAGCTAATATCCACGTGAGCGTCTGATCTAGTCAATATACTTCAACTCAGAATAGCACACCAGATTCCTGAAAATTCTCAGGAACAATAAATCTGCACAGCAACTTGATCAGTACAGGATGTCTTAACATTGGTTATGACATCATGTATCCTGCTCACTGATTTTGGTAGAATTCAATACATATGATCATAGCTTAATCATCATGATATTCACTCATACTGAGTTGTTCTTGTAGAATATTCCTTCTGCAGAATTTGTCTTTATCCCAGAATGTTATGACATCAGTCATGACATTCGCAAATCTGGTTTTACCAAAAATTAATGCCAACAAGCAAACACTTACAAACTCCCCCTTTGGCAAATTTTTGGCTAAAACCCCTAAACAATCAGAGATTAGAATGCAGCTGAATTTTTAATAACAGCTAATCTAACTACCAATATCCAATTCTACCAAAATTACCACAATTACTTCTCCCCCTTTTTAGCCATAAAGAGGCCAAAGGATCTAGTACTTCAAGTTATACAGTCATCAAAAGGAAATCCAAAAAACACAGAAACAGGGAGAAGGTATCAAAGCAGCAGCAAGTTCCAGCTTCAATCTTTACAACTCAGCAAACACAGACCTTCAGGTACTGTCATCCCCTGAGGAAGCACTATTTTCAGCAGCATCTTCTGGTAAGCTTCTTGCAGAACCATCATGTTGTTCTTCATCAGCATCTTCTTCCCTCATTTGTTCTTCATTCTCCTCCTGTTCCAGACTAGTAATCAACTCTTCAAGAGTCCTTTTTCTTGCATCAAGTTCTCTGCAGGTTTCTTTTAGAACAGCTATAACATCATCTTTCTTGGAATGAGCTTTGACATTTGATGTCTCAGCAGATGTCATAACAATGTCAGGGACATGTGTTCCCTGAAACAGCTTATAGTGAAAACCAAGTGCAGGGGCTCTTTTGCACACAGAGTCCTTTTCAACCAGAATATCAGGAAATTGATCAATGATTATACCACACAGGAGAGAGGGAAAAGCAATAGGGCCTTTAATAGCACAGCTCTCAGCATGTTTCATTGTTTGATCAAAGATGTAGTTGCCATAATCAAAGTTTGTTCTGGTTCCAACAGCATAGATAAATCTTCCCAAACCATTGGAGATGGTGGATTTGTGGTTGGTGGGAACCCAGTTAGTTGCACCAATTTTGTGCAGTATGGCAAACTTCATACTCAGCTTGCTTGCAGTTAGCTTCCCTTTCAAGGGTCAGTGCTTGACTTGCTTGGCAGTGATGGTTTGATAAACCTGGTTGTCAGTAACTTCAAGCTCAGGATGAGCATCATCAGGTCTCCCTAGGTATTTGTTTATCACAGTAGGATAGAAATTTACCTTCCTCCCTCTCACATAAACACTCTTAAAATCAGCTGACTTTCCATCAGCACATCCACCAGACAAATTTACTATGAATTCTTTGACAAGAATCTCATAGCAGTTGGAAAACTTGACCATTATTTTCATCAGGCCAGCAGCCTTGATGAGATCCATGACTTCCTTACACTCAATAGCAATTCTGTTCAGCTCCCTCTCTAAGGCAATCCTTTTCAGAAACACATACTTCTACCTGCTTGCATTTTCTGGATGGTGAAAGGAGATGTTGTCAAGGGCAACCTCGGGAACCTTAGGCAGTTTGCTAGAAGAGGGTTTCTTCCTGAGAGGAATGTCTTGAACATTACTCTCAACATCAAAATCAAAGTCTGATTCCTCATCAGATTCAGAGGGTTTAGGAGCCTTTCTTTTCTTGGCTATAGGTTGTCTCAAGGGTTTTTAGAGACTACCAACAGATACCCTAGCTTTTACCTTACCCTTCCCTTTGGAAGTTCCAGCCTTTTGATCCTTCTCATCTTCTTCTCTAGCCTTGTTCTCAGGCCTAGCTTTCTCATGAATAACTTCAGTAGCCTTCTCTTTGGAGGGGCTTTGGGCAGCACTCTGCTTTTCTTTTCTACTCATCATCCTTCTTGCTATGCTAGGGTTGATATTAGCAATTAAATCATTGTCAGAAAATTCTTCATCAACATCAATGACAGGAGGTTCAACAGCCTTGTCAGTAGGGGTCTGGTGATCATCAGGTTTCTCTGGAGATTTCCCAATGTTGTCATCAGGTGTCTCAACATTCTGAGTGACATTGGGATCACTTTTTAAATTAGGGCTAGCAGTTTCTTGGTTCAATGGTACAGATACACCAGGAACAAAGTGATTCTCATTAAGAATCCTAGTGACTAGTCTAGAAATAGCTTGATGCACATAAGCAGAACCTTCCCTATTAGCTATCTTTAGAGGAACAGAAGATGATGGTTGAGAAGATTTACCAGAGGGAGAAGCTTTTGATATTCTTGCATGTCTGGTTCGCAGCTTCTTGACCTTAGTAGGATCAGCTTCCATTTCACGAAGTGGAGTTACCTCAAGAACATCAGCATCCATGGGGTTTACGATTGCCCTAGATTCGGTGTCAGTGGGTGAGGGAGATGCAGTTGCCTTTGATGAAGATGATGACACAGATTGTTGAGACATCTTGAGAGATTGAGAATACAAGTGACAGCAAGTGTGAAATTTTCTTTTGAGGGAATGGAGAGTGATGCAGCAAACTGAGAAGAGGGAGATATAAATATGTTTATTCCTCTTCTTAAACTTTTGGAAAGAAAGAGGGAAACAAATGATTATCCCAATCAGAATAAACTTGATTAAAATATCTCTTTCAAACCTTGTATTAAGCAAAATTAATTGCTACATCTCTTCATATTGGCAAATACCCAGCTTGGCCCTTAAATTCTCAAACTGAATATGTGATACGGTGGCCAGAACCGGAACATTTTTGGAATGCTGGTTCGTGTTTTGCATTTTTTTCCGCAAAATGTCGCGGTGAGCAAGAGTCTCCACCGTCTTTTATTTTATCCAACAAGGAAAGGAAAAAAGCACAGAAAAATTCCTTTTTCGAGATATTTCTCGGGTTCGGGAGGTATATTATAGAAAGGGAAGGTGTTAGCACCCTTTCTATCTGTGGTTATCCACGGGCTCTTAGGTACTTGCTCAAAGTGTTTTCAAAATTTGCTTTTCTTTGTGTTTGTGGGTTTGAAAGAGTTTTTGTTTTGAAGAGAGTGTAAGTGTGAAAAGTTTTGTTTTGTTTTAAAAGGAGCAAGTACTTAAGAACCATCTACCTACTCAAAATAGGAATTAATCTATACAAATTTCCTTTAGACAATGCTATCCCACTATGAATGAGTAGGTAGCACCGTTGTTGGAGTTTTCGGGTCAATTCGATTAAGGGACGGGTGGTCACTAAAGCAATGTTAGGACGCCTTAGCGGTAACCCTAATGTCTTAGATCATTTTATCCGAGGCAACCTTTTCGAGGCAACTATGACTTTGGACATGAGGGAGACCTCTAAAACTTCCTATACTCAATGACCACGTTCGAAGGCAACCAAGTGAGGTGTACCCTAAGAGTGTGCATGTGCGAGTGTGTTGTTTCGGTTAATTTATCTTTGTACATGTCATGGGTGAGCTATGTTGATTTTAAGTTCATACATTGGATCTTGTCATGCATTCCCTATTATCAAACATCTAGCAGTTAAGAATTTGCGGAATTTAAATTGCGGAAATTAAATCTAAACTATTACAAGGCGTCGAGTATTTACATCGCCAAAGACAACCCTTAAATTTAAATTGCGGAAAGTAAAATAAAGCGATAAAATAAAAGTCCTAATTAAAATCTATTACATTCCGGAAGCAATTACATCAATATGGAAATATGGATCGCGTGCGAGAAAATTAAATCGGCGCATTTTTAGGGTTTTGACCCTTTTTTGAAAAGAAAGCATTTTTTTGTTATTTTGGAATTTATGGAAATATTGGACAAGAGGGCGACCTCTAAAACTTCCTATACTCAATGACCACGTTCGAAGGCAACCAAGTGAGGTATACCCTAAGAGTGCGCATGTGCGAGTGTATTGTTTTTCAGTTATTTATCTTTGTACATGTCACGGGTTATCTATGTTGATTTTAAGTTCATACATTGGATCTTGTCATGCATTCCCTATTATCAAACATCTAACAGTGTATAGTTGCGGAATTTAAACTTGCGGAAATTAAATCTAAACTATTACAAGGCGTCGGGTATTTACATCGCCAAAAACAAACCCTTTAATTTAAATTGCGGAAAGTAAAATAAAGCGATAAATAATTAAAGTCCTAATTAAAAGCTATTACATACCGGAAGCAATTACAAAATTGGAATCAAACGGATCGCGTGCAAGAAATTAAGACGGCGCATTTTTTAGGGTTTTGACCCTTTTTTATTAAAGAAAAGATTTTTTGTTTTTTTTAATTAAATGGAAATTAGATCTAAATTAATAATTAAATTAATTAATTAATGAAAATATTTTTGGATTTTTTATATTTAAGGAAATAAAATAAAATGATTAAAAGTTAGTAAAACCTAATATTCTAAATTGATTTTAATTTATTGCAAAAATATCGAAATTGTTCCTAATTAAAAACTAAATTAATTGATTAATATTTATTTACAAAAATAAAGTGATGTATTTAATTTTAATAAATAAAAAATAATATTTTTTGGGTTTTCTGATTTTATGAGGAAAATTAATTATTTGGTTAGTGATTAAAAATAACAAAACAAATAACCATAAATAAAATAAGAAAATAATGAAAGAAATAAAAAAAGCAAAATCAGGGGGGTTTGGGCCCAGATGGAGGGTTTGATCAGCATTTTGAGAGGCCCATTCACGTTGGCCTGATTGACTTTTGCCATCCCATGCACGCCTGTTGACTTGAGTGTATGGTACACATCCAATATGGGCCTTGAGATTTGGCCTAGAGGCCATCTGGCATGTTGAGACCTGAGGCATATGGTAGAACACACTTTGGAAGCTGTATGAGAATACCTATTGAAAAAATATAACAAGCAATTTGGGGGACCTGTGATTCGAACCCAGGTCTCATAGGACTTTGTACAAACGCACTAACCACCACGCCACTGTGTTTCTTTTGTTATGGGATTAGGTAACAATCACTATATTGGAAAACAAAACAAATGCCTAGAAAAGACACATGGTCGTCTTCTTCGTTGAAAAACCTGGATATTTACCTGCGGATTTTATCCGCAGCTAAATTCCTAGGTTCGTCCCAAAATTAACCCTAGGCTATAGAAATGCATTCCAAAGCCATGGTTCGCTTCGTCTCTCCCTCCTGAGCCTTTCTATACCAATTATTTGTCCCAATTTTTCCTGCATAGCAAACGCCTAAAAACAAGGAATGGAAACCCTAGGTTCGGGTGTTACGTTATAGGCCATGAAAACGAAATCAAATAATGCAGAATGCTTAGAAATCACGCAAGAGTCATGAATATACCAACGTTTTGTCAAAAAGATGCAAGAATCCAAGGTTACGATTCCATGTACAGAGCAGAGTTTCGAGCGACTTACAGTGCAATTTAGGAGATTTTAGGACTTGTTTTTTATTCCAATCACTCCAGTGGACCTCAGGCAAGGAGATGGGGTTGAGTTTTTGGATTGAATTGGCCTCCAATATCGATTTCAGATTCAAGCTTTTCAAGCTTTTTTTTCAAGTTTGGTTTTGTGATTTGGGCAGCTTTCCAGTTCTGATTTTCGTGCCTTTGCCTTGTGTGAGTATAATAGAAACAATTAGGTTTAATTTTGGGCTTTGAATCCATGTGAATTGATGATTGAAGATTTGGTTTTATTCTCCATTAACAAAGCTTCCAAAAGTGTCAAAAACCAATATTTTGTTCATAACATGGCATAATTCGGATTTGATTTGGTCCATGATGATAATTGAAACCTATATCAATCAAAAAGATCACAAGTTATTAATATTTAGATTTTATTTGGATTTAAATTGATTAAAAATGAATTAAATCAATAAAAATAAAATAAAATAGAAAAATTAATAAATTGGCACAAGACTGAAGATATGACACCTGTGTGGTGTGACAAGATCAAATCAAGTGGAAAAAAGTGGGGCCTTTTGTCAAAAAATGGAGTTTTGGGGATAGTTGACTTTTGGCAATTTTGGAAAAATGCCCAACTTCAACCATGCATAAATTCTTCAATTTTGAACTTTTGGAGGTTTTCTTGGACTTTTTAGAAACCTTGAGATGTCCTCTAACCAACCCTTTTGGTATCATATCATTTTGATACTCCATGCTCAAGTTATAAGCTTTGGAAAAAAAGGTGTTTTTGTTGACTTTTAAAAATGACCTATAATATCCAAATTTGTAACTTTTTGTGAGTGCATTTCTTGATATTGGTGTGTGAAGATGGATTGTAGGAAATTGCATCCTCTTAAAAATGAGCTTTGGATGGGTTATTTCTCATAAAGTATGAGAAAGTTAGGCTTGGTCAAAGTTGAGTTGACTTTTCCTACAAAACCCTAATTTAGCAACTTTTGAATCTTGATGAATCTTGAGCAATCCTTAATGAATCATGGTCAAATCTTGATCAAATGATGAAATATCCTTCAAAGTGAGAATGTTGACAAAAAATCTTGAGTTTTGACTATTTGTAGGTCACAGTTGACTTTTGCCCTATCACAGTCGACTTTTGGACCTTTTGAGCAATTGACTGACCAAACTTCCTCTGCAAGGCTTGAAATTTGACATGGATGGTCTTATGAACATTTTAGGACATTGGGGAGAACTTGAGGTCATTTGGATGCAAGGACCTTGATGCAACACAAAACCCTAATTTGAGGTTGACTGCCTTAGGAGATGATTTGACTGTCCAACTTTTAAGCAATCTTGAGCCACTTAGAGATTATTCTTGAAATGTATTGGGAAATATGAGAGGGAAAATTTTGGGGTACAACAGACTAGTATCAAGTGCCTTGGTAAAAATATCAGCCATTTGTAGTTCAGTGGCAACATGTTCCAGCTTAATCACCTTCTCCTCCACAAGATCTCTGATGAAGTGATGTCTAATGTCAATATGCTTAGTTCTGTTGTGCTGTATAGGATTCTTGGATATGTTAATAGTGCTAAAATTGTCACAGTACAATGTCATGACATCTTGTGTGACATTATACTCAGTCAGCATCTGTTTCATCCAGATCATTTGAGAACAGCTGCTACCAGCTGCTATGTATTCAGCTTCAGCAGTAGATAGAGACACACAGTTTTGTTTCTTACTGAACCAAGAAACAAGATTATTTCCCAAAAAGAAGCATCCTCCAGAGGTGCTCTTTCTATCATCAGCACTACCAGCCCAATCAGCATCACAATAACCAGACAGAATTGGTTCACATCCATGAGAGTACAGCATGCCATAATTGTAAGTTCCACTCACATACTTCAGAATTCTTTTCACCTGGTTGATGTGACTTACTTTGGGTTCAGCCCGGTATCTTGAACATACTCCAACTGCAAAGGAAATGTCAGGTTTGCTGGTTGTTAAGTATAGCAGACTTCCTATCATGCTTATGTACAAGCTTTGATCCACATTTGCCCCACTTGTGTCTTTGGACAACTTTAAATGAGTAGGTGCAGGAGTCCTTTTATGACTGGAATTCTCCATCCCAAACTTCTTGACAATATTCTTTGCATACTTGCTTTGAGATAGAAAAATTGAGTCTTCCATCTGTGTCACTTGTAGTCCAAGAAAGTAGGTCAATTCTCCCATGAGGCTCATTTCAAATTCAGCTTGCATCTAGTTAGCAAAATGTTTAACCATTTTATCTGACATTCCTCCAAACACTATGTCATCAACATAAATTTGAGCTAGCATTATCTTCCTCCTTCATTCTTGACAAAAAGAGTTTTATCCAAACCTCATTTCTTGTATCCTTTGTCAGTGAGGAACTTTGTCAACCTTTCGTACCAAGCTCTAGGAGCTTGTTTCAGACCATATAATGCTTTCCTCAATTTGTAGACATGATCAGGACAGTTTGGATCCACAAATCCTTTAGGCTGTTCCACATACACTTCCTCATTTAAGTACCCATTTAGGAAGGCACTCTTCACATCCATCTGAAACAGCTTGAACTTAAGGAGACAAGCAACTCCCAAGAGAAGTCTGATTGATTCCAGTCTGGCTACAGGAGTAAAAGTCTCATCAAAATCAACCCCTTCAACTTGAGTATATCCTTGAGCGACAATTCTTGCCTTATTCCTGGTGACAACTCCTTCAGCATCTGACTTGTTCTTGTAGATCCACTTTGTGCCAATGATGTTTGTTCCTTCTGGTCTAGGAACTAACTCATATACTTTATGTTGCTTGAACTGGTTCAATTCATCTTGCATTGCTCCAATCCAGTATTCATCAGTCAAAGCCTCTTTAACATTTTTTGGTTCAATCTTAGACACAAAACAAGAGTTTGTGATGATTTCTCTAGATCTTGTAGTGACTCCACTGTTAGGATCTCCTATGATGAGTTCCTTAGGACGATCTTTCTGAATTCTGATGGAAGGATCTTTTTTAGCTTCCTTTGATTCAGACTCTGATGGAGTAGGATTAGGCACATCATCCTTTTTAGACACTTGTGTTGAAGTCTCAAAGAATGTCTCAACATCATATGGGACATTTGTTTCCTCATGGCGATCATCAACTATGACATTTATAGACTCCATCATAGCTTTGGTCCTGGAATTGAACACCCTATATGCTTTGTTGTTGGTAGAGTATCCTAGGAATATTCCTTCATCACTTTTAGGGTCCATCTTTCTCCTTTGTTCACGATCTGTCAGAATATAGCATTTGCTCCCAAAGACATGGAAGTACTTCACTGTAGGCCTTCTTCCTTTCCCTAGTTCATAAAGGGTGGATGATGTTCCCTTTCTCAAGGTGACCTTGTTGTGGACATAACAGGCTGTATTCATAGCTTCAGCCCAAAAATGAATAGGAAGCTTCTTGGCATGTATCATTGCTCTGGCAGATTCCTGTATAATCCTGTTTTTCCTTTCCACAACTCCATTTTGTTGAGGAGTTATAGGTGAAGAGAACTCATGATTGATTCCTTCTGAGGAACAGAACTCATCAAACTTACTATTTTCAAATTCCTTACCATGATCACTTCTGATTCTGACAATGCATCCTTCTTTTTCTCTTTGAATTCTTTTGCACAATTCCTTAAATACATCAAATACATCAGACTTTTCCCTAATGAAGTTTATCCAGGTGAATCTGGAAAAATCATCCACAACAACATAGGCATATCTCTTTCCACCAAGACTTTCCACCTGCATGGGACCCATCAGATCCATATGTAGAAGTTCTAGCACCTTAGAGGTGGTCAGATGTCTTGTCTTTGGATGTGACATTCTAGTTTGCTTTCTAACCTGACATTCACCACATACTCTCCCTTCATCAATCTGAAGCCTTGGAATCCCTCTGACAGCCTCCATGGATATTGTAGTTGTTTAGGTATTGGCTTGCATTTTTGGTAAAACCCAAGTGTATGTGTGAATGTCATGACTGATGTCATAACATTCTAGTTTAGTTTGTACTGATTCATTAGGTACCTTTGCAGAAAAATATTGTCATTCAGGTACTGATGTTTATAAGTGTGTATCTGAGCATTTTGCAAAATGATCACATTTTCCTAAATCAGTAGACAGGTTCCTCAGATGTCATAACAGATGTTAAGACATCCTGTTCTGAACTAACAGGTTTGCAGGTTGGTTAATTCTGAGTTTTTTCAGGAAAATAACTCAGTCTTTCCAGAACAGAATCCTGCGTTTTCTGAGGGTTAACCTAGCTCAACCCTAACCTGGTTAATAAATTCCTGTGACCTAGTCTTAAGGTCAAACGAAATTAACCCTAGGTTTTTGTGGAAACCCTAACTGAAGTTGCAGCTGCTATATATTCAACAGAGCTGCTGTTTTGCAAGCAATCCCTTTTTGGTCAGAAGATCATTTGTAAAATGTATAGGTTTAATTATTGTACTCCAAGCAATTATCATTGTGATAAGTGACTTGGAATAGGTTTTTAATTGTAAGGGTTGTGCAGCACTCAAAGCTTTGAAGCAAGAGTGTTTGAATGTTGCTTGACTAAAGATGTGAAGCAGAGTCAAGTTAAGTTTGTGTATCACTCAAAGCTGTGAAGTAAGAGTGGTTGTGTTGCTTGATTAAAAAGCTGTGAAGCTTAATCAAGTGTATGTTTTTTGAAGAGTGTCTTCATCAATTCATTAGTCAAATTGTTTTATGTATCACTGCTGTGATTGAGGGGGAGTGAGTAGGAACTCAGGTTTAAGTTGTACTTAGATTTAAATTGCATTGGGTAGGTCTTAAGTGAAGGAGATAAACTGGTTGGTTTATTCCTGAATTAACATCTCTTATAGTGGATTTCCTCCCTGGCTTGGTAGCCCCCAGAGTAGGTGTTGTTGCACACTGAACTGGGTAAACAATTGACTGTGTTCTTTACTGTTTTTGTATTTACTGTCTTATAGAAAGTCAGATACGGTGTCATAACATTAAACGTGACATTGAGTATCTGCAGCCAGAATTTCAATTGGTATCAGAGCAGGCACCCTGCCTGTATTACTGGGTGAGATCTAGGGATATCACTTTCTGGCACTATGGACAAAGAAGGAGTTTTTGGAAATAGACCACCCATTCTGGATGGAACTAATTATGACTACTGGAAACCTCGTATGATTGCCTTCCTAAAATCTCTGGACAAAAAGGCTTGGAGAGCTGCTGACAAAGGATGGATCCATCCCACCATAACTGAGAAAGATGGGACAATCAGTCTGAAGCCTGAGGAAGATTGGAGTAAAGAAGAAGATGAGTTAGCCCTGGGAAATTCCAAAGCTTTAAATGCCTTGTTCAATGGAATTGATAGAAACATTTTCAGACTAGTACATCAATATGAACTGGCCAAGGAAGTTTGGGACACTCTCAAAACTACTCATGAGGGCACTTCCAAAGTAAAAATGTCAAGGCTTCAGATGTTGACTACCAAGTTTGAGAATCTAAAAATGATGGAAGATGAAACCATTCATGAGTTTCACATGAACATCTTGGAGATTGCCAACACCTCAGGAGCACTGGGAGAAAAGATGTCAGAAGAAAAACTGGTGAGGAAGATTCTCAGATCCTTGCCTAAAAGATTTGCAATGAAGGTAACTGCCATAGAGGAAGCCCAGGACATCAGCAAGTTGAAAGTGGATGAACTTATTGGGTCTCTTCAGACTTTTGAGATGGGGATCACTGATAATGGTGACAAGAAGAACAAGAGCATATCACTTGTGTCCAACACTGATGTTGAAGAAAATATTTCAGAAGCTATAGCCATGCTTGGAAGACAGTTCAACAAACTCATCAAAAGAATAGATCCAAAGTCAAGGTCTAATGTTCATAACATTCCCTCTGACATTGACAGTTCCAGCAGAAGACCAAGGTCAGAAGAGAAGGGAAATCAAGGCAGAGGAATTCAATGCCATGGTTGTGAAGGATATGGGCATATTCGAGCTGAATGTCCTACCTTTCTTAAGAAACAAAAGAAAGGAATGACAGTTACTTGGTCTGGCTGTGATTCAGAAAGTAACTCTGAAGAAGAATCTGCCAAACTAGTTACTGCTTTAACTGGTATTTGTACCTCTGAAAGTGACATCAGTGATGAAGAGGTGACTTTTGAAGAACTGGCTGATACTTACAAGAAATTGTGTATCAGAAGTACTGAAGTCTGTGTGCAGAATGAGAAACAATCAAAACTCATCATAAAGCTGGAGGCTGAAAAAAGGGCAAACCTTGAAACTATAAGTCATCTAGAAGGAGAAGTTCAATTGCTGAACTCACAACTGAATCAAATGACTAAATCTGTCAAGATGCTGACAAATGGAACAGACAAATTGGAAGAGATCCTCCAGGTTGGACAAAATGTGGGAAATAAATCTGGACTAGGATTTATGGAAGCAAAGAAATCTGGTACTGATAAGCAAATGTCAAAACAGATGTCTCAACACAACTCTCAACATCAGGAACAGAGACATATGAAGAAAAGGTACCAAAGATGGAGATGTCATCATTGTGGGAGATATGGCCACATAAAGCCCTTCTGCTTCAGATTGTATGGATACCCTAATCAGAACTCAGGTGTCAAACCTAAGTCTAAAAAGGTACCACATGCTCCTAAATGGAAGAAAAAGTCTACTGCCCTGATAGCCCACACTTCCCTGAGGGTCTCTGCAAAGGAAGACTGGTACTTTGACAGTGGATGTTCCAGACACATTACTGGAATCAAGAACCTCCTCAATAATGTTAAGCCTCACACCACCAGCTTTGTGACCTTTGGAGATGGTGCTAAAGGTGAAATCAAAGGAGTTGGTGATTTGGACTGCCCTGGAGTTCCAAGTCTGAATGAAGTATTGCTGGTAAAAGGGCTGACTGCTAATCTCATTAGTATCAGTCAATTGTGTGATCTAGGATTCAAGGTCAATTTCTCAAAATCTGAATGTCTTGTAATCAATGACAAACAAGAGATAGTAATGAAAGGAGTCAGATCCAAAGACAACTGTTACTTGTGGGAGCCTGAGAACACTAATTTCTCATATGTGTGTTCCATTGCAAAAGAAGAAAAAGAGGTGAAACTGTGGCACCAAAAACTTGGCCATCTTCATCTAAGAGGTATGAAGAGGATTATCTCCTTGGAGGCAGTCAGAGGGATTCCAAGACTGCAAATTGATGAAGAAAGAGTTTGTGGTGAATGTCAGGTTGGTAAGCAGACTAGGATGTCACATCCAAAGTCAAGACATCTGACCACCTCTAAGGTTCTAGAACTTCTTCATATGGATCTGATGGGACCAATGCAAGTAGAGAGTCTTGGTGGAAAAAGATATGCCTATGTGGTTGTGGATGATTTTTCCAGATTCACCTGGATTAATTTCATTAGGGAAAAATCTGATGTATTTGAAGTTTTTAAAGAATTGTGCAAAAGAATTCAAAGAGGAAAGGAAGGGTGTATTGTCAGAATCAGAAGTGATCATGGAAAGGAATTTGAAAACAGCAAGTTTGATGATTTCTGTTCTTCAGAGGGAATTAGTCATGAGTTTTCTTCTCCTATAACACCTCAGCAAAATGGAGTTGTGGAAAGAAAAAACAGGACCATACAGGAATCTGCCAGAGCAATGTTACATGCCAAAAGACTTCCTATGTATTTTTGGGCTGAAGCTATGAATACAGCCTGCTATGTTCATAACAGGGTCACCTTGAGGAAGGGAACCTCATCCACCATATATGAACTCTGGAAAGAAAGAAAACCAACTGTGAAGTACTTCCATGTGTTTGGCAGCAAATGCTATATTCTGGCTGATCGTGAACAAAGAAGAAAACTGGACCCTAAAAGTGATGAAGGCATATTTCTAGGATACTCCTCAAACAGCAGAGCTTATAGAGTATTCAACTCCAGAACCAAAACCATGATGGAATTAATAAATGTTATAATTGATGATTATCATGAAGAAATAGATGTTCCTTGTACTGTTGAGACATTCTTTGAGACTTCAACCCAACAGAATGACCTACCCAACTCCACCACAACAGAATCTGAATCAAAGGAAGCTAGCAAGATCCCTTCCATCAGAATTCAGAAGGATCATCCAAAAGAGCTCATCATAGGAGATACCAACAGTGGAGTCATCACAAGATCTAGAGAAATCATCTCAAACTCTTGTTTTGTGTCCAAAATGGAACCAAGAAATGTCAAGGAAGCTTTAACTGATGAATATTGGATTGGTGCAATGCAAGATGAACTGAACCAATTCAAGCAACATGAAGTTTGGGAACTGGTTCCTAGACCTGAAGGAACTAACATCATTGGGACAAAATGGATATTCAAGAACAAGTCAGATGTTGAAGGAGTTGTCATCAGAAATAAGGCAAGACTTGTTGCTCAAGGATACACCCAGGTTGAAGGGGTTGATTTTGATGAAACCTTTGCACCTGTAGCCAGACTGGAATCAATCAGACTCCTATTGTCAATTGCTTGTCTTCTGAAGTTCAAATTATTTCAGATGGATGTGAAAAGTGCCTTTCTAAATGGGTACTTAAATGAGGAAGCTTATGTGGAACAACCTAAAGGCTTTGTGGATCCAACCCACCCTGATCATGTCTACAAATTGAGAAAATCTCTATATGGCCTGAAACAAGCTCCTAGAGCATGGTATGACAGGTTAACAAAGTTTCTCTCAGACAAAGGCTACAGGAAAGGAGGCTTGGACAAAACTCTCTTTGTCAAAACTGAAGGAAGGAAGTTGATGGTTGCCCAAATATATGTTGATGACATAGTGTTTGGAGGAATGTCAGAACATATGGTTAAACACTTTGTTGACCAGATGTAGGCTGAATTCGAAATGAGTCTCATGGGAGAACTAACTTATTTTCTTGGACTGCAAGTCTCACAGATGGAGGACTCAATCTTCTTATCTCAAAGCAAGTATGCTAAGAACATTGTAAAGAAGTTTGGTATGGAGAATGCAAGTCACAAAAGGACTCCTGCTCCTACTCATCTAAAGCTTTCCAAAGATTCAAGTGGGGTTAAGGTGGATCAAAGTCTGTACAGAAGCATGATAGGAAGCTTGTTGTACTTAACTGCCAGCAGACCTGATATTGCCTTTGCAGTTGGAGTTTGTGCAAGATACCAAGCTGATCCCAAAGTCAGTCATATCAACCAAGTGAAGAGAATTTTGAAGTATGTGAGTGGAACTTACAACTATGGGTTGATGTATTCTCATGGATGTGAACCAGCTCTGACTGGCTACTGTGATGCTGATTGGGCTGGTAGTGCTGATGATAGAAAAAGCACCTCTGGAGGATGTTTCTTCTTGGGAAATAATCTGGTTTCCTGGTTCAGCAAGAAACAGAACTGTGTGTCTCTTTCTACTGCTGAAGCTGAATACATTGCAGCTGGTAGTAGCTGCTCTCAAATGATCTGGATGAAACAGATGCTCACTGAGTATAATGTCACACAAGATGTTATGACATTGTACTGTGACAATCTGAGTACAATCAACATTTCCAAGAATCCCATTCAGCATAGTAGGACCAAACATATTAACATACGACATCCCTTTATCAGAGACCTTGTAGAAGAGAAGACAATCAAATTGGAACATGTTGCCACTGAGATACAGCTGGCTGACATTTTTACCAAGGCACTGGATGCAAATCAATTTGAAAACTTGAGGGGTAAGTTGGGTATTTGCCAACATGAGGAATTGTAGCAATTAATTTTGCTTAAAACAAGGATTAAAGGAGTTATGCTTGTTCTGATTGGGTTAAAATTATATTTTACCATTTCCTTCAATTCTTTTAAGAAGTTGAATAGACACTCCTTTTCTTCCTTCCCCTCTCGTCTCCTCATCAAAACCCAGTCTCTCAATCAGAATTTTCTCTTCAGTTGCTGTTGGTCCTCTAAAACTGTCAAAATGTCTCAAACACCATCATCATCCAATACGACTATTTCAACCTCTTCCTCTGATCAAGATTCTAGGACAATCTCTTCCTGTCTGGACTCTGAAGTCCTGGAGATCTCTTCTCGTAGAAAAGTGGGAACTAACCCCACCAAGGTCAAAGAGTTGAGAACAAGACATGCAGGAAAGTCCCAAGCTTCTGCCTCTGGTAATCCATCTCATCCTTCTTCTTCAGTTCCCCCTGAAATTGCAAATAGGGAAGGGTCAGCCTATGTTAATCAAGCAATAGCAAAAATTGTTTCAAGAATTCTGAACGAGAACCACTCAGTTCCTGGCATTTCTGTTCCTCTGAACCAAGAAAGTTCAAATGCTGAAACAAATCCAGATGTCTCTAAGGATGTTAAGACATCAAACAAAGAGAAGAATGCTGACATTGCTCACAAGAAAAGGAAGAAGCCTGAATCCTCTGAGTCTGATGACAGTGCTTAAAGGTTGGTTGTTGTTTGGTGGTGTTGCTGGTTGGTGCTGATATCTGGTAGAGTTTGGAAGTGTGTTCAGTTTTTTTTCGCTGCTGCTCTTATTATTTGTTTTGGATAACTGTATAATCTTTATGAACATGTATCTTTGGCCCATTTGTGGCTAAAGAGGGGGAGAATATTTTGGTACTTACTTAATTAGTACTTGCTCAATTAGACATTCTATTTTTCTGCAGTCATTTCTTTCTGCTGCTATCTATCTCTGATTGCTTAGGGTCTTTAGCCAAAAATCTGCCAAAGGGGGAGTTTGTAGTTGTTTAGGTATTGGCTTGCATTTTTGGTAAAAACCCAAGTGTATGTGTGAATGTCATGACTGATGTCATAACATTCTAGTTTAGTTTGTACTGATTCATTAGGTACCTTTGCAGAAAAATATTGTCATTCAGGTACTGATGTTTATAAGTGTGTATCTGAGCATTTTGCAAAATGATCACATTTTCCTAAATCAGTAGACAGGTTCCTCAGATGTCATAACAGATGTTAAGACATCCTGTTCTAAACTAACAGGTTTGCAGGTTGGTTAATTCTGAGTTTTTTCAGGAAAATAACTCAGTCTTTCCAGAACAGAATCCTGCGTTTTCTGAGGGTTAACCTAGCTCAACCCTAACCTGGTTTATAAAGTCCTGTGACCTAGTCTTAAGGTCAAACGGAATTAACCCTAGGTTTTTGTGGAAACCCTAACTGAAGTTGCAGCTGCTATATATTCAACAGAGCTGCTGTTTTGCAAGCAATCCCTTTTTGGTCAGAAGATCATTGGTAAACTGTATAGGTTTAATTATTGTACTCCAAGCAATTATCATTGTGATAAGTGACTTGGAATAGGTTTTTAATTGTAAGGTTGTGCAGCACTCAAAGCTTTGAAGCAAGAGTGTTTGAATGTTGCTTTACTAAAGCTGTGAAGCAGAATCAAGTTAAGTTTGTGTATCACTCAAAGCTGTGAAGCAAGAGTGGTTGTGTTGCTTGATTAAAAAGCTGTGAAGCTTAATCAAGTGTATGTTTTTTGAAGAGTGTCTTCATCAATTCATTAGTCAAATTGTTTTATGTATCACTACTGTGATTGAGGGGGAGTGAGTAGGAACTCAGGTTTAAGTTGTACTTAGATTGAAATTGCATTGGGTAGGTCTTAAGTGAAGGAGATAAACTGGTTGGTTTATTCCTGAATTAACATCTCTTATAGTGGATTTCCTCCCTGGCCTGGTAGCCCCCAGAGTAGGTGTTGTTGCACACTGAACTGGGTAAACAATTGACTGTGTTCTTTACTGTTTTTGTATTTACTGTCTTATAGAAAGTCAGATACGGTGTCATAACATTAAACGTGACATTGAGTATCTGCAGCCAGAATTTCAGATATGATCTTTTTCATCCCTCTAAGATGTAAATGACCAAGTTTTTAGTGCCACAGTTTCACTTCCTTTTCTTCTTTGGCTATAGAGCACACAGAAGAGTAGTTAGTGTTCTCAGACTCCCATAAGTAACAGTTGTCTTTTGATCTGACTCCTCTCATTACAACTTCTTGTTTTTCATTAGTTACAAGACATTCAGACTTGGTGAAGTTGACCTTGAATCCTAGATCACATAATTGACTGATACTTATGAGATTAGCAGTCAAACCATTTACCAGCAACACTTCATTTAGGTTTGGAACTCCAGGGCAGTCCAAGTTTCCAACTCCTTTGATTTCTCCTCTAGCACCATCTCCAAAAGTGACATAACTAGTAGTATGAGGTTTGACATCATTCAGCAGATTCTTGATTCCAATCATGTGTTTAGAGCATCCACTGTCAAAGTACCAGTCTTCCTTGGCAGAAACTCTAAGGGAGGTGTGAGCTATCAGAGCTGCAGTCTTTTTCTTCCACTGTTGAGTATATGGTGCCTTGTTAGTCTTAGGTTTGACATATGGGCTCTGATTAGGGTATCCATATAATCTGAAGCAGAATGGCTTTATGTGACCAAACCTCCCACAATAATGACATCTCCATCTTTGATACTTTCTTTGTTCTTGATGTTGAGTCCTATGTTGTGACATCTGCTTTGACATTTGTTTATCAGGCCTGGTCTTCTTCTTGTCAACAGCAGATTTCTTTGCAGCCACAAATCCTAGACCAGACATGTTTCCTGCATTTTGTCCATCCTGAAGGATTTCTTCCAACTTGTCAGTTCCAGTTGTTAACATCTTGACAGACTTAGTCATCTGATCAAGTTTGGATTTCAACATTAGAACTTCACCTTTGAGATGGCTTATAGTAGCAGTGTCTGCCTTCTTCTCAGCCTCCAACTTCACTATGAGCTTTTTCTGTTTCTCATTTTGCTGACAGACTTCAGCACTTCTGATACATAGCTTCTTGTAGGAGTCAGCAAGTTCTTCAAATGTCACTTCCTCATCACTAGAATCATTATCAGAGTTACAAATACCAGATAGTGCAGTAACTAGTTTAGCAGATTCTTCTTCAGAGTCATTTTCTGAGTCACCATCAGACCAAGTAATAGACATTCCTTTCTTTTGTTTCTTTAGAAAGGTATGACATTCAGCTCGAATGTGCCCATATCCTTCACATCCATGGCATTGGATTCCTCTGCTTTGATTTCCCTTTTCTTCAGACTTAGTTCTTCTGCTGGAGTCATAGGATCTGCTAATGTCAGAGGAAATGTTCTTGACATTTGACCTTGACTTTGGGTCCATTCTCTTGATGAGTTTGTTGAATTGTCTTCCAAGCATAGCTATAGCTTCTGATATATTCTTTTCATCACTCTCCTTGCTTTCATCTTCAGTATTGGATACAAGGGCTATGCTCTTGTTTTTCTTGTCAACATTGTCACTGATCCCCATCTCAAATGTCTGAAGTGACCCAATGAGTTCATCAACCTTCAAGTTGCAGATATCCTGAGCTTCCTCTATAGCAGTCACTTTCATTGCAAACCTTTTACGCAAGGATCTGAGAATCTTTCTCACCAGCTTTTCTTCTGACATCTTTTCTCCCAATGCTCCTGAGGTGTTGGCAATTTCCAATATGTTCATGTGAAACTCATGAATGGTCTCATCTTCCTTCATCCTTAGATTCTCAAATTTGGTAGTGAGCATCTGAAGTCTTGACATTTTTACTTTGGATGTACCCTCATGGGTGGTTTTGAGAGTGTCCCAAACATCCTTGGCCAGTTCACATTGATGTACTAGTCTGAATATGTTTCTATCAATTCCATTTAACAAGGCATTCAATGCTTTAGAGTTACTCAGGGCTAACTCTTCTTCTTCTTTGCTCCATTCTTCCTCAGGTTTCAGACTAGTCGTCCCATCTTTCCCAGTTATGGTGGGATGGTTCCATCCTTTGTCAGGAGCTCTCCAAGCTTCATTCAAGAAGGCAATCATACGAGGTTTCCAGTAGTCATAGTTTGATCCATCCAGAATAGGTGGTCTGTTCCCAAATCCTCCTTCCTTGTCCATAGCGCCAGAAAATAATATCCCTAGATCTCACCCAGAAAGACAGGCAGGGTGCCTGCTCTGATGCCAATTGAAATTCTGGCAACAGATAATTAATGTCACAGTGAATGTTATGACACCGTATCTGACAAATTTTACACAAACCAAACAGTAATTTAAAAGACAGTAAAGAACACAATCAATTGTTAACCCAGTTCATTGTATAACCACACCTACATCTGGGGGCTACCAAGCCAGGGAGGAAATTCACTATAAGAGGTATTAATTTAGGAATAAACCAACCAGTTTATCTCCTTCACTTAAGACCTACCCAATACAACTTCAATCTAAGTCCTACTTAAACCTGAGTTCCTACTCACTCCCCCTTAATCACAGTAGTGATACTAATCTACTGATTAATAAGATAATGAAGACATTCTTCAATACATACGCTTGATTTTGCTTCAAAGCTTTAATCAAGAGACACAACACTCGTGCTTCAAAGCTTTGAGTGATAAACAACCCTTACAACCAAATCCTACACCAAGTCACTTATCAAGTGATAATTGCTTAGCTCACAGTAATTAATAAAAATGTCACAACTACACAAAGCCTTATTGATCTTCTATCAAAGCGCTGCTCACCATTAGGATTCGTGAGAAATATATATGCAGCCTATTCTTCATTTTGGGCTTCCATAAAAATAGCTAGGGTTAACCAAAGTTAACCTAAAGACTTGGTCTTGGGCTTTCATCATAACAGATTAGGGTTAAGCAAGGTTAACCTAATATCCACGTGAGCATCTGATCTAGTCAATATACTTCAACTCAGAATAGCACACCAAATTCCTGAAAATTCTCAGGAACAATAAATCTGCACAGCAACTTGATCAGTACAGGATGTCTTAACATTGGTTATGACATCATGTATCCTGCTCACTGATTTTGGTAGAATTCAGTACATATGATCATAGCTTAATCATCATGATATTCACTCATACTGAGTTGTTCCTGTAGAACATTCCTTCTGCAGAATTTGTATTTATCCCAGAATGTTATGACATCAGTCATGACATTCGCAAATCTGGTTTTACCAAAAATTAATGCCAACAAGCAAACACTTACACATGCCCTAGTCAATATAGCTTGAGAAGTTCAAACCTCACCATTGGATTGGTTTTGGAAGAATTGGCATGGCAAGGTTGCTTTTGTTCATCACATTTCAAAGTTATTAGATTAGACTCAAAAGTACAAGGGTTTGATTGGAGAAGTTGTCATGTTTTGACAAGGTCTTGTTCCTATTGGTCACAAGAGCATATTTCTCTCAAATTTCAAGACATGGAAGTTTTTTTGGTGGATATGAGTCCTCATAATGATCCTCAACAACTTCTATTCACAAATCAAGAATATTGGCACAAGAAGTTTGTTCAAACTTGTCAAAATTCCCCAAAGCATTTCTTGATCTAAGAGCTAGGGTTTTGAACTTCAGAGGAGTCCATCTTGCTCACCTTTTGGTATTTTTTAGTTATTCCAAAGACATCCTACTCTTAAAAGGGTTATCAACAAATCACTTCAAAAGTTCCAAGGAGTTTTCATGTGGAAGGAACTTGGTGAAGAAGAAAGATTACAAGTCATACAGATGAATCCACAATTTTCCATATGTGACTTCAAATGGTCATAACTTGGTCAATTTCTATCACCTTGAGTCCATTATATTTCCATAGTGATCTTGAAGATGTGTACTTTATTCCTTCTTTTATGTGCCAAGTGAGAAAATGGATGGAAGTTGCCTTAAATATGCAAAAGATTATAGGTCATTTCATGATTTTGGCCAACTTCAACAAGTCATAACTTGCTCAATTTTTGGATATTTTGAGTGTTTCAAGTTTCAAAATGTCATTAAAGAGATCTACTTCATTCCATATTTTTTGGTCAAGAGAAAATTCCAAGTGGAAGGCCATGTTTGGATGCAAGAAATTATAGGTCATTTTTGAAGAAGAATTTGAAATATTTCTAAGTATGGGAAGTCAACCCTTTTTCTTCAACTTTGACTTAATGCAACTTTTAGCTCAAGCATCCATTTGATTCCATTCTTTTTCCATTACAAAGCTCGTAACCTCATCTTTCTAAAGCATCAATAATCAGGCCCTAAGACACCTTGAGTTGAAAATGCCATTGGTCAGAAGTTGGCACTTTGAAATTGAATTTCTCACCAAGTTAGAATTTTGAAATCCATAATGTGGCCTCTAACACAAGTTTTCCACGCGTTTTTGCCTCTAAACATGTTTAGTGAAGTTCCAGATTTGTTTAGCACATCAAAACGCAAGAATTGGATGAGTTTTGATGAAGTTTGTATCACACTTCACTCGTGCATCAGGTGTGCACGATTTCCCTCCAAAACGCATCATTCCCCCTTCCTTTTGACCCCATTTGCTTCTCCTATAAATACATGAACTATCCCATTCAATTTCCTAAGCTTGGAAAGCCAGAATCACCCTGCCAAACTTGTTTCACAACTCATAATTCAGCAACTTCAAAATCCATTCTCGACCCTTTTTCAATCCAATTTTTCCCTCAATTCACCTTCCTTGATCTTCCTTGAAGCTAACCATATAATTACATTCAAGAACCGTGCCCTATACTGTTCCATAGAAGTCCAGTTTCAGAGCTCTGCACTCAACTTCAATAGGTAGATTCCTTCATCAATTCTTCAAAACTCTGATATCATTGTGTTGCTCTCATTGTCCTGGTTCTAGTCGCAACATTTACATTTCACTGGAAACACGTTTTGACCATGAAATTTTAAATCCCTTTTCAAAACTTTCCTTCCAAATTGCTTGAGCTACAGTTTCTATAAATTTGGCGCGAGGGTGTGGTTGTTTTTGTCTTGAAGAGACGAAGCGATTGGCATAGGTCTGAGCTTCTAATTTTACAGTTTGAGATACCTGCAAATCACGTTGGCTGGAGGTTGAATATGACCTACGTGTCATCTTCCAACCAATGATGGCACGCCACTTGTTATTTTTGAAAATTTGATTTATATTTGAGTCTGTACATTATTCACTAATGACCATGATATGCACAGTGCACCAGATCCCTTGGATTTGATTACTAACGTGTTTTAACTCTCATCCAATGGTCCACATATTTTACTTTTATTTTCTTTTTCTGATTTTTATATTTTAATTGTTTTAAATTTCAAAAAATCATAGAAAATTCATTTTTAGTCCAAAAAATCTGGAAAAAAATATGAAAAATATTTTTGATTATTCTCTTTCTGACTTTTATTTTTTCACAATTTAATTTTGTGTTTTGGTATTTTTTATAAATTTTACACTTATTTGATTTGTTTTAAATGTTTAAAAATACTTTCATACATTTTTTAATTCTGGAAAAATTATGGAATGATCCAATGATAATGTGATAAATATTGGTGACCTTATTTTATTTTTGTTTCTGACTTTACTATTTTTTACTATTTTTTGTTTATTTTACCCATTTATTTTAATTTTAAAAATAGTTTCTGACTTTGAAAAATTACCAAAAATTTTGTAAAATTACTTGTCCCTTTTTCTTATTTTTCTATGGTCTTACTTTTCGTTTCTTGATTAATTTGAACATAGTTGATATTTTTCTCATTATTTTCTATTTTTAAAACATTTTTAAAATCTTTTTTTTAAATGTGATATTATTTTGTAATTATTTGCTTACTGGTCTTGGGTTAGATTTTGGATCATGAACTTTATTAACATCATTGGATCCATGGTGTTAAGTTTAACTCCACAAAAATGGATGAATGATTTTAATAATAGTTTGATTAAAATATAATTCAAATATGGTTTTATTTTTTTCCCCATCCCTCTTCATCTCATCCCTTTTCTTATTGCACTAAATGTTGTTGGAGCATGATCTCTATATCATGTCTCAAAACAAATGGTGCATAGATTTCTATTGACCGGCCTCAAAATAGGTGCGACTTCTACATAAGTCCACTTATGATTGCTTAACAAAGCGCTAAATTTTGTCCCGATTCGAATAAATGATCATTCGTGGCTCAAACTTATGATTGCAAGCCCAAGTATGTTAATTTGATCTCTTTGATCCAATAACCTTGAGATTCATTGTGTGGAGGATTTGGTTCTATCAATCCTCTAATGGATCTACAACACATTTGGCCAACGCGGATCACTTAAACATTGTTGGTCATTAAATGGTACTTATGAGAATTCCAAATGGATGATATACTTGACAAAAAGAAAATGCAACTTGTTGTGTGGAGGCTTTGGTTCTACCAATCCTCTAATGAGTTCCAAATTCAAGTTTAAAGATGGTCATCCAACTAACCACTAATTATTGACTTGTTTTATCTTATGCTTTTAATATTTTTTATGCTTTATGTACTATTTATTTTTAGCATTTATATTTCATGCCATTTTCATCTTTGCTCATTTGAGCATTTATTTTTCTTGCCATTTGTACTTTGCTCACTTGAGCTTTTTTTTTCTTTTCCTTTCTTAAGATACTTAATAATCAGCATAAACCCTAAAAAATATTTAATGGTACTTGGACTATTTGGTTACTATCCTTGGCATTATGGAGCATGGGACTTTTCTTGGACTTAGGATTAGAAACCTTGGCCTATCTTGAAGACTTTGTGACTTTATCTGATTATTTTGTCTGGAATTCTTGAGGTTTACCTCAAGACATTGGGTATTTTGTTTGTTTTGTGTGCAGGTTATTGTGATTACATGCTTTGTTTGTAATCTGGAATTCACTCGTATACAGCCGTTACTCTGCCCAATTTTTGTGAAGATTTAATACATTTGAAGTTTAGTTCTCTCAAGAGGTCTAGTATTTTTGCTTGCTTGGTTTCAATCCAAAGAATTGGAATTCTATCTTGACTCATAATATCAACTATTGGCTTCTTGTTGGTTAGATGATTCTTCTCCTTAGCTTTTACCTTATGCTTTAGGATAGTCTCTTCTTCTCCTCCCATCTTCTTTAATTTCAAAAATATTCTCCCTCCTTTTGAAAACTCTTCTTGTTTTTAAACTTGAATCACTTTCATAATAAACTTGGACTTAGGTCCATGCATTTTCAATGCATTTTCATAAATAAATTCTAATCAACTTAATAATACCTTGACATTTTTTTGTGAGAAGACTAAAAGTAAATCAATCTCATTCAAACTATTTTGCCACTTTGGCTTTTACTTTAAACTTTTCTCAAAAGATTAAACTCTTGTCAATCCTTGTAGTGATGCAAATAATTATACTTCTATAATATGTAGTGAAAATAGATATTTTCCACTTGGGTGTTAAGTGAAGCATTGTTGAATTTTAAATCCAAGCCATATCCTCCACTTTGAGATGATGCAAATTCTCCTTTCTCATGATTGTGGGTAGTAGGTGTGTTTTCCACACGGACAATGACGATGATGTTTTATCTCATAAAATTAACCAACGCATTTGTGTTTCAAATTTTTAAAAGAGGAACTACGTGTACCCTGATCCCCTATTGCACGAAAGGTGGTATGTAGGAACTAAAGGTTCGCAACCGCGGCGGGTGAAAAAATCATAAAAAATATATATTTCTTTTCTCACCTCCACCATCCATTTTATATACAACAGTTTTTTATAACCAAAATATACAGATTTTACAAAGAGGCTCTTGCGGAGTACCGTAGATGTTTAGGGTGCTAATACCCTTCCTTTGCATAACCAACCCCCTTACGTTGAATCTTTCCCCCTCTTTTTGGGTTATTCTATCTTTTCCCATTCCTTTGGAAACAATAAAGCGCGGTGGCGATATTTATTTTGATTTTTATAAAGTCTAGTCAATCCAATGGCTTAGTCTTGAGCATTTCTACTGCTACACTGGCAAGTTGAAAACCCGTAAGGGAGACTTGGGCAAATAAGGGTATCCCAGTGGACTGAAAACCCGAAAGGGCGGTCCAGGAAAAAGTTAGGGAATTGAAAGCGTATGACTATGTCCCGTTGGATCACCTTATGGACAACTTACAAACTCGACATTTATGACCAATTCAATCATGTTCTCACAAGGCAACAAATAGACAAGATGCTCAGAGATACAAAGGCTATAACAGAATGGGAACCCCATGGGATTATTACACATAGCTCTCTTTTCTTTGTATTAAAATTTTCATTTTTTACGACGGAATTCTCTTACTAGAATGTTTGTCTCATTGTACAAAAATACTTACATAAAGTCAATACAAAGATATTCCTTTGAAAGTGCAAAACTATCTGTTTTTTTCTTTACTCTTGTATTTTGTTTACAAAAATGTCCAATGATTTATTGCTGAACATATGCATTTGAACATAATTACTATTTACAAATAAACAAAATAAAAGACAATTACCGATGGATTTAAGAGATAGGGAAATCTCTCTAAGCTATTTTCCAAAAAAAATCTCCCGCAGTGTACAGTTTAATCCCCAACGGAACAAAGCTTCCAATAATCGATCCCCGGTAGAAATCATCCAATTTCTCCAGATTCCCCAAACAGATTTTTCAAGCAGTACACGGCATTTCCCTTACAACAAAGTTTATTCCTCTAAACGGAAATTCATCAACACTTCGACTTCAAGACATGAAGACTTACATATCCTCAGCAACATTCAGGGATTTATTTTCCTCAATCCAACAAAGAGCGCAATAGACTAGCTCACATACGCATACGTTGCATCCGTATATAATAAACATTGATAAAAAGAATGCATTATATCATACATTTCATACAACATGACTTTGCATTTTAGCTAACATTTTACCCTTTTCAGGATAAGATTAACAGCTACCATTAACGACGTTCAATGTTTGCAGATACATTTCAGATACGCTCCAGACACGGATGCCATTCTGATACTCATTCAAATGCAACTTTCAGATACAGTTCAGATACGCTCTAGACACAGTTTCCATTCTGATACTCATTCAGATTCAACTTTCAGATACAGTTCAGATACACTCCAGACACGGATGCCATTCTGATACTCATTCAGATACAGTTCAGATACGCTCTAGACACGGACGCCATTCTGATACTCATTCTTTCAGCTTATAAATTACAATACAAACAATCACTTTTGGATGGCATCTTTAAGCCCATCTCATATAACTTTCTAACACCTCTCTAAATGGCATCTTTTAAGCCCATTCCCTCTACCACCACATTGTCGAGTGCAAATTTCTGGGCACTCTAGTGTCCAATCATCTTCCACCTTCGAGTCACGAATGGTAAAACATGCCCATCTAACTCTTCAGGTTTAAGAAGATTGAACATGGGCAGCTGTTGTACCCTAAAATTTTCCCTCTCACTTATCAAGAATTTGCTCACAAGATCTCCTTGGGCTCAAGACTGCACTAGGGTTTGATCAGCTTAAGACACCTCCTTAGGCACTGATGACCAAAATTAGGGTTTGAGTTTGCACAAGGATTTTTGAACAATCAATGCTTCATATGACTTTCATGGACCATTATGGACCCCCAAAATTACTCATGTCAAGTTTCAAGCCTTAGATCACACTTTTGATCAGTCAATTGAACAATTGACCTAAAAATCAATTGTATTGGGGAAAAAGTCAATCATGGCCAATTTACAGTAAAATCTCATAATTTTTTATCCACATCAATATTTTAAACCCATATGTATCATTTGATCAAGTTTGGATCATAATTCCTCAAGAGATTTGATCAAATCCCCAAAAGGGCAAAATGGTCAAAATTAGGGTTTTGACTAGGAAAGGGCAATTTCTAGTTTTTGACCTAGCAAATAATCAATTGGTTTAAGGCATGATCTCAAGAGTCCATTTGCATCATTTTGACCTAATGAAATTGTTCAAAACATTGCAAGTCCATTAGATTGACAGATGATTTTTGCAGTCAATTAATCAAAAGTCAACTGTATACTGAAAAGTCAAACTTTGACTTTTTGGTCAAATTCAAGTATCAAAGATCATAATTCATCAAAACATATCAAAATATGAAACTTATTCATCAAGAAATCAAAAAGTCAAGATTTCATTTTGAAAAGTCAAGATTTCATTTTGAAAAGTCAAAATTTCTAAACTTAGAAATTTTTCTCAGTGTTGAAAATTCATGTTTTTTCATAACTTTGAGCCATTTTTCACCATGATACAAGATGATTCAAGAGAAACTCCCAACATGAAAATTGTAGATCTCCATGAAATATACAACTTTTCTTCACACAACTTCTTCCAAAAGTGCTTGGATATCAAGTTATAATCTCATGAACATAGGGTCATGAAACTAAACACTTAGTGAAATTTTGCCCTAATTTGGTCAGGATTTTGACCTAACTTCATGACACTTTTTCATATAGTTCCAAGGGGAATATTCAAAAGTAATTCAAAGATGGGTTGTATATAACATTGCAAGCTTTCCAAAATGTCTAAGAACTCCTTGAGATCATTCTTGAGTAGGGAGAATCGAAGAGATGAAGTTGGTGTTTTGTCACTTGAATTACAAGGCATTTTGTGATGAACAAGAATCCAATTTCAAACCTATGCTGTACAATATTCTTTTGCAGGCTTCTAAACCTCAATATCTCTCCATAATCAGAAGATTACACTTGCTTTTGAGCTATTATCCAAGTCTTCCAAGCATTGTACAAACTAATTTTCCATTTTAGGAAGAAAGTTACCATTCCATTCTTGAAAAGTTGCTTTAATCACAAAGTCAACTTGTCTTGAGCTTCTAACTTGTTCTTTCTGCATACACAACCTCTATAAACCAAAAGCAATGTGTCTAAGGTCTCAAGAATCTCAGAACATGCTTGTACAATATTTGAGATTTGTCATTTCACTTTTCTTCAAAAGCAAGTTATAGAGCCATAACCTTATAACTCAGAAACCGGGAGTGATTTTGTGCTCTAATCTTTTCCATACATATTAACAAGTTTATTTCAAGCTAAGAGATGATTTCAAGCATCCAAAAAACCCTCCCAAACACCCTTGTTGCACAAGACTGCTCAACTTGACAGTTTTGAGCCAAAACTCTCCATCTCCATTTCCACTAGTGTGTTTTGATTCTTAAATCATTCAAACACCTTACATACATCATACACAAGTAATCCAAGCCCCTGTTTCAAGACTGTAACCCCTCCATCACTATTCACCATTTTCAAACATCAAGCTTGCAGGTTGACTTGAGTAGGGAGATTCAGGGACTTTCAAAGCAAAGTAGGAGTTGGAATACACTCAAGGAGGTCCAGGAAAGCTAAGCAGATTCAATTTAGGTCCAGAAAAATTAATCTTCATCTTTGACTTTTAGCTTACATAAGTTATATGGTTGGATTCATGGGGAAAATAGCACAACTTTCATGTTTGCATTTTCCATTTTTGTTGAGAAATGAATGAGATACAGGTGGTTCGGCTGGCTGAAGGTTGAAGACGAAGTACAAGTCATGGAGACGTTTTACCTTATGTATTTATTCTTTCATTTAAGTTAACGGATGTACAGCCACTCCAGTGGTAAGGCAGCGCGCGTTATTGGTAGAGGACATGGGTTCGAACCTCAGCGCTGCCTTTTTGCAATTTTTTTACATTTTTGTCTTTTCTTTTGTTCCAACAAACCAACGCATGGGCCTTCCACTCCTGGGCCTGACCTTTTTTTCTAACATCCCCCCTGTTTCATATTTGTACCTTGGCCCAATTTTATTTTATTTCTTCATTTTTTATTTTATTTATTTTCTTAAATATATTTTCTAAATACTAAAAATGATAAAAATACAAAAAATGATATTTTATATTTTGACTTATTTTATTTTATTTTTCCATAAATAAAAATATTTTTTTATTCTTCATACTTTATTTATTTATTTAAGTAAATCTTATAAAATTAATTAATATTGTATTATTTACTTATTTTTCTTCACACCATTTAAAATATATTATTTTAATACCAAAAAGACTAAAAAATATTTTATAATGCTATAAATATTTTCAAGATAAAAAATGCCAAAAAATAATACTTTTCTTAAACTTATTTTCTTTTGATTAATAGAATTAGGGTTTTCATCTAAAATCTTTTCTCAATAATTTCAAACTTAATAAATTATTTTCTTTATTTTATTAGGTTAAGGTAAAATTTCTTTTCATAAAACGTTAAACAAAATATCTTTTTTTTCACATTTACCTTCTTGCATATTTAATTCATCTTGTACCTCATTTATTTCAATACTTTTATAAATTTAATTTGGTTGTAATAGACTAATTAGGGTTTAATTTCTTACAATCCCCATTTGTAATTTGTACACCCCCTCCCACAAATGTTGTAATAGCGTAGTAACTTTAAATTCCGCAATTTATCTCTTTATATACAATTGCTAGTAATTAGGGTTTGTATGGTAAGACTTAAAACCAATAAATAGCAAAACCTAATTCAAGACTAAATCAAGCATGAAAACAACACACTTGCACACAAGCACCCCTAGGGTTATCTCACTTGGTTGCCTTATACAAAATGACCATGTTACGCATGTAAGGTATCTTAGCAAAAGCAAGCAAACACAAGATCCTAGTCCCTCGAGGACGCTATCTAAGTTGCCTTTCAAATGATCTTAGTCCCTCAAAAAGAATGCTAAGATACCTTACAACATTGCTAATCATGGTTATACGATGACCCACGTCCGTCCCATTTACATCCAAAGATAGGGTTGCTTACCTAATCAATGGTAAGACAACAATGTCAAAGGAAAAGAAAATGAATAAGAAAGACATTTGAGTAGGTAGATTGCTCCTAAATACTTGCTCCATTTCAAAACAAACATCCTTGATATTTTCAAAACAATCACATACACTTTCAAACATCTTACAAAATTGAAAACATTTTCAAAAGATCAAACATCTTTGTATACATTCTTATGAACGAGAATCATTACAAAGAGTTCCTAAACAATGGCCTCTTTACAAAATACTTTCAAAAACCACACAAAGAATAATTTCAAACAAAAAGCAAGTGATCTAGCAAGTAACTAAGAGCCCGTGGAAAACCATGGATGAAAAGGGTGCTAATACCTTCCCTTTTCATAATCTACCCCCCGAACTCAAGAAATAATCTCAAAGGTCTTTCCTGTGCTTTTTCACCTTTCCTTTTTGGATAAAAGAAAAGTCGGTGGCGACTCTTGCTAACCGCAACATTTGCGATCAAACGCAAAACCCTCAAGTCAATTCTCCCACTGTATCACACATGGATTAATGAAGACAAGAACAACGATGTTACAAATATTGCAGGTTCTAGTAAGGTAACAAGAACGGGGAGGATCTTCTCCCCTGACATCTCACCTCCGACTACTACAACAAATCTTGTTCACATAACCAATAACAAGCCTAATGCCAACACTAGAGGCAAAGAAAAAGTAAATGAGCCTGCTAAGATAGAGGCACCTTCCAAAGATGTTGATGTTAAAGAGCCCTCCACTCGAGAGATGGAGGAAATCCTAAAAATTATAAAGAAGATTAATTTCAAAATAGTCGAACAACTGGGGCAAACCCCCTCCAAAATCTCCATGTTGTCATTACTACTCTGTTCTGATGCTCTTTCCCAAGCTTTAATCAAGTTCTTGAAGAATGCTCATGTTCCCCAAGAGACTACAGCTGACCAGTTCGAGAATTGTGTGGCGAGTTTAACGGCTGTCAATGGATTAGGTTTCTCTGACGCTGACTTGACACCATTTGGAAGGAATTATAACAAGGCCTTGCATGTGTCTATTGAATACAAGGGAACTACCCTGGCTCATGTCTTGGTTGATATTGGTTCCTCTCTAAATGTTCTACCTAAAGGTGCTTTGGACCAACTAGATTATGAAGGTCTGGTGTTGAAACCAAGTGATATAGTTGTAAGGGCTTTTGATGGGTCTAGAGGGATGGTGCATGGAGAGGTGGATCTCCCCATTAAAGTGGGATCACAAGTTTTCAACTCCACATTTTATATAATGGACATACGTCCCACCTACTCTTGTTTGCTTGGGCGCCCTTAGATCCATGGGGCAGGGGCAGTAACATCCACCCTTCATCAAAAATTAAAATATCCAGTCAAAGGGAAGATCATTATTATTTACGGCGAAGAAGAAATTATGGTGAGCCACCTCAATTCCTTCAAATATGTGGAAATGGATGGTGAATTCATAGAAACTCCATGCCAGGCTTTCTAAGTTGTTCCTCCTATGGTTGCCACCACCAAAATCTCCTCCGACATATCAAAAGCTGACGAAGTTGTACCAAGAATGGTTTCACTTAAAGATGCTTGTGTCGTGGTCGAAGATGGAAATTGTACTATCTGGGGACAACTTCCCGATATTCTGTTTAAAGCAGACAAATATGGATTGTGTTTCACCATCAAAGCTCAGAAAGAGGCCAAGCGCACTCACGTGGGAAAGCTACCTATCTGCTTCGGAAATCATGAAGTAAACACTGTGGAAGACTCTGATGATGAATTCACTTTTGAAGAATGGATCTACCCTACTGCTGGAGGAAAGCTCAACAACTGGCATGCAAAGGATTTCACTCCCATCTCCTTCATTGAGGAGTAATTAATGTTTACAATTTTCTTTCAATTCAAGAACTTTTGTCTTTAATTTTAAATTCCAAATAATGACTTTTAAGCCATGTGCTTTGCCCGAGGAACCATGGTCCATTTGTTAAGGTTTTGTTCATGTTCATTTATCATATGATCATTTAATGAAAAAAATTGGACCTTTGCATTCAATTTTTGTGCTCATTGTGTTTCTTTTTATTTATTTGCATTTCTCAAATATCCATGTATCTAACATGCACACACACACACACATACACCTGTAGATCCTCATCCACTCCAGATCTCATTGCCAACAACTTTACTATTGCCATTTATGACTTCGAACATCCAATTAACCAAGCCTAAGAAGAAGGCGAGGAATATTGTGAAATACCAGGGGAACTAGCCAAACTTCTAATGCAAGAGGAGAAAGCTATTCAACCTCATGAAGAGCCAGTCGAAGTTATCAACTTAGGTACTGAGACAGACAAGAAAGAGGTCAAGATCAGTGCCAATTTAGAAGATGATATCAAGAGCATGTTGGTTCAGATGTTACATGACTATGTTGAAGTATTTTCTTGGTCATATGAAGACATTCTGAGATTGGATACTGATATTATGGTTCATCGTCTACCGAAAAAGGAAGATTTCCCTCATGTCAAACAAAAAGATCATCGTATGCAGCCAGACATGTCTGAAAAGATAAAGGCTGAGTTAATGAAGTAGTTTGATATAGGTTTTCCGGCTGTGACTTCTTATCATCAATGGGTTGCAAACGTGGTTCCCGTACCGAAGAAAGATAGGAAGGTTCGTATGTGTGTAGATTATAGGGATCTAAATAGGGAAATCCACAAAGATGATATCCCTTTACCTCACATTGATGTCTTGGTTGACAACACCACTCAACATAAAGTCTTCTCCTTTATGGATGGATTTTTTGGCTACAACCAAATCAAGGTGGATCTCGAAGACATGGAGAAAACCACATTTATTACACAATGGGGCACCTTTTGCTACAAAGTCATATCGTTCGGATTAAAGAATGCAGGGGCAACATATCAAAGAGCTATGGTAGCTTTATTTCATGATATGATCCATCATGAAATAGAGGTCTATGTGGATGATATGATTGCAAGGTTGCAAACTGAATAAGAGAACCTCAATCACCTACACAAGCTGTTTGATTGGTTGAATAATTACAAGCTAAGGCTAAATCCTTACAAGTGCACTTTCGGGTTAAGGTCTGGAAAGCTCCTAGGTTTTGTTGTCAGTGGAAAAGGCATCGAAGTTGATCCTACAATAGTTAAAGCCATTAAAGAAATGCAAGTTCCCCACTCTGAGAAGGAAGTTAGATGATTCTTGGGTCGTCTTAATTACATTTCTCATTTTATATCTCATATATCTGCTACTTGTGAGCCAACCTTCAAACTCCTGAAGAAATATCAAGTAGTCAAATGGAACGATGAATGCCAAGCTGCCTTTGATAGGATTAAGGAACATTTGCAAGAACCTCCTATCCTTATGGCTCCAGTGGAAGGAAGACCATTGATCATGTACTTGACTTTTCTAGAGAATTATATGGGGTGTGTGTTGGGACAACATGACGAGTCTGGCCGAAAAGAGCATGCAATATACTACCTAAGCAAAAAGTTTACCGATTGTTAAACCAGATATTCATTGCTCGAGAAAATTTGTTATGCTCTGCATGGGCTGCTCGCTAGATAAGACAATATATGTTGACTCACACCACTTTATTGATTTCTAAGATGGACCCTATCAAGTACATCTTCGTGAAGCCAACTATCTCCAGAAGAATAGCTAGATGGCAAATGATTCTGACCGAATATGACATCCAGTATACCACACAAAAGGCAATTAAAGGAAGCGTATTGGCAGATCATTTGGCCCATCAAGCTGTTAATAATTACCAGTATATGAACTTTGAATTCCCGGATGAGAATATTATGCTAGTAATTGACTATGAAGAACCTGGACCATATGACGGACCTGAACAAGGATCCCGATGGACTATGATTTTCGATGAAGCTTCCAATGCTTTGGGAAATGGAATTGGTGTTGTGATTATTTCTCCTGAGGCTTGCCATACTCTTTTCACTACTAGGTTGTGCTTCGATTGTACGAACAACATGGCTGAGTATGAAGTGTGCATCTTGGGTTTAAAGGCTACCATTGACTTAAGGATCAAGTTCTTAAACCTATTCAGAGATTCTGCTCTAGTGATCAGTCAAGTCAAGGAGAATGAGACACTAATCATCCTAACCTTATTCCTTACAAGGAGCTTGTGTTAACCCTAATATCATACTTCGAGGAGATCACCTTTGAAAATTTTCTGAAAGAAGAAAATCAGTTGGTTGACGCCTTGGCAACAATGTCTTTGATGTTCAAGGTCAAATGGGACAACGAAGCTCCTATGATTACAATCGAAAGATTTGACGAACCTGCACACTACTACGAGCTTAACACTGACGAAGAGAAACCATGGTACCATGAAGTAAGTAGATATCTTGAAGCACAAGAGTATCCTGAAGGAGCTTCCATCAATGATAAGAAATTCTTACGAAGGTTCTCAGCCAAATTCTTCCTAAGAAATGGAATCATGTACAAGCGAAATTATGATTCTACTCTACTCTGGTGTATGGACAAGAAGGAGGCAGAGAAAATTATGGAAGACATGCATGATGGAATCTTTGGGACTCACTCTAGTGGGTACATTATGGCCAAGAAAATCCTGAGAGCTGGTTACTATTGGTACACAATGGAAACTGATTGTCATCATCACTCAAGGGTTTGTCACGAGTATCAAATATATGCTGATAAGGTTCATGTACCTCTAATTCTCCTGAATGTCATGACTGCTCTGTGGCCGTTTGCAATGTGGGGAATTGACATGATTGGAGAGATCAAACCTACCGCTTCCAATGGACATCGTTTCATCCTTGTTTCCATTGATTATTTTACAAAGTGGGTCAAAGTCGCCTCATATGCCTCAGTTACCAAGAACGATGTAGCCAGGTTTATCAAGCATAACTTCATCTGCCATTACAGTATCCCCGAAAGGATCATCACTGACAATGGAACCAACCTCAACAATGCTATGATTACTGAACTTTGTACTCAGTTCAAAATCAAGCATCATAATTCTTCTCCGTACAGACACAAGATGAATGGCACGGTAGAAGCTGTCAATAAAAATATCAAGAAGATTGTGCAAAATATGGTGGTAACATATAAAGACTGGCATGAGATGTTACCGTTTTCTCTCCAAGGCTATCGTACTTCAGCTCGAACATCAACTGGGGCAACTCCTTTCTCCTTGGTCTATGGCATGGAAGTCGTCTTTCCTATAGAAGTTCAAATTCCTTCCCTAAGGATTATGAAATAGGCATATCTAGACAAAGATGAATGGGTACAGACTAGGTTGGATCAGCTAAACTTGATTGATGAGAAGAGACTGGTTGCTGTTTGTCATGGTCAAATGTATCAAAAACATATGATCAAGGCTTTCAACAAAAATATCAAGCCTCGAGTATATCAGACTGGTGACTTGGTGATAAAGCGCATCATTTTTCCCCAAGGCGACCCTGGGGGCAAATGGACTCCCACTTACAAAGGACCATTTGTTGTAAAGAAAGTTTTCTCTGGTGGAGCCATGATGCTGACTACTATGGATGGTGAATATTTCCCACATCCTGTGAACGCGGACATAGTTAAAAAATACTATGCATAAAACGACCCGCTAGGTTGATATACTTAGGAAAAAATAAGGGCATTTTGACGAACCAAAGAGGTTCGGGCAAAAATTAGGGATATATGCAAAATATGTACACCCGACAAGTCGAAAACCTGAAAGGGAGGCTTGGGCAAAATTGGGTATCCTAGTGGCCTGAAAACCTGAAAGGGCAGTGCAGACAAAAGTTAAGGATTAAAGCGTATGACTATGTCCCGTTGTATCCCTAAAACTAGTTTATTACCAAGGTCCAAATTCAATGGTACAAAATCAATTTAATCAATTTCTTCCTACGGCAAGGGATGATGTTCGAAGACATAGGGGCAATAGCGGAGTTGGAATACAATGAGATCACTTCCACATGGCTATTATTTTTTCTTTCACTTTGTACACTTTTCATTTCTTTCGACGATTTCCTCTTACTAGGATATATGTCTCCTTGTACAAAAATGCCTGTTTATAGGCAAACATTAATACAAATATACTTTGAAGTGCAAACCTTTTGTTTTTCTGTTTTGAGTGCAAAAGCGTCCAATGACTAGAACTGAATGAACATATGCATATGAACATAATTAAATTGTTAACAAAATGTATACATAAAAATAGTAACAAGAATTTCCTTAAGGATTTTGGATTATCCCCACGGAGTTAATTCAATCAAATTATCCCCACAAATTTAGATTCATGAAACCCCCAGCCAGAGTTTCAATCTCTGAAAAATTCTCTCCCCAATTGAGTTTGGTTGAATCCTGTTGAAGTTCTTCCTAAAGAATTCATTTCACCAAGTAGGTCGTCAAATTTTCTTCTCAACAGGGTTTATTTCTCCAACAAACTGCAAATTCCCCAGCTTGAGTTTGCTTCTCAGACTATTACAGGTCAACGGATAAAACCACTCAATCCCTAACAGAGTCATTACTATCCTAATAAGTTACTGCAAAGCCTGGATCCGACCAGATACTAGTTCAACTTCAAACGAGTTACTGTTAAACCTGGAATCTGACCAGATAATAGTTCAACTTCATTCATATCCAAGTAAGTTACTATGAAGCCTGGACCCGACCAAATAACAACTAATCTCAATTTTAAGTTACTGAAGCCTGGACTCGACCAGATAGCAATTTAACTTCCTCAAATCATTGTTGAAACCTAGAACCGACCAGATAACAGTTTGAGTTACTATAAAACCTGGACCCGACCAGATTACAGTTGATCTCAATTTCAAGTTACTAAAGCCTGGACCCGACCAGATAATCCGTTTAACTTCTCCAATTACCACAAAGCCTGGACCCGACCAGATAATAATTCGAATTGCTGAAACCTGGACCCGACCAGATAATAGTTAGCTTTCATATTCCCTAGTAAGACGCTGTGAAGCCAAGAATATGACCAGATGATAGTTAACATTATTACCCCCAGTAAGTTGTTGTGAAGCTTGGAATCCGACCAGATAGCAGTTAAACTTTCTTCCTCTAAATAACTCCCCAATAGAACAGTAACTCCTAAACTCTATTCCCAAGCAGAAAATCAACACTCTTCACAGAGTTTCCTCAAAGCAAAGAGCCAAAATAAATATTCCCCAACGGAGTTCTCCTCAAAAATAAAAATTCCCAACAGGAAGAACTCTAAACAAAGTTTGAAGATACACATACTCTTCAACTCCAACAGCGGTCCGGGATTTGATTTCCCAAAACTCCCCAGCAATTTGTCAAGGATTTATTTTCCAGACAAAGATGCACTTTAATGTTTCGCATTCATATATCATGCCACATACATAACAAATTCATATTGCATAATCTCATTTATTTTGAGAACATCATTACATCGTGCATACATCTACATACAACTAACTCCCTTTCCTTACAGGAAGAAATCAATCATCAGTCAAGTCCTCTTCTGGATCAGATTTATCTCTCCTTGTTAAAGACAGGAAAAAGACATCTATAGTTTCAGCATAAATCGACCAAAGATTTATTTCGATGCTTCTTCCAGTTTCCACCAATATACATTCCAAATGGCATCATTAAGCCCATTCTCGACACAATCAACCGCATTATCGAGTGAAAATTTATAGGCACTCTAGTGTTCAATCATATTTCACCTTCAAGTCACAAATGGCGGATCCGCCAATCTAACTCTTCAGGCTTAAGAATATTGAAGAGGGGAAGCTGTTGTACCCTAAAAGTTTCCCTCTCATTTCCCAAGAAATTTCTCACACGATTTTCAATTGCTTAAAATTGCACAAGGATTGATCAGTTCAAGACACTTCCTCAACAACTGATGACTCAAATTAGGGTTTGAGTTTACATAAATACAAATGAACTTTTATTGCCTCATATGACTTTCATGGATCAGTTTGGACCTTAAAAAATGCTCATGTCAAATTTCAAGTCCTGCAGTTCAAGTTTGCTCAATCAATTGATCAAATGACCTAAAATCAATTGTATTGGGTAAAGAGTCAATTGTGGCCAACTTACAGTCATACTTCATTATTTTTGATCCATATCAATATTTTTAACTCATATGAACCATTTGGTCAAGTTTGGATTACAATTCCTCAGGAAATTTGATCAGATCACCAAAGGGGCAAAATGGTCAAAATTAGGGTTTTGATTGAGAAGGCTTGGTTTTTGACTTCTGACCTAACACATGACTTATTGGATTGAGACATGATATCATGGATTCAATTGCATAATATTAACCTAATTGCATAGTTCAAAAAACTTCTCAAGATCAATTGATTGATAATTGAAATTTGGTCAACTGATAAAAAAAGTCAACTGTACACTGAAAAGTCAAGCTTTGACTTTTTAATTAAAATCAAGTTTCAAAAAAAATATTTCATAAAGACATGTAAAAATATGAGTATTGTTCATCAAGAAATCAAAAGTCAAAATTCACTTTGAAAAGTCAAAATTTCTAAGACTTAGAAATATTTCTAAGTGTTGGAAATTTTACTTTTTTTCATAACTTTGTGCCAAATTTTCACCATGATGCTAAATGATTCAAGAAAAACTTATAACATGAAAGTTGTAGATCTAAATGAGATATAAAACAATATAGGGCAGAACTTTTTCTATAAATTCTTGTATTTTGAGTTATAAATTCATGAAGACGTGTACATGAAACAATAACACTTAGTGAAATTTTGACCTAGTTAGGCAGATTTTTGACCTAACTTCTTGGCCAAGTTTCACATAGTTCCAATTTTATTCTTCAAAAATGTCCAACATAAAGGTTGTAGAGGATGTTACAAGCTTTCCAAAATGTATAATAACTCATTGAGATCATACTTGAGATGAGAGAACCGAAGGCAACATGTTAGGGTTTCAAACTTAATTTACAAGGCATATTTGTGATGAACAATTGTCCAATCTTCAAGCATGTTGTACAAATCCAACTTTACAGGCCTCAAACTTGTATATCACTCCATAGTTAATTATTTACAAAATTGATTAAGGTATGATCCAAGTGATTAAGCCATTATCGAAAACAATTTGTTATTTTGGGAAGAAAGTAACATATGCATTCTTGTAAAGCAAGCTTTTTCACAATGTTAACCCTTCTTGAGCCTCTCAATGGCTCCTTCTGCACACACTCAACCTAGCAAATCATAAGAAACATGTTTAAAGCAATTCAACCACTCTACATAGCTTGTACCACACATTGAGATTTTGGTTCTCAACTTTACTTCAAAAACAAGCAAAGAGCCATAACTTGTAGAATGAAAATTTTGGCTTGTTGTAGCACACAAAATCTCTTGCCTATAAATACATACACTATTTGCAAGTCAAGACACGAATGCTTAAGCCCTCAAACCCTCTCAAAGTCAGGATTGCATAAACAACCTCCATTGTTGCATTTTCTGGCCAGAAATCCCAAACACCTAATCCATTTGTGCGTTTCTTGGCCTTTCACTTCCAAAAGCTTTGAAACACCATCTACAAACAATCCAAACACCTGTTACATGACTGTAACACCTCCATCACCATCCCCTATAACCAAAAACAAGGTGATTCACATTGACTTCTCTAGCACGATTCAGACACTCCCAGCTCCAAGTAAAGGTTGCATTTGCTTCCTGGGAACTTGAGGAAGCTATCCAGATCATCACCATCACTTGGGATAAACTCAAACTTATGATACAATTTTCATTTTTCAAGGTATTTTTATGACTTTTCATCTCACTAATTAGGCATTGTTAGGCTTGTATTTTCAAAGACAAAATGTAGACATCATTGCCCTGAAGCTAACCATGTACTTAGTTTTCATTTACATTGCCTAAGCTTAGAGAATTTTGAGATTGAAATTTCTGGAAAAATTAGGGTTCAGATTAGGGCCAGAAAAATAATCATTCGTCTTTAACTTATAGTTTTAATGAGTTATATTTCTGGAATCGGGATGAAATTTTCCATGACTTTCATGTTTATATTTTCTATTTTGGTTGAGAAATGAGCAAGTTACATTTGGTCTGGTTGGCGTGAGGTTGAAGATGAAGTTCAGGCCATGGAAGTGTTTTGTATTATATATTTATGGTTTTGTTTAAGTTAACGGATGTATATCCACCCCAGTTCCAAAGCAACACACGTATATTGGTGAAGGCGTGGATTCGAGCCCCAACGCTGCCATTTTTCCTAACATTTTTCATTTGTTTTTTTTGTTTCAGCCAAGCGCGCTTGGGCCTTCATCATCGGGCTTTGCCTTTTTTTTACTCTGGCTAACCCCTCCCCCCCCCCCTGTCTCATATACCATGCAGCCCATATAATCTTTTTATTTGTTTTTATTCTAAGTTACAAAAACGTCAATGGGCCAGACTAAAAAAATTTGTTTTACTCCTAAACACCCCAATTCAAATTTCACCCCCCTGACTTTAACTTTTATATTTTATTTTATTTTTATCTTTTCTTTTATTATTATTATTATTATTATTATTAATAAAATTCAAAAAAAATATTTTGTTTATTTATTTATATATATATATATATATATATCTAACATACTTATATTTTCTTATTTTACTTCCTTTTTTAAACTAAAAAAGACAAAAATATTTTTTTAAACAAATTTAATTATTTTCTTAAATAAATTAGTAATTAGACTCAAGTTTAATTTATTTTATTTTAATTAAAAATTAACTTAGAACTTAGGTTTTCTTTTAATTAATTAATTTTTATACTAGTTTAATTTAATTAAAACTTTTTCACAAACAAAACCCTAAAAAACTTATTTTATTTAATAAATTAATTTATTTTACTAACTTAATTTTAATTTTCTCATTTTAGTTATTATTTTCTTTTAATTCAATTAGGGCAAAACCTTTAATACAAAATCCATTCTTTATCCATTTATACTTGTACATTATATTCATTTCATTGCTTGTACAAATTCAATATGGTTGTAATAGATAATTAGGATTTAATTTCTTGCAATCCCCATTTGTAAAATTGTATACCCCATCCCCTAATGATGTAATAGCGTAGAAATTTACTTTCCGCAATTTATCGCTTTCATATAAATACTAGTAAATTAGGGTTTGTATGGAAAGATAAAAACAATACTTAGAAAACCCTAATTCAAGATAAATCAAGTATGAAATACAAAACACTTGCACACTTGCACCTCTAGGGTTAACTCCACTTGTTGCCTTGAGAAAATGGTCATGTTATGCACGTAAGGCATCTTAGCAAAAATAATAAAAAAATACAACATCATAGTCCCTCAATGATGCTTCGAGTGTTGCCTTACAAATGATCTTAGACCCTCAAGAAAAAATGCTAAGGTATTTCACAACATTTCATTTTATGACTATACGACGACCCACGCACGTCCCTTTACATCTAAAGATAGGGCTTCTTACCAATCAATGGTAAGATAGCAATGTCAAAGGAAGAGAGAAATGAACAAAAGACTTTTGAGTAGGTAGAACATTTTTAGTTGCTTGCTCATAAATCCATCTCCAAAATAAACATATTTTCAAACACACCAAACACTTTCAAAAACATGAAATATTTTCAAAAGTCCAACACTTTGTATGCATTCTTATAGAGACGAGAATCATTACAAAGTTTGCCTAAACGAAGGCGCTTTTCAAAAATACTTTCAAAAACCACCACAAAAACATTTCAAACAAAGCAATTTCAAAAGTGAGCTAGAAAGAAACTAAGAGCCCATAGATAAGTATGGATGAAAAGGGTGCTAACACCTTCCCTTTTCATAACCTACCCCCCTGTGATACGGTGGCAGAACCGACTGTTAATACTAGTTTGCATTTTGCATTTTATGTTCGCAAAATGTCGCGGTAAGCAAGAGTCGCCACCGACTTTTATTTTATCCAACTGGAAAGGAAAAAAGCACAGAAAAATTCCTTTTTCAAGATTTTGAGTACAGGGGGTAGATTATAGAAAGGGAAGGTATTAGCACCCTTTCTATCCGTGGTTTTCCACGGGCTCTTAGGTACTTGCTCATCTTTTAAATTGCTTGTGTGTGTTTGTTTTTGAAAAGTTTTGTTCTACTTCGTTTTAACCCTTATTTTTGTCCTCAAGAGTGTTACGAAGTGTTTTGAAAACTTTGTTTGAAAAGAGTGTAAGTGTGGAAAAGTTCATTTCTGAGCAAGTACCTACTAGCATCTACCTACTCGAAAGAAGAATATTTTTGTTCTTGTTTCCTTTGGACAATGCTATCCCACTATTAATGAGTAGGTAGCATCATTGTTGGAGTTGTAAGGGTCAATTCAAAAGGGACGTACGATCACTAAAGCAATGTTAGGACGTCTTAGTAACAACCCTAATGTCTTAAGATCATATTCGAGGTAACCTTTCCGAGGCAACATTTCCGAATAGGACTTTTGATCTTTGTTTAGACATGAGGGTGTTGTACCCCAAAATTTTCCCTCCCATATTCCTCAAGACATCTCAAGAATAATCTTCAAGTTGCTCAAGTTGGCTTAAGGGTTGGACAGTCAAATCACCTCCTAAGGCAGTCAATTCAAAATTAGGGTTTTGTGTTGTATCAAGTGTAAATGCAAGCTTCTCAAGTCATATTTAAAGCATTTGTTTTGATGAAGACAACATGGATATCAACATTCAAAGGATGTGCAAAAAGCTTATCAATATCATATAAAAGTCTTGAAGATTATAGAAGAATTATTAAAGAATCATCAAATATAAAAATGGTATAAATAATTCTTAGTCTTGAATATACATGTTCATAAAAATATGCATTCATCAACATATACATATCCCATAATTTTAACATCAAGAAAAACTTTGTTTGAAATATTTTTCAAAAAGTATTTTTGAAAATAACCCTTTAGGAACCGGTTCCTCCCTAACAGGGAACCGGGTTCCAGACTTATTCAAAAAACATGTCCCTGGTTTTTGTACCAGGAACCGGATTGTACCAATAGGGGAACCGGTTCCTGCGTGATATTTTTGAAATCTGACTTATAACGTTCACTAAGAACCGGGTTCTCCCTGTGTCGAAACCGGTTCCTAGCGAACCAGTGCAGCTTTTCTTTTGTTTTTTTTAACATATTTCAATTGGTACCCTTTCATGAATGCATTACAACTTTTCATATGAATTGGCATGAATGAAGAGGTTCTTGTGACTTTATAAAATGCTGCAGATTTTCTTATTTAAAAAACAATGCTTCAATTTTCAAATTAATAATTATACTTCTTCAATAAACAATTTTTCATCATTCACATTTGAATTCATATTTTCATGTGTTCATAATTTTGTGAAACTTGCCATATACACTTTCATTATCATTACAAGTTTCATACATACATTGTGAACATTTATATACATTGTTTGAGAATTGTTTATATCTTAAAGAAGAAGATCAATTGAAGATTGATAAAGCTCTCCATATATTTCAAATCAATCATTGTATTACTTAAAGAAATTATTCCCTTACTATCCAGGATTGTTGGAAGTAAGTGTTGTGATTTGAAGAGGATTGTTCTTCATTCACATTAGTGTTTGTTTAGTCTTAAAGGTGTTAAGAACCTTTGATCACCCTATAGGTTAGATAGTAAGCATAGGCTGTACAATCATTCTAACTATAGTGAAATCTCTTTCGTGTTGGAAAGGGGACTGGAGTACTCTCGGATTGTGAGGGGAACCAGGATATATCACCGTGTTCTTTACTTTTCCGCATTTATCGCTTTCATCACCATAATCAAGGAAAAGATAAGATATAATCAAAACCTTCAAACACTTAACCAAAAAGTACTTCAAGTATTCTCATTAAACCGAATAAATTTTATAATACCTAATTCACCCCCCCCCCCCCCCCTCTTAGGCACTCTGAGACTTACAATTGGCATCAGAGCAAGTTATAGGTAACTTGTTCCTAAAGATCCAGAATGGCTTCCACAAATCCAAATCAAAATTCAGTTTTCAAAGATGGTGGTAGTAACAACAAGCCTCCATTGTTTTGTGGTGAATACTTCGACTTTTGGAAAATTCGCATGAAGGCTCATCTTGAAGCGCATGGAGAAGAAATATGGAATGCTGTTGAGAATGGTCCATTTACTCCGGTGTGTGTTGTCAATGGTGTTGGGTCATCAAAGCCTAAAACATCATGGGATGACGATGACAAGAAAAAAGTTCTCTTTGACAAAAAGGCAATCAATATTCTCCAAAGTGCTCTTAGTATGGATGAATTTTTCCGAGTATCGGCATGTACAACGGCAAAGGAAATTTGGGATACTCTTGTAGAAACTCATGAAGGAACCGCCGAAGTAAAAAGGTCTAGATTGAACACTTTGAGTCAAGAATATGAATTATTCAGAATGCTGCCCGGAGAATCCATCCTTGACTTGCAAAAGAGATTCGTTCACTTGACAAACCATTTGAAGGCACTTGGTAAGACTTTAACAAACGATGAATTAAATCTTAAAGTGCTTAGATCTTTAACAAGGGAATGGCAACCAAAAGTGACGGCAATATCCGAAAAGAAAAGCCTAGCAACTATGACTTCTGCAACACTTTTCGAAAAGCTTCAAGAATATGAGACGGAACTTGGAAGACTTGAAAAACATGAGAATAATGAGAAGAAATCCAAAGGCATTGCCTTGAAAGTTGATTCAAAAGAAAGTCAAGATAAAGATGCATCGGAGGAAGATGAAAATCTCTTGCTTCTTGTAAAAAGGTTAGGAAAATATTTTGGTTATAAAAATAATCTTCATAATGCTAACTTTGTCAAAAGAAAGAAATTCTATAAGCATAAAGACAAAGAAGCCTCCACATCAACACAAGATGTCACATGCTATGAATGTGGAAAGCAAGGTCACATAAAGCCAGATTGTCCAAAACTCTCCAAGAAAAATGGATTCAAAGGCAAAAAGGAGTTCAAGAACAAAAAGTCTTATGTTGCATGGGAAGATAATGAGATAAGTTCTTCATCCGATTTGGAAAGCGACGAATGTGCAAATCTAGCATTGATGGCTTCACATCACTCCGAAGATGAAGAAGAGGTTAGTAATGAATTTAATCTTTTTGATGATGATGTTAAAGGTGCTATTGATGAACTCTTGGGATATTGCAAAAGTTTATACAAAAAGGTGTCAAATCAAGAAAAAGAACTCTTAATTTGTCTAGAAAAAATTGACACCATGACTAAAGATTTTGATCTTCAAAAACAAAATTTTATTAAAGAAAAAGAAAACTTTGCATGCTCCAAGTGTGAATCAAATGTCTTTCAAATTGTTCAATTGAAAAGAGTCATTGAACGATATGAAAAAGGACAAATAGGATTGGAAGGATTACTAAGCCAACAACGTTATCCAAATGATAAAAGAGGTCTTGGTTATGTGAATACTAAGAAACCAAGTAACAATCCCACTGTTTTTGTAAAGGCTAGTGTTGTACCCCAAAATTTGCCCTCCCATATTCATCAAGAATTGCCAAGTCAAGGTCACAAAATTCCCCCCAGGGTTGTGCAGCTCAACTGTCTCCTAGACAGTCAAAACTAGGGTTTGAGTTCTGGTCAAGCAAATGAACTTTTCAAAGGCCCAATCAAGTCCCATATGCTTACAAAGATGGTCAAGTATCCTCATGTCAAGTTTCAAGGCATTCAGCTCAAAATTGCACAGTCAAAACCCTAGATTGCACTACAGTCAACTGTAGGGGCAAAATGGTCATTTGACAGTCAAAAGTTCAAATTTTTGGTCAATATATCATTTTGAAGCCACAAACATCATTTGATCAATGCTTGATCATGATTCTCAAAATTTGGCTCATAAATAATCAGAGATGCAAAAGTTACTATATTTGGACAGCTGAAAAAGTCAACTGAAATTGACCAGGGCATAACTTTCACATGGATTATCAGAAAAATTCCATCCAAAGCTCATTTTGAAGAGAAAGACATTTCCTACAATTCATCTTCATGTTCCAAGTCCAAGAAATGCTCTCACAAAAAGTTATCAATTTCAACATTATAGGTCATTTTCAAAAGTCAACAAAAATTGACTTTAAGTCAAAGGCCATAACTTGAGATTGGTAAATCAAAATGACATGGGACCAAAGGCATTGGTTAAAGGACTCAAAGACCTTTCCAAAATGTCCAAAAACATGTGAAAAGCTCAAAAATTGACCAAATTATGCCTTGTGGAAGTTGGGAAATTTTTAGGAATTTTGAAAAGTCAACATTGATGCAAAAGGCCTAAAAATGCAAATGGGCCTATTTTCCTTCCAAATTTCTTCATGCCAAGCCTATGCACGACCACTAGGCCCAAAGGGAAGTATTCTCATATTTTTTAATTATTTATTTGAATTAATATTAATTTATATTCATTTAAATGATTTTAATATATGAAAAATATCAAACTAACCTAAAAAAAATCCTTTTGTGCACATTCTAATCTCTACAAATCGTGCACATCTCAAATAGGCAAGCTTTAGTGCTAATTGATCAGATTTGGTACAAGATACCATGAAAAAAGATTGTAAAAGAGCTTTAACAAATCAAAGATTGAATTCATCAATGCATAAGATTTTGTCCAATATTTCTTAACCTAATCACTCCATATATGATCAGAATGAGAACCCTAATGCTCCTAGGCTGCAAGCTGCGCATAACCAAGCTTTGGCATATTGAAAAATTCTCATAAAACTCAAAACTGAAATCTAGTTTCAAGGTCAATTAAAGCTCCAATTTTGATTCCAATAGCTTCCTTGGGTGATTCTGAACGCGTGCCAATCATTAACATCAACAAAAACACCTTGAACTGGTATCCATGGATGAAACTGTACCAAGAAAATTCTGAAATCGCATAGCATAAACCAAGCATTCTTTTGCATTTTTCTTCATGGATTCTTGTTTATAATCATGTTTCTATGCTAACCAATAGGTTCAATTGTGTTTTTCTGTACCATAGGCGATTATGCCATGTATGTTTTCTAGGGTTTGCAGGTTTCAAATTTGGGGGTTTTTGCCCAAGGAAAAATTGATGCTTCAAACCAGGACCACTGAGTTCAGTACATGGAGACGAAGAAGAACATGTCCTCGCGCCTAATTTATGATGAGAAACGAGCTATTCGCTATTTTTTCGTTGCTTGCCTAAGACCACGCCTGAAAACCGTGGCCATACGTGTGTGTTTCAGACAAAAGGAAGAAGACAACCTCGTTGTCACCACGTGATAGGCTCTTTTTGAATTCACGCGCGTTTTGCCCATTATGCATTGATTTTGCTTTTTGATATTTAATGGATATTATATGTTAAATATGAACGTGATGGCTCAGTGGTAACGTGTTAGGCATGTGACCTCAAAGACCTGGGTTCAAGTCCCAGGTCTGGCAAAAGTTTCACATTATTTTTCATAAAAAATTCTTATGCAACGCGCTTGAGGACGTTCACCATACACACTCAATATTCATCGCCCACGTGTCCCAGGCAACCAAATCAAGGGCATGGATTCCAGGAGTGCAATGAATATCAGTCAACGCATGACACATGATCCAGAAAGTCAATGAAATTCCATGCTTATTGGGCCAGGCTTTCCAACTTCATACCTCCTAAATTGGGGACTACACCCCACTCTGGTTTGATTTCCTTTTTATTTCATTTATTTTAATTGTTATGTTTATTTTAATTATTTGTTTTAATTAATTATTTTTAACAAAAATCTAAAAAACATTATAAAAAATCAGAAAATACAAAAAAAAACATAATATTTATTTTATTATAATTATTTTTCATAAATAAATTAGAATGTAAATTATGTAGTGTAATTAGGTTTAATTTTAATTCCTTTTTAATAAAAATCCAAAAATGTAGAATTTAGGTTTTAATTGTTAATTCTTTTTATTTCCCTTTTTTCCACAATAATAATTATTATTTACTTATTTATTTTCCTATTTAAATTGTACATAAATGAATTAGGTTAATTTAGGTCATATTTTAATTCTTTCTTAATAAATAAAAAATATTAGAATTAGGGTTTGCCGTTTAATTTAATTTTAATTAATTCTCCTTTTTTCTCATTAAATCTAAAAAAATACAAAATACCAAAAACATTTAATCATTTAATTTTTAATTCTCATTTAATTTTAATTATTTGCAAAAGGGTCCAACGCCCTAATTTTGTTAATTTCTTTATTTCTCGCATTTATTTTATTATCGCTCATTATAATTTTGTAAATATCCCAAAGCCATGTAATTTAAATTTCTCGCACTTTTATTTATTCGCTTTATTTATTTTCCGCTAAATCGGGTCCGGTTTAATTTTGGCGATGTGGACCCGCGCCTTTGTAATAATCTTAGATTTATTTCTTTCGCAAATATTAACTGTTAAAAAAGCATGAAAGAATGAATGTCAAATTAAAATCAAGCGTAGAACACGACAAACATGACAAGACAAATGACTGAAACATGACACACAATTCGCACACACCACCCCTAGGGTACGCCTCACTGTTGCCTTTCGAAAGGTGGTCGTCGAGTAGAGGATGTCTTAGTAAGTCCTCATGATCCGGGAACCTGGCATGAGGGTAGCTTCTAAGGTGTCTTCCCATTGCTCTGGTGATCACCACGTCCCGAACATCGAATTGACCCGAACACCTCCAACGGTGGTGCTACCTACCTCTCAATGGTGGGATAGCACTACTTTTAAGGACTCTTACACAGACGAATTCCTTAGGGTAGGTAGGTTCTCAAGGATACTTGCTCTAATCTCAAAACAAATCAAAACATCTTTTCACACCAACACATTTTCAAAAGCTTTCAAAGCAAACTTTTCAAACACTCTGACGTACGAGTCGATCTGAAATTTTTCAAAAGAAACTTTTAAACCCACATTGAAAAGCAAACAAACAATTTTGAAAACATATGAGCAAGTATCTAAGAGCCCATGGATAACCATGGATAGAAAGGGTGCTAATACCTTCCCTTCCTATAACCTACCTCCCGAACCGAGAGCAATCTCTTAAAAGGAATTTTTCTGTGCTTTTGTCCTTTCCCTTTGGAGAAAATAAAAGACGGTGGCGACTCTTGCTTCCGCGACATTTCGCGAACCAGCGTTAAACAGTCAGTTCCAGATCCACCGATCACAGAACTGGCGACTCTGCTGGGGATATTCTCTTATGGTCCCCTCTCCAACGGCGTGTGAGGCGGTAATTCCTTCTTCAGATGTTCCCCTCTCCGGCATGAGCGTGAGGTGATATTCTCTTATGGTCCCCTCTCCAACGGCGTGTGAGGTGGTAATTCCTTCTTCAGATGTTCCCCTCTCCGGCATGAGCGTGAGGTGATATTCTCTTATGGTCCCCTCTCCAACGGCGTGTGAGGTGGTAATTCCTTTTTCAGATGTTCTCCTCTCCAGCATGAGCGTGAGGTGATATTCTCTTATGGTCCCCTCTCCAACGGCGTGTGAGGTGGTAATTCCTTTTTCAGATGTTCTCCTCTCCGGCATGAGCGTGAGGTGATATTCTCTTATGGTCCCCTCTCCAACGGCGTGTGAGGTGGTAATTCCTTTTTCAGATGTTCTCCTCTCCGGCATGAGCGTGAGGTGATATTCTCTTATGGTCCCCTCTCCAACGGCGTGTGAGGTGGTAATTCCTTTTTCAGATGTTCTCCTCTCCGGCATGAGCGTGAGGTGATATTCTCTTATGGTCCCCTCTCCAACGGCGTGTGAGGTAGTAATTCCTTTTTCTGATGTTTCCCTCTCCGGCATGAGCGTGAGGTGATATCTCCTTTCAGATTATAATGTCCTTTGGTTCTCTTCCTGACACTACGAAGATGGTAATCCTCACCAAGATTTTCTCAACGAGCGTTGTTGAAGTTAAAATCATCCAAGGTTCACTTATCATTCTTGCTAAGGCAGTAACCATCCCTGGTTCATTCATCAGCGTTTGAAGCTCCAGACTCAGTTCCTGTAACCAGTCAGGACATATCTATATCAAGCATCTAAAATCAGCTCCTGCGACGTGTCAGGTACTCATTTTTCTGTTTTGCAGGTATGCAGGTTTTCGCTAAGGAATCTCCTACGCGATCAACGTCCAGATGGCATCTATAAGCCCATCTTCCTATCCAAGCAACATCCAAATGGCATCTATAAGCCCATTCCCCCATCATCATTGCTACTATGTGAGCGCAAATTTCTGGGCACTCTAGTGTCCAATCATCTTCTACCCTCGGATTACGAAAGGCATGTCAGCCAATCTGCATCCTCAGGTCTAAGAGGATTGAACAGGGGCAACTGTTGTACCCCAAAATTTGCCCTCCCATATTCTCCAAGATTTGACAAGTCAAGGTCACAAAATTCCCCCAGGGTTGTGCAGCTCAACTGTCTCTTATACAGTCAAAACTAGGGTTTGAGTTCTGGTCAAGCAAATGAACTTTTCAAAGGCCCAATCAAGTCTCATATGCTTACAAAGATGGTCAAGTGCCTTCATGTCAAGTTTCAAGGCATTCAGCTCAAGATTGCACAATCAAAACCCTAAATTGCACTACAGTCAACTGTAGGGGCAAAATGGTCATTTGGCAGTCAAAAGTTCAAATTTTTGGTCAACATATCATTTTGAAGCCACCAACATCATTTGATCAATGCTTGATCATGATTCTCAAAATTTGGCTCAGAAATCATCAAAGATGCAAAAGTTGCTATATTTGGACAGCTGAAAAAGTCAACTGAAATTGACCAGGGCATAACTTTCACATGGATTATCAGAAAAATTCCATCCAAAGCTCATTTTGAAGAGAAAGACATTTCCTACAATTCATCTTCATGTTCCAAGTCCAAGAAATGCTCTCACAAAAAGTTATCAATTTCAACATTATAGGTCATTTTCAAAAGTCAACAAAAAGGGACTTTAAGTCAAAGGCCATAACTTGAGATTGGTAAATCAAAATGACATGGGACCAAAGGCATTGGTTAAAGGACTCAAAGACCTTTCCAAAATGTCCAAGAACATGTGAAAAGCTTAAGAATTGACCAAGTTATGCCTTGTGGAAGTTGGGAAATTTTTAGGAATTTTGAAAAGTCAATAATGGTTCAAATGACCTAAAAATGCAAATGGGCCCATTTTTCTTCCAAATTTCTTCATGACAAGCCTATGCACGACCATTAGGCCCAAAGGGAAGTATTCTCATATTTTTTAATTATTTATTTGAATTAATATTAATTTATATTCATTTAAATGATTTTAATACATGAAAAATATAACCTTAACCTAAACAAATCTTTTTATACATGTTTGGATTCAATATTTCGTGCATATCCCATTTAGGAAAGTTTTGGATTGATTTGAACCTAATTGACACAAAGAACATGAAAAAAGATGTGGAAAGATTCTTAACAAAATCAATTATCAAAAACCATTAATTCATGAGATTTTGTACAGCTTTTCCAACCTAAATCATTCCTTACATATACTAGAACATAACCCTAATGAAAAGAGACTGCAAGCTGCGCATAAGAAGCCCTTAACAACTTGAAATTTTTGGAGAAAAAAGTCAATTCTGAAAAGCATTCTAGGGGACGATTCAAGCCCTAACTTTGATCTCAATAGCTTCATTGGAGTGTCCTGAACGCGTGCCAACCCAAAACAATCACCAAAACTCCTTGAATTGGTACCCATGAATCCAACTGTACCAAAAAAATCTTGAAATCGCATAGCATGAATTAAGCATTCTTTTGCATTTTTCTTCATGGATTCTTGTTTATAATCATGTTTCTATGCTAACCAGTAGGTTCAATTGTGTTTTTCTGTACCATAGGCGATTATGCCATGTATGTTTTCTAAGGTTTGCAGGTTTCGAATTTGGGGGTTTTTGCCCAAGGAAAAATTGATGCTTCAAACCAGGACCACTGAGTTCAGTACATGGAGACGAAGAAGAACATGTCCTCGCGCCTAATTTATAATGAGAAACGAGCTATTCGCTATTTTTTCGTTGCTTGCCTAAGACCACGCCTGAAAACCGTGGCCATACGTGTGTGTTTCAGACAAAAGGAAGAAGACAACCTCGTTGTCACCACGTGATAGGTCCTTTTGAAATTCGCGCGTGTTTCACCAATTAGCATTATGTTTCTTTTATATTGTTTATGTTATATTATATATTAAATGAACTTGCATAGCTCAGCTGGCCAGGGGACGCGTTGGTAACCTTCAAGACCTGGGTTCAAGTCCCAGGTCTGGCAAAAGTTTCACATTATTTTTCATAAAAAATTCTTATGCAGCGCGCTTGAGGACGTTCACCGTACACACTCAATATTCATCGCCCACGTGTCCCAGGCAACCAAATCAAGGGCATGGATTCCAGGAGTGCAATGAATATCAGTCAACGCATGACACATGATCCAGAAAGTCAATGAAATTCCATGCTTATTGGGCCAGGCTTTCCAAATTCATACCTCCTAAATTGGGGATTACACCCCACTCTGGTTTGATTTCCTTTTTATTTCATTTATTTTAATTGATTGTTTATTTTAATTATTTGTTTTAATTAAGTATTTTTAACAAAAATCTAAAAACATTATAAAAATCAGAAAATACGGAAAAAACATAATATTTATTTTATTATAATTATTTTCATAAATAAGTTAGAATGTAAATTATGTAGTGTAATTAGGTTTTAATTTTAATTCCTTTTTTAATAAAAATCCAAAAATGTAGAATTTAGGTTTTAATTGTTAACTCTTTTTATTTCCCTTTTTTCCACAATAATAATTATTATTTATTTGTTTAGTTTTCTATTTAAATTGTATATAAATAAATTAGATTTAATTTAGGTCATATTTCAATTCTTTCTTAATAAATAAAAATATTAGAGTTAGGGTTTGCCGTCTAATTTAATCTCAATTAATTTCCTTTTTTCATTAAATCTAAAAAACACAAAAATATCATTCTCATTTAATTGTAATTTTTAAGTCCTTATTAATTTTAATTATTTGCAAAAAGGGTCCAACGCCCTAGTTTCGTTTCAATTATTTAATTTGCGCATTTCTCTTATGTCGTTTAATTGTAATTATGTAATTGTCCCTAAGCCATGTAATTTACTTTTCGCACTTTTATTTTATTCGCATTATTTATTTTTCCGCTAAATCGGGTCCGGTTTAATTTTGGCGATGTGGACCCGCGCCATTTGTAATAGTCTTAGATTTATTTCCTCGCAAAATATTTAACTGTTAACCAAGCATGAAAGAATGAATGTCTTAATAAAATCAAGCGTAGAACGCGACAAATATGACAAGACAAATAACTGAAACATGACACACAATTCGCACACACCACCCCTAGGGTATGCCTCACTGTTGCCTTTCGAAAGGTGGTCGTCGAGTAGAAAACGTCTTAGTAAGTCCTCATGATCCGGGAACCTGGCATGAGGGTAGCTTCTAAGGTGTCTTCCCATTGCTCCGGTGATCACCACGTCCCTAAAATCGAATTGACCCGAACACCTCCAACGGTGGTGCTACCTACCTCTCCATGGTAGGATGGCACTACTTTTAAGGACTCTTACACAGACGAATTCCTTAGGGTAGGTAGGTTCTCAAGGATACTTGCTCTAATTTCAAAAACAAACAAAAATCTTTTCACCAACACATTTTCAAAAGCTTTCAAAGCAAACTTTTCAAACACTCTGACGTATGAGTCGATCTGAAATTTTTCAAAGAAACTTTTTAAACCCACATTGAAAAGCACGCAAAACAATTTGAAAACACATATGAGCAAGTGTCTAAGAGCCCATGGATAACCATGGATAGAAAGGGTGCTAACACCTTCCCTTTCTATAACCTACCTCCCGAACCGAGAGCAATCTCTTAAAGGAATTTTTCTGTGCTTTTGTCCTTTCCTATTGGAGAAAATAAAAGACGGTGGCGACTCTTGCTTCCGCGACATTTCGCGAACCAGCGTTAAACAGTCAGTTCCAGATCCACCGATCACAGAACTGGCGACTCTGCTGGGGAATTAAACTTAAAGTGAGGTGTACCTTAGGGCTTAGTTCATAACTGTGTTTTCAATTGTATTGATTTGCTTGCTTTACTATTGTGGGTTGCATGGGAGTTACATAGATCCTAACCCGGATCTGGGGATACCCTGTTTAGGTAGCATAAGCTGTGAGGGACCTGTCCGGCGTATACCGACATGGGTGAAGCAGTGGCTACGTTGGTGTGGCACCTTGGTCTGTACCGATATCCCTCGTGTTGAAACGGGGAGAATATGGGTCTTCCAAGGAGTCATTAAGCACCAACAGACCTTAGAACCTTAAATGACACAACTTGGCCATTAGAATAGTAGCAGTATGCTACGCCCATTGAGGCTAAACTCTCGTGATGGTTCTGGCCGCAAGAAAAGATTGCGATGCTGGAGTTATGACCGATTGAGGGTAGTCAATGATATTGGGATCCTCTAAGAACCCGGTTACTTTGATAGGACAGGTATGAACCCAACAAACTGAAAGAGGGTAATACCTAGACCTCATGCTGGCCTAAACTCTAAGGGCTCTTCTGTGTGACTTGTGTGCCTTCGTACTTGACTATCTGTGTGCTTGTTACCTGACACTAGTTTCTTGCAGGTCTTGTTTATAGTCCTTAACTAGGACTCATGACAGGGTTTACCAAATTACTTGCAGGTCTTGTTTATAGTCCTTAACTAGGACTCATGACAGGGTTTACCAAATTACTTGCAGGTCTTGTTTATAGTCCTTAACTAGGACTCATGACAGGGTTTACCAAATTTCTTGCAGGGTTGTTTATAGTCCTTAATTGGGACTCATAACAGGGTTTACCTACTTCACCCCATGCATAGCATGACATCATACCATTGCATACCATTGCATACATCCTAACCCATTTCAAGGATCTCAAGGGCTTGTGATGCAGGTCATGATGAATCAAACATCTAGCAAGGGGCAAAGAGGATTTATTTTCCTCCAGCCAAAGTTGTCAGAGGCTATGACCCACTTGATATGGTGAGCTTTGACACTTGAGGAAGGTTCCCCTAGCCAAGGTTGTCAGGGGCTATGACCCACTGGATATGGTGAGCCTTTGACCCTTGAAGAAGGGCTCTCTACAACATGAAGTTCCTTCAATCAAGTTACCGGACCCAAATTCTAACAAATTTCTTGTTTACCCCGTGAGGTCCTTGAAAACATTGCATACATGCATATCATACATATCATTGCATTGCAGGTACCCTTTTGCAGGTCACTTACCTTTCTCGCTGTCTATTTCAGCAATGGCCTCACAACAAGATAACCAGGACCTTCACGCTCAAGAGTCTCAGTTCAAGGAAATCTTCTTAGGTCTATCCAAGGGGCAGGAAGAGTTGAGGGCACTCCTCATGGGGAATCTGATCAGAAAAAGTCCTGAAGATGACAAGGACGAACAACTGAAACGTCTACAAGCTGAGGTAGACACATTGAAAACCCAGATGCTGGGGCAAAGGGCCCTCATTCAAGGTTTAGCTCAGGAGCAAGGAGAGCTGAGGGCCATGATCAGTCAGCTTCATCAAGATATGAAGCAACCAGCCCAAGTCAGGGACCAAGTCTTTGATCAGCCACCAAGAGGACCAAAGTCTGGTATGGTGAAGAATGAACCTCTCCAAATTGCTACTACTTCACAAGCCCAGTATCAACGGGGTAATCGACGCAAGCGATACACGCCTGGAAGACATTTCACTGAGACTGGCATACCACCATCTCTAATGCTGGAACACTTGTTGGAGGTCAATCTGATTACTTTAAAGGGTCCTCCCCAGAATCCTGACATCTCTACTCCTACTTATAACCCTGATAAAAGATGTGCCTACCATTCTGACAGTCCTGGACATGGCACCAATGACTGTTGGAGCTTGAAGAACAAGATCCAGGACTTGATCGACGGAAGGGTGCTGGAGTTCATGCCGAGTGGCCAAATGAAATGCTTCTGCTGAGAATCTCCCATCTGAAGTGACTAATTCAAACTAGAAAACTTTTGTTCATTCGAATGTTCAAGTTACATTTTTTCTTTGATTGTTTAAACATGTATTCATGTCAAACGTTGTTATTTCATTAATGCATCGCTTATGTCTGTTTTGAATCAATATATTCGCATTCACTATATGCAAACTGTTTTCATATTTTTCTGATGTCAACTCTCAATTAATAATTCTAAGCCTCTTGAGGGAGGATGACGAAAACGATACCACGATCTTTACAGTATGCTTTTGAACAAACCCCGCTGATGAGGTACAGGCATTGTTTCAATCCCTAAACACTGGAGTTATAAGGATGATAATCCCTCGTCAACCCATCAGAGCCAAAGAAGTAGGAGTTTTATTTTCGAAAATCAAAACCCTTAATCATAACCTGGGGCAGGGTAGTCTCTCAGTTGATCCAAGTGCATAACGAATGGCACCGAAGAGATCTTCACAAAACGAACAAAGACAGTGACGGTTCAAAACAGTCATAAAGACAGGCAGTCGTCATCAAAATCCATAAACGAAAAGCCCAAGAGGTCTAAACCTACAAAGGGGACTTATGAAACTGGGGCATCCCGCTGACTGTAATTCCAAAAAGGAAGCAGTTCAGGCAAAAAAAAAAAAAAAGAAAGGGATAACAAAAATCATACAGGAGAGAGGTCACATAAACCCTCAACAAAAGGAAATGACTGCCTATTCCAAATAAATCATCAATATCTGAACCATCACCGGAAAATCAGAGCAAAGACTCAAACAAGGTCTAACGTATGATCAACTGAGTTTAGGTTTGAAGAACATCACGAAGAGCGGGTGGGTACAAATAAAATTTGAGCCTTTATCCTTTGTTTCTTAAACCGTGAACCAGGCCACGTTATAACCCTAAAAAGTCCTAGCTGAAGCATGGGTTAGTTCAAAAGCATATTGTGACAAAAGGTATCCTGACTCCTGAAGGCCTACGGTAAAATACAGAGTTGACATCACGTTTTATAAACAATCACCTGTTTTATGAAAAAGAATGCATTTTCAAAATCTTCAAGACAGACATAAGCTTTGCATTTTTGACATAACCTTGTTTGCATATGACTTTTTGTTTGAACAACATAAAAATTTGCACGACGAAAGTCTAATGAACAAGAGTATCTCCAATCAAGGGGCAGACCAGACCATGGTCCATTATCTGGGGGCAGTCCAATCAAGATTCGGAGAATCTCTCAAAGGCCAAATAGCTTGGGGCAAATCTCCGCCTGAGTTACTTGGGGCATTCCAACAACAAATCTTGCCCGATCAGACATCTTTTGGTAGCATGGCAACACAAACAGCCAGGGGCACTCCCTACATTCTAAGAGCACGGACATAGTCGAAAAAATACTACGCATAATCAAAGACCCGCTAGGTTGACACACCTAGGCAAAAGTAAGGGCTTCCCGGCGAACCAAAAGGGTTCGGGCAAAATGAAGGGATGAAATGGAAAAAATATGTACACCCGGCAAGTCGAAAACCTGAAAAGGCGGCTTGGGCAAAAATGGGTATCCCGGTGGACTGAAAACCCGAAAGGGCGGTCCAGGCAAAAGTTAGGGATCAAAGCGTACGACTATGTCCTGTCATCTTGTCACCTGTCTACCAGAAGAAAGTTTGTCCATCAACAACTATCAAACATTTTCACAGGGGCCTCCTCCCACAGAAACAGGGGCAATAAAGAGTTGTCTAAGCAACCTAATGGTTCTGCCCTCCAAAGTACCAAGGTAGGTTCAGCTAAAGAACACGGCCAAGTGTATCTTAATTCCCCAGAGAGTGGTTCAACAAAACAATACATTCTTCTCCAAGCAAATCATCAAATATCAAGGCAATTGAGTATCCTCCTGTAGATCTCAATACCTCCCCAGCAGTACGCATTCTTAACAAGCATCCCCGGCAGTCTTGGTCTAAAGATTGTTCCCCGGCGGTATCTCAATGTTCAAAGGAATCACTTCCCCAACATATCAAACTCCCCGGAAGAGTCCAACCCAGCTTCACCAACCAAGTGGGACATCATATCCCCAAGCAATAAGCTTATCCCCAGTAGATTCTGGAAGCTTATCCCCTCGCAGAGCACGAACGCGTCGTCCCGGTTTGATTTAAAGAGTTATTTCCGTAATAGGATATAACTGGGTTATCCTCAGCCAAAAGCCACGGAAAGAGCGTCCTCGGCAAAGTATCTTCCTACCCCCAGCGAGGTCTATCAACACTTCCAGCACAACAAGGATATCCCCAGCGGAGTTATCTTCATCAACTCAGCAAAGCATCGCTATCCCCACAGAGTAACACTCCCCAGCATGATCGCTAGAGTATCTTTTCTCCCGCAGAATTATTTCATTTGCCAAGTTTATTCCTCAACGGAGTTATCTTCTCCTACCGGTATTCTTGCAACAATCATCCACAGCGGAAGCAAAATCTCTTCCTCAACATCAGCCCAGGATATGACTTCCCGGCACCCGTCAAGGGTTTATTTTCCTAGACAAAAACATACATGAATCATCACATACATCATTATAGCATGCATGTACACATCATATCATATAAATCGTATCCATGTTTGCTTGATCCATATCATGCATTGCATATAACTGACCTTTACCTTGCAGGAAAGATGCAGGTGAAATTCTCAAACATATTTCAAGGACTTCTCTAGTCCAGTTAAATCGACTCCAAACAGATTTTTCTGATAAAGACTCAGTAGAAGTTCTCTTATGGTCCCCTCTCCAACGGCGTGTGAGGTGGTAATTCCTTCTTCAGATATTTCCCTCTCCGGCATGAGCGTGAGGTGATATTCTCTTATGGTCCCCTCTCCAACGGCGTGTGAGGTGGTAATTCCTTCTTCAGATGTTCCCCTCTCCGGCATGAGCGTGAGGTGATATTCTCTTATGGTCCCCTCTCCAACGGCGTGTGAGGCGGTAATTCCTTCTTCAGATGTTCCCCTCTCCGGCATGAGCGTGAGGTGATATTCTCTTATGGTCCCCTCTCCAACGGCGTGTGAGGCGGTAATTCCTTCTTCAGATGTTCCCCTCTCCGGCATGAGCGTGAGGTGATATTCTCTTATGGTCCCCTCTCCAACGGCGTGTGAGGTGGTAATTCCTTCTTCAGATGTTCCCCTCTCCGGCATGAGCGTGAGGTGATATTCTCTTATGGTCCCCTCTCCAACGGCGTGTGAGGTGGTAATTCCTTCTTCAGATGTTCCCCTCTCCGGCATGAGCGTGAGGTGATATTCTCTTATGGTCCCCTCTCCAACGGCGTGTGAGGTGGTAATTCCTTCTTCAGATGTTCTCCTCTCCGGCATGAGCGTGAGGTGATATTCTCTTATGGTCCCCTCTCCAACGGCGTGTGAGGTGGTAATTCCTTCTTCAGATGTTCTCCTCTCCGGCATGAGCGTGAGGTGATATTCTCTTATGGTCCCCTCTCCAACGGCGTGTGAGGTGGTAATTCCTTTTTCAGATGTTCCCCTCTCCGGCATGAGCGTGAGGTGATATTCTCTTATGGTCCCCTCTCCAACGGCGTGTGAGGTGGTAATTCCTTCTTCAGATGTTCTCCTCTCCGGCATGAGCGTGAGGTGATATTCTCTTATGGTCCCCTCTCCAACGGCGTGTGAGGTGATAATTCCTTCTTCAGATGTTCTCCTCTCCGGCATGAGCGTGAGGTGATATTCTCTTATGGTCCCCTCTCCAACGGCGTGTGAGGTGGTATTTCCTTTTTCAGATGTTCTCCTCTCCGGCATGAGCGTGAGGTGATATTTTCTTATGGTCCCCTCTCCAACGGCGTGTGAGGTAGTAATTCCTTTTTCTGATGTTTCCCTCTCCGGCATGAGCGTGAGGTGATATCTCCTTTCAGATTATAATGTCCTTTGGTTCTCTTCCTGACACTACGAAGATGGTAATCCTCACCAAGATTTTCTCAACGAGCGTTGTTGAAGTTAAAATCATCCAAGGTTCACTTATCATTCATGCTAAGGCAGTAACCATCCCTGGTTCATTCATCAGCGTTTGAAGCTCCAGACCCAGCTCCTGTAACCAGTCAGGACATATCTATATCAAGCACCTAAAATCAGCTCCTGCGACGTGTCAGGTACTCATTTTTCTGTTTTGCAGGTATGCAGGTTCTCGCTAAGGGATCTCCTACGCGATCAACATCCAGATGGCATCTATAAGCCCATCATCCTATCCAGCAATCTCTAAATGGCATCTATAAGCCCATTCCCCCATCACACTACTATGTGAGCGCAAATTTCTGGGCACTCTAGTGTCCAATCATCTTCTACCCTCGGATTACGAAAGGCACGTCAGCCAATCTGCATCCTCAGGTCTAAGAAGATTGAACAGGGGCAACTGTTGTACCCCAAAATTTGCCCTCCCATATTCATCAAGAATTGCCAAGTCAAGGTCACAAAATTCCCCCCAGGGTTGTGCAGCTCAACTGTCTCCTAGACAGTCAAAACTAGGGTTTGAGTTCTGGTCAAGCAAATGAACTTTTCAAAGGCCCAATCAAGTCCCATATGCTTACAAAGATGGTCAAGTATCCTCATGTCAAGTTTCAAGGCATTCAGCTCAAAATTGCACAGTCAAAACCCTAGATTGCACTACAGTCAACTGTAGGGGCAAAATGGTCATTTGACAGTCAAAAGTTCAAATTTTTGGTCAATATATCATTTTGAAGCCACAAACATCATTTGATCAATGCTTGATCATGATTCTCAAAATTTGGCTCAGAAATAATCAGAGATGCAAAAGTTACTATATTTGGACAGCTGAAAAAGTCAACTGAAATTGACCAGGGCATAACTTTCACATGGATTATCAGAAAAATTCCATCCAAAGCTCATTTTGAAGAGAAAGACATTTCCTACAATTCATCTTCATGTTCCAAGTCCAAGAAATGCTCTCACAAAAAGTTATCAATTTCAACATTATAGGTCATTTTCAAAAGTCAACAAAAAGTGACTTTAAGTCAAAGGCCATAACTTGAGATTGGTAAATCAAAATGACATGGGACCAAAGGCATTGGTTAAAGGACTCAAAGACCTTTCCAAAATGTCCAAAAACATGTGAAAAGCTCAAAAATTGACCAAATTATGCCTTGTGGAAGTTGGGAAATTTTTAGGAATTTTGAAAAGTCAACATTGATGCAAAAGGCCTAAAAATGCAAATGGGCCTATTTTCCTTCCAAATTTCTTCATGCCAAGCCTATGCACGACCACTAGGCCCAAAGGGAAGTATTCTCATATTTTTTAATTATTTATTTGAATTAATATTAATTTATATTCATTTAAATGATTTTAATATATGAAAAATATCAAACTAACCTAAAAAAAATCCTTTTGTGCACATTCTAATCTCTACAAATCGTGCACATCTCAAATAGGCAAGCTTTAGTGCTAATTGATCAGATTTGGTACAAGATACCATGAAAAAAGATTGTAAAAGAGCTTTAACAAATCAAAGATTGAATTCATCAATGCATAAGATTTTGTCCAATATTTCTTAACCTAATCACTCCATATATGATCAGAATGAGAACCCTAATGCTCCTAGGCTGCAAGCTGCGCATAACCAAGCTTTGGCATATTGAAAAATTCTCATAAAACTCAAAACTGAAATCTAGTTTCAAGGTCAATTAAAGCTCCAATTTTGATTCCAATAGCTTCCTTGGGTGATTCTGAACGCGTGCCAATCATTAACATCAACAAAAACACCTTGAACTGGTATCCATGGATGAAACTGTACCAAGAAAATTCTGAAATCGCATAGCATAAACCAAGCATTCTTTTGCATTTTTCTTCATGGATTCTTGTTTATAATCATGTTTCTATGCTAACCAATAGGTTCAATTGTGTTTTTCTGTACCATAGGCGATTATGCCATGTATGTTTTCTAGGGTTTGCAGGTTTCAAATTTGGGGGTTTTTGCCCAAGGAAAAATTGATGCTTCAAACCAGGACCACTGAGTTCAGTACATGGAGACGAAGAAGAACATGTCCTCGCGCCTAATTTATGATGAGAAACGAGCTATTCGCTATTTTTTCGTTGCTTGCCTAAGACCACGCCTGAAAACCGTGGCCATACGTGTGTGTTTCAGACAAAAGGAAGAAGACAACCTCGTTGTCACCACGTGATAGGCTCTTTTTGAATTCACGCGCGTTTTGCCCATTATGCATTGATTTTGCTTTTTGATATTTAATGGATATTATATGTTAAATATGAACGTGATGGCTCAGTGGTAACGTGTTAGGCATGTGACCTCAAAGACCTGGGTTCAAGTCCCAGGTCTGGCAAAAGTTTCACATTATTTTTCATAAAAAATTCTTATGCAACGCGCTTGAGGACGTTCACCATACACACTCAATATTCATCGCCCACGTGTCCCAGGCAACCAAATCAAGGGCATGGATTCCAGGAGTGCAATGAATATCAGTCAACGCATGACACATGATCCAGAAAGTCAATGAAATTCCATGCTTATTGGGCCAGGCTTTCCAACTTCATACCTCCTAAATTGGGGACTACACCCCACTCTGGTTTGATTTCCTTTTTATTTCATTTATTTTAATTGTTATGTTTATTTTAATTATTTGTTTTAATTAATTATTTTTAACAAAAATCTAAAAAACATTATAAAAAATCAGAAAATACAAAAAAAAACATAATATTTATTTTATTATAATTATTTTTCATAAATAAATTAGAATGTAAATTATGTAGTGTAATTAGGTTTAATTTTAATTCCTTTTTAATAAAAATCCAAAAATGTAGAATTTAGGTTTTAATTGTTAATTCTTTTTATTTCCCTTTTTTCCACAATAATAATTATTATTTACTTATTTATTTTCCTATTTAAATTGTACATAAATGAATTAGGTTAATTTAGGTCATATTTTAATTCTTTCTTAATAAATAAAAAATATTAGAATTAGGGTTTGCCGTTTAATTTAATTTTAATTAATTCTCCTTTTTTCTCATTAAATCTAAAAAAATACAAAATACCAAAAACATTTAATCATTTAATTTTTAATTCTCATTTAATTTTAATTATTTGCAAAAGGGTCCAACGCCCTAATTTTGTTAATTTCTTTATTTCTCGCATTTATTTTATTATCGCTCATTATAATTTTGTAAATATCCCAAAGCCATGTAATTTAAATTTCTCGCACTTTTATTTATTCGCTTTATTTATTTTCCGCTAAATCGGGTCCGGTTTAATTTTGGCGATGTGGACCCGCGCCTTTGTAATAATCTTAGATTTATTTCTTTCGCAAATATTAACTGTTAAAAAAGCATGAAAGAATGAATGTCAAATTAAAATCAAGCGTAGAACACGACAAACATGACAAGACAAATGACTGAAACATGACACACAATTCGCACACACCACCCCTAGGGTACGCCTCACTGTTGCCTTTCGAAAGGTGGTCGTCGAGTAGAGGATGTCTTAGTAAGTCCTCATGATCCGGGAACCTGGCATGAGGGTAGCTTCTAAGGTGTCTTCCCATTGCTCTGGTGATCACCACGTCCCGAACATCGAATTGACCCGAACACCTCCAACGGTGGTGCTACCTACCTCTCAATGGTGGGATAGCACTACTTTTAAGGACTCTTACACAGACGAATTCCTTAGGGTAGGTAGGTTCTCAAGGATACTTGCTCTAATCTCAAAACAAATCAAAACATCTTTTCACACCAACACATTTTCAAAAGCTTTCAAAGCAAACTTTTCAAACACTCTGACGTACGAGTCGATCTGAAATTTTTCAAAAGAAACTTTTAAACCCACATTGAAAAGCAAACAAACAATTTTGAAAACATATGAGCAAGTATCTAAGAGCCCATGGATAACCATGGATAGAAAGGGTGCTAATACCTTCCCTTCCTATAACCTACCTCCCGAACCGAGAGCAATCTCTTAAAAGGAATTTTTCTGTGCTTTTGTCCTTTCCCTTTGGAGAAAATAAAAGACGGTGGCGACTCTTGCTTCCGCGACATTTCGCGAACCAGCGTTAAACAGTCAGTTCCAGATCCACCGATCACAGCTAGTAATAGTGCCAATCCCAAGAAAGTAGAATAGAAGCAAGTTGTTCATAATCATCAAAAGAAAAAGGCTAATGTATCGAAAAAGAAAACATTTCCTAAAAAGAAATCTTATCCTTCTAGATATAGAAGTAACTTTGAACCTACTTGTTTTTATTGTGGTATTAAAGGCCATACACCTAATGCTTGCTATGTTAGAAACTTTAGTATAGCAAGTGGGCATTATGTGTGGGTGAAAAAAGGAACTAACTATGAAGGACCCAAGGCAACTTGGGTACCTAACAAAGAATAATTTGTTTTTGTAGGTATGCTTGAAATCCACATCAATTGTTTGGTATCTTGATAGTGGATGTTCAAAGCATATGACAGGAGATGTACACCAATTTTAATATCTAGTACATAAAGTCAAAGGGTATGTCACCTATGGAGACAACACCAAAGGAAAGATTCTTGGCGTTGGAATAGTTGGCACACCTCCATCCATTCAAATTGAGGATGTTCTCTATGTTGAAGGTTTAAAGCACAATCTTCTTAGCATAAGTCAACTTTGCGATAGAGGGTTCAAAATCAAATTCAACAAAGATGAATGCCTTATTATGGATGAGGCAACCAATGAGGTAAAACTCAAAGGTATAAGAACTAACAATATTTTTATGATTACTCTAGATGATTTGTCTATGAAGGTACAATGTCTTATGGTAAACAACAATGACGCTTGGTTATGGCACAAGAGGATTGCTCACATTCACATGGAGCACTTGAACAAATTGGTTAAGCATGACTTAGTTATTGGTCTACCAAAGATGAAGTTCATCAAAGATAAATTATGTAATGCATGCCAAAAGGGCAAACAGACCAAAACAACTTTCAAATCTAAGAATTTGGTGTCTACTACAAGGCCACTACAATTGTTACACATGGATCTCTTTGGTCCATCAAGAACAAAAAGCTTCGGAGGTTATGTATATGCATTGGTTATTATTGATGATTTTTCTAGATATTCTTGGAATTTGTTTCTTGTGCATAAAAGTGATGCTTTTAAAGCTTTTAAGAAGTATGCTAAGCAAATCCAAAATGAAAAATCACTAAAGATTGTATCCATAAGAAGTGATCATGGTGGAGAATTCCAAAATGCACAATTTGAAGAATTTTGTGAAGAACATGGTATCTCTCATAATTTTTCAGCACCAAGAACTCCACAACAAAATGGAGTAGTTGAAAGAAAGAATAGGTTTCTAGTGGAACTTGCAAGAACAATGCTTAGTGATGCAAATCTTCCTAAATATTTTTGGGCGGATGCGGTTAGTACGTCTTGTTATGTTGGAAATCGAGTTATCATTAGACCTATAATAAAGAAGACTCCATATGAACTCTTCAAAGGAAGAAAGCCAAACATTGCTCACTTTCACATTTTTGGATGCAAGTGCTTTGTTCTTAACAATAACAAAGACAATCTTGGAGGAAGTAGTTGTTTGTGATGATGATGATCCTATAGATTTACCCCCGAAAGATCTTTCAATTGATCAAGTTGTGAAATCACCGGAAAATCAAGAAAACATTGTTCAACAAGATTCAAACATCAATGATCTACCAAAAGAATGGAGAACTCATAGAGACCATCCTATTGACAAAATTATTAGTGACATTATCCAAGGAGTATCAACAAGATTGAATCTAAAAGATGCTTGCTTAAACATGGCATTTGTTTCTCAAATTGAACCTACCAAAGTTGATGAAGCCTTAGGAGATGATCAATGGATTATTGCTATGCAAGAAGAATTAAATCAATTCGAGAGAAATCAAGTTTGGGAACTTGTTCCTAGACCAAGTGGTAAACACATCATAGGTACCCGATGGGTGTTTAAGAACAAACTTGATGAGAATGGTCTAATTGTTCGAAACAAAGCAAGGTTGGTTGCCCAAGGTTACAATCAAGAGGAAGGAATCGACTTTGAAGAAACATTTGCTCTGGTTGCAAGGTTAGAAGCTATACGTCTTTTACTTGCTTATGCTTGTTCATTAAATTTTCAGCTTTTTCAAATGGACGTCAAAAGCGCATTCTTGAATGGATACATCAATGAAGAAGTCTATGTCAAACAACCTCCGAGATTTGAAGACTTCAAACATCCTACACATGTCTTTAAGTTGAGAAAGGCTCTTTATGGCTTAAAGCAAGCACCAAGAGCATGGTATGATAGACTTAGCAATTTTTTGTGTGAAAAGGGTTTCGAAAAGGGTAAGGTTGATAAAACTTTGTTCATTAAGAAAATCCAAAGTAACACTTTATTAGTTCAAGTCTATGTTGATGATATCATTTTTGGATCGACTAACAAAGAAATGTGTGAGGAATCCTCATTGATGATGCAAGGAGAATTCGAGATGTCTATGATGGGAAAGATGAACTACTTTCTTAGACTACAAATTAAGCAACTAGAAGATGGAATCTTCATCAATCAATCTAAGTATTGAAAAGAACTATTGAAAAAGTTTGATATGGAACATTGTAAAGCAATGAATACTCCAATGGGCTCCGGTACATATGTTGATCAAGATGAATCTGGTACTCCAATTGATATTACAAAATTCAGAGGTATGATTGGTTCTTTATTGTATTTGACGGCAAGTCGTCCTGACATCATGTTTAGTGTTTGTCTTTGCGCTCGCTTTCAAGCAAATCCAAAGGAATCACACCTCATGGCAGTTAAAAGGATCATGAAGTATCTTAAAGGAACAATCAATGTCGGCTTATGGTATCCGAAAGGTAGTATTTGCACTTTAATTGGTTATTCTGACGCGGATTATGCAGGTTGTAAAACTGATCGTAAAAGCACAAGTGGCACTTGTCACATTATTGGAAATGCATTAGTATCATGGGCTTGTAAAAAGCAAGCATGTGTTGCTCTTAGCACGGCCGAAGCAGAATACATAGCAGCGGGTAGTTGTTGTGCACAAATTCTTTGGCTCAAGCAACAACTCCGTGATTATGGACTTGATCTCGGATGCATTCCTCTTCGATGCGACAATGCAAGTGCTATCAATATTACAAAGAATCTGGTCATGCATTCAAGAACCAAACATATAGATATTCGACATCATTTTCTCCGTGATCATGTACTTAAAGGAGATGTCGAAGTCACTTTTGTGGATACTCATAACCAACTCGCAGATATCTTCACAAAACCGCTTGCTCGAGAACCCTTCTTCAAAATCCGAAGAGAACTTGATATTTTGGATGAAGGTGATATCTAAATGTTTCTCATAAGATGCACATATCAATTTTTCTTCAACAAGAAATTTTTTTTTATGTTTTTAGTACACTCTGCTTCTACTCCTTCTTTTATATGTTTTTATCGTCTTAAATTTTAAAATGTATTTGTTTCACTCTTTTTCCCCATCCTTTTTGATGTTAAGAAAGGGGGAGAAGAATATGCATATGTGTTGTTTTGTTTTCAAAGAAATTGCAGGCCCAAACATCTTATACTCACTCCAAAATTCAAGGAATCATGGACTTAGGGGGAGCATACATTTTAGGGGGAGCCTTGCATTTGCTCAACATATTTGCTACTCAAAACAACATAAACAATTCAAGAATCGTTTTCAAGACTTGGTTGTCATCATCAAAAAGGGGGAGAATGTAATTGCAAGCTTCTCAAGTCATATTTAAAGCATTTGTTTTGATGAAGACAACATGGATATCAACGTTCAAAGGATGTGCAAAAAGCTTATCAACATCATATAAAAGTCTTGAAGATTATATAAGAATTATTGAAGAATCATCAAATGTCAAAATGGTATAAATAATTCTTAGTCTTGAATATACATGTTCACAAAAATATGCATTCATCAACATATACATATCCCATAATTTTAACATCAAGAAAAACTTTGTTTGAAATATTTTTCAAAAAGTATTTTTGAAAATAACCCTTTAGGAACCGGTTCCTCCCTAACAGGGAACCGGGTTCCAGACTTATTCAAAAAACATGTCCCTGGTTTTTGTACCAGGAACCGGGTTGTACCAATAGGGGAACCGGTTCCTGCGTGATATTTTTGAAATCTGACTTATAACGTTCACTAAGAACCGGGTTCTCCCTGTGTCGGAACCGGTTCCTAGCGAACCAGTGCAGCTTTTCTTTTATTTTTTTAACATATTTCAATTGGTACCCTTTCATGAATGCATTACAACTTTTCATATGAATTGGCATGAATGAAGAGGTTCTTGTGACTTTATAAAATGCTGCAGATTTTCTTATTTAAAAAACAATGCTTCAATTTTCAAATTAATAATTATACTTCTTCAATAAACAATTTTTCATCATTCACATTTGAATTCATATTTTCATGTGTTCATAATTTTGTGAAACTTGCCATATACACTTTCATTATCATTACAAGTTTCATACATACATTGTGAACATTTATATACATTGTTTGAGAATTGTTTATATCTTAAAGAAGAAGATCAATTGAAGATTGATAAAGCTCTCCATATATTTCAAATCAATCATTGTATTACTTAAAGAAATTATTCCCTTACTATCCAGGATTGTTGGAAGTAAGTGTTGTGATTTGAAGAGGATTGTTCTTCATTCACATTAGTGTTTGTTTGGTCTTAAAGGTGTTAATAACCTTTGATCACCATATAGGTTAGGTAGTAAGCATAGGTTGTACAATCATTCTAACTATAGTGAAATCTCTTTCGTGTTGGAAAGGGGACTGGAGTACTCTCGGATTGTGAGGGGAACCAGGATATATCACCGTGTTCTTTACTTTTCCGCATTTATCGCTTTCATCACCATAATCAAGGAAAAGATAAGATATAATCAAAACCTTCAAACACTTAACCAAAAAGTACTTCAAGTATTCTCATTAAACCGAATAAATTTTATAAGACATAATTCACCCCCCCCCCCTCTTAGGCACTCTGAGACTTACATCAAGGTCCTTACATCCAAATGGCCTCAAATTCTCCCCAATGTCCTAATATGTTCTCAAATTCATCCATTTCAAATTTCAAGCCTTGCAGAGAAAGTTTGGTCAGTCAATTGCTCAAGAGGTCCAAAAATCGATTGTGTTAGGGAAAAAGTCAACTGTGTCCCAAATACAGTCAAACCTCAAGATTTTTTGTCAACATTCTCATTTTTAAGGTTAATTCATCATTTTATCAAGGGTTGATCATGATTCATCAAGGATTGCTCAAGATTCACCAAGATTCAAAAGTTGCTAAATTAGGGTTTTGTAGGAAAAGTCAACTCAACTTTGACCAAGCATAACTTTCTCATACTTTATGAGAAATGACCCATCTAAATCTCATTTTGAATAGGATTCAATTTACTACAGTCCATCTTCACACCCCAAGATCAAGAAATGCACTCACAAAAAGTTACAAATTTGGACATTATAGGTCATTTTTGAAAGTCAACAAAAACACCTTTTTTTACAAAGCTTACAACTTGAGCATGGAACATCAAAATGATATGAGACCACAAGGGTTGATTAGAGGACATCTCAAGGTTTATAGAAAGTCCAAAAACACCTCCAAAAGTTCAAAATTGAAGAAGTTATGCATTGTTGAAGTTGGGCATTTTTCCAAAATTGTCAAAAGTCAACTATCCTCAAAACTCCAATTTTTGACAAAAGGGCCCACTTTTTTCCACTTGATTTGGTCTTATTACACCACACACGTGTCTCATCTTTAATTTCATGACCAAACATTTATTTTTCTTTTTTATTTAAATTTTTTTATTTAATTCATTTTAAATCTATATTAATTCAAATAAAATCCAAAAATCAATGAAATGGTATCTTTGTGATTTGTACAGCTTGCAAATACCATGTGCAACTCAGTCAAATTCGTGCCAAGTCAAAACAAGCATAAAATCTCCAATTTGGTACAAATATGGCAACTTGGTTATGGTGATCAAAATCCAATCTTCAATCTTGAATGCACTTGATTTCAGATCAAAAGACCAACCCTAATTCACTCTATAACATTCACATAAGCCTCACAAACCTAGAGCATGCACAAAACTCTGTGGAAACGGCCAGAACAATTTTGCAAAAAAGCCTTGAAAAAGTGGTGATCGAATTTTAGTTTAGAGGCATCTTCCAACCAAAAGCTTAACACAGCTCTCTTCCTTGACATCCAGTGAAGCTATACCAAGTGAAACCAAGCCTTTTCGTTGCCTAAAACGCCCTGTAAGTCTCCATGAACATTGCTCTGAACATGGAATCGTAATTCAGTTTTCTTGCATCCTTTTGCCAAATTTCTTGCATATTCATACTGACCATTAAATTTATAAGCAAACTGCATTGTTTAATTTTATTTTCAGACCCTGTATTGCAATGCCCGAACCTAGGGTTTGTTTTTTTTGTTTTTAGGCATTTACATTGCAGGTAAAATTAAGACAAATAGTGGTTACAGGGATGACCAGGAGGAAGAGACGAGTATGTTGGTACTCTTGGATTTCATTTTTATGGCCTGGGAGAGATTTTTGAAAGACCCTATGAATCTTCCTGCGGATAAAAATGCGCAGGTAAACGAACCAGGCTTTTGTGAAGAAGATAAAGATGTGTCTCAGTGTTATTGGTCCATTTGAAATATTAGCGCGTTTTTATTTTTTGCAGGGATTAATTAATTGTCTTGAATATATTATTTGATTGTTATTCTTATAACGAATGAAGCAATTTGGTAGAGTGGCAAGCGCGTTGGCATGTGATCATTGGGACCTGGGTTCGAATCCCAGGTCCCCCAAAACTTTATTTAATTTTGTTCTTCAGGTATTCCCATGTGACATTCAAAGAGTGGACCATCATGCTCTGCCAAATATCAAACGCCAGATGGCTTGCCAATCCAATCCAGTGGCCCAGGATGGAGGACTACCATGGTCTCCAGTCAACAAGCATGTGGGCAATTCAGAAAGTCAAACAGGCTGGGACGAAAATGGGCCAAAAAAATTGATGATTCACTCCTTTTTCAGGCCCAACACCCCCCTGAGTTTGTTTATATTTTATTTCTTTTCATTGTTTTTTTTCTATTTTATTATTATCATTACCTTAATTAATTAATTAACCAATTAACTTTTTTCATAAAAAATCAGAAAACAAAAAATATTTTTATTTAAATTCCATTAATTTTATTATTTATTTTTGTAAATAAAAATTAACCAATTAATTTAGTTTTAATTAGGTTCAATTTTAATATATTTTGCATTAAATTAAAATTAATATAGAATTAGGGTTTTGATATTTTTTACCATTCTTATTTTATTTCCTTAAATAATAAAAAACAAAAAATATTTTCATGTAATTAATTGATTCAATTATTAATTTAAGACTTAAATTCTTAATTCAAAAAAAACAAAAAAATATGCTTTATTTGATAAAAAGGGTCAAAACCCTAGGACACTCCGATTTAATTTTCTCGTGCGCGAATTATTTTGATCAATTTTGTAACTGCTCCGGGAATGTAATAGCTTTAACTTAGGACTTTTATTTATCGCTTTTATTTATTTTTCGCAATTTAATTTTCAAGGGTTTGTTTTTGGCGATGTAAATACCCGACGCCTTGTAATAGCTTAGATTTATTTTCCGCAATTTAATTTCCGCAACCATTAACTGTTACATGTTTGAATAATAGGCTATGCATGATAAGATCTATCTTAACTTAAAATCAACAGTAGCTCACCATGACATGCAAAGATAATATAACTGAAAAACAATACACTCGCACATGCCACTCTTAGGGTACGCCTTGCTTGGTTGTCTCGAACGTGGTCATTGAGTATAGGAAGTTTTAGAGGTCGCCCTCTCGTCCAAAGATCATAAGTTGCCTCGAAACGGCTGCCTCGGATAAAATGATCTAAGACATTAAGGTTATTGTTAAGGCATCCTAACATTGCTTTAGTGACCACACGTCCCTTAATTGAATTGACCCGGAAGACTCCAACGATGGTGCTACCTACTCCTCAATAGTGGGATAGCACTGTCCAAAGGACACTTGTACAGTTTAATTCCTTTTTGAGTAGGTAGATGTTCTTAAGTACTTGCTCTTTTGAAAACAAAAACAAAACTTTTCACACTTACACCCTTTTCAAAACAAAAACTCTTTTCAAACCCACAATCACAAAGAAAAGCAAACTTTTGAAAACACAATGAGCAAGTACCTAAGAGCCCATGGATAACCACGGATAGAAAGGGTGCTAACACCTTCCCTTTCTATAATCTACCTCCCGAACCCGAGAAATATCTCAAAAAGGAATTTTCCTGTGCTTTTGTCCTTTCCTTGTTGGATAAAATAAAAGACGGTGGCGACTCTTTCTTACCGCAACATTTTGCAAAAACCAACGCAAAATGCGAACCAGCATATCCAAAATAGTCAGTTTTATTCCCACCGATCACAGAACTGGCGACTCTGCTGGGGAATTTATAAGTGAGGTGTACCTTAGGATTAGATCACTTGTGTTTTCAATTGTATGCTTTGTATGCTTTAATTTTGTGGGCTTGTATCGAAGTTCTATAGATCCTAACCCGGATCTGGGGATACCCTTTAGGTAAGTAGCAATAAACTGTGAGGGATATGTACGGCGTAGACTGATACGGATGAAGCAGTAGCTACGTTGGTGTGGCACCTTGGTCTGTACCGATATCCCTTGTGTTGGAACAAGGAGAATATGGGTCTTCTAAGGAGTCATTAAGCACCAACTGACCTTAGAACCTTAAATTGACCAACTTAGCCATAGAACAGTAGCAGTATGCTACACTCATTGAGATTAAACTCTCACGATGATTCTGGCCGCAAGAAAAGGTTGCTAAACTGGAATTATGACCGATTGAGGGTAGTCAGTGATATTGAGATCCTCTAGAACCCGGTTATTATTTTTTAGGACAGGTCTTAACCAACTGAAACTGAAAGAGGGTAGTACCTAAGCTCCATGCCAGCCTAAAATCTAAGGGTTCTTTTGTGTGACTTGTGTGCCTTTAACATGTTTGCCTTTTGTGGATACTTGTGGTGTGCCCTTACCATGACATCATAACATTGCATACATTTTGCATAAGGACTAACCTATTTCAAAGACAAGAGGGTTTCATCTTTGCTCTGTTTTGTAGGTCACCATGATGCCCATGCGTAGGAATACCATCTGGATCAACTTCGTCCAAGTACCTACCTTGCTTAAAGACCTGGTTGTCAGGATTCCAGAAACTACTTCCTTCATCAAAAGGCATGGTTCTCTTCTCAGCTTGGTCACTTCAAAATTGGACGAGTAAATGATGAGTGTTCTGGTCCAGTTTTATGATCCGCTATACCATTGCTTCACCTTTCAAGACTTCCAGCTGGTTCCTACCCTGGAAGAGTTCTTTGAGCTGTTTGGTATCTCCGTCCTGGAACAGACTCCGTTTACTAGTTGGGAAAAGACTCATAAGCCCGAAGAAATTGCTGCAGCCCTTCACTTGACCAAGGAGGAGGTAATGAGTAACTGGGAGACTAGAAGTGGAGCTAAGGGTTTTCTGACTAAGTTTTTGGTTGACAAAGCAAATTACTTCTGGGACAGCTTAGACTTCAAGGCGTACGAGGATATTCTGGCCCTCTTGATTTATGGTCTGGTATTATTTCCGAATCCTGACACTTTTGTTGGTATTAATGCCATAAAGATCTTCATCTCTCAGAATTCGGTACCCACTCTCTTGGGTGATATGCTTCATCAGCTCTATGCTCGTACTGCCCGAAAGTGGGGAACTTTGATTTGTTGTGTTCCTTTATTGTCGAGGTGGTTTATTTCGCACCTCCCTAAGCCTGTGCTGAAAAATAAAGAAGGAATGGGCTGGGCTTATAGGGTGAGGTCTCTTACTAATGATGACATTGTCTGGACTCTCAAAGGTATGGATGAGGTGACTGTCATTGATCGCTGTGGAGAGTATCCTAATGTTCCATTGATCGGAACCCATGGAGGGATTTCTTACAACCCATGCTTAGCTCTCCGTTAGTTTGGAAGAGCCAGAAGAGAAGGGCCTCATGAGATGTTGATGCCTCATATCATCTTTGATTTTCAGGGAGATAGCGACGAGCTGCGTCGTAGATTCATAAAGGCTTGGGACAGAGTTCACCAATCTAACCCACATGAGTTGGGACTAAAGACTTCTCTGCCAATGGAGCCATATCTCAGATGGGTCCGCATCTGTGCCCAGAAGCTAGGTATGCCATATGAAGCTGTCAGGCCTGTTACTCTTGAAGTTGCTAATGAGGAGGGGGTTCTTCCAACTATTCTCCACCCTTATATGCCCACTGATATTGGCACACTGAAGAGGTCTTGGATGCAGTTGAGGGATAAACGGGATTCGTACCGGGAAAAGTTCAATGAACAAGAGCAGAAGATCCAGAAGCTGACTAGGCAACTAGAGAACGAGCGGATCCTGAATGATTATGTCTGTGTAGCGGTGAAAATCGGAGATCGAGCTATTAATTAACTCGACTCGCAAAAGCAAGAGTCGCCACCGCGCTTTATTATTTCAAAGGGGAAGGGGAAAAGAGCGAAATAAAACCCTAAAACATGCAATGTAAAATAATACTTAAAAGTAATGAAAATACAATGCGTTTTTTGAAAGAGATCAAGAGTTCGGGGGTTGGTTATACAATGGGAAGGTATTAGCACCCAATGCATCTGCGGTACTCCGCAGGAACCTTTTGAAATATCTGTTTTTTGTTAAAATTGTTTGTTATATACAAGGGTGTATTTATCTACAACTATGTTTGCTTAAGGGGAAAGAAATGAGTTTTTATTATTGCGTTCGTGAGGGTTTCGCGACCCTTTGCCTACGTATCCAATGAAGGAATCAAAACACCGTAGTTCCTCTAGAAAAAAGTTGATTTGTTTGTGTTTTTTAATGGGCGACATTAACGCACGCATTCTAGCAATAGGCATGGCCGGTATCACGGTAGAACGGAGATAACATGCCCTTGGGGGGAGTTTTGATTTGTTGAGTGTTTTGCGAGTTTTAAGATATATTCAAGTAATGATTAAAGAGTGTTTTTTTTTGGATTATTTTGGTTTATTTACTTGTTGATTTTATCTTGCCATACGCTTAATTACTAGCATTTGTACAAAGTAAAAAATGCAGAAAGATAAAAACCTACGCTATTACAAACATATCAAAAGGCATAAAAAATATGAAGGAAAAAATAAGATAAAAGTAAGAAAAGTGAATGTCTTTCGACCCAGGCAGTAGCACTCTTCGATTTGCATTCTGTTGGCCTCCTTTGATTGGGGCTGAAAAGGGTGAAGGCATGACTTTCGACTGAGGCTTTGGCAGGGGCGAGGTCCTGTCCTTCGATTGGGCAAAGGCAGCAGCAAGTTGTATCCTTCGACTGGGGCTGGCACCAGTGAGGTTCTGTCCTTCGATTGGCCTGGAAGTCAGTGTATGGCAAAGTATTTTTATTCTGCCTTGTTTCCTTCTTCGACTGGAGGTTGAAAGCAGTGAGGGAATGTCTTTCGATTGGACATGGTTTGCCTCCTGGTTGTCTCTTTCGTTCGACCTGGAGAAAAATTGTAGAAGCCAGAAGCTTCGTTTCCTATTTCCTGTTTCCTGTTTCTTTCATTTCAAGCATTAAATGACAACATGGCCTGAGGCCATGCTAGTATTTATCTTTCAAATAGTTTAATAATTAAATCTAGTTCAGGTAAACAGAAAGCAAAACGAAAGGGTTAACTTTCAAAAACATGTTAACAGGGTGGAAACGAAAAGTACAATGGTATATACATGTTGGAAACGAACAAAAAGATTATTTACATGTCATGGCATGAAGTGAAAGGTTCAAGGGTAAGAGTGACTTACCTTGATGGAGGCTTTGAATGGGTGTGGGACCTTGAGTGGAGGCCCAAGATGCTGGATTCGAAAGAGGGGGCCAACAGCTGTGCTTGGAATGCTGGATTCGAAGGAAGAAAAGAAACAAGTCTTATGTTTCTTTCCAAACTGGAATCGAAGAGTAGTCACAGGGGGTTGTCTTTCTGAGTTTGAACAAAACAACTATGTGTGGGGTGTTCTTCAGAATCGAAGGAGACTGAAGTGTGTGGATTCTTCAGAATCAAAATAGGTGAGCGTTTCTTTTTTTTATTATTTCTCAAGTGTTGATGAACTTGAGAGTTTTGTTGTTGTGTTTGAGAAGATTTTGGAGGTTTCGTTCCTCTAGTCCAAAAAATCCTCTCAAAAATATGTGTTGGAGCCTCTTATTTATAGGAAAGCTTTGATATGGTTTTAGGGGGAAATCAAATAATATTTGAATTATTTGGGTATATTGCCCCCTTGTTTTCTTCAATGCAGCTCTTGTGCACTCCTTTTCTGTGCAAGTACAGGACTGAGACAACGCAGGCTTATCAGTATTTTGGAGCTTAGTGGCAGGTTGGTGCAGGATTGCTGCATAGCAGCACAGCTGGCTTGAGTTTGGCAGTATATGGGACTTTAGTCAACAAACTCCTTGAATACTTCCCCCTTTCGTTTTGATCACTTCGACCAGCTTCATGATTACACAAAAATGTTCGTTTCCAAACAATGTGTGCTCTAAGTACGTTGCTTCGAAGGGTTTAGTGGTCCAACTTGTGAATCGAAGGAGGCCACCTTGAAGGAAATCACATGTCCAGCTTGTGGATCAAAGGGGGTCACTTCGAAGGAAACTACATGGCCAAATCAAAGCTTGTGACTGAAGGGAGATTGTATTGCCTAATCGAAGCTTGTGACTGAAGGAGACTGTATTTCCAAATCGAAGATTGTGACTGAAGGGAGACTGTATTGCCCATCGAAGCATGTGGATCGAAACAAACATATTGCCCAATCGAAAGCCCGTGTTCGAAGGAAACAATGTTGCCCAATCGAAGCATGTTTGCAGGCATTAAACTTGTCCAATCGAAGCAGGCTTGCAGGCAGCAAAAAAGTGCAAATCGAAGCAGGCTTGTAGGCAGCAAACTTGTCCAGTCGAAGCAGGCTTGCAGGCAGTAAACTTGTTCAATCGAAACAGGCTGAATCGAAGGAGACCTGTCAGCACATGAAATCAAAGAAACAAAAAAACACACATTTCGTGCTTGATTAGAAGTTAGTGATACATAGGCTAAGAATTTTCAAAACACTTGACAATTTATGCATAGTCAATACTCGAAGGTGAGAGGTTAAAAACCGACTGTATTTAGTGACCTTAACTTTTGTATAAAAATGCAAAAATAAAAATCGGATCTTAGGTCAAAAATTGGGGTATGACAGCTGCCCCTATTTAAGTTTCTTCTATCTGGAGATATGAAGATTGGGATCTTCATTTCGACGAGATTGAAGGGACTTAAATATAGAATACACAATTTTTGGCTTAAGATACCGAAATTATGTTTATGATATGATATGAATGTAATATTTTGAATTTAATGAGGAATGATGCTGCATGAGACAAACTACTGTTGGAAAAACCAAACACATTATACAGTAATCCCACAGGGGAACAGATTATAACTCCACCGGGGAAACAGAGTCATAGACTTAAAATGAGAGACTCTTAAATGATTTACATTAGTATTGAGACTGGAAAAGAAATGATTTACATCAGTACTGAGACTGGAGAAGGAAAATGATTGATATCAGCACTGTGACTGGAAAACAAAATGATTGACATCAGCACTGTGACTGGAAAACAAAATGATTGACATCAGTACGGAGACTAGAAAATGATTGTCATCAGTACTGAGACTGGAGATAAACATCTCTGACTTCTGAATTTTACCAAGAATGGTAACACAATCCTTTTTTAACCAAGATATCGCTTCAAAAGGATAAAACACAAGCTTCCCCATGGAACTCTTCCAAAGAGGTGTCGTTTGCTGAGTAAACATTATTGTTGGGGATACACAAGCTGCTCAAATAAAGAGACCGCCACTTGCTATCTTTCAAAGGTGTCAATAACATACAAGTTGCTCATGAAGAGACCGCCGCTTGTTGTTTTTCAAAGATAACAATAACACACAAGTTGCTCATGAAGAGACTGCCGCTTGTTGTTTTCAAAGGTGACAATAACATACAAGTTGCTCATGAAGAGACCGCCGCTTGCTATTTTTCAAAGGTATCAATAACATACAAGTTGCTCATGAAGAGACCCCCGCTTGTTGTTTTTTTTCAAAGGTATCAATAACATACAAGTTACTCATGAAGAGACCGCCGCTTGTTATTTTTTTTCAAAGGTATCAATAACATACAAGTTGCTCATGAAGAGACTGTCGCTTGCTGTTTTTTTTCAAAGGTATCAATAACATACAAGTTGCTCATGAAGAGACCGTCGCTTGCTGTTTTTTCAAACATATCAATAACATACAAGTTGCTCATGAAGAGACCGTCGCTTGCTGTTTTTTCAAAGGTAACAATAACACACAAGTTACTCATGAAGAGACCGCCGCTTTCTGTTTTTCAAAGGTAACAATAACACACAAGTTGCTCATGAAGAGACCTCCGCTTGCTGTTTTTTCAAAGGTAACAATAACACACAATTTGCTCATGAAGAGACCGTCGCTTGCTGTTTTCAAAGATACCCATAAAATATCGTGAAGATATTGCTGGAGGTGAGAATCAATAATTTCATCGGGGATGGACAAACTGCTCATGAAGAGACCGCCATTTTTCATAAAGAAATTTAAAAATAATCAAACTGCTCAAATAAGGAGTCAGCCGCTTGTTGTCACGTCGATATTCCAGAAGAAGGTTATGATAACACTACTAGGGAATAAAGTTCATCTTCAATGGGGAACCATGAATAAATCCTTCCTGAGGAGACCAAGTATTTATATTGCAAAATAAATGAACTCTCTATCTAGGTTTCACAGCCTAGAGAGATCCACAGGGTATCATTCACAAGAGACAAAGCTCAATCCAGGAATAAACTGGAGAGAAACCAGTGAAACAAGACTCCACCCAATGAGGAAACAACTCAAATGGGGATTTATCCTATCCATATATGGAAAAGGAAAGCTAAATCAAGATTCTTCCACGAGAGTTAACTCAGTGGGGAATTAGAAAGGAGGCACACTTTCTGCTTAAGTTGACACTCTATTTGGAAAGATCAAATACACTATTTGAATAGACATAACCAAGGTATACGAACTCAATGACATCAACAAATACAAATGTGCGTGCATGATGCAAGTGTGAATGAATAAATGAATGTCATGTATATGCTGACAAAACAAATAGAGGAGATAGACAGAAGATGATAAGACATCACAGCACAACCCGGCACTCAACTAATCTCAAAAAGATGGTAACATTACTGGAGATAGAACAAAAGTCATCATTGGAGTAAGGTCCTTTTACAAGGCTTAAATCTCTTTGGAGAGGAAGATATTTTTTCGGTAGAAAACCCCAAAGTCCAGTCTTCTATCGCAAACAATCCATTGAAAGGATAACAACACGAACAATGCTTCAGTTGGAAAAAGTCATGCTTAGCTGGAGATACTGGGAACACCACCCTCTGATAATATGTGCTAAACATATCACATATCTTGACAAATCCGGATTTTCCCTGGGACTAATTTTGGATGCCCCAAGTTTTATTGCTGATGAGGAGAAATCGTCTCAAGAGGATTTTACAAAAGACCTGGCATTCACCATGCTCTGGTGTCTTCAAACTCTTAGAGAGATTCATCAAATCTCGACGTGATTGCCCCGGATTAACTGTAATTGGCACAACAAAGTCTTCAAATTTTTCCCCAAAAAGAGTAAACAAGTTGGGAAAGCATTAACTGGGAGAAGCAACACGTCCGTGCTCAAAGTCTTCAGGTGACATGCCCCTGGATATGATTTTTTCTTGAAATGATTCTCCAATTACTCAACATAGTTTCAGGCCTTAAAAGAATAAACTCATCACTAGTGCTTATATGTGAGCTTCCTTGATATCAAGCAAATGTTTTGCAGTTAGAAAAAGTTTATTATGAGAATGAAAATTCTAATGCAACAGTTATGTAAGTCTTGAAGATTTTGAAAAGATATCGCACAAATTTTGCGAGTTAGAGCACCATTTATTTTTGTATAGGAAAAACATATGATACCAACATAACTATTTAGAACATTCATGGGAGTCAGGAACACTATCTCATTGAAGTATGCTTTCAAAATAACCTTGCTTTAATTAGGACTTTTGAAGGTTGTAACGTGGCCTGGTTCATGGTTTTTAGAAAAAAGATTTTTAAGGCTCAAAATTTATAGGTGCCCACACATTCTTCATGATGTTCTCCAACCCTATGTTCAGTTAATTCAACATGAGTGTTCATCTCTCAAAAGGATTTTGTGACGGTTAAGGAAATGACGAGGCTTTCAGAGTTGCAACCACCCTTATGTCTTCGTGTTTGTAGTCACCAATTTGTTCTTTGTTGAGGACTTTTCTTTGTATTCCTTTCTTTGCAATTTTGTTTATTTTCCCTAACTTTTTCCTGAACTAATTCTTTTGAATTGATAGTCCAGCGGGATGCCCTAATTTTTGCCTAAGCCGCACGTTTTCAAGTTATTGACTTAGCAGGCTTTTTCTTTTTTTCTTGATTTTTGATTTTTTTGAACAAAGCGTGTGACATTAGCTTGTCTTTACTTGTTGAGAGGATTGTGATTGCCTCGTTTCTTGATGAATGAGGGATAACATTATGGTTCCACATCTTCTGGCTTCATTATACATGAAGGATATCCCTCATAGTTTCTCTTCAGAATTATCTTCCTTATCAATTTTGAACACTCAATCAGATTAACTGAAAACTACCCTGCCCCAGGTTAAAATTTGAGGGTTTTTCGTATAGAAAAGAAACTCCTACTTCAAGGCTCAAAAGGGATTAGCAAGGGATTATCTTCCTTATATCTCCAGTGTTTGGGGATTTGAAACAATGCATGTACATCGTCAGCAAGATTTTATTCAAAAAGCATACAACCAGAGATTTTGTGTTTTTCAGATCATCATCCTCCCTTCAATCTCTGCCTAGGCAAGAGAATGAGAAACAAGTTGGTATCATAATGCAAAAAGAAATTTAAATTTTGAAAACAAATACGAGTGAAACGAATGAATTTCTTCAAGACGAACATACTCATTATATTAAGATAATCATTCAAATGCAAACAAGTTCTTACATGCAAACAATGTTTTGATAAACAAGAAAAATTACAAAAAGCATGAATAAGTTAATAATCCGGGAAGGCTTTCCATCTGGACTTGAGTTACCGAAAACATCCTTCAAAACTCAAAGTGACCATCAATCTTATTTACTCTTCGGCACATGCTTGATTTGAACTTCAAAACCAACGTCCTTGAATGACAAGATACCACTTCTGACCAACTTCTGAACCTTAATATTCGAAGCAAAGCAACCCTCTAAGTCATGCCCCAGAGCACCAGAATTGACTTGGGCGGTAACCAGAATTTTAACCAAGCCAGTTAAGTGCTCCACACTAGCTTTCAAAATAGTCATCTCTCTACGGAGTTCAGAAACCTCTTGCTTGATATTCCCCATTGTTCTCTTAGCGCGAGTGTTATACTGGTGAGACCAAAGGAAAAATAAGACTTGGAAATGACCTTTGAAAGTGAAACAAAAAATGTAGAATGATGATGATGTGCAAAAGAGAGTTTTTATTTGACTTTCAAGGAACTCAAGATATTAAGTTGTAAACATCAAAGTATGAAGATAGAAGATGAATTTTAAATTGGATCAAAGCGTTGATCAAGTTATCATCAAGATCAATCATCCATTTTGGTGGATTAGGGTTTTCACCCCATCAACATCCAAGATCCATTGAGCTTGACGAAACTTGTGATGTTTACAAAGAAAGACCTCCAAATTCCTTGAAAATCAGGTGAAAAGGGTTTCATGGATGCATGAAGGCATGGCTATGCAACAACCACAAGCAAGGTCACAAACAAAGTCGAAAGGTTCAACGTCACGAGCATGGAGTCAAAGGTAAAAACCATCCCCAAGGTATGTACTAAAGGTTTAATCACACCTGTAGAACAAGGTTCTAAAAGTTCCCAGAGTCTACATTTCTCCTTCGGATATTACCAACGTCCCGATTACTCAGTAATTAGCAATATTCTCAAGAGAAACTCGTTTGAGTGCAGCATCGCGTGACAACTACTTCCGGATTACTCTGTTATAGTCTTCGCACTACACCTAAGAGGCCAAGATGGGTTAAGGGTTCTACGGTTCTCAGCTTCTCTGGCTCCCAGGTCAAAAGCAATAACGTCTTCCCAATTACTTGGTAAACAAATACTACGTTCAAAGGGACTTCCACTGAGTGGGGGATTTCATGCCTCCTTCTTCGGGATTACTCCCTCAAAGTTAACATGACTATACCGCCCGTCCTATTCCTAAGTGTAACTTAGTCCGGGTATAGGACTTGTCCTTTGTAATCAACACCCAAATAACCACAATATATCACATATAATCAAACAAACAAGTAATAATAACAAAACAAAATATGACAAATTAGGCTTAACCCACTTTAGGGATGGACCAGCAAGAGGTTATTCTTTCCCCAGCAGAGTCGCCAATTCTGTAGCGGTGAAAATCGGAGATCGAGCTATTAATTAACTCGACTCGCAAAAGCAAGAGTCTCCACCGCGCTTTATTATTTCAAAGGGGAAGGGGAAAAGAGCGAAATAAAACCCTAAAACATGCAATGTAAAATAATACTTAAAAGTAATGAAAATACAATGCGTTTTTTGAAAGAGATTAAGAGTTCGGGGGTTGGTTATACAATGGGAAGGTATTAGCACCCAATGCATCTGCGGTACTCCGCATGAACCTTTTGAAATATCTGTTTTTGATTAAAATATTTTGTTATATACAAGGGTGTATTTATCTACAACTATGTTTGCTTAAGGGGAAAGAAATGAGTTTTTATTATTGCGTTCGTGAGGGTTTCGTGACCCTTTGCCTACGTATCCAATGAAGGAATCAAAACACCGTAGTTCCTCTAGAAAAAAGTTGATTTGTTTGTGTTTTTTTAGTGGGCGACATTAACGCATGCATTCTAGCAATAGGCACGGCCGGTATCGCGGTAGAACGGAGATAACATGCCCTTGGGGGGAGTTTTGATTTGTTGAGTGTTTTGCGAGTTTTAAGATATATTCAAGTAATGATTAAAGAGTGTTTTTTTTTGGATTTTTTTGGTTTGTTTACTTGTTGATTTTATCTTGCCATACGCCTAATTACTAGCATTTGTACAAAGTAAAAAATGCAGAAAGATAAAAACCTACGCTATTACAAACATATCAAAAGGCATAAAAAATATGAAGGAAAAAATAAGATAAAAGTAAGAAAAGTGAGTGTCTTTTGACCCAGGCAGTAGCACTCTTCGATTTGCATTCTGTTGGCCTCCTTTGATTGGGGCTGAAAAGGGTGAAGGCATGACTTTCGACTGAGGCTTTGGCAGGGGCGAGGTCCTGTCCTTCGATTGGGCAAAGGCAGCAGCAAGTTGTATCCTTCGACTGGGGCTGGCACCAGTGAGGTTTTGTCCTTCGATTGGCCTGGAAGTCAGTGTATGGCGAAGTCTTTTGATTCTGCCTTATTGCCTTCTTTGACTGGAGGTTGAAAGCAGTGAGGGAATGTCTTTCGATTGGACATGGTTTGACTCCTGGTTGTCTCTTTCGTTCGACCTGGAGAAAGATGGTAGAAGCCAGAAGCTTCGTTTCCTATTTCCTGTTTCTTGTTTCTTTCATTTCAAGCATTAAATGACAACATGGCCTGAGGCCATGCTAGTATTTATCTTTCAAACAGTTTAATAATTAAAGCTAGTTCAGGTAAACAGAAAGCAAAACGAAATGGTTAACTTTTAAAAACATGTTAACAGGGTGGAAACGAAAAGTACAATGGTATATACATGCTGGAAACGAACAAAAAGATTATGTATATGTCATGGAATGAAGTGAAAGGTTCAAGGGTAAGAGTGACTTACCTTGATGGAGGCTTTGAATGGGTGTGGGACCTTGAGTGGAGGCCCAAGATGTTGGATTCAAAAGAGGGGGCCAACAGCTGTGCTTGGAATGCTGGATTCGAAGGAAGAAAAGAAACAAGTCTTATGTTTCTTTCCAAAGTAGAATCGTAGAGTAGTCACAGGGGGTTGTCTTTCTGAGTTTGAACAAAACAACTATGTGTGGGGTGTTCTTCAGAATCGAAGGAGACTGAAGTGTGTGGATTCTTCATAATCAAAATAGGTGAGCATTTCTTTTTTTTTATTTCTCAAGTGTTGATGAACTCGAGAGTTTTGTTGTTGTGTTTGAGAAGATTTTGGAGGTTTCGTTCCTCTAGTCCAAAAAATCCTCTCAAAAATATGTGTTGGAGCCTCTTATTTATAGGCAAGCTTTGATATGGTTTTAGGGGGAAATCAAATAATATTTGAATTATTTGGGTATATTGCCCCCTTGTTTTCTTCAATGCAGCTCTTGTGCACTCCTTTTCTGTGCAAGTATAGGACTGAGACAACGCAGGCTTATCAGTATTTTGGAGCTTAGTGGTAGGTTGGTGCAGGACTGTTGCATAGCAGCACAGCTGGCTTGAGTTTGGCAGTATATGGGACTTTAGTCAACAAACTCCTTGAATACTTCCCCCTTTCGTTTTGATCACTTCGACCAGCTTCATGATTACACAAAAATGTTTGTTTCCAAACAATGTGTGCTCTAAGTACGTTGCTTCGAAGGGTTTAGTGGTCCAACTTGTGAATCGAAGGAGGCCACCTTAAAGGAAATCACATGTCCAGCTTGTGGATCAAAGGGGGTCACTTCGAAGGAAACTACATGGCCAAATCGAAGCTTGTGACTGAAGGGAGATTGTATTGCCTAATCGAAGCTTGTGACTGAAGGAGACTGTATTTCCAAATCGAAGCTTGTGACTGAAGGGAGACTGTATTGCCCATCGAAGCATGTGGATTGAAACAAACATATTGCCCAATCTAAAGCCCGTGTTTGAAGGAAACAATGTTGCCCAATCGAAGCATGTTTGCAGGCAGTAAACTTGTCCAATCGAAGCAGGCTTGCAGGCAGCAAAAAAGTGCAAATTGAAGCAGGCTTGCAGGCAGCAAACTTGTCCAGTCGAAGCAGGCTTACAGGCAGTAAACTTGTTCAATCGAAACAGGCTGAATCGAAGGAGACCTGTCAGCACATGAAATCAAAGAAACAAAAAAACACACATTTCGTGCTTGATTAGAAGTTAGTGATACATAGGCTAAGAATGTTCAAAACACTTGACAATTTCTGCATAGTCAATACTCGAAGGTGAGAGGTTAAAAACCGACTGTATTTAGTGACCTTGACTTTTGTATAAAAATGCAAAAATAAAAATTGGATCTTAGGTCAAAAATTGGGGTATGACAGTCTTCACTGAGTAGAAGAGACCATGGGATCATTGATGGACCCTTGATGATTTCTTTTACAGTTTTTGTTTACTTTTTAGTATTTCCATTCTTGTAACGCCTAAGGGCAATTTGTTGAACAATTTAAATTTCGAAGTTTAAATCTAATAAAGTGTGTTTCCTTTCTTGTTTACAAATTTGAATCCCGATTGTCTTTGAAATCATTATCATACGCATTTCATCTGATGCACTTCATAAACAGGTACCCTTTTTACAGGTCTCTTATCTTCTTCGCTGTTTATTTCAGCAATCACCATGTCTGCTGAACCTTCAACTGAGCAAGCTATCATGGCCCTCAAGTCCCAGAATGCCCAATTTCAAGAGCTGTTCATGAATCTAGCTAAGGGTCAGCAGGACCTGAAGACCTTGATTCTGAAGGAGAAAAAGAAGAAGAAGAAGAAGAGGATCATCCTGTTCAATACTGGGCGCAGGTTTGGAAACGGGCTGCAGAATGAAGTTGATCTGACTACCTCATCTGGAGGGAAAGATAGTCCACAAGTAAGGAGGGCTCCTAGCCCTATGGTCTCCGACAACGAGACAGACTATGATGAAGAACAGTATCCTCCTGTTGAGGATAAGTACAAATAGCTGGAAGACCGTTTGAGCACTATGGAGATACAGAAGGTGCCCGGTCTGGACTTCGAAGATCTAGGTCTATACTTTGGGGTGGTGATTCCTCATAAGTTCAAGGCACCTGCCTTTGCCAAGTATGACGGAGTTTCCTATCCGAAGCTACACCTCCGGTCATATGTGAGGAAGATCCAGCCTTACACTGCTGATAAGAACTTGTGGATCCATTTCTTTCAAGACAGTCTCTCAGGGACTCAGCTTGAGTGGTTCTATCAGTTGGACGGAGCCAGTATCCGTAGCTGGGAAGATTTGGCTACTGCTTTCTATAGGCAGTATCAGTATAACTCTGACCTTGCTCCTACGCGTACCCAACTCCAGGGTATGTCAATAGGAACGGGTGAAGGATTCAAAGAGTATGCTCAAAAATGGAGAGACCTTGCTGGAAGGGTGCAACCACCTTTGGCTGATCGTGAGCTTGTTGACATGTTTCTAGGGACCCTGTCTGGTCCATTCTTTAACCATCTGATTGGAAGCTCTTCAGCTGGGTTTACAGATCTTATTTTGACTGGTGAGAGGATTGAAGCCGGTATCAAGGCTGGGAAGATACAGAAGGTTGCCTCATCGAGCACCGAGAGGAAGCCGTTTAAGAAAGAGTCCAGTGTTGTCTACAGTTCGAGAAGACAGAATAGACATGAACACCGCCAAGCTGTCAATGCGGTTGTTATTTCAAAACCTGCTGGTGCTCCTCAGCATCACAATCAACAAAAAGACGAGAGACCTCGAAGGAAATTCACTCGTCTCAGCATGACTTTGTCTCAGATTCTGCCACAGTTGCTGAAGACCAATCTGGTGACTCTAAAAGAAGCTTCGAAGAATCCAAGCACCACATCACCAAAGTACAACCCTAATGCCTGTTGCTCTTTTCACTCTGATAGCCCGGGGCATAATACAGATGATTTTTGGGTTTTGAGGAACAGAGTGCAAGACCTAATTGATGCAAAGGAGATTGAGTTTGAGGCGCCCGAGAGGCCTAATGTTGTGACTGCTCCCATGCCCAAACATGGAGTAAATGCTATAGAGGAAGACTTGTTTGTAGTTTCCGTGGATGATATTGTTACCCCTCTGATGACTGTCAAGAAGAACCTATTGCTAGCCGGTTTATTTCCGGGTTGTGGTGAAGGTTGCCATATGTGTTCTGTTTTACCTACTGGCTGCCCATTTCTGAAGTCAGGTATCCAAAACCTGATGGATAATAAGGAGATCCTGTTTGAGAAGATTGATGTTCCTTCCATTCCTACTGAAGAAGTTGCCATTATTACCATTTTCAACAATTCTTCCAAGGCTCCCTCGAGGAAGCCTGTTAGAATTACATATGTTCCGAAGATCGCACCTGTAATCATCATTGTTCTGGGGCCCATCCCCTACACCTCTGACAAAGTTGTCCCTTGGCACTATGGGCAGATGTTTAGGTTCTAGGAGTTAAGCAAGAGTTGGATGTTGATACCGGCGTCAGCAACATTACTGGACCTGCTAAAGTCACCCGCAGCGGTAGACTTTTCTCACCTGATATTGCTCCACCAACTGTCCGAAGACCTGTTGTCATTACACCTGCAAGTGTACCTACTTCCATTCCTGATCAAGTTCTTAGTTCTACCCCTGTCACTGAGTCATCTAACGCTCGGGGCAAAGGGATCACCACTGATGCGCCTGCCTAGACGGAGGCACCAAAGACCATTATTGTTGAAGCTTCCAAACAGGAGATGGAAGAGATTCTGAAGATTATTAATAAGAGTGATTACAACGTAGTTGAGCAACTAGGGAAAACCCCATCCAAGATTTCTATGTTGCCACTGTTGTTGTGTTCAGAGGCCCATGCCAAGGCTCTGATTACCTTCCTGAAGTCTGCCCACGTGCCGCAAGAGACAGCAGCTGATCAGTTTACCGATTGTGTGGCCAATTTAACTGCTGATAACGGTTTGGGTTTCTCCGATGCCGATTTGACTGTTAAAGGTAAAAACCACAATGATGCCCTGCATGTCTCCATTGAATGCAGGGGCACTACTCTTGCACATGTATTGATTGACACTGGTTCCTCATTGAACGTCTTACCCAAGAAAGCTCTAGACCGGTTGGATTGTGAAGGGTTGGAGCTAAAGCCAAGTAACATCATTGTCAGGGCCTTTGACGGGTCTAAAAGGATGGTGCATGGTGAGTTTGATATTCCAATTAAAGTTGGTTCTCAGGTATTCAATTCTACATTCTACGTGATGGACATCCGGCCATCCTATTCTTGTTTGTTGGGTCGTCCATGGATCCACAAAGCTGGAGCTGTAACCTCAATGCTCCACCAGAAGCTGAAGTACCCAGTCAGAGGGAAGATTGTGACAGTTCAAGGGGAGGAGGAGTACATGGTCATCCACATCAACTCGTTCCGATACGTAGAGATGGATGGGGAGTTCATTGAGACCCCATTTCAGCACTTTGAAGAGGTTCCTCAGACACTGGCATCAACTGAGACTGTGCTTGAAGATTCTCCTATGAAGATAGCTTCCTTAAAGGATGCCCGGGCTGTTATTGAGAAGGGTGAGTGTGCAAATTAGGGCCGACTCCCTGATTTTACTCAGAAGACTAACAAGTTTGGTTTGGGTTTCAGTGCAGAAGCTCAAAGGGTTATTCGTAGTGCAAGGATTGGAAGACCTCCCGTGTTCATCAGCAACTCGGGAGTAAATGCCATTGAAGATAATGTGGAGGAGTCTGAATTCGACAGCTGGATCTATCCTACGACCAACGGTGGACCAACCAACTGGACAGCAAAGGACTTCATCCCTATTACTTTTGTTACCCAGTAATGAATTCTTTGTTTTGAATTTGTAACAGACAATGTTGTGAAACTTTATGGCCCGGTGTCTTACCCGGGGCACTGTGGCTTCATTTGTGAGGGCTTTTGTGTGTCATTTTCATATATCATTAATAAAAGCATTGGAAGTTTCTTGCATTTCAAATTTTGCGCTCCTTGTTTTTCTTTATTATATATTGCAAAACAGCTATTTTACACACACTCACATATACAGGTCTCAATCCACTCTGGATCTCACTGATAACGACTCTGCTACTGCCAGTTATGACTTTGAAAATCCGATCAACTTAGCCGAAGACGAAGGTGAAGATGATTGTGAAGTTCCTGGTGAACTTGCAAGACTGCTACTCCAGGAAGAGAGGGGCCATTCAGCCACATGAAGAGCCAGTGGAACGGTGAATCTGGGTACTGAAACAGACAAGAAGGAAGTCAAGATTGGTGAAAACTTGGAGCTTAGTGTGAAAGAACGGTTGATTCAGATGCTGCATGACTATGTTGAGATCTTTGCCTGGTCTTACGAAGATATGCCTGGGTTGGATACTGATATTGTGGTTCATCGCCTGCCTACCAAGGAAGACTGCCCTCTGGTAAAACAGAAGGTTCGCTGTATACGCCCAGAGATGTCTGAGAAAATCAAGGCCGAAGTTATGAAACAGTTTGACGCCGGTTTTCTAGCAGTGACTTCTTACCCTCAGTGGGTTGCCAATGTGGTTCTGGTACCAAAGAAGGATGGTAAGGTTCAAATGTGTGTTGACTACAGGGATCTGAACAAGGCGAGCCCTAAGGATGACTTCCCATTACCTCACATTGACGTTCTGGTTGACAATACTGCTCAGCACAAGGTATTCTCCTTTATGGATGGTTTCTCCGGTTATAATCAGATAAAGATGGCTCCCGAAGACATGGAGAAGACCACTTTTGTTACTCAGTGGGGTACCTTTTGCTACAAGGTGATGCCTTTTGGGTTGAAAAATCTTGGGGCAACGTATCAGCGTGCCATGGTTGCTTTATTTCATGATATGATCCATCATGAGATTGAAGTATACGTCGACGATATGATTGTGAGGTCCCAGACTGAGGAGGAACACCTTGACCATCTACAGAAGTTGTTTGACAGGTTGAAGTTGTACAAGCTGAGATTGAACCCGAACAAGTGCACCTTCGGGGTGAGGTCTGGTAAGTTACTGGGTTTCTTCATGAGTGACAAAGGTATTCAAGTGGACCCTGCCAAGGTGAAAGCCATACAGGAGATGCCAGCTCCCAAGACAGAGAAAGAAGTCAGAGGTTTTCTGGGACGACTGAACTACATTTCCCGATTCATCTCTCACCTGACTGCTACTTGTGAGCCAATCTTTAAGCTACTGAAGAAAGATCAAGTGGTACATTGGAATGATGAATGTCAGGCCGCTTTCGAAAGAATCAAAGAGTATCTCCAGGAGCCACCTATTCTAATGCCACCAGTTGAAGGGAGACCTCTGATCTTATACTTGACAGTACTTGACAACTCAATGGGGTGTGTGCTGGGGCAGCATGACGAGTCTGGCCGAAAAGAGCATGCTATTTATTACCTTAGCAAAAAGTTTACCAACTGTAATACATGATACTCACTACTTGAGAAAACTTGTTGCGCTTTGGCATGGGTTGCTCGCCTGTTGAGACAGTATATGCTGACCCACACTACTCTGCTGATTTCAAAAATGGATCCAATCAAGTATATCTTTGAAAAGCCCGCCTTGTCCGAAAGAATAGCAAGATGGCAGATGATCCTGACTGAGTATGACATCCAGTACACAACTCAAAAAGCAATTAAGGGAAGTGTGTTGGCGGACCATTTGGCACATCAGGCAGTGGATGATTACCAGTCTATGAATTTTGAATTCCCGGACGAGAATATCATGTTGATAACTGATTGTGAGACACCTGGACCGGATGAAGGACCTGAGGAAGGATCCCGATGGTCTATGTACTTTGATGGAGCTTCGAACGCTTTAGGTAATGGCATTGGCGATGTGATCATATCTCCTAAAGGCTCTCATACTCCGTTTACCGCCCGACTATGTTTCAACTGTACCAACAATATGGCGGAGTATGAAGCGTGCATCATGGGTCTTCGAGCTGCAATTGACCTAAGGATTAAGTTTCTAAGTGTCTTTGGAGATTCCGCTCTCGTGATCAGTCAGATCAAAGGCGAGTGGGATACGAAACACCCAAACCTTATTCCTTACAAGGAGTATGTGTTGACGTTACTTCCCCATTTCGAGGAGATAACCCTTTAACACTTTCCAAGAGAGGCAAATCAATTGGCAGATGCGCTAGCTACGATGTCTTCGATGTTCAAAGTCAATTGGGACAACGAGGCTCCCCGGATCATTATTGAAAGATTGGATGAACCTGCACATTACTGTGATCTTGAGACTGAAGAGGTAACAGAAAAGCCCTGGTTTCACGAAGTAAAAAGGTACCTTAAAGTTCAAGAATACCCCGAGGGTGCATCTGTTAATGATAAGAAGTTTCTAAGAAGGTTCGCGGCAAAGTTCTTCATCAGCAATGGCATTCTTTACAAGCGTCACCATGATTCGACCTTACTACGCTGTGTGGATAAGATTGAAGCAGAAAGAATCATGACAGAGCTGCATGAAGGTACTTTCGGAACTCACTCCAGTGGACATACCTTGGCAAAGAAAATCCTTCAGGCAGGATATTATTGGTCCACAATGGAAGCCGACTGTTATCAGCATTCTCGGACATGTCACGAATGCCAAGTCTATGCTGATAAGGTGCACATACCTCCAGTTCCTCTGAATGTTCTGACAGCACCTTGGCCTTTTGCAATGTGGGGCATTGATATGATCGGCGAGATCAGACCTACAGCATCCAACGGGCATCGTTTCATCCGGGTAACGATTGATTACATTACGAAGTGGGTTAAAGCAGCTTCCTTTGCTACGGTAACCAAGAACGTCGTGGCACGGTTCATTCGGCATAACCTGGTCTGTCAATACGGTGTACCAGAGAGGATCATTACGGACAATGGTACCAATCTTAACAACAAGATGATCACTGAGCTCTGCGAGCAATTCAAGATATAGCATCATAACTCTTCTCCCTACCGGCCGAAGATGAATGAGGTTGTAGAAGCAGCTAATAAGACATTAAGAAGATTGTGCAGAAGATGATAGTGACATATAAAGACTGGCACGAGATGTTTGCGTTTTCTCTTCACGGGTACCGTACCTCAACACGGACGTCAACAGGGGCAACACCCTATTCCTTGGTTTATGGCATGGAGGCAGTCTTGCCTATTGAAGTTCAGATACCCTCTCTCCGGATCATGAAGGATGCAGGTTTGAGCGAAGATGACTGGATTCAGACCCGACTTGATCAACTGAATCTAATCGACGAAAAAAGACTTACTGCTATTTGTCATGGTCAGACGTACCAAAAATGGATGATCAAGGCATTTAATAAGAAAGTTAGACGACAAGAGTATCAAGTTGAGGACCTGGTAATCAAGCGCATTATCTTACCTCAAGGTGATCCCAGGGGCAAATGGACCCCTACTTACGAAGGGCCATTTGTGGTTAAGAACATCTTCTCAGGAGGAGCTATGATTCTAACCACCATGGATGGTGACGACCTTCCTCACCCCGTCAATGCAGACATAGTAAAAAGATACTACGCATAATCAAAGACCCGCTAGGTTGACTGGTCTAGGCAAAAAGAAGGGCTTCCCGGTGAACCAAAAGGGTTCGGGCAAAAATAAGGGATGAAAATGAAAAAATCTGTACACCCGGCAAGTCGAAAACCTGAAAAGGCGGCTTGGGAAAAAATGGGTATCCCGGTGGACTGAAAACCCGAAAGGGAGGTCTAGGAAAAAGTTAGGGATCAAAGCGTAACACTATGTCTCATTGGATCACCTCACATCCAGACTTCGGCGTCAACTATCAGGCTCGGACGGCACCAATCAATCAGGTTCATCTTCAATGAAGCAGCAAAGTGATGAGATGCTTGAAGATATAAAGGCAATAGCAGAGTTGGAACCCAGTGGGATTATTCACATAGCTGTTTTGTTTTCTTTTCACAAAGTTGTATAAATCCTATTTGTTCGGCGGCGTTCTCTTACTAGGACGTCAGCCTCTTGTACAAAAACGCATATTTTCAGGCAAACTTCAAAATCAATACAAATTCATTTTCAGACAAATTTTAAATTGTTTTTCCTTTATCTGTTTTGTTTTGCAAAGAACGTCCAATGTTCATTTTTTATATATGCATTTGACATTAATTGCTGCTCATAAATACTTATATGCGAAACAAAGGACAAATTACTGTTAATATCATAAACAGGGGCATAAGAAATGTCCAAACTGTGTAGTTACTTTGTCCACCAAGGTACCAAGGTAGGTTCAGCTGAAGAATATGACCAAGATACCATCACTCCCCACCGAGTAAAACAGTAATGGTAGCTCTCCCTACTGAGACTTGCAATTATGAACGAATCAGCAATGCTTTCCCCAAGCAGAGTTAGTCTACCATCAGCCCTAAAAAGGTCGGGTATCCCCAGAAGGTCTTAATATTCCTCGGCGGAGTATAAAGACATTCTCCAGCAAGTTTAAGAGCATCCCCGGCAGTCTTAGTATTCCTCAACAGAATATAAGAATGTTCCCCGGTGGAATACAAGATACCCCGGGTGGAGCCATTTCCCCAGTGTAGTCTAAAAAAGGCTTCCCCGCCAGAGTTGAATCATCTTCCCCAATAGATTCTGGAAGCTTACCCCCTGCAGAGCGCAAATAAATATCCCCCAACCAAATTCATAAGGTTATCCTCACAAGGGTCTAACTGGGTTATCCTCAGTAAATTGCAACTGAAATATCATCCCCAGCGAAGTCTTTCTATCCCCAGCGGAGTTCATCATTAAAATCCCCAACAGAGCTTATCAACAGATTCCCCAGCGGAGTTATCGTTAAAATCTTCAGCAGAACATCTCTCCCCACAGAGTAATTCCCCTCGGAGTAATATCTTCATCAGTTTATTCCCCCAACGGAGTTCTCCTACAGGTTTGTCATCTTCGTTCATCATCCAGCGGAAACGAAGAACTCAGCTTTATTCTCCAGCAGCTCCGGGATTTATTTTCCCCAGCTAAAACATCATATCCCCATACATCATGATACATGCATATACGCATCATATCATACAATCTCATTTATGTTAAGAACATCATTGCTTGATCCATCTCATGCATTGCATATGACTGACCTTTTACCTTTCAGGAAAAATGCAGTTAAGTTCTCAGCTTAGTCGAAGACCTGACCAGTTCTTAAATCTCAATTTAATTATCATCGGTTGAATTTCAGATAAGGTTCTCAATCTCGACATTTTCCCTACGTCATAGTGTGGACGAGTACTATAACCTCAACGGTATACTCCATTGAGCACGAGTCAGTTCCTAGATCTTGATGTTTTCCTCCGTCATAGTATGGACAAGTTCTATAACCTCAACGGTATACTCCATTGAGCACGAGACAGTTCCTAGATCTTGATGAAAATGTTTCCCTATGTCATAGTGTGGAAGAGTACTATAGCCTCAACGGTATACTCCATTGAGCACGAGTCAGTTCCTAGATCTTGATGTTCTCCTCAGTCATAGTGTGGACAAGTTCTACAACCTCAGCGGTATACTCCATTGAGCACGAGACAGTTCCTAGATCTTGATGAAGATGTTTCCCTACGTCATAGTGTGGACGAGTACTATAACCTCAACGGTATACTCCATTGAGCACGAGTCAGTTCCTAGATCTTGATGTTTTCCTCCGTCATAGTGTGGATAAGTTCTATAACCTCAACGGTATACTCCATTGAGCACGAGACAGTTCTTAGATCTTGATGAAGATGTTTCCCTACGTTATAATGTGGATGAGTACTATAACCTCAACGGTATACTCCATTGAGCACGAGTCAGTTCCTAGATCTTGATGTTCTCCTCCGTCATAGTGTGGACAAGTTCTATAACCTCAGCGGTATACTCCATTGAGCACGATACAGTTCCTAGATCTTGATGAAGATGTTTCCCTACGTCATAGTGTGGACGAGTACTATAACCTCAACGGTATACTCCATTGAGCATGAGTCAGTTCCTAGATCTTGATGTTCTCCTCCGTCATAGTGTGGACAAGTTCTATAACCTCAGCGGTATACTCCATTGAGCATGAGACAGTTCCTAGATCTTGATGAAGATGTTTCCCTATGTCATAGTGTGGACGAGTACTATAACCTCAACGGTATACTCCATTGAGCACGAGTCGGTTCCTAGATCTTGATGTTCTCCTCCGTCATAGTGTGGACAAGTTCTATAACCTCAGCGGTATACTCCATTGAGCACGAGAGAGTTCCTAGATCTTGATGAAGATGTTTCCCTACATCATAGTGTGGACGAGTACTATAACCTCAACGGTATACTCCATTGAGCATGAGTCAGTTCCTAGATCTTGATTTTTTCCTCCGTCATAGTTTGGACAAGTTCTATAACCTCAACGGTATACTCCATTGAGCACGAGACAGTTCCTAGATCTTGATGAAGATGTTTCCCCCCAGTTGAATTATGGACAAGTTCTCAAAACTAAACTGAAGCATTCTCTCAGTTGTAGTACAAGCAAGTTCCTCAAATCTCAACAAAGGTTAGACTTCCCCAGCGAAAACTTTTACAACAACAAGTATGCAAGTTCTCGCTAAGGAATCTCTTATGCGATCGACACTCATGCAGATGGCATCTGTAAGCCCATCCTCCTATCAACAATCTCCAAATGGCATCTGTAAGCCCATTCCCGACATCACAATGATGATACTACACCATGCGAGTGCAAATTTTTAGGCACTCTAGTGTTCAATTATCTTCCACCTTCGGATCACGAAAGGCTCGAAAGCCAATCTATATCCTTAGGTTTAAGAAAATTGAACAGGGGAAACTGTTGTACCCCAAAATTTTCCCTCCCATATTCCTCAAGACATGTCAAGAATAATCTTCAAGTTGCTCAAGTTGGCTTAAGGGTTGGACAGTCAAATCACCTCCTAAGGCAGTCAATTCAAAATTAGGGTTTTGTGTTATATCAAGGTCCTTACATCCAAATGGCCTCAAATTCTCCCCAATGTCCTAATATGTTCTCAAATTCATCCATGTAAAATTTCAAGCCTTGCAGAGAAAGTTTGGTCAGTCAATTGCTCAAGAGGCCCAAAAATCGATTGTGCTAGGGCAAAAGTCAACTGTGTCCCAAATACAGTCAAACCTCAATATTTTTTGTCAAAATTCTCATTTTGAAGGTTAATTCATCATTTTATCAAGGGTTGATCATGATTCATCAAGGATTTCTCAAGATTCACCAAGATTCAAAAGTTGCTAAATTAGGGTTTTATAGGAAAAGTCAACTCAACTTTGACCAAGCATAACTTTCTCATACTTTATGATAAATGACCCATCCAAATCTCATTTTGAAGAGGATGAAATTTCCCACAACCCATATTCACACCCCAAGATCAAGAAATGCACTCACAAAAAGTTACAAATTTGGACATTATAGGTCATTTTTGAAAGTCAACAAAAACACCTTTTTTGCCAAAGCTTACAACTTGAGAATGGAACATAAAAATTGGATGAGACCAAAAGGGTTGATTAGAGGACATCTCAAGATTTCTAAAAAGTCCAAAAACACCTCCAAAAGTTCAAAATTGAAGAAGTTATGCATTGTTGAAGTTGGGCATTTTTCCAAAATTGCCAAAAGTCAACTATCCTCAAAACTCCAATTTTTGACAAAAGGGCCCACTTTATTCCACTTGATTTGGTCTTATCACACCACACACGTGTCCCATCTTTAATTTCATGACCAAACATTTATTTTTCTATTTTATTTAATTTTTTTTATTTAATTCATTTTAAATCTATATTAATTTAAATAAAATCCAAAAATCAATGAAATGGTATCTTTGTGATTTGCACAGCTTGCAAATACCATGTGCAACTCAGTCAAATTCGTGCCAAGTTAAAACAAGCACAAAATCTCCAATTTGGTACAAATATGGCAACTTGGTTATGGTGATCAAAATCCAATCTTCAATCTTGAATGCACTTGATTTCAGATCAAAAGACCAACCCTAATTCACTCTATAACATTCACATAAGCCTCACAAACCTAGAACACGCACAAAACTCTGTGGAAACGGCCAGAACAATTTTGCAAAAAAGCCTTGAAAAAGTGGTGATCGAATTTTAGTTTAGAGGCATCTTCCAACCAAAAGCTCAACACAGCTCTCTTCCTTGACATCCAGTGAAGCTATACCAAGTGAAACCAAGCCTTTCCGTTGCCTAAAACGCCCTGTAAGTCTCCATGAACATTGCTCTGAACATGGAATCGTAATTCAGTTTTCTTGCATCCTTTTGCCAAATTTCTTGCATATTCATACTGACCATTAAATTTCTAAGCAAACTGCATTGTTTAATTTTATTTTCAGACCCTGTATTGCAATGCCCAAACCTAGGGTTTGTTTTTTTTGTTTTTAGGCATTTACATTGTAGGTAAAATTAAGACAAATAGTGGTTATAGGGATGACCAGGAGGAAGAGACGAGTACGTTGGTACTCTTGGATTTCATTTTTATGGCCTGGGAGAGATTTTTGAAAGACCCTATGAATCTTCCTGCAGATAAAAATCCACAGGTAAGCGAACCAGGCTTTTGTGAAGAAGATGAAGATGTGTCTCAGCGTCATTGGTCCATTTGAAATATTAGCGCGTTTTTATTTTTTGCAGGGATTAATTAATTGTCTTGAATATATTATTTGATTGTTATTCTTATAACGAATGAAGCAATTTGGTAGAGTGGCAAGCGCGTTGGCATGTGATCATTGGGACCTGGGTTCGAATCCCAGGTCCCCCAAAACTTTATTTAATTTTGTTCTTCAGGTATTCCCATGTGACATTCAAAGAGTGGACCATCATGCTCTACCAAATATCAAACGCCAGATGGCTTGCCAATCTAATCCATTGGCCCGGGATGGAGGACTACCATAGTCTCCAGTCAACAAGCATGTGGGCAATTCAGAAAGTCAAACAGGCTGGGACGAAAATGGGCCAAAAAAATTGCTGATTCACTCCTTTTTCAGGCCCAACACCCCCCCCCCCCTGAGTTTGTTTATATTTTATTTCTTTTCATTGTTTTTTTTCTATTTTATTATTATCATTACCTTAATTAATTAATTAACCAATTAACTTTTTTCATAAAAAATCAGAAAACAAAAAATATTTTTATTTAAATTCCATTAATTTTATTATTTATTATTGTAAATAAAAATTAACCAATTAATTTAGTTTTAATTAGGTTCAATTTTAATATATTTTGCATTAAATTAAAATTAATATAGAATTAGGGTTTTGATATTTTTTACCATTCTTATTTTATTTCCTTAAATAATAAAAAACAAAAAATATTTTCATGTAATTAATTGATTCAATTATTAATTTAAGACTTAAATTCTTAATTCAAAAATAAAAAAAAATATGCTTTATTTGATAAAAAGGGTCAAAATCCTAGAACACTCCGATTTAATTTTCTCGTGCGCGAATTATTTTGATCAATTTTGTAACTGCTCCGGGAATGTAATAGTTTTAACTTAGGACTTTTATTTATCGCTTTTATTTATTTTTCGCAATTTAATTTTCAAGGGTTTGTTTTTGGCGATGTAAATACCCGACGCCTTGTAATAGCTTAGATTTATTTTCCGCAATTTAATTTCCGCAACCATTAACTGTTAGATGTTTGAATAATAGGCTATGCATAACAAGATCTATCTTAACTTAAAATCAACAGTAGCTCACCATGACATGCAAAGATAATATAACTGAAAAACAATACACTCGCACATGCCACTCTTAGGGTACGCCTCGCTTAGTTGCCTCGAACGTGGTCATTGAGTATAGGAAGTTTTAGAGGTCACCCTCTCGTCCAAAGATCATAAGTTGCCTCGAAACGGTTGCCTCGAATAAAATGATCTAAGACATTAGGGTTACTGCTAAGGCATCCTAACATTACTTTAGTGACCACACGTCCCTTAATCGAATTGACCCGAAAGACTCCAACGATGGTGCTACCTACTCCTCAATAGTGGGATAGCACTGTCCAAAGGACACTTGTACAGTTTAATTCCTTTTTGAGTAGGTAGATGTTCTTAAGTACTTGCTCTTTTGAAAACAAAAACAAAACTTTTCGCACTTACACCCCTTTCAAAACAAAAACTCTTTTCAAACCCACAATCACAAAGAAAAGCAAACTTTTGAAAACACAATGAGCAAGTACCTAAGAGCCCGTGGATAACCACGGATAGAAAGGGTGCTAACACCTTCCCTTTCTATAATCTACCTCCCGAACCCGAGAAATATCTCAAAAGGAAATTTTTTTGTGCTTTTGTCCTTTCCTTGTTGGATAAAATAAAAGACGGTGGCGACTCTTGCTTACCGTGACATTTTTCGAAAACCAACGCAAAACGCGAACCAGCATATCCAAAACAGTCAATTCTATTCCCATCGATCACAAAGGGCAACCACTAAAACACCCTATACTTAATGATCGTTTACCGAAGGCAACCGAAGTGAGAGTGTACCCTAGGAGTGCGCATGTGTGAGTGTTTTAATTTCAAGTTATTATCTTTGCATATTTAGGGTTCGCTAACCATTTTAAAATTAACATACAGTCTTGTCATGCAATCCTATTATCACACATCAAACAGTTAATATTTGCGAAAATTAAAATGCAAGAAATAAAACTACGCTATTACAAGGCTTCGGGGATGGGGATTAATTACATAGCCAAAAACCCGCAAAAACGATAAATAAAAGAAAATTCCTAATTAAACTATTACATACCATGAGCAATTACATTAATATCATAAAAATAATAAATGCGCGCGATGAATTAATAACGAGAAAAATTAGGGTTTTGACCCCGTCTAAACCTAATTGAAAGAAAAATCATTTTTTGTTGTTTTTGATTATTTTGAGAAAATAAGGTTTTAATTGAATAAATACAAACCTAATTACTAATTAATTTAAATTAAGAGAAACAATTAACTTTGACCTATTTTTGATTTTTATTTAATTTGAGAAAAGAAATAAAAATTAAATCAAATAAACCCTAATTTTCTAATTTATTTTAAATTATTTACAAAAAGGTTAGAATTACCCTAGAATTTAATTAAACTAATATTAAATTAATTTTGACAAAATAAATAAAAACCTAAATTCTAATTTGATGAAATTAATTTTATGATTTTAAATAAAAAATAATTTAATTTGTGTTAGGAAATAAATTTAAACAAAATAAATAACTAAAAGAAAAATATAAAAGAAAAAGAGATGGGTCTGGTTTAGTAGCAATAGAGGGGGTGTCAATTGCATTTTTTGAGCCCAAAATTCCTTGGCCCATGTTGACTCTTCAGATCCCATGTTTCAAGCTTGACTAGGCCTATGGTAGACCTACATGTGATAGGCGTTGGATTTGGCTTGCTATGGATCCAATGGTTGAAAGCTGGTGACTCATGGTGGCCTCCTTGTATGCACGCATGCCTGATTATGTAAAAGAAAATAACATTGGCAAATATGGGGACCTGGGGATTGAACCCAGGCCCTTTGGCTTTACCAAACGCTTGATGACCATCTGAGCTAGCATGCTTATTTGTATACCTAATGCCAAAATAAGATTATATGGAAAAATGAAATAATGGATTATAAAAACGCACGCAGTTTGAATAGGAGAATCAGGGAGTGCCACGCCAACCTTCTTCTTCCTCCCTCTGTTGGCAAAAGTCCATAACTTTTACCTACGGACAAAGGGTGTAGGTATAACCCTTGTCCATTCCAAAACCTCATCCATGCATGATAAATCAATTCTAGTGGTACCAATCAGCTCGTTGCAATCTCACGAGCATCATGGTACCACTCTCCATGGCTAATTGTTCCTGCAAGCAAAACCTCTAAAAACGAAACCTAAACCCTAATCAAGGCAACTTTCTATGTGGTTGACAAAAATGCAATTAATTATTATCATTAGCTTGCAAATGTTTCAAGGATGCAGAATATATAAACAAATCCTGCTAAGATTACCAGGATTATGATATACGATTTCAAAAAAGCATGGAGGTCGTGAGATACTTACAGCGCGTATCTGGGCACGAAAATGCTTGCTAATGATTGGGATAGAGTCCTTGGATGCCCAGCAAACGAATGGTATGCTTGGAATGACTTGAGGAAGCTTGGAACTATGAAATCAAATCGCCACTTTTCCTTTGAATTTTAAGATTTTTCCTTCTCTTTTCACGCCTCCAATGCCCTGGTTTTTGATCTTCACTTGTCCTATATGTACCCTAGAATGAATTAGGTTACAAACTTGCTTCAAATCTTTCTAAATTAAGATGATTGAATCATGATTTGATTCTTATGTAAATCTTTCCAAATCAAGCCAAATCCAATCTTTTTATGTCCTAATGAAGCTTGCACGATTTGATTCTCTTTCCAGCTGTATAAGAGACCTAAACATGCACAAAATCTCAAGCTTTGATTAGTTTTGATATTTTTCATGATTTTATTTTGATTTTATTTGATTTAATTGAAATAAAATTCAAATAGATGACAAAAATAAGATAAAGACAAGTGGGAAGTATCATGGGTCATGGGTCATGGGTCATGTTACAAACTCAATGCAAGCATAAAAAGTTCGGCCCATTTGACAAAAATTACAATTTTGGCCACTTTTGACTTTTGGCAATTTTGCAAAAATGGTCAACTTTGACAATGCATAACTCCTTCAATTTTGACCCTAGAGATGTGTTATTTGACTTTTTAGAAAGCTTAGGATGTCCTCTAAGCAACCCTTTTGGTCTCATCTCAATTAAGTCTTCCATGTTCATGTATGAAGCTTTAACAAAAAAGGTGTTTTTGTTGACTTTTCAAAATGACCTATAATGTCCAAATTTATATCTTCTTGTGAGTGCATATTTTGAACTTTGGAGATGAAGATTAATTGTAGGGGATTGAATACTCTTAAAAATGATCTTTGGATGGGTCATTTTTGATAAAGTATGAGAAAGTTATGCTTGGTCAAAGTTGAGTTGACTTTTCCTACAAAACCATAATTTAGCAACTTTTGGGTTTTGATGAATTGTGAGCAATCCTTGAGGAATCATGATCAACCCTTGATAAAATGATGAATAATGCTTCAAAATGATAATTTTAACCAAAATTCTTAAAGTTTGACTGTATGTGGGCCACAGTTGACTTTTGCCCTAGCAGAGTCGATTTTCAGGCCTTTGAGCAATTGACTGAGCAAACTTTCTCTGCAAGGCTTGAAACTTGACATGGATGATCTTGAGAGCATATTAGGACACTAATGAGCATTTGGGACCCTTTTGATTCAAACATCTTGATGCAAACTGAAATCCTAATTTGAGGTAGACTGCTTTAGGAGAGGGTTTGTCTGGTCAACCCTTGGACTTCCTTGAGCAATTTGAGGACCTAACTTGAGATGTTTTGAGAAATATGGGAGGGAAAATTTTGGGGTACAACAGCTGCCCCTGTTCAATCTTCTTAAACCTGAGGATGTAGATTGGCTTGTCTGCCTTTCGTGATCTGATGGTGGAAGATGATTGAACACTAGAGTGCCTAAAAATTTGCACTCACATGAAGTGGTATCTGTCTTGCGATGTCAGGAATGGGCTTATAGATGCCATTTAGAAGTTGAAGTCGAAAGATGGGCTTAAATATGCCATCAGAAGAAGTGTCGATCGCATAAGAGATTCCTTTGCGAGAGCCCGTATACCTGTTGTTGAGGAGGACTACGCCAGGGAATGTTGGTCTCTGTCGTGGTAGAAGTAGAATTTTAGGAGCTTCAGTCGTCCGTTATTCTACTGGGGAATCATCTCTTGTTTGAAGAGGTGAAAATGAACTGCTATATGGTCGTGCTCCAGGCTTTAAAGTGTTTTGCTGAGGAAAATAAGACTGACTGTTATCTGGTCGATTCCAGGCTTCACAGTGACTTACTGGGGGGATAAGATTAAACTTGCTATCTGGTCGTTCTCCAGGCTTCACAATTTCTCAATTCTTATCTGGTCGTAATCCAGGCTTCAGAAGGAATTAAGTTGTTATCCGGTCGCCTCCGGGCGTCAACTTGAATTTAAGGCATACTAATATTCGGTCGATTCCGGGCTTCTTAGTAATTGGCCAAGTAAACTGCTATTTGGTCGAAATCCAAGCTTCGCGGTGTCTTATACTGTTATCTGGTCGAGTCCAGGCTTCAGTGTCTTTTGCTGTTATCTGGTCGTGATCCAGGCTTCGCAGCGTCCTATACCATTATCTGGTCGATTCCAGGCTTCATGGTATTTAGAGAACTCAAGATATTATTCGATCGAATCCGGGCTTCATAACTTGCATTAAAGATATACCACTATCTGGTCTATTCCAGGCTTCGTAGTATTCTTTGCTGTTATCTGGATGTAATCCAGGCTTCACAGCGTCTTATACCATTATCTGGTAGATTCCAGGCTTCGTGGTGTTTAGAGAACTCGAGATATTATTCGGTTGAATCTGGGCTTCATAGATTGAATTTAAGATGTACCACTATCTGGTCGATTCCAGGCTTCATGGTGTTTTGTACTGCTATCTGGTTGATTCCAGGCTTCATAGTAATTTGCAGGGGATTCAACTATTTTTCGGTCGATTTCCGGGCTTCATAGTGTGATGGAGAAATCAAGATATTATTCGGTCGGATTCGGGCTTCATAGCTTGGAATGGAATAGAAATCTAAGCAACGATTCGACTAAACCAGAGAAAACATGTGAGAATTTGATTGTATCTTTCTCTGAAAGGTAAAGAGTTAGTCGTATGTAATGTCATGATGTATGATATGTATTGAGTAATGATGCTCTCAAAATAAATGAGATTGTGTTGTATGATGCGTATGCGCATGCCATGATGTATGGATATGCAATGTTCTTGTGATGTTTCTTTAGCTTGGAAGAATAAATCTTGGACTGCTGTTGAAGATTTCAAGGAGTTGAGTTCTTCGCGCTCGCTGGGGATAACGCCCGAAGATGAATTGAGAATAAATTGGCAGGAAAATAACCCTTGCTGGAGAATAAACTGGCGAGACAATGACTCTGTGGGGAAGAGAGATACTTTGCCGGAAGATCTGCTGATTTGGGAAAAATAACCTCAGTTGGGGATGAATTACCGTTGCTGGTGATAAAGAACTCTACCGGGGATTGAGTTTTTTGCTTGTGGAAGAAATAAACTCCACTGGGGATAATCTTCTAGTGCTGGTGATAGATGAACTCTGCTTGGGGAGAATTTTCCCGGCTCCTTCGTGATTATGAACTTCGGCTGAGGAGAGCTAACACCACTATCTTTAGATACCTTTTACCCTGCGGGGAGTGTATATACTTTTAGTCATATTCTCAAGCTGGCTTTGTCCTTGTACCTGGTGGGTAGAGAAACTGTAAGGTTTGGACATTTCTATTTTCCCATGTTCCTGGAATTACGAGTAATTGTCTCTTGTTTTGCATGTAAGTATTTATGAGCAGCAATTATTCTCAAATGCATATATCAAAAATGAGTCATTGGACGTTCTTGCAAGACAAAACAGAAAAAAGAAAACAATTTTTTTTGAAATTTATTGTAAAATGAATTGTATTGATCCTTGAAGTTAGCCTATAATAGGCGTTTTGTAAAAGAGGCTGACGTCCTAGTAAGAGAACACCGCCGAAAGATAGAAATTATGCAATTTGTGAAAAACAAAGAAAAACAGCCATGTGAACGATCCCACTGGGTTCCAATTCTGCTATCACCTTTATATCTTCGAGCATCTCATCACGTTGCTACTTGGTTGAAGGTAGATCATATTGATTGGCGCCATCCGAGCTTGATAGTCGACACCGAAGTCTAGTTGCAAGGTGATCCAACAAGACATAGTGCTACGCTTTGATCCCTAATTTTTTCCTGGACCTCCCTTTCGGTTTTTCAGCCACCGGGATACCCTTTTTTGCCCAAGCCTCCTTTTCAGGTTTTCGACTTGTCAGGTGTACAATTTTTTTCATTTTCATCCCTAACTTTTGCCCGAACCCTTTTGGTCCGCCGGGAAGCCCTTATTTTTTTCCTAGGCCGGTCAACCTAGCGAGTCTTTGATTTATGCGTAGTATTTTTTCACTATGTCTGCATTGACAGGGTGAGGAAGGTCGTCACCATCCATGGTGGTTAGAACCATAGCTCCTCCCGAGAAAATGTTCTTAACCACAAACGGTCCTTCGTATGTGGGGGTCCATTTTCCCCTAGGATCACCTTGCGGCAGAATGATGCGTTTGATCACCAGATCCCCGACTTGATATTCCTGACGCCTAACTTTCTTGTTAAAAGCCTTGATCGTTCGCTTTTGATACATATGACCATGACAAATAGCAGTAAGTCTCTTCTCGTCGATTAAGTTCAGCTGATCAAGCCAGTTCTGGATCCAGTCGTCTTCGTTCAAACCTGTATCCTTCATAATCCAGTGAGAGGGTATCTGGACTTCGATGGGTAAGACTACCTCCATGCCATACACCAAAGAGTAGGGTGTTTCCCTTATTGACATCCGTGCTGAGGTACGGTACCCATGAAGATCGAATGGTAACATCTCATGCCAGTCTTTGTATGTCACCGTCATCTTCTGCACAATTTTCTTGATGTTCTTATTAGCTGCTTCAACAGCCCCATTCATCTTCGGCCGGTAGGGAGAAGAGTTATGATGTTGTATCTTAAATTGTTTGCAGAGCTCGGTGATCATTGTATTGTTGAGATTTGTACCATTGTCTGAAATGATCCTCTCTGGTACACCGTATCAATAGATCAAGTTGTGTCGGATAAACCGCGCCACGACATTCTTGGTTACTGTAGCGAAAGAAGCTACCTCAACCTACTTCGTGAAATAATCAATAGCTACCAGAATGAAACGATGCCCGTTGGACGTAGTAGGTCTGATCTTGCCGATCATATCGATGCCCCACATTGCAAAATGCCAAGGAGCTGTCAAAATCTTCAGAGGAACTGGAGGTACATGCACCTTATCAGCATAGACTTGACATTTATGACAGGTCCGAGAGTGTTGATAACAATCGGTTTTCATAGTGGACCAATAATATCCTGCCCGTAGGATTTTTTTTTCCATGGTATGCCCACTGGAATGAGTTCCGAAGGTACCTTCATGTAACTCTGCCATGATCCTTTCCGCCTCTTTTTTGTCTACACACCGCAGTAAGGTTGACTCATGGTTACGCTTATAAAGAATCCCATTGCTAATGAAGAACTTCGCAGCGAACCTTCTCAGAAACTTCTTATCATTAACAGATGCACCCTCGGGGTATTCTTGAGCCTCAAGATACCTCTTTACCTCGTGAAACCAGGGTTTATCTGCTACCTCTTTCGTCTTAATGTCGCAACAATGTGCGGGTTCGTCCAACCTCTCGATGGTAATATGGGGAGCTTCATTGTCCCACCTGACCTTGAACATAGAAGACATGGTAGCTAGTGCGTCCGCTAACTGATTCTCCTCTCTGGGGAAATGTTCAAAGGTTATCTCCTCGAAGTGCGGGAGCAACGTCAATACATACTCTTTATAAGGAATAAGATTTGGGTGCTTTGTATCCCACTCGCCTTTGATTTGGCTGATCACCAGAGCAGAATCTCCGAATACACTCAAGAACTTAATCCTCATGTCAATAGCAGCTCGAAAACCCAGGATGCATGCCTCGTACTCCGCCATATTGTTGGTGCAGTTAAAACATAATCGGGCGGTGAACGGAGTATAACATCCCTCGGGAGATATGATCACAACGCCAATACCATTACCCAACACGTTCGAGGCTCCATCTAAATACATAGACCATCGGGATCCTTCCTCAGGTCCTTCATCCGGTCCAGGTTCTTCACAGTCGGTCACCAACATGATGTTCTCATCCAGGAACTCGAAATTCATGGATTGGTAGTCGTCCACGGCCTGATGTTCCAAATGATCCGCCAATACACTCCCCTTTATTGCTTTCTAGGTTTTGTATTGGATGTCATACTCAGTTAAGATCATCTTCCATCTCGCTATTCTTCCGGACAAGGCAGGCTTTTTGAAGATATACTTGATTGGATCCATCTTTGATATTAATAGGGTAGTGTGAGTCAGCATATACTGTCTCAGCTGGCGAGCAGCCCATGCCAAAGCGCAGCAAGTTTTCTAGAGCAACGAGTATCGGGTCTCGCAGTCGGTAAACTTTTTGCTAAGGTAGTAAATAGCATGCTCTTTTCGGCCAAACTCGTCATGCTGCCCCAGCACGCACCCCATTGAATTATCCAGCACTGTCCAATATAAGATCAAAGGTCTTCCTTCCATTGGAGGCATCAGGGTAGGTGGCTCTTGTAGGTATTCCTTGATCCTTTCGAAGGCGGTCTGACATTCATCATTCCATTTTACCACTTGATCTTTCTTCAGCAGCTTGAAGATTGGTTCACAAGTAGCAGTCAGATGTGAAATAAATCGGGCGATGTAGTTCAGGCGTCCCAAAAAGCATCTAACCTCATTTTCTGTGCGGGGAGCCAGAATTTCCTGTATGGCTTTTACCTTGGCAGGGTCCACCTGAATACCCTTATCAATGACGACGAAACCCAACAGCTTACCAGACCTTACCCCGAAGGTGCACTTGTTTGGGTTCAACCTCAGCTTGTACGTCCTTAACCTGTCGAATAGTTTTTGGAGATGGTCAAGGTGCTCTTCCTCAGTCTGGGACCTTGCGATCATGTCATCAACATAAACCTCGATCTCATGGTGAATCATGTCGTGGAACAAAGCGACCATGGCGCGCTGATAAGTTGCCTCAGCATTCTTCAACCCGAAAGGCATTACCTTGTAACATAAGGTGCCCCACTGCGTAACGAAGGTTGTCTTCTACATGTCTTCGGGAGCCATCTTGATCTGATTGTAACCAGAAAAACCCTCCATGAAGGAGAAGATCTTATGTTGCGCGGTGTTGTTGACCAAAACATCGATGTGAGGAAGTGGGAAGTCATCTTTGGGGCTTGCCATGTTCAGATATCTATAGTCCACACACATTTGTACCTTACCATCTTTCTTAGGCACCAGAACAACATTGGCAACCCACTGCAGATAAGAAGTGACAGCTAAAAATCCCGCGTCAAACTGTTTCATGACCTCAGCTATGATTTTCTCAGACATCTCAGGGTGCATACAGTGAACCTTCTGCTTTACCGGAGTATATTCTTCTTTAGTCGGCAAGTGATGAACCACAATATCGGTGTCTAAACCAGGCATATCTTTGTAAGACCAAGCGAAGATCTCAACATAGTCGCGTAGCATTTGTATTAACCTCTGTTTGACACTAGGCTCCAGATTCAAACCTATCTTAAACTCTTTCCTGTCTTCCTCTGTACCCAAATTTACTGATTCAACTGGCTCTTCATGAGGCTGTATGGCCCTCTCTTCCAGCAGTAACAGTCTAACAAGTTCTCCAGGAACCTCACAATCATCCTCACCTTCGTCCTCAGCTTGGTTGATCGTATTTTCGAAGTCATAACTGGCAGTAGCAGAGTTGTTATCAATGGGATCCAGGGTGGATATGGATCTGCATTATGATACGTGAGTGTGTGTAAGAGCATAGCTGTTTTAATAGAGTGAGAGACAGAAAAGAAAAACAAGGAGCGCAAAATTTATAATGCAAGAAACGTCCAATGCTTTATTAATGATATATGAAAATGACAAATAATAAGCCCTCACAAACAAAGTCAAGGTGCCTCGGGCTGTAAAGTTTCAAACTGTTTATTACAACTCTTAAAACAAAAGTCAATTACTGTGGAATAAAAGAAACAGGTATGAAGTCCTTCGCCGTCCAGTTGTTCAAGCCACCATCGGTTGCTGGGTAGATCCAGCTGTTGATATCTGAATCCTCTTTATCATCTTCAATTGCATTCACTCCCTGATGGTTGATGTGTAGAGGAGGTCTTCCAGTTCGTGCGCGCCAAATAGCCCTTTGAGCCTCTGCAGTAAAGCCCAAACCAAATTTGTCAGTTTTGTGTGCGAAATCAGGGAGCTGACCCCAATTTGCACACCCACATTTTTCAATTACAACCCTGGCATCCTTGAGGGAAGCCATCTTCATTGGAGGTTTGCCGATATCAACTTCAGTCGACGCTAAAGTCTGGGGGACTTCTTCAAAGTTTTGACAAGGGGTTTCTATGAACTCCCCATCCATCTCCACATAGAGAAAGGAATTGAGATGACTCACCATATACTCCTCTTCACCTTGTACCGTGACAATCTTCCCCTTTGTCGGATATTTCAGCTTTTGATGGAGCGTTGAAGTCACTGCCCCGGCCTTATGAATCCAAGGACGACCCAGTAAGCAAGAATATGATGGTCTAATGTCCATTACATAGAAGGTGGATCCAAAAGTTTGAGAGCCAACTTTAACAGGGATGTCCACTTCCCCGTGTACCATCCTTTTTGACTCGTCGAAAGCCCTGACCACAATATTACTCAGCTTCAGAATCAGACCTTCACATTCCAAACGGTCTAATACTTTCTTTGGCAAAACATTCAAGGAGGACCCAATATCCACCAGTACATGGGCCATAGTAGTTCCCATGCACTTGATCGAGACGTGTAGAGCATCATTGTGATTTCTTCCTTTAGCAGTCAGATCTGCATCTGAGAAACCCAACCCATTATCGGCAGTCAAACTAGCTACGCAATCTTTGAATTGATCGACTGAAGTTTCCTGTGGCACATGCGCAGTCTTGAGGAATGCAATTAGAGCCTTTGCATGGGCTTCAGAACATAACAATAAGGACAACATGGAGATTTTTGACGGGGTCTGCCCCAGCTGCTCGACTACGTTGTAGTCGCTCTTCTTGATAATCTTCATAATTTCTTCTATCTCTTGTTTAGAGGCTTCCAACACAACCTTTCTAGGTGCCTCCGTCCGGGCAGGCTCACCTGTGATTTCTTTGCCCCGAGTCTCAGATGGCTCGGCGACAGGAGTGATAACTGGAGTAAGAACTGGAACAGTAGTTGATGTACTAGCAGATGGAATGACAACAGGTTTTTGAACAGTTGGAGGGGAAATCTCGGGAGAAAAGAGTCTTCCACTTCTGGTGACCTTGTTGGCCCCAACAATATTGCTGCCATCAGCATCAGCTTCCTCACTTTTAAAGTCTTGTTTAACTCCATGGTAATACACATCGGCCCCATAGTGCCAAGGGACATCCTTATCTGAAGTGTATGGGATAGGACCAGGGATAGTAATGATTAATGGAGCGATTCTTGGAACGGGTGTAATCCTAACAGGCTTTCTCGAGGAAGCCTTGGAAGGATTGGCGGAAATGGTTATGATGGCAACATCTTCAATTGGAACTAACGGAATCATAGTCTTCTCAAACAGGATCTCTCTATTATCCATCAGGCATTGAACACCTGATTTCAATAAGTGGCAACCAGTAGGCAGAATTGAACACACGTGGCAACCTTCACCACAGCCCAGAAATAAACCGGCCAACAACAAATTCTTCTTAACTGTCATCAAAGGAGTAGAAATTTCTTCCACTGAGGTCACAAATAAATCATCGTCCACAACATTTACTCCATGTCCATGTTTGGGCATGGGGGCAATTATGACGTTGGGCTTCTCCGGAGCATCAAACTCAATTTTTTTGGCCTCAATCAAGTCTTGTACTTTGTTTTTCAAAGCTCAACAGTTGTTGGTATCATGACCTGGGCTATCGGAGTGATAGGCGCAGCGAGCATTCGGGTTATATTGAGGAGAAGTGGTGTTGGGGTTCTTCGGGGCCTCCCTCAGAGTTATCAGGTTGGTCTTCAATAACTGTGGTAGAATTTGAGACAAGGGCATATTGAGCCGAGTGTACTGTCTCTGTGGTCTTTCCACCCTTGGTTGATGGTTGCGTTGTAGAGCAACTGTGGGTCTTGATATTACTACCGCATTTACCGCTTGACGGTGTTCAGGTCTACTTTGGCCCCTCGGGCCGTAGACTACACTAGCTTCTTTTTTACTGGTGAAAGGCTTCTTCACTGCACTTGATGAAGTATCCTTTTGTATCTTACCACTTCGGATACCAGCTTCTACTCTCTCTCCAGTCAGAATCAATTCAGTAAACCCAGATGACGAACTGTCGATCAGATGATTGAAAAATGGACCAGATAGCATCCCCAAGAACATATCAACTAACTCTCAATCAGATAAAGGGGGTTGAACCCTTCCAGCCAAATCTCTCCACTTTTGAGCATAGTTCTTAAATCCTTCACTTACACCCATGGACATACTCTGAAGTTGTGTACGAGTGGGCATTATACTGGTATTGTCTGCAAAAAGCAGCAACAAGGTCTTCCCAGTTTTGGACGTTGGCTCCTTCCAACTGATAAAACCATTCAAGCTAAGTCCCTGGCAGACTATCTTGAAAGAAATTCACCCACAAATTTCTATCAGCAGTGTGGGGTTGGATTTTCCTGACATACGAGCGGAGATGGAGTTTTGGACAAGACACTCCATCGTACTTGGCAAAAAATGGAGCTTTGAACTTATGAGGGATCACCACTCCTGATACCAGTCCTAGATCTCCGAAGTCCAAACCAGGGATCTTCTGAACCTCCATAGCACTCAGACGGCCTTCTAGTTGTTTGTACCTATCCTCGGTGGGAGGATATTGCTCATCATCAAAGTCAGTATCACTATCAGAGACTATAGGGCTGGAGCCTTTTTCTTCTTCTTGGTTTTCCCCGTTCTTGGACAAAGAGACCAGATCAGCTTCCTGTCGCAACCTATTCCCAAATCTTTTACCCATACTCAGAAGAACCACCTTCTTCTTATTTTTCTTCTTCTCCTTCAGAATGAGAGTCTTCAAATCCTCTTGCCCTTTAGCCAAGCTCAAGAACATCTCTTGGAATTGGGCATTCTGTGCCTGGTGAGTTTTGATGGCTTGATCGGAAGACGTTTCAGAAGACATTTCAGCTGAAATAAACAGCGAAGGAGATGAGAAATCTGTAATGATACCTGTAATGATGTGCATGATAATGGGATGCGTATGTAATGATTTCAAAGACTTTGGGAGATTTAAATTTGCAAACCAAAAATTAAACAAACTTTATTAGAATAACTTGTAAAAGGTTCAACAGAGCCTTTGAGGCGTTTTCAAAGAAGTAAATGAAAAACAAATCTAAAACTAGAAAAGAAAAAATCAAAAATCCCATGGACACTTCCCCTTTGTGCTGACATAGTCATTGATCGTTCTTTCGTTCTCGAGCTACCTAGTGAGCTTCAAAATCTTCCTTTCTTGCTCATGGTACTTCTCTCGGTAAGTATCCCTTTCCTCTTTCAGCTGAATCCAAGACCTCTTCAACGCTCCAAGGTCAGTAGGCATGTAAGGATAAAGAACCGTGTAAGGAACGCCTTCTTCATTAGTGGGCTCCACAATCACTGGCAATACTTCTTCATAAGGCATCCCAAGCTTCTGAGCACGAGCTCTGACCCATTGGAGATAAGGTTGCATAGGAAGAGAAGTTATTGGTCCCAACTCTTGGGGGTCAGATCTGTTCACCATGCCCCAAGCTCGTATGAACCTTCGGCGATGCTCCTTAATGTCTTCCTTGTAGTCAAAGGCAATATCCTCAAGAAGTAGCTCATGGGGACCGTCTCTCCGAGCACGACCAAATTTTCGTAAAGCTAAACAAGGAATGTAGGTTATACCTCCTAGGATTCCAAGCAATGGGACATTAGGATATCCCCCACAACGATCAATGACTGCAATGTTTTCCATAGCCTTGGAACTCCAAAGAATGTCTGTATGGGAAAGTGACATTATTCTGTAGGACCAACCTAAACCTTCTTCGTTTTTCAGCACGGACTTAGGGAGGTGCAAAATAAACCACCTCGATAGCAACGGCATATAACACATAAGAGTCCCTCTTCTTCACACAGTATGAGTGTAGAGGGCATGCAAGATGTCACCTAGTACGGTAGGCACAGGATTGCGAGATAGGAAGATCTTGACAGCATTTACATCCACAAAAGAATCTAGATTCTGGAAGAGAACCAAACCATAGATAAGGAGAGCCAAAATGTCTTCGAAAGCCTGAAAATCCAAACTATCCCAGCATAGCTGAGATTGATCTATCAGAAACTTGGCTAAGAAACCTTCAACCCCGCTTCGTGTTTCCCAATTAGATACTACATCAGCCCGTTTCAGATGCAGAGCTGAGGCAATGTCTTCTGGTTTAGGAGTCTCTCCCAAACCTGTGAAAGGCATCTTCTCAAGGATGGATATGCCCAATAAGTGAGAAAACTCTTCCAAAGTAGGAACCAGCTGATAATCCGGAAAGGTAAAGCAATGATGCACAGGATCGAAGAACTGGAAAAGCACACTCATCATCTGCTCATCAAGCTTCAAGGTAACCAGGATAAGAAGCTGACCATGTCTCCTAATGAATTAAGAAGTATCAGAAACTCTCGAGGCTAAATCTTTGAGTTGAGCAGGTATTTGCACAAAGTTAACTCGGATGGTATTTCTGCGCATGGAAGCCATAATCTGCAAAAAAAAACAAAGATAAATCCCCTCGGCCTTTGAAATGGTTAGTGTAATGAAGTATGCATGCTATGTTATGATGCATGATGTCATGGTAAAACAAACAACAGGTATAGCAGATAACAGACATGGTAAAGGCAAACAAGTCACACAAAAGCCCTTAAGTTTAAGGCTTGCATGGAGTCAAAGGTATTACCCTCTTGAAGTTCAGTTGGTTTCAACCTGTCCTAGCAAAAGTAACCGGGTTCTAGAGGTTCTCAATATCACTGACCATCCTCCATCGGTCATGGTTTCAACTCACGCAATCTTTTCTTGCAGCCGGAACTATCTCGAGAGTATGGTCTCAATGAGTGTAGCATCGAGTATCAACCAGTTCTCAGCTTTATACCAAGGCTGGCTATCTCACTACTTTCTAATGGCCAAGTTGGTCGATCAAAGGTTCTAAGGTCAGTTGATGCTTAATGACACCACGCAGCAGACTCGTATTCTCCTCGTTTCTCCACAAGGGATACCGGTACCAACCAATGTGCCATATCAACGTAGCTACTGCTTCAACCGTATCGGTCTATGTCGTACAGTTCCCTCACAGTCTATTGCTACTTACCTAAAAGGTGTCCCCAGATCTGGGTTAGGATCTATAGTAACTCCCAATACAAAAGCCCTTAAAAGTAAAGCAACCAAAACAAACAAGAGAAGCAATTTATGTTGAACTAATCCTAAGGTATACCCCACTTATCTATCCCCAACAGAGTCGTCAGTTCTGTGATACGGTGGCAGAACCGACTGTTAATACTGGTTTGTGTTTTGCGTTTTATGTTTGCAAAATGTCGCGGTAAGCAAATGTCGCCACCGGCTTTTATTTTATCCAACTGGAAAGGAAAAAAGCACAGAAAAATTCCTTTTTCGAGATTTTCAGTACGGGGGGTAGATTATAGAAAGGGAAGGTATTAGCACCCTTTCTATCAGTGGTTTTCCATGGACTCTTAGGTACTTTCTCATCTTTTAAATTGCTTGTGTGTGTTTGTTTTGAAAAGTTTTGTTTTACTTTGTTTTAACCCTTATTTCTGTCATCAAGAGTGTTACAAAGTGTTTTGAAAACTTTGTTTGAAAAGAGTGTAAGTGTGGAAAAGTTCATTTTTGAGCAAGTACCTACTAGCATCTACCTACTCGAAAAAAGAATGTTTTTGTTCTTGTTTCCTATGGATAATGCTATCCCACTATTAATTAGTAGGTAGCATCATTGTTGGAGTTGTAAGGGTCAATTCAAAAGGGACGTATGATCAGTAAAGCAATGTTAGGACGTCTTAGTAACAACCCTAATGTCTTAAGATCATATTCGAGGCAACCTTTCCGAGGCAAGATTTCCGAACGGGACTTTTGATCTTCATTTAGACACGAGGGAGACCACTAAAACACCCTATACTTAATGATCTTTTACCGAAGGCAACCGAAGTGAGAGTATACCCTAGGAGTGCGCATGTGCAAGTGTTTTAATTTCAAGTTATTATCTTTGCACATTTAGGGTTCGATAACCATTTTAAAATTAACATATAGTCTTGTCATGGAATCCTATTATCAAACATCTAACAGTTAATATTTGCGAAAATCAAAATGCGAGAAATAAAACTATGCTATTACAAGGCTTCGGGGAGGGGGATTAATTACATAGCCAAAAACCCGCAAAAACGATAAATAAAAGAAAAATACTAATTAAACTATTACATACCATGAGCAATTACATTAATATCATAAAAATAATAAATGCGCGCGATGAATTAAGAACGATAAAAATTAGGGTTTTGACCCCGTCTAAACCTAATTGAAAGAAAAATCATTTTTTGTTGTTTTTGATTATTTTGAGAAAATAAGGTTTTAATTGAATAAATACAAACCTAATTACTAATTAATTTAAATTAAAAGAAACAATTAATTTTGACCTATTTTTGTATTTTTATTTAATTTGAGAAAAGAAATAAAAATTAAATCAAACAAACCCTAATTTTCTAATTTATTTTAAATTATTTACAAAAAAGGTTAGAATTACCCTAGAATTTAATTAAACTAATATTAAATTAATTTTGACAAAATAAATAAAAACCTAAATTCTAATTTGATGAAATTGATTTTATGATTTTATATAAAAAAGAATTTAATTTGTGTTAGGAAATAAATTTAAACAAAATAAATAACTAAAAGAAAAATATAAAAGAAAAAGAGATGGGCCTAGTTTAGTAGCAATAGAGGGGGTGTCAATTGCATTTTCTGAGCCCAAAATTCCTTGGCCCACGTTGACTCTTCAGATCCCATTTTACAAGCTTGACTAGGCCTATGGTATACCTCCATGTGATAGGCGTTGGATTTGGCTTGCTATGGATCCAATGGTTGAAAGTCGGTGACTCATGGTGGCCTCCTTGTATGCACGCATGCCTGATTATGTAAAAGAAAATAACATTGGAAAATATGGGGACCTGGGGATCGAACCCAGGCCCTTTGGCTTTTCCAAACGCCTGATGACCATCTGAGCTAGCGTGCTTATTTGTATACCTAATGCCAAAATAAGATTATATGGAAAAACGAAATAATGGATTATAAAAACGCGTGCAGTTTGAATAGGCGAATCAGGGAGTGCCACGCCAACCTTCTTCTTCCTCCCTCCGTTGGCAAAAGTCCAGAACTTTTACCTGCGGACAAAGGGTGTAGGTATAACCCTTGTCCATTCCAAAACCTCATCCTTGCATGATAAATCAATTCCAGTGGTACCAATCAGCTCGTTGCAATCTCACGAGCATCATGGTATCACTCTCTATGGATAATTGTTCCTGCAAGAAAAACCCCTAAAAACGAAACCTAAACCCTAATCATGGCAACTTTCTGTATGGTTGACAAAAATGCAATTAATTATTCTCATTAGCTTGCAAACATTTCAAGGATGCAGAATATATAAACAAATCATGCTAAGATTACCAGGATTATGATATACGATTTCAAAAAATCATGGAGGTCGTGAGATACTTACAGCGCGTATCTGGGCACGAAAATGCTTGATAATGATTGGGATAGAGTCCTTGGATGCCCAGCAAACGAATTGTATGCTTGGAATGACTTGAGAAAGCTTGGAAATATGAAATCAGATTGCCACTTTTCCTTTGAAATTTTGAGATTTTTCCTTCTCTTTTCACGCCTGCAATGCCCTGGTTTTTGATCTGCACTTGTCCTATATGTACCCTAGAATGAATTAGGTTACAAACTTGCTTCAAATCTTTCTCAATTAAGATGATTGAATCATGATTTGATTCTCATGTAAATCTTTCCAAATCAAGCCAAATCTAATCTTTTTGTGTCCTAATGAAGCTTGCACGATTTGATTCTCTTTCCAGCTGTATAAGAGACCTAAACATGCACAAAATCTCAAGCTTTGATTAGTTTTGATATTTTTCATGATTTTATTTTGATTTTATTTGATTTAATTGAAATAAAATTCAAATAGATGACAAAAATAAGATAAAGACAAGTAGGAAGGATCATGGGTCGTGGGTCATGTTACAAACTCAATGCAAGCACAAAAAGTTGGGCCCATTTGACAAAAATTGCAATTTTGGCCACTTTTGACTTTTGGCAATTTTGCAAAAATGGTCAACTTTGCCAATGCATAACTCCTTCAATTTTGACCCTAGAGATGTGTTCTTGGACTTTTTAGAAAGCTTATGGTGTCCTCTAAGCAACCATTTTGGTATCATCTCAATTGAGTGTTCCATATTCATGTATGAAGCTTTGACAAAAAAGGTGTTTTTGTTGACTTTTCAAAATGACCTATAATGTCCAAATTTATATCTTCTTGTGAATGCATATTTTGAACTTGGAAGCTGAAGATGAATTGTAGGGGATTGCATACTCTTCAAAATGAGCTTTGGATGGGTCATTTTTGATAAAGTATGAGAAAGTTATGTTTGGTCAAAGTTGAGTTGACTTTTCCTACAAAACCCTAATTTAGCAACTTTTGGGTTTTGATAAATTGTGAGCAATCCTTGAGGAATCATGATCAACCCTTGATCAAATGATGAATAATGCTTCAAAATGAGAATATTGACCAAAAATATTAAAGTTTGATTGTATGCGGGCCACAGATGACTTTTGCCCTAGCACAGTCGATTTTTAGGCCTTTGAGCAATTGACTGGGCAAACTTTCTCTGCAAGGCTTGAAACTTGATATGGATGATCTTGAGAACATATTAGGACAATAGTGAGAATTTGGGACCCTTTTGATTCAAACATCTTGATGCAAACTGAAATCCTAATTTGAGGTAGACTGCTTTAGGAGAGGGTTTGTCCAGTCAACCCTTGGACTTCCTTGAGCAATTTGAGGACCTCACTTGAGATGTTTTGAGAAATATGGGAGGGAAAGTTTTGGGGTACAACACCCCCGAACTCAAGAAAATATCTCAAAGGTATTTCTTGTTCTTTTCACCCTTTCCTTATTGGATAAAATAAAAGTTGGTGGAAACTCTTGTTATCCGCAATAATTGCGATCAAACGCAAAACACCTAAGTCAGTTCTCCCACCGTATTATAGAACTGGTGACTCTGTTGGGAATTACTTAAAAGGGGGTTACCTTAGAGCTGGATCACATTTAATTTCTTTCATTGTTTGATTTGTTTGCTTTACATTTATAGATCCTTGTTTGGATTTGTATTGATCCTCTACTCGGATCTGGTAACATCATTAGGTAAGTAGCAATAGATCATGGGGATTGTGCGGGGTATAACGACATCGTTGAAGCGATGGCTATGTTAGTGTGACACATTTGTTGGTACCGGTAGCCCTTGAGTCTAGTCAAGGAGAATACGGGGCTGCTGTGTGGTGTCATGAAGCACTAACTGACCTTAGAACCTTTAATTGAACAACTTGGCCATTAGGAAGTAGTGAGATAGCCGGCTTTGGTGAAGTCCGAAGTTGGATGATATTTGATACTACGCTCATTGAGATCGGACTTTCAGGATATTTCGGTCGCCAATAAAGAGTTTTACACTGAAACAATGCCCGATGAAAAAATATCAGTGATATTGAGATTCCCTAGAACCCGGTTACTTTCTAGGACATGTTGAACCAACTAAACTTTAAGAGGGTACTTACCAATGAAACCTCATGCAAGCCTAAACCTAAGGACTTGTTGGCTTTGTGTGTATGTGTATACTTGTACATAACATCATGATATCATACCATGACATTTTTCACTAACCATTTCAAGGACCTAGATATTTATCTTTGCTTTGTTTTGCAGGACATGGCTTCCACTCGCAGGAATACTATCCAAATCAACCTCGTAAGAGTGCCTCCTCAACTCAAAGAGTTAGCGTCAAGAGTTCCTGAGAATTCTCCATTCACCAAGAGACATGGTCGACTTCTCAATCTGGTTACCTCAAGCCTTGATGAAGACATGATGAAGGTGCTCTTTCAGTTCTTTGACCCTTTACACCATTGCTTTACCTTTCCTGATTACCAACTTGTGCCTACTATGGAAGAATTTTCTCAAATCTTGGGAATTCCTATTATTTATCAACTACCCTTAAATGGTATTGAAAGAGACCTAAGAATTGAGGAGATTGCTCGAGCTCTACATTTGCAATGATCCGACGTTGTGGCAAACTGGGAAATAAGAAGTGGTGCCAAAGGGTTTCTAGCCATGTTTTTGTTGGAGAAGGCTCAAGATTTTTGGGATGCTCTAGATTTACAAGCCTTTGAAGAAGTGTTGGCTCTTCTCATCTATGGGATGGTATTGTTTTCCAATCCTGACCAATTCATAGATGTGAACATAGTCAAGATATTTCTGTCTCGCAATCTGGTGCCTACTTTACTTGGGGATATCTTGCGTTCTCTTTACTCTCGCACCATGAAGATAAGAGGACTTCTTATGTGTTGCACTCCTCTGTTGGCTAGGTGGTTTATTTCACACCTACCTCGATCTGTTATGAAGAATGAGTAAGGTATGAGGTGGTCTAATAGATTAATGTCACTCACGCATTCTGGTATTCATCGGTGTTCCTGATCCTTGGAGGACATTACTATTATTGACCCGTTGTGGGGAATTCCCTAATGTCCCTCTACTTGGTGTTAGGGGACGTATTACCTATAATCCTTGTTTGGCTTTGCGCGATAATTTGGTTATGCTAGGATGGATGGCCCTCATGATGTACTTGTCCAAGGAATTGCATTTGACTATGAGAGCGATGTCCAAGGTTATCGTCAGAGATTCATACAAGCTTGGGGCATGGTGAACAAAGTTGATAGTGTAATTGCAAGCTTCTCAAGTCATATTTAAAGCATGTGTTTTGATGAAGACAACATGGACATCAACATTCAAAGGATGTGCAAAAAGCTTATCAACATCAAATAAAAGTCTTGAAGATTATTGAAGAATTATTGAAGAATCATCAAATGTCAAATGGTATAAATAATTCTTAAAATCTTGAATATAGATGTTCACAATATGCATTCATCAACATATATATATTCCATAACTTTAACATCAAGGAAAACTTTGTTTGAAATATCTTTCAAAAAGTATTTTTGAAAATAACCCTTTAGGAACCGGTTCCTCCCTAACAGGGAACCGGGTTCCAGAATTTCTCAAAAAAACATGTCCCTGGTTTTTGTACCAGGAACCGGGTTGTACCAATAGGGGAACCGGTTCCTGCGTGATATTTTTGAATTCCAACTTATAACGTTCACTAAGAACCGGGTTTTGTCAGTGTCGGAACCGGTTCCTAGCGAACCAGTGCAGCTTTTATTTTGTTTTTTGAACATTTTTCAAGTGGTATCTTTTCATGAATGCATTGCAACTTTTCATATGAATTGGCATGAATGAAGAGGTTCTTATGACTTTATAAAATGCAGATTTTTTCAGTTTTTAAACAAGAACACATATAACATTTTCAAACAACAAAAAAAAACCTTCTTCATATTAACAATTTTCTCATTCATTCAAATTTGAACATAAACTTTCATGTGTTCATAATTTTGTGAAACTTGGCATATACACTTTCATTATCATTACAAGTTTCATACATACATTGTGAACATTTATATACATTGTTGAGAATTGTTTTTATCTTGAAGAAGAAGATCAATTGAAGATTGATAAAGCTCTCCATATACTTCAAACTAAATCATTGTATTACTTAAAGAAATTATTCCCTTACTATCCAGGATTGTTGGAAGTAAGTGTTGTGATTTGAAGAGGATTGTTCTTTATTCACATTAGTGTTTGTTTGGTCTTAAAGGTGTTAAGAACCTTTGATCACCCTATAGGTTAGATAGTAAGCATAGGATGTACAATCATTCTAACTATAGTGAAATCTCTTTCGTGTTAGAAAGGGGACTGGAGTACTCTCGGATTGTGAGGGGAACCAAGATATATCACCATGTTCTTTATTTTTCCGCATTTATCGCTTTCATCACCATAATCAGGAGAAGATAAAGATATAATCAAAACCTTCAAAAACTTAACCAAAAATTACTACCAAGCATTCTCATAAAACTGAATAAATTTTTATAAGACCTAATTCACTCCCCCCCCCTCTTAGGCACTCTGAGACTTACAATTGGCATCAGAGCAAGTTATAGGTAACTTGTTCCTAAAGATCCAGAATGGCTTCCGCAAATCATCAACCAGTTTTCAGAGATGGTGGTAGTAACAACAAGCCTCCTCTATTCTGTGGTGAATATTTTGACTTCTGGAAAATACGCATGAAAGCGCATTTAGAAGCACAAGGAGAGGAAGTATGGGATGCTGTTGAAAATGGTCCATTTATCCCGATATCAGTTATCAATGGCATTGGTTCTGCAAAGCCCAAAACTGCATGGGACGACGATGATAAAAAGAAAGTTCTCTATGACAAAAAGGCAATAAACCTTCTTCAAGGTGCACTCAGTATGGACGAATTTTTCCGTGTCTCGAACTGCAAGACATCAAAAGAAATATGGGATACCCTGGTTCAAACTCATGAAGGAACGGCTGAAGTAAAAAGATCAAGGCTAAATACCTTGAGTCAAGAATATGAACTATTTCGAATGCAGCTCGGAGAATCCATTCTTGACTTACAAAAGAGATTTGTGCATTTGACAAATCACTTAAATTCTCTTGGTAAAACCTTGACAAATGATGAACTCAACTTGAAAATCCTTAGATCATTTACTAGGGAATGGCAACCAAAGGTAACGGCAATCTCGGAAAAGAAGAGTCTCTCCGCAATGACTTCCGCTACATTATTTGGCAAACTTTAAGAATACGAAACGGAACTCGGTAGACTTGAAAAACATGAAAATTTAGAGAAGAAATCCAAAGGCATTGCTTTGAAAGTTGATTCAAAAGAAAGTCAAGATAAAGATGCATCGGAGGAAGATGAAAACTTCTTGCTTCTTGTAAAAAGGTTAGGAAAATATTTTGGTCATAAAAATAATCTTCATAATGCTAACTTTGTCAAGAGGAAGAAATTTTATAATCATAAAGATAAAGAAGCATCCACATCAACACAAGATGTCACATGTTATGAATGTGGAAAGCAAGGTCACATAAAGCCGGATTGTCCAAAACTCTCCAAGAAAAATGGATTCAAAGGCAAAAAGGAGTTCAAGAACAAAAAGGCTTATGTTGCATGGGAAGATAATGAGACAAGTTCTTCATCCTATTTGGAAAGCGATGAATGTGCAAATCTAGCATTAATGGCTTCACATCACTCCGACGATGAAGAAGAGGTTAGTAATGAATTTAATCTTTTTGATGATGATGTTCAAGATGCTATTGGTGAACTCTTGAAAGAATGCAAAAGTTTATACAAAAAGGTGTCAAATCAAGAAAAAGAACTTCTAAGTTGTTTAGAAAAAATTGACACCATGACTAAAGATTTTGATCTTAAAAAATAGAATTTTATTAAAGAAAAAGAAAACTTTGCATGCTCCAAGTTTGAATCAAATGTCTTTCAAATTGTTCAATTGAAAAGAGTCATTGAACGATATGAAAAAGGACAAATAGGATTGGAAGGATTACTAAGCCAACAACGTTATCCAAATGATAAAAGGGGTCTTGGTTATGTGAATTCTAAGAAACCAAGTAACAATCCCACTGTTTTTGTAAAGGCTAGTAATAGTTCCAAACCCAAGAAAGTAGAAAAGAAGCAAGTTGTTCATAATCATCAAAATAAAAAGGCTAATGTATCGAAAAAGAAAACATTTCCTAAGAAGAAATCTTATCCTTCTAGATATAGAAGTAACTTTGAACCTACTTGTTTTTATTGTGGTATTAAAGGTCATACACCTAATGCTTGCTATGTTAGAAACTTTAGTATAGCAAGTGGGCATTATGTGTGGGTGAAAAAGGGAACTAACTATGAAGGACCCAAGGCAACTTGGGTACCTAACAAAGAATAATTTGTTTGTGTAGGTATGCTTGAAATCCACATCAAATATTTGGTATCTTGATAGTGGATGTTCAAAGCATATGACAGGAGATGTACACCAATTTTCATATCTAGTACATAAAGCCAAAGGGTATGTCACCTATGGAGACAACACCAAAGGAAAGATTCTTGGCGTTGGAATAGTTGGCACACCTCCATCCATTCAAATTGAGGATGTTCTCTATGTTGAAGGATTAAAGCACAATCTTCTTAGCATAAGGAAACTTTGCGATAAAGGGTTCAAGATCAAATTCAACAAAGATGAATGTCTCATTATGTATGAGACAACCAATGAGGTAAAACTCAAAGGTATAAGAACTAACAATATTTTTATGATTACTTTAGATGATTTGTCTCTGAAGGTACAATGTCTTATGGTAAACAACAATGACGCTTGGTTATGGCACAAGAGGATCGCTCACATTCACATGGATCACTGTAACAAATTGGTTAAGCATGACTTAGTTATTGGTCTACCAAAGATGAAGTTCATCACTTACAAATTATGTAACGCTTGCCAAAAGGGCAAACAGACCAAAACAACTTTCAAATCTAAGAATGCGGTGTCTACTACAAGGCCACTACAATTGTTACACATGGATCTCTTTGGTCCATCAAGAACAAAAAGCTTCGGAGGTAATGTATACGCTTTAGTCATTATTGATGATTTTTCTAGATATTCTTGGACTTTGTTTCTTGTGCAGAAAAGTGATGCTTTTAAAGCCTTTAAGAAGTATGCTAAGCAAATCCAAAATGAAAAATCACTAAAAATTGTATCCATAAGAAGTGATCCTGGTGGAGAATTCCAAAATGCTCAATTTGAAGAATTTTGTGAAGAACATGGTATCTCTCATAATTTTTCAGCACCTAGAACTCCACAACAAAATGGAGTAGTTGAAAGAAAGAATAGGTTTCTAGTGGAACTTGCAAGAACAATGCTTAGTGATGCAAATCTTCCTAAATATTTTTGGGCGGATGCGGTTAGTACGGCATGTTATGTTGGAAATCGAGTTATCATTAGACCTATAATAAAGAAGACTCCATATGAACTCTTCAAAGGAAGAAAGCCAAATATTGCTCACTTTCACATTTTTGGATGCAAGTTCTTTGTTCTTAATAATGACAAAGATAATCTTGGTAAGTTTGACGAGAAATCTGACGAAGGTATATTTCTTGGTTATTCGCTTTCTAGTAAAGCATATAGAATTTATAATAAAAGAACTTTAACTATTGAAGAATCTATGCATGTATCTTTTGATGAAACTAACCCCTCCAAGGAGGAAGTAGTTGTTTGTGATGATGATGATCCTATAGATTTACCCCCGGAAGATCTTTCAATTGATCAAATTAAGAAATCACCGGAAAATCAAGAAAACATTGTACAACAAGATTCAAACACCAATGATCTACCAAAAGAATGGAGAACTCATAGAGACCATCCTATTGATAAAATTATTGGTGACATTAGCCAAGGAGTATCAACAAGATTGAATCTAAAAGATGCTTTCTTAAACATGGCGTTTGTTTCTCAAATTGAACCTACCAAAGTTGATGAAGCCTTAGGAGATGATCAATGGATTATTGCTATGCAAGAAGAATTAAATCAATTCGAGAGAAATCAAGTTTGGGAACTTGTTCCTAGACCAAGTGGTAAACACATCATAGGTACCCGATGGGTGTTTAAGAACAAACTTGATGAGAATGGTCTAATTGTTCGAAACAAAGCAAGGTTGGTTGCCCAAGGTTACAATCAAGAGGAAGGAATCGACTTTGAAGAAACATTTGCTCCGGTTGCAAGGTTAGAAGCTATACGTCTTTTACTTGCTTATGCTTGTTCATTAAATTTTCAGCTTTTTCAAATGGACGTCAAAAGCGCATTCTTGAATGGATACATCAATGAAGAAGTCTATGTCAAACAACCCCCAGGATTTGAAGACTTCAAACATCCTACACATGTCTTTAAGTTGAGAAAGTCTCTTTATGGCTTAAAGCAAGCACCAAGAGCATGGTATGATAGACTTAGCAATTTTTTGTGTGAAAAAGGTTTCGAAAAGGGTAAGGTTGATAAAACCTTGTTCATTAAGAAAATCCAAAGTAACACTTTATTGGTTCAAGTCTATGTTGATGATATCATTTTTGGATCGACTAACAAAGAAATGTGTGAGGAATTCTCATTGATGATGCAAGGAGAATTCGAGATGTCTATGATGGGAAAGATGAACTACTTTCTTGGACTACAAATCAAGCAACTAGAAGATGGAATCTTCATCAACCAATCTAAGTATTGCAAAGAATTATTGAAAAAGTTTGATATGGACAATTGTAAAGCCATGAATACTCCAATGGGCTCCGGTACATATGTTGATCAAGATGAATCTGGTACTTCAATTGATATTACAAAGTACAGAGGTATGATTGGTTCTTTATTGTACTTGACGGCAAGTCGTCCTGACATCATGTTTAGTGTTTGTCTTTGCGCTCGCTTTTAAGCAAATCCAAAGGAATCACACCTCATGGCAGTTAAAAGGATCATGAAGTATCTTAAAGGAACAATCAATGTCGGCCTATGGTATCCAAAAGGTAGTACTTGCACTTTAATTGGTTATTCTGACGCGGATTATGCAGGTTGTAAAACTGATCGTAAAAGCACAAGTGGTACTTGTCACATTATTTGAAATGCATTAGTATCATGGGCTTGTAAAAAGCAAGCATGTGTTGCTCTTAGCACGGCCGAAGCAGAATACATAGCAGCGGGTAGTTGTTGTGCACAAATTCTTTGGCTCAAGCAACAACTCCGTGATTACGGACTTGATCTCGGATGCATTCCTCTTCGATGCGACAATACAAGTGCTATCAATATTACAAAGAATTCGGTCATGCATTCAAGAACCAAACATATAGATATTCGACATCATTTTTTCCGTGATCATGTACTTAAAGGAGATGTCGAAGTCACTTTTATGGATACTCATAACCAACTCGCAGATATCTTCACTAAACCGCTTGCTCGAGAACCTTTCTTCAAAATCCAAAGAGAACTTGGTATTTTGGATGAAGGTGATATCTAATGTTTCTCTTAAGATGCACGTCTTAATTTTTATATGTATTTATTTCACACTTTTTCCCCATCCTTTTTGATGTTAACAAAGGGGGAGAAGAATATGCATATGTGTTATTTTGTTTCAAAGAAATTGCAGGCCCAAATAAATATCAAACTCACTCCAAAAATTCAAAGAATCATGGACTTAGGGGGAGCATACAATTTAGGAGGAGCCTTGCATTTGCTCAACATGTTTGCTATACAAAACAACATAAACATTTCAAGAAATCATTTTCAAGACTTGGTTGTCATCATCAAAAAGGGGGAGAATGTAATTTCAAGCTTCTCAAGTCATATTTAAAGCATGTGTTTTGATGAAGACAACATGGACATCAACATTAAAAGGATGTGCAAAAAGCTTATCAACATCAAATAAAAGTCTTGAAGATTATTGAAGAATTATTGAAGAATCATCAAATGTCAAATGGTATAAATAATTCTTAAAATCTTGAATATAGATGTTCACAATATGCATTCATCAACATATACATATTCCATAACTTTAACATCAAGGAAAACTTTGTTTGAAATATCTTTCAAAAAGTATTTTTGAAAATAACCCTTTAGGAACCGGTTCCTCCCTAACAGGGAACCGGTTTCCAGAATTTCTCAAAAAAACATGTCCCTGGTTTTTGTACCAGGAACCGGGTTGTACCAATAGGGGAACCAGTTCCTGTGTGATATTTTTGAATTCCAACTTATAACGTTCACTAAGAACCGGGTTCTGTCAGTGTCGGAACCGGTTCCTAGCGAACCAGTGCAGCTTTTATTTTGTTTTTTGAACATTTTTCAAGTGGTATCTTTTCATGAATGCATTGCAACTTTTCATATGAATTGGCATGAATGAAGAGGTTCTTATGACTTTATAAAATGCAAATTTTTTCAGTTTTTAAACAAGAACACATATAACATTTTCAAACAACAAAAAAAAACCTTCTTCATATTAACAATTTTCTCATTCATTCAAATTTGAACATAAACTTTCATGTGTTCATAATTTTGTGAAACTTGGCATATACACTTTCATTATCATTACAAGTTTCATACATACATTGTGAACATTTATATACATTGTTGAGAATTGTTTTTATCTTGAAGAAGAAGATCAATTGAAGATTGATAAAGCTCTCCATATACTTCAAACTAAATCATTGTATTACTTAAAGAAATTATTCCCTTACTATCCAGGATTGTTGGAAGTAAGTGTTGTGATTTGAAGAGGATTGTTCTTCATTCACATTAGTGTTTGTTTGGTCTTAAAGGTGTTAAGAACCTTTGATCACCCTATAGGTTAGATAGTAAGCATAGGCTGTACAATCATTCTAACTATAGTGAAATCTCTTTCATGTTGGAAAGGGGACTGGAGTACTCTCGGATTGTGAGGGGAACCAGGATATATCACCGTGTTCTTTACTTTTCGCCATTTATCGCTTTCATCATCATAATCAGGAAAAGATAAAGATATAATCAAAACCTTCAAACACTTAACCAAAAATTACTACCAAGCATTCTCATAAAACTGAATAAATTTTTATAAGACCTAATTCACCCCCCCCCCCCCCCCCCTCTTAGGCACTCTGAGACTTACAGATAGCAAGACGTTGGGGCATAAAAACTCCATTCCTTTGAAACCTTATCTCAAGTGGGAGCGAGCTCGCGCTTAAAGCCTTATGAAGCCTTATGAAGCCATCCTACCTATCATCATGGAGCCTCTTGTCAAGGGAGATGTTCCATATATTGTCCTTCATCCTGATATGCCTACTTCTCTTGAAGATTTGCAAAGATCATGGATTCAACTCAAAGGAGAGAGAGACGCCTTCGAAACTCAATTATACGCAAGCAAGAAGAAGGTTTTGGAACTTACGAGACAGCTTCATGAAGAGAGAAGTTTGAACGCCTACATTACACCAAAGAGGATGCGCTCATGGGAAGCCTGGTTCTTTTTTTGTAGTTTTAGGAGTTTATTTTGTATTTTCTTCCTCCATTGTAAGCCCAAGAGGCATGTTGTAATAAATATGAACTTATTAATGTGATTGATGTTTGTTCCTTCTTTGTCTAAATAAATTTAAATCTTCTAAGTCCTTGAAATCATTTGCATATGCATTTCATGCATCATAACATAATCAAGCTTTTCACAATAGGTTTCCTCATCTCCCTACTATTTATTTCAGTAAGATGGATATCGAGCAGACTGTGAAAGATCTACAAGCACAAAATTCCCAATTCCAAGCAACCTTGCTGACCCTAGCCAAGGGCCAACAAGAGTTGATGACACTGCTAGCAGCCAAAAAGAAGACTAAGAAGAAGGCCCTCATTAACATGGGGAAAAGGTTTAAAGGCCCAGTCCGTCAGGTGTAGATAGTTGAAGAGTCATCCGAGGAAGACGAGAACCAAGTAGAAGAGGCAAGGAGCACCTGTGTCGGGGGTGTAAATGATCAAGCTACTGAGGACGAAGACTACTTTGATGAACAGTATCCACCGACCGAGGATAAATATAAGTAGTTAGAGGATGGACTAAAAGCTGTTGAAATTCAAGTCGTACCGGGTTTGGATTTTTGTGATTTAGGCTTAGTACCTGGGGTCGTCATTCCTCATAAGTTCAAAATACCAGTCTTTGTTAAGTATGATGGAGTTTTATGCCCAAAACTTCATCTGAGGTCCTACGTCCACAAGATACAACCACATACTATTGACGAGAAGCATTGGGTCCATTTATTCCAAGAGAGTCTGGTTAGGACTCAGTTAGAATGGCTTTACCAATTGGAGGGTTCCCGCATTCACACATGGGAAGATCTGGCCACTACTTTTTATCATCAATATCGGTACAACGATGATTCAGCACTGACAAGAGTTCAATTTCAAGGAATGATAATGGGTACTAACGAAGGGTTTAAAGAGTATGTTCAAAAATGGAGGGATCTTGCTGGTAGAGTTCAACCACCACTGACTGATAGAGAGCTGGTGGACAAGTTCATGGGAACACTAATGGGACCTGTTGTACCCCAAAATTTGCCCTCTCATATTTTTCCAAGATTTTTCTCTTACATAGGTGATTACAAACACTTGATTAAATAAAAAAATATTTTTTTTTAAAGATAAACAAGGTCTTTCTATTGGCATGTCAAAGGGTCTTTTGATTGGCATTTTGACATGCTTCAATTGAGCGCCTAACCTCCTCTAAGATTGCCTCAAATTTCCAAGCTTTGATTGAAGCCTTAGCCTTTTGCTTGTTTGTTGTATAAAAGCTTTGACTGGGCATGTATTTCCTTTGAAACAACCTCCTTAGATCCAAAAGGGAAGGGCCTCATGTTAGTGCTCCTTTGATTGCACCATTGGCTTTGCATGCTGGCTTGATTCACCATGCAATGGCTACATGCATGCAAGCTTAATTTCTGCTTCGAATAGGCAAATTCTCCCTCTGTGCGTGCCTTCAACGCACAAAGCAAGAATCCCCTGGAAGCTCCCTTTGATCCACCATCAGTGACCTCCTGCATGCTTATTTTAATTCACAAAAATAGTGGGTTCCTGCATGCCAGCTTCGTTCAAGGCGAAAGGTTCCCTCTTCATGCCTGCTTTCGTTTCACAAGCACAAGATGGCCACATTATAAACATACAAATGGTGCCTTCGAAAGACATACATTTTATCTTCTCGAAAGACACTCATTTGTTGGAAACAAACTTGTCTTTCCTTTTGACGAGGTTTGGTTCAAGCTGCTTGCTGGGCAAGAGGCTACGTGTTGCCCAGACCAAGCCTCGGGCACCACTACATTCATGACAAAGAAAGCTTCGACGAGCCAAGATGAAGTCTTTCATTTGGTTTAGTTATGTAGTGTCAGTGCCAGTCAAAGAACAAGGTAAATAGGGACTCAATCAAAGAGGTCCCAAGGATGAGATTTGAGCCATTCGAAGGACACACCTTGGTGGCCTATTCAAAGAGGGAAGCAAGCATACATACAAAAGGTTCATTCAAGATTCCATTTGAAGGAGGCAACCAATGGCCCAGTCGAAGGGTACACAAAAGGTCCATTCAAAAACCCCGGTTGAAGGAGGAAACTTGAGGCCAATCGAAGGGCAGGGACTGAAGGTATTCGAAAGAGGGAAGCATGTCCAGTTTCATTCAGATTCAAAAAGGGACAAGTTTCCATGACTTTGGAAAAGTTACAAAACATCATTCATGGCTTTGAAAACACTTGTTTATGGCTGTTTAAATCTTTGTTTTCTTGTCCCCTCCATCCCCTCTATATAAGAAGACCACATACATACGCACAAAAGGGGGGGGGGGGGGGGGGGGTCATCAAAAAAGAAAGAAACACTCTTGCCACACTCACACTACCAGTCAGATGCTGCATCACACACAATACTTGTTACTGATTGAAGTTGCGGGCTTCCTGCCCATAAGAATGATTTCTTGGCCTATACACGCATCATCTAGGCGAAAACCTTGCCTCTAGAAGGCGTTCCTAAGCACTTTACAAGCCATCTCCATCCAAAACAAAACATCTCATTGGTAACAAATTTTTGATCTTAAACTAATTTTGATTTGTTGCATGACATATTAACATTTATAATTCAAGATTAAAGACCTGGGTTCGACACCTAAGTCTGCATTTGTTTTTGTTTCTAACACTTGTTGCAGATCCAGCCTGAACATTCCAACACACACAGAATCGAAGGACCTGGGTTTCGACACCCAGGTCATGATTTTCTTTTGTTGACACTTTCACTTGCAGGTTTCAGTGCTTTCCTCCACAGGAAAATCATCAGACGCCTCCAGCAACATTCTTTGCTGGATCGAAGGCCTGTCTTCACATGATCGAAGGCTATCCTTCACATAGATTGAAGACCACCATCCTTCATGGATCGAAGACCATCATTTCTTTGATCAAAGGATTCTTTTTATTGCATTATTCTTATTTTTATTTTTTACTCCTTTCTTTTAAATCAAAAATCAAATAAAAAAACCACAAAGAACTTAGGATTAGTTTTTTTTATTAATTAAATAAATTTCTGAAATAATTAATTAATTGATTTTAACATCCTCTTTTCAAAAAGAATTAAAATAAATTAGAATGTAGGTCTAATTTTATTTTCTCCATTTATTTTCTTTGCATAAAAATAATAAAAAAAACAAAAGGATTTTTATTTCTCAGGATGTTTTTAGACGTTATTTTCAACTTCATGCGCATTTATTTAATTTCGCATTTTTATTATTAATGTACTTGCTCATGGTCTGTAATAGTAACTAGGGCTTTACTTTCTGCATTTCTATAATGTACCTCTCACAGAGCCATGTAATAACGTAGGATTTACATTCCCGCACTTTACATTTCTGCACTTTAAATTCCTGTATATATATTAACTGTTAGTAATTAGGCTTGTATGGAAAGACTAATAATCAAACGCTAGCAAACTTAACAAAAAGACAAAAATAACTGAACATAACACACTTGCACATATACACCTCTAGGGTACCCCACTTTGGTTGCCTTCGGAAATAAAACAGTCATGTCCCTCGAGACAGGGAAGCTTTAGCAAAGACCCATAAATCAAAAGATCATAGTCTCGATGACCCTACAGTTGCCTTTCGGTAAATGATCTAGTCCCTTAAGAGAAATTGCTAAAGCGTCTCTACATTATTGCCTGTATGACTGTATGTCCCTTAGAATGTCCCTCATACATCCAACGATGGGGCTTCTTACAAAATCAATGGTAAGATAGCAACATCTACAGGAGGAGGAAAAGAACGTTAGACCTTTTTGAGTAGGTAGGATGTTCATAGTTGCCTGCTTGCTCACAATAAAAAAAAAATCATTTTCACACATACACTTTCAAATTGAAACATTTTCAAAAGACAGATCTCTTTGTACGCATTCTTATAGAGACGAGAATCATTATAAAGACACTTTTCAAAATAACTTTAAAAAACATAGTCTACAAACACCTCTTTGAACTATTTTCAAAACCAACGCTTTGTATGCATTCTTATAGAGACGAGAATCATTACAAAGACATTTTTTTTCAAAATATTTTCAAACCCACACCACAAGCATATTTTCAAACAAAAGCAAAGTGAAATAGCAAGCAACTAAGAGCCCATAGATAACTACGGATGGAAAGGGTGCTAACACCTTCCCTTTCTATAATCTACCCCCTTACTCAGAATAATCTCGAAAAAGGTCTTTTTCTGTTCTTTTCACCCTTTCCTTAATTTGCATAAAAGAAAAGTCGGTGGTGACTCTTGCTTACCGCAACATTTGTGAAAACAAACACAAAACCAGTATTAAACAGTCGGTTCTACCACCGTATCACAGAACTGGTGACTCTGCTAGGGATATATAAAAATTGGGGTTACCTTAGAGTTAGTTCATTTTAAAACGGTTGTGTTTGCTTGCTTTGTATGTTTTTATCTTCGGAGGGTTGTTTGGGTTGTTACTATAGATCCTACACCCGGACTTGGGGGCATCTTTTTAAGTAAACATCAATAGATCATGGAGACTGTACGGCATAGATCGATATGGTTGAAGTGATAACTGCGTTGGTGTGACACTTTGGTTGGTACCGATATCCCTTGTGTTGAATCGAGTAGAATACGGGGCCGTCACGTGGTGTCATGAATCACTAACGGACCTTAGAACCTTAATTGAACAAATATAGCAATTAGAAAGTAGTGAGATAGCCGGCCTTGGTGTAAAGCTGGGGATTGGTTGATACTCGATGCTACACTCATTGAGATCGGACTTTCGAGATATTTCGGCCGTAAGAAAAGATTACTAAGCTGAAATAACGCTCGATAAAGAAAGATCAGTGATATTGAGACTCCTTAGAACCCGGTTACTATTGATAGGACAGGTTGAGCCAACTAAACTTCAAGAGGGTAATTACCTACAAACCCCATGCAAGCCCAAATCTAAGGCTGCTTGTGTGACTTGTTTGCTTTCAACTTGAACTACTTGTAGGGTTTTATTATCTAACAGTATAATTTCCTTATAGGATTTGTTTACAGTCATTATCCAATAAATTGGTTTTCCTGCAAGACATACTTGTCTTCATCACCCTATATTTTGCTTGATGCATAACATACACATCATAACATCATACCATAGCATTTCCTTAACCATTTCAAGAATCTCAAGGGCCTGTGGTGCAGGTTATGATGAACCAGACAACTAGCAAGGGGCAAGGGGATTTATTTTCCTATAGCCAATGTCGTCAAAAGATCAAAACATGACAACTCAGTGGTGATGATCCAATCGACATGGTGAGCTTAATTCTTGTAGAAGGACCTTCAGCGATACGAAAGTTCTTCAATCAAAGCTACAAAATTCAACTCCTAACATTTTCTTGTGTTTACCCTATGATATCCTTGAAAACATTTACACATCATGCATGTCATTACATAACAAGTCTTCCAGTACAATTTTCTCATTTTCTCGTTGTTTATTTCAGCAAGGAAAATGGCTCTCAAAGAAAACAATAGAGGTTTCCAAGCTCAAGATGCTCAATTCAAAGAAATGTTCCTGAATCTAGCCAAGGGGCAAGAAGAATTGAAAACACTCCTCGCTGGGAACTTGACCAAGAAAAATCCTGACAACGGCAAGGATGGCCAGTTGGAGCAATTACAAGCTGAAATGGAAACAATGAGAATCTAGATGATCAGTCAAATGGCTCTTATCCAAAACTTAGCTCAGGAACAAGAAGAGTTGAGGGAAATTGTCAACAAGCTTCATCAAGACGGATGCAACCTGTTGTACCCCAAAATTTTCCCTCTCACTTATCAAATATTTTCTCATAAAGATCTCTCGTGGTTCAAGACTGCACTATGGTTGATCAACTCAAGACACCTCCTTAAGCACTGATGACTAAAATTAGCGTTTGAGATTGCACAAGGATAATTGAACTTCCAATGCCTCATATGACTTTCATGGATCATTATGGACCCCCAAGATTACTCATGTCAAGTTTGAAACCTTGAATCATATTTTTGCTCAGTCAATTGAGCAGTTGACCTAAAAATCAATTGTATTGGGGAAAAGTCAACTATGGCCAATTTACAGTCAAACTTCATAATTTTTTATCCACATAAACATTATAAACTCATATGTATCATTTGATCAAGTTTGGACCATAATTCCTCAAGAAATTTGATCGAATCACCAAAAGGGCAAAATGGTTAAAATTAGGGTTTTGACTGAGAAAGGGCAATTTCTGATTTTTTTTTTACCTAGAAAATGGTTAATTAGGTTGAGGCAAAATTTCAAGAGTTCAATTGCATCATTTTGACCTAATGGCATGACCCAAAACATTGCTCAAGATCAATTGGATTGATAGTGAATTTTCAATCAACTGATCAAAAGTCAATTATACACTGAAAAGTCAAACTTTAACTTTTTGGTCAAAATCAAGTGTCAAAGATCAAAATTCATCAAAACATGTCAAAATATGAAACTTATTCATCAAGAAATAAAAAAGTCAATATTTCATTTTGAAAAGTCAAAGTTTTCAAACTTAGAAATTTTTCTAAGTGTTGAAAACTTCATGTTTTTTCACAATTTTGAGCCAATTTTTCACCATGATGCAAGATGGTTCAAAAGAAATTTTCAACATGAACATTGTAGATCTCCATAAATATCTACAACATTTTTTTACACAACTTCTTCTAAAAATGCTTGGATCTCAATTTATTAGTTCATAAAGTCATGGTCTTGAAATTAAACACAGTGAAATTTTGCCCTAGTTTAGGCAGGATTTTGACCTAACTTCATGGAACTTTTTCATATAGTTCCAAGAGAAATTTTCAAAAGTTATTAAAAGGTGGGTTGTAGATAACATTACAAGCTTTCCAAAATGTCTAAGAACTCGTTGAGATCATTCTTGAGCAGGGAGAATCGAAGAGGGGAAGTTAGGTTTTCAAACTAAAATTATAGGTCATTTTCATGATGAACAAAAATGCAATTTCAATGTTAGGCTGCATAATCTTGCTTTGCAGGCCTTCTAACTTGTGTATATATCCATCATTAATGGATTACACAAACTTTTGAGCTTTAATCCAAGTGATTTAAGCTTTATACAATCCACATTTCCATTAATGGCACAAAGTGAACACTTCCATTTTAGGAAAGCAAGCTTTTTGTGCAAAGTCAATTCTTGAGCCTCTAACTTGTTCCCTCTGATCACACTCCATCTACAAAGTCAAAAGCAAGTGTGTTTAAAGCATAACCACTCTATCTTAGCCAGTACACAAAGCTTTGAAACTTGGACTTCTCAAAAATCACATGTTATGCTTAACTTGTGATTTTGATTTCTGATCAACAACAAGCTTCCAAACTTGTTGCTTATAAATAGAGGCACTGTTTGTGAGCTAAAGGACGAGCTTAAGCACCCTGAAACACACCAAAACTCTCTCAAACCAGAAATTTCCCAAAAACATCATTGTTGCACAGTTTCTGACCTTGAACATCGAACTCATATTTTCCTCGTGCGTTCCTTGGCCTTTAAGTTTCTAAAGATTCCTTACATCAAGTGTAACATATCCATGTCCCTGTTTCATTACTGTAACATCATTTACCATATCCTCCATAACCAAAAATAGAGCATTGCACATTGACTTCTCCAATCCATTCCAGCCATCCATTTCTCAAGCAAACCATTGCATTAGCTTCCTGGGAACTTGAGGAAGCTAACCTGATCATCGCAGCACCTTGAATCAAGCTCATTTGCATTTCACGATTTCCAGTTTTGAGGTATTTTTCTTGAACTTCTATCTCATTACTTAGGCATTGTGAGGCTTGTATTTGTGAAGATAAAATATAGACATCATTGCCCTGAAGTTGTACATGTCCATAGATTTCATTTATATTGATTGAGCTACGAGAATTTTAGGATTGAATATATGAAAATAATTAGGTCAGAATTTGGTACTTTCAAAAATTCGCATTCATCTTTGGTTTATAGTTCATGATATTTATATGGTTGGATTCGTATGAAAAAATGGAGCAACTTTCCTGTTTACATTTTTGCAAATGGTTGAGAAATGAACAAGTTGCAGGGCTTCTGGCTGGAGGTTGAAGATGAAGTATATTTAGGGCAAGATTTGTGTTATATATTTGTTGTTTTACATAAGTTAATGGATGTATCACCATCCCAGTGGTTAAAGTGTGCGCTTGTCACCATGAGGTCCTGGGTTCAAGTTCCAGCGTGACCTTTTTTCCATTTTTTCCACTTTTTTTGAGATTTTGTGTTTTTGCAGCGCCTGGGCCTCCTTAGCTTTGGGCCTTATTTTTTTTGCTACACTCTAACCCCTATCTTGCTATTCATACATCCTGGCCCATTTTATTTTATTTTCATTTATTATTTTCTATTATTATTATTAGTATTATTATTAATATTAATTTTTATTATTAGTGATAAAAACCCAAAAAAAAATTATTTATTATTTTCACATTTTCTATTTTATTTTTCTTCATGAAAACAAAAGAATAAAAACATTTCTTTTACAATTAAATTTACTTTTTTTTTAAATACTTAGATAATTTATTTTAATTATTATTATATTATATTATTTATTTTTCTTACAAATTAAAATCAATTTAAAATTTAGGGCTTTTATTTAATTATTTTTATTTACTAACTTAATTAAATCCACAAAAATCCTAAAAAACTTGTTTTCTTTAAATTAATTTAGTTTACTAACTTAATATTATTTCCCTTTTTAAAGTTAATTATTTTATTTTAATTGATTAAGTCAAAAACCTCTTCTCATGAAAAACCAAACAAAAATTACATTTTCTTTTTTACATTTGCATTCTTGCATTTTTATTTATTTATTTTGTACATTTATTTAAAATTCAATATGGTTGTAATATTATTTAGATTTAATTTCTTGCAATATTCCCCATTTGTAAATTTGTATACCCCCTCCCCTAAGTATTATAATAGCGTAGTAATTTTAATTTCTGCGATTTATCGTTTTATATACAAAATGCTAGTAATTAGGGTTTTGTATGGAAAGACTAAAACCAATCAATAGAAAACCCTAATCAAAGACAAATCAAGCATGAAAATTAATACACTTGCACACAAACACCCCTAGGGTAAATCCACTTGGTTGCCTTGCAAAGATGGCCATATTATGCATGTGAGGTATCTTAGCAAAGACAAGCAAAATACAAGATCATAGTCCCTCGATGACGCTATCAAAAGTTTCCTTTTAAAATGATCTTAGCCCCTAAAAGAAAAAATGCTAAGATACCTTGCAACATTGATAATCATGGTTATACGATGACCCACGTCCGTCCCTTTTACATCCAAAGATAGGGTTACTTACCAAATCAATGGTAAGATAACAATATCAAAGAAAAGAGGAAATGAACATGAAAGACTTTTGAGTAGGTAGAATATTCCTAGTTACTTGCTCAATTTCAAAACCAAAACATCCTTGCTATTTTTCAAAATAAACACTTTCAAAACACCTTTCAACGATAATCAAGAAGGTTCCAAGGATAAGCTAGACGGACCCTAGACTTTGCAACGTCATCTGGTGAAAAGGATAATCAAGAAGTGAAAGGCAAGGAAGCGGTTGCCCGGCCAGAATATGAAGAGGATGAAGAAGAAGACTACTCTGAAGGGTAATATCCTCTGGCCAACGACAAATACAAACATCTGGAAGAACGTCTAAGTGCAATGGAAATTCAGAAAGTGCCCGGGCTGGACTTTGAAGAGTTGGGTTTGGTGTCTGGGATTGTTATTCCACCAAAATTCAAGGCACCAGTATTTTCTAAGTACGGAGGAGTTTCGTGTCCCAAGAAGCATCTCCGATCTTATGTGAGGAAAATACAGCCTCACACTGGTGACAGAGATTTGTGGGTCCACTTCTTTCAAGACAGTCTATCTGGGACTCAACTAGATTGGTTCTATCAACTAGAGAGGGCCAATATCCATAATTGGGAAGACCTTGTCGCTGCTTTCTATAAACAGTATCAATACAACGCAGACCTTGCTCCCACCCGTACTTAACTTCAGAGCATGGCTATGGTTTCAAGTGAAGGTTTCAAAGACTACGCTAAAAATGGAGGGACTTAGAAGGAAGAGTCCAACCTCCCTTTTCTGAAAGAGAACTAGTAGACATGTTTATGGGTATCTTGTCTGGTCCTTTCTTTAATCACTTAACTGGAAGTTCCTCAGTAGGCTTTACTGAATTAATCTTGACCGGAGAAAGAGTGGAAGCTGAGATCAAGAGTGGGAATATTCAAAAAGACACATCCTCTGCTGCTGTAAGAAACCATTTATTGGGAAGAAAGAAGTTGGTGTTGTGTATCCTCAAAGAAATCAAGATAGAACTGAACATCATCCAATGGTGGGGGTTGTCATGATCCCAAAGCCTGCACCTACTCAACAAAGAAGCAACCAACCTAGAACAGAAAGACCAGTAAGACAATTTACCCGGATTAATATGACACTATCTCAAGTCCTGCCACATTTGTTGAGATCTAATCCGGTAACTTTGAAAGAAGCCCCGAAGAATCCCAACACCACCTCTCCTCATTACCATCCTAATGCTCGATGTGCTTACCATTCAGAAAGTCCAGGCCATGATACCAACAACTGTTGGGCTTTGAAAAACAAGGTGCAAGACCTTCTTGAAGCAAAAGAAATTGAATTCGATTCTCCTGAGATACCAAATGTTATCACCGCTCCTATGCCCAAGCATTGCATGTCTCTGTCGAATGCAGGGGCACAACTTTGGCCCGTGTATTGGTTGATATCCGTTCATCTTTGAATGTGCTTCCTAAGAAGGCTCTTGATAGGCTCGACTGTGAAGGCTTGACCTTAAAACCCAGCAATATAGTGGTAAGGGCCTTCGACGGTTCAAAGAGAATGGTGCATGGGGAGGTGGACATCCCCATAAAAGTTGGAACTCAAACCTTTGATTCAACTTTTTACATGATGGACATTCTCCCTTCCTATTCCTGCTTGTTGGGCCGACCATGGATTCACAACGTTGGTACCGCTACCTCTACATTACATCAAATGCTGAAATATCCAACCAAGGGGAAAATCATTACTGTCCATGGAGAACAGGAATACATGGTCAGTCACTTAAACTCCTTCAGATACATGGAATTGGATGGTGAATTCATTGAAACTCCATTTCAGCACTTCGAGGAAGTCCCACAAACCGTGACAGTAACCAGGGTTGTTCCCCAAGTCCCAAAGATTACAAGACCTCCGCTAAATATGTCTTCTCTTAAAGATGACAAGGCAGTGATCGAAGAAGGTGGGTGTACTATTTGGGACCAGCTCCCGGATATCCCATACAAATCTAACAAATTTGGTTTGGGTTTCACTTCAGGAGCCTAGAAAGTTGTACGTCGTGCTCGTGCTGGGGGACCACCCTTGAAGATCAGCAACCACGGAGTCAATGCAGTGGAGGATGATGAGGACAGCTACGACCTAGAGGAATGGATTTTCCCAACTGTCAATGGAGGACTCAACAACTGGGAAGTTAAAGAATTTGTCCCAATTACTTTTATCCAACAACAATTGTCTTTAAATTTTTGTTGGACCTGTAATAATTAAACAATTCAGACTTTTAAAACCTTGTGTCTTACCCGAGGCACAACGGTCCATTTGTAAGGGTTGTTACCTCATTTTCACATGTCATCAATGAATCATGGACGTTTTTGCATACAAACTTTGTGCTATTTGTCTTTCTTTTTACATTTTTTATTTCTTTCAAAGATAGCTATACTCTTACATATACTCACATTCAAAATGCAGATCTACATCCATTCGGGATCCCATGGGTAACGATTCTGCTATGGCTTTCTGTGACTCTGAAAATCTAATCTACCAAGCCGAAGACGAAGGTGAGGAATATTATGAAGTGCCATGGGAATTAACCAGGTGTGGTGCGGTGGGAGAACTGGATTAGTTGTTTTGAGTTTTATTGCAAATATTACGGTTAGCAAGAGTCGCCGCCGACTTTTCTTTTATCCAAAAGGAAAGGTGAAAAAGCACAGGAAAGACCTTTGAGATTATTTCTTGAGTTCGGGGGGGTAGTTATGAATAGGGGAGGTATTAGTACCCTTTTCATCCATGGTTTTCCATGGGCTCTTAGTTGCTTGCTAGATCACTTGATTTTGTTTGAAAATGTGCTTTGTGTGGTTTTTGAAAGCATTTTTGAAAAGGAACCATCGTTTAGGCAAACTTTGTAATGATTCTCGTTCGTAAGAATGTATACAAAGTGTTGAGTTCACAAATGTTCTGCATGCTCTTCTTCTATTTTAGAATATATTAAAATATCATCAATAAAGACCATTACAAACTTATCTAAATACTGATGAAAGATGCTTTTCATATACTCCATGAAAACACCTAGTGCATGAGATACACCAAATGGCATCACAGTAAACTCATAATGACTATAACTCGTTCTGAAAGTCGTCTTTAGAATATCATCTGGCTTAACACAAATCTGATGATAACCCGACCTCAAATCAATCTTACTAAACACACAGGAACCAACCAACTGATCCATCAAATCATCAATCCTCGGAAGAGGATACTTATTCTTAATAGTCACTTTATATAACTGTTTGTAGTCCACATACAACCTCATACTAACATCTTTCTTCTTAACCAACAACACAGGAGCACCCCACAGAGAAACACTTGGTCGAACAAACTTCTTCTCAAGCAATTCTTCCAACTGTTTATTTAGTTCACTCAGCTCTGAAGTTGGCGTCCTATAAGGAGCCATTGACACCGGAATTATACCTAGTATCAATTCCATAGCAAATTCAACTTCATGTTCTGGAGGTAAATCACGGATGTCATCTGGAAACACTTCTAGAAATTCACAGACAACAGGTAATTCCATACTCCCAGCTTCACGATCAACTTGTAACGACACAAACATTGCAAACATCAAAGCTTCATCTTCTAAAAAGTCCATCCACTTTCTTAGCAGACAAAAACATTAGCTCTCCACCATCACCAAAATTAGGGAACCTCACAGTCTTATTATAACAGTTGATATGAATATAGTTGAACTCTAACTAGTTCATTCCAAGGATAACACCAATTTTGTGCAAGGGTAGACACGCCAATTCCATCACAAAACACTTGCCAAAAATAGTCAATGGACACTTCGAACAAACAAAAGTAGTAGTAACATAACCATTAGCAGAAGTACCTATCACCATACTACCTTTCATATGAGACAGTTTCAATCCCAACATAGTTTCACAGTCAAACGAAATTAATGAATACGTAGCACCAGTATCAATAATAGCAACCAACACATCATTGTTAATAAGTACGCCGAATCAAGTTATCCTTCTTCAGAACTTCTGAACCCTTCAAAGTAAACACTATGTCATTAGTCTGAGCAGTAGTAGCAGTCTTCTTCGGCTTCTGACACTAGGTATTGATATGACCTTGTTCACCATAGTTGAAACAAGTCAGAAATTCCTTCTTGCATTCGGTAACTCGATGACCTGTCTTACCACACCTATAACGTCTCAACGCCTTATTATTACAAGCATCAGCATGGTGTCCTAGCTCGCCACACATGTAGAATTTCATAGAAGCAAGAGCTTCTCCCCCACTTGGCTTCTTCTCATCATGAGATTTTTGCTTCCTTTTGTCAGTAGGAGCAGCATACGGCTTACTACGGTCATGATTCCTTCCCTTTTCTCATTATAACTCTTATAAAAAGAAGACTTAGCTCTGGTATCCTGTTTATAGATCCTACACTCGCTCACCAATATAGGAAACTGACGAAGCTTTTGATACCTAATCCTCTATTTGATCTCTAGATGCAGCCCATTCTCAAACTTGATACACTTAGAAGCTTCATCCGCTGGATTATTATAATGCAGATAGAACTTCACCATATCTTCAAACTTGGTAGCATATTCAGCCACAGTCAAATTCCCTTGTTTCAGCTCAAGGAATTCAATCTCCTTTATCCCACACACATCTTCAGGAAAATGATTTTCCAAGAACGCAGCTCAGAAAATAGCCCAAGTAATCTTTGTACCCAAGATCTCCAACCTCTGACATGCATTGTCCAACTAGTCTTCAGCTTCTACTTCCAATATGTGAGTACCTAATTGCACCTTCTGCTCCTCAGAACACGCCATCACTCTGAATATCTTCTCGATCTTTTTGAGCCACACCTGTGCACTATTAGGATCATGTGTTCCCTCAAAGATCAGCGGGTTGTTCTTCTGAAACTTCTCCAAGGCACAAAACTCATGATTTCCTCCAGCATTCAGGGGATTCTGCTGATTATGAGTCATCTCCTGAGCCAACGACTCCAAAGCTTCAGCAATAGCATCATAATTTCTTCCTCCAGCCACTTCTTTCTGTATAAAAGCAAACATCATTAGAGGAACAAGACATTGATTATGTTTACACACAAATTGACTATTCAAGGTATAAACATCATATAAAACCTGGTCGGACAGACTGACCTACTATGATACCACTAATGTAACACCCTTCTAAACCCCACAATTAAATCACGAATTAATTAATTAATAAATCATGCAAAACACCAAAAGGGTTTCACATGCTTCATAAAAACATCATACGTACACATCATATTCAACAATGCATCATATATTCACTAATAATTCATAAATACCCATAATAAATCAATTAAATAAATAATCTAATTATGTTGGGGTGTTACAATTCTAGTTCAACTGATATCTATAGAGAGAGAGAGAGAATAGAATTGTGAAGCACAAAGATAATATTATCGACCATAGGTAATTCACGGAGAAAGAAGGGTCTCGTCCATTTAAAATCCCAAACAAGATTCCCATTTTCCATATTACCGATATCTCTCACCAACCCATTCGGTTGAGTAGTAATTGAAGAAAAAAATAGGGAACTTGTTCTTTAGAGGAATTGGTCATATCCAAGGATCCTCTTAAAAATAAGTCAGGCGGCCTGATCCCACTTTCCTAAGAATCCCATCAACAAACCAATCAGAGGAGTCATCATCTTTAAACCCAAGAAGAAACATCCTTTTCCACCAAGAAGAAAGAGATCGAAACCCGAGATCCCCCCCCCCCCTCGAAGAGATGAAACAACTACAACACCATATATATTTACATGAATATCACAGCAAAGACCTGAAGCACGTGTAACCAATCTATATATCCATTTAGCCAAAAGGGTTAGGTTTACCAGTCGAAGGACACTCATTCCTGTCTCGTTTTCTCTTTGCTCTTAGGTTTACAAACATTGTTCCACTTGACCCAAGATATCTTAGAATCTATCTTCACTCCTCCCTAAAGGAACCTTCTTTTAATCTTTAATAATATTCTTGCGAGCCTTCGCATGCATCTTAAAAAAGACAGAAAGAAGATAGGGATATCATTAAGAACAAAATTAAAAAGAATTGTTTGACCTTCCAAGTTGACATATGTGTGCTTCTAGGAATAAAGCCTCTTCTTAGTCAACAAAATGACTAAAGGGTTCCAAGTATGTCCACGCATGGGATTATCCACCATCTGTAGCCTAGGTACTTAAATGAAAGGGTTTCAATCTTATAGTGTAGGAAATCACCCGAAAAGGCCAAAAAGACAGGGTCCACATTAACCCCTACAAAACTGCTCTTGAAGAAATTAAGCTGAAGACCCAAAACCAATCCAAACCCCCTTAGGATCGTCTTAATACTCCACAGGTTCTCAATAGTGTGTCTTCCAAAAAGAGGGTGACATCTGCATATTAAATATGAGATACCATCAAATTGAATGATCTCACCCTTAACTCAAAGTAAATACCAAGCACAACATCCCTAGAAACTAAACCATTATACCCCTCAGCCACAAGGAGAAAAAGAAAATGAGATAGAGGATTCTCTTGCTTCAAACCCTTTTAGATGTTGATCTCTTAGCTTAAGCACCCATTAACCAGCACCAAAAGATTCCTATAAAACACAAAACTCTCATACAAGACCTTTGGTTCTCATTAAAACAACACATGATAAGTATGTATTCCATAAAACTCCAACTGACTAAATCATACGCTTTCTAAAAGTCCACCTTAAAAATAACACAAGTTTTCTTGGATATCTTGGCCAAGTATATCACTTCATTAAAATACATCACTCTATCGGCCAACATCCATCCTTTTACAAATGTTGATTGATTATGAACAAATAAGTTTCTCCATTACCAGTCCAAGTCTAGCAACCAGCCCTTTAGTCACGAACTTATATAAGACCCAACTAGAGAAATTGGCCTAAAATTATCCAACTAAGTATGAGACTTAACCTTAGGGATCAAAGTCATAAAGTGGGATGATTAAAACTGATCAAACGTGATCCCTAAATTTTCTCTCACTACACTCCAGAACCTTTTGTAGGAAGGAAAAATTGAAATCATTTGGGCATTGGATTTTGTTACCCTCACACTGAAACACGGCAAAATCTAACTCTTGGATTCTAAAGGGAGTCATCAAAGTAAGATTATCATCTTTCGATAGGAAACGAAAAACAACACCATCAAGGCATTGTCGATCAACATTTGGTTCTTTAAAATGATTTAAGAAAAACTTAACAACCTCTTACCTAAATTCAGACACCCCTTCAATCCAACCTTCTTCAAACTTAAGGGCTAAGATATAATTCTTTTTGCCTCTACTTTTAACAAAGGTGTGAAGAAAAACGAGAATTAGAATCACCTTCCTTTAGCCATTTATACCTAGATATTTGGTACAATTAAGAATCGTTGATCCTTAACAAGGACTAAATATTTGCAATCTCTCTAGATTTAGTCTTAATATCCTCATCATATAGGATCCTATTATCATCCAGAGAATCCATATTATTTTCCACCTCTTTTAAAGAGTCAATCTAAGAATCAAGATTTCCTAACACCTATTTATTCCAAACTTTTAAGACCAACTTAAGAGCTTTTAAATTCTCCAACAAAACAAAAATTTCCAGCCATGGATCTCTATACCAGTCCAGAACGAGAGAACTAACTCGAAGATTTAGGTGAAAATAATCAATGGTTATTGAATTTAAAAGGCTTAGGACCCCACACCTAGTTGACATACTTAAGAAACATCTCACCCCAAGGAATGGCCTGGTGACACATCTCACCCCAATGGTCCCATAAATCATTAGATACTAAAATGTGATCAAGCCTACTAGCAGCCCCACCATTAAGCTAAAATCAAGTGAATTTTTTTCTTAGAAGAGGTAGGTTAGTTAACTCCATCTGAGAGATAAAATTAGAAAGTTTTAAGCAATCCACACTCCTAGAGGAGTTAGAAGAAACACTTACTCATAACCCTTTCATCAAACGAGCATATAAAATTGAAATGTTTCCAAACATACTAAATTTCACCTCCAAATTTAACTTTACGCAAACAGAGATCACCTCACATAACCCTCTTATATGCCAAAACACTCTTAGAATATTATTGACCATAAAACAAACTAATTTAGTAGCACCTCATTCAAAACAAACACCTAAAAACCAAGACCAGAGAAGGAAAACAAGAACATATCCTTCAAATTATACCAGGTCGAAAGAAGGCCACCACTACGAAGGGCAAAAGCTCCAATCACAAAAAAAGAATTGTTTCATAAAGAATGAACTAGGGATGAAGAATTCTCTCACAGTTTTGTTCTTTTCAATGGCCACAAAATTCTGGGGTGCTCCATGTTACCTCTTTTATCTGAGAGGTTGAATGGCCACAAAATCCTGGGATTTTCCATACTATCTCTTTTATCTAAGAGATTGAATGGCCACAAAATCCTAAGGTGCTCCATGCTACCTATAGGATAATAAGCTTGTTAGACTTTCTAAAATGCACCGAGAAATTTTATAAAAAAAAACATCAAGGGATGTTGGATTTAGTTGATAAAGATATTAAAATGTTCTAAGATTCTCTACGTTTTTCTCTATCTGGAATATCATAAAAGTCAGATAACTTTTATGGTGTGATGTTTTCCTCTTTATGAATTAAGGTTATGTTTGTTTTAAGTTATGGAATAATATTCTTTGAAATTATATTTATAGAAATATTATTTTTAGAAATAATATTTGTATTAATGTGTTTGGCTAAAAAATAAAAAAAATTGGGAACGTTTATTTTATTTAAAAATTATATAAAAAAAATATAAATAAATATGAATATTAGTGAGAAGTTGTAATTAATTAAATTTTATTCTCATTTTATTCTTATAGAAATGTTGGATTCTCATCTTTTAGATATAGAATAAATATGAGAAATGTCATGTGTAAAAAAATTCTTGAAAATAAAAAATATCTAAAAATAATTTTAAAAAACTTGAAATAAACATAAACACATTTTCAAAAATACATTTCTTATCCTTAAAACAAAGACACGTTTCCGAAAATTCTCTAGGAGTGTGTTTTGATGAAGTGTTTTAATGAGGAAGAGTAATTTTTAAAATTAAAATTAAAATAACTTGACTAAAATCTATTGTTTAGATAAAAAAATATGAAAAATTATTAAAATGATGTAAATTTATAAAATATTTTATTCAAATAAAATTTAAAGAATTTTAAATGACACAAAAAAGTAAAAAATTTAAAATTACTCATTCACTCTATATAATGTGAAGGTTAAGTTGTTTATTATTAAATTTTTCAAATTTTGCAATATGGTCTTCATATTTTATGAAAATTTTAAATTCACCCTCAAAATTTTCAAAAATTTGCAAATAAATCCTTAATAATTTTCAGATTTTACAAATGGATCTCTTTAAATTTTCAAAATTTACAAATTGATTCTAATTTTACATATTTTAAATTCGGTCCTAAAATTTTAAAATTTATACAAATGATCTAAAAAATTTAACAATCAATCATTTTAATATTACATCCAAACAAAAGAATTTTAAAATGAATGGATTTCAATTGAATTATTTCATTTATTTATAATTTTAAATTCCTTAAAAAATTTCAATTACCTAATCCAAACACACTCTTAAAAATACTTTAAAATTTCACAAATACTTTCTTTATTTTCAAAGTGAAATTAAATTAAGCCACTGCCTCTACCAAGTCTAACACAAAAAATTGAGAATCCTTCAAATATAATCTATATTATTTGCATTATAAAGTACGCATAAAAATTAGATTTAATTACAATTTTAATTCCCCTTTTTTTTTAATTCACAAAATAGGTTCCCTTATTTTAAGTTTAAAAAGTTTTGATCCCCTATTTTAAATTTAAACATTTTTATCCCCCTCTGATACTTTTGCATTTAAAATTAACGATATTTTCACTTTTTAAATGACAAATTACTTGTAAAACATGACAAATCATTGTATATAAATCTACTATTGAACTTTGTAGATAAAAATATATGTTAAAAAACAAAAGATCTCATCGATTTTCTATGAAAAAACATGAGAAAGAGACTAAAACTGTTTGAATTTAAAATAGGAGGACCAAAACTGTTTAAATTTAAAAAATAGAGGAACTAATTTCGTGAATCAGACAAAATAGAAGAACCAAATCTATAATTTAGCTTAAAAATTACATCAAATAAATAAATATATGACAATAGGATACTGTGTACAAAATTGCCTCCATTCCATGATTATGGATCCAATCCCAGAGTGCTGAATAAAACAAATCTTACCTCTTTATAAGTCTATAATGGGGGAGAAGAGAGTAAAAATAATTTGAAAACCGTTCCTCCTAAAACAAGTTCTCTCATACTTACTTTCTGGTAGGTGTGCATTAACTATATTTGTTTTCTTATTATTTCTGTATTGAGTAAAGAAGATTTCTGTATGAGTAAAAAAAGACACCGATGATGATTAAAATTGTACAAGAATGTTCTTATTACCATTACCGAATACAGAGGACAGCATTATGCTTGGCCAGCTCCTTTTTCCAAAAGCATATCATAAATCCTATCAATCTTGCTTGGAGAGAACTTGAACAGTGGATATGCATCAGATTTCTTGGTTATACTTCCCTTTGAAATTCCAGATTGCATGATCTGCTTTATGCGGAGGAAGTGTGGCGGTAGCAATCTTATCTCATTACAAATCTTTATCTCCTGCACGTTAACCAATGTCATAAAGAAATAGCAACATAAAAAGGCAAATAAAGTGCTAAAAGAACAAGGGAGAAAATTTTCTCACAGATTCAGATAGTAATTCAGCCCCTTCAAAATCACTGATATCCCATTCTTCTAGAGTACTTGTAATGGCTTGTATGGCCGTCGGTGTATCCTTGGTATCGCGTGGGCTACTACCAAGCTCTACTTTGGGGAAATTTGGCCTCTGTAAAGTCTTACCACTTATTCCAATCTGACCACCTTGTTCAGCTTCTTTTGTCCTCTTTTGTTCAATAAATTGATAAGCATCAGCAGCCGTTACACAGCCAGAAACTCGAGCTTCCTGCAGAGATATTTCAATGGAAATTCCATCAAATCAACACACTTTGATAGATGTGAGTCATGTGACTATGATTAGTATAATTTGATCAAGGCAAAAACTCCAAAAGCCGTTCCAACTATGTGTCTTATGCAGAAAGCATTTGTTGCTTTGAAACTCACCAACATACCTCCTTCCTAAACTAAGAAAAACTTGTATACTGGTGGCACATTAACCTCCTAAGCGCAATTTGCAGTTAATAAAACGAAAACTGGATCACACAGCCGGCAGAACCCAAACCAGGCTGAGAGACCTCTATTTTGAGGAATCAAGCTATGTGTTGACTATGTGTTAGACCTCTTATTCGAAATGTGTATAAAGAGGAAACGGAAAAACTGATTATATCAGTCAAGGGAAGATTACAGCTAGTTATGGGGTAGTTAATTTATGGGACAGTGACAGCTAGTTATGGAACAAATGCCTCTGTTTCAAGTGCAGGCAGCATTATAGCCCCAGTCAAACATTATAAACTAGAGGAAATAACTAAAAGATATGTATATAAATCATATTGTCAGCAGTAAAGTAGTAGAATGTAATACCTGTAAGTCTTGTATTCTTTTGACAAGCCGGTGTTCTTCAATAATAGTTTTTAGCAACTCCTTGTGATCTTCTTTTGAGTGAAACCGCATGAAGACTTTGTACTTTTGACATATTTTAAGCTCTTCAGTAGAAAGAGATTTCTCAAAAGGATCAGGACAAAGTAAATTCCTTTCGAGTATAAAACTTTTTCTGCGCTTGCGTTCATCTAACCTGCCAATATGTTTTCACACTTACATATCAGATATGGAAGAAAACATAATAGAAATTGAATCAAAATATATCCTAAAAGAAATAGTACACTGGATTTTGGCAATACAAGGATAAGCATGTTGTTTACAATTCTAAGACATGCTACAGAGACACAGATGTCATGTTAACTTAGAAAAAACAGGTAATCCGAGGGAAAAGCTAAAGAAACTAATTCACATGCAAACAATCTTGAAATTTACATAATTTCTTCCAGGACCATTTCTAGATGGTTAATTTTATTTCTTTTACTGGGAAGAATAATAAACTTTTTTGTTTGACAATAAAGTAAATTACCCATACCTTTTTGAGTAGATCCGCAGCACTTGCAGTTTTGTTTCACGTTCAACTTCAGTATCAGTATCTTTAAACTCCATTTCTGCCAAAATTTGCTCGGCATCATTGTCGTATTCAACATCGAATTCACCTCTCTTAGAATTGTATCCGCTCAACGCTTTCATAGACGGCCTATATTCTCCGGATAATTTAGGTTTCTTTTCACCAATGCTCCGACCTGCTTGAGATTCTACTATCAAAAAAATTGCAATTGAACGTATTAGTATATGAAATGCATTGTCTAATTTTCCAGTAAAGCAAGTCTATGATATGGCAATACAAACTATACATTTGAAAGTATAGAACATTTAAAAGTGGCACCTCTAGCTTTATAAGTCCGTTTTGTAAGATTGAGTTAGGCTCAACTCAAATCCTAAGATGGTATCATACTATCTAAGACCCATGCGCCACATGCTACCAAGTTTCACCCATCGGCCACGCTCTAGATGTTCAGTCTTTAGTGACGGCGAGGTGTTAAGAATCTCACATTGAATGAGAGATGGCCTGGGTCAATTCTCACTTTACACGTCAGTTTTGTAAGGTTGAGTTAGACTCAACCCAAATTCTAAAAAGGCCCGACTCAAATTCAAATATGGATACAATGTTGTAGGGTCAGGCCATTGTTTCAAACCCAGTAGTTCATGAAAAATGCAAAACAAAAAGAAATCAACTGCTATTTTGTTTAATAAAAGATCGAGCAGGGACTTGTGTTCATGGGACATGTCAATGAAGAACGAATAAATAGCTGAGATCCTAAAAAACACATTTAACATGAGTAGGGATGATTACCTTTTTAACAAAGTTGAGTATGATTAACATATTGGATCCAGCTTGAGGAGAGTGTATAAAAGTGTATTATTACTAATGTTTAATGTGTGAGGGTAATTATGTCTTTTGCACTACTTTGTATTGCATTGTACTGGTTTAAAACCATATACATTCCTGTTTATGTTGTATATTGGGTAAGAGAGGAAATATATTCCATATTTATTGCATCTCAATAGTTAAGGAAATCTCTAAAGATTGTAGGATCAGCATAGTAAAAGATCTCAAATCTCAATATGAACAGTGTTAAGTCTTCAAGCCCAATACTATGTGTCTATAAGATTTTGCTATCCCATAACCTGTTCAGGATTGAACTCCATAAGCAATATTAGTAAACCTCTTAATAGGTATGTTAGAATTTTTAAAACACTAATTTGATCAATTAAAGATCAGTGACATCAAACTGGTTATCTAATGATGACCTTTTGTCATTGATGGATGTCCGTTTGTCCTACTGCGATAAAAATATTATCACTCACGAACAAAATTAATGTAGTAATATTTCAAGAACAAAATTAATGTTCTGAAATTTTTGGGAGATAAAACAGAGATTTAGTTGTTCAAAATTCCCAAACTGGCGAATTTTTTACATTACTGTTAAAAGTAGCAAACTCATCAATAGAAATTCCTGCTACAGCAAAAAAAAAAAGGGGACGTAACTTTCATTCAATACTCATAAAACATACCTTCCACTTTAACTTCCACCTTAACTCCATTATTCTGACTCATATTGGAAGCCTTCTTGATTGAACTTGAAAGAGCTTTACCACCACTTGCTGAATTCATATCACCAATAAAAATTATACCCATGAACATAAAATATCACTGCAAAATGGTAAAGAAGACTTTTCTCAAGCTATATAGATTGTACCTGAGGTTAGCCTAGACATCATTTGATTAGTGGTTGCTTCCTTCTTAGATTCTTCAGAGCTGAGATGTTGCACCAAAGGATTAGCAGCATAAAGGAACAAATTTAAATAATCAAGTAAATTGGTGAGGCGCACTTTATTCCATCAGAAAAGAGAGGCTCTTCTTTCAAAGTCAGCTCTGCATTTGGAGAAAACTCTGCATGAAAAACACAACATGGAACAAAAACTTGTGTTATAAAAATAACATCCATGAAACTTTGACATCGCAAAATGCAACCAACAAATTGTGGAGTACAGTATGTGTGCACCCCAACACTTAAAAACAAGACAGACGTGTATTACAGATGACCCAGAAAAATGACAAGTAAAACAAGCACAAGTTAGAAAATTTTCCTCAGATTTTGAAAACACCATCAATCCACGAGAGATGGAAAAGTTACACAGAAGACTCGCATATGTAATAACCAAGCTACCTTACACATTGCCTAGAATTTAGTGTTATGTGGGAGAAATGTACACTGGAGAATTGAGATAGATTTTCATTTCATCAAAGAGAAGATATTATCCGGAGACATGACACAAGAGAATTTAGTGTTGTGTAAATTACTCATGTACTAATGTGAGAAGTTTGGTAGACATGATCTATATGCTCCACTTGGTTACACATGGCTATTGTTTCTCTTCCTTCTCAACACAACCACTTGGTTACATAGCATGCATTAGGTTTCATTGAATAAAACAAGGTAATCAAGTTAAGCACGCAAAATTTCCATAAATTGAGATTTAGATCATTAAGAAGCAAACCTTTCTTGACTTGATGTCCATTTGCCATGGCAAGGAGTTCATCTTTGTTCTTTCCCATAACATGAGACAAATCCTATGTGTGCATACAAACAATTACACCATGAATTCAAGCACAGGTTGCATGTATGCTATCAATAACAGAATTATCAAATGGCCTTACAGGTAGAGGAAAACATGGCGAATTCAGATATTCAGCATTATAGTGATCAATACACTGCGATTTGCTTTTCGTTCCAACATTGTCTGCAACTTCATTCCAATTCCCAAATCCATACATGTCAATGGCCTAAACGAAACAAGTTTGTTATGATACACAGTTTTGATAATTAGAACTAAAGTAGAATTGCAGACAACATTTAATATATAGAAGGTAAGGAGATAGCATAGAAGAGGTCCCTATACTTAAACCACATACCTCAAGAAGTAACATCTCTTCATCTGCACTCCAATCTGGACATATAAGTGGAAAAGATAGATTATCCTGTAAAAATAATATGTTTTAAAACTTAAATCAATACACTAATGTCATCCATGTTGGAAACTATGCTTGAAACTTCATTCATAACGAAATTGTATTGCTTTCAGATTTAAACTTTACATGTATGACGAAAGTACACAGATCAAGAAAGATTTGAAAACTTTTATTCAGATTTTATCTCATTATAGTAGCCATAAAGGAAAGAAATTTGCACTATGCTTGGAACAGATTTTGGAAAAGCACCCTTCATGAGAGAAATGATATATAAGCACGGCTGACTAAAGCACATGCAACAAGTCAGCAACAGCTTATTCCAACATATTTAATGAAAAATTGAGGGAAAAGAATTGCTATCATCCTAATGTGGTACTGCACAATATTTTTAGACTACTAAAGCACGTCCTAATTGCTCTCCAAGTTACTAATAATCTGGTTTTCATGCAACAAATTATCGCCATCATAGGATTTTTACCAATACAGTTAGTACAGCCTCTAGTATTTAATTCAATCCTTCCTTATTCTTCATTTTTATTTCGGGAAACAAAAACTTTCTTACAAGGAAAGGAAAGATGTAAACAAAGAAAAGCAAAAAATATTTCATCACATCCACTGCACTGACATCCAATATCATATTAAGATATATTAAGATATTTAAACAAAAAGTACAAAAACTTAATACAGCAACAACCAAAGCAGTTTCTTCCTACGTGATATGGTTATCAAAATCGCGAGTTTAACTCATGGATTTATGTGATTCTACTATTCCAATTGTCCAATATTAGTTGACTCGGTTGTGGAAACTATTTTTCACTGATTCGGATGAAAACGTGAGTTAACTAGTGAACTCACATAAACTCGTGACTTGCAAGTTTACAAGTTCAGGGTTTTTTAAAATTTGGCCCATTTATAAAACCCTCTTTTCTTCTCTTGTTTACTAAAGTACGGAGTAGAACGGGGGAAAATAGTACAAGTTTCAAGCAAAGGTAAAAAAGTTGAACGCACTCACCGGCGATGCTGATGTTGCAGATCCTTTGTCATCTATTTCAAAATGTGACGAAGATGACGACAACGACAATGATGGAGATGATATCATTGAAAATTTGGTCATTTGAAGAAATTAGCTCTTCTTTTAAAATGTTTTAACTTTTGGAAGTCGAGTTTATTTTTTAAAATTATGTGTCATTTGATCATTTATGTGGTTTGATCATATATAGTATTTTTCTTTATTATGTTGATTTGCTACTTTTTTAGCATGGAGTTGTAATTTTGAGTTTTTTTTTGTCTCGATGATATTGTATAACTATATATATGTCATGTATAAAAGTTCTTTAGTATTATTTTAAATACTAAGTGCTCGTTGTTTGCGATTCAAGTGTACCTAAGGAATACGAGTTTAGCTAGAATCTAAAGTTTGACAACCTGAAGGGATCGGCAACATGGATCAAACATCATGTCTAATGATAGACCATTTAAATCAAAACCTTTTTTTAACAGTTTGGCCAAAAAAATTGGTACCCCTCCACCCTAGCTATTGGACAATCTTCCAATTTTTCTTCGAAATATTCAAGATACTACAATTATAAAACAGAAACAACTCAGAGATGTTTCATACCATAACCCGATATGGATGATTGCTTTTATGAGGTGTCAATTCAGCGCCAACAGAGAAGCACTCTATGCAGAGATCAAAATCTTGACACACAACGCATTTGATGCGAATCTTCCCTGAAATATCTTTGTTGCAGTAATTACAGTGATATAGTGATACCTTGCCATCAGCTATTCCCAAGCCTACCACAATTAGAAAATGGTATTACAGAAGATGTTAATGGACTTTTGGATAGAAAATAATAATCTGTTAATGAAAAATCACCTGCAGATGAAGTTTCTAAATTCTCAGCATTTAAAGCAGCCTTTTTTCTCTTGGATCTAAAAGCAGAAAGCAAAGAAAGAAACAACATTACAACACATGTGGCATTATTCAGTATTAAAGCAGAATTTCAATTGCATCCAAGTGTGTGCTTCAAAATTAAAATCTACAAAAAATAAAAATCCTAGAACAACAAGTAAACATTGGGACTTTCATAAGTCCACTCAAATCCAACTATGATATGATCAATGAAGAATATAAAAAGTAGCCGATCCACTCAAATCTTATCTTTATTCATGAGTCATTAAATGAGAATAAATCACATAACCTTCCCATTGTTGTCAAATTCACGAGTTAACTTGTAAACTCTGACGAGTAACTCAATGTTTAGGTAGCAAGAACAAGTCAATTGGCACATAGACTCGGTCTTTAGTATACTCAAGTAAATTCGGATCAACTCAAGTAAATTTGGATCAACTCAAGTAGAGTCGCAATTAAAGTCATGAGTTAGAGAGATTGATGGCAACAAAAGAAAAATGCCCAAACCACAACCTTTGAGTGTGTTTCATTTGTTCCATTCAGCCTTTTTGATCATATCCTCGCTTGAGCTCTAAGGCATTCAAGCAAAACATTTTCCCTTCTTCAAAATGTCAATTAGGATTTAGACCTTCAATCTATTTACAATTGAAGCTTCACCAAGTCGGACCTTTGAGCAAAACCTCGGCCTCTCATTAAAACTTCGCCTAGGGTTCCCTTTACAAACAAGCTTTTATCCTTTTAGCGAAAACTTTTTAGTGAAATAACTCCAGCAGAAAGTGCTGCACAATTTCGGTTTAATAGCAAGGTTGTTGTTTGCTATTTTGCTTTATTATTGAATTGGAAGTTGAATTATTAGTGTTAATGGCAGTGTTATTAAATAGCCGCTATAGTGGCACTATACCTCTATATCGAGATTTTACCAAAATTGGAAAGGGAAAGTAAAATTGTTAATCGTAACACTAATGGTAACTTAAATATGCATATAAAATTCAGAAAACTCATAAATATGCATATAAAATCATAAAATCGCATTAGCAAGGCAAAGAAAACCTTAAATGACATGAAATACTGTAAATTTAAATTCATATAAGCTTAGGTCACAAGTAAGATAACAAAAACTCGAAATCACACTCAAATATTCATATAAATTTAAATCCATGCACAAGCATAGCTGCATAATAGCATAAGAAAAACAATAAGACATACAAATTCACAAGTCTTAAACAAGAGAAAAAGTTATCCGATTCAACGGTTAACAGAGGTGATTCCACCCAAATCCACCAAAATAAAATTATCCATAAACTCATAATTGCTGAGGGTAAGCACATTAGCAACTAAACAGCAAAATACATAATCAAATACCTACGGAAATACATTCGCCATTCTTGATCATATCAGAGCATCTAGACCTACAACTACTCTTCTCTTCATAAACATAACAATAACACCAAACAAAGAGAAAATTGGTTGTATAGTATACAAGATTCCTAGTCCTAAGTACAAAGAAAACCAAAAATCAGAAAGTAAAAGAGAAAAAGTTGATAAAACCTCTGGTTAGGGTCGTCGTCTGCGGAGCGTGCTGCTGTTCGACACCTACCCATTTCTCAGTGTCTCTTCGTTGCTCTGCGCTCTTTCAAGTCGCACAGCTCAGGATGACGGGAAACAGCTACTTACGTTTATATATACTACCTCGACTCATTTTTATTTTGTGTTTGGTTCTAAGATTATTTGTTTGTAATTATTAAAATATTAAAATAATTTAATAAATTTCATTATTTTTAGTATAAATTATGAATTAAGTTAAAATAAATTACATCAAAAATTAATAATAAAAAATAATTTTATAATTAAAGAGACATGATCTATTTATATCTTATACAAAATCTCAACCGTTAATAGCATTCGATCTATATATATAAAAAAAAATAATAAGTCATATTTTTTTATTTCATTTAATATATATATTTGATCATTCGTTTTAACGATTGAGATGTAAAGTAAATTTTTTAGAATTATACCTGATGTCAATGGATCATGACTCATTATTAAAAATATATGAATTTAATTTAGATAAACACTCTTGTATCCTTGAATTTGGTTGGGTATTGAATTCTCGTCTAAAGGTGATAAAACGGGTTATTTGTTATGCTCACTTTGTCCTGTCTTGAGTCTGTTAAAAAAAGAGCGAGGCGGGCAAATAAAAATGGGGATAAAAATTTGAAATGCTTGGCCAAGATAGCGGGTTGGTGGACGACGCCCTTGCCCGTCCATTTTTTTTATTTTTTTCCTTCATTTTTTTAATAGATTAATAAGTTGTTTTTTACATTTTAATTAGATTTTTTATTTATTTTTTAAAATTATTTTTTAAACGCATCTTTTTAATAAATTTTACTTAAAAAAAATATTGTATAAGATTTTACCGGTTGATCAGAACTTGCAAGGTGATCGGGTGATGATCTGCAGTCGGACTGTGATGGCGAGGAGGGAAAAAGGGGGTTTATATCTATAAGGCACTCTGACGATCAAGTAAGAGTGGGAGCAAAGAGATACAAGCAAAGTGTTAAGGTATTGGTGGTGAATAGTAAATATTCAATACCTGACCCTCACAAGTGTGAGGATTTATATAATTCCTCTAGAACATGGCCATTGATTCTTGTTTTTGGGTCTGGATATGTGGGTTCGCAAAGATAGGTAATTGTCAAGACTTGGTCAAACCGGGCAGATGTGCCCGTAACTATCCGTTGGTGCCGAGGAGGAGGTAAGTTACGGGAAAAGGTCTGGTCGATTCTTGGTTGTCTGCACGACTTGAGGTCGGGCAGACTGAGAGGTGTTCGTCGATCGTCTTAGGTCAATGCCGGTTTAGGAGGCCAAAGAGTCGATATTGCCCGACGGAGAGCGGCGGAGGTTTGGGCCATGGATGTATGGACCATATTGAAAGAAAGGGATAGACTGGGCTCATTCTAGCTATCGGTCCAGTCCAGAACAGTAGCCCCTCAATTCGTTACTTCAGGGCACATGAGTGATGACTTTAACACCTGCTCGTGAAACGGGGCGTGTCTTACGGGGAGAATGAGTGTCGCCTGTTGCGCCTTTCTCGCAGGGAGATGAGGAGTTGGTCGTTATGAGCCTTGAACTTGAAGAGGTAACGTGTTTCGGGTAGCGTGTTGGCGAAGCGGCGCAAGGATGGCCTAGGGAGTAGGGTGTAATGATGACGACCCTAGGGTTTCCCAGGCGTGTGTCTCACACGCGCGAATGGTCTCTGCTATAAATATGATAGGAGTAGGGAGTTTAGTGTTTTTTTCGTTCTCTCTCCCAACTGCTCGTAACCGCTCTCCTGTCGGCCATCGTCGTTTCTTGAGATTTGTTGCTCGTTGCTGCTATTTCCTTCCTTCCTTCTTCTTTAACTGGTAAGGTTTCAGTTTTTCATTGTCGTTTGCTTTCAGTAGTTCAGTTTTTCGTGATTTTCTTCCTAGAAATGCATGCGGCTAGGGCTTTAGGATTCTGTTTGTTAGGATGCCCTTGGGGAGTGTTAGTGGCAGGCGGTGGTTTTGTAGTTTAGAATCGCCAGAGTCGCCGTGGATCCCCCCCCCCCCGGGCATTTCATGATGCATCGTAGACAGTCCTTTTGGGATCTATGTCGTTTTTTCGGACTTTTCTCGTTATCACGTAGATGGTCTGTTAGGGCCTAGGGTTCTTCCTTGGACTTCTGTCTATTTACACGCCTTAGTGAAGGTTTCTGGTCAAGGGCAAGATCCTCGTTTATCAGCGCCCTTTCACTTGATTTAGCAGTGGAAAGGTGGTTCTGGCATTGATATCGAACTCATCTCCATCCTCTGCTTTTTAGGTATTGTGGCTGACAACGCCCGGGTTAACCTCTCGAGCGAGTCTTCTAGATCTTCACAAAGTTCTTCGGACGAGGCGAGTAGCTCGTCGAGCATACTGGAGATTTTTGGGGACGAGCTGAATCAGCCGGAACAACAAGTGGGGAGAGGCAATGTGGATATGGCTTCCACTGATCAAGGTTGCTTATTTCCCCCTGGGGACGAAGAGGATCTGCGGGCTTGGGTCACAAACGATCCTTGGAACTGGCCCTCTTATTTCTTCAAGCATCGGGAGATGTTTTTACTGAGGTGTATACTCACGAGGAAGGAAACCGGGGAGAGTGGTTGTTGTATATTCCCAGGAAGGAGAGTAGGATCTGCTCGAAATACGACAGAAGGCAGATTTCCATGTATGATATCGTGTTTCAGGAAATGGGTATTCGGCTCCCTTTCTCAGAGTTTGAGGTGGCCGAATTCAGGAATCTGCGGCTGGCTCCTTCCCAATTGCACCCAAACGACATCGTGTTCATGCGATCGTTCAAGATTGTTTGTGATTACTTGAAGATAGGGTCTACCATTCCCTTGTTCTTCTATTGCTTTCACCTCCAGAGGAGCAAGATCGACGGTAAATGGGGATGAGTTGCCTTGAAGCAAGGTAACAGGAAACTGTTTAAAGCATATCTGGAGTTTATTCATCACTTAAAGGATAAATATATATTGGTGCAGCCTTCTTCGAGCAAGTTGATGTTGAATGTTTTTAGGACCGTATCGGCGCATAACGAGGATGGTATTCCCCATTTGAACGATCTAGGAGACCTTATGGTAAAACTGGTTTACAAGTTCCCGTTTCAGTGGACGAGGAAGCATTTTGATAATGAATTGGGTTCCTACGTCTGGAGGGAGGGGGAGTTCGGAGTCGAGGACCAGGAGAGCTTCGTCGTCTTGTCTGCTTTTATGGCCCAGATCCCTCGTTACCAACGAGTGGGCCAGGGAGGCAAGTCGGTGATCGACAAGAACGGGGAGGCTGTATACGAGCCAGACCTTATAATCATCAAGGAGCTTCTCGGGAGCAAGGATCTGTTAAGTATTTGGGTATTTATGATTTAAATAGTTGTATGTGGTTGTCGCTCATTCGACTTCTCGTTTGCTAACTGTGTTTCTTTTTGTTTGTTTTGTAAATAGCATGAATCCCGCCCAGGAGTTCATAACCAAGACTCTTGTTGCTAGATCGAGAAAGGCTCAGAAGGATGCACAGACTGACTCAGGGGTCGCTCCTACTTCGGGGTCGGGCAACTCGTCTTTAGCCCAAGCTACGATTTCTCTCTCTTCAGCCTTTGTATCTTCGAAAGCGAAGAGGACGCGTGTCGAGGGAAGTATCAATCTGACCGGGAAGAAGGGGAAAGGAACATACGATCTACCCCCTTACTGGCTGGAGAAAGCTTTCTTCTAGGGTGCAACTCTTCTCCTTCCCCGGACTGAATCCCTTCATCTTGAGGGTTTGGGCCTCCCGAAGAAGAAGGCGATGCTGGCGTAGGATGTTGATGGTTTAATGTGGATTCTAGAGATGGTCGTTACCTATACTGAGGGGAGTTCCTCTCAAGATTCCGAGTTGAAGAATCTTCGGGCCAAGCTTGTTGCGAGCGAGAAGGCCCTGATCGAGGAGGAAAGGGCCCGGAAGCTGTCCGAGGAAGAATCAGGGAGACTCTCCGAGGAACGCATGATCTTGTTGCTCGAGAAAAAAGATCTTGAGGAGAAGGTAGCGGTCGTGACCGCCGAGGTGATGCCTGTTGGAGATGAGCTGGAGGACACAAAAGATTTAAAGACTCGGGCCGAGCTTGTTGCTCGTTTTCAACTGGCGATGGACGATGCCCAGGATACCTCCGAGGGGAGTTTTGAAAATACGGTGAAGTATATGCACGTGCTGAACCCCGGGGTCGAACTCAACACTTCAGGAATGGGGGTCAACTATTATGTGGTTGTTGGTAAGATTCTGGTCCCCGATTACCTCAGAGAGTTTGTTGCTCAGTCTGCTAGGGGTTCTACCCAATTATCACTTGTCGTCGAGGAAGAGACCGAATAGTGACTGCTAGTTGTTTTATTTATTCTGACATGCGTGTTGTATTATTTTAATTTTGTTTCTCCGGGCTTTTGCCTGTTTATGTAATCTCTGAACAAGCGTGGTCTCTGTGGCCACAAATTTATTCTTTTGGATGGGGCGTTAAAGGCCTCCTTTTTTGTAATATTCACACAATAGTGGCCCAGGTGGTCGTTTCTTTTAGTTTTCCGACCATAGTGCTCGTTTGTTCCGAATATTTAACTTGTGTTTGCATGTTTATTGATAAACTTGTCCGCTTGGGACATCTTTTATTTTTCCAAGAGTTTGTAGAGGGGATTTGCTCGTTTAGTTTGTATGTTTGCCAGTGTGGGGAAATTAATCAAACGGCCATGGTGAATACCGGGCATAGGCCAAAACTCAGGTCTTGTTTTAAGGGACCTGGTTTCGGCGGCGTGAACTTCTCGTCATGAGCCAGGAATTCTACTATCGTAGCACGGGGACTATGGAGCTCGATTGAGTTATCCATGTCGGGTTGATGATGCACTCGTTATAAGAGTGGAGCTTCGCCTCTTATGAATATTTTGGGTGTTATGCTTGTGCCTAGGCATGCACGCGCGGTCGGGCCTGGGTGAGTTTGTCTTGTCGACCAAACTCGCTAACTGCTCAATGTTTTTAACTGTAATATTGTTTTAGCTTTTCAGCGTTCCATGATCGAACGAGTTGTTCCCCTCGTAAGTTTTCAATGTAATACGCTCTAGTCCCCATTTTCGCGTAGACGCGATAAGGACCTTCCCAGTTCGCTGCGAGCTTGCCCTTGCGAGATTATTTACTATTTCTCTTTAAGATAAGGATGCCAACCTTAAACTCTCGTCGTATAACCTTGGCGTCGTAGCACATGGTTATTTTTTGTTTGAGCGAGGCCTCTCGTAGGGCCGCTTCTGTTCTGATTTCTTCTACTAGATTCAGTTCCTCTCAAAGGGAGATGTCATTCATATCCTCGTCTAGGGGAGCCTCGGTTTGTATGGAGGGTTCTTCGATTTCCACGGGGATGACGGCCTCCATCCTGTAAGCTAGTCGGAAAGGGGTCTCCCCACTTGACGAGTGTGCCATTGTTTGATATCCTCAGAGTACACTGTGTAATTCCTTGACCCATCTTTTCTTGGTTTTGTCTAATCTTCGCTTGAGGCCCCTGAGTATAACTCTGTTCATAGATTCAGCTTGGTCGTTTGTCTGAGGATGCTCGACAGAGGCAAAGTGTTGGGTGGTGCCTAGTTTGGCGATGAATTCCTGAAAGGTGTGGTATGTGAATCGAGTCCCATTATCGGTGACTATCACTTGTGGGATGCCGAACCAAGCGAGGATGTTTCTTTTGTAGAAGCGGGGGACGTTTTGGGCGGTTATTTTGGCCAAAGCTTTGACTTCTATCCATTTGGTGAAGTAGTCAACCGCTACGATTAAATATTTGTTTTGATTGGTTCTTACCACGAATGGACCGAGGAGATCCAATCCCCACCAGGCGAAGGGCCAAGGAGAGGAGAGGGACCTGAGCTCGTTGGGAGGAGCTAAATGCATGTCTTCGTATCGTTGGCATTTATCGCATTTTTTTATATGCTCTTTTGCGTCGTGCTGCATGGTGGGCCAATAATATCCAGCTCCCAAAGCTTTTCTTGAAAGGGATTTACCGCCTAGGTTTTGGCCGCTAATAACCTCGTGGATCTTCCACCCAGGTTCTCCCAGAGCTTTTCTTGCAAGGGATCTTTCTCGCAAAGCTTTCGCGTCGCCCTTGCATGCCTTGCAGCATTTGCATCATCATTTGATCCTGTTGTTGCATTTGTTGCATCATTTGCAGCCAAGGTACATTAGCATCTCCAGTTTCAGTCTCAAGCTCCACATTCCTAGTCCTGGGACCTCTGCGTCCATCATCCATCTTCCTATTTGTCCTACATATAGAATTAAGTTGATCAAGCTCAATGCTATAAGTAGAACATAAGGAATCATGATGACTATTAAACATATGAGGCAGAATTGGGCTGACTTATGATGGTTCATGGCAAAGCCAAGAATCGACATACTCTGATACCAACTGTAACATCCCACATATACATTGCCTAGGATATATGCATATGGTATTAAAATGGTACTTAAACATTCATACATAAGCAGCAGAAATAAAGATATGTAATAATACAAATTACAACTTGCCGAAATTGTTATGGTCAAAATAAAACAATTCCAAAAGTATTAAGACATATCCAGAAAACATATGTGATACGGTGGGAGAACTGACTTGGTTTGTTTTGCAATTCGATCGCATTTGTGCGGATAGCAAGAGTCGCCACCGACTTTTCTTTTATCCAAAAGGAAAGGTAAAAAAGCACAGGAAAGACCTTTCAAGATTATTTGTCGGGTTCGGGGGCTAGATTATGAAAAGGAAAGGTATTAGCACCCTTTTCATCCATGGTTTCCCATGGGCTCTTAGTTACTCGCTAGATCAATTTGCTTTCATTTGAATGTGTTTTGTGGTGTGGGCTTTGAAAGTGTTTTGAAAATGTCTTTGTAATGGTTCTTGTCTCTATAAGAACGCGTACAAAGTTTTTATTTCGAAAAGTGGTTCGAAGACGTGTTTGTGGATTTGTGTTTCGGAAAGTGTTTTGAAAAGATGTTTTGCAATGGTTCTCGTCTCTATAAGAATGCATACAAAGCATTTTGTATTTTGAAAATGTTTTGAGATGAAAGTGTAGGTGCAAAAAAAATGTTTGTTTGTTGTGAGCAAGCGAGTAACTAGGAGCGAATCTACCTACTCAAAAGGTCTTAAATGTTCTTTTCTTTCTCCTTTAGATGTTACTATCTTACCATTGATTTGGTAAGAAGCCCCATCATTGGATGTAAAGGGACAGGCGCGGGTCAATTTTACAGTCATAGAAAGCAACTTATGAGACATTTTAGCAATTTTCGTAAGGGACAAGATCATTTTATCAAAGGCAACATCGAGGGTCATCGAGGGACTACGATCTTTTTATCAAAGGGTCATTGCTAAAGCGTCTCATATTCGAGGGACATGACTGTGTTTCCGAGGCAACGAGCGAGGCTACCCTAGAGGTGCGCGTGCGAAAAAGTGTGTTTGTTTCAAGTTATTTTGTTCTTTGATTAGGTTATCTAGCGATTGATTTTTGAATCTTGCCATGCACGCCTAATTACTATACAGTATACGGAAAACAGTAAATTGCAGAAATTAAAATTCTACGCTATTACAGAAATTTCGGGAATAAGGGTACAATTTTTTTACAAATAGGGATGGATCAATGCGATGAAAAGTCCAAATAGGCAATCAATACAACCAAATCGAATCAAACAATTAATTAAAACTACAACAAATAAAAATTAATTAACAAAGTATGGAAATAAAATTTTGGTATCTTTTGTTGAAAAAAAATTTGGGAAGAAAAATAAAATTCTATTCTATTAAAGAAAATAAAATAATTGATTAAAAGAAATTAAATAATTTATATATGTTTTGTCTTTTGGTATTTTATTATGAAGAATTTAAACAAAACAATTTAAAACCAAATGAAAGGTTAATTAACAAAATTATTCACAAATAAAATCCCTAACTAAACTAATTAAGACAATTTAACTAATTTTAAAGAAAGTTAACTTAGAAAAATTAATAAAAGATATAAAAATTAAATTTGACATTAAAATAAGGGGTGTAAGGCAGTTTAGAGTGTGTGATGTTTTATTTATTTTTGAATGCGCTTTAGAGCCCAATAATTTTTGTTTGTTTACCAAAAAGAAAGAAAAGAAAAGAAAACCAGAAAAAATAAAAAAATGTCCCGGGGGGTCTCGAACCCGGGACCTTACCTCCAAACATCAACGCCTTAACCATTGCATCACTCGACCCTTCGTTTATTGTAACGCCTTTACTAATATAAAAAACGAAATTTAAGAAATCGGATGGGCCAAAACAAACAGGCCCAAACCCGGTTCATTTTAATGAGAAAAGAAAATTTGAAAGTGTAACCCTAATTAATGTTACAGCGCCGCGCTGCCTAGGGAAGGAAGAGGAAAAGATTCTTTTTTTTTCTTATTTCTTTCCTCTCTATTTCATGATTCATCTTTTACGCTAACAACAACAACATTAGCCTAATTTCTCGATTTCAATGTTTTCGGTTATTACAACTTCAACCATAACATTTTTCTTTCTCAGTTCTTCCTAATTTAACACCTCACTTCCATGCAATCATCGATTGGATTCAAATCAAACGAAAAGCAAGAACATAAATTAATTAATGAAAGACGATTACCGATTGGAGAAACTTCTGACGCCTCTTCGAACTTAGATCAAGTTTGTATTTCTTTTCTCTATACTTTGCGTTTTCTTCTTCTGGATTCTTCAATTCCTGTTTTTCTTGGTCTCTCTGCTATTATATTTTTGTTTTATCCCTCTTCTGGAAGGAGATGGTGCTGAAAGTTGAATGAGATTCAGTTTCATCAAAGTGCTGATGAAGAAGGGAGGATGAAGCTTTGTAGAGTGTGATAGAGGTTGAAGGTTTTGTTGTGATTCGTTTTTATTTTTGTTATATTTTGTTTACAGGAAATGATAGGGATTTTCTGATCCTCTGATGCTGCTATCGGGTCCTCCTGTGTTGGTTTGGTATTTTTTTGTGATGGTTTGAGACAAGGAGTTTATGTTAGTGTGATATTGCTGGTTTGTATTGTTTTTCTGTGATGTGAGACCAAAGGTTGGTGGCGAGCTTTGATTCTGTTTGTATATTGTCTTTTTTGGTTTGTTGGTTTTCTGGTTTTTTTGGCTATCAAGTTTTTGCGGGTTTGTTATTCTTTGGCTTTTTGTGATGTCTCCATTATCCTCCCATCTTACTTCTGTTTATATATCAGATGGTGAGCAAATGGGGGGAAATGTATAGCTTTTGAATGGCATTATGGTATACTGCTTTTGCTTTTGAGTGCAATTTGACATCTTTTCTATTTTAATGTAAGTTTGGGCAGGTTTTGACTTACTTTATGCAGAGTTGCAACAGGTTTTGGACTGTATAGAAGTTGTAACAGGCTAGGTGTTCTCTTTCCTCTTTCATTTTTCTGTGAAATAAAGCATTTTTGCTTTTTTGCTATTTTTCTAAAGGGTTTGCCTGGGTTTAGGAAAGTGATGATGTGAGCAAGCTAGTTTGCTATTGATATGCTTATAATATACTTGTTCTGCTCTGTGCAGCCTTGGGCTGCTGTTCTTGCTGCATTTGTTGCTTGTTGCGGATTTGTTTTGTTGTGGGGTTGTTGTATTTGTGTGCAGCAATCGTTTGCCTGCTGTTCTGCTATTGCTTTGTTGCTTTGTTGCAGACTTGTTGTTTTGTGTTAATGCTGCTGCTTGCTTGTAAATTTTCCTCTCTTTTTTCTTTCTTTTATGAACCAAGAAGGACAATCTTCTTGTGATTTTCTCTTGGGGAAAAATGGTGTGATGAAACAAACTATTCTGATTCCAAGCTGCAAACCCTCACGATGAGAAAAATTTGTCCTAAACAAAAGTCTTCTTGAATTTTCATATGCTCACTAATTTTTTTTTGTTGCATGTATGAGCAATTTGGACAATGGAGGAAATTGATAAGGACCGGCCTGCCGTGTTTGATGAAGACTTGAAGATGACGAAAAATTAATTCTTTAGGAATTTTGTATTGTTGCAACTTTTGTAACATTTCGGTTTTTTTTTGTAATTTGAATTTTAAGACTTGGAGAATTGTGAAATATATTCAAATAAAAATGACGCCTTGTTGTAAATCTTAAATTCTTGAATAAACTTGAATAGTCTTGAATTCTTGAATAAACTTGAATAGTCTTGAATTCCAAAGCGGCTTAAAAAAGTCTTGCATTTGAATAATGACGCGCTTGAAGAAATTAGGTTTAACAATTTGATTTGATTCATGAGAATTGTGACTTAGATAAACCATGAATCACAACATAGCTTTAATCATGTTTGCATTCCAAAGTTTGAATGAATTTGAGAAAACTTTAGCGAACTCGTTCTCTGATACCTTGAATTCAAAACCAACCACGCGAATCAATTGTAAAAGATTTGGAAGAAAGCTTGTGATATCGTGTAATTCTTTGCTAATCAAGACAATATTCAAATGAATCCTCAAGTAATCTTCACCAAGATCATAAATCAATTTTCAACATGGCAACTTGTATTATAAGCAACATCTTCTTCGAACTCAATATGAATCTCCGAATTCAACATCTCGTTCTATGGACAGTCTCAACATAAGAATCGCGGCCTTTGAGAAAACAATTAAAAGTTGAAAACACTATAAATCAAGAAAATGACTTATGACAAATTGATAATCTCCAAGGTCTTTTAAATACAATTTCCTTCGATTCTTAAAAAGGACTTGTTAATGACATCGCTCATGACAATGTATAAAAATAGTCGTCTCGAGATCTTAAAAATTGAGGACATTACGACTCTTGAAAGGCATACCACAATTATCTGAAATTAGGTCAGAAACAGGAACTGACCTCTAAAATATTCGAATTTCCGATGATCTTTCGCACATAATCAGCTCTTGACTTGTGAAGATAAATTGGAGATGACGTCAAGGAGAGTCATATGAAAACAGAACCGCTCAAGGATATCAATTAATGAAGAAGTTACAATCGTTTGAACTTGATACTGAAAAGACCGACTTTTGCAATTGATTTTTAGTCACCTGAACCATTGAATGAGAAAACTCACGATGCGAGGCTTGAAACTTGGCACAAACATCCTTGATAACACATGAAGGACCATAAAGACCATTTGAAACTTTGAAAACTCATTTTCTTTTGAGAAATGCAAAACCCTAATTGCTGATTTACTGCCTCGGAAGAGAATCTGTCTGATCGATTTCTGAGCCAACTTGAATATCCGAGAAACCCTAGGATTGTATCTTGTATGAAAAATGGGAGGGCAAATTTTGGGGTACAACAGCTTCCCCTGTTCAATCTTCTTAAACTTGAAAAGCGAGATCGACGTGTTTGTCGTTCATGGCTTGAAAGTAGAAGGTGATTGAACACTAGAGTGCCCCGAAATTTGCACTTGATGACGTGCTGGTTGATTGTGTAAGGAAATGGGCTTAAATATGCCATTTGGAGTAGCGACAGAGAATCGTCGGAGATGGGCTTATAGATTCCATCCAAAGATGATTGTCGACGGAAAGTTTGAACTAGATCTTTTTTTTAACAGAAAATGAATCAGAATAAACCGTTGAGAGATTTATCTGAAACAGTAAAAATCTGGAAATGAATCAGAATAAACCGTTGAGCGATTTATCTGAACCAGTGAAATAAACTGGAGATGAATCAGAATAAACTGTTGAGATATTTATCTGAACCAGTGAAATAATCTGGAGACGAATCAGAATAAACCGTTGAGAGATTTTTCTGAACCAGTGAAATAATATGGAGATGAATCAGAATAATCCGTTGAGAGATTTATCTGAACCAGTGAAATAATCTGGAGATGAACCAGAATAAACCATTGAGAGATTTATCTGAACCAGTGAAATAATCTGGAGACGAATCAAAATAAACCGTTGAGAGATTTATCTGAACCAGTGAAATAATCTTGGAGATGAATCAGAATAAACCGTTGAGAGATTTATTTGAACCAGTGAAATAATCTGGAGATGAATTAGAATAAACCGTTGAGAGATCTATCTGAACCAGTGAAATAATCTGGAGATGAATCAGAATAAACCGTTGAGAGATTTATCTAAACCAGTGAAATAATCTGGAGATGAATCAGAATAAACCGTTGAGAGATTTATCTGAACCAGTGAAATAATCTGGAGACGAATCAGAATAAACCGTTGAGAGATTTATCTGAACCAGTGAAATAATCTGGAGATGAATCAGAATAAACCGTTGAGAAATCTATCTGAACCAGTGAAATAATCTGGAGATGAATCAGAATAAACCATTGAGAGATTTATCTGAACCAATAAGAATCTGGAAACGAATCAGAATAAACCGTTGAGAGATTTATCTGAACCAGTAAGAATCTGGAAACGAATCAGAATAAACCGTTGAGAGATTTATTTGAACCAGTAAAAACCTGGAAATGAATCAGAATAAACCGTTGAGAGATTTATCTGAACCAGTGAAAATCTGGAAGAAATATTTTGTTATGTGGATAGTCGACCAATCTTTTCTTGTTGAGAATCTTTGTTTGTTGGAAATTTGTTGATAATAATTGTCTAATGACTATTTCTTGCAAAAAGGTGAAGAATTAATTGTATGCAATGCTATGATGTATGTGATGAATGGGGTGATGTCTACCTCTCAAAAATGAATGAGATTGCAAGGTATGTACTTGAGTTACCAATGTTATGACGTATGGATGCAAATGTTGGAATTAAAGATTATTTGTGTCATAGCGTTGCTGGAAGCGGGGAAAATAAATCCCTTCTGAAGCACTGATGGATGAGTTTCCAAATATAAAATCTGTTGTAGAAGGGAAAAGCTAGACATTGCTTGTAGACTTTGTGAAATTCCACTGGGGAAATCTGAGAAGTTGGGAAACTTACCGGGGAACCTCTGGGGCGGTAGTTGGAAGTTCTGCTTTGTCAGGAATATGAGAATGCTTGATACTGACAGGCTGCATACTGGGGATATGTTATCAATCCTGTAGTAGGATGTATTTGCTTTCGCTCTGGCTGGAGAAAGTACCTGCGGGGGTTTTATGGAATGGCTTATAGATATTATCCTATTTCTTATAGTCATTAGTAATTGTCTTTCCGTTTTTTTTATTTGTAACAGTAATCACATTCAAATGCATATGTTCAAGAATAAATCATTGGACGTTTTCGTAAACAAGACACAGAAACAAAGAAAAAAAGAAGACAAATGGTTTTGCATTTCCAAAAGGGATATCTTTGTATTAACTTGAATAAGTATTTTTTGTACAATGAGACGAGCATTCTAGCGAGAGAATGTCGTCGTAAAAAATGAAAATTGATACAAAGAAAAGATAGCTATGTGAAATAATCCCATGGGGTTCCCATTCTGCTATAGTCTTCATGTCTCTGAATGTCTTGTCCACTTGTCGCCTTAGCGAAGTCGATTGGATTAATTTAGAGCCATTTGAGTTGATTGGTCGACGCTGAAGATTGTCTGCCAGATGATTCAACAAGACATAGTCATACGCTTCAATCCCTAACTTTTGCCTGGACTGCCTCTCGGGTTTTCAGTCCACCGGGGTACCCCTTTTTGCCCAAGTCGCCCTTTCGGGTTTTCGACTTGCCGGGTGTACACTTTTTTTTTAATTTTCATCCCTTGCCCGAACCCTTTTGGTTCGCCGGGAAGCCCTTATTTTTGCCTAGGCCAGTCAACCTAGCGGGTCTTTGATCATGCGTAGTATCTTTTAACTATGTCTGTATTTACAGGGTGTAGGAGGTCGTCGTCATCCATAGTAGTCAAGATCATTGCTCCACCAGAGAAAATGCTTTTGATTACGAATGACCCTTCATATGTAGGAGTCCATTTTCCCCTGGGATCGCCTTGTGGCAAAATGATACGCTTGATTACCAAGTCACCAACCTGATATACCTGACGTTTGACCTTTTTATTAAAAGCCTTGATCATGCGTTTTTGGTACATCTGACCATGACAGATAGCCGTGAGCCTCTTCTCATCGATCAAGTTTAGTTGGTCAAACCAAGTTTGGATCCAATCTTCTTCATTCAAACCAGCATCCTTCATGATTCTTAGAGAGGGGATCTGGACCTCAATAGGCAAGACAACTTCCATGCCGTATACGAGAGAATAAGGTGTTGCCCCAGTTGATGTGCGAGCTATGGTACAATACCCGTGGAGAGCGAATGGCAACATCTCATGCCAGTATTTATACGTGACTGTCATTTTCTATATGATCTTCTTAATGTTTTTGTTAGCAGCTTCTACAACACCATTCATCTTTGGCCGGTAAGGGGAAGAATTGTGATGATGAATCTTGAGTTGCTTACACAAGGCAGTGATTATAGTGTTATTTAGATTCATACCATTATCAGTGAGGATTCTCTCTAGGATGCGGTACCGACAGATGAGATTTTGTTTGATGAACCGAGCGACCATATTCTTTGTAACAGAGGCGAAGGAAGTTGCCTCAACCCACTTTGTGAAATAGTCGATGGCCACTAAGACGAAGCGATTGGAGGTTGTTGGCTTGATTTCCCCAATCATATAGATTCCCCACATAGCAAAGGGCCAAGGAGCCGTCAAGACGTTCAGAGGAACCAGAGGTACATGCACTTTATCTGCATAAATTTGACACTTATGGCAAGTCCGAGAGTGTTGGTAGCAATTTGCCTCCATGGTAGACCAATAATAGCCTGCCCGTAGGATTTTCTTTGCCATCGTATGCCCACTGGAATGAGTACCAAAAGTGCCTTCGTGTAATTCAACCATGATCCTTCCAGCTTCAACCTTGTCTACGCACCGAAGCAATACAGAGTCATGACTGCGTTTATACAAAATGTTGTTACTAAGGAAGAATTTAGCCGAGAACCTTCTTAGGAACTTCTTATCATTCACCGAAGCTCCTTCTGGATATTCCTGAGACTCGAGATATCTTTTAACTTTGTTGAACCAAGGTCGATCCACTACTTCTTCAGTACCAATCTCGTGACAGTAAGCTGGTTCATCCATCCGCTCAATGGTGATTTGAGGAGCCTCGTTATCCCAATTAAGTTTAAACATAGATGACATTGTAGCTAATACGTCTGCTAGTTGATTTTCTTCTCGCAGAAAATGCTCTAAGGTAATCTTCCGAAATGCGGCAGCAATGTCAACACATGTTCTTTATAAGGGATAAGGTTGGGGTGTTTGGTGTCCCATTCCCCTTTGATCTGACTAATGACCAAAGTTGAATCTCCAAATACATCCAAGTATTTGATCCCCAAGTTTATAGCAGCTTTGAGACCGAAGATGCATGCTTTGTATTCTGCCATGTTGTTTGTACAGTTGAAGCAAAATCTGGCAGTAAAAGGAGTATGACATCCTTCCAGAGATATGAGTACAACACTGATACTGTTGCCAAGTGCATTGGATGCCCCATCAAAGAACAGGGTCCATCGGGATCCTTGTTCAGGTCCGTCATATGGCCTGATTTCTTCACAGTTGTCTAATGTCATGATGTCTTCATCTGGGAACTCAAACTTCATGGACTGATAGTCTTCCACAACTTGGTGAGCAAGGTGATCAGCCAATACACTACCCTTTATAGCTTTCTGGGTAGTATATTGTATGTCATATTCCGTCAGGATCATCTGCCATCTCGCTATTCTCCCAGAAAGAGCGGGCTTCTCGAAGATGTACTTTATCAGATCCATTTTAGATATTAACAGAGTAGTATGGGTCAACATATATTGTCTCAGCCGGCGAGCAGCCCATGCCAGAGCACAACAAGTTTTCTCGAGCAGTGAATATCTTGTTTCATAGTCGGTAAACTTTTTGCTCAGGTAATAAATAGCATGCTCTTTTCGGCCAGACTCGTCATGCTGCCCCATCACACACCCCATTGAGTTTTCTAAAACAGTTAGATATAAGATCAATGGCCTTCCTTCGACAGGTGGAAAAAACACAGGAGGCTCTTGCAGGTATTCTTTGATTTTGTCAAAAGCAACTTGGCATTCATCATTCCATTTGACTACTTGATCTTTCTTCAAGAGTTTGAAGATTGGCTCACAAGTAGCTGTCAGGTGAGAAATAAACCTGGCTATGTAATTCAGACGTCCCAAGAATCCTCTGACTTCTCTCTCAGTACGAGGAGACAACATTTCTTGTATCGCTTTAACCTTGGCAGGATCAACTTCGATACCCTTGTTGTTGATGACAAAGCCTAAGAGTTTACCAGACCGTACCCTGAATTTGCACTTGTTTGGATTCAATCTCAACTTGTATTTCTTCAACCTCTCAAACAGTTTCTGTAAGTGATCAAGGTGCTCTTTTTCCGTTTGCGATCTGGCTATCATATCATCTATGTAGACCTCTATCTCATGATGTATCATGTCATGAAATAAAGCTACCATGGCGCGTTGATAAGTTTCCCCAGCATTCTTCAGTCCGAATGGCATGACCTTATAGTAGAAAGTGCCCCACTGTGTAACAAAGGTCATTTTCTCCATATCCTCAAGCGCCGTTTTGATTTGGTTGTAGCCCGAGAAACCGTCTATGAAGGAAAACACTTTATGTTGCACCGTATTGTCAACTAGGATGTCGATGTGGGGGAGTGGGAAATCATCTTTGGGGCTTGCCCTGTTTAAGTCTCTGTAGTCCACACACATCCGCACTTTACCGTCTTTCTTGGATACAGGAACAATATTGGCCACCCATTGGGGATAAGAGGTGACAACCAAAAACCCGGCATTGAATTGCTTCATAACTTCTGCTTTGATCTTTTCAGACATATCGGGCCTCATGCGACGAATCTTTTGCTTTATCGGGGGAGAATCTTCCTTTATAGGCAGGTGATGTATCACAATGTCCGCATCCAGTCCCGGCATGTCTTTGTACAACCAGGCAAAGATCTCAACATATTGTGCAATAACTGAATCATACGCTCCTTGACATTAGGTTCCAAGTTGGCACCTACCTTTACCTCCTTCTTGTCTTCTCCAGTTCCCAAGTTAACTGTTTTGACCGGCTCTTCATGTGGCTGAATGGTCCTTTCTTCCTGTTGCAACAACCTGGCCAACTCCCCTGGCACTTCATAATCTTCCTCACCTTCGTTGTCGGCTTGGTAGATCGGATTTTCAAAGTCACAATTGGCCATAACAGAACTGTTACCCATGGGATCCTGAGTGGATGTAGATCTGCATTTTTAATAGGTGAGTGTGTGTAAGAGCATAGCTACTTTTGAAAGAAATAAAATGTAAGAAAGAAAAGACGAAGAAAACAAAATTTGATGCAAAAACGTCCATGATTCATTAATGACATATGAGAATAAAGTGACAACCCTCACAAATGGACCGTTGTGCCTCGGGTAAGACACAAGGTTTTAAAAAGTCTGAATTGTTTAAATATTACAAGCCTTAAAATATTAAAAGACAATTACTCTTGAATAAAAGTAATAGGAATGAAATATTTGGCCTCCCAATTGTTGAACCCTCCGCTGATGGTTAGAAAAATCCATTCGTCTATGTCACAACTGCCATCACTGTCTTCTATTGCACTGACTCTTTGATTGCTGATACGCAGAGGTGGTCCCCCAGCGCGAGAACGTCGAACAACTCTTTGGGCCTCTGAAGTGAACCCCAACCCAAATTTGTCGGACTTGTAGGGAATATCCGGAAGCTGACCCCAAATAGTACATTCTCCTTATTCAACTACTGCTCGAGCATATTTCAAAGAGGCCATCTTCAGTGGAGGTATGATAATCTTCGGGACCTTTAGAGTAGCCTTGGTTTCTGCGACCATTGCTGGAACCTCCTCAAAGTTCTGACATGGAGTCTCTATGAATTCACCATCCATTTCAACATACCTGAAAGAGTTCAGATGGCTAACCATGTACTCCTCCTCTCCGTGAACTGTGACAATCTTTCCTCTGATCGGGTATTTTAGCATTTGGTGTAGGGTGGAAGTGACGGCACCAGCACCATGGATCCAGGGTCGACCCAATAGACAAGAGTACGAAGGGCGGATGTCTATCACATAGAAAATTGAGTCAAAAGTTTGAGTCCCAATTTTTATGGGGATACTAACTTCCCCGTGCACTGTCCTCTTGGAGCCATCAAAGGCCCTAACTATGATGTTGCTAGGTTTCAAGATGAGCCCCTCGCAATCCAGTCGGTCAAGAGCATTTTTGGGAAAGACATTCAATGATGAACCGATATCCACCAAAACATGGGCAAGTGTGGTGCCCCTGCATTCAATGGAAATATGTAAGGCATCGTTGTGCTTCCTTCCCTTAGAGGTTAAATCAGCATCGAAAAAGCCCAATCCGTTATCAGCAGTTAGACTGGCCACACATTTTTCAAATTGGTTGATGGAGGTCTCTTGGGGCACGTGGTCGGTCTTAAGAAACTTTACCAAGGCTTTGGCGTGAGTTTCAGAACATAAAAGTAAGGACAACAATGATATCTTTGAGGGGGTCTGCCCCAATTGTTCTACAATGTTGTAGTCACTTTTCTTGATTATCTTCAGGATTTATTCTATTTCTTTTTTAGAAGCTTCAAGGATGATCTCGGGACGCTCTCTTGCTTGGGCGGGCTCATTCAGAGCCTCTTTGCCCCTTGTATCAGTAGCAGGGATAACAGTAGGAGTATCACTGGGAGTGTCGGTAGGAGTGGCAGTAGGAATGATCACAGGAGTAGCACCGGCCTTTGGAGAAATCTCAGGTGAGAAGACTCTTCCACTTCTTGTTATTTTGCTGGTCCTAGTGATGTTACCGATATCAGGATCAATATCTCTTGCAACTTCGTATTTGACAGCCAACTGATCTTGCTTGACGCCATAGTAATAAACGTCATCCCCATAACTCCAAGGAACAGCTTTATCCGAGGAGTATGATATTGGTCTTGGCATAATGATGATTAAAGGTGCAGATCTTGGAACAGATGTAATCCTGGCGGGTCTTTTGGTGGAGACCCTAGGAGGATTGTCGGAAATGGTGATTATCGAAACATCTTGATAAGAACTTTTAATGAGAGGTAGCTTTTCAAAAAGGATTTCTTTGCTAGTCATCAGGCGCTGGACGCCTATCTTTAGTAACAAACTGCCGTTCGGTAGAGACTTGCATAAGTGACAATCTTCATCGCAACCTGGGAACAGGCCAGCTCGCAATAGATTATGTTTAATGGTCAACAGAGGAGTAACTAAATCATCCACAGAGGAAACAAAACGATCATCGTCAATGGCGTTGATACCTTGACCATGTCTGGGCATCGGCGCCGTTATTACATTAGGCATTTCTAGGGGCTCAAATTCAATCTCTTTCGCATTGATAAGGTCTTGCACCTTATTCTTTAAGGCCCAACAGTCATTTGTATCGTGCCCCGGACTTTCAGAATGATAGGCACATCGGGCGTTCGGGTTGTAGCAAGGAGAAGCAATATTAGGATTCTTGGGAGCTTCCTTTAAAGTTTCCAGATTGGTCTTGAGAAGGTGTGGCAAAACTTGAGACATGGTCATGTTAATCCGGGTAAATCGTCTTATGGGTGCTTCTGGCTTGTGCTGATAATTTCGCTGTTGATTTAGCACAGGATTAGAAATAATAACATCCCATACCGTCGGGCGACGTTCAGTTTTGTTTTGATTCCTATGGTCATATGCAGCACTGACCTCCTTCTTTCCAACAAAAGGTTTCTTCACCATACTTGAGGATGCATCTCTTTGAATTTTTCCGCTTTTTATACCGGCCTCAACCCGCTCACCAGTCATGATTAATTCAGTAAACCCAGGTGAGGAACTCCCAATCAGGTGATTAAAAATGGTCCTGACAAGGTGCCTAGGAACATATCCACTAATTCTCTGTCGGATAAAGGGGGCTGGACCCTGCCTGCGAGATCCCTCCATTTTTTGAGAATAGGTTTTGAAACCTTCACCCGTTCCCATAGACATGCTTTGTAACTGTGTCCTGGTCGGAGCCAAATCAGCATTATACTGATATTGTTTGTAAAAAGCGACGGCCAACTCTTCCCAGTTGCGAACATTGGTCCCTTCTAATTGGTAGAACTAATCCAACTGCGTCCCAGATAAACTCTCTTGGAAGAAATGCACCCATAGATTCTTGTCAGCTGTGTGGGGTTGAATCTTTCTGACATATGATCTTAGATGTAGCTTGGGGCAAGAGACACCATCGTATTTGGCGAAAGTTAGGACCTTGAATTTTTGTGGGATGACAACCCCCGAGATGAGTCCTAATTCTTCAAAGTCCAAACCAGTTACCCTTTGAATCTCCATAGCATTCAAACGATCCTCTAGATGTTTGTATTTATCATCAGCAGGAGGATATTATTCCTCAGAGTAATCAGGCTCTTCCTCTCCTTCGGATGTTGGGTCGTTGTTCACTTCTTGGGTTTGATTATCTCCTTCGCCTGACGATGTTGCAAAGTCTAAAGTTCGCCTGGTCTGTCCTTTAAACCTTCTTCCCATGATTACAACACTGGTTGGTTTCTTCGTTTTCTTCTTCTTCTCTTTGGCCAGCAGAGTCTTCAACTCCTCTTGTCCTTTTGTCAGAGCCATGAGCATTTGTTGAAACTGGGCATTCTGCGCCTGAAGATCTTTCACAGTCTGTTCAACATCCATCTCACTGAAATAAACAGTAGAAGGATAAGGCGACCTGTTATGAGAAACCTGTATGATGTTATGATGAATGAAGATGCAATATGTGAATGATTTCAAGGAAATTTAGAGATTTAAGCTTGTTCAAACCAAAAAAAGAACACACGTCATATTAAATAAAACCCAGTTTGAATACATCATGCCTCCTTGGGCTTACAAATAAAGAACAAAATACAACAAAACTCCTAAGACAAAAAGACTAAACGCATCCTCTTTGGAGAAATGTAGGCATTCAGGTTTTTCTCTTCATGAAGAAGTTTGGTGAGCTCTAGAACCTTCTTCTCACTGGCATAGTACTGGGTTTCAAAGGTGTCTCATTCTCCCTTCAACTAAACCCAAGCTTTCTGCAAGTCTTCGAGAGAGGTAGGCATGTCAGGATAAAGAACGGTGTATGGGACGTATCCTTCAATAACAGGCTCAATGATGACAGGAAGGATGGAAGGGTAAGGCATCAAGAGACTCTGGGAACGGGCCCGTACCCACCTAAGGTATGGCTCGAGAGGGATAGAGTTTTTATGTCCCAAAGTCCTACTATCCACCTTGTTCACCATTCCCCAAGCACGTGTAAACTTCTGGCGGTAACCTTGGTCTTCTTTGTCGTAGTCGAAAACCAGACCTCAGATGAGCATCTCATGAGGGTCGTCCCTTCGGGCATACCCAAACTGCCGAAGAGCTAAGCATGGGTTGTAGGTGATACCTCCCTTAATACCAAGCAGAGGTACATTAGGGAACTCCCCACAACGTTCAATGATAGAGATATCTTCCAAGGATCTCGAGCACCAACGGATATAATAGTGGGTGAGAGACATCATCCTTTGAGACCAAGTCAATCTTTGCTCGTTCTTCAATGTTGACTGAGGCAGGTGTGAAGTGAACCACTTAGCGAGTAGGGGGATATAACACAAAAGGGTGCCTCTTTTCTTCATGGTGCGGGTATGAAGGCAATGCAAGATGTCTCCTAGTAAGGTAGGTATATGATTGTGAGAGAGAAAGACCTTGATGGCATTAACGTCTATGAATTGGTCCGAATTGGGAAACAAAACCAAACCATAAATGAGGAGAGCTAGAACGTCTTCGAAAGCTTGGAAATCCATGTCATCCCAGAATGAACGAGCTTTTTCCAATAGAAACTTAGCTAAAAAACCTTTAACCCCACTTCTTGTCTCCCAATTGGCTATGACGTCGACCCTCTTCGCATGTAAAGCTTCGGCGATGAGTTCAGGTTTTGGAATCCCTTCTAGACCGGTGAACGGTATCTGATTAAGCACGGACACCCCTAAGAGTAAAGAGAACTCTTCTAGTGTAGGTACCAACTCATAGTCTGAGAAAGTGAAACAATGATGTACGGGATCAAAGAATTAGAATAGTACACACATCATCTCTTCTTGGAAGTTGGATGTAGCCAAACTGAGGAGTCGACCATATTTCTTGGTAAAAGGAGAATCCCCGAGTACTCTTGAGGCTAGCTCTTGAAGTTGAGGATGTGCTTTTACAAAGCTGATTCAGATGGTGTTTCTTCGGAGAGAATTCATGTCCTACAAAACAAAAATAAAGATAAATTTCTAAATCCTTGAAATGGTTAGTGAGCATGCATATGATGTTGATGATGTTTATGATGTTTATGTACAAGCAAATATATACACACACAACAAACAAAACCCTATGTCTTAGGCTTGCATAAGTTTTGTAGGTAAGTACCCTCTTGAAGTCTAGTTGGCTCAACCTGTCCTAGAAATAATGATCGGGTTCTAAAGGATCTCAATATCACCGACCTTTCTCTTAGGCATTGTCTCAGCACAACAATCTTTTCTTGTGATCGAGATATCCCAAAAGTCTAGCCTCAATGAGTGTAGTATCGAGTATCAACCAATTTTCAGCTTTACATCGAAACCGGCAACCTCACTATGTCCTAATGGCCAAGTGTGTTCAATTAGGGTTCTAAGGTCAATTAGTGCTTCATGACGCCACTCAGCGGCCCCGTATTCTCCTTGATTCACCACGAGGAATACCAGTACCCACAAATGCGTCACACTAACATAGCCATTGTTTCAACCATATCGGTCTACGTCGTACAGTCTCTACAATCTATTGCTATTTACCTAAAAAGGTGTCCCAGATCCGGGTGGAGGATCAAAGCAAGCCCAATACGAAGAACTAAACATAAAGCACACAAATCAAATAATGAAAGCGAGTAAAGGTGATCTAACCCTAAGGTAACCCCACTTTTTTTATTAAAAATCCCCAACAGAGTCGCCCGTTCTGTGATACGGTGGGAGAACTGACTTGGTTTGTTTTGCGCTTCGATCGCATTTATGCTGATAGCAAGAGTCGCCACCGACTTTTCTTTTATCCAAAAGGAAAGGTAAAAAAGCACAAGAAAGACCTTTCGAGATTATTTCTCAGGTTCGGAGGGTAGATTATGAAAAGGGAAGGTATTAGCACCCTTTTCATCCATGGTTTTCCATGGGCTCTTAGTTACTCCCTAGATCAATTTGCTTTCATTTGAATGTGTTTTGTGGTGTGGGCTTTGAAAGTGTTTTGAAAATGTCTTTGTAATGGTTCTTGTCTCTATAAGAACGCGTACAAAGTTTTTATTTCAAAAAGTGGTTTGAAGACGTGTTTATGGATTTGTGTTTCAGAAAGTGTTTTGAAAATATGTTTTTCAATGGTTCTCGTCTCTATAAGAACGCCTACAAAGCATTTTGTCTTTTGAAAATGTTTTGAGATGAAAGTGTAGGTGTAAAAAAAATGTTTGTTTGTTGTGAGCAAGCGAGTAACTAGGAGCGAATCTACCTACTCAAAATTTCTTAAATGTTCTTTTCTTTCTCCTTTAGATGTTGCTATCTTACGATTGATTTGGTAAGAAGCCCCATCGTTGGATGTAAAGGGACAGGCGTGGGTCGATTTTACAGTCATCGAAAGCAACTTATGAGACGTTTTAGCAATTTTCGTAAGGGACGATATCGTTTTATCGAAGGCAACATCGAGGGTCATCGAGGGACTCGATCTTTTTATTGAAGGGTCATTGCTAAAGCGTCCCATATTCGAGGGACATGACTGTGTTTCCGAGGCAACGAGCGAGGCTACCCTAGAGGTGCGCGTGTGAAAAAGTGTGTTTGTTTCAAGTTATTTTGTTCTTTGATTAGGTTATCTAGCGATTGATTTTTGAATCTTACCATGCACGCCTAATTACTATACAGTATAAGGAAAACAGTAAATTGCAGAAATTAAAATTCTATGCTATTACAGAAATTTCGGGAATAGGGGTACAATTTTTTTTAAAATGGGGATGGATCAATGCGATTAAAAGTCCCAATAGGCAATCAATACAACCAAATCGAATCGTACAATTAATTAAAACTACAACAAATAAAAATTAATTAACAAAGTATGGAAATAAAATTTTGGTATCTTTTGTTGAAAAAAAATTTGGGAAGAAAAATAAAATAATTGATTAAAAGAAATTAAATCATTTATATATGTTTTGTCTTTTGGTATTTTATTATGAAGAATTTAAACAAAACAATTTAAAACCAAATGAAAGGTTAATTAACAAAATTATTCACAAATAAAATCCCTAACTAAACTAATTAAGATAATTTAACTAACTTTAAAGAAAGTTAACTTAGAAAAATTAATAAAAGATATAAAAATTAAATTTGACATTAAAATAAGGGGTGTAAGGCAGTTTAGAGTGTGTGCTGTTTTATTTTTTTTGAATGGGCTTTAGAGCCCAAGAATTTTTGTTTGTTTACCAAAAAGAAAGAAAAGAAAACCAGAAAAAATAAAAAAATGTCCCGGGGGGTCTCGAACCCGGGACCTTACCTCCAAACATCAACGCCTTAACCATTGCATCACTCGACCCTTCATATATTGTAACGCCTTTACTAATATAAAAAATGAAATTTAAGAAATGGGCTGGGCCAAAACAAACAGACCCAAACCCGGTTCATTTTAATGGGAAAAGAGAATTTGAAAGTGTAACCCTAATTAATGTTACAGCGCCGCGCTGCCTAGGGAAGGAAGAGGAAAATATTTTTTTTTCTTATTTCTTTCCTCTCTATTTCACGATTCATCTTTCACGCTAACAACAACAACATTATCCCAATTTCTCGATTTCAATGTTTTCGGTTATTACAACTTCAACCATAACCTTTTGCTTTCTCAGTTCTTCCTAATTTAACACCTCACTTCCATGCAATCACCGATTGGATTCAAATCAAACGAAAAGCAAGAACATAAATTAATTAATGAAAGACGATTACCGATTGGAGAAACTTCTGACGCCTCTTCGAACTTGGATCAAGTTTGTATTTCTTTTCTCTGTACTTTGCGTTTTCTTCTTTTGGATTCTTCAATTCCTGTTTTTCTTGGTCTCTCTGCTATTGTCTTTTTGTTTTATCCCTCTTCTGGAAGGAGATGGTGCTGAAAGTTGAATGAGCTTCAGTTTCATCAAAGTGATGATGAAGAAGGGAGGATGGATCTTTGTAGAGTGTGATAGAGGTTGAAGGTTTTGTTGTGATTTGTTTTTTTTTTGTTATATTTTGTTTACAGGAAATGATGAACAAAAAATAGGGATTTTCTGATCCTCTGTGATGCTACTATCGGGTCCTCCTATGTTGGTTTGGTATTTTTTTTTGTGATGGTTTGAGACAAGGAGTTTATCTTGGTGTGATGTTGATGGTTTGTATTGTTTTTCTATGATGTGAGATCAATGGTTGGTGGCGAGCTTTTATTCTGTTTGTATATTGTTTTTTTTTGGTTTGTTGGTTTTCTAGTTTTTTTGGCTATCAAGTTTTTGCTGGTTTGCTATTCTTTGGCTTTTTTGTGATGTCTCCATTATCCTCCCAGCTTGCTTCTGTTTATATATCAGATGGTGAGCAAATGGGGGGAAATGTATAGCTTTTGAATGGCATTATGGTATACTGCTTTTTCTTTTGAGTGCAAGTTGACATCTTTTCTATTTTAATGTAAGTTTGGCCAGGTTTTGACTTACTTTATGCAGAGTTGCAGCAGGTTTTGGACTGTATAGAGGTTGTAATAGGCCAGGTGATCTCTTTCCTCTTTCATTTTTCTGTGAAATAAAGCATTTTTTGCTATTTTTCTGAAGGGTTTGCTTGGCTTTAGGAAAGTGATGATGTGAGCAAGCTAGTTTGCTATTGCTATGCTTATAATATACTTGTTCTGCTCTGTGCAGCCTTGGGATGCTGTTCTTGCTGCATTTGTTTCTTGTTGCAGATTTGTTTTGTTGTGGCTTTGTTTGGGGCTATTGTATTTGTGTGCAGCAACTGTTTGCATGCTGTTCTGTTATTGCTTTGTTGCTTTGTTGCAGACTTGTTGTTTTATGTTAATGCTGCTGCTTGCTTGTAAATTTTCCTCTTTTTTATTTCTTTCTTTTGTGAACCAAGAAGGACAATCTTCTTGTGATTTGCACTTGGGGAAAAATGGTGTGATGAAACAAACTATTCTGATTCCGAGCCGCAAACTCTCATGACGAGAAAAATTTGTCCTAAACAAAAGTCTTCTTGAATTTTCATATGCTCACTATTTTTTTGTTGCATGTACGAGCAATTTGGACAATGGAGGAAATTGATGAGGAGCGGCCTACCTTGTTTGATGAAGACTTGAAGATGACGAAAAATCAATTCTTTAGGAATTTTGTATTGTTGCAACTTTTGTAACATTATGGTTTTTATTTGTAATTTGAATTTTAAGACTTGGAGAATTGTGAAATATATTAAAATAAAAATGACGCCTTGTTGTAAATCTTAAATTCTTGAATAAACTTGAACAGTCTTGAATTCTTAAATAAACTTGAATAGTCTTGAATTCCAAAGCGGCTTAAAAAAGTCTTGCATTTGAATAATGACGCGCTTGAATAAATTAGGTTTAACAATTTGATTTGATTCATGAGAATTGTGACTTAGATAAACCATGAATCACAACATAGCTTTAATCATGTTTGCATTCCAAAGTTCGAATGAATTTGAGAAAATTTTAGCGAACTCGTTCTCTGATACCTTGAATTCAAAACCAACCACGTGAATCAATTGTAAAAGATTTGGAAGAAAGCTTGTGATATCGTGTAATTCTTTGCTAATCAAGACAATATTCAAATGAATCCTCAAGTAATCTTCACCAAGATCATAAATCAATTTTCAACATGGCAAATTGTATTATAAGCAACATCTTCTTCGAACTCAATATGAATCTCCAAATTCAACATCTTGTTCTATGGATAGTCTCAACATAAGAATCGCGGCCTTTGAGAAAACAATTAGAAGTTGAAAACACTCTAAATAAAGAAAATGACTTATGACAAATTGATAATCTCCAAGGTCTTTTAAATACAATTTCCTTCGATTCTTAAAAAGGACTTGTTGATGACATTGCTCATGACAATGTACAAAAATAGTCGTCTCGAGATCTTAAAAATTGAGGACATTACAACTCTCGAAAGGCAGACCACAATTATATGAAATTAGGTCAGAAACAGGAAGTGACCTCTAAAATATTCGAATTTCCGATGATCTTTCGCATATAATCAACTCTTGACTCGTGAAGATAAATTGGAGATGACATCAAGGAGAGTCATATGCAAACAAAATCGCTCAAGGATATCGATTAATGAAGAAGTTACAATCGTTTGAACTTGATACTGAAAAGGCTGACTTTTGCAATTGATTTTTAGTCACCTGAACCATTGAATGAGCAAACTCACGATGCGAGGCTTGAAACTTGGACCAAACATCCTTGATAACACATGAAGGACCATAAAGACCATTTGAAACTTTGAAAACTCATGTTATTTTGAGAAATGCAAAACCCTAATTGCTGATTTATTGCCTCGGAAGAGAATCTGTCTGATCGATTTCTGAGCCAACTTAAATATCCTAGAAACCCTAGGATTGTATCTTGTATGAAAAATGGGAGGGCAAATTTTAGGGTACAACAACATAGAATAAGGAATCCCAAAAGAAACGAGACATCACCATGAAGCGCCATCAACGACCTAAGCTATCTTACCCTTGCCTCGATCCTGCCTCGAAGGACCTGAAAATAAATAATTGGAATAGAGTGAGATTACTAAATCTCAGTGAGTCCCCCTATCTTAAGGGTCACTCGGTTCTACAGAGTACATGCATCAAAACAGATTCATCGTGAATCCGGGTTTTCTCTCACGGCTGGGTACAAGTAGACAACAATGGTACACCACCATTGGAAGTCCCATAACTTCTCAATAAGGCAAAAACAAACACATAATCAAAAGCAACCAAGTACGCAAACCTGTACCCATGTATGAGAAATCCAGGAGTAAGTTTACTTGCCCCTACTCAGGTTACACTTTCACACCCTCGATGAGTTCAACCCGTGCATCGCATTGAAGACTTGCCCCATTCATAGCATGATGACCTGGATCATTCCTAAGTCGAATTCCATTTGTGATGAGTCCAAGAGTGAATTCGCTGATAACATGTCACATCTCATCTGTTATCCAAACACATATGATCAACTGCCGGTGCAAATCGTCATTTCGACAACACGAGCCCATTAGGCGATGCCTAATAGTCTTACTTATATGGCACTATTAGAGGTGAGTTTAGTCGCATTATGATATTGCCTGAGTGGCATCACAATCCTACCGTACCAAGCACACAATGTTATTAACTGCTGGTGGAACGTCGCACATGAACCCACAGAAGCGCATCACAATGGTAGCTGAGGTGTTATGACACACCGATCACGCATATGCGGTGTTCTGCTAGTGGAAACACCACACATGGACTAACACGAGCACATTGCAACGGTATAAGGACACACAAGGTCCACATCATGAGTGATTTACGTTCTAGTATTCAGGCATACTCTAATTCAAGCATACATCAAATCTCATGAATACGCAACACCAAACGTTCAACCAGAACGACGAGCAATCACAATTATCTCATACAATACCATATATTGCATAACACATACGACAAATCATGTTATAACACTTTATCATATAATGTAAATTCAACATATTCATACATATATACTCATGTCATGATGGATAATATATCACTAGGTAAGAGGCGTCTGAATACCTACCATAATACAGGATTGTACTCAAGGGGGTTTAAAATAATTCAATTATGTTCAGGAGGGCGTGCTAAGCGGAGCCTCCCGTGCTAAGCGCGCTCTGAAAAATATTCAATGTTTCAAGCTTCAGTAAGGCATGCTAAGCGGAAACGTCGCGCTAAGCACGATTTGTAATTTCTCAAAATTTCAACTCCCAGTAGGGCGCGCTAAGCGCGGCCCCGTGCGCTAAGCGCGATTTGTGCAAAATAGAAAAAAAACAGAACTTCTCAGTTCTGTCATGGGGCCTCTAAACCCCATTTCCACCCTCCCATTCAAGTGCCCACAACATACAAACACGAAATACATATTAGGAACATGTTATTAATCCATAAAATCAACATGCATTATTAAATTCCACTTTCAAACCCTTAATCCCAAAATCATGTTAACCCATAAAATTCCAAGTTTCTATCTATTGGACTCACCTTAGATTGATGAAAAAGAAGCAGCGAAATTCAGAACAAGAATGGTGATGGTGGATGATTTGAAGTGCATGCAAGAAAATCTTTCTTCCTTCTCTTCCTCCCTTTCACAAATTCTGGTTTTGTTTTCTAAATGAGAATTGAATAATACTTCAAAATCCTTCCTAATTCTAATTTGAATGAGAATAAACTATAATATCCTCCATCACCCCTTCTTCTTATATTTTTATTCCAACATAAAACTATATGGATTATGTATCATGCATTAGTCTTCTAATAAACATTACTCAACATAAGTTAGTAATGTCATTAGCTAATTATAATACCGGGTATTACATTCTCCCCCCCTAAAATTAGAATTCACCCTCGAGTTCGAAAAAATTACCAGAAAAGGTGAGGATACAGTGCTCGCATCTCCGATTCAAGTTCCCAAGTAGCTTACTCCGGGAGAGACTCTTCCCATAACACTTTCACGAGCGGTATCTCCTTGTTCTTCAAGGACTTACCAGCATGCTCCAAAATACGAACTGGTTGTGGCTGATAGGAAAGATATGGTTCTATTTCAATGACATCAGGAAGAATAAGATGACATGAATTTGGCACGAACTTCCGAAGTTGGGACACATGAAATACATCATGCAGTCCGGATAGTGAAGGAGGCAACGCTAACTGGTATGCAACCTCACCTACCCTTCCTACGATCTGATAAGGTCCCACACATCTCGGACTAAGCTTCCAATTCTTAAACGGTCTTTTCAACTTTAATCTCGGTGCAAATTTCAAATACACATGATCACCTTCTTCAAATTCTAATGGTCTTCTTCTTTTATCTGCATAACTCTTCTGGCGATCTTGCACCTTCTTCATCTTCTCTTGGATCATTTTAATTTTCTCCATTGTCTCTTGAATTATCTCTAGTCCAATAATTCCTTTTTCACCAACTTCTGACCAACACAAAGGCGATTGACACTTCCTTCCATACAAGGCTTCATATGGCGCCATCCCGATACTCGAGTGATAGCTATTATTGTACACAAATTCAACCAACGACAAGCGATCCTTCCAATTTCCACCACTTTCAAGAACACATGCTCTCAACATGTCTTCAATTGTCTGAATAGTTCTTTCCATTTGCCTATCAGTCTGCGGGTGATTTGAGGTACTCAAACTCAAACTCGTTCCCATCTCACTGTGGAACGCTCTCCAAAATTGCAAAGTAAACTTCGGGTCTCTATCCGAAACAATACGGGACGGTACACCATGCAATCTTACAATCTCAGCTATAAAGAGTCTTGCCAAGTGAGGAACCTTGTGAGTCGTCTTAACCGGCAAGAAATGCACAGACTTCATCAACCGATCCATAATCACCCATATGGAATCATGTCCACTCAAGGTACGTGGTAAACCTATAATGAAATCCATGGATATGTTATCCCATTTCTATATCGTAACATCCAATGGTTGTAACATGCCACCGGGCCTTTGGTGTACTATTTTCACTTGTTGACAAATAGCACACCGTGCCACATAATTCGCAACGTCTACTTTCATGCAGGGCCACCAAAAATGTTTCTTCAAGTCTTGGTACATTTTGGTCGATCTGGGGTGAATGGTAAATTTACTCTTGTGAACTTCATCCAGAATCATTCTTTTTAACACCACATCATTGGGTACATACACCCTTTATTTGAACACAATGACTCCATCAGATGCTCGAAGGAAATCCATAAGACTTTCCTTAGATTGTATTTCCCTATCATTGCACTGCTCCTGGCAGATTCTTTCTCGCAATACATTCTAAACATTTAAATTACTGATCAAAACACTTGTTGGCACCCATTCGAATTGTAAATTAAGGTTCCTGAATTTCTCCAAAAGATCAAATTCTAACACCATCAATTCTACGACTCGAATCTATTTTCTACTCAATGCATCCGCTACTTTGTTGGATTTTCTCGGATGATACTTCAATTCAAAGTCATAATCCTTAAGATATTCCACCTATCTTCTCTAGCGCATATTGAGCTCTTTTTGATCAAAGAGGTACTTCAAGCTCTTATGATCACTAAGCATCTCAAAATGGACCCTATACAGGTAGTGTCATCACACCTTCAGAAACAACTTTTAGTGCTGAGAAAAGGGTTATTGATCCGAAACGATCATCTATGAAAACTAAGACATTTGAAATGGTGCTTTTTGGAGGTGATTGGGTGAAGGAGAAGTATGAGATTAAGAAGGACTGCACTGCTAGTATTGTAAGTAAATTTTTCATGTCTCCTTAATTTAATATGTATATTGCTTAATATTATATCTCACTAATACATTTCCATTTGTAGCTTGAGGAACCACAAGATGACCCTTTGACATATCATTTTGATGAATATCCGAGTGTCGCTTCTTCTATAGGTGAAACTTGAAGATTTGTATTTGCAATGCCAATGATGAGACTGTTCTGAAGCATTATTAATATAATATAATGATATTTTGTACTTTTTTGCAAACATAAATTTCATAACTTATGTTTTAACAAGTTTTTTGAATTGGTTTTGCAATATAATGTCCAATGATACAATGTGAAATGATACAATATGAATTTAGTATCAAAATTATTCACAATATTATGTTGAAAACTCTGTTATTTGGTTTTTCAAACAATTTGGAAACTCTGACTGTGAATTAAACAATGTTTGAAATTCTAAAGTTTATTTTTTTGCTTATATTTCGGTTAGTCCGATTACTTGACCGAAAATCATCGGATCGGTCTCGGTTATCATAAGGCAAGTGATATAAATTTGGTCCCGTCTTGAGTTACACAAATGTACCGGACCAGTTTCGGACAAAAAAAACCATCACTGTTATGGTCCAGTCTCAGTTTACCCGATTAGGATTCTGATCCACTCCTCGAGAGCCTGTATATCCGGACCGGTCCGGACCAAAAACAACCCTAAAAATAACCCATAACAACAACTACGTCAAATTATACATAACTTTTATCACTACATAAAATCATAGAACTTTTAATCAACTAGTATAAAAAAATTAATCTTTATTGTAAAAAAATCATCTTTTAGTTGAAGAGGAGAAATTAATATATCTTAAATCTTAAAAAAAAAATTATAATATTTTTCCTTTAATAGATTTTTTAGATTTTTTTCACTAGATTTGATATGAATAGTACATTATAAACGTTCATTACTTTATCTTTTAATAAACTTCTGCAGATTAATGTTGATCAACTCTCTTAATATATATATTGATTATGTTGTTAGCATTTATATCCTATAAATATGTCTTATACTCTAAACTTTAGTTCTCTTTCTCTATTTTATATCTAAAATTTCCTTCCGTTTACACTTACTCTTAAAATTAAAAGATTTCAAACATCTTTGTCCAAAAAAGAAAAAAGATTTCAAACATCAAACTTTATAAACAAGCAATTTACTAGTTTATTTATTAATTAATTTTTACTATATTGCTTGTTAATGTAGCCCAAACAATTCCAACTTATATAATAAATTATTATTATTTTTGAATGGAAAATATTATCATCTTGTTATACACGATAATAACAATAAGAAAATATATGTATATTGCACAAACAACTAAGTCAAGGTAAAATACAAATTTTAACTATTGTTCAAGAATTTTTTATTTATTTTAGTTTTTAACTAAATATACATAATTATTTGTTTGTAAAATCTAAAAATATATATGAAAATTATAAACAATCATATCTAACAATTTAAAAAAAAATTATTTAAAAGAAGAAAAAAATGAACCTTTTCAAATAAAACATTTTTTAATAAATTTATATAATAAATTTGAAAGTGAATGATTGATTTATTTATAAAAAATAAATTTAAAAAATAATACTAAGAATAACTAATTTTAATTATAAAAAAAATAGTATTTGAAGCTTTTAAATGAATAATTAATTAATTAATCATTTTTGACAAAGTTTTACTTATTAACAAAAACAGCAATAACTATTATTCTAAAACTAAAAAAATAACAATAAAAATTAGGTGAGAAAGATTATATTTTATAATATTTGTCAGTAACCATGTTGATTATATTTTATGATAAATAAATAAATAAAAGTAGATTAATAATATTATTATTGATTATTGATTATACTGTTACCATTCTCATCTGCCACTGTCAGAAACTTGTATTCATCGAAGAAATCGGACCCATTTCCAAACCCCAACCCGAACCCGATTCCGACTCCATGGTTCTTTCTTCCTCCGCTTGTTTTCGCACCGTGTGAAGTTCAATTTTGTTGTAGCTTATTCAACGACACGTGGCGATCTGAATCTTCTTCAATTTCCATTTTTAGCTCCAAAATCTCAGTTAGTTTTTTTTGTTTTGTTTCTTACATTATCGATCCCTAATTCCCTTATACTTATTTTGTTTTTTATTGAATTTGTTTGTGTATTTGAAGTGATTGTTTTTTATTGATCTATGAATTGGATATTGATGATTGAATTTTGTATAATTTAGGTTATATGCAAAAAGATTGAGTCTTGAATATACTAAAGTTAGTTATGTTATTTATTGTCTTGTTTTTGTTTTTTGTTCTATTTTGTTAGCAGGAAATGAAATGAGGTTTGAAGGGTTTTGGTGGTTTTAGTTTTAGTTCCAAGGGTTTTGTGAAGTTTGTTTGGATGGAAGCAAAGAAAGAAGCGCTTAAAGCGATAGAGAATGCGGAGAAAAGGTTTGCTCATAGAGATTTTGTTGGAGCGAAAAGTTACGCCTTAAAAGCGAAAACATTGTGTCCTGGATTGGAGGGTATATCTCAGTTGGTGACCACTTTTGAAGTTTACATTGCCTCTCAAGTTAGTTGTAATGGTGAACTAGATTGGTATTCTATTATGGGGTTAAAACCTTCGACGGATATAGAAGCTGTGAAGAAACAGTACAAGAAGATGGCGGAGTTGCTTCATCCTGATAATAATAAGTGTGTTGGAGCTGATGGGGCGTTTCATCTTGTTTCTGAGGCATGGGCCAGGCTGTCTGGTGGTTATGATATGAAGAGGAATGTGCAGTTGGGTGCTGGGCATGGACTTAATCACAATGGTTTGTCGACTGCTCGTGCCTCTGGTGGTAATCAGGAGACTTTTTGGACAATTTGTACTTCTTGCAAGGTTCAGTATGAGTATCTGCGCAAGTATATAAATAAGAAACTTTCTTGTAAAAATTGCCGTGGGATTTTTATTGCTGTCGAAACAGCCCCGGCAAATGGGTCATTCCCTTATTGTCCTTGGTCGTATGCGTCTAGCAGTGGTTATGGAAGCCATTCGTATGAGGGAGTTGCATATGCTCCCAGTAATGGCACCTATTTCAACGGAAATGGGGTTACCGGACACCATTTGGGACACGGGTATGTTTCTAATGTTCCTTATCAATTGAACTCTGCTGGATACGTCAATCAAAATGGATCATCTACGTCACCTACTTGTCAGGCCAATGGGAATGTAAAGCGGGGAAGACCAAAAGTTAAATCAGAAGCTGATATGAAGCATTGCATGACAGAGACATTGGTTAATATAAATTCAGTTGTATCATTCTCCCAGAATGAACCGCAAGAGGTTAAGCCGAGTAGACCTGAGAAGAAAAGGAAAGTTCTTGCAGCCAGTTTAAGAATTGGCCATGAAGGAAAGGGTTCAAAATGTGCTTCAGAGTCAACATTGGCTAATGGGAATGGAAGCGTTGGGCATTGCCAGAAGCTTTCCAGTACAAATGAAGTTCCAACCAAACAGTATTCCATGGCACCAGGTTTTGATGCAAGAAAATTATTAATCGAGAAGGCCAGGACAGAAATAAGGAAAAAACTGGAAGAGATGAAGTTGGCATCTGAAGCTGCAGCTGCTGTTAATGAGAGAAAAAAGTCTCAAGCTGATGTTGGTCAGGTCAAAGGAGGTGCATACATTAAAGCAGCTGTTAATGTTTCTGATAACCAGTTGGAACTTAGGAAAACTGTTCCAGTGACAATTACTGTCCCAGATTCTGACTTTCATGATTTCGATAAAGATAGGTCAGAGCCATGCTTCAAACCAAAGCAAATATGGGCCTTGTATGATGAGGAGGACGGAATGCCCCGCTTGTATTGTCTGATCCGCGAGGTTGTCTCTGTCAATCCATTTAAGATTAACATAAGTTACTTGAGTTCGAAAACTGATAGTGAGTTTGGCTCAGTAAACTGGCTTGTTTCAGGTTTCACTAAATCCTGTGGAAATTTCAGGGCCATGACCTCTGATGTTGTTGACCAAGTTAACATTTTTTCTCATGTTCTAAGCAGGGTGAAGGCCGGTCGAGGCGGCTGTGTTCGCATATATCCTAAATGCGGAGAAATTTGGGCTGTTTACAGAAACTGGTCTACAGATTGGAATCATTTGACATCAAATGAGGTAAGGCATCAGTATGATATGGTGGAGGTGTTGGATGATTATTCCGAGGAGCTTGGTCTTTGTGTTAGCCCCCTTATTAAGTTGGATGGATTCAAAACCGTGTACAAGAGGAATGCAGACAAAAGTGCCATTAGATGGATACCAAGAAAAGAAATGCTGCGTTTTTCGCACCAAGTGCCTTCGTGGTTGTTGAAGGGTGAGGAAGCAAGCAATTTGCCCGACAAGTGTTGGGACCTTGATCCAGCTGCAACTCCCGATGAATTCCTTCATGCTGCTATAGAAACAAACGCTTCCTAGACAGGCATGATTGAAACAAGTACTATTTGGAAACATATAAGCATTCTTCCAAAAATATGTTTTAGATTTAACTGTATACTATGTCACACATAGTTAGAATCCAATGAGATTTTAACCACTGACATTTTTACAAAGTGAAATCTTATTTAGCCACATTTCAAGTAACAATTGTTAGAGGTCAAGATAGATTGGCATTGTATTTGCTACTTGTAATTTTATTTCTGGTAAGAATTTAAAGGCAAAGAATTAAAATCTGAAAGAAATTTTAAAGTTGTAATGTGACGAAAGAAAAAAGAAACAGTGACTAAAATTATTGCCTTGTATGTATAAAATTCAACTTCTGTATCCTTTCAAATTTGATACTTTCTGTTTCTGCTGTAAATGGATTTGTAAATAGGATGAACAAAAACACTTCTATGAAGTAAATGCTGTAATGTTTCTTAATATGAATATATGTAGAAACAATACAATATTCCTTCTAATCAGATTATCTTTCAAAGAAGCACAATTTAACACCTTTAAAGATGCAAAACAATTATAATAACTTTCGAAGAGGTGTATGTAGATTTGGCTATATTTTGTTTTTAAATGGAAAATTTTCTATTTAACTCAATGATCAACAGAGGAGGTGTTGGTGGAATTAATTATTTTTGTTTTTAGATGAATTTTTTTATTAATTCAGTGATTCCATTTTCTTTTCTTCAGAGTTTATACTTTTTATTTTTTAGATTATTATCTGCACACAACTGTAGAAGTTATTTCTAATTAATAATACAAACCATTGTTGCTAAATAAGAGCATTTTGTTACATACTAGATTTCAAACAATTCTAATGTAGAAAGCAGAAGAAAATCATTTAAAAAAACCATACATCGCCACCATGTATTATTACATGCATAAAACTCATAAACTAATTCCCTAGCTAGTGGAAAAACTGAGCTAATGCATTCTTCATCAAGTAGTTTGCAACAATGCCATTTGTTTTCTCTGTTGGATGGAATGAGTCCCAAAATACATATCTAGAAGCATCCATACAACTGAAAATACTAGCCCTGCTGCATGCATATCCCATCTCAAACATTCCAGTAGCACAACACGCCATCGAAGTCACTTGAAACCCTGCTCACATGAACATACCCCGAAATTTCAACTAGTACGTCAAGATCATATATCACAAATATTCATACAAAAATAACAGTCCTATTATATCAACTCAGTTGATAGTTATACAAGGATATTAGATACAAAAAATATAACAAATTATCAGGAACTTACCATATTGTGCTGGCTTTTTAACAACACTGAACAAAATATCATACGGATTCGAAAACACCAATCTGATCCCAGGAAGACCCTTCTTCAGTTTTGTGGTCAACTTATTAAGTTTATCATTGAACTCCAAAGCAATATTATTGTAATTGGACACACAATCATTCCCACCAACAAAATTTGTGGTTCTCTCTAAAGGCAAGCACCCCATTGGAGGTAAACCTCCTAAGGATATTTTCTTAGCACCAAGACCATAAAGTTTATGAACAAAATTTTCAGCTATTCCTGCTAGAAAATTTTGATACTCTCTTGGTGTGTATTGAGACGCCCTACCAGGAATTGTGTAGTAATTCTCTAGAAAATCATTTGTTCCTAGACTTATTATGTATACTGATTTTGCAATAGTCTCTTTCGCCTTTTTTTCACCAAGATATGCACCTAGCTTTTTTTGGTACTCTTTGTAGTACTCCAATTGCTTCCATAATGGTATAACAGACTGAAACAAGAATTTAAAATCAGTTATAATGGTCCTTTTGCAAACACATATAATGAAAATATATTGTACCAACAAAAAAAATGATGCAATACATTCATGTAAGAGTGAATTAAATGTGTATATACCAAGACATCTGAAGTGGCGTTGTCATAACCCGTAGCAGCAGAAGCAAAAGTGACACCAGTAGAAAACTGTGAGATGTTATAGCTAGTGTCCAAGTAAGCTGGTATGTATGGTTTGATTCCAAATGCTTCTGATAAAAAATCAGTTGCAATTCTTCCGTTGCTGAATCTTCCCGTTGGCTTCCCGCCCATGAAATCACGTCCATACGGCTGGAAGTTGCTCCGAGCAACAGTTGATATGAAGTTGTTGTTTCCTGCATCCACGGACGAGTCACCAAACACTATGATTGCAGGAACCTTAGCACCAGTTGTGAGATCAAGGCATTGAAGTAAAAGGATGCACAGAATGTTGGTCCATAGGAGCTTCTTTCCTTGTCCACCTTTCATCATTATGTGTAGTAACTAACTAATTAACTAACTCGGTAGTGTGACTTGAGTTGTGAGCTTGTGATGGAATAAATATTGGTTTGAAATACCAAAAGTATCTAGTTGATATGAGCTGTGAGACTAGTGCACACCGTATGAAAGTGGTTAGAGTTTAAATTTGACTTGTTTTTGGAGTCTAGTAGAGAAAAAGGGAGAATTTACCTTTTATGCTCTACAATTCTGGTAGAAATTAGTCACAGTTAAGTCAAAAAGAAGTAAAGCTGATTAAGAATTGTTGAAGTTGGTATTTAAACTTGGTTTTTTGAACTATTTGTCATTTATTACATGGTTAAAAGTTGAAATATTAATGAAATTTGGTTTTTAGGTGAGTGAGTTGTTGGGAATCATAACTAATGTTTTTGAGAGCCTCTAAGGAGAGAGTAATGTGGTTTTATAGTGGAATGGGCATAGTGCACTTTTTTCTGGTTTGCATATATATGGAATGAGAATGAAGGGTTAAGTTTCATTGGAAAGTGTTTGCTTGGTAAGTTTGCAGCTTTGCTGATGTAGGCTTTTGAAGAAAATTTAAAGCAAAGGCAAGGTGAGTAGGTGAATTTACTATCAGTGTCCCAAACACAATGTATCTTACACATTAGAGGACCACTTAGCCTAAGAATTTGTACACTTTGAATTTATTGACGTGCCAATAAATGGTTCACGCATTTATTGTATGAACTGGGTTCTTATAACTTTGAGTGTTTTATGAAAAATTATTAGATAAAGAAGTAGTGAAATGTCTGAACAAAAAAAATAGTGAAATGCACAAACAATCTCGAGGACAATATAAATTGTAATATTGACACGTGGATTGCGGTGAGAAAAATACCTAAGTGATTCGTACGTTTAAAATATAATAGAATCGTCATCGAATTTTATTTATTTATGAAAGGATGGGAAAATATCGAGAAAATCCACGAAAGAAAAGAAATAGTCATCGCAACCAAATTAGGATTCGAAAGTCGGTTATACAAGAAAAATGTATTAGCACCCTTCACATTTGTTGTACTCAACGGTATCCATTTAGTTAGTCTCGTAATCGAATGTTAGCGTGAAATTTATTTGCAATCTTTTAATTATTATGTGAGGAGAAAAGAAAGAAAGAATTTTTTGGTTTTTAATTATTGTGCTTGCCAAGATTTCGAAATCCTCTGCCTACGTATCCTTACGATGCAATAAGGAAATCAGAGTTTCGTAGTTCGGGATAGCGAGAGATATTCAATCGCATTTGAACAAAAAATATTGCTGCCCGAAACATGAATAATTGAACATTTGCATCACTTCAAGAACCAGTGACTGAATCCGGATCGACACAAATTCTTGCCATCATCATATTTGAGTGGAAAATGTTTGATCTTCAAATGTGGAAGCGTTGTTTGCATCATCGCAGAATGAACAAAGTGTCTTTCGTTTTTGAAAATGTTTGAATTGAAAAGTCAAAAGGCAAAAATGTTTGAATGAGTTGAAGTTGATTTTAGGTGGTGAATCATTCCTTCCTCACCAAATACTTTTTTGTGAAAATTGTGAGATAAACCAAGTTTTAAGGGTCTTTAATAGAATCCAAGCATTCAAACAAAAGCTTAAAATAATCATCATCTAAATGCTTTAGAGAACAACTTGGACAAGTACGTACAAACTATTATTGATTCCTCCATTATAGACCAAACTAGATTCGATTATTTAATGTGTTTTGAATATTTTTTATTATGAAAAAGATAGTGAAAAACACTTGGTGTTGACCAAGGTTTATTGAATTTCTTGAGAATTTGGCTTGAGTGTGAAAGGAAGTAGAAAAGCAACTTGATGTTGATCAAGCGTTTGAGACTTATCTTGAAAGATTTATTTTATCGCGCGTCCACTTTCATTTTGATTACTAAACAATATGGTCTAAGGTAGATGGCTAAAGAAGAATGACAATACAACTCAATCCTCAGTGTTTTTCTTCATGGATGGCTTCTCTGGGTATAACTAAATCAAGATGGCCCCATAAGACATGGAGAAAATAACATTCATTATCCATGAGGAACTTTTTGCTATAAGGTGATGCCCTTTGATTTGAAAAATGCAGGGGCAACGTATCAGCGTGCTATGGTGACTCTCTATCATGATATGATTCATAAAGAAATTGAAGTGTATGTTGATGATATGATTGCAAAGTCCCAGACTGAGGAAGAGCATTCGGTTCACCTTCAAAAGTTGTTTGCAAGGTTGAGAAAGTTCAGATTGAGGTTGAATCTGAATAAGTGCACCTTTGTGGTGAGGTCGGGAAAGCTTTTGGGCTTTATAGTAAGTCAACGAGGTATTGAGGTTGATCCTGCTAAAATAAAAGATATACAAGATATGCCTGAGCCTAGAACATAAAAATAAGTTTTTGGTTTCTTAGGGAGATTAAACTACACAACTAGGTTTATCTCTCATATTACAACCACTTGTGAGCCGATATTAAAATTATTGCGTAAAGATCAGGCTATTAGATGTAATGGCAATTTCCAAAAGGCTTTTGATAAAATAAAAGAATATTTACAGAAGCCTCTTATCCTCATTCTTCCAGTACCTGGGAGACCTTTGATCATGTCACAGGCATATTTCTTCCTAATCGAGCTGGTTTCTCCGTCGCCAGGGAATCCACCAGCGACGGTGTTGAGGGTATGGCGAGATGATTTGGTCTCATGCACTTCTTCTGTACCCTTACCCTTCTTTTGGGAGGGCCCTTCAGAGTCTGTATCCTGTCGCCTGGCATCTCTTTTCCCGGTATGGGTTTTGCCATCTTTCACATAAGTTAGCAAGTGCCCTCTTTGTATCAATGCCCCGATTCTTTCTTTAATTAGAGGTAATCATCGATATGGTGTCCCCGGAGCTGGTGGAAACTACACCAAGCCCCATTGTCCTTTCCTAACACAGTATTGACTTCCCTCCTGTTAGGGGGTGCTTCTGGGATCAGGTTCAGGTGTGCTACCTCTTGTAATATTTCACCTCTCTTGGGGTTCAGAGGCGTCACCCTATCGTCTAGATTGAAGGGACGTCGGTTCGTCCTTTGAGTCATGCGTTCCCGAGCTCTATCCCTTGAGGTAGTCTGGGTAGACTCTAGCATCCTTTCTGACCCCTCTTCCTTGGTCTTATTTTTCTTCGTGGTGTCCTTGGATCGTTTCTCTAGGTTACTCTCTTCATCCTTTATGTAGAATTCAGTTCAGGTAATGATTTCATCCATGTTGGATGTCGGGTTTTGGGATAGGGATTCATTAAACTGCCCGACCCGGAGGCCATGTTGAAAAACCCCACTAATAGCTCTTTATTAGGGTGATACAATTTAATAGTCTCTTCATTGAACTGGTGTTTACCGTGAAAAATGGTAAATAACCGCTGATCTTCCAAAAGGTAACTTATTTGGTGACTCGCAGGATCGATCAGATTGATCCTAAGACATGGATGATTTTTATCGTTTAAATGCTTTAAAATAGAGAGTTTCGACTAATCCTAATGGTGATTAACGCAAGTAAGGTAGAGACACTTTAAGTAAATTGCATGGAGAAAAGCTTGATAAAGTAAATAAAAGCATTAAAGGCTTGTTAAATAAATGACTTCGACTGAGATAAATAAGTGAAAGCGATAAATTGCTTGAATGTAAAAGATTTCGATTAAGGTAAATAGTGTTTCACACATACATTCTCAATGATTCTTTCTCTCACGCTGGGTACTTGAATCTAAATGAGTGACTTGTATACAATGATGAACACACTTAATAACTACGTGAACACTTAGTATTTATACTAAAAATCCTAAGTAACTGCTGGGCAGTTACATCGCTTCGTGGTGACACCACATGGCACGTTCACAACCCTCGACGCCTACTTCCACGCCACGTTGCGCTTGGTAACTGCTGGGAACCGTTTTCCCTCCAACAATTCGAAATTCAAACCGTTCGATCTTGGGCATCAGGGACCTTGGTCGAAAGGTTGCTCCTTCGACGTTGAAAACAACATGATTCCAACTTAGAGAAATTTCTCTAAGTATCTTGTCATTCTTTGATAAGCCTTCGATGTGATCAGCTGATCGAAGCCTTCTTGTGTAGGAAACTCTTCTAACTCATAATTAATGATCTATATGATAATAGAACGTGGGTGTCGAATTTAGGAGCCAACAAATTGCCCCCCAAGAATGTCTTATTTCGACGCTTAGAAGAAAGAGGCATTCTTTGATATTCCATTCGACACTTGTCCTTCACTCTCAGTCACAAATTAGTTTGTGCGTTTTTTGTCTCCTACCAACCATCTGACAATCTCAAAAAATCATCATTTCAACTTTTCCCAAGATGTCACTTCAGCAGTCTTTCGACTTCCGTTTTGATCTTCGACAGTATTTCTGGAGCGAAGCATCTTGGAGTTTGTTTGACAGGCTTTTTCCCAGGTTTGATTGGCAACTGAAGTTCTACCAATCTTCTGTCGAGACCAGGCATCTCGTCGTAATCCCATGTAAAGCAGTCCTTGAACTCCTTCAGTAATTGGATCACTTCGACCCTGAGCTCTGGGTCTATTTTGGCACTGATGTAAGTGGGTCTTTTATCTAACCCTTCGCCCAAGTCGATTTCTTCTAAAGGATCATGTGCTAACATTTTGATGTTGTTTGCCAGGGGGTCCTTTTCGAAACCCAAAGGCTCATCGTCGTAGATGGCGTCGAGCCTCTGTTCCTGCATTCCTTCTGTCGAGATATCGGGAGGTTCTGGGTCAAAATCTTTTCCAGGACCTATATTTGGTGGCTATGGGTCGAAATCTTTTCCAGGACCTGCAGAAGGTAGTACTTGGTCATTGGCCTTGGTGGCCATATATTTTACTTCGGCTTCGAGAGCCGCTATCATTCTTGTTTCGGCTACGTAAGCCGAAATTCACTGTAACGCTTGCGACTCAGTCATTATCACTGAATTCGCTTCCCCAACCAGTTGGCTAGATGCCAGTTAGCCCACTGAAATCAATGTGAGACAAGTCTTCTTTATCCCATTGAAACCCATGATCAGGATGCAGGTAGAAGGAACAAAAAGCATTTGGCGCTGGCGCCATGTCGAAGTCAGGTGCTGGACATGGCCCAATGTGAGCCAAATTTTTGTTGAAGTCAGCTCTCCCTAGGTGATTAACTTCGCCTAAGTAATAGCTCTGATCTGCTTCTATATTCTCGACAATCCCATCGGGACGCCATAATATCACCCTTTGGTGCATCGACGATGGTACTGCTCCGACACCATGTATCCATTCTCGGCCTAACAGTAGGTTGTAATTTGGTTTAGCCGATATGACCATGAACATGGTTGGTCGAAGGATGGATCCCACTTTGAGGTCTAGTTGAATCACACCCATGGTGGTCCCTATTCCGCCTTCGTAGTTCGATAGGACCATATTATGAGGCTTAATGTCTTCATCATTCTTGCCTACTTTTCTTAGCATGAAGTGGGGAATTATGTTGATAGTCGCCCCACAGTCCACCAAGATTTTGTTTACAGTGGCCTCTTCGAGCTTTGCCCTTATGAATAAAGGCTTGGGGTGAATTTTCATCGCCTCAGTTGGTGGTTCGAAGAAACCATTTTGCTCTTCAGTGCAGCCATTACCCATGACAAATTAGCATACTGGCCTATGCTTGGCCATCTCTTGTTCGACTTCCCAGTCGTTTGCTTCGACTTCCATTTGGCGGTCGAATTCTCTTGGCAAGACCGAAACTACATTTATCATGATGTCTAATGTGTCGTCGGACTCGAAGCTATCTTCGTCACCAGCTTCATCTTGATCAGGCCATACCAATCTATTGGCCACTGGTTCCCTCTCTAAAGGCTTTCTTTGCTTTCACTGGGGGACATTTGAGCTCGACTCTGGTTTTGGTTCGTTGGCAGCCTCTCTCTCAGCCTTGCGCCGCCTTTGGTACCTTCTCCACTGGGATCGAGACATTGGGTTCTTTCCCTTGTAGTTACTCGATACTTGAGCAACTTTGGTGGCACCTACATGAGGTTCTTTCTTGAGTGTCAAAGATGAACCTCTTGGCACTTCAAAGGAATGCCACCTTTCTTCGTTGGGTCTCTTTCGACTCGATGTTTTGAGCCATGTATCGTCTGGAACATTGGTTGGAGGCCTGAAAGTTAGTGGCCTCTTTTCCTGACTTGAACCCTTTTGATAGGTTCTTCTAGGATCGTGTCGAACATCAGAGCCTGCACTTGTTTGGGCATTTCTGCTCCATTTTTTGTTTGCTGCTCTCACACCTTCGATGTGTTCAGCAGCTTTCTTGTCAAAAATAGAGCTGCATCGAGGACACAACATTACTTCTGATTTTTTCTTCTGGCATCATTGTAAGAATTCTTCCAGATTTTCGTTCTCTCGGGGGAATGCTGTTCTGTTTGCTTGCTCTCGCCTGATGGCTTCCTCTGAAACTTTTGATTCAGAGATTTTGACCATGTTGACATTCATGTTGTCTTTAGTAGCAAGAGTCATTTGCTTCATTTGAGCCTCCAGGTCTTTTGTTTGGCCTTGCACCGCAGCCAAGTAGGAAGTGGGTTTAGTTCCACATTTTGAGACTCCACCTGTTTCCAGTTTTGGGCCCTCAGCGGCCTTTTGGACTGCTTCGATTGTTTTTCTAGAAAGGTTCCCAGAAAAACTGCCAAATATTGGCATATTGATATAATCTTTGGTGACTTCGACCATAGTTATCCCTGGCCTTTTCACCTGACTCCTGGAAGCTTCGATCATATTTACCCCTGAGGGTTCAGCATAGTGGGCTTCCGCCTGCAAAGGGCTCGAGTCCACATTCACGGGGGCCTTGTCAGCGAACTTCAGCCTCCCTTCTTTGATAGCATTTTGCACGAGATCCCTGAAAAGAAAACATTGAGATGTTTTATGGCCCAGAAAGTTATGATATTTACAATAGCCTCTTTTCTTTCTTTGATCAAGAGGAGGCACTTTTACCCCTGGGGGTATTATCATTTGGCCATCTTTTACAAGTAAATCAAAAATTTCATCACATTTCGTAATATCGAAACTGTAAGTCTTTTTAGGGAACCTATCATTGGCCTTTTCAGACTCAGTGGGGTTTTTTCCACTTGAGGGGACTAGTAATTTGCAAGAGTATGGTGGCCCTCATTTTAACTCAGCTAAATCGACCTCATTCTCCTCGACGGCTATAAGTTCGTCGAATGTTTCTGGATCTTCATCGTCCATTTCGACATATGCTATCTTTTCTCTTTTATGATTTTTCGTCGCCCTAGCTTTTTCAGCTTTAAGGCGTTCTACCTGTCGAACCCTATCGGCCAATTAGGCCATGTCCCTCAGGTACCGAGTGTCTAATTTCTTCCTAATGGAGTAATCTAGACCTCCAGCGGCTATTTCGACTAACTCGTGCTCTGGCACTTGCGTAAAGCATCTTGCCTTGAGCAATCTAAACCTATTTAGGTATTCGTCTATAGGCTCAGTGAATCTCCTCTTTACACTAGCCAACTCTTTCAAGCTTATCTTGGTTTGTCCCATGTAGAATTGCTCATGGAACAATCTCTCCAACTGGGTCCAATGGTGGATCGAATTGGGGGGGAGAGTTGTGAACCAAGTAAACACATTCTTTGTTAGGGAACTTGGGAAATACTTAATCCTTAGGTTCTCATTGTTTGAGATTTCTCCCGCTTCGATTAAATATCTTGCCACATGTTCGACAGTGGATTTTGTCGTGTCCCCTGAAAACTTAGTGAACTTAGGGACTTTGCATCTAGGAGGAAAGTCCGTTTGTAACACATATTCCGACAGCGGGGATGTGAAGTCGGGCCTACGGAAGCCCGTATTCATCCCGTTTTGCATCATGATTCTTTCAATCATGGCTGTCGAGTTATTCTCCAAACCAACATTCTGGTATTGGATTTGCTGAACTACTTCGTCAGCGTTTTGGTTTCTATTAACCATCCTTATTTCCGGGGCTACGACTCTCGGCTCTTCGACCCCGAATTGTTCCATTTGTACCCTAAGGTTCTCTTCGACAGGCTGCTGGACTTGTTTAATAGTGGTTTCTTCCTCTAGAAGTATGCCTTGGTTTCCCCTTATCTGTGCCCTTTGGGGCTGTCGAATGGGTTGGGGTACCCCAAAAAAGTCATCCAGACGCGACATTTGCGCTGTCATTTGCTGATTCAACTGGGTGGTATTATGTATTAGAGGATTTAGCATTGTACTTAAAGTTTGCGCCAACATTTGAATCATGTCGTGGTTGCTTTCGTCCATTTGCTGCCTCAAGACTGCTGTCGAGGCATTCGTAAGGCCAGGCATTACGTGGGACGTTCCTCCTAAGAGTTGGTTCCTACCCATGTTCGCCATACCAACTCCATAGCCTTGGAGTGGCGAAGAGGCGCTCACTAAAGGTTCTGAAAAGGTGGACGTAGCGTTCTTCAGGCTAGTCAATTCAGAAGTTGGCATGCCGTAGGGTGGTTCTCGATTTAACCAGACTGTCGAAAAACCTGGGGGAACATATGGTCTGGTTCCTTGGTTTCCCCTTGGTGGGGGAGTTCCCAAAGGCATTCTGGGGCCTGTAAATGAAGGTATTGGCCCCGTTTGTGTAACCGTTACTGTTGGCGTTGAACCAACGGTTACCACTTCGCTTATGGTTGGGATAACCGTCGCTCCCACGTTTGTTTGTGGGTTTTCTCCATTGTTTGGCGGATTCTCCATTTCTCTACTTATTCTCCTAGTATTGGTTTCGTTGGTGTATATTCTACCACTTCTCAATAACATGCAATACTCTCGAAAAAGGAGTATATTTTATAAAAAACGATTAAACTCGTAAAATCAACACAAGGTCCCACCAGGTGTGCCAATTTGTTTACCGTGAAAAATGGTAAACAACCGCTGATCTTCCAAAAGGTAACTTATTTGGTGACTCGCAGGATCGATCAGATTGATCCTAAGACATGGCTGATTTTTATCGTTTAAATGCTTTAAAATAGAGAGTTTCGACTAATCCTAATGGTGATTAACGCAAGTAAGGTAGAGACACTTTAAGTAAATTGCACGGATAAAAGCTTGATAAAGTAAATAAAAGCATTAAAGGCTTGTTAAATAAATGACTTCGACTGAGATAAATAAGTGAAAGCGATAAATTGCTTGAATGTAAAAGATTTCGATTAAGGTAAATGGTGTTTCACACATACATTCTCAATGATTCTTTCTCTCACGCTGGGTACTTGAATCTAAATAAGTGACTTGTATACAATGATGAACACACTTAATAACTACGTGAACAATTAGTATTTATACTAAAAAAAATCCTAAGTAATTGCTGGGCAGTTACATCGCTTCGTGGTGACACCACATGGCACGTTCACAACCCTCGACGCCTACTTCCATGCCACGTTGCGCTTGGTAACTGCTGGGAACCGTTTTCCCTCTAACAATTCGAAATTCAAACCGTTTGATCTTGGGCATCAGGGACCTTGGTCGAAAGGTTGCTCCTTCGACGTTGAAAACAACATGATTCCAACTTAGAGAAATTTCTCTAAGTATCTTGTCATTCTTTGATAAGCCTTCGATGTGATCAGCTGATCGAAGCCTTCTTGTGTAGGAAACTCTTCTAACTCATAATTAATGATCTATATGATAATATAACGTGAGTGTCGAATTTAGGAGCCAACAACTGGGCCAGGTATTCTCGTAGGGATTCCGTCTGACCTTGTCGAATGTTGAACAAGGTAGTCATCGATACCTTGGGATGTCTGTTAGCAGAGAAATATTGAATCAGCTTCTTCGTCAAGTCCAGATAGCTTTCCACGGAAAGCCGGGGTAAGCTCATATACCATCATAGAGCAACGTCCTTGAAGGTTCCAACCATTAGTTTACATTTTAGCGAGTCAGTGGGGCCTATTATTTCCATTTGATTGTTGATGGCAATAACATGCTCCTAAGGATCAGTTTTACCATCATGAGTTGTCAGCGATAGTGACTTGAAGTTTTCTGGGACTTGATCGTCCCTGATGGATTGGGACAGTGGTTAGGCTCCAGGAGTTCCACTCCTTGCTATTCATCTCTCAGGCTTTTAAGTTATAAGTCAACGACACTGTCCTGCAGAGTCTCGTTCTGCTGTCTCAGAGCCTCCATCGTGGCTAACAATTGTGACATGTCTGAGGGATCTCATTCGAATAAAATTTTGGTGAAAAATTGTTGAAGTGTGGCCTAGGATAATTTTACCGAGGCCCCACAGTGGGTGCCAATGTTCTTGCGTAGAACAAATATTTTGTCGACTTCCTCTTTGGAGGCGAGAAAAGCCACGAAAGTAGGTTCGTAGGATTATTGGGGAATTTGGGAGCTAAGTCGATATTGTGTATTGTCCCAAGAACAAATTTCTTGCTTATCCCTCTTGCGGGAGCCCCTTTTATAGTGTTCCTTTTGCGCCATCAAGAGCCTCAGTTAATGAGTGACTCTTGAGTTCCATAACCATATAACCTCCTTCATCTCCATGTGCGTAGGTGATTAAAGTTGTGTAACATTGTAGTAAATATGTCGTTGGAGGTTATGAGCATTAATGAGCCGAGGTTGATGATCGGTTATGGGCAGGAGGACTCGGTTACCGACCTTATCCAAGTCTAACGTACATACAGGCTGCTACCCGGAGGTGTGATGATCGTCTAGTACTCCTTAGTCGAGTTGCACCCTGGGTACCTTCTCCATTGAGCCGACTACCAGCTTCATCATCTCTTTCGTCGATTATACTACCCGGTCGGGACTAATATTTCCGGGATGTACAGGAGCCGTTATAACTTTGCTAACAAATTATCATATTCCCTTAACAGCAAGATTATGTTTTTGTGAATCTATGTGCTATCAGGCAGTGAAGACCAACATATGGAGTTTTGATGACGACAATCAACTGCAATAATAAAACATTTATTTATTTACTTATGGTTGTCTTATTGTTTTGGAGTGAAATTTTATTTGCGAGGATAATACTTTTATAAGTGACCGTGCTGGTCTTTTATAGTCTTAAGTGTGTGATACATTTAGGGGATCGAGTTTTGGTTCTTGAGATAAACCATAAATCTTTGTTATTGGTTTGTTAAGCTTCACCAGAAAAAAGCTTTATTTTGATTAAAGAGATCAACCACAAATCTCTAATTGTATTGATATAATAAGCTGGGGGTAAAAGTTGTCTATAGGTTAGGGATAATACTGTTCAAACTCTTAAGATCAAATTGTATTAAGGTTTGATCTTACGGTTGATCAGAACCTAGAGAATGGCCGGAGGATGATCTTCAGTCGGGCTGAGGAGAGAGGGGGTTGTACCTGCAAGGTACTCCAACTATCAAGGAAGAGTAAGAGTAAGAAGGTACTAGCAAAATATCAGGTAATGAGTAGTGAAAAATGTGATACCTGGCCCTCACATATGTGTGGGTTTATATAATGCCCCTGGCGCGTGGACATTGGTTCCTAATTTCCCACCTAGATATGCGAGTCCAAAAAATCAGGTAACTCCAGGACTTGGCCAAACCGAGAAGATGTGCTCGTAACTAGCCGTTGGTTCCGAGGAGGAGGCTGGTTGCAGGCATCACTCTGGTCGGTCCCTGGTGGCTTACGCGGTGCTGGTGTCGGGCAGGATGAGAAGACGCTCCACAGGCATCTTAGATCGGAGCTGGACCAAAAGGGAAAGAGGGTGATATTGCCCGACAGGTGCGGGAAGTCCGAGTCACAGTCAGTGGGTGGCACCTATGAGATGTCTTAGACTGGGCCTACTCAAGCTTTCGGGCCAGTCCAAAAAAGTAGCCCCCCAAGTCGTTGCTTCTGAGCACATGAGTGAATACTTTGAAGTCTGATCGAGGGACAGGGAAATGAGCATTTGCCCGTTATACTTCTATCGGGGAGGTGAAACGTTTGCCGTTGGGACTTTTGAATTTGGAGAGGTAGCGTGTTTTGGGAAACATATCGGTCGAGCATCACAAATGATGACCTAGGGCTAGGGTGTCATAATGACGACCCTGGGGTTCCCAAGGCGTGTGTTTGGTACGCGCGGGCTATTTCAGCTATAAATACGAGAGGAACAGGGTGATTAGTATTTTTCGCCTTCTCCTTCAACTGCTCGTATTAGTTCGACAGTCGACCATCAACATTTGCTCAGTTTCTTCATTCGCGGTCATCCAACTTCATCTCTTCTTCTTCTATCAGTGAGTTTTCGTTCCTCCATTGTTGCATGTCTTAGTGTTTTCGTTTTTAGCCTTTTAGATATGCATGCGGTTAGGATTTAGGGTTCTGTTAGGGAGGAGGTCGTTAGAGACTCTAGGTGACGGACGTTGTTCCTGTGGCGCACGAATGCTGGAGCCGTCGTGGGGCTTCCTCGGGGGCCTGGCGTTATGTTATAGGTGATTTTTTAGGGTTTAAGATTTTCTGCAATTTGTGCCTGTTAGAATACCTCAGGGGATTTCTGGGCTTTTTCTACGATTCCAACCCGTTAGTGTGCCTTAGTAAGGGATTAGGACTTTCTCCCGCATTTTGTGCCCGTCAGCGTATCTCAGCGAGGGTTCTGGTCGGGGATATGATCCTCGTCTCCCAGCACCCTTTCACTTGTCTAGCGGTGGAATGGTGGTTTTGGCTTTGATGTCGAGCTCATCTTTTTCCTCTGCTTTTCAGGTGCTATGGCTGACGATGCACAAGTTGTCATTCCGAGCGAGTCTACAGAATCCTCCAGGAGCTCTTCGAGTGAGACTAGTGGTAGCTCGTCGAGCATATTAGAAATCTCTGGGGAGCAGCAGAATCAAGTGGATCAACAGATGGGGGAGCCCGACGTAGGGGCGACCTCTTCGGCTCGGGGTGGTCTGTTTCCTTCTCGAGATGATGAGGATCCTCAAGATTGGGTAGCGAAAGACCCTTGGGAGTGGCGGTCATATTTTTATGAGCACGGGGAGGACGTTTTCACCGATGTTTACACCCACGAGGAGGGGGCCCAGGAGGAGTGGCCGTTGTATATCCCCGAGAAGGACAACAGGATCTGCTTGAGATATGATAGGAGGCGGATTCCCATGTACGATATATTCTTTCGGGAGATGGGTCTCCGCCTTCCTTTTTCTGACTTTGAGGTGGCCGTTTTTCAGCATCTGCATGTGGCTCCCTTCCAGTTGCACCCGAACGGAATTGCATTCGTGCGGGCATTCCAGATAGTGTACGACTATCTGAAGATAGGGGCCATGATCCTGTTATTTTTCTATTGTTTTCACATCCAGAGGAGCAGGACTAACAGAAGGTGGGGATGGGTCTCCCTCAAACAGGGCAACGAGTAGTTGTTCAAGGCCTACTTAGAGTCTGTATGCCATTTTAAGGAGAAGTACATCTTGGTGCATCCCACCTCGACGAAGGCGTTGCTGAATGTTTTTAGGAGTCAGTTGTTGCTCAACGAGGATGGGACTCCTCATATAAACGAGTTAGGGGAGGCTACCGCGACACTGGTCGCCAAGTTCCCGTTTCAATGGACCAAGAGACATTTCGAGAAGGAGTTGGGCTCCTATGTCTGGAGAGAGGGGGAGCTTGGGGATGAGGACCTGTCGAGCTTCACCACTTTGACCTCGTTTGTAGCTTGAATTCCTCCAGTCCAGCGAGTCGGTCGGGGAGGTAGGCCAGTGCTGGATAGAAACAGGGAGCCCGTGTTCGAGCCGAGTCTCATAAACGTTTGGGAGCTCCTTGGGAGCGAGGATCCCGTTAGATATATATGTATAAATTTTATTTTTCCAGTACGTGGTCGTCGTTTGTTTGACCCTTCGTTTTACTGACTCTTCTCTTTTTTTTTTTGCAGAAAATATGAATCCTGCTCAGGAACGTTTGGCCAAGACACTTGTTGTTCGGGAGAGAAAGGTCAAAAAGGATGTACAGACTAGCGCGGGGCCAGTTCCTGCTCCTGGATCAGGTGGATCGTCCTCAACTCCGACCACAATTGCTTTGTCTCCATCAGTTGTTTCCTCGAAGGCGAAGAGGCCTCGACCCGAGGGGAGCGTTGACCTTACCGGGGAGACGGGAAAAAGGGACTTATGATCTGCCTCCTTGCTGGATGGAGAGGTATTTTTTCGAGAGCGTGGCTCTTCGTCTTCCTAGGGCTGAATCACTCATTCTCGAGGGGACGAGCTGTCCGGAAAAGAGGGCGACGCTGGCCCAAGAAGCGGGTGGTTTGATGCGGATCTTGGAGATGTCCGTCGCGTACACCGAGGGGAGTTCATCCCAAGAGATGGAAAAAAAGAATCTATGGGCCAAGTTGGCAGTGACCGAGAAGGCCTTGGTCGATAAAGACAAAGCCCTAAAGCTGACCGAGGTAGAGTCAGGGAAGTTATCCGAGGAGCACAACGCTCTTATGCTCAAGAGTGAGAGTCTCGAGGGGATTGTGACGGCCTTGACTGCCGAGCTTGCGCCTGCTGAGGATGAGCCAGAGGATACCAAGGACCTGAAGACTCGGGCCAAGTTAGTAGCCCTTTTCTAGCTTGCTATGGACGATGCTCAGGCTGCTTCGACAATGCGGTGAATCAGATGTGTGTGTTGAATCCCGGTGTTGAGATCAATACTTCGGGCATGGGGGTCAACTACTACGTGGCTGACGGACAGATTCTGGTTCCTGACTACCTGAGGGATATTATTGATCAACCGGCTGGGGATCCTGCTCAATTGTCGCCTATTGTTGAAGGAGAAACGGAGGGGTGATTGTGCATTTCTTTCGGCCTGCGTGCCATTTTTGTAATATTTATTATTTCTCGAGGTGTTTCCCGTTTATGTAATATTCGCATAATTTCGGCCCAAGTGGTCGCTTTATTTATTTTCTGGCCATTGGTCGTTTTGATTCGAATATTTAATTTGTGTTATTTGCATGATTGTTGACAAGTTAGCCCAATTAGGACTTTTATATTTTGCAAAGAGTTTGCATCGGGGATATGCTCGTTTTGTATGTCCGTCGGTATGGGGAAACCGATCAAAACCCTCCAGGGCAAATGTCGGGCGAGGGCCGGAATCTAAGTCTCGTTTTGAGGGACCCGAGTTCGACGGAGTGAACTTTCCGTCGCGAGTCAGGCGTTCTACCATTGTGGCACAAAGACAGTGGAGCTCAATCGAGTTATCTACGCCGGGCTGAGGGTACGCTCGTCAATAGAGCGGAGCCTCTCCCCTTCTAAATACTTTGGGTGCTATGCTTATGCCTAGGCGCGCACGCGTGATCAGGCTCAAGCGAGTCTATCTTATCGACCGAACCTGCCGACTGCTCAGTGTTTTTAACTGTAGTATAGTTTTAGCTTTTCAGTGTTCCATGATCGAACAAGTTGTTCCCCTTGTAAGTTCTCCAAGTAATACACTCCGGTTCCCGTTTTGGCGTAGACGCAATAAGGACCTTCCCAGTTCACCACGAGCTTGCCCTCGCGAGATTCTTTGTGATTTCTCTTCAAGACAAGGCTGTCGACCTCGAACTCTCGACGTATCACGTTGGCGTCATAGCAGATGGCTATTTTTTGTTTGAGCGAGGCCTCTCGCAGGGCCTCTCCTGTTCTGATTTCTTCCACCAAATCCAGTTCTTCTTTGAGGGCGACGTCGTTCATCTCCTTGTTGAGAGGCGTCTCGGTTCGTCTGGAAGGTTCCTTGATTTCTACAGGGATAACAACCTCCGTCCCGTATGCTAACCGGAACAGAGACTCCCCAGTAGACGAGTGAGTGGTTGTTCGATACACCCAGAGCATGCTATGTAGCTCTTTGACCCATCGTTTCTTGGTTTTGTCCAACCTTCGCTTGAGGCCTCTAAGTATCACCCTGTTAGCAGCCTCGGCCTGGATGTTGGTCTGGGGGTGCTCGAAGGAGGCGAAATGTTGGGTCGTTCCAAGTTTAGTGACAAATTCATGGAAGGTGTGGTCTGTGAACTGGGTCCCGTTGTCAGTGACTATCACTTGTGGGATGCCAAAACAAGCCAAAAATATCTTATATAGAAGCGAAGGACGTCCTGGGCAATGATTTTAGCCAAGGCTTCGGCTTCTATCCACTTAGTGAAGTAGTCGACCGCTACTATCAGATATTTGTTCTGATTGGTTCTGACCATGAACGGGCCGAGGAGGTCTAGTCCCCACCAGGCGAAGGGCCAGATAGAGGAGAGAGATTTGAGCTTTCTAGGAGGAGCTAAATACATGTCCCTGTGTCTTTGGCATTTATCACATTTCTTTATATGTTCTCTTGCATCGTGCTGCATGGTGGGCCAGTAGTATTTTTTCCGCAAGGCTTTCCTCGCGAGGGATCTTCCGCCCAGATGCTGACTGCTGATGCCCTCATGGATTTAGAGCAGTATGCATTCCGCTATGTTTTGATCGACACACTTGATGAGTGGGATGGAAAGTCCTCTTCTGTAAAATTTACCCTCGACTAATACGTATGAGCAGGCCCTTAGTCTGATAACGACCGACTCTTTCGGGTCGTCGGGGAGTTTGCCTTTAGTGAGGTAGTCATGTACGGGGGTCATCCAGTAATCCCTGTCCCCGATGGAGAATACTCCTAGGGTGGCAGATGGTTTCTGGATGCTTGGCCGAGGAAGTACCTCTTGTATTACAGATTTATTTCCTCCCTTCTTCTTTATGCTCTCCAATTTGGATAAAATGTCTACGTGGGCATTATGCTCGCGGGGAACATGTTGAATGTCCACGAACCTAAATTTCTTCTTTGCCTCCTGAACCATGGCCCAATATTCAGTGAGTTGTTCATTTTTGACCTGATATTCACCCCAGATTTGTGAGGCGACCAGTTGAGAATCGGTGAAGATTCTTACTTCCTTGGATCCCAGATCTTCGGCTAGCCGTTAGCCTGCGAGGAATGCCTCGTATTCAGCTTGATTGTTGGAGGTCGGAAATGACAGGGTGAGGGAAACATCGACCAGGGTCCCTTCCTCGTTATCTAGTTTGATGCCCGCGCCGCTTCCGGTTGTACTAGAGGTGCCGTCGACGAAGATCGCCCAGCGACGCGAACCTTCCGGATCTCCGGGCGAGGTCATTTCTGCTATGAACTCAGCCAAGGCTTGAGCCTTAAGGGCTTTCCTACTTTCGTACTGGATATCAAATTCAGAGAGTTCTAGAGACCACTTCAGCATTCTACCAACCATGTTTGGCCTTACGAGCAGTTGTTTTATCGGCTGATCCATTCAGACCATTATGGTATGGGCCAAGAAGTAGTGTCTTAGCCTCCTTGCAGCGTTAACGAGGGCCAAGGTTTCTTTCTCGATTTGTTGATATCTTGCTTCCGGGCCTTACTCATGAAATAAATTGGCCTTTGTCCCTCTCGACTTTCCCTTATTAGTGTCGCACTTATTGCCTTGGAGTCGACAACTAGATAAAGGTAGAGGACTTCGTCTTTCCTGGGCCGGGATAAGACAGGAGGTTGTGAGAGTGCTCTTTTTAATGGGAGAGGGCTCGCTCGCATTCGGGATTCCATTTGAAGGCGACTTCCTTGCGCAGAAGTTTGAACAAGGGGAGCGCGTGCTGGGCGGATTTTTCCACGAATTGGGAAAGAGAAGTGAGCATGCCATTTAAGATCTGGATGGATTTCTTCGAGGAGGATGTTAGAAATTCGGAGAAGGCCCAACATTTGTCGGGGTTCGCCTTGATGCCCTATTCTGTCAGATAGAACCTGAGGAACTTTCCTACCCGTACACCGAAGGTGTATTTTTCTGGGTTGAATCGCATCCAACACTTTGGGGCTTGCTCGAACACCTTTTTCAAATGGGCGGAATGGTCGAGCTCTTCGGTGGACTTGACGATCATGTCGTCCATATAGACTTCGAGCATGTTGCCTATTTTGTTGAAAAAGACTTTGTTCATCATGTGTTGGTAGGTAGCGCCCGCGTTTTTCAGGCTGAAGGGAATTACGTTATAGTAATAATTACCTGACTCGGTCATAAAAGCGGTATTTTTTTGTCCGTTTTTGCCATGGGAATATGGTTGTAACTAGAGTTTGCGTCTATGAAAGATAACAGTTTAAAACCGGTCAAATTGTCGACCAGTTTGTCAATATTAGGGAGGGGATAAGCATCTTTCTGGAAAGCCCGATTGAGATCAATATAGTCAATGCACATTTGCCATTTTACATTAGATTTTCTAACAAGGACTACATTTGAGATCCAGGTTGTGTAATGGGCTTCAGAAATAAAATGTGCCTCTAGGAGGTCTTTTACAGCTAATTCAGCAGCCTTTAACTTATCGGTCGACTACTTTCTTCTGCACTGTGCGACCGCCTTGATGGTGGGATCAATGGTTAGGTGATGGCATGTGACCTCAGGGTCTAAACTGGGCATCTCGGCTGCACTCCAGGCAAAGAGATCAGCATTTTCCCGCAGGCAGGCTTTGAGTTGCCTTTTTTCCAGGCCAGGGAAGTCCGCTCCGATCTTTACTCCCCTGGTGGGGTCTTCTCCGAGGGGAACCAGCTCGAAGTCACCGTCCGAGATAGTTCGTGCGTGACTCGAGAGCTCATTGTAGCCAGCAGAGGAGGTTAACCCTTCATCTTTGACTATAGGCTCTTTCCCCTTATTCCTATGCTCGACCCTGTCCTCCATGGAGGAGCGACTGTCGAGGTCAATGGTGTCAACCCTTGGCAGCGGCCTGGATTCCTCGGGGCTGGGGGGAAGTATGGATCCAGTGGTCATCCGAGGTTGGGCGTTGATGAAGCTGAGGCCCTTCGCAGAAGCTTCGAAGCACCTCCTGGCTGCTTGGATGTCCCCGTGAAAAGTGGCAACCAAACCATCAACCGTGTAGTATTTCATCTTGAGATGAAAGGTGGAGGAGACCGCGATGAACTCGGGAAGAGTGGGTATCCCGAAGATACATTGATAGAGAGACATGCAGTCTACCACCAAGAATTGGGTCTTGATGGCCCTGGCCGTTATCTCCCTCCCAAAAGTGATGATCAGCTCTATGTACCCCCATGGCTTCGTGCTGGCCCCGTTGAAACCTTGAAGATCATAACCCATATAGGGGGTCAGGTGACTCTCGTTTAGCTGCAAAATGTTGAACAATTGGGCGTACATGATGTCCACCGACCTGCTTTGGTCGACCAAAATGTGACACACGTCAAAGTTAGCCATCCGAGATCTCACGAGTAGTGGTATGATCGAATTCGGGGCTCCTCCCAGTAGAATGCGAGGGGGTGAGATCCTCCTCGGAACTTGTCGAGCGTGGAATCCATCTCAGAGTTAGCCTCGATGTGTTGGTCGAACCTTCTCTTCACTAATCCGACTATATGCCTGTTGAACCCTCCACCGTAAATGATCATGGCTGCGGGGAAGGATTCCCACAGACCGTGGGTGGAGAATTACAGGGGGACATTCTCCATGTCTGGAAAGTAAAAGTCTTCTGGTCGTGAGATGCTCAAGTCGACCAGAATAGTGTCGAGGTTGAGGGATTTCTTCTCTTCTTCGACATTTTTGGTCTCTGGTGCTTCGTCACAGACGACCTCTTTTTTCTTATACTGCTTGAGGTTCCCGTCTCTGATTAGTATTTCGATTGCATCCTTGAGGTGAATGCAATCCTCTGTGTTGTGGTCGTGACTCTTGTGGAACCTGCAGTACTTACTCTTGTCGGTTCCTGGCTCCGACGGTGTTTGTCGGGGGAAGCGCACCCCGACTTGCTTGAATTTAGAATTAGCGCATTCGGAAAGAATACGCTCCCTTGAGGTTGTCAGGGGGGTGTAGTCATAGAAACGACTGGCCGGCCCCTTGTAGTCTTTAGGATCATGGGACCTGTCATCCCATTTCTTCTCCCCCCGATGGGATGTCGAGGGTTCATCATTCTTTGAGGGTCTGGAACTCTCTCTTTGCCTGGATTCCCGGACACTGTTGGTTGCTTCCTTTTCCTCGTACTGTATGTACTCCTGGGCCTTTAGGAGAAGGGAATAAAGTGTGGCTGGTGTTTCTATGCCCACAACCTTGTCAAAGTCGCTGCAGGGATGGAGCCTGCGCTCGAGTAAGTATTTCTTCATATTGTCCATTGTCGGGACCTAGATCGCTTCTTTGTTGAAACATTCAATGTATGCACGCAGAGAATCGTCCCTTCCCTGTATGATCGCTTCGAGCGAAGCTTTTGATTTAGGGTGTCGGCGGGAGACAATGAAATGCCTTGAAAACATTCTCCCGAGTTGTTTCCACGAGGTGATGGATTCGTTGGGCAAGCTTTTGTACCATGCCATCTCTCCCTTCCTGAGAGTGGTCGGGAAGAGTCTGCATTTGATGGTGCCCCTGACCCCTCTGTAGTCGAGGAGGGCATCGATGTTCTCGATGTGCTCGTCAAGATCTGTTGTGCCGTCGTAGGTCCGTAGAGTGGGCGGCTTCTCTAGGCCGATAGGGAGCGGAGCTTCAATGGTCTCCCTCGATAGTGGGCCATGGGGATCGTCATCTTCACTATTGACGGGAGATGGAGAAGGAGAGTGATAGTTTCTCCCTCACCAGTCGTCACGGTCCCGTCGAGGGGAGGGGCTCCTTCGTTTCTGCTTTGGCTCGGGAGAGGGAAATCCAGCGTGATCGATCTGCCTGTTGTCCCTCCTCTTCTTGAATGAATGGGAGTCTTGATCTCGGACAGGAGGTGTGCGATTGCGTTTCTTGAAGAAAGAAACGTCACACCTTTCCTTTTTGGGCAGTGGACCACACCTGGGTGGTGATGTACTGGGGGAATTTCATCTTCGGGCTCTCCGAGGAGGAGATCTTGAATGCATGTTCTCCAAGGACTATATCCTCTAATTTTGTTGAAGGACGAGGGCGTTGGTCTAATTTAAGGCAGCGAGCAGTGTTGCCATGGCCGGGTCGGTGTTGAGAGGGATAAGAGTTGGTTGCAAGATTTCTGGCAGTTCCTCAGCAGGATTCTTGGAACGTCCTTCATCCAAGAGTTGGTCATCACCACGTCGAGCATTAGCGGAATCAGGGGATACGATTTGTCTGTCACGGAAGCCCATGTTATCCTCAAGGTGAGGGTGTTCCTGGCTTCCACCAGTCTTGCGAGCAGGGGAAAGGATGGTCTTTTCGGGCAGGTAAAGATCATTATGGTTGGCCATGATAAGATATATGGATCTTGAAAGAAAAGTTGCTTGATCTTAGGTTTCGAGGGAAGAAAGATGGGGATAACAGTCTCCCATAGACGACGCCACTGATCTTGCAGTTGATCAGAACCTGGAGAGTGGCTGGAGGATGATCTTCAGTCGGGATGAGGATAGAGGGGGTTGTACCTGCAAGGTACTCCAACAATCAAGTAAGAGTGAGAGTAAGAAAGGTACTAGCAAAATATCAGGTAATGAGTAGTGAAAAATGTGATACCTGGCCCTCACAGGTGTGAGGGGTTTATATAATGCCCCTGGTACATGGCCATTGGTTCGTGATTTCTCGCCTAGATATGAAGGTCCGAAAAATCAGATAACTGCCAGGACTTGGTCAAACTGGGAAGATGTGCTCGTAACTAGCCATTGGTTTCAAGGAGGAGGCTGGTTGCGGACATCTCTCTGGTCGGTCCCTGGTGTCCTGTGCGACGCTGGTGTCGGGCAGGCTGAGAAGACGCTCCATGTGCATCTTGGATCTAAGCTGGACTAGAAGGGCAAGAGGGTGATATTGTCCGACAGGTGCAAACAGTCCGGGTCATGGTCAGTGGGTGGCACCTACAATATGTCTTAGACTGGGCCTACTCAAGCTTTCGGGCCAGTCCAGAACAAGGTTCGTGGGCATAACCATTAAAAGTTCATAAGTCTATAGTGAAAATATCACAAGAAGACCTCTTGGGGACATGACTAAGTAACGTTTGACCAAACCTGGATAACTCTCTGGTGCAATCTTTATATCCTTACCCTCTTTACTTTCAACAATTTACTTTTCTATACTTTACTTCCGCAACACTTACTCACTTATAAAGTTACTAATACGATCTTAATCGAGAAAGCTTAAAACTAATCATGTTTTTAGATACCACAATTCACCCCCTCTTGTGCTTTATAGAAGGGTTTCTTTGGACATGTGAGCCAAATATCTTCAAGCCAAGCCTCTTCAGAGGTAAACCGAGCCAAGCCAATATTCATGCCCAAGCTTCCACTATTCATCCCCATGTGAGCCAAATATCTTCAAACAAAGCCACTCAAGCTATCCTTGTTCTCCATTCTCCATGTTCCATGTGTGTCATACATATACATGACAAAGAGACAAAAGGAGTAAAGAAATTGTTAGCCAAATCATACTAATCATCATATACATCATAAAAGTGGGACCACTAACTTTCACACAACGACAATCACACGTACCAACTTTAAAACCAAATTCACAAATTATAAATTCACATCAAATTCACATTTTATCTCAACAAACACAAATCACAACTTCACTTGATATAATTCTTCAAACAAAAACAAATTAGATTAAATCCCAACCCTTTAAACTATCAATCTTTCACGAGGATTTCCATTTTACTCCATCTAAACCTTCATCCTTCATTTCAATCAACCAAATTTCATCACAACTTAACCATAATTATTTCTCTATTTCCCTCCAATTTCATAATAGAATTCACACACATTGATGAAAAAACTCACACGTATGAATTCAATCCCCGTCCTATTTCACTACCCTATAAACACATTTTATGTTCATCTCACAATCATCAACATTTCCTCATTGAAACTCCGCTCAATTTCTAACCTACCTCCACTAATGCTCAACCCATAGCTTTATCAGAGCTTCACATTGAAGCTCTGAGAAAAGTGAGTTAATCCTACACAACAAGCATTACAACAAAACAACTACAACAACTATAAAATCAAGTAATTAAAGGAATAACGAAGAAGAAAAGTGGCTGAAAGTAAAAAGGCGAGAGAGTCAAAGTATACCTTTGTGGAACTTCTCCTAGTAACTTTTGACCGATGATTTTGTTTTCCAACCTTGACTTGTGGTATCGCTACTTTCATCTTGCTGTTGTGAATGAAATTGTTTATTTAGATAATGTATTGTAGAATTTTGTGTTTTATTTTTATCTCTGTATTGGTAATTGTAGAGTCTCTATTTGGTTGTTCGTACTTTTTGTTCAATTGTTGGTTTTAGGGGCAGATTGGGCAAATTTTACGTGGATTAGGAGTTAGGGTTATGAATCCCTTTGTTCCGATTTAGGTGTTTGGATTAGGTTTTTGGTTGTTTTGTTTGTAAAACCAGGTTCTAAGGTAGATTTAGAGTAGGTTTTGTGTTGATTGCGTGAGGTTTTGATGCTGTTTTGAGGCAATTGTGAACTTAGGTTTTTGAAGAAGAAAAGCGTAGATTCAGACAGATGGTGAGAAATTAGAAGGTTTAAATACTGGATTT